>OX422214.1:321452773-322802773 GCA_949130495.1 Sambucus nigra | reverse complement strand
CACGCACACGCACACACACACGCGCGCGCCCCCTGCCCGTCCCCTCCCCCATTCCCACTCACACACGCGCACACACACAAACATGCACACACGCACACACGCGCCCCCTGCCCATCCCCTCCCCCCTTTCCCACTCACACGCGCACACACACACACATGCACACACGCACACACACAAGCCGGGAGCGCCGTGACTACACGGTCGGTTCCTACGACTTACATTGGTCCCGTGCGAGATGTTCGTGACTCTTGCGGGACCGTTTTGTGGGTGTTTTACGTTTTCACCGTTCGATGGCTATTTTAAGGCTGTTTTACGTGTTCAAAAGTTATCCAAACCCAAAATAATTAAAAAATTGAATCAATGCATATTTAACCTTAAAATAAAGTTCATCATAGGTCTATCCATTACCTGGATATTTTGTTACACCCAACGCCAATCAGAACCTTCTCTATGCCAGCAGCGTTGCAATTTCAGATTATGTTTGATAGTAGTTCGACCCCAACATCAATGTATCATATGACAGTGAAAAAATAATGATTTTTTTGCAAACAGTTATGTTCAATTAAAAAAATGGTAGAACCAAAAAATAGCGGGACATTACACTTAAAAGTAGATGAAATTCATAAATTAATGTAAAGTGCTAATACAATGTCAATATCATAATAGGATACAAATAAGATTGATGAGGATAAAATAATATTTTGATACTCAATCTTCCTCTAAATCAACTAAAAGATCCTTCAAATTAGGGTTGTCATCAAGAGCTGACTGGAACTCTTTTGGAGCCTTTAATGCGTCTACTTCAGTAGTCATACCCTTTGGTGCATGCACAACAATAGACCAATTGCCATCGTTTATGCACTTCGAGTAGAATACCTTCTTTACATTCTGAAAGGCACAAATAAAAGGCTCGTCGACTATGCGGTCTTTAGTCTTCAGCTTTGATAAATCTACCATAATAAGTTTGGAGTCGGGATCAACTTTGCAAGCATTCGTTGTATCCTCCACCTTTACCCAATCACAATAGAATACGGTTTCTGTGAAATCCAAGTAATCAAGTTCTAGGATTTGTTGAATTATCCCATAATAGGTTAGCACCGTATTCTTTGGATTTTTATCACTTTTGCTAGCGATACAGGTGGTCAAGGCAGAAATTGATATTCCACTGTTTTGCGTCAAAAGCTTTTCCTCATATGGATATGAAATGAAATCAAAACCGTTGGTGCGGAATTTCTTAAACTCTTTTGCACGAAAACTAGGACTTTTTGCTAGGCGTGCAAGTCTGGAAGAGACATCACCTCTTTTTAGAAGCTGCATTTATTAATGAATTTGTATTAGGGCATGTTTTTACCACACATGAATAAATAACCGCACACATAAGATGTGAAAAGTACCTCTTTTGACACCCATGCCCTAAAGTCAGTTGTCGTCCAATTTCTCCTTTGATTTTGGATAATTTCGTTCTCGTACTTCCTACCGAAAAATTATAGAGTTTAGATCATAAAATAAAAAATACATATAATCAAAGAAGAAGAATTCAGTAGATACTCACTCTCTCCAGTCTTGGACTTCATCTTGCGATTCGAAGACATGACGAGTTGCTTGCTCGTATTGTAGGGTAAAACACAAACTGATTTGCATAATTGCCCGACGGAGATCTTTGTGTTCAGAGAAGCAATGCCGAAATAACAACGGGATTAATTGGATGATTACGTGCCAGTCGTGAGACTTGCACTGTTTCAAGTCATTTGCTTGGTAGTTTACTACCCTACGTAAATTACCAGAATAACCGGTTGGAGTCTTCAAGTTGAACAACGTGTCTAAGAGGATCTTCTTCTCACTAGTAGTCAAAGTGAAAGCAGTGGGGGGGATAGAAATTCTTCCTGTCGTTGGATCATTTTTTAACCACAGTCTCTTCTTTATTTTCATATCCTGTAGATCTCGGCGGGCACGCTCTCCATCTTTGGAATGAGATCCACCCAGACATGTTCCTATCAAATGTTCTGCAACATTCTTCTGTGTGTGCATCACATCAATTATATGCCTTACACGATGATCTTTCCAATACGGAAAATCAAAAAATATTGATCGCCTGGACCATGGCTTCGCTTTACTAGGGTCGTTCGGATCCTCCCTAGATTTACGCTTCAGGTTTACAAACTGGGGGGTGTTTGCCTACATACCTATTCCCCGCAGTCGCAGCCACCGCCTTCTCCTCAATTTGCTGACCAGAAAGTCGACTAGGTGCCGTTCTTCGCTCGTGACCGACAGGCAAAAAGTTAGACTTGTCGTTCCTAAAAGGGTGACTGGTCGGCAGAAATCTACGATGACCCGTGTAACTCAACTTACCACTATGTTTTAACCAACAGGCTTCAGTTTCCTCCCCACATATGGGACATCCATAATAACCATGAACATTACAACCGGACAAGGTCCCATAAGCAGGAAGATCGTGGATCGCCCACATCACCATTGCTTTAAGTGTGAACTCTTCACCCTTATGAGAATCGAACGTCGTCACGCCTTTATCCCACAACTCTTTAAGTTCTTCGATTAATGGTGCTAAGAATATATCAATATCATCACTGGGAGCCTTAGGCCCGGGTATCAACAGAGATAACAATGTGAACTCCTTTCTCATGCATAACGTCGGAGGAAGACTTAAAGGCGCCATAAGAACTGGCCAATAACTCTGACTAGTACTTAAATTACCGAAAGGGTTAAACCCATCGGTTGAGATTGCAAGACGAATGTTGCGCGGTTCCTTTGCAAATTCATGGTGTTATGCATTTGAAATTTGCCAGATGAGTGAATCAACCGGATGACGCATCAAATTCCCACCCACCTCGCATTGAGCATGCCATGTCATGGCCTCCGCTATCCACGGTACAGTAAAAAAACGTTTTAACCGTGGCCCAAGTGGAAAATACTTCAAAACCTTTTGTGGGACTTGCGAGCACTTGCGATTTTTTGCATGTTTGTCATTTCCATTCTCACAAACCATATATCTAGGCTCACTGCATACAGGACATTCATCCTTCTCTTCGTGCTCATTCCGGTACAATATGCAATCATACTTGCAAGCATGAATAGATTTGTATTTCAAACCTAAACCCTTCAAACTCTTCTTCATGGTAGGATAATTGTCTGGTAACATGTTCTCTTTTGGGAGAATTTCTTTAACCCACTTAAGAATTCCGGTTACGCTGTTTCCAGACAAACCAAATTGACTCTTCAAATTATGCAAACCAATCATTGCATATAATACCGAGTGATCTTCATCGCAATCTTTATACAACGGTCTAGCCGCATCTGCTTTCAACCGTATGTATTCCCGATCTCCTAGTAGTTCAGCATCAATTTGTTCATATACTTGGTCATAATGCACATTATTTGTATCCATAGGTTGGTGGTTTTGTTGGTTGTGGAGTCCGTAAGCATCATCAATTAAGTCGGTCAATGGACGATGTGTTGGTGAATCATGTACCACTTCTACTCCTTGAGGTTCCGTTACACGGTCGGCTCCCGGTAATTCTTCTGGAACATAAGGTACAACTTTTTCACCATGGTATGTCCATATTATATAGTCTTGACAGATTCCCAACTTTAGTAAATGCAACTCAACAACTTCCAATGACTTATATTTTCCGTTAATACAATGAGTGCACGGACACGGAATCTTCTCACTTTTAAGATTTTTGGAAGCATATTTAACAAATTCATAAACGCCCTTTACATGATTAATTGATATCCGGTTAGTCTCTCCCATCCACTCTTTGTATTGTGGGAAATCCATGTAATAATCTTCAAATTTCAGTCCTGTGGTAATAGGTTAAAAAATATTATTACAACTGAAACAGAAAGAATATTCTTACGACTGAAACAAAAAAAATATCATTCCATACGAAACAAAACCAATATTCTTACAACTGAAACAAAACCAATATTCTTACAACTGAAGCAAAACCAATATTCTTACAACTAAAACAAAAAAAAATTATTACAACTGAAACGAAAGAAAATATTATTAAACCTTGGCCAACAGATAAAGTGGCCAAGTAATAAAAGATTTTGCATAATTCCTCAATTCCATCCCATCCCCGCTGTTAACGTACACAGGTACATCTCCGCAGCCGTTGTATATTTCATCGACCATTATTTTAGCCTCACCCTTCTCCAAAGGTCGGCGATGTACTAGATTCCCCCTTTCCCTGGAGATGAGTATGCACACGCCAACAAACCTCGAATTGCTCATGTCCTTGATATAGTACTCTTCGCCATAGTCATCGTGAGCTGTTGACGATGATCCGAGCCCCGTGATTGGAGGATGAGGCATTTGAGAGGGGAATGTTGGAGGGGAAGGATGTGTGAAATCTTGAGGAGGCATTGGGGGCCTATAACTTTCAATAAGATTCACAAGTTTCACAATTTGATTGTTCAATAATCCCAGGGAATTTTTAAGGTCATGGACATCCCCATCGGTCTTCTGTTGGTGCTCCTTTTGGGATGAGATATAATTCTTGACCGAAGATAGCTCGTCCACAAGAGGTGCAATGTGTTGAAGTTTTGTTTTTGGCATATGTGAGCCAACGCCTCTCGTCCTCCCCCTTTTGTCCTTTCCAAAGGTCTTAGTCAGGGCATCATTTTCAAGGTCAAAGTCATCAGTAGGGCACGAATCTGATTGACTGCTGATGGCCTCTATTGATTCCAGTGTCTTAGCCAACTGCAGGGGGAATTTATTATCTTTGTCCCGTCGAGCATGAAGGAATAAGTTGGATCGATTTGGGATTTTACTGGCATCTGGACCATCTTTTGTCCTACTCTCCCATTCATTCTTCAAATCCTCATATGATTTGGATCCCAGCCTATGGATATCAGTTTTTTGTGCCCTATTTTTTTTGTTTTTCTCCCTCTGGACCAACTTGTTTTCCTTCGCCTCATTCTCCAAAAACTTATTCCACTGATCCACCGGCATTTCAACATTGGGAGGCACTTTCTCTTTCAAAGCCAAAATATCGGAGCTCGCTGCCTCTTTCGGGAAATGTTTCTTCCGAAGGTTTCTCCTGTATGTCCTCAATCCTTCAGCAACCCGAGATAGAACCTTATTCTTGGAACGGTCAGGAAATGAGAAATGCTTGCAAAGTTGGTTATATATGTCATCTTTGACAGATTGATCAACAAGGTTCCAATTATCTGGTCCACCGACTCCCACGTTCATTTTTCCCAGCGACAAACATCGGGCTTTAAAGTTCAGCACGTCACTCCTATCACCCATCGGGTTATTCCCGAGAAGGGAGAATCCAATAGGCTTCTTTTCATTTGAGCGGGAGGCATCATGAGTGTTGGATTGGGGCGTTAAAGCAACGGGAGTGCCGGATTGGGGTGTAGGAGCACTTGGGGTTGGACTTGGTGAGGAGTGAACCATTGGTGGAGTTGTGAATTACTCAGCCATTGGTGTTGAGAATTCGGGTTCTGCAGAAGATGGTGAACCTCGTTGTGGTGTCACATCGGCACTTGGTACCCTAGGGTTGTTTCCTCTCGACATTATCTACAAAAATTAAAAAATATGAGTGACTAAATAATTATAGTAATATGAAATTATAACTAATTAATCAAGCTTAATTAGTTTTAGATATATAAATAGATAGATAGATACCTTTTCAAAGTAAGACTTTAGAATAAGTTCAATGTGTCTGATCTCCATCCATTCGGTATTAGTTTTTAAGAACCTATAAATTGTTGCACGTGGCCAACTAGAAGGAAGGGTATCTATGATTGATGTGTAGATGTCAGTGACATGAACTCGGAATCCCCTATTTCTCAACTTGTTAGCAAGATTCAATTTTACGTGCATGTGGCGCGAGACATCATAGTCTATGTCAATGCTCTCTGTACGCAGTTGTATCCATAACGGGTGGATTTTTTTTTCCGCCTTCTCCAACAACGTAACCAAGGTCAGGGCTATGTCGGGATTATGTGTGTGAAATATATTTTGTATAACGTCATCCCAGTTTTCTGGTAGAGAAAATAGAATACGATCGAACAAGTAATCTTGCTGGATATCAAATCCATGATTTATAAGGTAGTTAAATTGTTCGATCTTTTTATTTCCGTACCTATAAATAGGAGTACCCTCTATATGACGCACGCTAATAAAAGAGTTATGTGTGCGGTCTAATTGCAACCTGTCCCACTCTTGTTGACAGTATTTATCACCGTGCCTCATTTTTCCTGAGAAAAGTAGTATCCAACAAATTTTATAACATATACATTTATCGACACTAGTATCAATTCAATAAATTCAACATAGTATCCAACACGACATGCATATAACCCCCAATATAGTATGATGTCACGCATATAACCCCCATATAAAATCCCACGAGGTAGATGTAATTTTTTTTTTACTTATTAAGAATCCATTTAATAATATTTTGTCAAAAAAAATATAATGTCTAGGGTTATATTTTGAATAATATTTTGTCAAAAAAAAAATCCCAATACAATGTCTAGGGTTTATTGAAATAAAATGTTTAGGGTTTATTGAAATAAAATACAATTTGTTTGTAGTTACACACATAAACACACATACACACATACATATAAACATAAATCTATACATACACACACATATATACAAATCTATACATACACACACACATATAAACATAAATCTATACATACACACACATATATACAAATCTATACATACACACACATAAATCTATACATACACACACATATACACACATATACTAACACAATGAGAATCAAAATGCACGAGAATCGAAATGAGGGATGGAAATCGCACAAATAAACACACAATACCTTTCTGAGCCGAAATCTCAAGGATGGAAATCGCACAAATCGCCTAGGGCTTTAGACACTGACCTCGATCGACAGAAATGAAATGAGGGAGGCGCGATTCTTTTTTTTAAGGACTGAACCTGGTCACGGCCAACCACCGTGACCCACCATGCGCGACCCTTAAATGAAACTCAACTGCTGCTCGATTGAACCTAGTCACGGCCCAGAGCCGTGACCCCCAGTGCGCAACCTGCAAACCATCACCACCACTGCTCGAATGAGGGATGGTCACGGTCTAAAGCCGTGACCCATACAAGGAAATGGTCACGGCCCTCAACCGTGACCCGTGACCCCCAGTGCGCAACCTGCAAACCATCACCACCACTGCTCGAATGAAGGATGGTCACGGCCTAAAGCCGTGACCCATACCCAGAAATGGTCAGGGCCTTCAGCCGTGACCCTAAATGTGTGTGTTATTTACTTCGTCATGCCTTTGGTCACGGACTTGGGCCGTGACCCCATCCGCGACCAGTTTGGAGGGAATTTTGGCGCGAATTTGGCGCCAAGATGGTCACGGCCTGGTCACGGCTCAAGTCCGTGACCCACAGTGGTCAGGGACTTGGGCCGTGACCACTTTCAAAGCATCCATGGTCTAGTGTGATAATAAATATGGTCACGCCCAAAACAGCCTTGGTCACGGCCCAAGTCCACGACCAACGGGTCGCGGACTTGGGCCGTGACCAACTCGGCGTGACCATTCGCAGGATTTGGTGTAGTGGTAGTCCCCGGTCTCCCGGTTTGAGATTAGGACGATAATTTGCAAAAATCACACTTAGACTTAAAAACAAGTTGTTGAAGGGTGAAAACCCAAACCTGCCCCCAAACGACCCCGTAGGGGGCACGAACACCTCGCATGGGACCCACGTAACTTGTACGAACTGATTGCATAGTCCCGAGTCTCCCGGTTTGAGAGTGTGACGATAATTTGCAAAATCACACTAGACGTAAAAACAAGCCATTAACGGGTGAAACCCCAAACCAGCCCCCAAACGACCCCGTAGGAGGCACGAACACCTCGCACGAGACCAATGCAACTTTTAGGAACTGACCGCGTAGTCCCGGGTCTCCCGGTTTGAGAGTATGATGATAATTTGTAAAAATCACACTTAGATTAAAAAATAAGCTGTTAAAGGGTGAAAACCCAAACTAGCCCCCAAACGACCCCGTAGGAGGCACAAATACCACGCACAGGAACAATGCAACTTGTAGGAACTGACCGCATAGTCCCGGGACTCCTGGTTTGAGAGTATGACGATAATTTGCAAAAATCACACATAGACTTAAAAACAAGCCATTAACGGGTGAAAACCAAAAACGGCCCCCAAGCGACCCCGTATGATTCACGAACACCTCGCACGGGACCAATGCAACTTGTAGGAATAGACCGCGTAGTTCCCGGTATCCCGGTTTGAGAGTATAACGATAATTTGCAAAAATCCCACTTAGACTTAAAAACAATCCGTTAAAGGGTGAAAACCCAAACTAGGCCCCAAAAGACCCTATATGAGGCACGAACACCTCGCATGGGACCAATGTAACTTGTAGGAACTGACTGCGTAGTCCCGGGTCTCCCAATTTGAGATTATGACGATAACTTGAAAAAATCACACTTAGAGTTAAAAAAAGCCATTAAAGGGTGAAAACCCAAATCAGCCCCCAAACAGTACGAGGCACGAACACCTCGCACGAGACCAATGCAACTTGTAGCAACTGATCGTGTATTCCTGGGTCTCCTGGTTTGAGAATATGACGATAATTTGCTAAAATCACACCTAGACTTAAAAACAAGCCGTTAACGGGTGAAAACCCAAACCAGCCCCCAAACGATCCCGTAGGAGGCACGAACACCTCGTAGGGGACCAATGCAACCACTAGGAACTGACCGCGTAGTCCCGGGTCATTCTATTTGAGAGTAGGACGATAATTTGTAAAAATCATACTTAAACTTAAAAACAAGTGGTTATATGGTGAAAACCCAAACTTGCCCCCAAACGACCCCGTAGGGGGCACGAACACATCGCACAGGACCAATGTAACTTGTAGGAACTGACCGCGTAGTCCCGGGTCTCTCGATTTGAGAGTATGACGATAATTTGTAAAAATTTACACTTAGACTTAAAAAGAAGTTGTTAAAGGTTGAAAACAAAAACCAGTCCCCAAATGACCCAATGGAGGTGCGAACACCTCACACGGGACCAATGCAACTTGTAGGAACTGATCGCGTAGTCCCGGGTCTCCCGATTTGAGAGTATGAAGATAATTTGCAAAAAAACACACTTAGACTTAAAAACAAGCTATTAAAGGGTGATAAACCAAACCAACCCACAAACGACCCCGTAGGAGGCACGAACACCTCGCACGGGACTAATGAAACTTTTAGGAACTGACTGAATAGTCTCGGGTCTCGCGGTTTGAGAGTATGACGATAATTTATAAAAATTGCACTTAGATTAAAAAATAAGCTATTAAAGGGTGAGAACAAAAACCATCCCCCACACGTCCCATTAGTAGGCACGAGCACCTCACACGAGAACAATGCAACTTATAGGAACCGATCGCGTAGTCCCGGATCTCCCGGTTTGAGAGTATGATGATAATTTGCAAAAATAACACTTAGACTTGAAAACAAACCGTTAAAGGGTGAAAACCCAAACAAGCCCACAAACGACCCCGTACGAGGCACGAACACCTCGCACGGGACCAATGAAACTTGAAGGAACTGATCGCGTAGTCCCGCGTCTCTCGATTTGAGAGTATGACAAAAATTGGAAAAAATCACAATTATACTTAAAAACAATCCGTTAACGGGTGAAAACCCAAACCAGCCCCCAAACGACCTCGTAGGAGGCACGAACACCTCGCACGGGACCAACGCAACTTGTAGGAACTGGCCGCGTAGTCCTGGGTCTCCCAATTTGAGAGTATGACGATAATTTGTAAAAATGACACTTACACTAAAAAATAAGTTGTTAAAGGGTGAAAACCCAAACCAACCCCCAAACGACGTTGTAAGAGGCACGAACACCTCGCACGAGACCAATGCAACTTGTAGGAACTGACCGTGTAGTCCCATGTCTTCCTATTTGAGATTAGGACTATAATTTGCAAAAAACATACTTAGACTTAAAAACAAGTGGTTAAAGGGTGAAAAACCCAAACCTGCCCCCAAACGACCCCGTAGGGGGCACGAACACCTCGCACAGGACCACTGTAACATGTAGGAACTGACCGCGTAGTTACGGGTCTCCCGATTTGAGGGTATGACGATAATTTGTAAAAATTTACACTTAGATTTAAAAAGAAGTTGTTAAAGGGTGAAAACCCAAACCAGTCCCCAAACGACCCCATAGGAGGCGCGAACACCTCACACGGGACCAATGCAACTTGTAGGAACTGATCGCGTAGTCCCAAGTCTCCCGGTTTGAGAGTATGAAGATAATTTGCAAAAATTACACTTAGAGTGAAAAACAAGCCATTAACGGGAGAAAACCCAAACCAGCCCCCAAATGACCCCATAGGAGGCACGAACACCTCGCACGGGACCAATGCAACTTTTTGGAACTGACCGCGTAGTCCTGGGTCTCCCGATTTGAGAGTATGATGATAATTTGTAAAAATCACACTTAGATTAAAAAACAAGCTGTTAAAGGGTGAAAACCCAAACTAGCCCCCAAACGACCCTGTAGGAGGCACGAATACCTCGTACGGGACCAATGCAAATTGTACGAACTGACCGCATAGTCCCGGGACTCCTGGTTTGAGAGTATGATGATAATTTGCAAAAATCACACAAAGACTTAAAAACAATCCATTAACGTGTGAAAATCCAAAACAGCCCCCAAGCGACCCCGTAGGATTCACGAACACCTCGCATGGGACCAATGCAACTTGTAGGAACAGACCGCGTAGCCCCGGGTCTCCCGGTTTGAGAGTATGACGATAATTTGCAAAAATCCAACTTAGACTTAAAAACATGTCGTTAAAGGGTGAAAACCCAAACTAGGCCTCAAACGACCTTGTAAAAGGCACGAACACCTCGCATGGGACCAATGTAACTTGTAGGAACTGACTGCGTAGTCCCGGGTTTCCAAATTTGAGAGTATGAAGATAACTTGCAAAAATCACACTTAGACTTAAAAAAAGCCGTTAAAGTGTGAAAACCCAAATCAGCCCCCAAATGACCCCGTACGAAGCACGTCCACCTCGCACGGGACCAATGCAAGTTGTAGGAACTGATCACGCAGTCCCGGGTCTCCCGGTTTGAGAGTATGAAGATAATTTGCAAAAATCACACTTAGACTTAAAAACAAGCTATTAAAGGGTGAAAACCCAAACCATCCCCCTAATGACCCCATAGGAGGCACGAACACCTCGCACGGGACCAATGCAACTTGTAGGAACTGACCGCGTAGTCCTGGGTCTCCCGATTTGAGAGTATGACGATAATTTGTAGAAATGATACTTAGACTAAAAAACAAGCTGTTAAAGGGTCAAAACCCAAACCAACCCCAAAACGACCTCGTAGGAGGCGTGAACACCTCGCACGAGACCAATGAAACTTGTAGAAACTGACCGCGTAGTCCCGGGTCATCCTATTTGAGAGTAGGACGATAATTTGAAAAAATCATACTTAGACTTAAAAACAAGTGGTTAAAGGGTGAAAACCCAAACCTGCCCCCAAACGACCCCGTAGGGGGCACGAACATCTCGCACAGGACCAATGTAACTTGTAGGAACTAACCACGTAGTCCCGGGTCTCCCGTTTTGAGAGTATGATGATAATTTGTAAAAATTTATACTTAGACTTAAAAAGAAGTTGTTAAAGGGTGACAACCCAAACCAGTCCCCAACTGACCCCATAGGAGGCGCGAACACCACACACGGGACCAATGCAACTTGTAGGAACTCATCACGAAGTCCCGGGTCTCCCGATTTGAGAGTAGGAAGATAATTTGCAAAAAAAATACTTAGACTTAAAAATAAGCTATTAAAGGGTGATAAGCCAAACCAGCCACCAAACGACCCCGTAGGAGGCACGAACACCTATCACGGGACCAATGAAACTTTTAGGAACTGACCGCGTAGTCTCGGGTCTCGCAGTTTGAGAGTATGATGATAATTTTTAAAAATCACACTTAGATTAAAAAACAAGATGTTAATGGGTGAGAACCAAAACCATCCCCCAAGAGACCCCATAGTAGGCATGAACACCTCACACGATCGCGTAGTCCCGGGTCTCTAGGTTTGATAGTATGACGCTAATTTGCAAAAATCACACTTAGACTTGAAAACAAACAGTAAAAGGATTAAAATCCAAACAAGACCCCAAATGACCCCATACGAGGCACAAACACCTCGCACGGGACCAATGCAACTTATAGGAACTGATCGAGTAGTCCCGCGTCTCTCGATTTGAGAGTATGATGAAAATTTGCAAAAATCACAATTAGACTTAAAAACAATCCTTTAACGGGTGAAAACCCAAACAAGCCCCCAAACGAACTCGTAGGAGGCACAAACACCTCGCACGGGACTAACGCAACTTGTAGGAACTGACTGCGTAGTCCTGGGTCTCCCGATTTGAGAGTATGACGATAATTTGTAAAAATGACACTTAGACTAAAAAAACAAGTTGTTAAAGGGTGAAAACCCAAACCAACCCCCAAATGACATTGTGGGAGGCACGAACACCTCGCACGAGACCAATGCAACGTGTAGGAACTGACCGCGTAGTCCCGGGTCTTCCTATTTGAGAGTAGGACGATAATTTCCAAAAACATACTTAGACTTAAAAACAAGTGGTTAAAGGGTGAAAACCCAAACCTGCCCCCAAAACAACCCTGTAGGGGGCATGAACACCTCGCACAGGACCAATGTAACTTGTAGGAACTGACTGCGTAGTCACGGGTCTCCCGATTTGAGAGTATGACGATAATTTGTAAAAATTTACACTTAGATTTAAAAAGAAGTTTTTAAAGGATGAAAAACCCAAACCAGTCCCCAAACGACCCCAGAGGAGGCGCGAACACCTCACACGGGACCAATGTAACTTGTAGGAACTGATCGCGTAGTCCCATGTCTCCCGGTTTGAGAGTATAAAGATAATTTGCAAAAATCACACTTAGACTGAAAAATAAGCCATTAACGGGTGAAAACCCAAACCAGCCCACAAACGACCCCATAGGAGACACTAACACCTCACACGGGACCAATGCAACTTTTAGGAACTGACCGCCTAGTCCTGGGTCTCCCGATTTGAGAGTATGACGATAATTTCTAAAAATCACACTTAGATTAAAAAACAAGCTGTTAAAGGGTGAAAACCCAAACTAGCCCCCAAACGACCCCGTAGGAGGCACGAATACCTCGCACGGGACCAATGCAACTTGTAGGAACTGACCGCATAGTCCCGGGACTCCTGGTTTGAGAGTATGACGATAATATGAAAAAATCACACAAAGACTTAAAAACAAGTCATTAACATGTGAAAACCCAAAACAGCCCCAAAGCGACCCCGTAGGATTCACGAATACCTCGCATGGGATCAACGCAACTTGTAGGAACAGACCGTGTAGCCCCGGGTCTCCTGGTTTGAGAGTATGAAGATAATTTGCAAAAATCCCACTTAGACTTAAAAACAAGCCGTTAAAGGGTGAAAACCCAAACTAGGCCCCAAACGACCCTGTAAGAGGAACAAACACCTCGCATGGGACCAATGTAACTTGTAGGAACTGACAGCGTAGTCCCGAGTCTCCCAATTTTAGAGTATGATGATAACTTGGAAAAATCACACTTAGACTTAAAAAATCCGTTAAAAGGTGAAAACCCAAATCAGCCCCCAAACGACCACGTACGAGGCACGAACACCTCGCACGGGACGAATTCAAATTGTAGGAACTGATCACGTAGTCCCGGGTCTCCCGGTTTGAGAGTATGAAGATAATTTGCAAAAATCACACTTAGACTTAAAAACAAGCTATTAAAGGATGAAGACCCAAACCATCCCCCAAACGACCCCATAGGAGGTACGAACACCTCGCACGGGACCAATGGAAGTTGTAGAAACTGACCGCGTAGTCCTGGGTCTCCCGATTTGAGAGTGTGACGATAATTTGTAAAAATGACACTTAGACTAAAAAACAAGCTGTTAAAGGGTGAAAACCCAAACCAACCCCCAAACGACCTCGTAGGAGGCGCGAACACCTCGCACGAGACCAATGAAACTTGTAGGAACTGACCGCGTAGTCCCGGGTCATCATATTTGAGAGTAGGATGATAATTTGCAAAAATCATACTTACACTTAAAAACAAGTGGTTAAAGGGTGAAAACCCAAACCTGCCACCAAACGACCCCGTAGGGGGCACGAACACCTCGCACAGGACCAATGTAACTTGTAGGAACTGACCGCGTAGTCCAGGGTCTCCCAATTTGAGAGTATGACCATAATTTGAAAAAATTTACACTTAGACTTAAAAATAAGTTGTTAAAGGGTGAAAACCCAAACCAGTCCCCAAATGACCCCATAGGAGGCGCGAACACCTCACACGGGACCAATGCAACTTGTAGGAACTCATCGCGTAGTCCCGGGTCTCCCGATTTGAGAGTATGAAGATAATTTGCAAAAAAAAATACATAGACTTAAAAATAAGCTATTAAAGGGTGATAAACCAAACCAACCCCCAAACGACCCCGTAGGAGGCACGAACACCTATCACGGGACCAACGAAATTTTTAGGAACTGATCGTGTAGTCTCGGGTCTCGCGGTTTAAGAGTATGATGATAATTTGTAAAAATCACACTTAGATTAAAAAACAAGCTGTTAAAGGGTGAAAACCAAAACCATCCCCCAAACGACCCCATAGTTGGCACAAACACCTCACACGAGAACAATGCAACTTGTAGGAACCGGTCGCGTAGTCCCGGGTCTCCCGGTTTGAGAGTATGACGATAATTTGCAAAAATCACACTTAGGCTTGAAGACAAACCGTTAAAGGGTGAAAACCCAAACAAGCCCCCAATTTACCCCGTACGAGGCACAAACACCTCACACGGGACCAATGCAACTTGAAGGAACTGATCGCGTAGTCCCGCGTCTCTCGATTTGAGAGTATGACGATAATTTGCAAAAATCATAATTAGACTTAAAAACAATCCGTTAACGGGTGAAAACCCAAACCAGCCCCCAAATGACCTCGTAGGAGGCACGAACACCTCGCACGGGACCAGTGCAACTTGTTGGAACTGACCGCGTAGTCCTGGGTCTCCCGATTTGAGAGTATGACGATAATTTGTGAAAATCACACTTACACTAAAAAATAAGCTGTTAAAGGGTGAAAACCCAAACCAACCCTCAAACGACGTTGTAGGAGGCACGAACACCTCGAACGAGATCAATGCAACTTGTAGGAACTGACCGCCTAGTCCCGGGTCTTCCTATTTGAGTGTAGGACGATAACTTAGACTTAAAAACAAGTGGTTAAAGGGTGAAAACCCAAGCCTGCCCCCAAACGACCCCATAGGGGGCACGAACACCTCGCAGAGGACCAATGTAACTTGTAGGAACTGACCGCGTAGTCTCGGGTCCCCCGATTTGAGAGTATGACGATAATTTGTAAAAAATTACACTTGGACTTAAAAAGAAGTTGTTAAAGGGTGAAAACCCAAACGAGTCCCCAAACGACCCCATAAGAGGCACGAAGACCTCACACGGGACCAATGCAACTTGTAGGAACTGATCGCGTAGTCCCAGGTCTCCCGGTTTGAGAGTATGAAGATAATTTGCCAAAATTACACTTAGACTTAAAAACAAGCTATTAAAGGGTTAAACCCCAAACTAGCCACCAAACGACCCCGTAGGAGGCACGAATACCTCACACGGGACCAATGACACTTGTAGGAACTGATCGCATAGTCCCGGGACTCCTGGTTTGAGAGTGTGACGATAATTTCCAAAAATCACACATAGACTTAAAAATAAGCCGTTAACGGGTGAAAGCCCAAACCAGCCCCCAAACGACCCCGTAGGATTCACGAACACCTCGCACGAGACCAATGAAACTTGTAGGAACAGACCGCGTTGTCCCGGGTCTCCCGGTTTGAGAGTTTGGTGATAATTTGCAAAAATCCCACTTAGACTTAAAAACAAGCCGTTAAATGGTGAAAACCCAAACTAGCCCCCAAACGACCCCGTACGAGGCACGGACACCTCGCATGGGACCAATGCAACTTGTAGGAACTGACCGCGTAGTCTCGGTTCTCCCGGTTTGAGAGTATGACGATAACTTGAAAAAATCACACTTAGACTTAAAAAAAGTCGTCAAAGGGTGAAAACCCAAATCAGCCACCAAATGACCCCGTACGAGGCACGAACACCTCGCACGGGACCAATGCAAGTTGTAGGAACTGATCACGTAGTCCCGGGTCACCCGATTTGAGAATATGAAGATAATTTGCAAAAATCGCACTTAGACTTAAAAATAAGCTATTAAAGGATGAAAACCCAAACCATCCCCCAAACGACCCCATAAGAGGCACGAACACCTCGCACGGGACCAATGCTACTTGTAGGAACAGATCGCGTAGTCTCGGGTCCCCCGATTTGAGAGTATGACGATAATTTGAAAAAATCACACTTAGACTTAAAAACAAACCATTAACGGGTGAAAACCCAAACCTGCCCCCAAATGACCCCGTAGGAGGCACGAACACCTCGCCCTGGACCAATGCAACTATTAGGAAATGACCGCATAGCCCCGGGTTTCCCGATTTGAGAGTATGACGATAATTTGTAAAAATCACACTTAGACTTAAAGAGAAGTTGTTAAACGGTGAAAACCCAAACCAGTCCCCAAATAACCCCATAGGAGGCTCAAACACCTCAGACGGCATTAATACTACTCGTAGGAACTGATCTCGTAGTCCCGGGTCGCACGATTTTGAGAATATGATGATAATTTGCAAAAATCACACTTAGACTTAAAAACAAGCTGTTAAAGGGTAAAAACCCAAACCAGCCCCCAAACGGCCCCGTAGGAGGCATGAACACCTCGCACGGGACCAATGCAACTTGTAGGAACTAACCGCATAGTCTTGGGTCTCCCGGTTTGAGACTATGATGATAATTTGCAAAAATCAAACTTAGACTTAAAAATAAGCCGTTAAATGGTGAAAACCCAAACCAGCCCCCAAACGACCCCGTACGAGGCACGAACACCTCGCACGGGACTAATGCAACTTGTAGGAACTGACCTCATAGTCCCGGGTCTCTCGATTTGAGAGTATGAGGATAATTTGCAAAAATCACACCTAGACTTAAAGAGAAGTTGTTAAAGGGTGAAAACCCAAACCAGCCCCCAAAGGACCCCATAAGAGGCTCGAACACCTCACACGGGATCAATACAACTTGTAGGAACTGATCTCGTAGTCCCGGGTCTCACGATTTGAGAATATGACGATAATATGAAAAATTCACACTTAGACTTAAAAACAAGCTGTTAAAGGGTGAAAACCCAAACCAACCCCCAAACGGCCCCGTAGGAGGAATGAACACCTCGCACGAGACCAATGCAACTTGTAGGAACTAACCGTGTAGTCCTGGGTCTCTCGATTTGAGACTATGATGATAATTTGCAAAAATCACACTTAGACTTAAAAATAAGCCGTTAAATGGTGAAAACCCAAACCTGCCCCCAAACGACCCCGTAGGGGGCACGAACACCTCGTACGAAACCAATGTTACTTGTAGGAACTGACCGCGTAGTCCCGGGTCTTTAGATTTGAGAGTATGATGATAATTTGCAAAAATCACACTTAGACTTAAACACAAGCCATTAACAGGTGAAAACCCAAACGACCCCGTAGGGGGCACGAACATCTCGCACGGGACCAATGTAACTTATAGGAACTGATCGCGTAGTCCCGGGTCTCCCAATTTGAGAGTATGACGATAACTTGCAAAAAACACACTTAGACTTACAAAAAGACGTTAAAGGTTGAAAACCCAAATCAGCCCCCAAATGATCCCGTACGAGGCATGAACACCTCGTACGGGACCAATGCAAGTTTTAGGAACTGATCACGTTGTCCCAGGTCTCCCAGTTTGAGAGTATGAAGATAATTTTCAAAAATCACAATTAGACTTAAAAACAAGCTATTAAAGGCTGAAAACCCAAACCATCCTCCAAACGACCCCATAGGAGGCACGAACACCTCGCACGGGACCAATGCAACTTGTAGGAATAGACCGCGTAGTCTCGGGTCCTCCGGTTTGAGAGTATGATGATAATTTGCAAAAATCACACTTAGACTTAAAAACAAGCCATTAACGGGTGAAAACCCAAACCTGCCCCCAAACGACCCCGTAGGAGGCACGAACACCTCGCCCTGGATAAATGCAACTTTTAGGAACTGACCGCGTAGTCCCGGGTCTCTTGATTTGGGAGTATGAAGATAATTTGTAAAAATCACACCTAGACTTAAAGAGAAGTTGTTAAAGGGTGAAAACCCAAACCAGCCCCCAAATGACCCCATAAGAGGCTCGAACACCTCACATTGGATCAATACAACTTGTAGGAACTGATCTCGTAGTCCCGGGTCTCACGATTTGAGAATATGACGATAATTTGCAAAATTCACACTTAGACTTAAAAACAAGCTGTTAAAGGGTGAAAACCCAAACCAACCCCCAAACGGCCTCGTAGGAGGAATGAGCACCTCGCACGGGACCAATGCAACTTGTAGGAACTAACCGTGTAGTCCTGGGTCTCTCGATTTGAGACTATGATGATAATTTGCAAAAATCACACTTAGACTTAAAAATAAGCCGTTAAATGGTGAAAACCCAAACCAGCCCCCAAACGACCCCGTACGAGGCACGAACACCTCGCACGGGACTAATGCAACTTGTAGGAACTGACCGTATAGTCCCGAGTCCCTCAGTTTGAGAGTATGAGGATAATTTGCAAAATCACACGTAGTATTAAAAACAAGCCGTTAAAGGGTGAAACCCCAAACCAGCCCCCAAACGACCCCGTACGAGGTACAAACACCTCGCACGGGATCAATGCAACTTGTAGGAACTGACCACGTAGTCCCGGATCTCTCAGTTTGAGAGTATGATGATAATTTGCAAAAGTAACACTTAGATTTAAAAATAAGACGTTAACGGGTGAAAACGCAAATCAGCGCCCAAACGACCTCGTAGGAGGGACGAACACCTCGCACGGGACCAATGCAACTTGTAGGAACTGACCGCGTAGTCCCGGGTATCCCGATTTGAGAGTATGACAATAATTTGCAAAAATCACACAAAGACTTAAAAACAAGTCGTCAAAGGGTGAAAACCCAAACCTGCCCCCAAACGACCCCGTAGGGGGCACGAACACCTCGCACGGGACCAATGTTACTTGTAGGAACTGACCGCGTAGTCCCAGGTCTCCAGATTTGAGAGTATGATGATAATTTGCAAAAATCACACTTAGACTTAAACATAAGCCGTTAACAGGTGAAAACCCAAACCTTCCCCCAAGTGACCCCGTAGGGGGCACAAACATCTCGTACGGGACCAATGTAACTTGTAGGAACTGACCGCGTAGTCCCGGGTCTCCTAATTTGAGAGTATGACGATAACTATCAAAAATCACACTTAGACTTAAAAAACGCCGTTAAAGGGTGAAAACCCAAATCAGCCCCCAAATGACCCCGTACGAGGCACGAACACCTCGTACGGGACCAATGCAAGTTGTAGGAACTGATCACGTAGCCCCAGGTCTCACGATTTGAGAATATGATGATAATTTGCAAAATTCACACTTAGACTTAAAAACAAGCTGTTAAAGGGTGAAAACCCAAACCACCCCCAAACGGCCCCGTAGGAGGCATTAACACCTCGCACGGGACCAATGCAACTTGTAGGAACTAACAGTGTAGTCCTGGGTCTCTCGATTTGAGACTATGATGATAATTTGCAAAAATCACACTTAGACTTAAAAATAAGTCGTTAAATGGTGAAAACCCAAACCATCCCCCAAACGACCCCGTACGAGGCACGAACACCTCGCACGGGACTAATGCAACTTGTAGGAACTGAACGTATAGTCCCGGGTCCCTCAGTTTGAGAGTATGAGGATAATTTGCAAAATCACACGTAGACTTAAAAATAAGCCGTTAAAGGGTGAAACCCCAAACCAGCCACCAAACGACCCCGTACGAGGTACAAACACCTCGCATGGGATCAATGCAACTTGTAGGACCTGACCGTGCATTCCCGGATCTCCCAGTTTGAGAGTATGATGATAATTTGCAAAAATAACACTTAGACTTAAAAATAAGACGTTAACGGGTGAAAACCCAAATCAGCGCCCAAACGACCTCGTAGGAGGGACGAACACCTCGCACGGGACCAATGCAACTTGTAGGAACTGACCGCGTAGTCCCGGGTCTCCCGATTTGAGAGTATGACGATAATTTGCAAAAATCACACTTAGACTTAAGAACAAGTCGTCAAAGGGTGAAAACCCAAACCTGCCCCCAAACGACCCCGTAGGGGGCACGAACACCTCGTACGGGACCAATGTTACTTAAAGGAACTGACCACGTAGTCCCAGGTCTCCAGATTTGAGAGTATGATGATAATTTGCAAAAATCACACTTAGACTTAAACATAAGTCGTTAACAGGTGAAAACCCAAACCTTCCACCAAGCAAGCCCGTAGGGGGCACGAACATCTCGTACGGGTCCAATGTAACTTGTAGGAACTGACCGCGTAGTCCCGGGTCTCCCAATTTGAGAGTATGACGATAACTATAAGAAATCACACTTAGACTTAAAAAAAGCCGTTAAATGGTGAAAACCTAAATCAGCCCCCAAATGACCCCGTACGAGGCACGAACACCTCGCACGGGACCAATGCAAGTTGTAGGAACTGATCACGTAGTCCCGGGTCTCCCGATTTGAGAGTGTGAAGATAATTTATAAAAATCACATTTAGACTTAAACACAAGCTATTAAAGGGTGAAAACCCAAACCATCCCCCAAACGACCCCATAGGAGGCACGAACACCTCGCACGGGACCAATGCAACTTGTAGGAACAGACCGCGTAGTCTTGAGTCCCCCGGTTTGAGAATATGACTGTAATTTCCACTCATATACGTAATTTTTTAGTTTGAGTAATTTTCCTTTTTATAATTATTGGGTTGCTAATATCGTATCTTTTTTGTATCCTATTTTTTTGTAGGATAAGAGTTTATCGTTGGCAATTATTCACGTTGAACACACAAAGAACTCAATGGTTTACAACAACGGATTTATTAATAATTCTATTTTTTTGTGTCATGGCTGTGCGGTCTTTTAATTTTTTATTGTTGACTTTTGTGGCCATGCGACTTTTGTAAGTTAATTGTTATATTTTGTGGCTGTGTGGGCTTTATGTTATACAGATTTTGTATTAACAGGTTTTCGAACGTCCAGAAAATAGAGGAAACTCTGCCCAAATTTTTTTGGGCCTGTGAACTGGTAAAGACTTGTATTATTTTGAAGTTTGTATGTACATTAGTTAATTAACAACGTGCAATATTATTAATTTGTGAATTTTTTGATTTCAAATAATGAATATTTTTTTATATAAAAAATTTGGCAGAGTTCAAAAACGTGCCAAAAGTGTGCCAGAAATATCAAATTCTAGCACGGTTTAAAATTGTGCCAGAAGTGTTCCTGTTTGGCTGAATCTGGCATAGTTAAAAACTGTGCCAAA
This sequence comes from Sambucus nigra, assembly GCA_949130495.1. Lineage (NCBI taxonomy): Eukaryota > Viridiplantae > Streptophyta > Magnoliopsida > Dipsacales > Adoxaceae > Sambucus > Sambucus nigra. The sequence continues at coordinate 322,781,152 of OX422214.1, read as the reverse complement.
AGTGTGCCAGAAATATCAAATTCTGGCACGGTTTAAAAGTGTGCCAGAAGTGTTCCTGTTTGGCCAAATCTGGCACACTTTTGAGCCGTGCTAGAAAAAAAATGCCATTTTGGAACACCTGATTCTGGCACAGTACAGAACCGTGCCAGATTTGATCTGGCATAGTTTTAAACCATGCCAGATTCCTATTTTTGGTGTAGTGGTAGGTCATTTGGGAATCTTGTTTGTGCCTTCTCACGATGACCTACCCTCTTTTTTGTGTTCCTGGTTTACCCTTAGGCAGAAGCAGGTCCTTTTAATTCAGAATTGCATAAATGATGTTACCCAATAAACTGTTTACAAAAGATCCCCAATAATGACAGGCACTTGGGTAAAAGTACCCAAAGGTCAGTATGGCACCAGAGTACCATCCCTAAGGCACCTCTTGAGCAGTTGAGTCCAATCTTAGTGAGGCCTTTGCTCGATGAGTCTATCTATTCCAAGAAACCTGAATCTGAACCTACTAGGCACTAGTCAAGAGGCAAGTGAAGATCTCCTGCTATTTCAAAGAAGATGCATCCGAATGTGGATGTTTCTACCTTTATACTAGTTACCATTGCCCCTGCTAGTAGAACTACTTCCACTATTGCCACTGATGCCCCCACTTCTTCCCCTCCCCTTCACTAGTAAGAACTAAATCGAGCAGAAAGAAGAAGAAAACTGACACAGAGACTTCTTCCCCCTCCTCTGCACCAGATCAAGGGTCTGACACTGATGATCTTGCGGTAAAGGAGACATATAGGATTGTGCACAAGAAGGGTTATGAGGCCCTCGGATTATCTGCTGCAGATCCTCATTATCTTTTACTTAGTGAAATTGGCTTTCTAAGGGTTTCACTTATTTGTTCCCCTTCTCTCTCATTTGGAGAGGAACTAGTCGATTATAGAAGCACTCCCTCCTATGATGATAATGGTTCGTCTTCAAATGAGACAAGTGTTGTTGACCCTTATGGTGACCAACATCCTGATACTTACTCTTTATTACCCATTTCTAGGGAGTGTTTTAGCGAACATGCTCTAAGTCTTTTCTTTTAACTTATCTATTACTATTTTACTACTGTATTTGTATATAGATAGTTCAAATATGAATTGTCTTTGTCTTTGCGCAATTTGCAGGGTTTCTCCGTCGTGGCGAGTGATCCATCTCCTCCACCTCCTTCTGAGGGAACTTTTTCTAGGGCCCAGAGTTCTATGTTAGTCTCATCTATGGGCCTATCTAGGGAGGTTTTTCATTTCCCTCTGCTCACTCGTTATTATCTTTTTTGTTTTCTATTTTACTAATATATCTTTTGTCCTTGTCTCTTTTTTACAATTATCTACTGTATTCTCAACGATAGCGAAAACTTCTTTTATGTCTCGTACTTTTACTTGATACGTTTTGAGGAATATATTTTGAAGTCTCCCATTGTCATACATATAGGTGACTATTTCTCTTAGTCGCCTCTCTACACCTCACCCATCCGTGGTGGTGGAAGGTTCCTCCATAGGACTATCTGAGGTACTTTGATCCTGTCTTCTTTATGTTCTTTATCTATTTTATCATATTTTCTACATCTATGACTGTATTATCTTTATCTATTTTTATTGAAAGGTCCTTCTTCCAGTGTCCCTTCATTTACTAGGGGAATATTACGACTTACGATACGTCCTGCCCCAGGTCTATCACATTCAAGGAGGATTCCCATATCACGAGTCTTTTCTCCATGGACAATAGGCCTCACATTCTGCCTTTATCTTCCAGGTTGGTTTTCACTATTAAATTTAGCGAGCCTGTGACACAGGTTAGCTCCACCTCTCAGGTATTCCTTATTCTCATTATGCTTCATCTTTTTCTTTGTTTATGTTTGGTCATTGTATTCACTGCTACTATTGAATCACCCTAAATCTTTGACTCACTTGAGTTTATATTATAGAGGTGCTCATCTAGTTTGGAAATAGTTACAAAATTGAGTCATCTACTAGTGTAAGGACATTTTTGTCCATTATCAATATGTATGTCATACGCCGTTACACCGTTGAAGAAATTCAAGATTGCATCTACATCAACGGATCCGAATATCAAAGCGTCTTCAACATCATAGCCTCTGCAAGAATGAACTTGGTAAAATTTTGTTTTTACGTTCCTTAAAGTTCATATTTAGTATTGGGAATTTTTTTATAAAATGTTTCTTATAAAAATAAGAAGTAAGTTTTTTCAAGCAAAATGAGGCTTTTAAAAACTTTTTATTTTTCTGGGAAAACTGGACCGGACCGGTCCGCCCTCCTACCCGGACCGATCCGCCTTGCTCAAGGTCTAGTAGACCCCGGATCGAATGCAAACCGATGAATCATAAATAACCGAACCGATCCGACCTCATCCGGACCGATCCGCCTCTTAATAAAAGAACCGATCCGGTAAAATCGGGTCGATCCGCCTTCAAGCCGGACCGATCCGACTGGGATAAATTCGTCCAGATCTGTTAGAGATTTTTTAGGCTCAAAGTTTTCCTATTTAAAACCCACTACGTGAAATGGTTTTCTAAGACTTTTAAAGACGATTTTCAGAGTCCTAAATACTCTATGTCTTCACCTTTTTTATGTGCAAAACATCTTTTTGATTCACACAAAAAATCCCAATTACTTTTGTGAATCTTTTGGAACCCTAGAACACAAGCTTTGCTATTGTTCATCTTTGTGGGGAGATCTTTGCAACCGAGGGTTGCGTGTCATTGCTGAGGGAGTCTCTACAAAGTTTTATGGCTGCGTGTCATTTAGGAGAGCTGCGGTTCTTCCTTCGTTGTTTGGGCTGCGAGTCCTTGGAGGGTGCTGCGTGTATTCTCTTGCTGAGTTCAAAACTGCATGTCTTTGTGGGTTGGCTGCGTGTTGATCCATTGCAGATTTCTCTATGTAATTGTAAGTTGCGGCTTGTATATTCATAGTGAAATAAAGGTTTTACCCGAAAGGGGTTTTTTTCTGAATTCTGTGTCTCAGCATATTTTTTGTGTCACATGCTTTATTTATTTATCGGTTGACACACGCACCTTAGATGAATGATTAGGGGCTGAAATTAAATAAGTGTGCTATATTAGAAAGTTGCGAAGTTAATCAATTATCACACGTAATTCTCGCGTTCTCAACTAGTTTGACCAAAAATCCTTCAGACTCTTCATTTTGAATTCCTTAAATTGTTACTAAACGTAGAACACCAACACATCACCTAGGATTTCACTCATGTGTTGAATTATACACAATATGGGTGTGTGTGAGTTAAATCCCATTAAAATAATTTTTCATGATTTTTGGAATATTTTAAATAATTTCTAAATTTCTTAAAAAATTCTTAGAAATTTAAAATTGGCTTTTAAAAATGTTGTGGGCTATTTTGTAATTAATAAAAGAGGTTAAAACATGGCTTGGGTAGAAATCAAAAGCGCTAGATAGTATTGTGGGTAAAACTTGTATTTCGTTAAGACTAAAAACATGCGTTTCTTAAGTCATCACAGCCTTACACATGTTGCACTTATAATGGTTGGATCTGTGTTTCATTACACTCACATCCCCGAGAGTGATTGAGAACCCGTGGATCATTTTAATATATGGCTTGCATGCGTTCTTACCTGATCCTTGTGTTTACATTTAAACCAGTCAGAGCTTTTATAATTATAGTGCAATGGTAGTCATTAGATTTCCTTCGATCAAATCTTGTTCGTTTATTTGCATGAGCCCTTCCAGAGGCTTATCTTCCTTATATACAAGGAGACTTCATCCTTTCAATTATAATTTTTGGTTCACCTCATTTTAGAGAGAAAAAAAAAAGAGAAAGGGCATAAGAGAGAGAGAGAGAGAAAAAAGAAAAAGAGAGAGAAAATACAAAACTCCAACCTAACTTCGGCCAAATCTCACCTGAACATAGTTCTAAGAGTTGAGTTAGTTCTAGATTTGAGAACATCCATCCTCTCTTGTTCTTAATCTCTTTTCCAACTAGTCACGTTATTCCAAATCTTATTTTCTTTCATAGAAATATGAGATTTGTGAATCTGTGGTACAATTCACGTTTATATTACTGGTTTTGATTTCTTCTTTTGAGAAATCTCAATTTTGTTGGTTATTTTAAATTGTTATGTTTTGTTCAAACCCTAAGCCAACAAAATCATTTTTTATTTCAATTTTTGAGAATACTCGGACTTATATCTAGTTAAGATCTTGATTGGGGATTTACACATTCAAGTATTTCACATTTTGTGAAATATTTATAAATATTTTCGAATAACAAAAGTGTTTTGTATAGAAAGATTCCCTCATGATTTGTGGATAAATTGAAATATCCAAAGTCTTGAGTTTTGATCAAATTGATTTTAGGAATATTCATTTCATTTTAGAATCTATTTATAATTTGATAATCATTTGGTCTATTATAAGTGTGTGTGGGTTGCATGCATGTGATTTAGAGCACATCACCACTTACACTTTCACACTACAACACTAAACAGTATTGTTAGAGAGATTATGAACATTTGAGTACGCGTAACGCTAAAAGGAGTGGAGTTACAAAATGGAGAGAACATCAACAACATCCGAGCCTTGGGAGAAGTTATTAAACGCCAGAGGAGTTGGTATAATTTATGAACTTAGTTTAGGCTTGATTCCTTATCTTGAGTCTCATATAGTTTAAAACTTGTTACTCTATTTTATTGGATTTTTACTTTTGAGGTGTAAATAACTTTGTGGATGTTTCCCTAATTGGGTGGGGTTTTACCACGTTAAGATTTCACTTGTATACTTCCTCTTCCTCTCATCGCTTTCTTGGGGTTGTGTTGATTTGATTTCTTTATAAGTTTTGGTTTTCAAAACTGGTAAACCTATACCTTAAATTACTCGTTCATACTATTTTACACATCTTTTGTTAAGAATTTTTTTTTAAGAAAAGAGTTTCTTCAACAACCTGTTCGGAGCCATTTAGATAGTTTAATGTTAAATTAAACGACTTAAGTGGTGTTTTTTCAATTAGTATCAGAGAATTGGTTTTACAAAATTCTTTAGATCTTGAGTATGTGATATTTTTTTCTCAAAACAAATTATGGACGAGAAATTTGAGAGACTAGGTAACCTGCCCATGCCCCTTCTCTTTGATGGAACCAATTTTCTTTACCGGAAGGTAAGGATGGTTGCTTTCATCCAAGGGATATTGGGAGATGATGTCTGGGATGCTGTTAAAAATAGTTATACTTTTCCTACTAAACCAGCCGCTAAAGGAAGTACTGTGAGGATTAAAAAGTTATTAAGTGAATTCATTAAAGAATAGAAACAAACTTCCCTTAACAATAACAAAGGCAAAAATACCATATTCATGTCTATCAATGAACACGAATTTATGAGGATATAATTTTGTACTACCTTTAAGGAAGCATGGGACACCATAATGACTGCACGTGAGGATGACACTAGAGTTAAAGTTATTAAAATACAAATGTTAATCCAGTAATACAACACCTTGATCATGACAGAGACTGAGTCATTTGATGACTTCTATATTAGATCAACAGACATTGTGATCAAATTGCATGCCAATGGTATTGTTTATGATAGAAAGGAAATCATCTCTAAAATATTAAGATCCCTTCCAAAGAAATTTGATAATAAGAGATATGCAATTGAGGAGATGGATGATCAAAATCTCACACCCGAACTCCTCAGTAGAATATTGAGAACTTTGGAAATGGAATTAGAATTCAAGAAACAATTATGCCTCATTTTTCCATTACAACAAAAGACATATAAATTCCCATATATTTGTTCTCTTGCAGGGTAGTGCTAGTGACACCTCCTGACCTGCAGTGCTTGTGGTGAAGGTCTTAAAGACAGTTCCTGAGGTAGCACCTTTGAGTTTCCCTTTATCTTTTATAGGGGAAGATGCTTCAGCTAGCCTGGTTGAATCTCCTTAGCTAAGGGACTTATTTTCATCTTCGTAGGACAAACTTCAGTGGTCAATTCAGTCTTTGCAACCTCTACCTTCTAGCTTACTTACACATTTGTGTGTTCAGTATTATTTTTTTAACATATCTATAGATGTGGTCCTTTTACTCGCGAGACTTATATTTGGACCCTCAGGTGAGTAGTCCACTAGTTTTCGTGCTGGAGGAGACTTTGGTCACCCCTTCGGTTAGTACCACTCTTGCTTCAGCTGCTGAGGAGTCTCTGGCAGGTATCTCAGTGAGGATCTCTTAGGTAAATACTTAATCTTCTCGGATCTTTGGAGCTTACATTTTCTGTTTAAATACCTGCTAGCATTTACTTGTTTCCTTGTTTTCAAGTTAGCGCATCGATTGTTCCTTTGACTTTGGAACAACCAGGGGGACTACTGTGAGTCAAGTATTATACTCTCATACCTTACTCTTTTATTTGTTCCCCTTATTGTTATTTCTTTTACTGTGCAAGTTATCTCACCTTCATGTTCATGTTTCTTTATTTTCAGGTTAGTGAGGCGACCGTCCCTAGTTCTGCAGGACTTACTGTGAGTGTTATACTGCGCACTCCCCAGGTATTAAACTGTCATACCTATGTTATTATTGTTTGTTAAAGCTATAACATTTCTCTTTTTCCTTAGCCAAAAGAAAAAAATAATAACTCTTATCTATTTCTATTATGTCGGTGCTCAAGGTCATATGTTGCCTCTCACTTTCGTGATAGCATATTGACTCCCATGGACTTTGGGCTAATCTTTCGATGATATTTATTTCCATTTGAGCATGGGTAACCCACCTCTTGTTATTTCTCTTCTTTATGATTTATTTCTTTTTGACTTTTCCATCTGCAGGATCCGGTTTATGATCCTACTGAGGTCACTAGTGAGACTGACGAGTTTTGTGGCCACCGATGATACTGGTTCTGACGAGGATTCTTTCATCCCTATTTTAGAGATTTATTCTCATAACACAGTTTATGACGATATAGAGATGGAGGATCCAGGATCTTTCATGAGCGCCCTGTGGGATTCAGAATTCCCTTCCCGATTCCATGCGCGTGAGCGCGAGGTGTTGGAGATGCTTCAGGAGCACCATCCTGAGACTTTTACTTCTAGAGCGTCCTAAACATCAATACCCTGACGGTCTTCAACTTGAAGTCCCTATCTATCCATCTGCATGACTTCTTATCTAACCCTCCTGTTGACATGACCAATCAGAGGGTTGCACTATTTCTCCAGGCTCTTTATGATCTTCAATGCTACAATAAATTCCAACCGGATTGGCTCAAAGCTTTAGTTTGTCATTTTGTTGGTACCACCTTTAGGAAGATGATGAAGCTCCATATTTCCAGGGAGACTAGGGAGCAACAGCATCAGGCTGAAGCTATGGATTCATACTCAGATTCTGTCCCTCCAGGCCAAGCTAGAGGCTGGTGTTGCTAAGGATGAGGCTGTGATAGCTAGGTTAGAGGAGTCACTTGTTGAGGAGGTTGGTCCTTGTTATATGGACATATGCTCCCTCTAGGATTTATATTTCATGTTGTCTAGTGGGTAGATATCCTTGTTGTGTAGACTTTATTTTGTACATATTTTCATGTGTAAAGAACTTTGTCATAATTAATGGAAAAAAGTACTTTGTTGGTTTTTATCATCTTGATCATCTACGTCTAAATGGACTTTGACATCTGCTTATTAAGGCCTTCTCTAATTTTTTGTGACCACCTCATCTGTTTGAACTGTCCCCTTTAGTTGTGGGATACCTGAATATTATCTAAGCAAGAAATATTTTTAGAACTTTCCCCTCTAAACTATTGGGTACTTCAATATTATCTCCGCAAGTTATCATTTTTTAGGATTGCCCCCTCTCACTATGGGGTACTTCCATATTATTTGAGCAAGTTATCATTTTCAAGAACTGTGCCCTCTAACTTTGGGTTACTTGCATATTATCTGAGCAAGATATCATTTTTGGAATGGTCCCCTCTAACTGTAGGGTATTTTTTCATGGTTATCATTTCTTATGGAATAGCTGGGAGATAAAGGGTTAGCTCTTCTCCTTCTCTCAAACTTTTTTTTTAAGTTACAGCAGGGGAGTGTAAGTCCCCTTTTCTGTATATTTTTTTATGGACTAGTCAAGTAAGGCTTTTCTTTGAGAACGGGAGTCAAAACTTGTTCTCTAAAAAAATATTTGCTATATATTTTTTTAATATGACTTGGAGGGTGTCCTCCCACTGGTCTGCTAACAAGATTAAAGTCATTTGTCTAACATGCCTAGGGAGACTTTGCTCAATATACTTTTCTATCTTGATGGATGTACCCCCAAGTGTAATTGAGAAAAGTTCTCTTCATCTTGGACATTCTTCTAAGTCTAGTAAATAGTTATACACACACATACACACACACACACACACACACACACACACACACACACATATATATATATATACCCACCTACATCATGCTCTATACATCACCCAGACATCACACCTAGTTGTAGCCCCTTAAAAATTATTTTCTCCAAATTTTTTATTTCTCTTGAAATTAACCATCCAATAAACCCATGTTCAAAAAATTAGGTCAAAAAACATTTTGTAACTATTTTTAAAAAATCAACAAAAAACTGCTCAAAAAACCTTATTTATACGGGTCTGCGCCAGCAGTTTTTTGTGAATTTTTTAAAATTAGCTACAAAATGTATTTTGACCTAATTTTTTGAATATGTGTTGATTAGAAGGTTAGTTTCAAGAGAAAAATAAAAATTTTGAAAAAAAAGTTTCTTAGGGCCTATAACTAGATGTGATGTATGGTGTGATGTATACATCATGATATAGGTGAGCCTTCCTCAATATATATATATATATATATATATATATATATATAATGATGGATCTACCTTATGCCATAGACAAACAAGAAAAATAATAATCATCATGCGATGCCTGAGAAAAAAAGAGTTGTTATTCATTTATTTTCATTTTCTCTATCATGTACATAATTGTACTGCTCTATCATTTTTACCAAAAAAAAAAGAAATTTTCTAGGGCTAGAGCAAGCTTCTCAAATTCACTCGCATAAATAAAATTATTAACAATGTTAAGCATAATACCTCTTCAGCCACTTACAATTGATGGACTAGAGGCAATCTCTCTCTGGTTCTGAAATTTGGCAATAACCCGGCTTGCCTACCCCTCTCACAGCAAAGGGGACTTCCCAGTTAGGTTTGAACTTTGATACCAACATTCTGCAGAGATGGTGAGTGGATGCACGCATGACTAAGTCTCCCACCTAGAACTCCCTGGGTTGGACCAAATTTTCCTAGGATCTGGACAGCTTCTGGTTGTAGACTTTAAAGTCTTCTTTCGCCTTGTCTCTATTCTCGTCCGGTGCCTCTAACTGTACATGTCGTGGGTCAGGGATGAGTCCATTGCTTAGGAAAACTCTGGTTTAGTGTGTCGCTAACTCCACTGGTAATACATCTTCAATCCCATATACTAATGAGAAAAAGGTGAATCCTATTGGTTTTCTCTTTAGGGTAAGATAAGCCCATAACACCATGGGCAGTTTCTCACCCCATGGCCCCTAGAATTTCCTCTAGCATCTTCTTCAAGATATTGATCTGGGTCTTATTGGTGGCTTCTTCTTGACCGTTACCTTTAGGGTGGGAGATGATTGAGCTATTGTGAACAATTTTGTACTTGTTTGTGAGGAGGTCCATCTCCTTTAATATGAACTGCTTCCCACTATCTGTCAAAATTACTTTGGATATAGCAAGCTTGTATATGATATACTCTTTGATAAACTGGGTTACCACTTGGGCAGTCACTCTCCTTATAGGTATGGCTTCAATGGTGTACAATTCTATAGCCATAATGATGAAAGCTTTGCCACGACAAGCTGGGTTGATTTTCCAACTAAGTCAAATGCCTATGTATGGAAAGGATAGGGAGCTGCTAGGCTTTGTAAGGTTACTGAAGGTGGATGTACCACATTTACATGCACTTGACAGGCTTTACACTTCTTCATATAGCCAATGGAGTCAGCCTCCATTGTTGGTCAGTAGTAACCTAACATTATCAGTTGGTCATACAGTTTGGCACCCACTATGTGGGAGGGCTTATTGTCTTCTTTCAGCACTCTCCCTATGTCTTCCTTACCTATACACCTCAGTGAGTTTTCGTTGTAACCCTTCCTGTAAATCTCTCCTTCCACCAAATAAAAATGACCTATCCCTTTTGCACAGATAAATTTCATTCGCTCTTTCTATGGATAACTCACAATATTTTAGATATGATATGTATGGTTGCCTCTAATCTTCGAAGGATTCCACAAAGTTAGCTTCCGGTCACTGGTCAAAATGGGTCTGACACATTAAAGAACCTTGTTGCAGACCAGCAGTCTCTGCACTCATGGTGGGCCAATAGTACCCCCCCCCCCCGACTGCAACCGATGGTAAAGAGGAATATCAGTGTCCCCACAATGCTTTTTGTTCATCTCTGCCAACCTTTCTTTAGCTTCTTATTATCACACACATCTTTCTAGGAAAACTTTTAGGGCTCTTGAAATAAAATGTTCCTTGTAGCATGTCGTAGTGAGATAGTTCTAATATCTTCATTGTCCCCTTTCTGGTCTCTAGCTTCTTTATAACTACGTGCCTCCAATCTTCTGGCTTGTTGCTTGGGAACAAAGATCTTACAGTAATAGGGATTGTTCTTCGACGTATTATGATTGTTGTTTCTTGCTCATCCATGTCAAACTTCTGCACTATCGTGGCCAGTGTGTCGAGGTGGCTATTCATTATTGTCGTATATCTGTCTACAATTACTTCCAAGAAGTGCCCCGACAATCTCTGAATGATGTATTTATAGGGTTCTAGGTTGGCATGCTTGAGGGAAAACTCCCCATTGACCTATTTTACTACCACGTTGGAGTCCCCTCATATGAACGACATTCTGAACCCTTTTTTGAATGCCTCCAACATCCCCAAAATGAGGGCCTCATATTCATCTTCATTGATTGAGCTTTTAAAATATAACTTCGAGGAGAGGGTGATATTATCCTTACTATTTAACCATATAATACAATAACCTCTTCTTCATTGAGCATTGGATCCATCGAACTTTATCGACCACTTTTCCATTTCTTTCACCATGCATGCTTGAAAGTTATCCCTAAGTAGTTCCTTATCGGGGCTCGAAATTCCCACTTGGAAATTAGGCAAGCAATTTAAATCGTATTAAATTGTAGTTCCCAACTCACTTTTAATGTCTTTGGGCAGTATGCATTTTAAATCCCCAGGTAGTTCCCAATTCACTTTTAATGGATTTGGGCACTATGCATTTTAAATTGTCTTCTGACTGAATCAAAAACCACCTTATTGCTAGTCCCACAAGCACAGTCCGTGCGAGCAGGTACTTGATGGGGTCACACTTAGTGACTATGTGAACTATGAAAGCTAGTAAAAAATGTCTCAACTTCTCATCAACAAAGACCAGGGCAAAACAGTGTCTCTCTACGCTAGTGTATCTTTATTATGTACGTGAGATCACTCTTGACAAGTAGTACATTAGTTTCTGTAGTCCTTCCTTTTTGGGGGCCAGTAATTCTCCTATGAATCAACCTGTTGAACTAAGGTAGAGTAGTAGTGGCGCACCAACTTCTGGTAGAATCATTATGGATGGGGAGGATATAATTTATTTGATCTTTCCAAAGACCTTCTTACACTCATCTCCCCAAATCCACAAGGCTTTGTATTTTAGAATGGGTGTGAATGGGCGTGTTACCTCCGCTAGCGCTGGTATGAACCTTCTTAGGTAGGACACCTTCCCTAAGAATCTATTAAGCCACATTTGACTCTTTGGAGGTGGCTTCATCGCGATGTCTTTCTTTTTCTATGCATCTACTTACACCCCCTACCTATTCAAAATAAACCCCAAAAAAAATCCCACCTTGACCCTAAGGCACACTTCGCGGGGTTCATCTCTATCGTGTACCTATGAAAACTCTCAAACACTCTCCAGGGGTCCTTTATGTGATTGCCTTCTTTTTTGGATTTCACCAAAAGGTCATCGACATAAAATTATAGTATGTCATGAAATAAATCATGAAAAATTGCCATCACGGTGCTTTGGTACATCGACCTGACATTATTCAATCCGAATGGCATGACTATGTAGTGAAGATTTCCCATGGGAGGTAGTCTTATCCGCGCTCGTTGGGTCCATCTTAATCTGTTTCTAGCCAACGTACCCATCCATGAAGCTATACACATCATGCCCTGCAGTAGCATCAACTAATCCATCTATGATTGGTAGAGGAAACTTATCGTTCGGACATTCCCGATTCAGGTCGCAAAAATCCATAAAAATTTGAATTTGGTTCTTGTCCTTCTTTGCCTCCGGCACTATGCTGGAGAGTCACACAGGATGATGAATATATTTGATGAATCCTTCTTGGAACAAATTCTCTACATCTGCTTTTATTTTCAGATCGAGGTCAGTTTTGTACGTGTGCGCTGCTTGCCTGACTAGGAGAGCATTGGGAAGAACATTCAATTTATTAGAGCTCACCTATGGGTCTATCCCTAGAATTTTCATGTATTTCGAGGCAAATACGTCAATAAAATCTTTGAGCAGGCCCACCAGCTCTTCCTTTTGTTTTGGGATCAAACTTTTGGAGATTAGAATGGGTCTACTTTCACCACCTTCTACCCCCAGGTTGATGTCATCTAATTCTTGTAGCTACTCCCTATATCCATTATGCATGCATTTTGGATCTTCTTATGGTTACTTAATACTCTCAATAACATGGTATTCTTCCAAAACAAAACATTCTGAGGCCGAGTCGGTTCTCTCATCGCAGAACATCGCCCGCACAGACCGTTATAAACGGTAGATAACTTTTCCATCGGGTACGACCACTTTTTTTATAGGTTCGAGGAGGGTTAACTACCTCCTCCACCTTTCTCTTGCCTTTTTGATGTGTGGGGAATCACCCTCCACCCCCCCCCCCCCCAAATGATTATGTATATATTTCCTTAGTTGGGCAATTCCTCCAACCACTTTCTTTTCTTATAGCTTTCCCACATAATTCTTTTTTTCCTCGTCTAGTTCTGTATAAAACGTTGCATCTACTAGATGTTCCTCCTCAATAGAAAAAGGATTTTGTGTGGATTTAATTATGATCTATGTTCCTCTGATATTGTCTTTGGCACACTGATGGTAGGTTGAGGGAACTATCCCATGGGTATGCATCCATGCCCTCCCAATGCGCAGCTGGTACTTGGTATTGGCATTGATGAAATGGAATTCGATGTGAGAAGTAAGATTCCCCAACTTAATTCCTACATTCACAAATTCAATAGATTACATTCTAGCGCTGCCGAATCCCGATATCACTAGTTGTACATGCACTATTTTTTTGTGATCAATCCTCATCTCGTATAACGTGCCAATTGGCGTAAAGTTAATGGATGCTCCTCCATACATTAATGCTTTGGGAAATAAGACTCCACTAATCATAGCTGTGACATATATTGGGCGGTTGTGGAAGTAAGGCACCTGCCTATTTGCCTCAAAAAATACCACTTTAGAAGTATACCTCTTCATCAGCCTGCCAATCTAATGAGGGTCTTCTCTCTATTACACAACCTTCAAGTCTTTTCTCGTAATGAGTACCCTGGTGTCATATGTTACTCCTATTTGATCAAAGAATCACTTGAACTTGGGGTTCCTTACTATGGCTTCGCATTCAGAATTAAGATCCACTTCATATGTCTGGGCATTGCAAACGTATTCTGCATCAGATGTCCCCCTAAACCAGAGAAAGGATGACATCGACCATGCATTTTAGGAGGTTGACCTACTCGAGTTCTTGATATCCCTCCTCTTCTTGGTCTGGTGTGAAAAACCACTCCTCACACTTTCTTTCAAGCTCAGTTCTCTACTTGCTTCTCAGTGATAGCCTTTCCAACTCATCACATATTCTCTCATCACTTTCCCACTCCAGCAGTTATCTTAAGTTGCTTCTTCGTCATACCCTACTACTATATGATGAATTGTAAGTGGGTTCTTGTTCACATCCATCGGAGGTATCTACAAAGTGCCACTATCCACTTTCTTTCCAATGATCATCCTCAACTATTAACATTCCTTAGTAGAGCGTTTCACCCTCTATTGTAACTCGTAATACTTAGGGCTGGTTTTGTTAGCTACTGTTGGAGTTTCTCCATTCAGGTGACGGGGGCCCGCTACCCCCTCTCGTACCAATGTACGATAATAATCCATATCTTCCACTACGCTAAAAGGTAGCGATGGTGGAAAATCTTCTCTAAACTTTCTCTTATTACCTGGGCTACTGTTCTTGGATTCTTAGCCTCCCTTCTTCCCTTTGGGGCTCCCATCCACATAGTTTACTGCATGTCTCCTCGAGACTTCAAACCTTTCAGAAGTCCAGGGAACATGTGTCCTCCAACTCGAGGACCTTGGCTTAAATATCATGGCTATATTGCTGGCATCCTTAGTGAACTCTCTAAAGATGCCATCTCTAGTTTCATTGATTAGATGGAGCGTGTATTCCTACAAAAGCCCCTCGATGTAGATTTGAAGCAGCATTACCTCCGCTACCTCCTCATGTAGATCAAGTTCTCTCTCGCGAAAGTACTTGATGTATTGCATTAACTCCTCCCCAAGCTTTTGCACCGCTTGTTTTAAGTGTCTCAATGTGAACTTATCTTCCGTCATAAAGAACTTTTGGATGAATTATTTATATATATCTTCCCATGAGGAATGTTATTGGGCTCCATATGGGAATACCACGTGTAGGCATTTCCATGAACACCTTATGTGCTCAACGAACCTTTTCGTGTGCTCTCTTGGGTTTTCTCCTTTTCCATTAAACTTAATGAATTTTGGTGGAATATACCCCTCTACGTATGGTTGCTCATTCGCATCCTGAGGATAAGGATCTGAGAACGCACTATATATTGACTCACTTGAGTCTGCATATATAGGAGTTCCAGCTACTTTGGATACATAGACAAAATAGGTTAGTATAGCTTGAGAACTCCATCACCTCAAAGGTATATGCTACATGAAGAAAACCAGTCCAAGAGAATTTTCAACGGGAAGATAATTCTAACCCTAAAATCCCAAATAGGACACCTGCACTGTATCCTACATATCACCTATGTTCTTTAATCGTTTATCAACACTTGAAATCGTTTTAAAATCAATTTAATTCCAAAGAAATCATTTTATATAATTTTAAACAATTTTTAAATTATTTTTGAATTAATTAAAAATTGGTCTTAAAAGTGTTGTGGATATAAATGGAATTTCAAAAACTTATTTTATACACTTTTTGTTTGTTTGGGTAGAATCTGAAAGCGCTAGAGACTTTGAGGTGTGTTTTGTAATTATTTTCATACGCGCGTCTCAGCCTTCATCCTGTGCGTACACGTGTTGGTTACATAACGGTTGGATTTGTGTTTTATGCTACTCACATAAGGCGTTTTCAATCTCAGCCCTTGGATTGTTTTAATCAACGTACTGCATGTGATCTTTTTCAGTCCTTGTGATCCCAGCCTTACCCAATCAGTGACCTTATAACCCACCGCTTGTGTTAAACTATTGGATCAAAGTCAATCCACTTAGACTTAATCTCATCCGTAGGATTGATGTTGATGTTCTCGATACTTCTACACCTAGTATATAAAGGGATCTATTCTCAGCATTTTGGAACTTTTGTCACTTCATTATTTCGAAGAGAAAAGAGAGAGTAGAGAGAAGATAGAGAAGGGAGAAGAGAGAAGAGATGGAAAGTAAAGAGAGAGATATTAGCAGGAGAAAACCCGAGGTTTTCTTCGTTGTGCAAACCCTCCTCCCAAATCAAAACACCAAACATAAATATTTTCAAACACTAAAAAACCCAACTTGTGAGAGTTAGAATATCCTAGGGTTTCTGTGTTATTAGTTGTGTGTTTTTCGTTTTGAATACCTCTTGAAAAATGTTAATTCTCTCAGAACTCATCCCTAAGGAAGATTTAAGTTTCACTATTGAAACTGAGCCTTCTAAAAGAGAACATCTCATGTATTTTTTTGTTTCTCATTTTAGATATGATTTCTAAGATCTAATCTGTTTCAGCTAGTTTTTGAAATAAAAACTTTTAGTTTTAAAAATAATTTTCACATGTAGTGAGTTGTGTGTTTCCAATTTTATATTTCATACTTTATGAAACACTGGTGTACAAAAATAACATGAACACAAATGAACTCATGCTAAAGTTTTAAAGATTTTATATTCGAAAAATAAGTTTTAGATCAAAACTTATTGAACAAGACCATGCATGTTAAGTCTGAATCTGATTTGTTAAAGTAGACTTCTAGTCTAGTTTCGATCGACAATTGGATGTTTACAATTTTAAAAATATTTTCAAAACCCAAAAATTGTATAAGACCTTGAACCGTCTTCCGAGCATGGTATCCTCGAGATCTGTGGTTATATAAAAAATCAAGAAGTCTTTGCTTAAGAGATCAAGATTCAAAAATAACTTTCAAATTAGAACTATTTTAATTTGTTAGGAAAGTTTGTATAAATCTTGAGAGGGTGAGTTGCATGTTTGTAAGTAGTAACACATCACAAACAATATCTCACACGAACATTTGGACACCGTGGTTCTGTTTTAGAATCTTGTATTTGAAAGAGTTATGGAATCTTAATTTAAAGAGATGGAGATGAAGGAAAATACAAAGAAGCAACGAGAAAGGATCAAGTTCCAAGGCAGAATACCTTTGGAGTGGAGAATCTCATGTAGGTGCATTCTGAACTTAGGTTAGAATGTTTGTGGTTTGCTTAAGTGTTGTAACTTTATTTTTATTCTAGTCGATATTTTGTTTTGTGCCGTAGAGGGCACCGTGGATGTTTCCCTTATTTAAGGGTTTTACCACGTTAAAATTCCTGTGTCTATTTCTGTGAGTGTTCTAACTGTTGTTATGATTGGAACTTCATGGTAACGATAATATATGTTTATTAAAAATTAAACTTAAGGTAATCAACTATCATATTTAATCCATACATTAAGAAAAAGGTTTTACAACACATCTTGTGTTTTTCGAAATGAGTTTTTTCCCAAAAAGTTTGTTCAGAGTTTACTCAACTTATAACTATTTTTTATTAATCTTGTAAACCAAGGTATTTTAGTATTAAGGCTATTTTTCAACTGGTATCAAAGCTGGAACTCCTTTTATGATCCTGAAACTTGAGAAATTGTTCTCGAAATTTATTTCTGAAAATCTCTGAGTATGGAAGAAAAATTTGAGAAGTTAGGTAACCTATCCATACTACCACTCTTTGATGGAAACAATTTTTCGTACAGGAATGTGAGAATGACTGCTTTTATTCAAGTAACCCTGGGTGATGAAGTCTGGGAAATGATTGAAACAGCGTTTGAACATCCTACTAAACCTACCTCTACCACTGATCCAATAAAGATTAAGAAATTTCTTAGTGAATTTACTAAGGAAGAGAAAAAATCTTCTCATGATAATAACAAAGGAAAGAATGCCATCTTTATGTCCATTAATGAACATGAATTTAAAAGAATATTCATTTGTTCAACTTCTAAAGAGGCATGGGACATTTTTGTTATTGCTCACGAGGGTGATGAACGTGTCAAAGATGGAAAAACCCAAATGCTTATTCAGCAATATAATACCTTGATTATGAATGACAATGAATCCTATGACGATTTCTACATAAGGTTAACTGATATTTTGACAAAAATTCATGCAAATGGTATAACCTACAGTAGAAGGGAAATTGTGTCAGATTATTAGGTCATTGCCATCTAAACTTGACAACAAGAGATATGATATTGAGGAAATGAATGACCCTAATATTACTCTTGAACTATTTAGTAGTAAACTAAAGACTGTAGAATTAGAACTGGACTTTAAAAAAAATTGACCGGACAGACCAGTAGAGCCTCTAGTTCTATTGTCGTGTTTTCATCTAAATTACTAGTGCCTAAATTGAACTCTCTAGACTTTGACACTGACTGTCTTGAAAACTTTGATTTAGAAAACCTTGACAATAAAATAGCTCTTATGAGTAAGCATTTCAAAAAGATTTTGAAATTCAGAAATATTGTATCCTCTGAACAAGGAAAATCAAATTATCAAGGTAATCAATCTCACAGACCTTATGACAGAGACAATACCAAACATAATTATGACAATAGGAGGAACTATGACCCCAATAGACCTAAACCTGACATAAAAGATGTTAAATGTCATCGTTGTGGTAAACTTGGTCACTCTGCTAGTAGATGTCTAGCTAGTTTTAATAACAACAACAAGGTCAATATGTGTAAAATATGGGACGACTCTAGTGATTCTGATGAGGATGAAACTGAGTCAACCCAGATGAATGAGAACTGCATGTCTTTCTTTTCTAAGATAATATATAATGATGATGAATGCTTGCATGTTCATGAACCTACTATGCATGTTGATGTTGTTAATGAAAATGATGATAATTATGTTCCTATTACTTCTAAAAGATTATGTGTGAGTCAAAGTGAGAATGTTGATGATGAATTAAACATGTTCGTGAGTAAAGAACCTAACCAAATCATAGGGGACAATTCACACAATGCACATAATGAGTCTGATGATGACCTACCTGATTTATATAAATTGTAAACTAAAACGGTTAAGAAGAGTGCTCGCCTAGAGAAAATGATAAAAACCTTGAGTGAGCGTATCGATTTGCTTAACCAAACCATTAGAAAGAACACTGAAGATTATACTGCCCAATGTGTTGCTCATGAGACTGAGATTGAGAATTATAACTTCAAAATAAATTCCTTGATTCAAAAGAACCATGAATTTGAACAAAAATACAAGGCAACCCTTATTGAACTAGAAGAGTCAAAGCAAAAGCTTTCAAATGTTTTTAAAAAATGTCAACACTTTGAAACACAAACCAATGAAAAAATTGTTACTGGAAGTAAATTTGACTCTGAAGATAAGTCTGGCCTAGGTTTTGGAGAAGTAGTGCACACAAGTAAGACCAAAGTTTCTCCTGAAAATGTTACTTTTATAAAACAAGGGAAAACTTCTCAAATGTTCAAAAAGGTGATCCTAGTCTTAATGTCTCTCAATCAACATATAATTAATAGAATTAATAGTTGAAACAAAATTGTGAAACCAAATATGTTTGTCCTTCTGCTAGAGACCAAAAACAAAAACCTAAACCTAGTAATGACTATACTACTGTACCCAATAGATCCAAGACAATTTTCAAAGACTATAATAAGAAAGTCAGGTCCTATACCCATCAGTACTATTCCTACTGTAATATTTTTGGACATACTCTAGATAAATGTTTCTAGAAAAGGACATACACTCCTACCTACTAGAACTTTAACTATTCTAGGAAATCCATAAATACTTATATACTTCTTAGACATGCCACAAGCAACTCTAACTCAAAAAACAAAAAGGGAGGGTCCAAGACTAAGAAGAAATCATTTATAAAGACCCCTTAAATCTTTTCAAAGTAAAAATAAAACAAAATTTTTAAAACTAAGCCTATTTGGATTAGAATAGATGATTTACTACCCCAACTCAAGTGCAACATTGTCATTTCTGCTTTAAAGGCACAAAGAACTTCAACTGGATGGTATTTTGACTCCAGATGTTCTAAACATATGACCATGGATGAAACCAAATTGAAGAACAAGACAGACTTTCTTAGAGGTAGTGTCATGTTTGGAGATGGTGTTTTATCTTAAATCATAGGTAAGGGAACATTGAGTGATAAAGGGCTTCTTGAACTTAATGATGTTTTATTAGTTAAAGGCCTTAAAGCCAATCTCTTAAGTATATCATAATTTTCTGACTCTAATCACTCAATTACCCTTTCTAAAAATGATTGTAAAATTATTGATGAAAAGGAAAACTGTATTTTGACAGGAAACAGAACCCCGAAAAACTGTTACATAGTAATTCCTAATTTTGAATCCTGCAATGTTTCCAGATTAAAGGATTTTGATCTTTGGCACAGTAGATTGGGACACACAAATGATGATAACCTTAGAATATTGAGTTCCCAATAGATAGTTAGAGGCTTACCAAAAATTAAAATTCTTTTAATCCTTCATGTGGACCTTGTCAAGAAGGAAAAATAAGTAAATCCCCACACAAGAAGGTTAAAGATGTCCTTACCACTAAACCCCTATAACTTATCCACATGGACCTCTTGGGTCCCTCTAGAACTGTTAGATTCTGTGGAAACTCATACATCCTAGTTATAGTGGACGACTATACGAGATATACATGGTTAGATTTTATGAAGCATAAATCAGAAACCCTCAATGAATTCTAAAGAATCCTCTTGAAAATTGAGAATGAGAAGGATACCCAAGTGGGTCAAATTCAGAGTGATAGAGGTGGAGAGTTTAAGGACTCTGGAATTTCTGAGTATTGTGTATCTAATGGCTATAAACATGATTTTAGCACTCTCAAAACCCTGCAACAGAATGGTATAGGTGAACGTAAGAATAAGACTTTACAAGAAATGGCTAGGGTTATGTTACATGCTAAGAATCTCCCTAGATACTTTTGGGTAGAAGTTGTTCAAACCGCGTGTCACATTATTAATCATATCTACCTTAGAAAAAATTCCAAAGAAACATCTTATGAGTTATAATTCAATAAAAAGCCTAATCTGAAATCCTTTAAAACCTTCGATAGTATCTGCTATATCTGCAAAGACAGAGAGCATCTTTCAAATTTTTTTACTAGAGGAGAAAATGGAATTTTTCTTGGCTATTCTAAAAATAGTAGGGCTTTGTGTGTTTTTAATAACAAAAAAAACTATTATGGAATCAATTAATGTAATTATAGATGACACAATTGTTAAATAGTGATAGTCAACCAGTAACATTTGATTAGGACGATATTTTTTTATCCTCTGATCCTCAAGATGATACTGATTCACTGTCACCTAAGGATCCTTCTGTACCCACCCGGGTTTCTAAAGATCATCCCATTGAAACCATTTTCAGTACTCCTTCGGAACCAGTTCGAACTAGATCCCATCTTCGTCAAGTGGCACAATATTCTTGAGGAACCTAAAAATGTTAATGATGACCTTAATGACTCATCTTGGATAAATGCTATGCATGAAGAGATAATCGAATTTAAGAGTCACGATGTTTGGAATCTGGTTCCAATACCTAAAGTTTCGAAGGTTATTGGCACAAGATGGATTTTTAAAAACAAAACTGATGAAAATGGGGGAGGTTATTAGAAATAAAGCTAGGTTTGTTGCACAAGTCTACTCTCAGATTGAGGTAATTGATTATGACGAAACCTTTGCACCCGTTACTCATCTAGAATCTATTCGTCTCCTTCTAGCAATTTCTTGTCATATGCAGTTCAAATTATTCCAAATGGTTGTTAAGTCCGCTTTTTTAAATGGAATTTTGTCTGAAGAAGTTTACGTAGAACAACCCAAAGGATTTGTTGATTCTGTGAACCTGAACCACGTCTTTGAGCTTAAGAAAGCTCTGTATGGTTTGCAAAAAGATCTTAGAGCTTGATATAAGAGATTGTCGGCCTTCTTAGTGTCTCGTAATTTTGTCCATGGTGGAAACGATCAAACTTTGTTTGTTAGAAAGGAAAATCAACATGTCTTAATCGCTCAAGTATATGTGGACGATGTTATTTTCAGCTCCACCTGTCCTAAACAAGTGGAGATTTTTTTTATATCATGCATACTGCATTTCAGATGTCTTTAATGGGTGAACTACAATATTTTTTGGGTTTACAAGTAAAACAATGCAGTGATGGTCTTTTTATTTCTCAATCCAAGTATGCTGCAGACTTAGTTAAAATATTCATCTTAGAAAACGCTAAACCTTCTAGAACTCCTATGAGTACTTCAAATGAACTGTCTAAGGATGATATTGGGAAAAATGTATATCCCACCCTTTGTATAAGTATGATAGGGAGTTTGATGTATCTTACTACGTCTCAACCTGATATATCTTTTGCCGTGTGTATCTGTGATAGATATCAAACTAACCCTAAAGAGTCTCACTTATTAAGTGTAAAATGATTATTAAATATGTTAAGGCTACTCTAAAATTTGGTATTTGGTACACAAAAGATAAAATTAGTTCTATTGTTGGATATACCGATGCCGATTGGGTCGGTTGTAGCAGTGATAGTAAGAGAACTTCTAGTGCTTGCTACTATGTAGGTAATAATTTTGTTGGTTGGTCGTGTAAGAAATATTATTGAATTTCATTATCTAGTGTTGAATCAGAATATATAGTTGCTGGTAGTCATTGTGCTCAATTACTGTGGATTAGACAAATTATTAGTGATTATGGTCTCACAGAAAAATAATTAACCATGTTTTGTGATAATCAAAGTGCTATTAACATTTCCAAAAATCCTATTTTGCACTCACGAACTAAGCACATCAAGATTAGACATCACTTTATCCGTGACCTTGTCGAATCCAATGACCTCATTATCAAATATCTGAACATTCAAAGACATCTCACAGATCTCTTTACAAAATCATTAGATTACATTCGTTTTGAGTATTTGCATACAACTATAGGCATGATTACTCTCAATTAATCTCTATGTTTTTGTGATTTATACCCCTTGTATATTTGAGAAAAATTGGGGGAGAAGATCTTGAGTACTGCGTAGCGATCTTACTATCTATTTCTTATCTAACTTAACTAATATGCCAAATTTAGTGTTTATCTTGTCACAGGCATTTCAGACCAGTTGTACATCTTGTTTATACTTTGTATGGTATTGGTATGTATGTAGTTGAGTAATGCATTTTTTTACCTTATTTTAGGTTCTAGGATGGGAGGGTAGTTATAATTTTTGTATAGGACGCATATGATTTCTTTTTATTTTTTACCCAAGAGTACAGAATACTCAAGGGAATTTTGCCTCTAATATCCAATGGGGGAGATTGAGAACACACTATATATTGACTCACTTGAGTCTTCATATATAGGATTTCCAACTAGTTTCGATATATAGACAAAATAGGTTAGTATAGCTTGAGAACTCCATCTCCTCAAATGTATATGCTCCATGAAGAAATCGAGTCCCAGAGAATTTTCAAAGGGAAGTTAATTCTAACCCTAAACTCACAAATAGGACATTTAAACTACATCCTATATATTACCTATGTGCTTTGATGATTTATCAACACTTGAAATCATTTTAAAATCAATTTAATTCCAAACAAATCATTTTATATAATTTTTAAATAATTTTTGAATTAATTAAAAATTGGTATTAAAAGTGTTGTGGGTATAAATGGAATTTCATAAACTTATTTTATACACTGTTTGTTTGCTTGGGTAGAATCCGAAAGCGCTAGAGACTTGGAGGTGTGCTTTGTAATTATTTTCATACGCGTGTCTCAGCCTTCATCCCGTGCATACACGTGTTGGTTACATAACGGTTGGATTTGTGTTTTCTGCTACTCATATAAGGCGTTTTCAATCTCAACCCTTTGATTGTTTTAATCAACGTACTGCATGTGATCTTTTTCAATCCTTGTGATCCCAGCCTTACCTAATCAGTGACCTTATAACCCACCACTTGTGTGAAACCGTTGGATCAAAGTCAATCCACTTAGACTTGATCTCATCTGTAGGATTGATACTGATGTTCTCGATCCTTTTATGCCTAGTATATAAAGGGGTCTGTTCTCAGCATTTTGGAACTTTTGTCACTTCGTTATTTTTGAGAGAAAAAAGAGAGTAGAGAGAATATAGAGAGAAAAGAGGGAAGGGAGAAGAAATGGAAAGGGGGGAGAGAGAGATTAGCAAAAGAAAACGCTAAGTTTTCTTCATAGTGCAAACCCTCCTCCCAAATCAAAACACCAAACGTAAATAGTTTAAAACACTACAAAACTCAACTTGTGAGACTTATAATATCCTAGGGTTTCTGTGTTGTTAGTTGTGTGTTTTTCTTTTTGAAGACCTCTTCAAAAAAGTTGATTCTCTCTGAAATCATCTCTAAGGATGATTTAGGTTTCATTATTGAAACTTGAGTCTTTCTAAAATAGAACATCTCACGTATTTTTTTGTTTCTCTTTTTATATCTGATTTCTTAGATCTAATTACGTATGTGCACTATTAATTAGTTGCATGTATACCTACTAAATTATATATATACTTAGGTGGAGAGAATACCTAAAGTATAATTGACTATATTAGGGTCGAGGTATGATTCCGAACTAATATATGGAAATAGTAAATTGGGGTCGTGATGAAAGAGTTCCGAACCAATATATGCATAAAATTTCATTTCTAGGGTCGAGTTGATTTTCTGAACCAATGCATGAAATAAACTTAGGGTGGAGGTGACATTATGAACCAAATCCTTTTACTTGATGTCGATGGACCATTCCAAACGAAGAGTCTTTGTTGTGTGTTAAGAGGACATATTAGTAATGAAAGAATTTATAAGTATATATTGTGTGTGAAATGTATATTGTATTAATAATCTATTTATACGAGTTAGTAGATAATGAGATACCGTGAATACATCTAAAAGCAAATGAAGTAGGGAAACTTAATTATAAAAGGTTAAAGATAACAAGACGTGAACAGTTATCTAAGTACATAAATCATGATATATGATTACTATTACATACTATATGGGTGGTATGGGAACTTAGTTCTTGTAGATGGGTTCAAATGAATACTATAGTCCAATTAGCTTGGTTAGTATAGCTAGGTGGGATATGAACGGGACGTTAGGCGTGAACTATAAATGATGGGTGAGGTAAATCAAGAGAGTGTACGCAAATATTAACATGTGCAATCAATAACTCATCTTACCGTGATAATCACTTGCAAAATATTTTCAAAACATTTTGAGCACTAACTCTAGCCATCAAAATATTTTCAAAACTATTTTAGGTATCCAACCACAGGGACGCCAGACGTGAGGATTAAGTTCAGGGACTTTTAGTTGCAGCATTGTGAAAGCTAGCCAGACTTTGAATAGACGACTCATTCATTCGGATCTAGCGTAGGATCTCATTTTAGTACACTCTATTGGGACATATTTTCCATTGTCATTATTTCAGATTCGGTTTTGGATTACATTAGTTTTATTTAGAAAATTTGGATTTTAGTCAATTGTTGACTTGACAAGACTTTATTATTTATATATTGGGAGATGTTTCAAACTTTTATATTCTGTGAATGTTTAATTTTTTTTCCGCATGGGTTATTTTCTTGGGTTAATGAAAGATAAAATTTGGCACCTGTCTAATTTCACTTAGGTGATTAGTAATTAAAAAGTTTTGGACATTGATGCTAACAATTAACCAACTGAAAAACCTGCTTTTATTTAATTTAGGACTCACCGGAGATTTAATTAGGAGGGATGTCACAATATATAAGAGTTGTTTTATTAATTCTTGATTATATAGGTAAAAAGCTTATTATATAAGCTATAAACCTATAACCTGTGGTACATTTTGATTTCACCATTTCTTAGGTAAATCCTCACCTAATTTTATCCTTAGGAAAATGTCCTAATTATTTGTTAAAAGACAATTTCATACTTTTTTATACGTTGTTAAATGAAAAAAGTACTAATTATTTCTCATATGTTGTTAAACGGAAAAGACCTAATTATTTCTTATATGTTGTTAGAAGAACAAAAACCCTAATTATTTCTTATATGTTGTTGCACATTTCGCTGTGTTACTAATAGGTGGTACGTTTGGATTCAAGCGACTTGAACCATTTCTAACATGGGTACGTTTTTATACTTTTTTATATCATTTATGGTATTTTGCAAAGTGATATATCCTTTATACCTTTGTTAAACATTTGGATTCCAGATTATTTCAGTTTCTTTGATCCGATGATCCAAGACCTTATTGATCTCTCAATCAAAGCTATTACTCGATTGTTGGGAAGTATTACAAAAATTGTTCATTAAAAAACCGTTCTCTCTCATTAAACAAATACAACTTCGGTATATCCCAATGAATTTCATACCACAAATATCGTGAATAATTGTTACTACCACACGAGTCGAGTTTGATTTGGGTTCAGTCTCTTAGGTACACTGTTCAAAGTGGTTACGCTCTCAATGAAATTACCCAAAATTCCACGAAGGAGACTTGGTAGACACCATATTAAAAAAGAGTTGACACATAATATAAACTTCACGTGCTCGCTATGTCATCGAATGCATCGATCTTGAAGAATCCTTGGCCCTCTCATTTGCAATCATATATTAAAAGATCATGGGCCATACTCTCCTTGGTTTTGTTATCTTCATTTAATGCCCGACAGCAAGTGCATACCCTTCCTCTGATTTTTGTATTAAATTGACCATCTTCTTTTTGGGACTAAGATCCACAAGGTTGTGTTTTTACTCCCAATTTCACTTTCTTTAGAATATATTGGTGCTGGTAAAATTACGATGATACTTCTTTAACCACTTCTTCATTCATATCTCATTCAGTTACAAAAAATTCATATCTCACTGTAATACTTCTACAAGGTTGTTCTTTGGAAATAGGGGTGGGGATTCCATTCGTTTTGCGGAAGATGTTTTGAGGGGAAATTATTATTTTCAAGTCCTCCTCATTCATTTATACAATCTTTCTTTGAATAAGAGTTGTACATTATCTTCTCTTGCGTCTTTGGATTGAAATGCATTGGCCCATTTCATTTATGTAATTTTCTTTTTATATAAATTATAACCCATTTCATTGCT
This sequence comes from Sambucus nigra, assembly GCA_949130495.1. Lineage (NCBI taxonomy): Eukaryota > Viridiplantae > Streptophyta > Magnoliopsida > Dipsacales > Adoxaceae > Sambucus > Sambucus nigra. The sequence continues at coordinate 322,754,375 of OX422214.1, read as the reverse complement.
GTAAGCATTATTATTGAGGATTTTTATCTTCACAAAGGAGTGGGAGAAAAGAGACTTGGATATTGATTACAGACAGGGGCGGAGCCACACACACCCGAGAGGGTGCGGGCGCATGCACTGAATTTTTGGGATTTTTTTTTATATATATACATGTGTGTAATAACTTAAATATTAAGGTTAAAATTGGTAATTTTTGAAACTCAAGTCAATATATATACAACAGCAGCCGGCCTAGTTTTTCAACCCAACCAAAGTTTTGTCTTCTCTCTCTATTCAAATACAAAACAAAATGTAAGTCCCCTTTCTTTTCTCCATTTACATATTTGTTAGTTTACAACACATTAACGGGTTCAAGATAAAAAATTCCTGAATGTGAACGGCTCTAGTTTACTGAAATTATTACTGAAAATTATTACGGACCCTAGTTCAAGATAAAAATTATTATTGAAAATTTTCTCCTCCAATACATTGATTTTATTACTGAAATTATTACTGAAATTTACAAAATGATTAATCATACAAAGTGCTTAAATTTTACTGAATTAATTTATCAAATAAATTCAATAACAAATTTCAACATCAATGGGTTAATCTTTTTCCAACAAATTTTATGTTAGATTAATTCTGATTTTTATGTTAGATTAATAATTTTCCATTAATTCTATTAATTTGAAATAACTTGTTTGAGTTAGATTAAATCTGTTTGATTAATATATCGAAAGAGACGTGTGGGATGATATTACACTGAACATATCATTCAATTTTTTCAGAAAATGAAATCTAGGAAAGTTGCATTGTAATATCTATCCTATTTTAGTACTAGATTTATGCTCAAATAGTACAAATAATCAAAAAATAATCGTCTCGGGAGCTCCCGCCCCTGAACCTCCGAAGTACATCAGACAGTTTTGCATCCACTAACTTCGAATCCTAGCTTTGCCACTGATTACAAACATTGCTTTATCTTTTTTCTGATGACTTTGTATAGGGGCTGCTGGCTTGCAAATCATAGTGATCTTGCCCTACCTTTGTGATATCAATAACATCTCAAGTTTTTTATTAGAAGAAAAGTGTATCAAGTATTCCTCTATGTTTACATCATGTATAGAGGTCAAACATCTGAGTTGTGGATGTGACCAAACCATGTGGTAGTCATCTAAGGATCACTTCTAAACTGATAAGGTGGTGTCCTTTCATATTTATTATTATACTTGGTGTGCTTTCTTGTTTAATCAAGTCAGGTTTTTGAGTTTTTGTTAATGTTTTTATAGTTCTACATGTCAGGTATTTTAATCGGAGGTGGATGTTGAATATGTTTATGTTTTTCACTCTCCTATCATAAAGCCCTCGATCTCCTTCTCGACAAACTCCAGCACCAATCACGTATGTCAATCTACTTTAGGCATACAAGATATGTTGATTTTTTTCTTACCATTGTCGTTGTCGTTAGTTTTTTAAAATATTTGAATTTTTTAGCCACTTATTAAATATTCGTTGTTTTTATCCCAGGTTGTTCAAGTATGCTGTTTTTTAAAGGATGGAAGAATCTTACTTTAATCGATTACCTGTATAAGTGTATATTATATTGTGAAATATATAAAATCTTGTGTTGTATTTCCTTTAATTTGACTTACAATACATAAATAAGATATTGTGCAATGTCTCATGTAAGTGGGATTTTGACTAAAAGTATAATTTCAATGACTTATTCTGTCTTGATATTGTTCAAAATAGCTGAAAATCTCCAAAACTAGTAGCAGAAATATATTAATGTTGTTAACTGTGCCACATGATAGATATAGACAGATATTCTTAGTTGTACCCATTAAATTATACAAGGACTTTTCAATGAGAATTATTACACTTTCCAACTAATTCGTAGTTGGTGATACTTCTTTGATCTGTAAATTGTACAAGGATGATGAATGTTACACATATTTCCTTTCTTGATACCATCATGTCTTTACTATATTCTATTGGCATTATCAATTTGGAAGAGCAATTAATAAATTTAAAGTGTTACAATATACATATATATGATTTAGTGTATATACAAAATAAATAGGTGTAGGCGAAATGCTATAACACTTCTTATAGTATACAGAAAGTAAACTCTTTTTGTAATAACGCTCCGTACCAAAATCTGAAATCTTACATTTTTCTTAGGTTTGGTTTGATTCAGATATATAAAATCATATATGACATAACTGACCAATCCAAAGGCCAAATGACCCTGAAATTATTCTACCAGTTTATAGATTTTGACGTTACATCCCTTTTGATAAGAAAGAAATAAGCAAAACACATGGTAAAACATGTTTGATGAATTGTTAACTAAACATGTGTTGATATTTTAACAGGTGAAAATATGGTGTCCGTTCGATTAGTTTACTCTTGCTTTCTAATGCAACTTATAATAATGAGTTCATTTTTTGTGGTACTATAATGCCCAATCCTACCCCTCTATGACATTTACAATCAATCCTAATGTTTTACTTGAGTTAATGAATCATTTTCATATAGTCAAAAGCAAATTAATCTCATTTACATATTGTATGAACTTTCTTTTTGTCTTAATAAAGAATGATTCTTCGTATTCCAAGGCATCAATTGCTATATTTTTCCGTTTAATCATGCTCTATATGTCTTTGGTGAGATGTATTTGCTATCACCTCCTAATAATTTTTTTCCTACAGTGTGATCAAACGATATTAAAATAATTTGTTCCTACCCCTCGACATCAAAAAAGTTGGCTATGAGTGTGGTATACTTCCTTGGTGGTGCCTCCCTATTTTCTATTAGTGTGCATATTTTATATGTCAATATTTCCCCTCAACAAGCTCGAACCAAAGCTTTAGTCAAAGAGATATTGATCAAGAAATATGGCAAGTTATAGAGTTGTTTGTGATTTTTGTTACTCTAGGTACATTTAAATAATGGCAAAGTCACTAACTCACAAAATCTTGCGACAAAATTATGTTGTGATGGTTCACACATTTTAGAACATTAAATTAACTTAAATTCATTTGCTGATGTGAACTAGTGGTATACAGCTTCAAGAATGTATACAATAAACGCTGATTTGTATTAATGTTGCTATGAATGTTTTGAATGCATACACTAACGGTTTTACGAATGCATACACTACTATGTTAAAGAAAACATACACTACTAATTTAAACGTTGAATTAAATGTTTCTACGAATTTTTTGAATCCATACACTACTGGTTTCAAAGAATGCATACACTATTGTTTTAAAGAATGCATACACTACTCGTTTAAACACTGGCTTAAATGCTTCTATTAACATACTTAAACGCTAAATTCAATTCTACTATGAACACACTACTGTTTTGAATGTATGCTGCTATGAATACTTGAGTTAAATGCTATTGTGACTTAAATGTTTCTATGAATTGTATGCTATGACCTGTATGCTTTGGAAGGGTGAATATTTGGCCAACTTAATGATGCTATGAACACTGTTTTTAAGTGATTGCATAATGTAGGTAAATTAGTTTGGATCATGGTATTTATTAATCGAGTTTTCTCTTCATTGGCTATAGATTGAACATATAAATAAGTGGTTATGGAAAAATTATTCCTATAGAGACTGTAATATGCAATTTCAAATTGTTGTTTAATATGTTATTATTTTATTCATACATGAATTAAATTACTCTAAGTTATACCTCACACACAAGACGAATAAAATCACACACTACAAAACAATTTCAAAGCACATACACTAATTTAAGAACAGTTATATCTAAAAAATTTAAAACCACTGAACAAAAAAGTAGCTAAAGATAATTTACATCCTCGGAAAATAGTAAATGGTGATGTTTATTGTGGTGTTACTCATTGTGAGCGACTGGATCGATCATGTTTCTATTTTTGAGAAATGATATGTTAATAGTGGGTATTATGTATTATTTTGGGAAGATCACAGGCTCACATTAAATTTGAGTTTTGAGAATTATTTTAATAATTTATTTTTCCTTCTATATTCGATTATTTTATTATTGTTTATACATATCACATGAGAATATCTGGGAGGCAAGGAAGTGCTCATCATTGATTAAACCAATGTTGTCAAAATGCGAATCGAAATTTTTTGAGTTGGAAATAGGTAATCCTATCGTGAATCAAATCATAAGATTCAATAAGGTAATAAATAACGTATAAATGTGTTGGAAACATCAATTATTAAATCAAAAAACATATTATCTTCTAAAATCAATAAAATGACATGGTTCCATCATTTAATGGTACTCTATGTTTAGATGGATTGAGATTTATGCATTTTGACTCTTTTTTTTTATCTTATTTGGATCTATATGTGCTCGGTTTGGATAGTTAGTTGAATTGAGATATGTTATCCTTTTAACTTTAACTTTATCTTCACGTGATAATAAGTGAATTTTATTGTTTATAGGTATACACATGCCAAAAAAAGGTATACACATGACATACTCAGCATATAGTATTTAAAGGCCTAAATCCAGGTGTTTACACTTCGTGTCAAGCAACACAAGCACAAATCAATGGATACAAAGGTACAATGTATAAAAAATACGAGTCATTGAATTTGTTTAACAGGCGTACTCTGAGTACACGAGGGAGGTTGTCTCCACGTCAATACCCCATAGACTTCACGAAGCGTATCCATCACGTGGTGACCCCTGATCTAGTTTCAGGATGATTTGTTACATGTTCATGGAATTTCATGTCATCAAAGTGTTGTACCAAGTCTTTTTCAGTTTTTTTTTAATCGATGTTTATTTTGAATTTGACGCCCGAGATGGGTTTGTTTGACAAGTTTTACGTGTACGGTTTATATGGTATGTCCAATATATAAATGAATTTTTCGAATTTTTTAGGCATGTCACATGTTCATGACATTTCATCTACTTCTTTATTTTAGTTTACTTTTTTTTTATATTGCTCTCATCATTTCATCATTTTGTAAAAATATAAAGATATTTGTACGAAATCTTACCACCATTAACAAATTTAACCTTTGTAACTGTTGATAGAAGTCATAAAGGTATCAATGCTGCCAATTGTGTAACCATTATGAGCAGTTACAAATATTAGATTCGTAACTACTCGCAACGGTTACAAATATTATATTCGTAAGTGCTGTAAGAAGTTACAAATTGGGGTCACAATGTCATAACCCCAATAAGGATTATAAAAAATTATGATTGATGTTCGGAGTGGAAACTTTCTTCTTGTGCATCCCTAAATCGTGACGGCAAATAGGAGTTATAAATTTCATTTGTAACTCCTAATGGCAGTTATAAATCTCTTGTTTTTGTTTAGTGAGTGATGTGTACCAAATATTTTCCTAACATTATGATTTTCAATTACTTACATCTAATCCACCTAACTTTGATTGTCTCCATAAACTACTTGTATAATTATCATTAACAACATTTTGATAATGTAACAAATCTGAATAGTGAACAACTCAGAGAAAATAACATTGGATTAAAATTTAGTTAGCAAGTATGGAATATATAAATTATAGATAGTAAGTGTCGAATATATAAATTAGAGTTAGGAAGTTTCGAATAAATAAAATACATATATAAAACAATATTAAGCGGAAGAGAAATGACAAAAAGGAGTAAAAGTTAAGACATAATTTAAAATTTAGAACAACATGAAAGGGTGAAACACGTTTCATACGAAATGTAAAAATATGAAAAACAGGGGTCAAAATCATAAACATAAACAATATAAAGATAAATAATTAAAATATTCTAAACCAATACAAGAACGAATAGTCTTGTTGTAAAGTTGAACTTGGAAGTTGAGAGCGAGTACTGTAAATTTAATTCTTCTAAAAAAACTCAAAAACCTTTTTCCCCTTAGGATTCAAATGGTGTTTCAAGAATTCAATTTTAAATTCCTTTAATGAGTTTATCATATTAAATAAGAATAAATAAATGGTTCATAAGTAAACAAAATTTGAAGAGAGAAAGTATGAACTTTCGTTTGTTTGTTAATAAATAGAAAATATTTGAAGAAATAATTGATAAATATAAAATATATTACTTTTGCATTAATCCTATTATAATTTTATGAAGTTATCCAAAAATTTGGAGTAAGAATTAAAATGACTTTACCTCTACCAGCTCTGAACTACCACTTCCCACCGAAATTATCACCATGGGCTTGATCAAAACATGAACCAATAAATATTATGTTTTAACAAAGAAACAATTACATTAAAGTGTAAGTATTCAGCAATACAAAGTGAATGAATATATAAAATGGCATACTTATATATAAGCATAACACATTACCAATATATGGTTATCACAGTTAGTGATAGAAAAGGATTCATAAATTAGGGTGTTTGTAACATGAATATGGTGATTCATACATATGGATTTTGTTTAAAGTGACAATCAAAGGTCGAGAGAATTGAGAACGAATTGGAAAAGAAATAGGATGAGAGAAACATATAATGTTAAGGTAGACCAAATAAAATGTTTTTTAGTAATATTATGGGAGAAACATTTTGTTTTGTAATATGCCCCACTGACATCACTCTGATACACCATTACTTATGCTGAGGCAGAAGATGGAGATGAACTCAAACAACACAAAATGTTCGGAATAAAAATTAGGGCGTAATATATATATATATATATATATATAGTCCTGCTCTTGTGCGGACTAGTCCGCAATTTAAGAATGCGTACCGGACATGTGTCACCTGACGGTGAGCCCAGAAAAGAGAGAGAGTGTACCTATAATTTAGGCGATAGTTTCTAGGCGCACCGTTAGGTGACACATGTCCGGTCCGCATTCTTAGAATGCGGACTAGTCCGCACAGGAGCATTATTATTATTATTATTATTATTATTATTATTATATATATATATATATATATATATATATATATATATATATATATATAGAGAGAGAGAGAGAGAGAGAGAGATTTACACATGAGTACTAATCTATTTTTGTGTGGAATGAAGAGTTTACTACTAAGGTAGGAAGGAGATTTTAGGGGGAGAAAGTGAATGTTACAATGAAGTGACCCAAAAAGAGACACAACCATTCTAGGATGTGCAATATAAGAATATGGGAAGTGATCGTGTCCTCGTTAGATGCCTGATTCCATAAAATTTACTAGTATACACTTATTTTGGGGTAAAAATTGAGTTTTAAGCATCATTAACTCTAAAACAACTTGGTGAGATACGAAAAGAAACAAGGACCCCCGAAGACACATAATACTAGCCTATGGGAAGTGATTGTGTCATCATCAGACACCCAATTTTATAAATTGCATAGTTTACATTTGACTGTGCATCAAAAAATGACTTTTGAGGGCCAAAAATTGAATTAACAAATGAAATCTGCAAAAAGAGGCACAAAACCCCAAGAATTTCCAAAGATACTTGTTTATTATGATTTGTCTACATCGGACTTTCGATTGCAGATTTCAACAAATATACACTAATATTGACATAAGAGAGAAGTATTAGAGGTATAATGTGAATAAAATAACCAATTGACCCAAAAAAGACACAAACATTCCAAGAGGTGCAAGGCAAGGAAGGGATTATATCCTCATCGGTCAAAGGATTTATGAAATTGACTTGTATACGTCTGTTTTGGGGTTAAAAACGGGTTATAGGGGTCGTTAACTTGAAAAACAACTTAGTGACATGAAAAGAAATACGAACACCAAAAAATGTACAAAATATATTATGGGAAGTGACTATGATGTCATTGGACACCCGGTTTCAGAAACTTAGTACTTTACATTATACTGGTGGTTAAAATGGTCTTTTGGTCAGTAAACTTAAATAAACAACAAAGATCTGCAAAAAGAGCAACAAAACCCCAAAGAGGTACCAAAATTACTTATTTATTATGACTTTAGCCTCATTAGACTTCCAATTGAGGATATTGACTAGTATACACTAATATTGAGGTAACAAAGGGCTTTGGGATGGGAGTTAATATAAAAATGAAGTGACACGAAAAGGGATACAAACATTGTAAGTGGTGAAAGATAAAATTGTGGGGAACGATCGTGTTCTCATCCAACACTTTATTTTTGAAATTGACTATTATACGCATATTTTGGGGTTAACAAAGGGTTTCAGGGGGCATAAACTTGAATAACAACTTAATGACGTCAAAAGAGGCACAAACACCCCAAAACGCACATAAGTATCTTGTTGTAATTCATTGTACCATCATTAGATGACCCAATTTCAAAAATTTAGAGCTAATCATTTCTATTGGGTATTAAAAATGGTCTTTTGTGCGTAAAAACTTAAATCTTCATCTAAGAGCCCTTTAAAGTGGGAGAAAACCCCAAGACATGCCAAACTTACTTGTTTGTTACGACTTTGTCATCATTAGACTTCTGATTGCGATTATCAACTTGTACACACTAATATTAATGTAAGAAATATGTTTCAGGGGAGATAATGATTATAAATATGACGTGACCCAAAAAGAGACGTCACATTCTTAGAGGTGCAAGATAATGTTGTGGGAAGTGATTATGTCGCCATCTGACATCCGATTTGTGAAATTAAGTCGTATATATTTTTTGGGGGTTAGAAATAGGTTTTAGGGGTTATAAACATGAAACACAACTTAGTGTGACACGAAAAGAAACACAAACACCCGAAGACGCACATAAGTATATTCTGGTAAGTGACTCTGTCATCACCGGACATCCGATTTTAGAAATGGAGTAGTTTACATTAATTGGGGTTCAAAATGGACTTTTAGGGGAAGAAACATAAATCAACAACTAGTATACAATACTATTGACATAAGGGAGAAGTTTTAGGGTCCTAAAGTGATATGTAACAACAATATGACCTAAAAAGATACAAAAGATTCTAAGAGGTGCAAGATAAATGTGTGGGAAATGATCGTGTCCTCATCGGACAATCGATTTCCAAGCTGACTAGTATATTGTTGTTTGCGGGTAAAAAACATTCTTTAGCGATTATAAACTTGAAAAAACTATGTAAGACATGAAAAGAAAGATGGACACTCCAAGACGCAGAAAAGTATCTCTGTGCGAAGTGGTTGCAACGTCATCAAACACCTGTTTTCATAAATACAGTAGTTTATGTTTGATTGGGGGTCAAAATGGATATTTAGGAGGGGGGGAAACTTGAATCCATAACTAAGATTCAAAAAATAAACACACAAAATCTGCCAATAATTTCCAAATTTACTTGTTTATTTATGACTTTGTCCTCATCCGACTTCTGATTGCAGATATTGATTACTTGTGACAACCCGTGATTCAAAATAAGGGGTAGCCAGCCCGATACTACAATATAACAGGAATCATGGATGAAATCATTCTTAGCATCACAACAATATACAAAGTATACAGGATAACCACTCCGTATTTCAGAAAAAACGGGTTGCCAAAAATTTTGATTTTAAAATTAAGGAAAGAATTTAAACAACCCAATTTAAAAAGAAAGTGGAAAACCCCGGATATATAATATTACATACACATCAAATATACAGTAAGGTACTGAATATGTTGACGGTCAACAGACTCATACAATAATAAACAAGTTTAATAAATTACAATATACATTACATTAGACAATTACAAAAGCTTGGGCCTCACGCCCGAGTAAAAGAATCGATCTTAGCTAAAGTACAAAGATGGCGGCGTCTATTGCAATATATCCCGTAACACCCGCAAAGCATCACGGCTCGCCAAAAACACTATGACGGGAAGGTCAGATCAGGCATCCTTGCGGCGGAGTACCTGAGCGGATACAAGATGCATGCACAACAAGAAATATGAACAAGTCAGGGCCCGGTTTTATATGATAACCAGATGAATAAAGAGTATGACAGTTATGAATGGTAAAACATTACTAAATAGGAATATAAATCTACCTGCACAATATTAAGCATAAGCTGAGACATTTATAAATACTCATGAATGATTAACATTAATTTAAAAGCTTTCATCAAAAACTTTAATCCATTTTATAGTTCCATTCCTTAACAGGAAAATATAATCAAAATTTTAAACTCTTTATGTCTTTTATCTCAATTGCATGGTCTTTATGGCATCCCATTCCTTATCACGAATATCATCATCAACAAATGCTCTTTGTGGCATTTCATTGTGCTTCGTATTGAACTTCATCAAGCCATTTATGGAATATCCCAATACATCAAGTCCCACTTTATTATGAATTGTTATATTTATATACATATAACGATTCTAAGACCACCCCTCCGAGTTTCCCCACTGGTCGCGCCCATAAATAACCATCATCTTCCAGGGGCCTATCAAACAAGGCAGCCTGGGCACCTATAACGTAAGACGTCGGGAAGCGGTCATATGCTTGCGGGAGAGTCAATACCACACCCAGAATCTCCTCACCTACACAAAAAACATAACATATCGCTCATATGGCCTAGGACTATATCCACCCTGCATTCACTAGCCAGGGGGCTTCACCTTGCGCGCAAACTTCCCTTATGATGGCATTTAGAGAGGTGTGTTTAAGTAATTTATCATTTACCAAATTCATTATAAAGTAAATTAGCATTTACCATAATTATTACCATTTTCATTTCATTTTCATTCACCATTTTACACATGTATGTTTCATTTTATTTGAAACCTTAATCATTTACATTTTGTAAGTAATTCACCTTTTTATCCGGAGCCATACGATAATTTATATCGTCATTATAACTTCAAAGAATAAGTGAACTCCCAATTTAATTCACCCAACACTCTTTTATGGTGTTATACTACTAACCATCAAGGTCAACATATCTCAATTGAGCTTCTAAAGTCTCGAAAACACAACTCTATAACTCTTAGTCTTAATATAATTAACTAGAAGAAAAGAATGCCCTAACATCAATTGGCATATCCCCGGAAAAGCCCCCACCTAACCCATTTCTAATGTAAGGTAAATAACTAACTCGTATAGAACTCTAGGACTCTAAGTTTACATCATACAAGAAGGTTCCTAAGTCCTATGCCTCAAGAAAATGGATTGAAGTTGAGTTATAAAACTAAATAAAAAACGGCAGGAAAATGAATCGACTCGCCTAAGGACCGAATCGATTCGCCCTAGCGAATTGATTCACCCAAAAAGAGAATCGGTTCGGACTAAGAAAACCTAGGATTCTGTAAACTGCCGAATCGATTCGGTCTAAGAAGACCTGGAAACTGACCCTATGCAAATTGATTCGCCCAGGGGCCGAATAGATTCGCCCCTGCAAATTTGCCAAGAATGGCCTACGGGGTATAAACCCTAGTTTTTCCCCAAAACCAATTCCTACTCCATTTTTACACACATTCATCAACATAAATCTACCCCAAATCATCCCACGTGATTAATAACTACTATAATCCACAATTTCATCATCTTAAACTAAGATTAGGGTTAATTCACCACAAATTCCATTTTTGATCCATAAATGCAAATACACAACTATCACACAATTTACTCATCTTAAATCATATATTAGCAAGTAGAAAACTGGCCTTAAGGTTGAAATCTCAGATTTCTTTGTGGTAGATGCAAATCCAAGATTCAATCTCCAATTTCTCTCATTTCTCCTCTTTTCTCTTCTTCTTCTTCTCTCTCTCTCTCTCTCTCTCTGTCTCTAACTTTGGTAACACAGACAAATGAGAAATGAAATAAGGGGGAAGACTTGAACTCGTGGCTTAAGTCTAAAGTCCCCAACTTAAATGGTTAATACCACATTAAAATGACTCCCAAATATGCATTTAAGTTAAAACCAGTCAAAAGTGCCCAGAACCTAAAAATACAATATGGCACATATTTTGACTGTCCCACGCCATCCGGGACTAACTACACCCTCTAAACTGACATCCGGTAATTTTATGAATTATTTCAAGTTCTGATTTCATTTAAACCATAATGTCATTTAAAACACATGACACTATAAAACATGCAACATGATGATATTTACTTTCACATATAGTAAATATGCATCAAAGTAGTAAATATTAACTTTCAACTTATTCAATTATTATTTACTCTAGTTCCTAATATTTTATATAATTACTTCATACGATAATTAATATAAAATGACTCTCCTAAAAGCGAGGGTTGTTACATACTCCCCCCCTTATGAGGGAATTTTTCCCTCAAAATTCGGGCATACCCTAATCGCATAAAGGGTATACTATCCTAAACTATCATTCTATCACTCTTCACAACCCCTCAATATTATGGCGTCCCAAATGGACTCGGACTAAGGTCGTCACTATCGATCTCAGTCTGCACTCTTCATGTCCTAACATGACCCCAAAACATTCCTCACGAAGTATCAATCCTATCTTCCTACGGCGAAAGACGATACCCACGTGACTCGACGTAAATAGTCTTACTTCCCGAATCATGTTACATCCCTCCTCGGGGTACTTACACCCACTCTAAATGGCTTAACCCCAACACTACTCAACTTCTTCTCGCATAGGCGTAGCCCTTCAAAGCATATGGCTCAAAATCCCAATCATTAAGGAAATGTTCCGGGACCCCACCAAGTCCAAGGAAATTACTCACCCCACTACAAAAGGCCACTCACGGTGCCACACCGTAGAAAATGATCTGAATTATTGTATGAAAATTTCCATCCATACAAGCTATTACCCCCGTCCATCTATTTAGCCTAAGGGTACCTTTAAGGTATGCCTTTCGGCCATACATTAACTTCCTCCATTCATTTATCCACTTAAGGGTGGTAAGATATACGCCATTTCCATACAGTTCCCATTACTTCTTGGAAACTTTACCAAACCTTAGACACGAATATCTAGTCTCGGCCCATCACTATTGTTAGGCACTTCATACGGTTTTACCACCCCTCTATAAGAAAAATTGGGGCGTACTCCTCTACAAATCGTCCGCCCACAATGGCCGAAAAAAGCAATGGTTTGGTCAAACGATCAATAATTTTTTCAAATAGGATCATGACCATTTCGGTGCTGGCAATTCAATGAATATGTCTATGAATATACCCTCCTGCATTCCACCACTATTATCTTCACATGAGTGGGTGAAATGGTCAATCACAGACATGAAGGCTCTTGCTCCAAGGTCTTCCTAGTTATGCTCTCTCTACTTGGCCTTCCATGCCCTCACAAATTTTCTGACGGGTTTCCTACTCGACGCATCTACTACCCCAATCGCATTTCCTTAGCGAATGAGAATATCCAATTGATAGTTCTTTAAGAACTCCAAACACCAACTCTATTCCTCCCACAACATATTGCAACAACTTGTTGCTCGCGAGAAAGACTAATTTTCCTGCCTAGGAAGTAGTGCCTTCAATATTTTAAGGAGATTGCTATCGCAATGAATTCTAAATCAAGCATGGGATAATACTTCCTACAATATTTAAGTTTGTGAGATGCATAAACAATGGATCCATGGTCCAGGATTATTACTTCTCGCTCCTGGGAGAGACTTATTCGTTAACTCCACCCTCGAGCTTAACAAGATGGGCTCAGGATTGAAAGTCAACTTATCCTTTTGACTCCCCAAAAGTTAGGTTACCAATGTAACGCTCTAACTAAGAGAAGTCTCTTCTCCTTTGGCCTAACTTTTTGAATCACTCGAGATTCGATACTTCTCGTTTCTAGGGACCCAATCCCTCTTAGAGTTAACCCACGACCTACTTATGGTCAACTCCCTATAACCTTCCTAGATCAATGTCGCATGCCCCAAAGGCCTCATGTCCTAAAAATCCTAAATTCTATCGATATATATCCTATCTAAGTCATATACGTATAATATTAAGTATATCCCTAGTGTCCCAGACCCTTCTCAACTCCCAACATTTGCTCAGTTTCATGCATGGGACGTCTCGCCGAAGTGAAATCCAAACAAGGAACCATCCCGTTACACTACTACCTATTATTGTCGGTCATTAAGATATAACGGTCTAAGACACATGATCGGGACCGATAAGATTCTAACTCATAACCCTACTAATCTAGATTCTTCTTCTATGTCTTACCATAACAATTAATTAAGGATTTCAACTAATCGGACATTTACTTTCAGTAAAGTCTTACAACTATTTATTCCATAATATATATACATCTTTACAAATAGCCTTCTTATCAAGGCATAACCCGAAGTCTCAATTCGACTTCATATTTCAGTCTCCCTCGCATCGATCAGAGGAGAGTACTATATTCAGTGCTTCTATCTCACACTTTAATATCCCTTAATCACTCTTCTACGTGATTCTCGGCTAAACCTTTTAACCCAACTTCTAACAACAAAATAAAATAAAACAAAACAAAAGAAGGAAGAATAACCTCTCTCCACTCCCGACGTCGTTAAGTGTTCATGCGCGTAGTGTCTCGCAAAGCGAGATCCAAATAAGGAACCCCTCCGACACATGCCTACTTAACTTGTTGTTCGGGGAGAAAAGGCATAACAAACACAACAATGCAAACAAGCAATCAAACACACACGCAAGATAGCACAACGAGTAATAAAAACCTCCTACTTACCTCAACCACCCCTATAAAGTCTCAACCTGTATCCAGGAGAGATATTATAGGACAACTAGTTCCATCTTGAAACTGGATGTATGATAGCCTCTCAAATTTATTTGCTTGCTATCACCCCAATCAAACCAAAATATCTTTACTCATATAGTACACAACATACAAGTAGCACATAACGCACGTAATACTTAAAAATAAAATATATCATCACTCGCTTTATAATGAGTGAATGAAAATATAAAACTTCCCTACCACAGAAGTCATATAATTACCCTATTTAGTAGCGTCGATACTACCACAAATTCAATATGCACACCCGAATCTATAGCAAATACAATACTACTAAGTCTTATCTTAAGGAATAGACAACCAATCACCCTGGGTCAATCCTAATTGTTCTCAGACACGGTATTCGAGTCTTATCCAAACCAATATTACTTCCATCAATGCCCTAACTAGACATCTTATCTTTACCCTTAATCTCCAATCAACAGAATCACGATAAGTGGTTCTACATTCCATATCATAGCCATTTTTCCGCCCCTAACTGCCAAATATTTGTCCACGCAGCCCCTTTTACTTTCTCAATAAAAGAGAACACGCTACCGTCCTCCCCTTCCTTAGTCAAATGAAACCTCCCCGGGCGGATTTCCACCGACGGGGTTTCATGAACATTGTTCCTTCAGAAGTGTTAACGACACTTATCCTGGGGCCTAACATTCCACTGAAGGGTTCCTTCTTCCTTATACCAATCTTATGTGGGTGCATGACTTCCCTTACCATACAACTGTTTATTAACTGTCGGCCTCTGATCGAGCCTCGCATGAACATTTGAGGATCTACCTTCTCCTCATTCCAGTTATCCCAGAGAACTTACTGTTGAAAGTATCCATCGGGTTTCTCTATGGGCAAAACTTTTTGCGCCCATAAATAAGGTGACTACGCTCCCACCACTTCAACACTACTACTACGGGTAAAGGATTTTCCTCTATCATTTTCGTCTAGGCACTTCTATACCCTTCTCGCCAAAACTCCTTGACCTTATACTTCTACCAAATGAGGATGCATCTCCTCCATCTTACTTCAACATGTGGACCTTATCATGAGCTCTTCTCAACTTTGATCTAACATCTTGGAATCCCAAGCTTAGTACCACCCTCTATATCTAACGGTACTTGGAAAACTATGTCTACTGTAATTAGTAGTCGCAGTAGCAAGATGAGAAATGCCACAAAAAGGAGCGACTTCCAAATCGATCCTCATCCCCGACCACAACTTACAGTTCCTAGTAATTGCATCTCGTGATGCCTTCACAATAACTTTCCCTGGAGCCCCTCTTCAATTGACCTACAAATCTCACACGAATGTGCAACAAATTATATAGGTTCTACCTCATGACCAGAGAACAAAATCTAAAAAGAGAAGTCAACGATCATAATCCTAAGGCTCTATGTCCAATGAAAAGCAACGCTGAAAGCGCAAAGTATTCACACAGACCCCAAAGGACTCTAGAACCTGAGGCTCTGATACCATCTATGACAACCCGTGATCCGAAATAAGGGGTGGCCAGCCCAATACTCCAATATAACAGGAATCATGGATGAAATCATTCTTAGCATCACAAAAATATACAAAGTATACAGGATAACCGCTCCATATTTTAGAAAAACGGGTTGCCAAAAATTTTGATTTTAAAGTTCAGGAAATAATTTAAACAACCCAATTTAAAAAGAAGGTGGAAAACCCCGGATATATAATATTACATACACATCAAATATACAGTAAGGGACCGAATATTATGTCGGTCAATAGTCTCATAGAATAATAATAAACAAGTTTAATAAATTACAATATACATTACATTAGATAATTATAAAAGCTTGGGCAAGAAGCCCGAGTAAAAGACCCGATCTTAGCTAAAGTACAAAGATGGCTACGTCTATTGAAATATATCCCGTAACACCCGCAAAGCATCACGGCTCGACAAAAACACCGGGATAGGAAGGTCAGATCAGGCATTCTTGCGGCGGAGTACCTGAGCAGATACAAGATGCATGCACAACAAGAAATATTAACGGGTCAAGGCCGGATTTTATATGTTCACCAGATGAATAAATAGTGTAACAGTTATGAATGGTAAAACATGACTAAATAGGAATATAAATCTACCTACACAATTTAAAGCATAAGTTAAGACATTTATAAATACTCATGAATGATTAACATTAATTTGAAAGCTTTCATCAAAAACATTAATCCATTTTATAGTTTCATTCCTTAACAGGAAAATATAATAAAAAAATTTAAGCTCTTTATGGCTTTTATCTCAATCATATGCTCTTTATGGCATCCCATTCCTTATCAGGAATATCATCATCAATGAATGATCTTTGGAGCATTTCATTGTGCTCTTTATGGCACTCCATCATGCTCTTTATGGCATATCCCAATACATCAAGTCCCACTTGATTATGAATTGTTATATTTATATAAATATAACGATTCTAAGACCGCCCCTCTGAGTTTCCCCACTGGGCACGCCCCTAAATAACCATCATCTTCTAGGGGCCTATCAAACAAGGCAGCCTGGTCACCTATAACGCAAGACGTCGGGAAGCGGCCGTATACCTGCAGGAGAATCAAGACCACACCCGGAATCCCCTCACCAGCGTAGAAAACATAATATATCGCTCATATGGCCTAGGACTATATCCACCCTGCATTCACTAGCCAGGGGGCCTCACCTCGCGCGCAAACTTCCCTTATGATGGCATTTAGAGAGGTGTGTTTAAGTAATTTATCATTTACCAAATTCATTATGAAGTAAATTAGCATTTACCATAATTATTACCATTTCCATTTCATTTTCATTCACCATTTTACACATGTATGTTTCATTTTATTTGAAATCATAATCATTTACATTTTGAAAGTAATTGACCTTTTTATCAGGAGCCATACGATAATTTATATCGTCATTATAACCTCAAAGAATAAGTGAACTCCCAATTTAATTTACCCAACACTCTTTTATGGTGTTATACTACTAACCGCCAAGGCCAACATAGCTCAATTGAGCTTCTAAAGTCTCCCAAACACAACTCTATAACTCCTAGTCTCAATATAATTAACTAGAAGAAAAGAATGCCCTAACATCAATTGGCATATCCGCGGAAAAGCTCCCACATTACCCATTTCTAATCTAGGGTAAATAACTAACTAGTATAGAACTCTAGGACTCTAAGTTTACTTCATACAAGAAGGTTCCTAAGTCCTATGCCTCAAGAAAATGGATTAAAATTGAGTTATAAACTAACTCAAAAACAGCAAGAAAACTAATTGATTCTCCAAAGGGCCGAATCGATTCGCCGTAGCAAATCGATTTTCCCAAAAAGCGAATCGGTTCGAACTAAGAAACCTGGGATTCTGTAAACTGCCAAATCGATTCGGCTTGGACCCGAATTGATTCGGTCCAAGCAGACCTGGAAACTAACCCTATGTGAATCGATTCGCCCAGGGGCTAAATCGATTCGCCCCTGAGAATTTTCCAAGAATGGCCTACAGGTTATAAACCCTAGTTTTTCCCTAAAACAAATTCCTACTCCATTTTTACACACATTCATCAACATAAATCTACCCCAAATCATCCCACATGATTAATAACTACTGTAATCCACAATTTCATCTTCTTAAACTAAGATTAGGGTTAATTCACCACAAATTCCATTTTTGATCCATAAATGCAAATACACAACTATCACACGATTTACTCATCTTAAATCGTATATTAGCAAGTAGAAAACAGGCCATAAGGTTGAAATCTCAGATTTCTTTGTGGTAGATGCAAATCCAAACTTGAATCTCCAATTTCTCTCATTTCTCCTCTTTTCTCTTCTTCTCTCTCTCTCTCTCTGTCTCTAAGTGTGGTAACACACACAAATGAGAAATGAAATAAGGGGGAAGACTTAAACTCGTGGCTTAAGTCTAGAGTCCCCAACTTAAATGGTTAATACCACATTAAAATGACTCTCAAATACGCATTTAATTTAAAACCAGTCAAAAGCGCTCGGAACCTAAAAATACAATATGGCCCTTATTTTGACTGTCTCACGCCATCTGGGACTAACTACACCCTCTAAGCTGGCATCCGATAATTTTATGAATTATTTCAAGTTCCGATTTCATTTAAACCATAATGTCATTTAAAATACACGACACTATAAAACATGCAACATGATGATATTTACTTTCACATACAGTAAATATGCTTCAAACTAGTAAATATTAACTTTCAACTCATTCAATTATTATTTACTCCGGTTCCCAACATTTTATATAATTACTTCATACGGTAATTAATATAAAATGAGTCTCCTAAAAGCGAGGGTTGTTACATTACTATACCCTAATATTCAAGTAAGAAAATGGTTTTAGGGGGAAAAAGTTAATATAACAACGAAGTAACCGAAGAAGAGGCAGAAACATTTTAAGAGGTGCAAAATAAACTTTTGATAATCTTTTGCAACCTAATCGGGGACTCCTAGTTTTTGAAATCGACTAGTATATGATTGTTTTGGTGTTAAATTGGATTTTAGGGGTCATTAAATTGAAAAAGAACTTAATTAATTGAAAATAAGAATAGACAACCTAAGATACATTAAGCTTTCTCGTGGGATGTGATTATGTCATCGTTGAACACCTGATTTGAGAAATTGAGTAGTCTAATTTCTATTGGGGGTATAATATGAGGTTTTGGGGACAAAAATTAAATAAAAAACTAAGATCGACAAAAACAAGAATAAAAAACCCAAGAGGTGCCAAAGTTCATTGTTATTGTGGCTTTGGCGTCATCAGAATTCCAAATGTGGATACTAACTAGTATACACTAATATTGAGGTATGAAAGTTTTTTTGGGGGGGGGGCGGGAGGGGGGGGGGGGAGAAGGTGAATATACAAACCAAGTCACCCAAAACGAGACACAAACATTGTAAGAGGTGTAAGATAAAATTTTGGAAAATGTTCGTGTCTTCATCGGACAAACGATTTCCAAAATTGAATAGTATACAATTATTTTAGGGATCAAACAGTTTTTAGCGATCATTAAGATGAAAATAAACTTAGCGAGAAACAAAAAGAAACACAGACACCCCAAGACGTAAACAAATATCTTTAAGAAGTGACTATGTCATCATCTGATACCCAATTTAAGAAATTGAGTAGTTTACATTTGATAGGGGTACAAAATTGACATTTCATGCCAAAACATGAAATGACAACTAAGATCTACAAAAAGATGCCCAAAACCCCCAATAAGTTGCAAAGTTATTTATGTATTGTGATTTATCCTAATTGGAATTCCGAATGCAAATATTGATTACTATACGTGAATATTGAAGTAAGAAGGGGGTTTTATGCAGCCAAAGTTAAAATAATATTAAAGTGACTTAAAAAGAGACACGAACATTATAAGAGTTAAAAATTAAACTTGTTGGAAGTGATTGTGTCCTCATCAGACACCCAGTTTTTAAAACTGATCAGTATACGCTTATTTTGGTGTTTAAAATCTGTTTAGGGATAATTAACTTGAAAAAAAACTTAGTTACACAAAAGTATGCTTGAAGACCTCTATATGCACAAACAATTCTTTTGGAAAGTAACTGTGATGTCATTGGACACCCAATTTAAAAAATTGAGTAGTTTATGTTCTATCTGGAGGTTAAAATGGGCTTTCGAGGAAAAAACTGAACTCAACAACTAAGAGCCCTGAAATAGGAAAAAAATCCCCAAGAGGTACAAAAGTTACTTGTTTGTCATGACTTTTTCCTCATCCGACTTTCGATTGCGAATGTCCAATAATATACATTAATATTGAGGTAAGAAGCAGGTTTTAGAGGAAGAAAGTGAATATAACAATGAGGTGACCCAAAAAGAGACAAAAATATTCTAGGAGGTACAAGATAAACTTATGGGAAGTGATCGTGTCCTCATCGGACATACAATTTTTGAAATGTGTAACATACGCTTGTTATGGAAGTAAAAACGGGTTATAAACGCCACTAATTTAAAAAACAACTTAATGACATGAAAAGAAACAAAAACATCCCAATATGCACAAAATTATTTTGTGGGAAGTGACTATGATGTCAATTGATGGTCAATTTGATAAATTTAGTAGTTTATGTTCTTTGGGGTGTAAAAAATGGTTTTTTGGTGGAAAAAACTTGAATAAACAAAAATATTCTCAAAAAAGAGCAAAAAAACACCAAGAGGTACCAAAGTTACTTGCTTATTACGACTTTGCCTCATCGGACTTCTGATTACAGATATTGAATAGTATACACTAAAATTGACGTAACAAAGGGATTTTGGGGGGACAAAGTTAATATAATAATGAAGTGACCCAAAAAGAGATACAAACATTATAAGAGGTGTCGTATAAACTTATAAGAACTGATTGTGTCCTCATCTGACATCCAATTACATAAATTGACTAGTATAGGCTTGTTTTGGGGTTAAAATAGGGTTTTAAAGGTCATAAACTTGAAAAAATACTTACATGAAAAGAAGCGCGGACACCTCATGACGCACTAAAGTATCTTGTGAGAAATGACCATGTCATCACTGGGCACCCTAAATCAAAACATTTGCAGTAAGCATTTCTAGTACGGATTAAGAATTGGCTTTTGGAGGTCAAAACATAAATTAACAACTAAGAGCATTAAAAAGATGAAAAAATTCGTAAGATGTACCAAGCTTACTTGTTTCTTATGACTTTGTCCTCATTGGACTTATGATTGCTAGTATCGACTTCTATACACTAATATCGAGGTAAGTAAGAGGTTTTAGGGGGGACAAAGCCAATATAATAATGAAGTGACATAAACATTCTAAGAGGTGCAAGATAAAATCTGGGGAAGTGATCGTTTCCTCATTGGACATTTGATTTCGAAATTGACTAGTATACAGTTATTTTGGGGTCAAAAATGGATTTTAGGGGTCATTAACTTTAAAAAAAAATTAGTGACAATGAAAATAAACATTAACACCCCCAAGAAGCACCAATGTATCTTGTGGGAAGTGACACTGATGTCATTGGACACCCGATTTATGAAATTGAGTGGTTTACATTCTATTTCTAGTTGAAATGGTCTTTGGGGTTCAAAAACATAAGTCAACAACAAGGATCTGCAAAAAGATCCAGAAACACCCTAGAGGTACCAAAGTTACTTTTTATTGGGACTTTGGCCACATCGGACTTTTGATTACAGATATTGACTAGATTGACTTAATATTTATATAACAAAGGGGTTTTGAGGGAGAAAGTTTATATAAGAATGAAGTGACCTAAAAAGCGACACAAACGTTATAAGAATTTAAAGGTGGACTAGTATATGCTTTGTTTGGGGTTAAAAATGGGTTATATGGGACATTAACTTGGAAAACAACTTAATGACACAAAAAGAAAAATGGACACCCCAAGATGGAAAAAAGTATCTTGTGGGAAGTGACCGTGTTGTAATTGGACAACCCAGTTTCAAATTTTCAATAGAATTTTTTTTATTTAGGGTTAAAAATTTTCTAAGAGAAAAAAAACTTAAATCAAGTACTAAGAGTTACAAAAAGATGGGAAAGTCCCCAAAAGGTGCCATATATATTTATTTTTTGTGGATTTGTCCTCATCGATTATTGGATTTCGGATATTGACTACTACACACTAATATTAAGGTAAAAGAGAGGTAGAATAAAGTGAATGTAATAATAATTAACACAAAAAGATAAATAAACATTCTAAGAGGTATAAGATAGACTTACGGGAATAGGTCGTGTCCTCATTGGTTTTCCCAATTTTCAAAATTAACTAGTATACGCTTGTTTTGGAGTTAAAAATTTGTTTTTGGAGTCATTAACTTGAAAACCACCTTAGTGAGAAATGAAAAAAAAATTCAGCACCCCAAGAGGCACAAAAGTAGCTTGTGGGAAGGGACCGTGTCATCATTGGATGCCAATTTCAGAAATTGAGTAGTTTATGCTGGATTGGGGATCAAAAATAATAATGTTGAAAACTTAAATTAGGAACTAATTTTTGAAAAAAGAGATACCCCCCCCCCCCCCCCCCCACACACACACACACACAAAAAGAAGTTCCAAAGTTACTTTTTTATTGTGACTTTGTCCTCATCGGACTCTCGAATACAGATATTGACTATTATACACTAATATTGAGATAAGAAAGGGGTTTTAGGCGGGGAAACTTATCATAACAATAAAATGATCGAAAAAGAGACACAATCATTACGAGAGGTGCAAAAGAAACTTTTAGGATGGGATCGTGTCCCCATCGGATACCCAGTTTATGAAATTGACTAGTATATGCTTAGTTTGGGGTTTAAAAAGGGTTTTAATGGTCATTAACTTCGAAAACAACTTAGTCACATGAAATAAGCACAAAGACCCCAACATAACCATCTGGTTTGATAACTTGAGTAGTTACGTCCTATTAAGAGTTAAAAATGGGTTTTGGGGGAAAAAACTTAAATAAATAACTAAGGGATGCAAAAAGAGGTGAAAATCCCTAGGAGGTACCAAATTTACTTATTTATTATGACTTTGTCCTCATCAGACTTCTGATACCGATATCACTAACATACACTAAAATTGAGGTAAGAAAGAGGTTTTAAGGAGAGAAAATGAATTTAATAATGATGTGACCCAAAAACAGAGACAAACATTCTAAGAGATGCAAGATAAACTTGTGGAAATCGATTGCATCCCCATAAAAAATTAGTTTTTCAGAATTGACTAATAGATTCTTGTTTTGGGGGATAAAACTAGTTTTAGGTGTTATTAATTTGAAAAAAACTTCGCAAGACACAAAAGAACACTTACTCAAAGAAGCACAAAAGTATCCTGCGGGAAGTGATTGCATCATCATCAGACACTTTGTTTTTTAAATTGAGTAGTTTACATATGATTGGGGGTCAATAAAGGACTTTTAAAGGACAAAACTTGAATCAATAACTAAGATTCAAAAAAATAGATAGAAAAATGCCAAAAAGTTCCAACAACTTATTTATTATGACTTTTCCCTCATCGGACTTTTAATTGCGGATAGTGACTACAATACACTAATATTGATGCAAGAAAGATGTTTAGGGGGTGTTGATGTAAAAAATTAGATTATCTCTAATTATTTAATCACAGATAAAAAAATAAATAAGACAAGAGATTTTTAAAGTGGTTCAGCCTTGAAAGAATGGCCTACGTCCACTGTTTGTGTTATTGCTGACTGTTTGCAGAATTCTCGATAATGGATTTACCAAGAAATTCTGAGTCCCCTTCTAATGAGGAGGTTATAATGTATTTATAGCCTTGAGGATGTACATATCTGTCCAATAGGCGTGTGCATCTGTATGATAATAATCAGCATTTAATGCGCATTCAATTCTCTTAATTATCCGGTCATAAATGCTCTGTACGAGGTGCAGCTCGGACCGCCTAAGCTGCTCGGACCACCTAAGTATCTCGGCATACATGAGTTGCTCGGTATAATAAAGTTTCTCGGAGAACACTTATTGCTCGGAGCGCCTGGGTTGGTCGGGGAGGTTGAGTTCCTCGGAGTCAAGGTGTTGTCAAAAATGTTCATGGGTGCCATGTAGATTGACACATGTCTCCACATAATCGGTCCACATCAGAATACTAAATTTGGTATCAACAGAAGCCCCCAATATTTCGTAGTTTAATGTTGAAGAAAAGTATGAAACATTACGTTGCCTAAACTTTATGGATTTTAGATAATCGTTCGTTGTTTATAGCCCCTTTTTGAGTGCATAGTATGAGGCTTTTTAAAGTATTTCGAATTTCAATAACTGCTTTGTGTTTCATGCCTTTTTCTTCTTTTTAACCGCCGGATACGCCATCGTCCATCTTGGTAATCATTGCTTTTCTCCATTCTTGAGGTAAAGTATTCAAACGCTTCAGAAAACTCGATCGCCTTTTACTTTTTCAAATCTGCATCTTTAGAACTTCTTCACTTCTTCTTTGTCTTGTGCGTTCGTTTCTTCTATTATTCGTTGTCACCTAATTCATCTTTTTTTCCTATAAGATCTTCTTCCTTATCTTTTATTTCTTTTCTTCATCATGGTTTACCTTGTTGAGTCGCTTGATAAATTTCGCTCTAATTTTTCTATTCCTTCCTGGGTCATATTGGAAGAGCTTTCTGAGCCTTCTGACTATTTTCGTTTGGCTGAGGGACATTGGTTCCCCAGTCTCTTTGTAGCTTAATGTGGCTTTTCTTTTCCTGCAAACCCCTTGTGTTTGGAATTCTGTCAATATTTTGACGTTATTCCTGTGAAAATAGCACCAAACACTTGGAGAATAGTTAATGGAGTTCATAGGTTAAACCAAATCCATGAAACTCGTTTAGGAATTCTAGAAATTATGTTTGGCTATAGATGGCATGTTAGTGATAGCACTTTTTATTTAAAAACTAGGTTTTTAAATAGGGATTGTTAATCTCTCCGATGCCAATAGGGATTACTTCGAGCATAGGGTTGTTATGAAAAATTGGCAACATGCTCCATTAAATGGAAATGATGTGTATTAGGGTCCTAAATGACCTCCCTATGGCAATAGGATAGGTTGTTTTTATTTTATTTTCGAAATTATGTTTTCTTTGTGTTTGATAAAATGGGTCATTGACATTTTAATTTTTGTTTATTTGTAGTTGATAGCAAAAGGAATTACCCTGAGGAAACTGATGTCAATTTGAGGCACTTGAAACTTATCTGGAGTTTGCACCAAACTGTTACTGACGAACATATCAGATATGCCTCGTACTTGTTGTAATACAAGATTTACACTTCTTCTTTTACTGCTCGTCTAGTGATAAGTGACATAGAACCAGCACCATCTTCTGAAGGTTCCTCTCCTGAATCAAATATTTCTCTCAGTGACAGAATGAAGAGAAGAAGAGCTCCTGCCTTATTTGATAAGTATGCCTCTAGTGCTGGAGAGGCAAAGAAAAATAAGCCAAGTGTCCCAGAAGAAGGGACAAGAAATATTGATGCATCCCCTCCTACTGGTGTTAAAAAGGTTGTCGAGAAGCCCCATGTGGCTCCGAGCAAGATTGTAGTTGTTTCTCCTCCAAGCGAGGTTATAGTTATATAACCAACCAAGAAAACATCCTTGGTCGAGAATGTTCCTGCTCCCATAAAGGAAATTAAAGAAAAGCTCCTCGGCTAAATTGGTTGAATCCATCTTTCAGCCTCTAACTACTGGAAGTAGTGTTCCCACTTTTGTTGCTCCGAGCTCTGCCATGAGTTTGGTGAAATCTTGGATTATCCCCGAGATCCAAGATGTTGAAGACAATCTTTCTCGGGAGAGGGTTACCACTTTGGCAGCTCAACATATTGCCTCACTAAGTATTACTAATCTAAACTTTCATTTTTCCATGTTATGTCCTTGCACTGACTTACAATTATTTTCTTTTTCCAGCTGGTAACATGTTTCAATATTATTTTGAAAAAGGATGAAGTTCTTAAAGCTTCAAGCTCCTCGGGAGGTGTGGTGGAGGCTTTTGTAGGTCTGACTCAATCCTTAAAAGATTCTCGTCAGAAATATGAAGAAGATGAAGCAACTTAAGTCCGTTGAGCAAGAGAGAGAAAACATTGTGGAGGCCTCTCAGGAGTTGGAGAGGAAAATGAAAGAGTTTAAGAAGAAAAATAAAGAGCTTGAAGAAAAGCTCAAGAATGCTGGATAGCTTAAGACCAAGCTTAAAACTGCTGAAGAGGAATTGGGCAAACTCCGTGAAGCTAATCGTCAGAAGAAAGAGGCAGAAAGGAAATTGAAAGATGCGAAGGAACTTTTATCTAAGAAGATTTCCTCGGAGAAGGTGAAGAGGAAACTGGTTGTTAAAAAGTCCTCCAGCGCTGGATGGGACAAAGGTTGGAATAAAGGCCTAGCTACCATGTCCTCTCAGATGGAGTTTGCTAGCCTCAAGTATTTTAGGGACGGATGGGTCGCAGTTCTGCACGAGTTAAAGGTCTCTGAGAATTTTGAGCTATTTCAACATCATGTTCATGGTCCTCCTCCCTCCCCCTAGTGAAGAAGAAGAGGACGAAGCTGCCTCTGAAGAGTCTTCACTGATGGTTGGGGATCAGGTACCTACTATTGAACTTCTATACGAGCAGTCCCAACCAACTATTTCTCCTACCGAGCAGCTTCAATTTACCAGTACCTTTGTCGAGAAACCTCCAATATCCTCCGTGCAACCATCCTCCTCATCTCAGCTTCTTAAGGAAGTCACAAAACACAAGGAGAAGGTGTAAAGTTGCTCAGGCTTTAATTTTATTATTTCTTTTGAATGTAACCCTGAACCTTGTACTTATCTTTTGATGAATAAAAATTCGAGTGTTTGTTGTTCATGATGACTTTCTTTGTCTTGCTCTGCCTTTATTATTTATTAATCTTGTTTATTGCGTCTCTTTGCTAGTTTATGGCCAGGATGGAACTCTTTCCAGCTCACGATACTGAGTTGATGAAAAAATGTAATGAATATTTCAAAGTTGGCCATACAGACTTGGATGAGTCACAAATTTTTCATATCCTAGGCTCAGATGCCTCTGAACGAGCAGTGGAAGCTTACTAATATCTAAAATGCTTATTCGACCGAGCTGTTGCCAATAATGTGGCTTATTACGAGATGATTGAAGATCTCCAAGGTACCATCGAGGAACTTCAGCAACAATACAAGGAATCTTCTGCCCTTTTGCATCAGGGGTATGAGAAAAAATATCAACATCTAAATGCTGACAAAGGATATGATAAGTTAGTCGCTGCTTATGATTTAAAGGAAAGAACTTTGAACACCGAGGTTGAAGAGCATAGGCAGATCGTAAAACTGCTAGAGTAGGAAAACAATAACTTACAAGGATAGATATCCCAACTGAAATCTGCAGCATCTACCTCGGGAGCCTTGGTCCCTGTCAATGACGAAGGTTTCTCATTTCTGGAGGTTGAAAATGCCAATTTGAGAGACGAATTAGAAACTTTAAAGAGAATTGGACCCTCTACATCTGCTCACGGATGACAAAGAGTTTCTCGGGGATGAGCAAGAGCTGCTCGGTTTACTATTGAAGAGGCGAGAACTCAAGCATCTTTGGAAAATCAAGCAGTTCAGTTGGTTGCGAAGAATAAAGCTCTGGCAGAGATGTCCAAGAAGATTTTGGACCTTAATGAGCAACTTTCCACACAAGGATCCGTCTTGGAGAATAAAGAATTTTTTGTGAAGAATCTCCACGAGCAGCTGGAAAGGTTGACTTACCAATTACACAAATAGCCTAGAGAGTTTTGGATGGCTGGTTGTAATGAAGCCCTCTACCATCTCGATGATCGAATCCAGCAAGTAAATAATGAGGGTTATAAACAAGGATGGCTGAATGCACTAGGTGGATTAAAATTGAAGCAGGGACATTATCTAAGGGATTATCATAACCCTAGATTGCTCGAGTTGCTCGTGCCACCTTTTAAACTTGATATGAGCTAGATTCCTGCTCGGGTAAACCCTCAGAGCTTAATCTCCAAATATCTCAATGACTATGGTCTTCATTCCAACGTTGATATTTCTCGCCCTGAGCATTTGCTTGATCGACCATCAATAGTGAATGTTCGAATGCTTAGAGATATGAATTTCATAAATTCCCCTTATGCCTTAGACGATCCTCCTGCTGGAGTATAACCTGTTTCAAAGGCAGAAGGGAAGAAACCAATAGAGTAGGATTTTATGTAATAATTTCTACTTTCCACAGCATATGTAATCCTTCTTGTTTTGAATGAAAAATTTTGGTAATACATTTCTCATGTCATTTGTAATTTTATTTAGTATGAATGAAAATTTGTCTTTTGTCATTTCATTATCTTCTAAATAATTTGTAAAATGTTTTTGCTTGTTGGCTACTTATTTCATTGCAACGATTTATCAATCTTTGATCTTTATGTGATAAAACATCCTTTATCTCATGATCATGTTTAATTTAAACAACTGGCGATTATTGTAATTGGATTACCGACCAACTAGAATTTATTAAGATATTTGTTTCCGACCAATCGAAGTTGGTGAAATCTTATTCCCCGACCAACCGTAGTTAGGGGATTTTATTTATCGACAAACCATAGTTGGTAGACGGACCAATCATAATTGGTGGAATTTTATTTATCGACCAATCGTAGTTGGTAGACCGACTGACCATACTTGGTAGGGCTTTATTTACCTACCAACCATAGTTGGTGGACCGACCAACCGTAGTTGGTAAGGTTTTATTTACCGACCAACCGTAGTTGGAGGACCGACCAACCGTAGTTGGTGGGATTTTATTTATCGACCAACCATAGTTGGTAGACCGACCAACAGTAGTTGGTAGGGTTTTATTTATCGACCAACCGTAGTTGGTAGATCGACCAACCGTAGTTGGTAGGGTTTTATTTATCGACCAACCGTAGTTGGTAGACCGACAAACCGTAGTTGGTAGGGTTTTATTTATCGACCAACCGTAGTTGGTAGATCGACCAACCGTAGTTGGTAGGGTTTTATTTATCGACCAACCGTAGTTGGTAGACCGACAAACCGTAGTTGGTAGGGTTTTATTTACCGACCAACCGTAGTTGGTGGATCGACCAACCGTAGTTGGTAGACCGACCAACCATAGTTGTTAGGGTTTTATTTACCTACCAACCGTAGTTGGTGGACCGACCAACCGTAGTTGGTGGGATTTTATTTTGAACTTGATGCATAGTGTGTAGCACTAATACTCCGAAAAAAAATTCAACAAAAGGAGAGAATTGGGCAAAGCATCCAAAGCTTTATTCATATCGAAGAAAACTGGATTACATAAGGATTTAACTATTGGTAATATTTGTGCAGATGCTCTGCATTCCATGCATTCCTAAACTACTCTCCTTATAAGGTTTCAATCCTATATGTCCCTTGTCGAACAACTTTTGTCACTCTGTAGGGTCCATGCCTGTTAGCTTACAATTTATTGTGATTTCAAATTACTTTCTTTAGCACGTAGTCTCCTTCCTTCAAATCACACTTTTTTACCCTGTTGTTGTAGAACAGAGTTGTTCGTTATTGGTATGCAGCATTCCTGATTGCTGCTTCTTCTCTAACTTCCTCGAGCATATCCAAGTCTAATCTTCTCATCAAGTCACTGATAGGAGAATTGAAATTTAGCACTCTGTGTGTGGGGAGGCCCAGCTCGGCAGGTATAATAGCTTCACTTCCAAATGCCAGCATGTATGGAGATTCTCCTGTTGCTGCTCGTGGTGTAGTACGATAAGCCCACAGTACAGAATGTAGCTCGTTGATCCAATTTGCCTTCGCATCATCTAGTATTTTCTTCAAACCATTCAGCAGCGTTCTGTTCATCACCTCAGTTTGTCCATTGCTCTGGGGATGGCCTGGTGCCGAGTGGATTTTCAATATGTTTGATTGATGACAATATGCAGCGAACTCCTCGTTATCAAATTGAGTTCCATGGTCTGTGATGAATGCATGAGGAAGACCATATCTACAAATGATGTTCTTCCATATAAATTGATACACCTTCTCATAAGTCATATCAATAAGAGGTTCAGCTTCCACCCATTTAGTAAAATAATCCACAGCGACGACGAGGTATTTGAACCTTCCTCTTATCGTCGGGAGTGAACCGACCAAGTCCATTCCCCACATCGAAAATGTCCAAGGGGATGTTATGGGTATTATCAATGCCTGAGGAGTTCTTCGAAGGGACGAGAAGCACTGACATTTGTCACATTTCTTGGCATACGCTATACAATCAGTCCTCATCGTCGGCCAATAATATCCCTGCGTCAATATTCTTTGCAAAAGTGTCCGACCAGCTATATGAGCTCCACAAGACCCTTCATGGACCTCTCCAACCAAATATTTTACCTCGAAAGGGTGCACACATCTTTGTAGATCTGTTATAATTCCTCATTTATATAGAATACCATTAGTCAATACATAATGAGCAGCTTTAAACTTCAGTTTCTTGGCTTCGAGTTTGTCGGTTGGTAATTTCCCTCCCTCAATATATGACCTGATGGGATCCATCCAAGATGGTCCTAAATCAAGGGTAATAAAGTTCATCATCAGATCTTCGTCTATGCTTCGACTAGCTAAGACTTCTATTGGGATAGTTCTTCGTAGCTCAGTGCGTGTGGCTGAAGCTAACCGAGCTAAGGCATCAGCTCTTGCATTCTTCAATCTTGGTATTCTAATTATCTGTACTGCGATCAAGCTTGATAAAACCTTCATTTCTTTTGCGTGATACCTGATCATTAATTCTCCTTTGGCTGCATATACTCCCAGTATTTGATTTACGATCAATTGTGAGTCACTGAATACGATAACCTGCTCTGTCCCCATGGTTTTAGCCAAACTAAGTCCTGCAATCATAGCTTTGTATTCAGTCTCATTATTAGAAGACTTTAATTGGAAGCGCAAAGCATACTCCACATCTATTTCATCCAGGCTATTTAAAATAATCCATGCACCACAGCCTGTTGTGAAGGATGAGCCATCAACATATAGATTCCATATACGTACCTCGTCCTCAAATTTTTGATCGGACAGAGTTCCTCGGTGGAATATTTATTACTTCCTTTTAGCCTCCTCTAGTACTTCTTGCTGCTCGTCCACCATCTCCTCCTGATACTCAACTGACTTAAGTTGATCGGGGTTTAAATTTGATGATCCTGTAACATCCACAGGTGGGTCGGTATTCAGCTTTTGCTCCTCGAAGATATCAGGATAAGTGAATTCTGCGATAAAATCTTCTACTGCTTGCCCTTTAAGTGATGACCTAGGCTCATAAATTATATCATATTCATCAAATTCTTCTGCCCAGTACATCAATCTCCCTGATTGTTCTAGTTTATAAAGAGCTTGCCTCGGTGGCATATCGGTATACACTACTATGGTATGAGCTTGGAAGTACGGCCTCATTCCTCTACTTGCTTCAATCAACGCTAGTGCTAACTTTTCTAGTCTTGGATATCTGATCTCTGCTCCTCGAAAGTCCTTGCTAGTGTAATAAATTAGTTTTTGCACTCCATCTTCCATTCTTATCAATGCCGAGCTAACTGCATTTTTTGAAACTGCCAGATACAAGTTAATCTTTCTCCCATCACTGGCCTGGACAACAGTGGGGGTGCTCCCAAGTATTTCTTTTACTCTTAAAAGGCCTTCTCGCATTCATCGTTCCATTCAAACATTTTTTGGAGTGTTTTAAAGAATGGGAGTCATCTATCAGTTGCTCGTGATACGAATCTATTAAGTGCTACAACTCGCCCTGTGAGACTTTGCACTTCCTTCTTCATCATTGGAGATCGTAGCCCCAATTGAGCCTTGATCTTTTCTGGGTTTGCTTCAATACCTCATTAGTTGACAATATATCCGAGGAACATGCCTTCTCGTACTCCCAATATACACTTAGTAGGGTTCAACTTCATTTGATATTTCTCTAATTGATCAAAGGTTTGACCTAGATCAATTAGATGGTCAGCAGCTTTCTTGCTCTTTGTTAGCATATCATCAACATAAACCTCCATATTATGACTGATTTGCTCTGCAAACACATTGTTCATCAGCCGCTGATATGTTGCACCTGTATTTTTCAAACCAAAAGGCATAACATTATAACAATATGTTCCCATAGGGGTAATAAAAGAGGTACTATCCCTGCCTTCAGGTATCATTTTAATCTGGTTATAACCAGAATAAGCATCCATGAAGCTCAACAGCTCGTGTCCCGAGGTAGCATCCACTAATTGATCAATTCGGGGCAAAGGAAAATGATCCTTTGGGCATGCCTTGTTGAGGTCGGTGAAGTCTACACACATCCTCCACTTGTTGTTCTTATTCTTCACCGTCACCACATTAGCTAACCAATATGGATATTTGACATCTTCAATAAAGCAAGCTTTTTGGAGCTTCTCGACCTCCTCTTGTATAGCTTGGTTTTTCTCGGGGCTGAACACTCTTCTTCGCTGCTTCACAGGTTTGATTTCCTTGTTCACATTAAGTTTGTGAAACAATAAATTTGGGTCTATTCCTGGCATATCTTCGTGGCTCCATGCGAAAGTTTGTTTTCTACTTTTTAGGAAGGCTATCAATTCCTATTTTAATGGGGTGTCCAACGATGAACCGATTTGAGTTGTTCGTTCCGGGTGTTCGTCGTCCAGAATGACATTTTCAGTAGCTTCCACCACCTAACCTTTTACGAGTTGTGACTCGTCTCTAGGATCGATCGTTTCAATTTTTGCACCTTCATCCACTTGATAGGTGGTAGTCTTTTTCATAGATACTTCCAGTTCTTCTTGCTCGGTAGATGAATAGTAGCATTCCCGAGCTACTTTTTGGTCACCCTTCACAATTCCTACTCCAAAGTTGGTTGGAAATTTTAGGCATTGATGTACAGTAGATGGTACTGCTTCGAACTTCTTCAATCATACCCTTCCCATGACGATATTATAAGCTGATTGAACATTCTTATCCATTACAAAAAAGGGCACTCTTTCTGTTCGATAAGCAGGCCATGTACCGATGAAAATATCCAACTTGATCGTCCCAAGTGGAAAAACTTTCTCGCCAATAAAACCGAGGAGGGGCCAATGATATTGCTCCAACTGGGATAGCTTTAGGTTCAAACTATCAAAACATGGGTAGAACATAATATCTCTCGAGCTGCAATTATCCACCAAGACTCGCGAAATCACTACTTCCTTCATCCTCATTTTGATCACCAATGGGTCATCAAGAGGGTATAGCACACCTGCGAGGTCATTCTTAGAGAAACCGATAACCAATTTATCTTTGTTTACCTTCCTTGGGCGATCATCCTCAGCTAGATTTATCCTCTGAATATATGAACAAGCTTGAGACTCATTGAGGTAAGCTTTCCTTTTTGCATTAAGGTCTCCACCTCCTGCATCTCCACCAGTAATAACATTACAATCAATTGATCCAAAACGAATTAAAAATACCTCACGCTCTGGCTGCCTTGGTCTTTTGGGGAGATCGGGGTCATCTTCTGGATCATCTTCATGACCTCTTTTCTTATTTTCTTCTGCTCGACGAGGAGATCTAGACCTCTGTCTTTCTCGTTCATTGCCTTTTCCTTCATTTCTACGATTAACATAC
This sequence comes from Sambucus nigra, assembly GCA_949130495.1. Classification (NCBI taxonomy): domain Eukaryota; kingdom Viridiplantae; phylum Streptophyta; class Magnoliopsida; order Dipsacales; family Adoxaceae; genus Sambucus; species Sambucus nigra. The sequence goes on along the minus strand of OX422214.1, from coordinate 322,720,619 downwards.
TTGGACAGCCTTCCTCATTTGATGAGTGCTTCGATTTCATTTTGAAGAGCTATGCAATTTTTGGTCGTGTGACCATGGTCTTTATGGAACTCGCAATATTTGGCCTTATTCCTCTTGTCAAGATCTATCTTCATTTTCTCTGGACAATTTAACTCCTCGCTGTTCTTGATCTCTTCTAGAACGTGGTTTATATCTACCTTCAAAGGAGTAAAGTTTCCAAATTTCTTCAACTGTTCCAATGCTTGCTTTGATTTTGACTGCTTGTTACCACCATTATTCTTCTGATCCTTCTTCTCAATCTTCTCGGCCTCAACTTTGGTCTCCTTAGTGTCCATGCTTTTCTTTACAGCCATAGCTTCCTCGGCATTCATGATTTTGGCTGCTTTTGCCATTAATTCTAACATGGTCCTAGGTGGATCTTTGGCCAAAGTATAGTACAATTTATTTGGCAACAATCCACTCATCAGAGCAGTGATTGTTGTCTTTTCCTCGTAATCAATTACTTCGAGCTTCTCGTTATTGAAACGAGTAATATAATCCCTGGTGCTCTCACCTGCTTTTTGTTTAACGCTTAGCAAGTGTGCTACTCACTTAACTGGTTTTGCTCCAAAACAGAAGTTTCCAATAAAGAGCTCAGCCAGTTGAAAGAAAGTTGAAATCTTCACCCGAGGAAGATTGTTGTGCCATATTTGAGCAGATCCAGCGAGAGTTCCTGAAAATGCCCTACATCGCATCTCGTCTAGAATAGCATAGATATCAGTAGATGCTAATATTGTTCTATATGTAGAACAGGATCAGTTTTTCCATCATATTTTGGTGTTACCACTAGGGCTTTGAACTTTGATGGTGTGGGAAAATCCACAATTGCTTGGATAAAAGGTGTACCTTGGACAAAAGTTCTTTGTATAGGATTTTTGGCCTTATCCATGTCCCCTAATCTATACTCCAACCTCTGAATAGAGCCTTTCCATGCGTCATTTGCCTCCTCGGGCCTGTTGGTCCGAATTTGCCTCGTGGGATCTTTCGCGACGAGGAGCTGGTCGGGATTGGGCAGAACCTTCCTTTAAATAAGAGAATCGTTGAGAGTTCCTCGACACCATCCTAGGGGGACTTTTATTCCTCCTGGGACCCAAACGATCAAAGGGAGAGACTCTACTCAATCATTCAAGAGCAGTGGTCCTTTCTGGAGATAGAGTGACATTTTGTTCAGTATCTATGGCTCGTACTGATGAAGTTCTGCCAGGTTGATAAGAAAAATCATTGGATCTATTCGTGCGATATGAATCGGCATGTCTAGATCGATATTCCTCTGGGAGTAATGTTAGTCTAGTTCGCGAGGAAGGCAAATTGGGTATTTCTCTTAATGTTTTGTTGTCCTGACTGGGTAGGTGCTCCACCCTGGATAGTTTGCATGAGTTGTCGCATGGTTTCTTGCATGGCGGTCTGGCCCTGAGATAAATTAGTCATTATTCCAGCCAGATCTTGGACACTTAGAGGAGTGGATGGATTTTGGGGGTTTCCAGCGTTTCGATTACTGGATTCAGGACTATCAGCCATTGGAGATGAATTGTTTTGGTGAAAAATGATAGTTTCAGTCATTTCCCACAAACGGCGCCAATCTGTTGATGTAGAAAATTAGATTATCTCTAATTATTTAATCACACATAAAAAAATAAATAAGACAATATATTTTTAAAGTGGTTCAGCCTTGAAAGAATGGCCTACGTCCATTGTTCGTGTTATTGCTGACTGTTTGCAAAATTCTCGATAATGGATTTACCAAGAAATTCTGAGTCCCCTGCTAATGAGGATGTTACAATGTATTTATAGCCTTGAGACTGTACATGCGAGAGAATATTACATAGCTGTCCAATAGGCTTGTACATCTGTATGATAATAATTAGCATTTAATTCGCATTCAATCCTCTTAATTATCCGGTCATAAATACTCTGTACGAGGTGCAGCTCGGACCGCCTAAGCTGCTCGGACCGCCTAAGTAGCTCGGCATACATGAGTTGCTTGGTACAATAAATTTTCTCGGAGAACACTTGTTGCTCGGAGCGCCTGGGTTGGTCGGTGAGGTTGAGTTCCTCGGAGTCAATGTGTTGTCAAAAATATTCGTGGGTGCCATGTAAATTGACATGTGACTCTACATAATCGGTCCACGTCATCAACAGGGGGAGAAAGTTAATATAACAACAAAATGACCCAAAAAGAGACAATCATAATAAGTTACGAAAAATAAATTTGTGGGAATTGATTGTGTCCTCATCGGACGCCCAGTTTCGAAAATTGACTGGTATACGCTCATTTTGGTGTTTAAAATCAATTTTAGGGGTCATTAACCTAGAAAACAACTTTATGAAACAAAAATAAGCATAGAGACTTCAATATGATTTCTCAGTTTGAGAAATTGAGTAGTTTACATTCTATTAGGGGATAAAAATGGCCTTTTTAGGGTAAAAATTGAAATTAACAACTAAGAGACGCAAAAAGAGGGAAACTAGACAAGAGGTACCAAAGTTAATTGTTTATTATGACTTTGTCCTCATTGGAATTATGGTTGTGGATATTGAGTACTATACATTAATATTGAGGTAAAAAAGAGGTTTTATGGGGATAAAATTAATATAACAATGAAGTGACCCCAAAAGAGGCGCAGACATTCTAAGAGGTTCAGTATAAACCTATGTGAAGTGACTGTATCCTCATCATACATTCGGTTTTTGAAATTGACTAGTGTAACCTTGTTTTGGGTTTGAAATATGGTTTTAGGGATTATTAACATAAAACCTTAGTGACATGAAAAGAAGCATGGACACCCCAGGATGCACAAAAGTATCTTGTGAAAAGTTATTATGTTGTACTTGGACACTCGGTTTGAGAATTTGAGTTCTTTACATTATATTGGTAGTATAAAATTGTCCTTTTCCTAGAAAAAATTTATTTCAGCAACTAAGATCTACAAAAAGATCAAGAAAAACCCCAAGAAGTACCTACGTTACTTATTTATTGTGATTCTAGTTGCATTGGAGTTCCAATTATGGATATTGACTTGTACACCTTAATATTGAGGTAACGAAAGGATTTTGTGGAAAAAAGTTAATATAATAAGGAAGTGACAAAAAAAGAGACAGAAACATTATAATAAGTTCAAGGAAAACTTATGGGAAGGGATTGTGTCCTCATTACGCACCCGATTTCTAAAATTGACTAGTATATGTTGTTTTGGGGTTAAAAATCAATATTATGGGTCATAAATTTGAAAAACAACCTCATGCCGCGAAAAAAAGCATGGACACCTCACGATACACCATGTAGTCATTGGACAACATGGTTTCAAAAATTCAGTAATAGACATTCTATTTATGGGTTAAAACTAGGCTTATATGGAAAATAACAGAAAACAAAAACTTAAATCAATAAAAAGAGGGAAAAATCTCCAAGAGTTACCAAAGATACTTGTTTATTATGAATTTGTCCTCATTGGTCTTCCGATTGAGGACATTGACTACTATATACTAATATTGAGGTAAAAAAGAAGTTTTAAGCAGAGAAAGTGAATGTAATAAGAAGTCACCTAAAAAGAAATACATATATTCTAGGAGGTGCATGGTTAACTTTGGGAAGTGGTTGTGTCCTCATGGGACCCTAGTTTCAAAAATAGACTAGTTTATGCTAAATTTGGGGTTAAAAAGGGACTTTAAGGATCACTAACTTGAAAATAACTTATTGAGACACGAAAAGAAACACAGACACCCAAAGACACACGGAAGTCCCTTGTGGGAAGTTACCGTGTCCTCATAAGACACTCGATTTCAAAAATTGATTACTTTTCATTTGATTTTGGGTCATAGTTGGACTTTTGGGAGACAAAACTTGAATAAACAAGGCAAAAGAAAAAACCCCAAGAAGTTCCAAAGATACTTGTTTATTGTGACTTTTTCCTCATCAAACTTTTGATTCCGGATATTATCTACTATACACTAATATAGGGATAAGAAAGGGTATTTTTTGGGGAAAGTTAATATTACAACAAAATGACCCAAAAAGAAACATAAACAAATAAGACGTGAAAAATAAACATGTGGGAAGAGATCATGTTCTCAACATACACGAAATATCTGAAATTTATTAATATAAGCTTATTTTGGGTGTTTAAAACGAGTTTTAGGGGTCATTAACTTGGAAAATAACTTAGTGATGCAAAAATCAGCACACAGAACCCAAGATTCACACCCGATTTTCAAAATTGATTAGTTTACATTCAATTGGGGGTTAATATGACACCCCTCCTAATAAAATAACGGGTGGTCAATCCTATACCAAATTAAAACAGGAGTCTCATATAGTTCATTCTCAGTATCACTGTCGAAAACCAATTTAATTACTAATAACTTTTTACGCTGGCGTCAAAATTTTATTTAACTATTATTTTTTTAATCAAACCAACTAAATAAAAAATTAACAGTTTATATGCAACAACTAAAATTAAATAAAATAACCGAACACTTGGTTTAACATAATACAACCGAATCGAATGCCCCACTAAAAGGCGGTAAAAGAATAAATGAATAGAATTGGGCTATCAGCCCGAGGGTTTATATTGTACCTCCTATCTAAATTATAAGGATAGAAGCATCTACAATAAACTTGCTTGCATATACAACTATTACAGCAAACGTCTGACTCGAAGGAATCATCATCCAGGCATCCTTGTGTCTAGACACCTATATATATACACATATAGTAAGAGAGGGGAAAATAGAGACACAGGTCTGAGACCGAGTTTGAAAATATTTACTAACTGCTTAAAAGCCATTGTGGGTACCTCGATTAGTTAGTCCGACCCATACGAGTAGCCCAACAAAGTTTGACCCAAATTCTAGAGGCCTCGTACAATAGCTGATTCAGTTATGACCTATTCAATTCCTAAAATCTATCAAGGATATATTCTAGGGATTTGGGAATAACGTGGAGGAGTCCAACACCCCCACTCTTCGACAAATAACATGTATATATTAAACACCTAGCCCGATGCAAAGGACATGCAATTTGTAAACATTCCCCCAGAGTAAAGATAAATAAAATACTGAGAGAACCACTGTGGACGTATGCCTTATTGCCGAACCACGTATATCTTATGTTGTGCGTGATTGCCATTCCTTTAAGTTCTTTAATTATTTTGGTGACTACCTTTGCTTGTTATTTTGTGTTGAGTTTAATTGTCACTATAATTGGCACCATCTGTGGGAAGCGTTTGTCTTCCTTTAAGAAAGCCTTCACCAATATAAATTTCGAATGTTTGGCCACAACAGCAATGCCCCTCAAGCAGGGGATATTCAAGAGAAACCTTCCCCTCACAGGATCAGATCTGAAGTTTAACGTTCAAATCCTAGGGCTCGCCCCGAACGACAAGCTTTGGAGGAAATTCAAGGACTAGCTAGGTCCACATAGGTCTCCAGGCTAATCGAAACCTATGAGGCCAGGCTCCAAGAACAAGAGGAGGCCACTCGCAAGTAAGAATATGAGAATGACCATCTCAAAAGAAGGTTGGAGAAAATGGAGAAAGAACTCCATCGTAGCACTGGGCAACGTTAATATCTCACTCCTAGCCCTCAGGAGAGCAAGTCTCGCAGTCAAGGAAGGAGCCCTAGATGTGGATCTCAAAGATTTGAGGAACACATATCAGATGATGAGTTTCTTGAACAAGTGCAACCAGCTCACCGTTACAGGAGCCCAGCTTGAGGAAATAATGATATACGAAATTTGGGCCGGAGAGAAATGGATAAACACCCAACGTATCGGGGTGCCAGATCGACCAGAGAGCTATCCAAGCGAGCTCTCAGAACACAGATTAAATCCCCTTTCTCAAGGAAAATAGAAGAAGAAGAAGAAGAAGAAGAAGAAGAAGAAGAAGAAGAAGAAGAAGCCCCCAAGAAGTTTACGATTCCCACATTTAAGATTTACGATGGAAAGATTGATCATATCGACCATGTTAGGCAGTACAGGAATACCATGACCTTCTGGAATCATAAGGATGCATTAATGTGATGGATATTTCCATCGAGCTTGCACGATGTGGCCCAAAAGTGGTTCGAGAGACTCCCTCATAGATCCATCAAGACCTTCGAGTCCCTGGGAGAGCTCTTCAAAACTTTTTTCATTACCTGCAGCTCCCATCCGAAGAGGATGGATGCCTTATTAACAATGAAGAAAATGCCCCAGGAGATCCTCAGAGACTATGCAAAAATATATTGGGAGTTATTCAACAAGGTTGAGTTCTTCTCAGAGCAGGTCACGGTGGCATCCTTTAAGATTGGCCTACCGAGCTCCAGCCTCTTACACTAATCCCTCACTAATAAGGAGGCCACAACCATTGGTGACCTAATGGCTCATATCGAAAAGTATGCCAAGGTTGAGGATGTGACCCGCCTCAGTGCAGGGGAGTATGGTTGTGCCATGCTCGCTAGAAAAAGTAGTGACAAAGCTAAGAACCAGAAGAAAGGAAGTAAAAATGGGGGAAAAAGTGGCTCCAAGAGCGGGAATAAAAATTATGCTTCAAAAACATTTCAGGTAGTGAAAATTGTCTTTAAGGAACCAATCTATAAGATTCTAGCAAAGATCAAGGACTAGTCATTCGTTAAATGGCCCAGAAAGATGGTAGGAGACCCCTCAAAATGGAACAACGCACTGAGGAGTGCTTTCCACAAAGAAGGTGGGCACAAAACTAAGCACTGCAAATCTCTCAAGTCTCACCTTAAGGAGTTAGCCCAAACTGGACACCTGAACGAATTTGTGGAGAAGAAGGCAGAGAACTTTGCTCCAAATGGAGACCTGAGGCCTGATAACGTGCTCAAGGAGGATGCTGGCCATGAGTTCGCAGCGATTCATGGGCATCGAATCTAAAGAAAATTTAAGGAAACTAAGCTTGGATGGAAGTTACGGCAGCAATGCACGCTTTTCAAATTGATCTGGCTAAAACGTAGGCATGAAAGCAACAACGAGTAGATGACGTCGACTACAATAAACACATTGTGGTCATGGATGAAGATCTAGTGGGAGTAAGGACCCCATATCATGATGCATTCATCATTACACTCAGGATAGCTAACTACAATGTCGATAAGTTGCTCGTCGACTAGGGTATCTCTTTCGAAGTAATATATCTCGACCAATTCAAAAAGTTGAAGTTAAGCGTCGCCGACTTAAAGGAAGACAATGTCCCTCTAGTTGGCTTCGCTGGTAAAGTGGCCATCCCTTTGGGAAAGATTGTACTGCTAGTGAGGGAAGGAAGTACCTCCAAAATGATCGAGTTTTTAGTAGTCGACATTGACTCGCCCTACCAGGACATCCTTGGCAGAGGGTGGCTACATGTGATGACCCCTCTACCTACCACCAAAAACTAAAGTATGTAACTGAGTGAGGAGTGATGGAGATCCATGGAGATCAGGCGATGGAAAGAAGGTGATTTATAGAAGCCATCTACCCCAAGTCAAAGAAAAAGGTTTAGAAGGCCAAGGAGAAGGTCGAAGAGCATGAAGGTTTGATACCTTCCAAATAGCAGCTAAGATATGGAAGACCTGGGGTGGAGGAGACTAGGCTCCTCCCCTCTGAGAGGGTCGTCGATAACCTGGAGGAGGTCACAGCTGGTGGTAACAAGAAAGATAGGATGTTCTTGATCAGAGCCTCTCTTACAGATCGAGAAAAGAAGGAACTAATAGTACTTTTGCGGAATAACTTGGACGTTTTCATGTGGGAACCTTATGAGCTGCCTGGTATTGATCCCAGTGTGGTTTTTCATCGGTTACATATTTACCTATCTTTTAAACCGATCACGCAAAAGGCACGAAGAATTGCACCCGAGAAGGCCAAGGCTGTGGAGAAGGAAGTGGAGAAGCTGCTCGATGCAGGATCCATACGAGAAGTTCAATTCCCTAAGTGTCTGTCCAACCCGGTAGTGGTCCCAAAAAGCAATGTAAAATAAAGAGTTTGTATTGACTTCATAGACCTTAACAGGGCGTGCCCTTAAGACAGTTTTCCTCTCCCAAAGATCGACAAGTTGGTAGAATCCACAGCAACTCATAAACGAATGAATTTCTTGGACGCATACTCCGAGCATCACCAAATCCCTCTACATGAGCCATATCAAGACAAGACATCATTCATCACCACTGTCGGGTTGTATTATTACAAGGTCATTCCCTTTCGGCTAAAAAATGTAGGAGCAACCTACAAGCGATTGGTCACCAAAATATTGAAGGACCAAATAGGAGACACTATGGAGGTCTACATCGATGATATGCTATTTAAGAGTAGGCATAAATAAGAACACCTCTCAGACCTATCAAGGACATTCCAAATCCTTAGGAAATACCGAATGAAACTTAATGCAAGTAAGTGTTTATTCGATGTCAAGTCAGGAAAATTTCTCGGGTACTTGGTTAGCAATAGAGTCATTGAAGCCAACCCAAACAAGATTGATGCCATCAATAGGGTATAGCCCCCCCCCCCCCCCCCCCCCCCCCGTACGATAAGATACGTGCAAAATCTCTTTGGAATGCTCATCGCCCTAAACTGATTCATCTTAAAATCATCCGAAAGGTGCCAGCCGTTCTTCCAACTTTTGATGAAAATCAAAAGTGTAGAATGGAATGAGGATTGCTAGAAGGTGCTAGAAGGACTCAAGGCTTAACTCATTACACCACCATTGCTCATAATCCCCTATGAGAAAGACCCCCTATACTTGTACCTCGCAGTTTCCAGTCACGCCGTAAGTTCTGCACTAGTTTGCGAAAGAACAGCCAACACCCAGGCTATTACGTGAGCAAAACCCTCTTGAACACCTTGCCCACCCCTAGAAAAGATCGCCTTTGCAATAGTGGTAGCCTCGAGGAAATTGAAACATTACTTCGAAGCTCACTCCATCATCGTCCTTACATCTCACCCCCTTAAAGTAGTCCTGGGAAAAGAAGATCTTTACGGTAGACTATCAAAGTGTTCAGTCGAGCTCGGGCGATTTGACATCCACTTTTATCCAAGGTATGCAGTCAAGGGGTAGTTCCTTGCCGACTTCATCGTAGAATTTATAGGAGAACATCCTTGCGACCAACTTCAACCTATTGGTCAAAGGGAAAACTACTCGGCGCAAGGTGTTGGTCGACTTTTCATTAACGGAGCCTCCAAATTTAAAGGGGGGGGGGGAATGGGCATCATGCTCGTTACCTCTAAGATGCAATACTCGAGAAAGAAATTAGTCTTGGATTTGAAGCCTCCAACAACGAACCAGAGTATGAAGCACTGATAGCAGGCCTACATCAGGCACATGCACTGGGGGTAAAGAAACTCCAAGTGTTCGATGACTCACAGCTGGTCTCCAACGAGATAAGGGAGACTTCAACGCGAGGGATGAGATAATTGCGGCCTACCTTGCCACATCAAAGAAATTAATGTCTAACTTTGAATAGGTCAGCATCTAATAGTTTCCCAGAGGACAAAACAACCATATTGATTAACTAGCGACCTTAAGCTCAGCAATCAATTCTGACTTGAAGAGAACAATTCTGATCGACTTCCTTGCCCAGTCGAGCATTAACCAGAGTGACGAGCTGTGAGGCACAGGTTATGTTCTACAGATTGAATCAACCCCCACTTGGATGGACCCCCTAAGGGATTATTTAAAAGATGGTGCCCTACCAGATGATAAGAAGGTTGCTCATCAGATAAGAGTTCAAGCTACTCTCTTTCACTTATCTCCTCAGGGTAAACTGTATAAGAGATCTTTCACCAGTACTTACCTCCAATGCGTTCACCTGAAGGATGTCGAGTAACTTCTGCACGAGCTCCATGAGGGGATCTGTGGGAGTCATATTGGGGGGCAGGTAGCTGTCTTTATAAGCAATGAAGGAAGGCTATTGGTGGCCGTACATGGAGAAGGATTATGGTATATATGCTTGCAAGTGAGAAAAATGTCAACTACACACTCCTATGGTTCACCAACCATCGAGTGACCTAAAATCACTTACTAGCCCATGGCCTTTTGCCTAATGGGGAATGGACATCGTAGGCCCTCTTCCTACCACTGCCGTTAATCACAAGTATTTGTTGGACGCGATAGAGTACTTCACCAAATGGATTGAGGCAGAGCCACTGGCGAACATTAGAGATGCGGATATGATGAGATTCATATGAAAGAATATTATCACCCACTTTGGGATCCCCAGGACCATCATCACTAACAACTGAACCCAGTTGGAAAGTAGCCTCTTCTAGGGTTTCTACAATGACCATGGGATCATGCACCATTTCAGCTCGATGGAATAACCCTAGAGCAACGGAAAAGCTGAAGCTTCAAACAAAATAGAGATTGATGGATTGAAGAAGCGATTAGAGCGAGCCAAAGGGGCATGGGTAAGAAAGTTGACATATATCCTATGGGCTTACCTCACTACCCCATGGCGAGTAATCGGGGAAACCCCATTCGCACTGACATATGGTATAGTGACAATCATTCCCTTGGAAGCTGGCCTCCCCACCATGAGGTCCACCTTGGTCAACCAAGGCCATAATGATGCATCATTCCTTGTTGAACTTGACCTAGCTGAGGAACAAAGAGAGATAGCTCTATTGAAACTAGAAGGTTATCAGCAACAACTAGCAAAGAACTACAACAAGAAGGTGAATACGACATCATTCCAAGTTGGGGACTATGTCCTAAGGAACGTTATTGGTAGCGCAGTAAAACCATCAGATGGAAAGTTGGGACAAAACTGGGAGGGACAATTCAAGGTGATAGGGATAACCTATAAGGAGCCTATCACTTAGAAACACTGGAGGGCATGGAGATACCTCGAACTTATAATGAAACCAATTTAAAGAAATTCTACTTCTAGTTTTCTATGTTGATTTTTTATTACAATGTTGAAATTTTCAATTCATTTCTGATTTATAAAATATTGTTTGGTTGTGGCGTTCTATGAAGTGTTGATATTTTCTAAGAAACATTATAACTTGTGCACCTTTTCCAAGTGACAAGCTCCCCTCTTAACATATGAAAGCAGGGTATTACCCTCCTCAGGTTTTCGTCATTAAACATGAACAACCTCCTAGCCTTGCCCCTTGCAATATATGAAGCCCTACAAGGGACCCTTAGGCATCTCGGCCAACTCAGGTTGGTCGCGAAATAATTTTTGGCTAAAAAAACCTGCTCGAATAGAACATCCAACACCAGGTGTGTCCTCCCCATTGCCACACTTAGGCCTAAGGGAGTGTGACAACACAACCCAAAAGGTAAAGTGGGGCAGAATGGTATCTTATAAGCATACTGGACTGGGGGATACTCACTCAATAACAAAACTCTTCCTATATCAAATCTAGTCGGCTAAGAAGAGCCCAAGATAGTCAAATAAGAAATCAATGAAGTAATAAATACACAACACATATTTAGTCGACGAATAGCCCAAAACATAATTATTTTATTACATCATTACATATACAAAGAATTACATGTGCTGAATAAAATAAATCCTGATGAGGATTAGGTCTCTGAGAAAGATACTTAGCCACTTGCGCTCTTTGACCATCATCTGAGTGAGGAGCTAATTCCTGCTCAACTTCATTTGAATCTGATTCCAGTAGCTATCTGGGGAGATTATCTATGGGGGGTCCACCGATCATCCCTACTGAATGGGTTAGGAATAAAAGTTGAGGGGGAGATCTCATGACGATACTAGAGGATATAGTTTCTGGGGACCTACAACTCCCTAAGATCACTCAACCATCCCTTGATAAAGGATAACTCTTCAACTTCCTCCAAATTCTTCCGAGCATTGGTCCAACCCTGATCATAACCATCAATCGACACTCACCGAGGACTTTTCTTGAACAGGTGACTCAGTAAAGAAACATCTCTTTGAAGACCGATAACTATCATGTATGATCGACGAACATCACCTCGAAGCTCATCAATATCCCTGGCTAAACCTCTGCCATCAGTACCAGCTCGCAATCCAGCCGATGAAGAGGAACCACGTAGAACTTGAGGATCAATGCTAGGCGCATTCTCCCTGAGTCGTGAAACTTCTCTCCTCAGATCTTCGTTCTCTTGCTGAAGCATCTCTCTAACTTGATTCACTTTGGAGGCATCTAGGAGCTTTGCCTTCAGAGCATCCACTTTTTCCTAAACAGAAGCGCCAATCTCCTCCATCTCTTGGAGCCTGTCCTCCAGCTTGGCGATAAGCTCTGACTGGTCCTTATATTCTTGGTTCCTCGACCTAAGAGACTTGCAGTTCCTTACAAGTTCTTTGATAACTCGATTGCTCGCATCAGGGCCAAGAATCTTTCCTAGTTGAGAAGTAGCATGTATATACTCATCAACATCAATCGGCTACAAAACATATAAGAATTGAAAAGAAAATAAATCAGTATGCGGAAGGGAACTTAGTTTCATTTCATTTAAAAATAATTTAGAGTACATCAGCAAATAGAAAAATTAATCAAATTATAAAAATATAAAAAGCTCCCTAAAGAGGACTAGCTGACAGCCTCAATCTTCTCTGAGGTCGCTGGTTTCTTCCCCTTATCTGCAGTAGCTCTAGGCACACCTCCCTCAAACAGAGCAGTCGCCACCCCCTGGTCAAGTGGAGCATTAGCAGCGATGCTCGTCATAGAAATGGCACCTTTATTAGCAGCAGGAAGAGTCACCTCATCTACGATAGGCTTGGGATAAGGGTCATGCTCGTCAAAGAGGGCGAAATCGATATCCACCTCCATAGTGAGCAGGGCCTTGTCCCAAACCTTCTTAAAGTTGAGACAACCAATATAACCAATCTGGGCCTCAGCATCCTCGTACACTACAAACCATCTAGCGTTGTATGAGCTCTTCTTAATGGTGGTAGCCTCATATTCCACTTTATTCACCTTTATCCTGAGCACCTTGTTCTCCTCCACCACAGCTAGCTTGATCGAGCACACAAAATCATAGGACTGCCTCAACTCCTGAAGATCCTTGGTCACAGACTCTTTGGCTTGAATAGCTTCAGTCAGGGGGCGATCGAAAGACTTCTGAGCAACATTGGCAGCCTTTAGACTAGCCTTCAGCTTAGCATTCTTCCTGTCCAGGTCAGCGTTTCTCCTCACCAACTCTTCACGGCTACAGTAGAGGACGGTGAAATCAATCACAAACTGTAGAGAGAAGAGAAATATTAGTAAATGAAGTATTGAAAGGAACATTGCAAGAGAAGAAAAGGAATAGCAGGCTTACCAAGGTTAGCCTCTGACTTGCCTTTAGGGCTCCCTGGTCAGCCTCCATCTACCTCTGATGCTCAGCCGACAAAACTGCTCTCTCGAGCACCGCCGGAGCTAACTAAGGGGTAAGAGAAAAAAATCCCCTTCAGCCAGAGTAGATATCTGCACCAGAGACTGCCCCGCCTTTATCCTCACCTATTCTCTTCTATTCTCTTCTTCGCTCTCCTTCCTCTCCCTATCCATCCTCTTTCTCTCCTCCACCTTCTTCTTCTCATCTTATTTATCTATTTATCTCCCTCTCTCTCACCATTTCCTCATATTTCTTCTTTCTCTCCTGCTCGTGAGCAATAGTCTGGGAGCCAGTAACGGTATCCCCGCTCCTAGATTTCTCTTCTTTAACCGACGAGAAATAAGCACATTGTCTTCATCATCATATCGAATCAAATTCTTCCTAGGAGCCATATCTTCCTCGTTGGAGATACTTGAGTCCCTTGAAGACTCAGCCTCTGAACCCTCCTCCGAGATGGAAGACTCTTCGCTGCTTGAGCTCTCCTCACGGTAACCACATTCAACACCACCCCTGTTATCCCCCTCTCTCTCCTCACCAGAGCTGCTTTCCTCCTCGTCCAATTGGATTGGGTCGGCAACAACCTCTTCTGGGATGTCTAGCTGAGGAATGCTCTCCAAAGGTCGTGCAATGAAACTTGACCCAATGTTCTTGTATTCTAGAAGAAATTTAGCTAATCGAGGATGCTCACCGTTAGCTAAGAGATCCCTAATCTTCCAAGCCTTAACCAACTCAGCAGCTTGAATCTCGTGAAGAGCAGGTTCTGAGTTTTTTTCCTTCGCTAAAACAAGAAAGAGAGAGCTATATGAGAAAGACCATACACTAATAGAGGAACAAAAATCAAAACAAAAACTATGCCTACCTATGTATTCCTCCCTATAAAAGGGAATCACGTATCTCCTAGACCTCGACCCTTCAGTATGGGGAGGGATCTACCAATTTCTACCAATAAACCCCTCATGCTAGTAGTTCTTGTGGGAATCAGGTAGATTTATTGCCAATACCCTATCTGGACTCCTAGATTTGAGGTAAAAAAACCAGAGCTTGTTCGAGAAAAATAATACCAATAGTAGATTTCAGCAAGCCCTAGATTGTTGCCATAGAGATGATTAATTTTATGCACACAATTGGAAATTTTCCAAATATTGGGAGAGCACTGTGCAAGAACTATATGGAACTAACTAAAAAAGTGAAAAAACAAGGATTTGGGGGAAAAGTAAGCCCCCCTGTGATAACAAAAGAACATGTATCCAGTGACCGTCCTCAATGTCTCTGACATTACGAGGAACAGGGGCACATTCGATGTCTACCCAGTTTTGAATATTATAGAATTTCCTAAACTTAGTTATGGACCTATTGCCTATTTTTGTCATCAGAAAAGAGAAACCCTACAATCGAATATGAAGAAATTACAACAGAAAAAGAAAAAAAGAAGAAGTGAGAAGAACTTACGAAGTAACAGTCGGCTTGGAACGATGCAAAGTCGCAAGTAGGGATGATGAGAAGATAAGAAAGAATCTTGAAGATAGAAGATGAGGCCTAGAAGTGAGAAAGCAACAGTGGAATCTTGGATAAATCTAGATAATGCGAAGAAGTCTGAAGCGACATTCAGGGAATAACCTCTCCAAGATGATTTAAACCTTTCTAATCATAACTCACATGAAACGAGGCAATATGTCACCTAAATCAGTTCGGGAAAGGAGCTTCAATCCCAAAGTGTTGCAAGATTCACAAAAGTTCCATAATCATTTAAAATTATTGAGCCCAAATTGTGACCTAATAATTTTAGGGGCAATTGTGGGTACCTCGATTAGTTAGTCTGGCCCAGACGAGTAGCCCAACTAAGTCCGACCAAAAGTGTAGAGGTCTTATGCAATAGTTAATTCAGTTATGACCTATTCAACTCCTAAAATCTCTCAAGGAGATATTCTAGGGATTATGGGCTAAGGTGGAGGAGTTGAACACCCCCACTCTCCGACAAATAACATGTATATATTATACCCCTAGCCAGGGGCAAAGGTCATGCAATTTGTAAACACTCCCCCAGAGTAAAGACAAATAAAATACTGAGAGCACCACCGTGGATGAAGGCCTTCTTGCCTAACTACGTATATCTTGTGTTGTGTGTGATTGCCATTCCATTAAGTTCTTTATTTATTCTGGTGATTGCCTTTCCTTGTTATTTTGTGTTGAGTTTAATTGTCACCAAATCCATATTTTAAAATATGAAATCTCACATATTTAAATTGGTATCGCACTCTCATGAGATACACCTCACCCCTCTTCTAATAGTGCACACGTATCACACACCTTTTTAAACAACCTAGTTAAGCTACCCCGCCTAACTAATCTGTTTCACCCATCACCTAAAGATCCTAATAAACTCCAGTACTGAGGACATAACTTCTCTCCATTCCCAACATTGGACTACATTTCGTGCATAGGGTTCCTCGCGAAACAAAATCCAAATAAGGAACCCCCCGACACACTACAACCTCATAATGTTGATCTTGGAGATCCATTAGGCCCTCAGTAGATAACACATACATAAAAACGCATATATATATACATAAAAAGAGAGACAGAGAGAGAGACAGAGAGAGAGAGAGAGAGAGAGGAAGGCTCACCTACATCATGAACTATACATCACACCTAATTCTAGGCCCTAGAAAACTTTTTTTTAAAAATTTATACTTTTTCCATGAAATTAACCTTCCAATCAATCCATATTCAAAAAATTAGGTCAAAATAAATTTTATAGCTATTTTTAAAAAATCCACAAAAAACTGATGGCGCAGACCCTTATGAATAAGGTATTTCTAGCAGTTTTTTGTGGATTTTTTTAAAAATAGGTACAATATGTATTTTGACCTAATTTTTTGCATATGAGTTGATTGGAAGGTTAATTTCAAGGAAAAAAATATAAAATTTGGAAAAAAAAATGTTTTTTAGGGCCTAGAATTAGGTGTGATGCACGGGTGATGTATAGAGCATGATGTACTATAGCCTGGCTCTCTCTCTCTCTCTCTCTCTCTCTCTCTCTCTCTCTATATATATATATATATATATATATATATATATATATATATATATAGTTCTCACTAGAACCTATGATGCATATTCATATAAATTCGGATATAAATCTACCGAAAGGAGAATAACACCTTATCACTCTTTTCACTTTATACAAGTTTACTTTATATAATATCTCATCTTCATATACAAGAAATATACCATACGTCGGTTTACTCAATCAACCACGGTACCTAGCCAGACTCACTCATGGTCATGGTAAAAATACACAACGGTGGAGGCGGTCATACTCCCTCCTAAAAGTGGAATACAAATATCACACTCATATACGGGACGATATGACCTGGGGATATAATCTCCCTGCTCCTCAAGCTAGGGGATTCACCAACATCGCGCAACCTCCCTGGATCGCACTAGAGAAAATATATAATATGGTTGTCCATCCCTATGCCCGGGGAAGCCTGTGTAATCAGACTCTAAAGTACAAATATACCAATCACACACATATATATTTATATTCGTATCATATCATATATATACTTTAACAACTCTCGTATATATAATATATATCACTTCTCAATATTTTATGGCTATAATTTCTAGACTCTTATAGCAATAGCCAAAACCCCGAATGTTCCCATCCATAATAGTATTTAAGTATTCATATAATTAAAATACTAAACCGATAAGTATTATCTTACTTAAAATATAACTCGCACTTTAATCCCGTTTTATGTATTATAATATAAACCCGAATTTACCAATTCGTATGAATTAAATCGTTTACACACTACGTATCTTAATTCCATAGGTAGCGCATCACCTATAATAAACGTCAATAGACGTACTGGATAAGTTCTCAATCACCTTTAGCCTATATCTTAAATTCCATCTTAGTCACCTCGTAGGATTTGCTCAAACAGAATGGGCGTATAAATAAATTTTATATGCGCACAATTATATATATATACAATCGCCCGTCGAAATACCAGCCCAAGTGCTACTCGTCCCAAACACCCCTAAATTAGTAAGCCCTATATTTTTACTCTGAACTAAACCAGGGTATAAACCTCACTGAAATACTAATTTAGAATTCACCACACTATTTTTAGGAACCCCAAATGTCTAACTCGACAATTTATTTTCCTTAAAACTAAACATTAAGTGCCACATAATTTTTGCACCTTCCTAGTCCAAATAAATTCCCTTAATGGATAGGTATGAATTTCCACTCGTTGGATATTTATTTCCTCAATAAATAAGCAAGAAATCCATAATTTAGTAGTTTATCCCAATTAAACAAAACAGGCCGAAATTGCCAAAAATCCTACTGGGTCGATCGATCGATCGATCAAATCACTTTTTCTCTAAGACTCTGTTTCGGCTAGTAACGTACCACCAAGCTTTTATTTCTTCTCCCAACCTTATTTAATCACAATCAACTATCTATATTCTTGGAAAATAGGTTCTAAACATCCTAGAACCAAGAATCAACAACTAATTTCTAGAAACCCCAATATTTTCCTAATATGAGATTTTATCTGATTTCAATTGTTCAACTTTCAAAAAACCCGTTTCGATTCACTAAAACCCAACCCAAACATATTTATGGTTTTACACACCAACTACAATATGAGAAATGAACACACTAAATCATTAAATAAAGTTAAAAAATTACCTCGTGGATAAAATTCGACGACCTCGAGTCGAATCCCGCGGAGTTGTCCCGGAATCCCCTTTCTTCTTCCTATCTTCCTACCTTTCTTCTCTTCTTTCTTTTATTTCCTTTCTCTCTCTCTCTCTCTCTCTCTCTCTCTCTCTCTCGTGCCTATATAGGAGTGAATAAGGGTATATCCCTTATAAACCGAAAAATGACTCGTTTACTTGATTGTGAGTCCCTACTAGTCTACAAGTCCCCAAAACCTAAACACTGCCCCCGGATACACTATTCTAAATATCTCGGCCATTTCGAAAGAGAACTGTGCACTAGAAATCTCCATCCGATTCACTTAACTAAAATATACTAATTAAGCCCAACACATCTCACTACGCGTGTTTTTCAAATAAAATATTATCCTTCGTCACTTTACCCAACTGCGACATGTAATAAAAATAATCCAACTCATATACTTAGTCCCGTATGAAAATCTAATCCATGTAAATATTGATCCGACACTAGCAAACTAATATTTTCTACTCACCTTAAATTCTCAATTTCTAAAATTATACTCATAAATCCCAAAATGACTATTTACCGAAATTCCTTAAATTACCAAATTATACCCATTTATGTAATTTATTTTCCTAATATGAGATTTTATCCGATATTAATCGTTGAACTTCCGAAAAACTAGTTTTGATTCACGAAAAACCAACCCAAAAATCTTTATAGTTTTACACACCAACTACAACATGAGAAATAAACACACTAAATCATCAAAGCAAGTTAAACACTTGCCTCGTGGATAAAATCCGATTACCTCGAGTCGAATCCCGCGGAGTTGGCCCGGAATCCCCTTTCTTATTCCTTCCTTCCTTTTTTCTCTTCTTTCTTTCTCTCTTTTCTTTATTTCTCTCCCTCTCTTTCTCTCGTGCTTTTAAAAGAGAGAATAAGGGTCTATCCCTTCTAAACTGAAAATGACTCGTTTACTCGATTGCGAGTCCCTGCTAGTCTAAAACCTAAACACTTCCCCCGGATAATCTATTCGGACTATCTCGGCCATTTCGAAACCAACCGTTCACTCGAAATCTCTATCAGAGTCACTTAACTAAAATTCACTAGTTAAACCCAACACATCTCACTACGCGTGTTTTCCAAATAAAATATTATCCTTCGTCGCTTTACCCAATTGCGACATGTAATAAAAATAACCCAACTCATACACTTAGTCCTGTAAGAAAATCTAATCCATGTAAATATTGATCCGACACCAGCAAACTAATATTTACTACTCACCTAAATTCTCAATTTATCAAATTATACTCATGAATTCCAAAATGTCTATTTATCGAAATTCCTCAAATTACAAAATTACACCCATTTATGTAATTTATTTTCCAAATATGAGATTTTATCTGATTTCAATCGTTGAACTTCCAAAAAACTCGTTTTTATTCACGAAAACCCAACCCAAAAATCTTTATACTTTTTACACACCAACTACAATATGAGAAATAAAGACACTAAATCATTAAAGAAAGTTAAACACTTGCCTCGTGGATAAAATCCGACGACCTCGAGTCGAATCCCGCGGAGTTGGCCCAGAATCCCCTTTCTTCTTCCACTCTTCTTTCCTTTTTTATTTTCTTTCTTTCTCTTCTCGCTCTCTCTCTCTCTCTCTCTCTCTCTCTCATGCATTTATAAGAGAAAATAAGGGTCTATCAACTATAAACCAAAAAACTACTCGTTTACTTAACACTTCCCCCAGATACTCTATTCTGACTATCTAGGCCATTCCGAAACCAGTCGTGCACTAGTAATTTTTATCAGAGTCACTTAAATAAAATTCACTAACTAAACCCAACACATCGCACTACGCTTGTTTTTCGAATAAAATATTATCCTTCTTCGCTTTACCCAACTGCGACATGTAATAAAAATAATCCAACACATATACTTAGTCCTGTAAGAAAATCTAATCCATGTAAATATTAATTCGACACCAGCAAACTAATATTTACTACTCACCATAAATTCTCAATTTATCAAATTGTACTCATAAATTCCAAAATGATTATTACCCAAAATTCCTTAAATTACCAAATTATACCCATTTATGTAATTTATTTTCCTAATATGACATTTTATCCGATTTTAATGGTTCAACTTCCGAAAACCCCGTTTCGATTCAGAAAAAACCAACCCAAAAATCTTTGTAGTTTTACACACCAACTACAATATGATAATTAAACAAACTAAATCATTAAAGGAAGTTAAACACTTCCCTCGTGGATAAAATCTGACGACCTCAAGTCGAATCCCACGGAGTTGGAGAAAAATCCCCTTTCTTCTTCCTATCTTCTCTTCTTTGTTTTCTCTTTTTTCTGTCTTTCTCTTTCTCTCTCTCTAGTTACTTTATAGGAGAGAATAAGGGTCTACCACTTATAAACTGAAAAATGACTCGTTTACTCAATTGTGAGTCCCTACTAGTCTAAAAGTCCCCGAAACCTAGACACTGCCCCCGAATACTCTATTCTGACTATCTTGGCTATTCCAAAACCAACCGTTCACTCAAAATCTCCATCCGAGTAACTTAAATAAATTTCATTAATTAAACCCAACACATCTCACTACGCGTGTTTTTCAAATAAAATATTATCCTTCGTTGCTTTGCCCAATTGCGACATGTAATAAAAACAATCCAACTCATATTCTTAGTCCCGTAAGAGAATCTAATCCATGTAAATATTGATCCGACACCAGCAAACTAATATTTTCTACTCACCGTAAATTCTCAATTTATCAAATTATACTCATAAATCCCAAAATGACTATTTACCGAAATTCCTCAAATTGCCAAATTATACCCATTTATGTAATTTATTTTCCTAATATGAGATTTTATCCAATATTAATTGTTGAAGTTCCGAAAAACCAGTTTTGATTCACGAAAAACCAACCCAAAAAACTTTATAGTTTTACACACCAACTACAATATGAGAAATAAACACACTAAATCATCAAAGCAAGTTAAACACTTACCTCGTGGATGAAATTCGATGACATCGAGTTGAATCCCACGGAGTTGTCTCGAAATCCCCTTTCTTCTTCCTTCCTCCCTTTCTTCTCTTCTTTCTTTCTCTCTTTTATTTCTCTCTCTCTCTCTCTCTCTCTCTCTCTCTCTCTCTCTCTCTCTCTCGTGCCTGTAAAAGAGAGAATCAGGGTCTATCCCTTCCATACCGAAAATGACTCGTTTACTCGATTGCGAGTCCCTACTAGTCTAAAACCTAAACACTTCCCCCGGATACTCTATTCGGACTATCTCGGCCATTCTGAAACCAACCGTGCACTCGAAATCTCCATCAGAGTCACTTAACTAAAATTCACTAATTAAATCCAACACATCTCACTATGCGTGTTTTCCAAATAAAATATTATCCTTCGTCGCTTTACCGAACTGCGACATGTAATAAAAATAATCCAACTCATATACTTAGTCCCGTAAGAAATTCTAATCCATGTAAATATTATTCCGACACCAGCAAACTAATTTTTACTACTCACGTAAATTCTCAATTTATTAAATTATACTCATAAATTACAAAATGACTATTTATCGAAATTCCTCAAATTGCCAAATTAAACCCATTTATGTAATTTATTTTCCTAAAATGAGATTTTATCTGATTTTAATCGTTGAACTTCCAAAAAACCCGTTTTGATTCACGAAAACCCAACCCAAAAATCTTTATAGTTTTACACACCAACTACAATATGAGAAATAAAGACACTAAATTATTAAAGCAAGTTAAACACTTGCCTCGTGGATAAAATCCAACGACCTCGAGTTGAATCCCGCGAAGTTGGCCCAGAATCCCCTCTCTTCTTCCTCTCTTCTTTCCTTTCTTCTCATCTTTGTTTCTATTTTTCTTTCTCTCTCTCTCTCTCTCTCTCTCTCTCTCTCTCTCTCTCTCTCTCTCTCTCTAATGCATTTATAAGAGAGAATAAGGGTCTATCCATTATAAACCAAAAAATTACACGTTTACTCGATTGCGACTCCCAACTAGTCTAAAACCTAAACACTACCCCCAGATACTCTATTATGACTATCTGGGCCATTTCGAAACCAGCCGTGCACTCGAAATATCCTTCAGAGTCATTTAACTAAAATTCACTAACTAAACCCAACACATCGCACTACACGTGTTTTCAGAATAAAATATTTTCCTTCTTCGCTTTACCCGACTATGCATTTTAATAAAAATAATCCAACTCATATACTTAGTCGCGTAAGAAAATCTAATCCATGTAAATATTAATTCGACACCAGAAAACTAATATTTACGACTCACCATAAATTCTCAATTTATCAAATTATACTTATAAATTCCAGAATGACAATTAGCCGAAATTCCTTAAATTACCAAATTACACCCATTTATGTCATTTATTTTCCTAATATGAGATTTTATCCGATTTTAATGGTTCAACTTCCGAAAAACCCGTTTCGATTCACAAAAACCCAACCCAAAAATCTTTGTAGTTTTACACACCAACTACAATATGATAATTAAACAAACTAAATCATTAAAGGAAGTTAAACACTTCCCTCGTGGATAAAATCCGACGACCTCAAGTCGAATCCCACGGAGTTGGAGCAAAATCCCCTTTCTTCTTCCTATCTTCTCTTCTTTGTTTTCTCTCTTTTATGTCTTTCTCTTTCTCTCTCTCTCTCTCTAGTTCCTTTATAGGAGAGAATAAGGGTCTACCACCTATAAACTGAAAAATGACTCGTTTACTCAATTATGAGTCCCTACTAGTCTAAAAGTCCCCGAAACCTAGACACTGCCCCCAAATACTCTATGCTGACTATCTTGGCTATTCCAAAACCAACCATTCACTCAAAATCTCCATCCGAGTAACTTAAATAAAACTCATTAATTAAACCTAAGACATCTCACTACGCGTGTTTTCCAAATAAAATATTATCCTTCGTTGCTTTGTCCAATTGCGACATGTAATAAAAACAATCCAATTCATACTCTTAGTCCCGTAAGAGAATCTAATCCATGTAAATATTGATCCGACACCAGCAAACTAATATTTTCTACTCACCGTAAATTCTCAATTTATCAAATTATACTCATAAATCCCAAAATGACTATTTACCGAAATTCCTCAACTTGCCAAATTATACCCATTTATGTAATTTATTTTTCAAATATGAGATTTTATCCGGTATTAATCGTAGAACTTCCGAAAAACTAGTTTTGATTCACGAAAAACCAACCCAAAAAACTATATAGACTACAATATGAGAAATAAACACATTAAATCATCAAAGCAAGTTAAACACTTGCCTCGTGGATGAAATCCGATGACGTCGAGTTGAATCCCACGGAGTAGGCTCGAAATCCCCTTTCTTCTTCCTTCCTCCCTTTCTTCTCTTCTTTCTTTCTCTCTTTTATTTCTCTCTTTTATTTCTCTCTCTCTCTCTCTCTCTCTCTCTCTCTCTCTCTCTCTCTCTCTCTCTCTCTCTCTATATATATATATATATATATATATATATATATATATATATATATATATATATATATATATATATATATATATATATCGTGCCTTTAAAAGAGAGAATAAGGGTCTATCCCTTCTAAACCGAAAATGACTCGTTTACCCGATTGCGAGTCCCTACTAGTCTAAAACCTAAACACTGCCCCCAGATACTCTATTCGGACTATCTCAGCCATTATGAAAGCAACCGTGCACTCGAAATCTCCATCAGAGTCACTTAACTAAAATTCACTAATTAAACCCAACACATCTCACTACGCGTGTTTTCCAAATAAAATATTATCCTTCGTCGCTTTACCCAACTATGACACGTAATAAAAATAATCCAACTCTTATACTTAGTCCCGTAAGAAAATCTTATCCATGTAAATATTAATCCGACACTAGCAAACTAATTTTTACTACTCACCTAAATTCTCAATTTATTAAATTATATACTCATAAATTACAAAATGACTATTTATCGAAATTCCTCAAATTGCCAAATTAAACCCATTTATGGAATTTATTTTCCTAACATGAGATTTTATCTGATTTTAATCGTTGAACGTCCAAAAAACCCGTTTTGATTCACGAAAACCCAACCCAAAAATCATTATAGCTTTAAACACCAACTACAATATCATAAATAAAGACTCTAAATCATTAAAGAAAGTTAAACATTTGCCTCGTGGATAAAACCCAACGACCTCGAGTCGAATCCCACGAAGTTGGCCCGGAATCCCTTCTATTCTTCCTCTCTTCTTTCCTTTCTTCTCTTATTTCTTTCTATTTTTTCTTTCTCTCTCTCTCTCTAATGAATTTATAAGAGAGAATAAGGGTCTATCCATTATAAACCAAAAAATTACTCGTTTACTCGATTGCGACTCCCTACTAGTCTAAAACCTAAACACTGCCCCCAGATACTCTATTATGACTATCTGGGCCATTTCGAAACCAGCCGTGCACTCGAAATATCCATCAGAGTCACTTAACTAAAATTCACTAACTAAACGCAACACATTGCACTACGCGTGTTTTTCGAATAAAATATTTTCCTTCTTCACTTTACCCAACTGTGACATGTAATAAAAATAATCCAACTCATATACTTAGTCGCGTAAGAAAATCTAATCCATGTAAATATTAATTCGACACCAGTAAACTAATATTTACGACTCACCATAAATTCTCAATTTATCAAATTATACTCATAAATTCCCAAATGACTATTACCCAAAATTCCTTAAATTATCAAATTACACCCATTTATGTAATTTATTTTCCTAATATGAGATTTTATCCGATTTTAATGGTTCAACTTCCAAAAAACCCGTTTCGATTCACAAAAACCCAACCCAAAAATCTTTGAAGTTTTACACAACCACAACAATATGACAAATAAACAAACTAAATCATTAAAGGAAGTTAAACACTTCCCTCGTGGATAAAATCCGACGACCTCAAGTCGAATCCCACGGAGTTGGAGCAAAATCCCCTTTCTTCTTCCTATCTTCTCTTCTTTGTTTTCTCTTTTTTTTTGTCTTTCTCTTTCTCTCTCTCTCTCGTGTATTTATAGGAGAGAATAGGGGTCTACCCCTTATAAATTGAAAAATGAGTCATTTACTCAATTGCGAGCCCCTACTAGTCTAAAAGTCCCTGGAACCTAGACACTGCCCCTGGATACTCTATTCGACTATCTTGGCTATTCCAAAACCAATCGTGCAGTCAAAATATCCATCCGAGTAACTTAAATAAAATTCACTAATTAAACCGAACACATCTCACTACGCGTGTTTTTCAAATAAAATATTATCCTTCGTTGCTTTGCCCAATTGCGACATGTAATAAAAACAATCCAACTCATATTCTTAGTCCCGTAAGAGAATCTAATCCATGTAAATATTGATCCGACACCAGCAAACTAATATTTTCTACTCACCGTAAATTCTCAATTTATCAAATTATACTCATAAATCCCAAAATGACTATTTATCGAAATTCCTCAAATTACCAAATTATACCCATTTATGTAATTTATTTTCCTAATATGAGATTTTATCCGATATTAATCGTTGAACTTTCGAAAAACCAATTTTGATTCTCGAAAAACCAACCCAAAAATCTTTATCGTTTTACACACCAACTACAATATGAGAAATAAACACACTAAATCATCAAAGCAAGTTGAACACTTGCCTCGTGGATAAAATCCGATGACCTAGAGTCGAATCCCGCGGAGTTTGTCAGGAATCCCCTTTCTTCTTCCTTCCTTTCTTCTCTTCTTTCTTTCTCTCTTTTCTTTCTTCCTCTCTCTCTCTCTCTCTCTCTCTCTCTCTCTCTCTCTATCTATCTATCTATATATCTCTCTCCTTTAAAAGGTAGAATAAGGGTATATCCCTTCTAAACCGAAAATGACTCCTTACTCGATTGTGAGTCCCTACTAGTCTAAAACCTAAACAGTGCCCTCGAATACTCTATTCGGACTATCTCGGCCATTCTGAAACCAACCGTGCACTCGAAATCTCCATCAGAGTCACTTAACTAAAATTCACTAATTAAACCCAACACATCTCACTACGCGTGGTTTCCAAATAAAATATTATCCTTCGTCGCTTTACCTAACTGCGACATGTAATAAAAATAATCCAACTCTTATACTTAGTCAAGTAAGAAAATCTAATCCATGTAAATATTAATCCGACACCAGCCAACTAATATTTACTACTCACCTTAAATTTTCAATTTATCAAATTATACTCATGAATTCCAAAATAACTATTTATCGAAATTCCCCAAATTACCAAATTACCAAATTACACCCATTTATGTAATTTATTTTCCTAATATGAGATTTTATCTGATTTCCATCGTTGAACTTCCAAAAAACATGTTTTGATTCACGAAAACCCAACCCAAAAATCTTTACAGTTTTACACACCAACTACAATATGAGAAATAAAGACACTAAATCATTAAAGCAAGTTAAACACTTGCCTCATGGATAAAATCCGACGACCTCGAGTCGAATTCCGCGGAGTTGGCCCGGAATCCATTTTCTTCTTCCTCTCTTATTTCATTTCTTCTCTTCTTTCTTTCTCTTTTTTCTTTCTTTCTCTTTCTCTCTCTCTCTCTCTCTCTCTCTCTCTCTCTCTCTCTCTCTCTCTTTCTCTCTCTCGCATTTATAAGAGAGAATAAGGGTCTATCAATTATAAACAAAAAAATTACTCGTTTACTCGATTGTGGCTCGCTACTAGTCTAAAACCTAAACACTGCCCCCGGATACTCTATCCTGACTATCTGGGACATTCTGAAACGAGTCGTGCACTTGAAATATCCATCAGAGTCACTTAACTAAAATTCACTAACTAAACCCAGCACATTGCACTACGTGTGTTTTCCAAATAAAATATTATCTTCTTCGCTTTACCCAACTGCGATATGTAATAAAAATAATCCAACTCATATACTTAGTTCCATAAGAAAATCTGATCCATGTAAATATTGATCCGACACTAGCAAACCAATATTTTCTATTCACCTTAAATTCTCAATTTATCAAATTATACTCATAAATCCCAAAATGACTATTTACCAAAATTCCTCAAATTACCAAGTTATACCCGTTTATGTAATTTGTTTTCCTAATATGAGATTTTATCCGAAATTAATCGTTGAACATCCAAAAACCAGTTTTTATTCACGAAAAACCAACCCAAAAATCTTTATAGTTTTACACACCAACTACAATATGAGAAAAAAACACACTAACTCATCAAAGAAAGTTAAACACTTCCCTCGTGGATAAAATCTGATGACCTCAAGTCGAATCCCGCGGAGTTGGCCCGGAATCCCCTTTCTTCTTCCTTCCATTTTTCTTTCTTTTTGTCTGTCTTCTCTCTCTCTCTCTCTCTCTCTCTCTCTCTCTCGTCCCTTTAAAAGGGAGAATAAGGGTCTATCCTTTCTAAACCGAAAATGACTCGTTTAGTAGATTGCGAGTCACTACTAGTCTAAAACCTAAACACTGCCCTCAGATACTCTATTCGGACTATCTCGGCCATTCCGAAACTAATCGTGCACTCGAAATCTCCATCAAAGTCACTTAACTAAAATTCACTAATCAAACCAAACACATCTCACTACGCGTGTTTTCCAAATAAAATATTATCCTTCGTCGCTTAACCCAACTGCGATGTGTAATAAAAATAATCCAACTTATATACGTAGTCCCGTAAGAAAATCTAATCCATGTAATTATTAATCCGACACCAGAAAACTAATATTTACTACTCACCTTAAATTCTCAATTTATCAGATTATACTCATAAATTCCAAAATGGCTATTTATCGAAATTCCTCAAATTACCAAATTACACCCATTTATGTAATTTATTTTCCTAATATGAGATTTTATCTGATTTCAATCCTTGAACTTCCAAAAACCCCATTTTGATTCACGAAAACCCAACCCAAAAACATTTATAGTTTTACACAGCAACTACAATATGAGAAATAAAGACAATAAATCATTAAAGCAAGTTAAACACTTGCCTCGTGGATAAAATCCGATGACCTCGAGTCGAATCCCGCGGAGTTGGACCGGAATCCCCTTTCTTCTTCCACTCTTCTTTCCTTTCTTCTCTTTTTTCTTTCTCTTTTTTATTTCTCTCTCTCTCTCTCTCTCTCTCTCTCTCATGCATATATAAGAGAGAATAAGGGTCTATTAATTATAAACCAAAAAATTAATCGTTTACTCGATTGCGACTCCCTACTAGTCTAAAACCTAAATACTGCCCCCGGATACTCCATTCTGACTATCTGGGTCATTCCGAAAACAATCGTGCACTTGAAATATCCATTGGAGTCACGTAATTAAATTCACTAACTAAACCCAACACATCGTACTACGCGTGTTTTTCGAATAAAATATTATCCTTTTTCGGTTTTCCCAACTGCGACATGTAATAAAAATAATCCAACTCATATACTTAGTTCCGTAAGAAAATCTAATCCATGCAAATATTAATTCGATACCAGCAAACTAATATTTACTACTCACCATAAATTCTCAATCTTTCAAATAGTACTCTTAAATTCCAAAATGACAATTACCCAAAATTCCTTAAATTACCAAATTACACCCATTTATGTAATTTATTTTCCTAATATGAGATTTTATCCTATTTTAATGGTTCAACTTCCGAAAAAACCGTTTCGATTCACAAAAATCCAACCCAAAAATCTTTGTAGTTTTACACACCAACTACAATTTGATAAATAAACAAACTAAATCATTAAAGGAAGTTAAACACATCCCTCATGGATAAAATCCGACGACCTCAAGTAGAATCCCACGGAGTTGGAGCAAAGTCCCCTTTCTTCTTTCTATCTTCTCTTCTTTGTTTTCTCTCTTTTCCGTCTTTCTCTTTCTCTCTCTCCTGCCTTTATAGGAGAGAATAGGGGTCTACCCCTTACAAATCGAAAAATTACTCATTTACTAAATTGCGAGTCCCTACTAGTCTAAAAGTCCTCGGAACCTAGACACTGCCCCCGGATACTCTATTCTGACTATCTTGGCTATTCCAAAACCAACCGTGCAGTCAAAATCTCCATCCTAGTAACTTAAATAAAATTCAATAATGAAATCCAACACATCTCACTACGCATGTTTTCCAAATAAAATATTATCCTTCTTCGCTTTACGCAATTGCGACATGTAATAAAAATAATCCAACTCATATACTTACTCACGTAAGAAAATCTAATCCATTTAAATATTGATCCGACACCAACAAACTAATATTTTATACTCACCTTAAATTCTCAATTTATCAAATTATACTCATAAATCCCAAAATGACTATTTACCGAAATTCCTCAAATTAGCAAATTATACCCATTTATGTAATTTATTTTCCTAATATGAGATTTTATCCGATATTGATCGTTGAACTTCCGAAAAACCAATTTTAATTCACGAAAAACCAACCCAAAAATCATTATAGTTTTACACACCAACTACAATATGAGAAATAAACACACTAAGTCATCAAAGCAAGTTAAACACTTGCCACGTGGATAAAATCCGATGACCTCGAGTCGAATCCCGCGGAGTTGGCCCGGAATCCCCTTTCTTCTTCCTTCCATTCTTCTCTGCTTTCTCTCTCTCTCTCTCCCTCTCTCTCTCTCTCTCTCTCTCTCTCTCTCTCTACTGCATTTAAAAGAGAGAAAAAGGGTTTATCCCTTGTAAACCGAAAATGACTCGATTGCGAGTACCTACTGGTCTAAAACCTAAACACTGCCCTCGGATACTCTATTTGGACTATCTCGGCCATTTCGAAACCAACCGTGCACTCGAAATCTCCATCTGAGTCACTTAACTAAAATTCACTAATTAAACCCAACACATATCACTACGCGTGTTTTCCAAATAAAATATTATCCTTCGTCTCTTTAACCAACTGCGACATGTAATAAAAATAATCCAACTCATATACTTAGTCCCGGAATCCCCTTTCTTCTTCCTCTCTTCTTTCCTTTCTTCTCTTCTTTCTTTCTCTTTTTTCTTTCTCTCTCTCTCTCTCTCTCTCTCTCTCTCTCTCTCTCTCATCCCTTTAAAAGAGAGAATAAGGGTCTATCCCTTCTAAACGAAAAATGACTCGTTTAGTCGATTGCGAGTCACTATTAGTCTAAAACCTAAACACTGCCCTCGGATACTCTATTCGAACAATCTCGGCCATTCCGAAACCAACCGTGCACTCGAAATCGCCATCAGAGTCACTTAACTAAAATTCACTAATTAAACTCAACACATCTCACTACGCATGTTTTCCAAATAAAATATTATCCTTCGTCGCTTTACCCAACTGCGATATGTAATAAAAATAATCCAACTCATATACGTAGTCCCGTAAGAAAATCTAATCCATTTAATTATCAATTCGACACCAGAAAACTAATATTTACTACTCACCTTAAATTCTCAATTTATCAAATTATACTCATAAATTCCAAAATGGCTATTTATCGAAATTTCTCAAATTACCAAATTACACCCATTTATGTAATTTACTTTCCTAATATGAGGTTTTATCTGATTTCAATCGTTGAACTTCCAAAAACCCCATTTTGATTCACGAAAACCCAACCCAAAAATCTTTATAGTTTTACACACCAACTACAATATGAGAAATAAAGACACTAAATTATTAAAGAAAGTTAAACACTTGCCTCGTGGATAAAATCCAACGACCTCGAGTCGAATCCCGCGGAGTTGGCCCAAAATCCCCTCTCTTCTTTCCTTTCTTCTCTTCTTTGTTTCTATTTTTTCTCTCTCTCTCTCACTCTCTCTCTCTCTCTATCATGCATATATAAGAGAGAATAAGGGTCTGTTAATTATAAACCAAAAAATTACTCATTTACTCGATTGCGACTCCCTACTAGTCTAAAACCTAAACACTGCCCCCGGATACTCTATTCTGACCATCTGAGCCATTTCGAAACCAGTCATGCACTCGAAATCTCCATCCGAGTCACTTAACTAAAATTCACTAATTAAACCCAACATATCTCACTACGCGTGTTTTTCAAATAAAATATTATCCTTCGTCACTTTACCCAAGTGTGACATGTAATAAGAATAATCCAACTCATATACTTAGTCTTGTAATAAAATCTAATACATGTAAATATTAATTCGACACCAGCAAACTACTATTTACTAATCACCATAAATTCTTAATTTATCAAATTATACTCATAAATTCCAAAATGACTATTACCCAAAATTACTTAAATTACCAAATTACACCCATTTATGTAATTTATTTTCCTAATATGAGATTTTATCTGATTTTAATGGTTCAACTTCCGAAAAACCCGTTTTGATTCACAAAACCCAACCCAGAAATCTTTTTAAATTTACACACCAACTACAATATTATAAATAAACAAACTAAATCTTTAAAAGAAGTTAAACACTTCCCTCGTGGATAAAATTCGACGACCTCAAGTCGAATCCCACGGAATTGGAGCAAAATCCCCTTTCTTCTTCCTATCTTATCTTCTTTGTTTTCTCTCTTTTCTGTCTTTCTCTCTCTCTTTCTCTCTCTCTCTCTCTCTCTCTCTCTCTCTCTCTCTCTCTCATGCCTTTATAGGAGAGAATAGGGGTCTACCCCTTATAAACTGAAAAATGACTCATTTACTCAATTACGATTCCCTAGTTGTCTAAAAATCCCCGAAACCTCGACACTGCCCCGGATACTCTATTCTGACTATCTTGGCTATTCCAAAACCAACCGTGCACTTAAAATCTCCATCCGAGTAACTTATATAAAATTCACTAATTAAGCCCAACACATCTCACTATGCGTGTTTTCCAAATAAAATATTATCCTTCGTCGCTTTTCCCAATTGCGACATGTAATAAAAATAATCTAACTCATATACTTAGTCCCGTAAGAAAATCTAATCCATGTAAATATTGATCTGACACCAGTAAACTAATATTTTCTACTCACCTTAAATTCTCAATTTATCAAATTATACTCATAAATCCCAAAATGACTACTTATCGAAATTCCTCAAATTACCGAATCATACCCATTTATGTAATTTATTTTCCTAATATGAGAGTTTATCCGAAATTAATTGTTCAACTTTCGAAAAACTAGTTTTGATTCTCAAAAAACCAACCCAAAAATCTTTATAGTTTTACACACCAACTACAATATGAGAAATAAACACACTAAATCTTCAAAGCAAGTTAAACACTTGCCTCGTGGATAAAATTCGATGACCTCGAGTCGAATTCCGTGGAGTTGGCCCGGAATACCCTTTCTTCTTCCTTCCTTTCTTCTCTTCTTTCTTTCTCTCTTTTCTCTTTCTCTCTCTCTCTCTCTATCTATCTATCTATCTCTCTCTCTCTCTCTCTCTATCTCTCTCTCTCTCTCTCTTATGCCTTTAAAAGAGAGAATGAGGGTCTATCCATTCTAAACCAAAAATAACTCATTTACTCGATTGCGTGTTCCTACTAGTCTAAAACCTAAACACTGCCCCTGGATACTCCATTCAGACAATCTCGGCCATTCCGAAACCAACTGTGCACTCGAAATATCCATCAGAGTCACTTAACTAAAATTCCCTTATTAAACCCAACACATCTCACTACGCGTGTTTTCCAAATAAAACATTATCCTTCGTCGCTTTACCCAACTGCGACATGTAATAAAATTAATCCAACTCATAAACTTAGTCCCGTAAGAAAATATAATCCATGTAAATATTAATCTGATACCACCAAACTAATATTTACTACTCACCTTAAATTATTAATTTATCAAATTATACTCATAAATTCCAAAATGACTATTTATCAAAATTCCTCAAATTACCAAATTACACCCATTTATGTGATTTATTTTCTTAATATGAGATTTTATCTGATTTTAACCGTTGAACTTCCAAATAAACCGTTTTGATTCACCAAAACCCAACCCAAAAATATTTATAGTTTTACACACCAACTACAATATGAGAAATAAAGATATTAAATCATTAAAGCAAGTTAAACACTTGCCTCGTAGATAAAATCCGACGACCTCGAGTCGAATCCCGCATAGTTGGCCCAGAATCCTCTTTCTTCTTCATCCCTTCTTACATTTCTTCTCTTCTTTCTTTCTCTTTTTTCTTTCTTTCATTCTCTATGTATCTCTCTCTCTCTCTCTCTCTCTCTCTCTCTCTCTCTCTCGCTCTCTCGCTCATGCATTTATAAGAGAGAATAAGGGTTTATCCATTATAAACCAAAAAATTACTCGTTTACTCGATTGCGACTCCCTACTAGTCTAAACCAAAACACTGCCCCCGGATACTCTATTCTGACTATCTGGGCCATTTTGAAACCAGCCATACACTGGAAATATCCATCAGAGTCACTTAACTAAAATTCACGAACTAAACCCAACACATCGCACTACGCGTGTTTTACGAATAAAATATTATCCTTCTTCGCTTTACCCAACTGCGACATGTAAAAAAAATAATCCAACTCATATACTTAGTCCCGTAAGAAAATTTAATCCATGTAAATATTAATTTGACACCAGCAAACTAATGTTTACTACTCACCATAAATTCTCAATTTTTCAAATTATACTCATAAATTCCAAAATGACTATTACCCAAAATTCCTTAAATTACCAAATTACACCCATTTATGTAATTTATTTTCCTAATATTAGATTTTATCTGATTTTAATTGTTCAACTTCCGAAAAACCCGTTTCGATTAATAAAAACCCAATCCAAAAATCTTTGTTGTTTTACACACCAACTACAATATGATAAATAAACAAACTAAATCATTAAAGGAAGTTAAACACTTCCCTCGTGGATAAAATCCAACGACCTCGATTCGAATCCCACGGAGTTGGGGAAAAATCCCCTTTCTTCTTCCTATCTTATCCTCTTTGTTTTCTCTCTTTTCTGTCTTTCTCTTTCTCTCTCTCTCGTGCCTTTATAGGAGAGAATAGGGGTCTACCCCTTATAAATCGAAAAATGACTCGTCTACTCAATTGCGAGTCCCTACTAGTCTAAAAGTCCCCGAAACCTAGACACTGCCCCTGGATACTCGGTTCTGACTATCTTGGCTATTCTAAAACCAACTGTGCACTCAAAATCTCCATCCGAATAACTTAAATAAAATTCACTAATTAAACCCAACATATCTCACTGCGCGCGTTTTCCAAATAAAATATTATCCTTCATCGCTTTACCGAACTGCGACATGTAATAAGAGTAATCCAACTCATATACTTAGTCCAGTAAGGAAATCTAATCCATGTAAATATTAATCCAACACTAACAAACTAATATTTACTACTCACCTTAAATTCTCAATTTATCAAATTATACTCATAAATTCCAAAATGACTATTTACCGAAACTCCTCAAATTACACCCATTTATGTAATTTATTTTACTAATATGAGCTTTTATCCGATTTTAATCGTTAAACTTTCGAAAACCCCGTTTTGATTCACGAAAACTGAAACCAAAAATCTTTATAGTTTTACACACCAACTTAAATATGAGAAATAAACACAGTAAATAATTAAAGCAAGTTAAACACTTGCCTCGTAGATAAAATACAACGACCTTGAGTCGAATCCTGCGGACTTGGAATGGAATCTCCTTGCTTCTTCTTCTCTTCCTTCCTTTCTTCTCCTCTTTCTTTCTCTCTTTTCTTTATATCTCTTTCCCCTTCTCTCTCTCTCTCTCTCTCTATATATATATATATATATATATATATATATATATATATATCTATTTATCTCTCTCGCTCGTGCCTTTATCAATGTAAATAAGTGTCTATCCCTTATAAACCGAAAAATGACTCATTTACTCGATTGCCAACCCCTACTAGTCTAAAAGTCACCGGAACCTAAACACTTCCCCTGGATACTCTATTCTGACGATCCCGGCCATTCCGAAACAAACCGTGCACTCGAAATATCCATCAGAGTCACTTAACTAAAATTCACTAATCAAACCCAACACATCTCTTTATGCGTGTTTTCCAAATAAAATATTATCCTTCGTCGCTTTACCCAACTGCGACATGTAATAAGAATAATCCAACTCATATACTGAGTCCCGTAAGAAAATCTAATCCGTGTAAATATTAATCTGACACCAACAAACTAATATTTACTACTCACCTTAAATTATCAATTTATCAAATTATACTCATAAATTCCAAAATGACTATTTACCGAAATTCCTCAAATTACCAAATTACACCTATTTATGTAATTTGTTTTCCTAATATGAGATTTGATCCTATTTCAATGGTTCAACTTTCGAAAAACCCGTTTTTATTCACAAAAACCCAACCCAAATTTTTTTGTAGTTTTACACACCAACTACAATATGAGAAATAAACAAACTAAATCATTAAAGCAAGTTAAACACTTACCTCGTGGATAAAAATTCGACGACCTCGAGTTGAATCCCGTGGAGTTGGACCGAAATCCCCTTTCTTCTTCCTGTCTTCCTTCCTTTCTTCTCTTCTTTGTTTTCTCTCTTTTATTTCTTTCTCATTCTCTATCTCTCGTGCCTTTATAGTAGAGAATAAGGGTCTATCCCTTATAAATCAAAAAATGACTCGTTTACTCGATTACGAGTCCCTACTAGTCTAAAGTCCCCGGAACCTAAACACAGCCCCCGGATACTCTATTCTGGCTATCTTGGCTATTCCAAAACAATTGCGCACTCAAAATATCCATCCGAGTCATTTAACTAAATTCACTAATTAAACCCAACATATCTCACTACGCGTGTTTTTCAAATAAAATATTATCCTTCGTCACTTTACCCAAGTGAAACATGTAATAAGAATAATCCAACTCATATACTTAGTCTCGTAAGAAAATCTAATCCATGTAAATATTAATCCGACACCAGAAAACTAATATTTATTACTCACCTTAAATTCTCAATTTATCAAATTATACTCATAAATTCCGAAATAACTATTTATCGATATTCCTTAAATTACCAAATTACACCCATTTATGTAATTTATTTTCCTAATATGATATTTTATCCGATTTCTATAGTTCAACTTTCGAAAAACTCGCTCCGATTCACGAAAACCCAACCTAAAAATCTTTATAGTTTTACACACCAACTACAATATGTGAAATAAACACACTAAATCATTAAAGTAAGTTAAACACTTCCCTCATGGATAAAATCCGACGGCCTCGAGTCGAATCCCGCGGAGTTTAATCGGAATCCCCTTTCTTCTTCCTTTCGTTCTTCCTTTCTTCTCTTCTTACTTTTCTCTCTCTTTTTTCTTTTTATTTCTCTCTCTTTCTCTCTCGTTCCTTTATAGGAGAGAATAAGGGCCTATCCCTTATAAAGTGAAAATTGACTCGTTTAGTCGATTGCGAGTCCCTACTAGTCTAAAAGTCTCCGGAACCTAAACAATACCCCTGGATACTCTATTGTGACTATCTCGGCCATTCCAAAACCAACCGTCCACTCGAAATCTTCATCTGACTCGCTTAACTAAAATTCACTAATTAAATCGAACACATCTCACTACTCATGTTTTCCAATTAAAATATTATCCTTCATCGCTTTACCCAACTCCGACATGTAATAAAAATAATTCAACTCATATACTTAGTCCCATAAGAAAATGTAATCCATGTAAATATTAATCTGACAACAGCAAACTAATATTTACTACTCATCTTAAATTCTCAATTTATCAAATTATACTCATAAATTCCAAAATGACTATTTATCGAAATTCCTCAAATTACCAAATTATACCCATTTATGTAATGTAAATATCCATAAAAGTGAGGGGCATTGCATTCTCCCCCCTTACAATGGAATTTCCTTCTCGAAATTCGGATACGATCGGTACTACCAACCTAGGATTACTAATCACACTTCATCCTGTACACACAAGTTGAAAGGTACTAAAAAAAATGGCACCCTACCGTATACTTATATTCTAACGTGGTAGCTTAACAACAATCTTAACCAAATCTCTATATGCTACAACACTACCTTGGGTGTAATGTTAACTCTAATCAACGACAAATCGCACCTAGTTCTTTTATAACCGTATATAAAGAAAATGAGCCTATAATCAAAGCTTTACTGTCTCGATCCCATCAGAAAAACCACCACTCTAAGCGTTCGCTCAACTATAACAGGGCTTTTAATCTCCCTCAAAAGGAAACTACACTAGCTCTTGACTATTCTCTTTAGTCTTCTCTCTTATCTTAGGTTTACTAACTCTTATTCCACCTATACGATTGGGTTATCGCGTGCCTCCTATGACGTTCCGTTCAACACACTCCAAATCCATTTATAACTTCCCTAAAGAATATTCTTCATCTTTATATAGTACACCTTTTCTATTTCGGACGATATATATAAAATCAACTTACCAAGGTGTGCACACACCCTATAATTTGTGCTTATATGCAGCACTACTACAAACGTCACAGACGTAATATTCTCTCTAAAAATGGTCCTCACTTTCTTTTCATCATGGTGCTAACACCTTGGTATTCCTAACCCGAATAATTCGAAATTCAATTCTTCCTATACATGGAAATCTAATCCCTCTCAAGGTTAACCCACCAAGCTTCTCATGGTTAACTAACTATAATCATCTGAAAATAGTCCCACATGCCCCACTGGCCTTACTTCATGGTAGTCCCAAGATCAATGTGTCTCCTACACACTTAAAATGAGTATTATTCTAACTATATCCCTAGTGCCCAAGACCTCTCTCAATTTTTGATATTCGCTCGGTTTCATGCGTGGGACGTCTCGCAAAGAGAAATCCAAATAAGGAACCCTCCCATTACACTACTTCCTCGCATCGTCGGTCATCAAGATATAACGACCAAAGGCACACCATCGGGACGTTCTAAATCCTACCTCGCTAACCTACTAACATACTTTTACCACTTTGTCCTTCCCTCTTGGCAAAATGGAAAGTCTAACTAATTGGGGCACCAATTCTCTACAAAATTATTATAAACATCATACCCAGATCATATTTCCTCTAAATTTTCCTTCTATTCCAGGCATGTCTATAAGCCTCAACCCGATTTCTGTTACCTTGCCTCACCCACATACTTACAGTGAGAGAAACATTTCTAGGGCTTTTCCACAGTACATCTATTTCTATTAGACATTAATCATCATATGACCCTCGGCTGATCTATCATAAAAAATAACATCCTTGCATCCCATAACATTTTTCCACTCCCGACGTCATTAAGGTTCATGCGTGGAGTGTCTCGCAAGCAAAATCCAAATAAGGAACCCCTCTAATACACTACTACTTAACTTTGTCGGTCATCGAGGTCTGTTAGCTTCAAATATGCAATCGGGATAATGCCATCCCATCTATAAACAAAATATGGCCTGAACTCCTACTTCTTTTAAGGAGCCATAACACAAGCGCTTGTACTAACACTAAGTCCTTTGCGCGAACAATAATGAGCTTAAACTCATAGCTTAACAATAAATCCTGCATACCTTAGATCATATGCATAAGGTCCCCATGCACTAAAGTCATGCTAGTGAAACATCTAGTCACTGAAATTCCATCAAAACATATGATAAAGGTGATCGCAACCTGTATCCAGGTGAGATATCGCAATAATAAACTGTTCCACTCGGAACCGTGTATACGATACTCTTGCAATCATTAGCCTGTTATCGCTACGATCCTCCACAAATATATTACACTTACAATAGTACCATACCAGTATAATACACATAAAACGAGCAGTGCAAACCAAATATAAACTCAAAATACCGACACCCGTTGTCATGACGAATGAAGAAAATCGAACCCCGATACTGCGGAAAAACCTATAGATATAACCTCTAGAATATTACGGATTGGGCCACAAACCTCAAATTACACACACGAATTCCGGGTTAACAAAATACTGTGACTCAATCTTGCCAAGAAAAATATGCCTTCTTTATCCGAGGTGAAACTCGTAACAACATTCTTGCCAATTACCCTGGCTACTACAAATGGTTCCTAAATATAGTACACTTGCCTTAACTGAAGCAAAACTACTTTAATCAATTCTCCATCTAGGCATCCTACTCTTGTCCTTTAACTCCTACTGGGTAAGGACTAACTGTGTGGTTCTACACTCCACATTGAAACATTCCCCATCTCTGGCCACCCTGACCATGTTAAGGTTATCAATATCTCGGAGTCTATAGCCTCGATCTTGACAATCACCTTGATAGTTCCCTCATCTCCTCCTACCAAAGGAAACACACTACCGGCCTCAGCTACCCTATTTTGATGAATTCCCTGGATGGATGTCAACCAATGGGGTTCCACAAATACAAACAATTACAGTCTTTACCCTCAGACTTAACTCTTCGACTCTTCGAGCTCTACTCTCATGGAAGTAATTAACATTCCACCTATAAGAGTTATGACATTGCCATCACATATATAATAAATCGGGGTAAAATTTCCATTAGAATTAGCAATACTTACGAGTGAGCCTGTCATTTCACTGAAGGACTCTCTCTTCAATGTACCTACCTTAATTCGGTACAAAGTTCAATTATCCATATAATTATTTATTCAATTTCGGCCTCTGACTGATTCTCATGTGAATAATTCAAGAACTGAATCCTCTTCATTTCTGATAAATCAAAGGAACTCATGGTTAAAACTATCCATAAGATCCCTCTATGAGTAAAATATCTTGCTCCCCCAAATACGGTGACTACCGTTCCCACCATTTCAACATTGCTCCAACGAGTGAAAAAATTTCCCCAAATTTTCACATCTGGGCATTTTCATACCTTGCTCTAAGCCAAAGTTTCTGAGCCTCCTACTTTCTTCGTAAAACACTACACTGCCTCTGCATGACTTAACTTCAACGTATGGTCCTTATCAAAGATGCTTCCAAACTTTTTCCAAATTTACTTCACTGGGTAATTCAAGTTTAGCACCACTCTTTATACAATAGCAGTACGTAAATAAATATAACTAATATATTCTAGTAGTTGATGCAGCAATTCATAAAAACGCCACAAAGGGAGTTACCTCTACTGTGGCCCTCGTCCCCGAGTTCAAATTATAGCTCTAACTAAGCCCCACCTCATGTTTCCCTTATAACAGCCTTCCTTGGTCGCCCTTCATCGATCAGCACACGAATCTCAGTAGACCGTGCAAAAGATTTACTACAATCTTACATAATAGTAGGAGAACGAAATCTCACAAAAGGAACCAACAATCCTAATCATAAGGCTCTATATCAAATCGAAAGCCACGCTGAAAGCATAGTACGTTCGCACGGATTCCTAAGGACACTAGAACCTGATGCTCTGATACTATTTGTGACACACGTCCTAATAAAATACCAGGTGATCAATCCTATATGAAATTAATGCAGAAGTCTCATATGGTTCATTCTCAGCATCACAGTCGAAAACCAATTTAATTACTAATAACTTATTAGGCTGGCGTCAAAATTTTATTTAACTAATATTTTTTTAATCAAATGAACTAAATAAAACATTCACAGTTTATATGCAACAACTGAAATGAAATAAAATAACTGAACACTCAGTTTAATATAATAAAACCAAATTGAATGATGCACTAAAAGGAAGTAAACGAATAAATGAATACAATTGGGTTATTGGCCCGAGTGTTTCTAAAGTACCTCCTATATATTACAAGGATAAAAGCTTCTATAATAAACCTGCTTGCATCCACAGCTGCTGCAACAAATGTCTGACTCGAAAGAATCATCATCCAGGCATCCCTGTGTCTGGACACCTATATAAATACATATATAACAAGAGAGGGGAAAATAGAAAAACGGGTCAGAGCTCGAGC
The DNA here is from genome assembly GCA_949130495.1 of Sambucus nigra. Taxonomy (NCBI): domain Eukaryota; kingdom Viridiplantae; phylum Streptophyta; class Magnoliopsida; order Dipsacales; family Adoxaceae; genus Sambucus; species Sambucus nigra. The sequence continues at coordinate 322,679,636 of OX422214.1, read as the reverse complement.
TTGACAATATTTAGCAAGTTCTTAAAATCCATATTTTAAAATATGAAATCTCTCATATTTAAATTGGTATCGCACTCTTATGAGATACACCTCACCCCTATTCTAATAGTGCACACTTATTGCATACCTTTTTAAACAACCTAGTTAAACTACCCCGCCAAACTAATATGTTTCACCCATCTTCTAAGAATCCTCATAAACCCAAGTACCAAGGACTAAACTTCTCTCCATTCCCAACATTGTGCTACGTTTCGTGTGTGGGGTGTTTCACGAAATGAAATCCAAACAAGGAACCCCCCCCCCCCTGATACACTACTACCTAACAATGTAGATCGTCGAGATCCATTAGGCCCTCGGTACATAACACAGATATAAAAATACGTATATATATATATATATAGTTCTCACTAGAACCTATGATTCATATTCATATAAATTCGGATATAAGTCTACCAAAAGGAGAATAACACCTTATCACTCTTTTCACTTTATACAAGTTTAATTTATATGATATCTCATCTTCATATACAAGTAATATACCATACGCAACAAATATAATTATACATATTCTAATCATAAGTATAATAACCATCCCACTGAGCTATAACTCGAGGATGCAGTCTCATAGTGCCTATCCACATTCGGGTTACTCAATCAACCATGGTACCAAGCCAGGCTCACTCATGGTCATGGTAAAAATACACAACTCTGGAAGCGATCATATTCCCTCCTGAAAGTGGAACACAAATATAGCACTCATATAAGTTACGATAGGACCTGGGGATATAATCTCCCTGCTCATCAAGCCAGGGGATTCACCCACATCGTACAACCTCCCTAGATCGCACTAGAGAAAATAAATAATATGGATGTCCATCCCTATGCCCGGGGTAGCCTGTGGAACCATCCTCTAAAGTACAAATATCCCAATCACACTCAGATATATTTATTTCTATATCATATCATATGTATACTTTAACAACTCTCGTATATATAATATATATCACTTCTCAATATTTTATGGCTATAATTGCCAGACTCTTATAGCGATAGCCAAAACCTCGAATGTTCACATTCATAATAATATTTAAGTATTAATATACTTAAAATACTAAACCGATAAGTATTCTCTTACTTAAAATATAACTTGCACTTTAACCCCTTTTTAAGGATTATAATATAAACCCGAATGTACCAATCGTATTAATTAAATAGTATACGCACTATGTATCTTAATTCCATAGGTATCGCATCACCTATAATAAATGTAATAGACGTACCGGATAACCACTCAATCATTTTTAGACTATATTCCAAATTCCATCCTATTCGCCTCGTAGGATTTGCTCAAACATAATCGGCGTATAAATAAATTTTATATGCCCACAATTATATATATATATATATATATATATATAAATATATATATATAATTGCCATAGAAATACCACCCCGAGTGTTACTTGTCCCAAACACCCCTAAATAGTAATTTAGAAGTCCCCAAACTATTTTTAGGAACCCCAAATGTCTAACTCCCCAATTTATTTTCCTCAAAACTATACATTAAGTGCCACACTATTTTTGCACCCTCCTAGTCTAAATTAATTTCCTTAAATGGCTAGGTATGAATTTACCCTAGTTGGATATTTATTTCCTCAATAAATAAGATAGAAATCAATAATTTAGGAATTTATCCCAACTAAACAAACAAACCAAAATTTCCAAAAATCATGTAGGGTCGATCGATCGACCTCTGGTCGTCAATTGATCGATCGATCAGATCAACTTCTTCTCCAAGACTCTGTTTCGGCCATTAATGTACCTCCAAGCATTTATTTCTTCTACCAACCTTATTTAATCACAACGAACTATCTATATTCTAGGAAAATAGGTTCTGATCATCCTAGAATCAAGATTCAATAACTAATTTTTAGAAATCCGAATATTTTCCTAATAATCTAAAAGTCCTCGAAACCTAAACATTGCCCCCGAATACTCAATTCTGACTATCTCGGCCACTCCAAAAGCAACCGTGAACTTAAAAATCTCCACTTGAGTCACTTAACTAAAATTCACTAATTAAACCCAACACATCTCACTACGTGTGTTTTCCAAATAAAATATTATTCTTCGTCGCTTTACCGAACTGCTAGATGTAATAAAAATAATCCCAACTCATATACTTAGGCCCATAAGAAAATCTAATCCATGTAAATATTAATCCGACACCATCAAACTAATATTTACTACTCACCTTAACTTCTCAGTTCATCAAATTATACTCATAAATTCCAAAATGACTATTGACCGAAATTCCTCAAATTACCAAATTACACCCATTTATGTAATTTAAATATCCATAAAAGTGCGGGGTAGTATATCGAAATGGGATTTTCAGGGAAAAACATAAACCAACAATTAAGATTCCCAAAAGGAAGGAAAATCCCCAAGTTGTACCAAAGTTACTTGTTTATTATGACTTTTTCCTCATCGGACATTCGATTGCGGATACCCATAACTATACATTAATATTGGGGTAAGAAATATGTTTTAGTATCAGAAAGTTATTATTACAATGAAGTTACCCAAGAAGAGACAAAAACATTATATGAGGGGCAAGGTAAACTTGTTGAAAGTGATTGTGACATCATTGAACATCTCCTTTCCCAAATTGTATAGTATACACTTGTTTTGGGGTCAAAAGAGGTTCTATGGGTCATTCACACAAAAATAACTTATTGACGCATAAAGAAACACCGACACCTAAAGATGCATAAAAGTAAGTTGTGGTAAGTGATTATAATATAATTGGACACTTGAGTTGAGAAATTTAGTTGTTTACATTATATTGGGGGTTGTCTTTTGGGTGCACAAACTTAAATCAACAACTAAGATCCGCAAAAAGAGGAACAAAATCCCCAAAAGCTACCAAAGTTACTTGGTTATTGTGATTTTGTCCTCATTGGACTTCTGATTGCTGGTATCGACTTCTATACACTAATATTGAGATGAAAAAGGTGTTTTCGGGAGATAAAATTTATATAATAATGAAGTAACCCAAAAAGAGACACAATCATTATAAGAGGTGTAAGGTAAACTTGCGTGAAAAGACTGTGTCCTTATCGAACACCAAATTTCCAAAATTGACTAGTATATGCTTGTTTTGGGGTTAAAATTTATTTTATGGGTCATAAACTTGAAAATAACTTAATGGGACAAAAATAAGCATGGACATCCTAAGACTTATAAAAGTATCTTGTGGGAATAATTTTGTCATCATTGTACAACTCTGTTTCAAAAATTTAGTATTTATGTTCTATTAAGGGTTAAAATCGGTGTTTTAAGGGGAAAGCTTAAATGAACAACTAAGAGCTGTAAATACAGGGAAACATACAAAAGGGGTACTAAAGTTACTTATTTAATATGACTTTTATCTCATCGGACTTCCGATTGCGAATGTCGACTACTACATACTAATATTGATGTAAGAAAGAGTGTTTAGTTGTAAAAAGTGAATATAACAATAAAGTGACCCAAAAAGAGACACAAACATTATAGGAGGTTGAATTTAAACTTGTGAAAGTGACCGTGTCCTCATTGAACATCTAATTTCTAAAATTGACTTGTATAATCATGTTGGGGTTAAAATCGAGTTTTACAAGTCATAAACTTGAACAACAACTTAGTGAGACGCAAAACAAATAGACATCCTATGATGAATAAGAGTATTTTGTGGGAAGTGACAATGCCATCAGTGGACACCTGATATTAGAAATTGAGTAGCTTACATTTGATTGGGGGTAAAAAATGGACTTTTGGGGAGGAAATTTGGATAAATAACTAAGATTACCAAAAACATACAAAAAACCTCAAAGAAGTTCCAAAGTTACTTTTTTATTGCGATGTTGTCCTCAATGGGCCTCTGATTGTGGATATTGACTCTAATACACTAATATTGACGTAAGAAAGGTGTTTACGGGGTCTAAAGGTAATATAGCAAGGAAGTGACCCCAAAGAAACAAAAAGATTCCAAGAGGTGAGAAATAAACTTCTCGTAAGTGTTCATGTCCTCACTGGACACCCGATGCCCGAAATTGACTACCATATTCTTGTTTTGTGGTTAAAAATGGGTTTTACACCACTAACTTTAAAAAGATCTTGGTGAAATGAAAATAATTGCAGACGCCCAAAGATACGTAGAAATATCTCATGGGAAGTGATCGTGTAAACATTATACACCCAATTTGAGGAAATTAGTAGTTTACATTCTATTTGGGGTAAAAATATGCGATTTTGGGTGCAAAAACATAAATCAACAACTAAGATCTTCAAAAAGAGGTGCAAAAATCCAAGAGGTACCAAAGTTACTTATTGTTGCGACTTTTTCCTCGTTGAACTTCCTATTGCGAATCTTGACTAGTATACACTAATATTGACGTAAAAAAGGGTTTTTTGGAGGAAAAAGTGAACATAACAACAAAGTGACCAAAAATCAGACGTAAACATGGTAAGAGGTGGAAGATAAACTTATGGAAGGTGATTGTGTCCTCATCGGATGTTTGATTTTAAAAATTGACTAGTATTCACTTATTTTTGGGTTAAAACAAGTTTTTGGGATCATAAACTTAAACAAACACAGTGACATAAAAAGAGGCCCGGACATGCGAAAACACAGAAAAGTATCTTGAAGGAAGTTATTGTGTCATTATTGGACAACCTGGTTTCAAAATTTTCGTAGTAAATATTCTAAATGGGATAAAAATAGGCTTTTGAGGGAAAAAAAACTTAAATAAACAACTAATAGACGGAAAAAAGGAAAATCCCCAAAAGGTACCAAAGTTACTTGTTTATTATGAACATCCTATTTCGTATATTGACTACCATATGATAATAACTAGGTAAGTGTAATACCATGTATTTTTATGTGTATTAGTAAATTACAAAATTTCTAGAAATTAAATATTATGTCCTTGTCGGGACTGGACATAACACTATTTACATTTTTTAGTATTGTTTAATTCGGATTTGAAACTGGATTATATATATTAATTCACTAATATACTAAGTGATATTTAGACTCATGTTGGGTGAATATTAAATGTCTAAGTTGTTACCTATCTAATTTGCCATAATTTGTTACTCGAGTTTTGGGATGTGTAGTACGTCCATTTACAACTTCAAATCATGGGGTTTTGGTTAATTGAGTGAGTATATGGTCTAAGGAGTGTTTTAAGTCATTTGGATGTGTTCATGGGATCATTTTGTTGAGGTTTATATGCAGCTAAAGTCTTAGTTTAGGATTAAGAGTCTAAGAGGGGTCACTATGGTTTCATTAAAACTCATTTCACTAGTTGGGGAGGAAACCTAAGGCTAAAGAGAATGAGGAATCAGGAGAGAATAGACTTGGAGATTTTGGGGTTTGATTTCTCAATCGACCAACAATAAAGTTCTATTAAATGTTGGATTATAATTGTATTTATGGTATTATGTTCCTATTACTTGAAATGTAAATTAATAAGAATTGGTTTTCATTAATAAACTTAATTGTATTTTTAAATTAAATGTCTATTAAGACTATTTTTGAAATTGAGATGAAATTATTATGATTTGAGGTTAGAATAAAAATAATTTTGTTTTCATATCAAAAGTATATAAAAGAACCTTATAAATATTTTGAATTGGATTAGAATTGAAGAATTTGATTGAAATTTACAAAACTAGTGATCTTGAATGAAATTTGGAAGTTGAGCCTTAATATTGTGTATTTGGATTAAACATTTTATATTAAATGTTCTGATGATGATATACCAATTATATATGAAGGAGGAGGGCTCGTAAGGAGTTTAAAGGCTCGTAGGTTAATTGGATTTTGACTTGGGCTGTTATTGTTATGAATTTCTGAAACCTTGAATTATGCTCAAATATGAACCAATTCGGCCTATTGGCAAATAAATTTGGATCATATATTTTTGGATATTATAAATACAAACAAGTGGCCATTGGTTTCATATTTTCTAAATTTTTTTATTTTGAATGAGAATTTTACTAAGAGGTGTGAATGATTTATAATTAGAGGGTTGAGATATTTTGGGATTAACTTTGGATGGTCGAGGTGTGTTAGGACTTAGTAAAAGTAATATGCAAGGTTTGTAGCCTTTAGGGAGAATAGAAATTAGTCATAAACCTTAGAGTGGTGGTCCTTTTATATTGATTGTCCATATAGGAGTTAAGTATGTTATAAGACAAAAAACTAGAGCCTCGGGATTAGGCTATTGTTACATACATTATGGATATATTTATTGTCTGTATATTATTGCATGGTTAGTCATGATGAATACCTATTCGGGGGACCTTGTGCTTTGGTATAAACTCAACATATGTTGGATATCTAGGAATGTGTATATAAATGTTTAAGTCTAGGGATGGCTTAAAGTATGATTAGTAACCCGTAGTCCAGGGAAGAATATGATTTGGATGATCCTTGTTAGCGAGGGGGTATAAAATAATAGACTTAATAGGTGTTGAGGATTAGGATTAAAGTTGTATAGTGTCAATTAGTATTAATGGATGTAATACCCTTATGTATTGTTTTGGTTGTATATGTGATCTGTTGTAGTTGGATATATTTTATTTTACCCATTAGTGAGGGTTATACTTCCTTTTCTGCTTTATGTGCAATGCATACCAAGTTTGACTTCTCATTGGAACACGTACTAGGAGGAATTCGATAATGGGTCACGTGTGAAACAAACCGCATTGGTACCTTGATGACTAGACATGCTCTTCCTCGATCGTATTTATCCGTGTGTCACACATCCAGGTACCCATGGTTGAGATGGCTTATGAGGATATTTCTTTCATAAGTCTTGGGTGCGGTAGGCTCTATGACTGATCGGTAAAAGTTGTGATTTATCACTTGCCATGATGAGGTCTTAGGTTTTTTATCACCTACGACTATACCAGTACATGCGAAAGATCACTGAAGGCAATAAGAGTAGGACTTCATTACATGCGGGCGTGCGTGTTTTCCAATTATTTGTATATGCCCAGGGGCGATACCTTTTTACGGGCATTAGACATGAGTAGAGTCTTTCTATAACAGTTTATGATTATTATGTGGCGGTACAAGAGATAGTTTAAATAGTTCATATGTTATAGTAGAGATGTATATGAATTATAGTAGCGATTTCCACCTATATACTTAAGTTTCAGAATTTTGTGTCACATGTAATAGAGATGTGTCTAGCGCATTTTAGTACGAGATAGACAAAAGTGTATATATTTGAAATATGAGGCTATTATTGGTATCGTGGTTATTTTATGAGATGTACCTTCGGGTTTAACCTATTATAGTTGACGATAAAGGTTAAAGAATGTTATTTTAAGACTTTAATTACATGGGATACATATGGTTTTGATATTTAGAACCATATGGTATTTTAGGTTGTTGGGTTGGGTAACTAATAACTTAAAATATATTAAAACACGAGAGGAATATGTGTAGTTATAATGAGTCCCAAATTCAACTAAAATAATTTTCTTCATAGGTCTGTTATTTACATTTCTTTTAAAAAAATATTTACACAGGTTCCTTTTGTGGTAGTTCCCATAGATACGGGTTTGTTGGAGGACCATCTCTAGTGATTTCCCAATTTTTACTCTTAGGATTGTAAGAGTTGAATAAGTGTAGCTCATTGTATTTTTCTATTTTTTAATTTTAAATTTGGTTATACGTATATAATTATATTAAATGTTGGGCATTTGAATGTTCACATTTATGGTTCATAGTTGGACTTATGTGGTATCGATAGTTTAATTTTTTCAGTCACCATCTGTATCGAGTTAGAAATATGTGTAATTTTTATCTATCATAGTTTTCACTCACCATTGTGAGAATTATATTGAAAGAGATTAACCTATTATAGTTTGGGCACGAGACTTTAAGTATTTCATTATCGTGTCATTATTCATTCAGTGTAATTTTTTCTTATGATGAGAATGTTACCAAAAGTTTTTGACTTCCATGATTTTTATATTAGACTTGATCAATCTTTTTATGGATTTTATGCAGTGTCACATTTGGTATGAGAGCATTCCAATGTCTAGTGTCGTAGGGATATCGAGTGCGCTTGTCCCTGTTCCTCATTGCGTTCTCTCACTAGTTCATCGATATAAAATTTAGGGGTTTTATTCCGTATCACGATGACCGTTAGGGTGTTTTGTGTCATTATTTTGGGATGAATAACTTAGATAGACCATGTGTATTGGGAGTGTTCCTTATTTCGATTTTTGTTGTGAGATGTCCCATGCATGAGGTCGACTTCGATTGAGAGTTAAGGACTTTCAGATTCGAGATATTTAGAAAGTGCTTATCATATGGTTCGTGGGGAAATGTTTTCACTCACTATCTATAATGGCTTAGAAATATGTTTTTAAAGACATCGTATGTGAAACTGTGTAATGGATAGTATCAGGAGGAGTTTAAATACCTTTTTCTCTTTGCAATGGGAGTGATTGATACGGAATCGAATAAGGGATGCTCAAATTAGCAAGTACTACAAGAAATATTTTTATAGTGTTGGAACAAACCTTCTAAGAAAGGTTTGGTTGGTGTTACTAAGTGATTCTCTTGACCACTTGCGCTCAGGTTGTTGAAGTTACCCTTGTATATTAGTAGGATCGTTGTAACTATTGTAGGGATAGATATCAATGCCAAAGTATTCCTAATGAATAAAGACGGTGTAGTGTGAACTCGAGTAGGGGACTTCACCATCAAATAGAACTGCATATGTCGTGCTGACCCCAAGACGTTTATAAGAGTTAACGATGTGATCTGATTTTTCCAATAAGAAAAAGGGAATAATGGCTAGTGGAGCCATGAACTATGAGACTATGGAAGACCAAACAAGGTTATCAAGGAGGTCCAAATAAGTAAGTTTAGAAAGACCTTCAATGGAGCCTCCATTTCGATAGTTCCTTTAACATAAGGTGTTACGCTTATGGAGAGCGAGGACATCTATTTATTATATCCCTTAGTGGCAGCCAACTATTAGGTACCTTCGGGGTATGGTTATGGGTACGTTAATCAGTCACGTGAATGAGTTTGGTTTAGACACAAAGGGTTTGTCATTCTTTATTAGTAGTGTCTGTATTAGCATTATGATGTGATATTTCTTTGAGCTTTAGTAATTTGTGGTTACCCTCTACAGGTAAGATTTGTTTTTATGACATGATCGTTGAGAACACACTATATATTGACTTACTTGAGTCTACATATATAAGACTTCTAACTAGTTTGGATACCTATACAAAATCGGTTCGATTTTTATGAGAACTCCATATCCTCAAAGGTTTAAGAACATTGAAGAAATCCAGGCCAAGAGAATCTTCAAGATCAACATAAAGGGAAGTTATTTCTAACATCAAAACCACAAATATGACACTTTCACTACATCATAAATATCACCTATTTGCATTAATGGGTTTTCATCACATTAAGTCATTTTAAAATCATTTAATTCCACAACAACATTTTTAAATCATTTTATATAATTTTCAAATGATTTTTGAATTAATTAAAACATATTTTCAATAGTGTTGTGGGTAAAATTTAAATTTCAAGAAGTTATTTTATTTGTTGATTGTTTGCCTGGATAGAATCCAAAAGAGCTAGAGATTTCAAGGCGTGCTTTGTAATTATTTTCAACACGTGTTTTATATTACATCTGGTTCGTACACATGTTGCATTTCTGACGGCTTAGATTATGTTTTCTGTTAGAGTCAAAACACGTATACCTTCTCAGTCATGGGATCAACCTCATCAATGATCTGCATGCATTGAGAGTTAATCCTCGTGATCCCAGTTTGAACAAATCATCATTCGTATAACCCACCTATTATTATAAATCGTTGGATTAAAGTCAATTAGTCAACATTCAATCCTAACCATTGGATTGAGTTTGAGGTTCTGGATCCTTCTTCATGTAGTATAAAAAGGACCCAAGCCTCAGCATTTTGAGACTTTTGCCATTTCATAAAATCGAAGAGAAAAGGGAGAGAAGAGAGAGAAGGGAGAAGGGAGGGAAAGAAAAGAGAGAGAACAGAAAGACGAAACCCTAGTTTCTTCGTAGTTCAACCTCTGAGTGTTTTCTCCCAAACCAAACACCAAAACCTCAGAGTTCCTTATACCAGATAATCCATTCTTGAGAGTTAGACATTTTTAGGGTTTCTGCATTTTTGGTGTTGATTTTATTCTTCATTTTTGAAGACCTCTTCAAGTTATTGATTCTCTCAGAACTCGTCTCTAAGAGAAACTTAAGTTTCATTGTTGAAACTGAGTTTTTCTAAAAGATAACATCACATGATTTTTTTATTATTATTATCTTTTTAGATCTGGTATTATAGATCATTTCCGTTTTAATAAATTTTGAAATAGAAACTTCTAAGTCTCAAGACATTTGCAGATCTAGTGAGTTGTTTGTGTTTCTGATTTTTTATTTCATGTTTTATGAAATATGTGTGTACAAAAATAAAAAGAACACAGAAAAATTTTGTTAAAGTTTTAAAAGCATAACCTTAGATCTGAGAAAAAAGAAGTTTTATGTCAAAATATGTTGAATCAGTCTCTACATGTTAAGTCTGAATATGTTTTAACTAAGTAGACTTCTAGTCTAGTTTGGATCTCAATTAGAGGTTTATAATTATAAAAATATTTTTAAAATACATAATTTTTTTAATACCTTGAACCATCTTCTGATCAAGATATACTTGAGATCTGTGGATAAATAAAAGATCAAGAAGTCTTGATATGAAAAATCAGATTAAGAAATAACCTATCATTTTAGACCTGTTGTAATTTGTTAGGATTGTCTGTATAATCTTGAGAGGGTGAGTATCATGTTTTCATGTAGTACCACATCACAAACACTATGCCACACGAACACTTAGACACTCTAGTTCTATCTGAGAATCTTGGGTTTTGAACGAGTTTCTAGAATCAGAATTTAAAGAGAATGAGATAAAGGAAAAAAGAAAGAAGCAACAAGAAAAGATCATTCCAATTCAGATTACCTTTGGAGTGGATAATCTCAAGTAGGTTATTCTGAACTTAGGTTAGGATATTTATGGTTTGCTTAAGTGTTGTAACTTGATTATTTATTCTAGTGGATTTTTGTTTTGTTTCGTAGAGGAAACTGTGGATGTTTCCCTTGTTTAAGGATTTTACCACGATAAAAATTATGGTGTCTATTTCTTTGAATGTTCTTAACTATTGTTGTGATTGGGACTACATGGTCCCTTTAGTAGATGTTTATTTAAAGTTTAAAAAGAAACGTAATCAACTATAAAATTTAATTCATACATTTAGAAAGGTTTTACAACACATCTTGTATTTTTTTAAAAGAGTTTTGCCCACAAAATTTATTCGAAGTTTACAGAATTTATAACATTCTCTTATAAAACTTGTAAACAAGCTTTTAGGATTAAAGCCTTTCTTCAACTGGTATCATAGCAGGAACACCTTTTATGATCCTAAAATTTGAGAAATTATTTTTGAAACTTCTTTCTGGAAAAAATTCTAAATATGGAGGAAATTTTTTAAAAGTTATGTAACCTATCTAGACCACCACTCTTTGATGAAAACAATTTATCATACTGGAAAGTATGAATGACTACTTTCATTCAAGGAACCCTTGGTGAAGATGTCTGGGAAATGATTGAAATAGGGTTTGGACATCCTACTAAACCTACTTCAGCCACTGATCCAATAAGAATTAAGAAACTTCTCAGTGAATTTACTAAGAGAAAAAATTATCTCTAGATAACAACAAAGGAAATAATGTCATCTTTATGTCCATAAACAAACATGAACTCAAAATAATATCGATATGTTCTACTTCTAAAGAGGCATGGGACACCTTAGTCATTGCTCATGAGGGTGATGAACATGTTAAAGCTGGAAAAACTCAAATGCTCATTCAGCAATATAACACCTTGATTATAAATGATAATGAATCTTTTGACGATTTGTCCATATGGTTAATTGATATTTTTACAATACTTCATGCAAATGGTATAACCTAGAGTAGAAAGGAAATTGTTTCAAAGATTTTTAGGTAATTGCCATCTAAATTTGACAACAAGAGATATGCTATTGAGGAAATGAATGACCCTAAATGACTCCTGAACTACTTAGCAGTAAACAGAGGACTGTAGAATTGGAACTAAACATCAAAAAGAAATTGACGAGACAGACTAATAAAGCCTCTAGTTCTAATGTTGTGTTTTCATCTAAATTTCCACTGCCTAAATTTAACACTATAGATTTTGACAATCACTATCTGGAAAATTGTGATTTGGAAAACCTTGATAATGAAATATCTCTTATGAGTAAGCATTTTAAAAAGATTTTGAAATTCGGAAATTTCGTAGACTCCAAACAAGGCAAATCAAAGTATCAAGGTAATCAATCTCACATACCTCATGACAGAGACAATACCAAACACGTTATGACAATAGGAGGAATTAGGACCCCAACAAACCTAAACTTGATATAAAAGATGTTAAGTGTCACTGTTGTGGTAAACTAGGTCACTATGCTAGTAAATGTCCAACTAGTTTTAATAACAATAACAAGGCTAATATATGTAAGACATGGGACGACTCTAGTGATTATGATGAGGATGAAACTGAGTCAACCCAGATAAGTGAGTATTGCATGTCTATCTTTGATAAGATAATATACAATGATGATGCATGCCTACCTGCTCATGAATTTGCTATGCCTATTTATGTTGTTAATTAGATTACTGATAATTATGTTCCTATGACTACTAAAAGACTGTGTGTGAGTCAAAGTGATATTGTTGATGACGAATTGAATATGTTCGTGAGTAATAAACCTATAAAAAACATAGGGGAGATTTCACACGAGGCACATAGTGTGTCTGATGATGATCTGCCTGATTTACATGAGTTATACACTGAAACGTTTAAGAAGAGTGCTCGTCTAGAAAAAAATTATAAAAACCTTAAGTGAGAAGTATGGATTTGCTTAACCATACCATTAGGAAGAACAATGAAGATGATACTTCCCAATGTGTTGCTCATGAGACTGAGATTGAAGACTATGCCTTAAAAATAAAATATTTGACTTAAAAGAATCAAGAATTTGAACAAAAAGAAAAGGAAACCCTTGTTGAACTAGAAGAGTCAATGAAATGGTTTCAAATGTGTTTAAAAATTCCAACACTTTGAAACACAAACCAAGACTTATGAAAAAATTATTACCGGAAGCAAATTTGACTCTTAAGATAAGTCTGGCCTAGGTTTTGGAGGAATAGTGCACACAAGTAAGACCATAGTTTCTCCTAAAATTAGTTTTATTAAAACAAGGTTAAACTTTTCAAAATGTTCAAAAAGGTGAATCTAGTCTCAATGTCTCTCAAAAAACACATAATCAGTACAATCAATAGTTAAAACCAAACAATCAGACCAAATATATTTGTCCTTCTTCCAGAGACCAAAGACATGAACCTAAACCTAATGATAATTGGATTACTCTACCCAATAGATCCAAGCCAATCTTCAAAGACTATAGCAAGAAAGTCAAGTCTTATACCCATCGGTACGGTTCCTACTGCGATATTTTTTTCCATACTCTTGATAAGTGTTTCTAAAAAAGGTTATACACTCCCACCTACCTAAACTTTAACTACTCTAAGAAATCAAGAAATACTTATGTACTTCCTAGATAGGCCGCAAACAACTTTAAATCTAAAAAGAAAAAGGGAGGGTCCAAGACTAAGAAAAAATCATTCAGAAAGACCCATCAAACCTTTTATAAATCAAAAGGCCACAAAACTTTTAAAACTAGGCCTATTTGGATTATAAAAGATGATCTACTACCCCAGCTCACATGCAACATTGTCATTTCTGTTTTAAAGGCACAAATCACTTCAACTGGATGGTATTTGGACTCTGGATGTTCTAAACGTATGATCGGGGATTAAACAAAATTGAAAAACAAGATGAACTTCCTTGGAGGTAGTGTCATGTTTAGAGATGGTGTTTCATCTCAGATCATAGGTAAGGGAACATGGAGTGAGCAAGGGCTTCCTGAATTCAATGATGCTGTCTTAATTAAAGGCCTTAAAGCCAATCTCTTAAGTATATCACAATTTTGTGACTCCAATCACTTAATTACTTTTTCAGAAAATAATTGCAAAATTATTGATGAAAAAGGTAATTGTATTTTCACAGGAAACAAAACCCCGAAGAACTGTTATATCGTAATCCCAGATTCTGAATCATGTAATGTTGACAGATTAGAAGATTCTGATCTTTGGCACAATAGATTGGAACACAAAAATTATGATAACCTTAGAAGATTGAGTTTCCAAGAGATAGTTAGAGTTTTACCTAAAATTAAAAATTCTTTTACTCCTGTATGGGGACCTTATCAGGAAGGCAAAATAAGTAAATCCCCTCACAAGAAAGTTAAAGATGTCCTAACCACTAAGCCTTTAGAACTTATCCACATGGGTCCCTCAAGAAATCTTAGTTTCTATGGAAAATCTTACATCCTAGTTATAGTGGACGACTGTACGAGATATACATGGGTAGCTTTTATGAAATAAAAGTCATATACCTTCAATGAATTCTTAAGAATCCTTTTGAAAATTGATAATGATAAGGATAACCAAGTGTGTTGGATTAGGAGTGATAGAGGTGGAGATTTCAAGGACTCTGGTATTTCAGAGTATTATGTGGCTAATGGCTATAAACATGAGTTTAGCGCTCCCAAAACCCCGCAGCAAAATGGTATAGCTGAACATAAGAGTAGGACTTTACAAGAAATGTCCATGGTTTTGTTACATACTAAAAATCTCCCTAGATATTTTTGGGTAGAAGCTGTCCAAACCGTGTGTCACATCATTAATCTATCTACCTCAAACAAAATTCTAAAGAAACATCTTATGAGTTATGGTTCCACAAAATCTAAACTTAAAATATTTTAAAACCTTCGGTAAAATATGCTATATCTGCAAAGATAGAGAACACCTTTCAAATTTTGATACCCGAGGAGAAAAGGGAATCTTTCTTGGATATTCCAAAAATAGTAGGGCTTTGCGTGTTTTTAATTATATAACAAAAACTATTATGGAATCAATTAATGTAATTATAGATGACACTAGTCTTAGGATAAGTGACAGTCAAACAGTAACATTCGATGAGGACAAACCTGTTTTACCCACTGATCCTCAAGATGATATTGATTCACTCCTGCCCGAGAGTCCTTCTATACCCACTTCGGTTGCTAAAGATCATCCCACTGAAACCATCATCGGTAATCCTTCGAAACAAGTTCGAACTAGATCCCAACTTCGTCAAGTGGCATAATTTTCTTGTTTTGCTTCTCTTAAGGAACCTAAAAATGTTAATGATGCCCTTACTGAGTCATTTTGGATAAATTCCATGCAAGAAGAGCTAATCCAATTTAAGAGACACGATGTGTGGAATCTTATCCCTAGACCAAAAGATTCGAAGGTTATTGGCACTAGATGGATTTTTAAAAACAAAATTGATGAACATGGGGAGGTCATTAGAAATAAAGCTAGGTTGGTTGCCCAGGGATACTCCCAGATTGAGGGAATTGATTTTGAGGAAACTTTTACACCTGTTACTAGTTTAGAATCATTTCGTCTCCTCCTTGCAATTTCGTCTCATGTGCAATTCAAATTATTCCAAATGGATGTTAAATCCACTTTCTTAAATGTAATTTTATCTAAAGAAGTTTACGCAGAACAACCCAAAGGATTTGTTGATACTGTACACCCGTATTACATCTTTAGGCTTAAGAAAGCCTTATATGGTTTAAAACAAGATCCTCGAGCTTGGTATGAGCGACTATATACCTTTTTAGTGTCTCATAATTTTGTCCGTGGTGGAAACGATCAAACGTTGTCTGTTAGAAAGGAAAATTAACATGTCTTAATCACACAAGTATATGTGGTAGATATTATTTTCTGTTCCACCTGTCCTAAATAAGTCGAGAACTTTTCTGATATCATGCATACCTAATTTCAGATGTCTTTAATGGGTGAACTACAATATTTTTTGGGTTTCCAAGTAAAACAATGCAATGATGGTATTTTTATTTCCCAATCCAAGTATGATGTAAATTTAGTTGAAAAATTCGGCTTAGAAAATGCCAAAACTTCTAGAACCCTTGAGTACTTCAACTAAACTTTTTAAGGATGATAATTGGAAAAGTGTTGATCCCAATCATTATAGAAGTATGATAGGGAGTTTATTGTATCTTACTGCGTCTCGACCCAACATATCCTTTGTCGTGTGTATCTATGCTAGATATCAAAGTAACCCTAAAGAATCTCACTTATTAAGTGTGAAAAGTATTATTAAATATATTAAGGGTACTCTAAAATTTAGTATTTGGTACACAAACGATACGACTAGTTCTATTGTAGGATACACCGAAGCCGATTGGGTCGGTTGTTCTGACAATAGTAAGAGCACTTCTGGTGCTTACTACTACGTAGGAATTAATATCATAGATTGGTCGTGTAAGTAAAAGAACTGTATTTCATTATCTAGTGCCGAATATGAATATATAGCAACAGGTAATTGTTGTTACCAATTACTATGGATTAGACAAATTTTTAGTGATTATGGTCTCACCGAAAAACAATTAACCATGTTTTGAGATAACCAAAGTGGCATTAATGTTTCCAAAAATCCTGTAATTCACTCCCGAACTAAGCGTATTAACATTAAACATCATTTTATCTATGACCTTGTCGAATCCAAAGATCTCATTATTGAATATCTGAACACTCAAAAATAGCTCACAAATCTCTTTACCAAACCATTAGATAATATACAATTTGAGTATTTGTGCATACTTATAGGTCTCTCTTTTTTTGTGATTTATAACCTTGAATATTTGAGAAAAATTAGGGGAGAAGATCTTGAGTATTGCTTAGCAATTTTTCTATCTATTCCTGATTCTAACTCAATTAATATGCCATCCAAGTGTTTACTTTTTCACAGGCATTTCAGACCCGTTATATAGCTTGTTACTATTGTGTAAGGCATTGGTCAAGGGAATTTTTTCTCTAATATCCAAAGGGGGAGATTGAGATCACACTATATATAGACTTACTTGAGTTTATATATATAGGAGTTCCAACTAGTTTTGATATCTAGACAAATAGGTTAGATTTTTATGAGAAATCCATCCCCTCAAAGGTTCAAGAATATTGAAGAAATCTAGTCGAAGAGAATATTCAAGATCAACATAAAGGGAAGTTATTTTTAACCTTAAAACGACAAATAGGACACTTTCACTGCATTATACATATCACCTATTTGCATTAATGTCTTTTCATCACTTTAATTCCTTTACAACATTTTTAAATCATTTTATATAATTTTCAAATGATTTTTGAATTAATTAAAACATGTTTTTAAAATTATCGTGTGTAAAATTTGAATTTCAGAAAGTTGTTTTCTTTGCTGATTTTTTGCCTAGGTAGAATCCAAAAGCCCTAAAGACTTCAAGGTGTGCTTTGTAATTATTTTCAACACGCGTTTTATATTGCATCCGGTTCATACATTTATTACATTTCTGATTGCTTAGATTGTGTTTTCTATTAGACTCAAAGCACGTATACCTTCTCAGCCCTTGGATCAACCTCATCAATGATCTGTATGCGTTGAGAGTTAATCCTTGTGATCCCAGTTTGAAACAATCACATTCTTATAACCCACCGCTTGTGATGAACCGTGGGATTTAAGTCGGTTAGTTAAGATTCAATCCCAGCCATTGGATTGAGTTTGAGGTTCTGGATCCTTCTTCGTGTAGTATAAAAGGGACCCAAGCCTCAAAATTTTGAGACTTTTTCCATTTTGTAAAATCTGAGAGAATAGAGAGAGTAGGTGTAATACCTCGTATTTTTATCGATATTTATTTAAGGGATTAATTAAATTAAATGTGAATTAATTGAAAATTAATCCAGATATAAATACTAACGAGATGTGAGTTGTTATTTGATTATGATGTGTATATAAGGCAATATATGAATATTGAAAAGATTAAAATTGTCGCGAGACTCAAATACGACAATTTGGGAAATTTAATTGGGACACGCGTGTCAGTCGCGTCAGAAATGAAATAATTTGAATTAAAAAGTGAATTTTATTTTTATCAACCGAATGGTCATTTCGAGTGCGCTAACGAGTCTGAAAGGGTCGAAATAGTCAGAAAACACTAGCCGGGAGTTTATTTTGGGTCCCGGGGCATTTTTGGGCCATACCGGCAACGTAAAAGGGTATTTTGCTAATTTTGAAATTTTGGGGATTAAAGCCTACGAATTTTAGGAGTTAATTATACATTATTTAGTAACCCACTAAGCCCATTATCAGCATTTGGCAAGTTTGAGGGCTACGGGAGTTATAGGAAGAGTTGGAAAAGGTTCCCAAAAGAAAACCCATAACCACCATCTTCAACCTTGGGAGAAAATCTGTAGAGAAAGGGGAGAGATCAACCTTCAACATTCAACATCAAATTCTGAAGAACAATCTAAGGCAAGTGATTTAGTATTTTTAATGAATTGAATATGTCTTCCATGATGTTGATACCAAAATTAATCTGCTGACATGGACCAATCATATGAAGACACGTGGCTATCTACATGGCAATAACAAGCACTTCCGAGGAACCCACTCGCTCTGAGGAACAAGACTACAACGAGGAAGACTAGTTCCCCGAGGAACTCACAAGTTCTGAGGAACAATGCCTCTCCGAGGAACTCTTAAATACCGAGAATCTTAGGCGGTCCGAGTAACTCATGGCGGTCCGAGCTGCACCTCGAAGCAGGATACCAACAGTTTTTGCATTAAATGTATTACCCTTTCATATGTATATCATTTAATGTATTACCCTTTCACATTACAACCTCAGGGCTATAAATACATTGTACAATCCTCATTATGAGGAGGACCCCCCCAGACCGGAATTTCTTGAGATAACTTATAATCGACAATTCCCATACAAACAGCAATACCAAAATAGTGGACGTAGGCCATTCTTATAAGGCTGAACCACTTTCAAATTCTTTGTCTCATTTATTTATCTGTGATTGAATTATTAGAGTGATCTAATTTTTTACATCAACACATGCTTAGTGTAGTAATTACCTTTTATTGAACTTTTTTAAGAAAACCCATGAAATTTATTGGAGAAACTTTGAATTTGGGTTAGGATTTGCATGTAGTATGAAAATGGACTGATTTAGTACTTGAATAGTTACATATGATGATTTAAAAACGGATTTATGATGAGTAATTAGGCACAAGAAAATTAGGAGTTCATGTTCATAGGGTTTGGAGAAATATTTGAAGATTCAAATTAATTCCATGGAAATTTGTAAGATTTGACCCCTTAAATGTGTTAAGAAATGATCTAGGGTGATTAGAAATGGTTTATATACATTAAAACATAATTTGGATTTTCTTAGGGTGGATTTAGAGGAGAGAAGAATTGAGGAAAACAGAATTGGGATTTTCTGGGCTGAAACTGCCATCTCGTTAGAAGACCTGCCCAGGTCGTTCGAACGACCTCGTTCGAACGAACTTCTAACGACATGACAGTATGACTTCTAATGAGTTGGTATTTCGTTCGAAGCCCTTTGTTCGAAGGAACTCGTTCGAACGGCCTCGTTTGAACGAGACTTCTAACGAGTTGACAGAATGGCCTTTTTGTCCTGATTTGATTTCTAGTATCCCGTAGTCTTATTTAAATGGTGAGATAACTTTCCCTTATTAACTAATAGGTATAGATGGAAGATTTGGGGTATATTGAGGAGTAAAATTTAGAATAGTTCCTTGAACCGGATGACACTTGTGGATTAGGATGCGAGTGACTAATCACGAAGTGAGGATAATTGACGACATAAATACATATAAACCGGGGACTTGTGTTTTGTATAATACTAAGAGTGGGTATCAGAACGAGAAGTATACAACTAATAAATATTGTAATAACTAAGATGTGAGAATTCTTAGTATATGTAGTTATCTGTTTATGGCATACCTACCGTACTTGCTATCTTGGGAGGTTGGCGTTCGTTTAGGGTCATCTAATCTTTTTGTGCCTACGGGAGGGATTTAGATTGGTACCTCGAGGACATAGGTCAGAGAAGGTCTTATTGAGAAGTTAATAAGTCTGCTAATCATGGGAGCGTAGGTATGTGCGTAACCCATGTGATGTGAACTATGTTCGCCTCCATTGTTTGTGATTGTTGTTAATGAAACGTTTCCTGAGAGATTCGGAATACGTGGTCCTCATGTACGTGATGTACCGAGATTTGATAGCAGAGTATGTGTGCACCCCAGATTAGTCTCGGGGTTCTAGTATTGTATATTTTTGGTGAGAATAATATACTGTTGATTGAAATGAATTGTCGTGAAAAATTGTGAGTATAAATAATAGCAACGGTTTGTAAAGTGAAAATGTAAGATTTCTAATAAATTGTAGTGCTAAAGTGGGGAAACTGTGTAATAAGGTACAATACTCTATTAAATAGAAGATGTTGGAGTTTGAATTGGTTATCATATAGAAATGTTAGATTTAGCATTGAACTAGATAGATATGGGAGCAACTAGAAATGGGTACGGATTCGATAGGAGTGCACAATTAGTTGAGAGGTGAGGAACTCATGTGAGTGCACACACTATCATGTACTTTATATTCACTGTTTAATGATATTAAACACTTGCATATTTTTAAATTATTTCCACATTCGGGCTCTGACCCGTTTGCTTTCAAATTTATTTTTGTAAAAACCTTTTTAGGTGCCCAACCACAAGGACACCATGCATAGGAGTTCTATCCAGGTGACGTGTTGTAGCTGCGTTGGAAGTTACAGGATCTTGACAGTAGACGCCTCCATCTTCGATCTTGAGTCTATTATCAGCTTTATCATTTATTGGGCATGTCGCCCATTCCTTTGAGAGACATCTTAATTATTCAGTTATTTCAGACTTTGGGTTGTAATTAATTTTAGTGATACATGCTTTGTATTTATTTATTTCCGAATTCGGTTTGTTATGAGGAATTTTTCCTCCAGACTCTTTATTATTGGTTGGTTATTCTATTGTGACTATATTGTGTTGGTTATGTTAACTTTTCATAATTCATTTATTGCATGTTAATCAGATTTAATTTAAAATGGACAACTCACTTTTTAAATACTAGGTGGTTAGTAAATATTAAAATATTTTCAACAGTGATGCTATGAACTGAACAAACTTGGCATTTTTTATTAATTTAATAAAGGAGTAGCTACCCGGTATTTAATTAGTCGGGGTGTCACTGTAGGGAGAAAATAGAGAGAAGGGAGAAGAAAGGGAAATAAAATAAAGAAAAAAGAAAAGGGAAACCCTAGTTTCTTCGTAGTTCAACCTCTGAGTGTTTTCTCCCAAACCAAACACCAAAACCTCAAAGTTCCTTATACTAGAAATACCATTCTTGAGAGTTAGACATTTTTAGGGTTTCTCTGTTTTTGGCGTTGATTTTATTCTTCATTTTTGAAGACCTCTTCAAGTTCTTGATTCTCTCAGAACTCATCTCCAAGAGAAACTTATGTTTCATTGTTGAAATAGATTATTTCTAAAAGAGAACATCGCACGATTTATTTTCATTATTCTCTTTTTAGATCTGGTATTATAGATCCTTTCTGTTTTGATAAATTTTGAAATAGAAACTTCTAAGTCTCAAGATATTTTCAGATCTAGTGAATTGTTTGTTTTCTGATTTTTTATTTCATGTTTTATGAAATACGTGTGTACAAAAATAAAAAGAACACAAAGAACTTTTGTTAATGTTTTAAAATCATAACCCTAGATCTGAGAAAAAAGAACATTTATTTTAAAATATATTGAATCAGTCTCTGCATGTTAAATCTGAATCTATTTTAACTAGGTAGATTTCTAGTCTAGTTTGGATCTCAATTAGAGGTTTTCAATTTCAAAAATATTTTCAAAATAGAGAATTGTTTAAGACCATGAACCGTCTTCTAAGCAAGGTATCCTTGAGATGTGTGGATAAATAAAAGATCAAGAAGTCGTGACTTAAAAAATCAGATTCAGAAATAACCTATCATTTAAGAACTGTTGTAATTTGTTTGGGTTATATGTATAATGTTAAGAGGGTGAGTAGAATGTTTGCATGTAGTAGCACATCACAAACACTATCTCACATGAACACTTTGACACTGTGGTTCTGATTGAGAATCTTGGATTTTGAATGAGTTGCTAGAATCAGAATTCAAAGAGAAAGAGATCAAGGAAAAAACAAAGAAGCAACAAGAAAAGATCAGTCCAATTCAGATTACCTTTGGAGTGGATAATATAAAGTAGGTGATTCTAAACTTAGGTTAGGATCTTTGTGGTTTGTTTAAGTGTTGTAACTTGATTCATTATTCTAGTGGATTTTTGTTTTGTACTGCAGAGGACACCGTGGATATTTCCCTTATTTAAGGGTTTTATCACGTTAAAAATTATGATGTGTATTTCTTTAAATGTTCTTAACAGTTGTTGTGATTGGGACTGCATAGTAACTTTAGTATATGTTTATTAAAAGTTTAAAAATAAAGGTAATCAACGATAAAATTTAATTCATACATTCAGAAAGCTTTTACAACACATCTTGTGTTTTTCGAAAAGAGTTTTGCCCAAAAAATTTATTCGGAGTTTACAAAATTTATAACATTTTGTTATTAAACTTGAAAAGAAGATTTTATAATTAAAGCCTTTCTTCAATCATAGAGGCGAGGCAGTTTGTTTAGTCAAATTGGTTTCCAACCACTTTGTTGACTTGTATATTGGATATCATTGTATTATTAGTGATCTTATGTGTATAAATATGTTTTAAGCTGATATCGACTACCGCAGGTAGGATTTTATATGTCATTTTTGGTTGAGTTTTGCCTTGGTGAGTTATACTTAGGTTTGAGAGAAGGCATGTCACACT
Source organism: Sambucus nigra (assembly GCA_949130495.1). NCBI lineage: Eukaryota > Viridiplantae > Streptophyta > Magnoliopsida > Dipsacales > Adoxaceae > Sambucus > Sambucus nigra. The sequence goes on along the minus strand of OX422214.1, from coordinate 322,656,583 downwards.
CGTTAATGCATGGAGGTGATTATATTAGAGGGGATTATTGTTTCCTAGAGGTCTCGCCGATAGTCTGAAGTTCTTTTAATATTAATTGGATATATTATGAGTTATCACCTACATCAGGAATTAGTTCTGCATCGGAGTTGTCACCAGATTCGTATCCACTATGAGGAAATTTTATGAAACTTAATTGGTTGGGCACAGTAGAGGTATTTTTGTAGCATACATATTAGTTTTTTATCTGATAGAGTATTCGAGGACGGCGTTACCTTGTGGAAGCTCCAAATACGGGATGAGTGTTTGTTATAATATAGAGATGACCTATTAGAATAATTAAGGAGCGTGCTTCCGCCCAACGTGTGAAATAGGAGTGAGTCATCACAATCAGTGCAATCGGGCGCATCATTTGTGGATCTTTGATAGCACGAAGGAGTAATTCACTATGATTTTCCATGATATCTTATTGATAAGGAAATAGTGTATTAGTGGTGTCCGCTACACCAAATTTTTTATTAAGGGTGTATTATATTCCGACGTGGAAGTTTACCGGGGGGAGTATACAAATAGTATTGGTAATAGGTGCTTTCTCCATTTGATGACATAAGAGGGTTACATTTCTCAAGGAAATTATTTTGGGCAGGGCGGGGCTAAAACTACGAGCAGTGGTCCAGACCATGGCGCGTGTTTTGTTGTATGCTATATATTCCAAAAGTGATTGGATGTAAATAATTTGGGAAAGAATATACAGTTCATACGATGAAGTAATTTTTGGTATGGTTTTGGTCGAGAGAGTGTTTCTGCCTGTCGAGACAGTAAAACACCAAATACATTTGAGGGGGGTGCAATGTTTGAAATCCTAAGATGGAATTGGGAAATTAAACCAATTGATTTTATGGTAACCACAAGTTCTAAATAGGAAATGAAACCATTTGGAGTTATTTGAGTAAGACTGATCAAGTTTCTTGAGACTAAGAGTTAGATACTACTTTGTTTAGGTTTGTGTTTGGGACACTTAAATGGATGCAATGTTCATTATCAAATGTATTAACTATGATGGAGTAGGTAAAAAATTCTTTGAATCAAAGAGGGAGCAGGGTCTGGGGTCCTAAAATAAAGGGACCAAGTCTTTTGGGCTATTTTTAGGATAAGGGAAAATTGTGAGTCAGGTTCAAACCAGACTTGGCAACCCGGTGATAAGTTTCTTATTGGTAATCTTGGAAAGGGTGATCTCTGCTTTATTTAAACATACCCGATCAATGTTAACTGTTGCAAGGTGGGGAAGAAGTTTTCATAGTAACGAGTAGAATAGTTTGCTGCAGAGTATAAACGAATGTGATTTAAAAAAAAAGACCATAGGGTATGCTAGGTCAGACTCAGGTAGATTCTAAAAAACCTCACTATGCTATTTTAACAAAAAAAAATGTTATTAAGTACATAAGATGTGTAAAGCAGTTTATTGAACAAATTCTTTAAGTATGATTTGCAGAATGTAGTAATGAAGAACTAAAAGTCACACACAGGAGACAGGAATTTTTTACGTGGTAAAACCCCACCCAATTAGGAAAATATCCACGGTGATATCTACGCTAAAAAATCAAAGTCATTGTTGTGTGTAAAAATGAATATCCTAGGTGGACCATGATAAATACACACCTATCATCCAAAGTGGCCGACCAGCCTACTTGATCGGCCTCATAAACACTTAGTCGACTGGATTGTTGACCAACTCTAGAAGGCCAACCATCAATAGTATATGAGAAGATAGGCCAACCAGCAGTGAATTCCAAGAGTTTTACTTATTGTAGACAGATGCAAATTCCTGGAAATATAAAGGTTCTCCATCTTTAGGATTTAACACCCTTTCAAATACAAACTAATCCCTTAGCTCAATTGACAACTTGAATCACTCATGCACACCATACTGAGTTATTATAAACCTTAAAGAATAATAATAACAGTGGATGTAGGCTATTTTAAAGCTGAGCCACTCTAAAATCCTTGTGTCTTGTGTCAATGGTTTCAGTTATTCTTCTTATTTGTATCTGTGATTATAAATTTGGAGTCAAACCAGTTTTAGACATCAAGAGATTGGCGTTGTCTGTGGGAACGTTTGCTGTCATTGTTCTCTGCCGTCTATTTTGTTTCTTTATCTCTAAAGAAATGAATAATCCGAAAAATAGTGATCGCAATAGAGGCAACACCATCATTCCATCTTATCCTCCTCGTACAACAGATTTATAAAGAATTATTCTCAACGTTGATAAAGGTCAAGAAGCTATAAAGGAAACTGTTAATGATTTAGCTTGCACTATGCAATCTAAGTTCTCAAATTCTAGAAGGGATATGCCACCACCACAACTAGTTAGGCATGAAAGGAGTTATCATTATCATTCTTCTCACAATAGGTCATATCATCCTGGCACAACTTCTTCATTCCGATCAACTGATTACTATAATGGTCGATTTTTTTCCAAAGAAAGACCAAGTGTCTTGGAGAGGCTCAGCAGGGAGTCTTCTCTTGATCACCTGGGCCCCCGAGTAACTAAAGGACATTGCAAGGAGCAAGAGCATCGTCGTGAATATTGAGAAGGTTCCACAAGATCAAGGGCCATCATGAGAGGATTTGTGCGTGCCGATTAGACCTCTTAAGAGGGGATTTCAGCACATAGGCACGATAAAGTTGCTAAATATACCTCGACCAACTTTAAACTAGAGGAGAATTTGTGGAAGGGATCTATGAAATGGTTGGAAGATAGGCTAGGAGAAATGGAAAAAAAGAAAAATACATTACAGAGGAGTTTCATCAAACGATCACCTTTCATTCAGGCAATTATGGAATACCCCACATATTCCAAGTTCAAACCATCAGTGGTTACTCCAAAATACGATGGGAACACTAATCCAGTCTTGTATATTGAGCAATATTAGGTTGTTGCCGACATCTACTCAGTGCCACACGTGATGAGATGTAAATATATCTCCAGTTATATCACAGGGCCAACTCAGATATGGTATAATAATCTCTCCAGAGGTAAAATCTCTAGCTTTTATCAGTTAGCTAAGTTGTTCGTTGATAACTTTTGTTTTGGGGCTAAGTTGATCAACATTTTCACTCATCTCTTCACCGTGCGACAATAGCCATGAGAAACACTAGATAATATATTAATCATTTTGATATTCAAAAGTTAAAGGTTGTAGACTATGAGGGAAAAAATCCATAATAACACTTATGAGTGGGTTACTTGCTAAAGATCTTTACTATTCCTTAGCAAAAAATCCACCCAAAATCATGATCGAACTAATGGCTAAAGCTGGAAAAATCATGAATGCCGAGGAAGCCATGGCAGCCAAGAAAACCCTTGAGATCAAAGGTGAAGCTCAAAAAAATAATTTAAATTCCTTTATGAAGGACCAAAAAGACAAAAGGATGGATCAGATTAAGAAGTATGATGAATTCACCCAACTCAACACGGGGTTCACCATATCCTAGAGATAATTAAAGGAAATAGGGAATTAAATTAGTCTGGCAAGTTGAAGACACCCCACAACAAGAGGGATAAGTCCCAGTACTAGGATCTCAATAGGGATCCTAGGCACAACACCAACAACTGGATTACACTAAAGAATAATAAATATGATCTTATTCGTCTTGTAAAGTTAATCAAGTTTGTTGATCGGAATGGCAACAGAAATGATTAAAAGAAGTTAGAATCTCCATCACGAGCAAGGGGTGATAATAAGAGACCAATAAATGATAATTTTAAAAAAGATCCAGTTTTTTTAACAAACCTAATGAGATAGATGCTGAGGTCGACATGTTATCCTTTGGATGCCATTTCATTATAGTTGGTGATGTTGGAGAAAGAGATGCCATAGCACAGTGGAAAGCTTATCTGAATGAGGTCAAAGCCTACCCAACTATCAGACAAATTGATATAGCTGAATCCAGTGGTAGTTGATCGAGGAAAGTTAACAGAGAAAGGCTAATGATTAGGTTTTCCAAGAATGATCTGAGTGGGGTTTTTTATCCTCGTGATAGTCCGTTGGTTATAACATGAAGAGTTCATTATAACAGAGTTGCAAAGATCTTGGTCGATAATGGGAGCTCAACATGTAATGTTATACAATTGTTTCGATAACTTAGGGTTGAATATAAGCAAGTTATAACCATACCATAGACCTCTCATTGTATTTTCATAAGAGAAAGCATATCCATTGGGAACCATCACACTAGAAGTCTTGGGCGGCACCTGATCGATGAGAATGAGAGAAAGAAATCGCTTCTTTGTTCTAGATAAAAATGTCCCATCAGCTTAAAATATCATTATGGAAAGTGTGGGAATAAAGTAAGTATAGGTTGTCACATCCATAGTGCATCAATGCATGAAGTTTTAAACAAATTATGGAGTCAGCATAGTAAATGGTAGTCAAAATGATGCCAGAGAATTTTAGTAAACATCATTTGTGAAAACACTTGAGTGGGGGATATAGCATATAAGACTAAAATACGGAAGAAAATTGTTACTGAGTAAACCCAAATTACCTACAAGTTTTATAGGTTATTTAAGTAGGGACCAATTCAAACTTTTCTGAAAATTGTTAACTCTGTAAGGACACAAATTTCCAATTGAGTCCATATATAGTTTTGGATCAATTCTGGACAAAAAAATTTATTCATAGGATTGTATTTAATTGTAATATTCTCAAGCCTATGAAGAGTTTGTTGAAGACATAGCGGCAAAGAGTATAAAGCTTCATCAATATGCCGGTTTGCGTGCCTCATTTTTACGTCATCAACTATGGTTCTATGCTCCCAAGGTATGAATTCAATATTATATATATAGGAGCTTGGAACAAGTTTAATTGGGTGTTAGGTTTAATTAAAACTGCGTTTTATTTTCAGAAAGAATTAATTAAAACTTTTAAAATAAGTTTATAAAGTTTTCTGGTCTAAAATCGAATGTTCGATATGTCGTTTTGAATGAGATTGTCTTTCGAACCAGATGTCATTTGAACGAGATTGCCAACGACTTCCCATTATGGCATACTGAAACTTCGTTCGAAATGTCGTTCGAACGAGATTGTTGTTCTAACGAGATTTCAAACGAGCTTCTAACGAGTCCATACTAGAACTTCGTCAGAAGACTCGTTCGAACGAGAATGTCGTTCGAACGAAATGTCATTCGAACGAGATGCCAGGCGGGAACAGTTTTTGGCAGTTTTAAGCAGTTTTTCTCCCACTTCCCCACTTGTTTCTTAACCAACTTTTCTCAGACTTTATCATGTGCGGGAATAACATTTTCCAACTTAACTTTTCCATTCTATTTCATCTCTTGGAGAGAGTTTTAGAGCTAAATTATTTAAGGAAAATGTTCATGTTTTTGAGTGAGATTTTTACATAGAGAAAAATATACACCACTCTAGTTTATACCCAATTGTTTGTTTATCCAAGTTTCAATATATATACATCTTGCTTGGAGTTTTGGCACTGAGTTCATCTCTTACGTTCAAAGAGAAGTTTTGGGTTTGCTTCTACATCCATCAAAGAAAGAAGAAGCTGTTTTTTGCGGCATTACCCACTTGGAGAAAGGCTCCTTGTTCGGGTGACAGTGACCATACAAAGTCCGATCGGTGGACTCCGAGACCGCGGTTGAGCTTCTTGGTTATCCGCTAGGAAGAGGTATCTACAAGAAGAAGCGTCGGGGCTTGATAGGGATCGAGTCGTGTGTTGTAAGCCTTTCTGTCTTATATTTGTGAATTCCGTACTTAGTAGATTTGAGGCTAGGACCGTTCGAGGTTGTTTCTCGTCTTGGGTTTTTTCTTCGTACATCGCGGCGTAGTGGATTAATTGTTTATTTTATCTTTTACAAAATCACCTAAAACACATGCTTAGGTAAAAAGATAAAAATTGGTTTAATTTAATCTCTACGTGTTTAATTGGGGTAATGTGTAGTTAATTAATTCAAGTCATTTAATTTAATTGTTAAAATTGGTTTGGCCTAATTTGATAAAATTTCGCATATGACTTAGGAAAATTCTAGAACTTGAATGAATTAACTTGGTTTAAGTGAAAATGATTTTAATGAGTTAATTTAATTTCACTCGGTTTAATTTTAATTTGTTTAAAAAAATTAAAATTTGATAATTCGTTTGTTTATGAACCATCACACATCTTTACGCTTCCGCATCTTGATATATATATAAAAGGAAATAATATTTAAATTAAAAGAAAATTAAAATCGTCGGACTATCCTCCTTCAAATTGGTATCAGATCCAAAGCGATAAATTATTTCGTTAAGATCCTTTAAATATTTTTGGCTCAAATGGAATTTTTCCCATTTTCTAAATTTCCTATTTTCGATGGTTCTAACTACGTGTATTGGAAAGCACGAATGAAATCGGCACTAAACTCTATCGACGAGAGAGTTTGTATGTCTGTTGTTAATGGGTGGTCCCCACCAACTCACTTAGTTGAAAATGAACGTGTTCCCAAACTGGCCGATAGATGGACTGAGAATGAGTTTAAACTTTCTAATTTTAATTCTCGTGGTTTGAATGCCTTGTTTAGCGCTGTCACATCGGATGAATTCCGACGTATTATGACGTGTGAAACCGCTAAAGAAGCTTGGGATATTTTACAACTAACTCATGAAGTAACTAGTTTCGTTAAAGCTTCGAAACTCCAAAACCTCACCACTCAATTTGAAACTATCAAAATGAACGATAATGAAACTTTTGATGAATTTTATGCTAGACTTTCAGATATTGTCAATTCATCGTTTAATTTGGGAGAGAAAATACATGACAACCGTGTTGTAAAGAAACTTTTAAGGTCCCTACCTGATAGATTTATTCGAAAATTGACCGTTTTAAATTCTATACCAACTTTAGCCTCTACGAAATTAGAAGAGCTTGTAGGTGATTTACAAACCTATGAACTAGATATGTTTCCCTCTAAAACTGAAAAGAAAATTGAAAAGTGTGTTGCTTTAAAAGCCCGAAAAGAGGTCAAACAAGTAGTAGAGAGCGAGAGTGATAGTGACTCGGAAGACATAGCTTTGTTTGCTCGAAAATTTAGAAAATTTCTTAAATTTAATAAAGATAAATTTAAAAATGATTTTCAGAAATCTGAAACTTCTAAGCAGGACAAAGTCAAGAGGATCCCTAAACCTATTAATGAACAACTAAATAGGGATGAGCCTAATAGGTGTTTTGGTTGTGAGGGTTATGACCATAGGGATTCTGAGTGCCCCACTAAATTAAGGAAAGAGGGTAAATGACCCATTGCATATAATGAGACCCTTAGTGATAGTGATAAGGAAGAGGGACCCGATTCCCCCATTAAGCCTAATTTTGTGGCTTTTATGGATAGTCATGTGAGTGATAGTGAGAACTCATCGATTGATGAAACGTTAACACATGACACTTCCAAGGTCATAGTTTATGATTCTCTTGTTTTTGATGATAGTGGCAGTGGAGAAGAAAGAGAGAATGAAAATGAAGAAGATGTTAATGTGAGTGAACTTCAAAATGCTTTTCAAAAACTTTATAAAGAATCTATTAAATTAAAAAGGACTAATTTGAAGTTAGATGCTTGTTTGAAAGAACGTGTCAAGATCGTTGATAATAATATATTGGTTGAAGACCTTAGGACACGAGAGAAAGCTCTTCTAGAGAAGCTTGAATATACAGAAAGCGAGAGAGATAGCCTTAGGGGTTTAATGGAATCCTTGAAAAAGGAGCTTCTTACTTTTGAAGAGCGAAATGTTTTATTAGAGTCTAATATTTTAGAATTGCAAAATAAATTAAAAGACTCTAGTAATGTCAAATTTGATTTGGAGTGTCATTCGAAAAAATTAGATAAAATATTAGGAACAGTCCAAATTAAAAATGACACTTGTGGTTTAGGCTTCAATACTTGTAATGAATCTTCTCACAAAGTCAAAACCAACGTTTTAGGAGAATCTACTAGGAAAGTCTTTAGAGATCACTCCTTAGGTAAATCTTTTCGACATGTTTTTACTTGTACACATTGTGGTCGAAAAGGTCATCTTAGGAAATTTTGTTTTGATCTTAAACGTATTCCTAGAAAATCCCAACGTAAAGCAACCAAGGTAGTTAAAATTAATACACCCCAAGACAGTCATTCTTCATTAATTTGGGTTAGAAAATCCGACTTGGTTGCCTTACAAAATGGGATTTTTTATTCTCATTTTCTTTCACATGCTTCCTCCCTTGCTAAATCTAAACGATGAACGTGTTAGTGTTTGCATACTTTAGCTTTTGTACTTCATGCTATATTCACATACTAAATGTATTTTCTAGTTTATGCTCCATGCTTATCACATGCTAGAATTATGATTTTTGTTATCTTTTGTATTATATTTCCTTCATTTTGTTTGCATTAAATGAAAAATACAAAAAGATTTTTGTTTATCATTTGGATTTTATCTCTTGGTAATTTAAGCTTAATGAAAAATTCAAATGATTTTTGTTTGTCTTTTTGAGTATATATTTTTTATTTTTGGTTAAAAATTTCAAAAACTCAAAATGATTTTATTTTGTGTGTATTTTAGTTTGACACACTTTACGTGGCATACACTTGTGTTTGAATCCCATCTTTTACGCTCTCATGTGGCTAGAATTTTTGGTTTAGATTGTCAATCCTTATTATGTTCTTTACCATGCTTACATGGAGTAGTTGGATTTTGTGTTGTTTAAATGGATTTTATTTTTATATGCCTCTATTCACACATGCACGAGCTCTTTTGAATTTTTAACTTCATATGTATATTTGAGCTATGTGATGTGTTCTCCTTTCAATCTTGTCATCTACATATTTGTGACTTAGGAGGACTAGTGCATGTCAAAATCCGTTGCACGTGAGATTTGTGTGAAAAATAAAAAACATGATAAATGAAAATGTGCACGGGGAAGGGCTCCGAAAGGACTAAGTGATCCTTTGCGAGTGTAAGCCACCGTTTTTAATGGACCTAAAATAAATACGTGGTCTAAATGCCTAAAAACAGAAAATATGGCATTAAAAAGAAAAACAAATTGCACATTTTTTCGACACGAGAGAAAGCTCTTCTAGAGAAGCTTGAATATATAGAAGGCGAGAGAGATAGCCTTAGGGGTTTAATGGAATCCTTGAAAAAGGAGCTTCTTGCTTTTGAAGAGCGAAATGTTTTATTAGAGTCTAATATTTTAGAATTGCAAAATAAATTAAAAGACTCTAGTAATGTCAAATTTGATTTGGAGTGTCATTCGAAAAAATTAGATAAAATATTAGGAACAGTCCAAATTAAAAATGACACTTGTGGTTTAGGCTTCAATACTTGTAATGAATCTTCTCACAAAGTCAAAACCAACGTTTTAGGAGAATCTACTAGGAAAGTCTTTAGAGATCACTCCTTAGGTAAATCTTTTCGACATGTTTTTACTTGTACACATTGTGGTCGAAAAGGTCATCTTAGGAAATTTTGTTTTGATCTTAAACGTATTCCTAGAAAATCCCAACGTAAAGCAACCAAGGTAGTTAAAATTAATACACCCCAAGACAGTCATTCTTCATTAATTTGGGTTAGAAAATCCGACTTGGTTGCCTTACAAAATGGGATTTTTTATTCTCATTTTCTTTCACATGCTTCCTCCCTTGCTAAATCTAAACGATGAACGTGTTAGTGTTTGCATACTTTAGCTTTTGTACTTCATGCTATATTCACATACTAAATGTATTTTCTAGTTTATGCTCCATGCTTATCACATGCTAGAATTATGATTTTTGTTATCTTTTGTATTATATTTCCTTCATTTTGTTTGCATTAAATGAAAAATACAAAAAGATTTTTGTTTATCATTTGGATTTTATCTCTTGGTAATTTAAGCTTAATGAAAAATTCAAATGATTTTTGTTTGTCTTTTGAGTATATATTTTTTATTTTTGGTTAAAAATTTCAAAAACTCAAAATGATTTTATTTTGTGTGTATTTTAGTTTGACACACTTTACGTGGCATACACTTGTGTTTGAATCCCATCTTTTACGCTCTCATGTGGCTAGAATTTTTGGTTTACATTGTCAATCCTTATTATGTTCTTTACCATGCTTACATGGAGTAGTTGGATTTTGTGTTGTTTAAATGGATTTTATTTTTATATGCCTCTATTCACACATGCACGAGCTCTTTTGAATTTTTAACTTCATATGTATATTTGAGCTATGTGATGTGTTCTCCTTTCAATCTTGTCATCTACATATTTGTGACTTAGGAGGACTAGTGCATGTCAAAATCCGTTGCACGTGAGATTTGTGTGAAAAATAAAAAACATGATAAATGAAAATGTGCACGGGGAAGGGCTCCGAAAGGACTAAGTGATCCTTTGCGAGTGTAAGCCACCGTTTTTAATGGACCTAAAATAAATACGTGGTCTAAATGCCTAAAAACAGAAAATATGGCATTAAAAAGAAAAACAAATTGCACATTTTTTCGACACGAGAGAAAGCTCTTCTAGAGAAGCTTGAATATACAGAAGGCGAGAGAGATGGCATTAGGGGTTTAATGGAATCCTTGAAAAAGGAGCTTCTTGCTTTTGAAGAGCGAAATGTTTTATTAGAGACTAATATTTTAGAATTGCAAAATAAATTAAAAGACTCTAGTAATGTCAAATTTGATTTGGAGTGTCATTCGAAAAAATTAGATAAAATATTAGGAACAGTCCAAATTAAAAATGACACTTGTGGTTTAGGCTTCAATACTTGTAATGAATCTTCTCACAAAGTCAAAACCAACGTTTTAGGAGAATCTACTAGGAAAGTCTTTAGAGATCACTCCTTAGGTAAATCTTTTCGACATGTTTTTACTTGTACACATTGTGGTCGAAAAGGTCATCTTAGGAAATTTTGTTTTGATCTTAAACGTATTCCTAGAAAATCCCAACGTAAAGCAACCAAGGTAGTTAAAATTAATACACCCCAAGACAGTCATTCTTCATTAATTTGGGTTAGAAAATCCGACTTGGTTGCCTTACAAAATGGGATTTTTTATTCTCATTTTCTTTCACATGCTTCCTCCCTTGCTAAATCTAAACGATGAACGTGTTAGTGTTTGCATACTTTAGCTTTTGTACTTCATGCTATATTCACATACTAAATGTATTTTCTAGTTTATGCTCCATGCTTATCACATGCTAGAATTATGATTTTTGTTATCTTTTGTATTATATTTCCTTCATTTTGTTTGCATTAAATGAAAAATACAAAAAGATTTTTGTTTATCATTTGGATTTTATCTCTTGGTAATTTAAGCTTAATGAAAATTCAAATGATTTTTGTTTGTCTTTTGAGTATATATTTTTTATTTTTGGTTAAAAATTTCAAAAACTCAAAATGATTTTATTTTGTGTGTATTTTAGTTTGACACACTTTACGTGGCATACACTTGTGTTTGAATCCCATCTTTTACGCTCTCATGTGGCTAGAATTTTTGGTTTACATTGTCAATCCTTATTATGTTCTTTACCATGCTTACATGGAGTAGTTGGATTTTGTGTTGTTTAAATGGATTTTATTTTTATATGCCTCTATTCACACATGCACGAGCTCTTTTGAATTTTTAACTTCATATGTATATTTGAGCTATGTGATGTGTTCTCCTTTCAATCTTGTCATCTACATATTTGTGACTTAGGAGGACTAGTGCATGTCAAAATCCGTTGCACGTGAGATTTGTGTGAAAAATAAAAAACATGATAAATGAAAATGTGCACGGGGAAGGGCTCCGAAAGGACTAAGTGATCCTTTGCGAGTGTAAGCCACCGTTTTTAATGGACCTAAAATAAATACGTGGTCTAAATGCCTAAAAACAGAAAATATGGCATTAAAAAGAAAAACAAATTGCACATTTTTTCGACACGAGAGAAAGCTCTTCTAGAGAAGCTTGAATATACAGAAGGCGAGAGAGATGGCATTAGGGGTTTAATGGAATCCTTGAAAAAGGAGCTTCTTGCTTTTGAAGAGCGAAATGTTTTATTAGAGACTAATATTTTAGAATTGCAAAATAAATTAAAAGACTCTAGTAATGTCAAATTTGATTTGGAGTGTCATTCGAAAAAATTAGATAAAATATTAGGAACAGTCCAAATTAAAAATGACACTTGTGGTTTAGGCTTCAATACTTGTAATGAATCTTCTCACAAAGTCAAAACCAACGTTTTAGGAGAATCTACTAGGAAAGTCTTTAGAGATCACTCCTTAAGTAAATCTTTTCGACATGTTTTTACTTGTACACATTGTGGTCGAAAAGGTCATCTTAGGAAATTTTGTTTTGATCTTAAACGTATTCCTAGAAAATCCCAACGTAAAGCAACCAAGGTAGTTAAAATTAATACACCCCAAGACAGTCATTCTTCATTAATTTGGGTTAGAAAATCCGACTTGGTTGCCTTACAAAATGGGATTTTTTATTCTCATTTTCTTTCACATGCTTCCTCCCTTGCTAAATCTAAACGATGAACGTGTTAGTGTTTGCATACTTTAGCTTTTGTACTTCACGCTATATTCACATACTAAATGTATTTTCTAGTTTATGCTCCATGCTTATCACATGCTAGAATTATGATTTTTGTTATCTTTTGTATTATATTTCCTTCATTTTGTTTGCATTAAATGAAAAATACAAAAAGATTTTTGTTTATCATTTGGATTTTATCTCTTGGTAATTTAAGCTTAATGAAAATTCAAATGATTTTTGTTTGTCTTTTGAGTATATATTTTTTATTTTTGGTTAAAAATTTCAAAAACTCAAAATGATTTTATTTTGTGTGTATTTTAGTTTGACACACTTTACGTGGCATACACTTGTGTTTGAATCCCATCTTTTACGCTCTCATGTGGCTAGAATTTTTGGTTTAGATTGTCAATCCTTATTATGTTCTTTACCATGCTTACATGGAGTAGTTGGATTTTGTGTTGTTTAAATGGATTTTATTTTTATATGCCTCTATTCACACATGCACGAGCTCTTTTGAATTTTTAACTTCATATGTATATTTGAGCTATGTGATGTGTTCTCCTTTCAATCTTGTCATCTACATATTTGTGACTTAGGAGGACTAGTGCATGTCAAAATCCGTTGCACGTGAGATTTGTGTGAAAAATAAAAAACATGATAAATGAAAATGTGCACGGGGAAGGGCTCCGAAAGGACTAAGTGATCCTTTGCGAGTGTAAGCCACCGTTTTTAATGGACCTAAAATAAATACGTGGTCTAAATGCCTAAAAACAGAAAATATGGCATTAAAAAGAAAAACAAATTGCACATTTTTTCGACACGAGAGAAAGCTCTTCTAGAGAAGCTTGAATATACAGAAGGCGAGAGAGATGGCATTAGGGGTTTAATGGAATCCTTGAAAAATGAGCTTCTTGCTTTTGAAGAGCGAAATGTTTTATTAGAGACTAATATTTTAGAATTGCAAAATAAATTAAAAGACTCTAGTAATGTCAAATTTGATTTGGAGTGTCATTCGAAAAAATTAGATAAAATATTAGGAACAGTCCAAATTAAAAATGACACTTGTGGTTTAGGCTTCAATACTTGTAATGAATCTTCTCACAAAGTCAAAACCAACGTTTTAGGAGAATCTACTAGGAAAGTCTTTAGAGATCACTCCTTAGGTAAATCTTTTCGACATGTTTTTACTTGTACACATTGTGGTCGAAAAGGTCATCTTAGGAAATTTTGTTTTGATCTTAAACGTATTCCTAGAAAATCCCAACGTAAAGCAACCAAGGTAGTTAAAATTAATACACCCCAAGACAGTCATTCTTCATTAATTTGGGTTAGAAAATCCGACTTGGTTGCCTTACAAAATGGGATTTTTTATTCTCATTTTCTTTCACATGCTTCCTCCCTTGCTAAATCTAAACGATGAACGTGTTAGTGTTTGCATACTTTAGCTTTTGTACTTCATGCTATATTCACATACTAAATGTATTTTCTAGTTTATGCTCCATGCTTATCACATGCTAGAATTATGATTTTTGTTATCTTTTGTATTATATTTCCTTCATTTTGTTTGCATTAAATGAAAAATACAAAAAGATTTTTGTTTATCATTTGGATTTTATCTCTTGGTAATTTAAGCTTAATGAAAAATTCAAATGATTTTTGTTTGTCTTTTGAGTATATATTTTTTATTTTTGGTTAAAAATTTCAAAAATTCAAAATGATTTTATTTTGTGTGTATTTTAGTTTGACACACTTTACGTGGCATACACTTGTGTTTGAATCCCATCTTTTACGCTCTCATGTGGCTAGAATTTTTGGTTTAAATTGTCAATCCTTATTTTGTTCTTTACCATGCTTACATGGAGTAGTTGGATTTTGTGTTGTTTAAATGGATTTTATTTTTATATGCCTCTATTCATACATGCACGAGCTCTTTTGAATTTTTAACTTCATATGTATATTTGAGCTATGTGAGGTGTTCTCCTTTCAATCTTGTCATCTACATATTTGTGACTTAGGAGGACTAGTGCATGTCAAAATCCGTTGCACGTGAGATTTGTGTGAAAAATGAAAAACATGATAAATAAAAATGTGCACGGGGAAGGGCTCCGAAAGGACTAAGTGATCCTTTGCGAGTGTAAGCCACCGTTTTTAATGGACCTAAAATAAATACGTGGTCCAAATGCCTAAAAACAGAAAATATGGCTTTAAAAAGAAAAACAAATTGCACATTTTTTCGACACGAGAGAAAGCTCTTCTAGAGAAGCTTGAATATATAGAAGGCGAGAGAGATAGCCTTAGGGGTTTAATGGAATCCTTGAAAAAGGAGCTTCTTGCTTTTGAAGAGCGAAATGTTTTATTAGAGTCTAATATTTTAGAATTGCAAAATAAATTAAAAGACTCTAGTAATGTCAAATTTGATTTGGAGTGTCATTCGAAAAAATTAGATAAAATATTAGGAACAGTCCAAATTAAAAATGACACTTGTGGTTTAGGCTTCAATACTTGTAATGAATCTTCTCACAAAGTCAAAACCAACGTTTTAGGAGAATCTACTAGGAAAGTCTTTAGAGATCACTCCTTAGGTAAATCTTTTCGACATGTTTTTACTTGTACACATTGTGGTCGAAAAGGTCATCTTAGGAAATTTTGTTTTGATCTTAAACGTATTCCTAGAAAATCCCAACGTAAAGCAACCAAGGTAGTTAAAATTAATACACCCCAAGACAGTCATTCTTCATTAATTTGGGTTAGAAAATCCGACTTGGTTGCCTTACAAAATGGGATTTTTGATTCTCATTTTCTTTCACATGCTTCCTCCCTTGATAAATCTAAACGATGAACGTGTTAGTGTTTGCATACTTTAGCTTTTGTACTTCATGTTATATTCACATACTAAATGTATTTTCTAGTTTATGCTCCATGCTTATCACATGCTAGAATTATGATTTTTGTTATCTTTTGTATTATATATCCTTCATTTTGTTTGCATTAAATGAAAAATACAAAAAGATTTTTGTTTATCATTTGGATTTTATCTCTTGGTAATTTAAGCTTAATGAAAAATTCAAATGATTTTTGTTTGTCTTTTGAGTATATATTTTTTTATTTTTGGTTAAAAATTTCAAAAACTCAAAATGATTTTATTTTGTGTGTATTTTAGTTTGACACACTTTACGTGGCATACACTTGTGTTTGAATCCCAACTTTTACGCTCTCATGTGGCTAGAATTTTTGGTTTAGATTGTCAATCCTTATTATGTTCTTTACCATGCTTACATGGAGTAGTTGGATTTTGTGTTGTTTAAATGGATTTTATTTTTATATGCCTCTATTCACACATGCACGAGCTCTTTTGAATTTTTAACTTCATATGTATATTTGAGCTATGTGATGTGTTCTCCTTTCAATCTTGTCATCTACATATTTGTGACTTAGGAGGACTAGTGCATGTCAAAATCCGTTGCACGTGAGATTTGTGTGAAAAATAAAAAACATGATAAATGAAAATGTGCACGGGGAAGGGCTCCGAAAGGACTAAGTGATCCTTTGCGAGTGTAAGCCACCGTTTTTAATGGACCTAAAATAAATACGTGGTCTAAATGCCTAAAAACAGAAAATATGGCATTAAAAAGAAAAACAAATTGCACATTTTTTCGACACGAGAGAAAGCTCTTCTAGAGAAGCTTGAATATACAGAAGGCGAGAGAGATGGCATTAGGGGTTTAATGGAATCCTTGAAAAAGGAGCTTCTTGCTTTTGAAGAGCGAAATGTTTTATTAGAGTCTAATATTTTAGAATTGCAAAATAAATTAAAAGACTCTAGTAATGTCAAATTTGATTTGGAGTGTCATTCGAAAAAATTAGATAAAATATTAGGAACAGTCCAAATTAAAAATGACACTTGTGGTTTAGGCTTCAATACTTGTAATGAATCTTCTCACAAAGTCAAAACCAACGTTTTAGGAGAATCTACTAGGAAAGTCTTTAGAGATCACTCCTTAGGTAAATCTTTTCGACATGTTTTTACTTGTACACATTGTGGTCGAAAAGGTCATCTTAGGAAATTTTGTTTTGATCTTTAACGTATTCCTAGAAAATCCCAACGTAAAGCAACCAAGGTAGTTAAAATTAATACACCCCAAGACAGTCATTCTTCATTAATTTGGGTTAGAAAATCCGACTTGGTTGCCTTACAAAATGGGATTTTTTATTCTCATTTTCTTTCACATGCTTCCTCCCTTGCTAAATCTAAACGATGAACGTGTTAGTGTTTGCATACTTTAGCTTTTGTACTTCACGCTATATTCACATACTAAATGTATTTTCTAGTTTATGCTCCATGCTTATCACATGCTAGAATTATGATTTTTGTTATCTTTTGTATTATATTTCCTTCATTTTGTTTGCATTAAATGAAAAATACAAAAAGATTTTTGTTTATCATTTGGATTTTATCTCTTGGTAATTTAAGCTTAATGAAAATTCAAATGATTTTTGTTTGTCTTTTGAGTATATATTTTTTATTTTTGGTTAAAAATTTCAAAAACTCAAAATGATTTTATTTTGTGTGTATTTTAGTTTGACACACTTTACGTGGCATACACTTGTGTTTGAATCCCATCTTTTACGCTCTCATGTGGCTAGAATTTTTGGTTTAGATTGTCAATCCTTATTATGTTCTTTACCATGCTTACATGGAGTAGTTGGATTTTGTGTTGTTTAAATGGATTTTATTTTTATATGCCTCTATTCACACATGCACGAGCTCTTTTGAATTTTTAACTTCATATGTATATTTGAGCTATGTGATGTGTTCTCCTTTCAATCTTGTCATCTACATATTTGTGACTTAGGAGGACTAGTGCATGTCAAAATCCGTTGCACGTGAGATTTGTGTGAAAAATAAAAAACATGATAAATGAAAATGTGCACGGGGAAGGGCTCCGAAAGGACTAAGTGATCCTTTGCGAGTGTAAGCCACCGTTTTTAATGGACCTAAAATAAATACGTGGTCTAAATGCCTAAAAACAGAAAATATGGCATTAAAAAGAAAAACAAATTGCACATTTTTTCGACACGAGAGAAAGCTCTTCTAGAGAAGCTTGAATATACAGAAGGCGAGAGAGATGGCATTAGGGGTTTAATGGAATCCTTGAAAAATGAGCTTCTTGCTTTTGAAGAGCGAAATGTTTTATTAGAGACTAATATTTTAGAATTGCAAAATAAATTAAAAGACTCTAGTAATGTCAAATTTGATTTGGAGTGTCATTCGAAAAAATTAGATAAAATATTAGGAACAGTCCAAATTAAAAATGACACTTGTGGTTTAGGCTTCAATACTTGTAATGAATCTTCTCACAAAGTCAAAACCACCGTTTTAGGAGAATCTACTAGGAAAGTCTTTAGAGATCACTCCTTAGGTAAATCTTTTCGACATGTTTTTACTTGTACACATTGTGGTCGAAAAGGTCATCTTAGGAAATTTTGTTTTGATCTTAAACGTATTCCTAGAAAATCCCAACGTAAAGCAACCAAGGTAGTTAAAATTAATACACCCCAAGACAGTCATTCTTCATTAATTTGGGTTAGAAAATCCGACTTGGTTGCCTTACAAAATGGGATTTTTTATTCTCATTTTCTTTCACATGCTTCCTCCCTTGATAAATCTAAACGATGAACGTGTTAGTGTTTGCATACTTTAGCTTTTGTACTTCATGTTATATTCACATACTAAATGTATTTTCTAGTTTATGCTCCATGCTTATCACATGCTAGAATTATGATTTTTGTTATCTTTTGTATTATATTTCCTTCATTTTGTTTGCATTAAATGAAAAATACAAAAAGATTTTTGTTTATCATTTGGATTTTATCTCTTGGTAATTTAAGCTTAATGAAAAATTCAAATGATTTTTGTTTGTCTTTTGAGTATATATTTTTTTATTTTTGGTTAAAAATTTCAAAAACTCAAAATGATTTTATTTTGTGTGTATTTTAGTTTGACACACTTTACGTGGCATACACTTGTGTTTGAATCCCATCTTTTACGCTCTCATGTGGCTAGAATTTTTGGTTTAGATTGTCAATCCTTATTATGTTCTTTACCATGCTTACATGGAGTAGTTGGATTTTGTGTTGTTTAAATGGATTTTATTTTTATATGTCTCTATTCACACGTGCACGAGCTCTTTTGAATTTTTAACTTCATATGTATATTTGAGCT
This sequence comes from Sambucus nigra, assembly GCA_949130495.1. Lineage (NCBI taxonomy): Eukaryota > Viridiplantae > Streptophyta > Magnoliopsida > Dipsacales > Adoxaceae > Sambucus > Sambucus nigra. The sequence goes on along the minus strand of OX422214.1, from coordinate 322,637,855 downwards.
ATGTGAGGTGTTCTCCTTTCAATCTTGTCATCTACATATTTGTGACTTAGGAGGACTAGTGCATGTCAAAATCCGTTGCACGTGAGATTTGTGTGAAAAATGAAAAACATGATAAATAAAAATGTGCACGGGGAAGGGCTCCGAAAGGACTAAGTGATCCTTTGCGAGTGTAAGCCACCGTTTTGAATGGACCTAAAATAAATACGTGGTCCAAATGCCTAAAAATAGAAAATATGGCTTTAAAAAGAAAAAGAAATTGCCAAGGCCTATGTTTGATTGATATATTCATTCAAAATTAACATAAATGCTTATTGAGGGAGATTGGATGGTATATCAACGGTTTGCACAATGTCCATTTATCCTAGTTGTGTATCTCATGTCATGACTCTATTGGTTTGTAGAATCATCAATATGATAGGCTTGTATGCATTGTGTATGTTTGCTCATTGAGTTCAATTTATACTGTCACATGAGGTTATATTCAAATGTGATGAAGTTTGCAATCAATTGAGAACTCCGTGAACATGTTTTAAGTGATTGGGTCTAAATTTAATCGTTACTAGTTCACACCACAACACTTCCGTTTCCATATGACACATTTTTATCATACAAGTGTGAAAAACTCCTATTATATTTTGTGTGTGTCATTTGTGTGTTTCTATCTATATATATGTGCATGTGCATTCTTGATATATTTCTAGTACATACATACATACATACATATATATATATATATATATATATATATATATGATATTTTGTTTTGCCTTTGCCTTGCTTTCTAGTCCTTTATGCTTATACTGTCGTTTTGGTATCTATCTTAGATTAGTTGTGCTTTTGTTACCCTTATGATTTCATGTCTTATCACTTTAAGCTTCAACATGTTTTTATATTTGTTCTTTATCCTTTGCCTATTCCTGAACAAAAAGGGAGAGAATGATAGGGGGAGAAGGTATCTTATCCTATTATAATCTTCTCGGAGTTTAGGAGATTTAACTTAGGGGGAGTAACTAACTTCTTGGGTTAATCATTTTTATAAAGGGGAGAATTAATTTTGGGGGAGTATTTATTTTAATTACATTAAATACTTTGATATTCCCTATGCATTTGATAGTTTGCTTAAGTGCGCAGGAATTCTTCTAAAGCGGCAACTTTCAATGGCAAAGCATTTGATCCTTGGGTTGTGTCAAGTTTGGGTGGGTTAAGTTTTGAGTCTAGTAGAGCTTGATGGCCCTTTAGACTTTTTGTTTGGTTTTTGTCCCGGAATAACCAAAGGGGGAGATTTATAAAGACATAAATTTTCAATTGAGTCCATATATAGTTTTGGCTTAATTCTGGACAAAAATATTTATTCATAGGATTGTATTTAATTATAATATTCTCAAGCCTATGAAGAGTTTGTTGAAGACGTAACGGCAAAGAGTATAAAGCTTCATCAATATGCCGATTTGCATGCCTCGTTTCTACGTCATCAAACATGGTTCCATGCTCCCAAGGTATGAATGAAATATTATATATATAGGAGCTTGGAACAAGTTTAATTGGGTGTTAGGTTTAATTAAAGCTGTGTTTCATTTTCAGAAATAATTAATTAAAACTTTAAAATCGAATTTTTCTGGGCTAAAATCGAATTTTTCAAACTTTCTGGAAGTTAGTTCGATATGTCGTTCGAACCAGATGTCGTTCGAATGAGATTGCCAACGACTTCCCATTATGGCATACTGGAACTTCGTTCGAAATATCGTTCGAACGAGATTGTCGTTCTAACGAGGATTCTAACGAGCTTCTAACGAGTCCATACTGGAACTTCGTCAGAAGACTCGTTCGAACGAGAATGTCGTTCAAACGAAATATCGTTCGAACGAGATGCTAGGCGGGAACAGTTTTTGGCACTTTTAAGCAGTTTTTCTCCCACTTCCCCACTTGTTTCTTAACCAACTTTTTTCAGACTTTATCATGTGTGGGAATAACATTTTCCAACTTAATTTTTCCATTCTATTTCATCTCTTGGAGAGAGTTTGAGAGCTAAATTGTTTAAGGAAAATGTTCGTGTTTTTGAGTGAGATTTTTATGTAGAGAAAAATATACACCACTCTAGTTTATACCCAATTGTTTGTTTATCCAAGTTTCAATATATATACATCTTGCTTGGAGTTTTGGCACCGGGTTCATCTCTTCCGTTCAAAGAGAAGTTTTGGGTTTGCTTCTACATCCATCAAAGAAAGAAGAAGCTGTTTGTTGCGATATTACCCACTTGGAGAAAGGCTCCTTGTTCGGGTGACGGTGACCATACAAAGTCTGATCGGTGGACTCCGAGACCGTGGTGGAGCTCCGTGGTTATCCGCTAGGAAGAGGTATCTACAAGAAGCGTCAGGGCTTGAGAGGGATCGAGTCGTGTGTTGTAATCCTTTCAGTCTTGTATTTGTAAATTCCGTACTTAGTGGATTTGAGGCTAGGGCCGTCCAAGGTTGTTTTTCGTCTTGGTTTTTTCCTCGTACATCGCGGCGTAGTGGATTAATTATTTTTTTTTATCTTTTGCAAAATCACCTAGAACACATGCTTAGCTAAAAATATAAAAATTGATTTACGTGTTTAATTGGGGTAATGTGTAGTTAATTAATTCAAGTCATTTAATTTAATTGTTAAAATTGGTTTGGCCTAATTTGATAAAATTCCGCATATAGCAAATTCTAGGACTTGAATGAATTAACTTGGTTTAAGTGAAAATGATTTTAATGAGTTAATTTAATTTCACTCGGTTTAATTTTAATTTGTTTAAGAAAATTAAAATTTGGTAATTCGTTTGTTTGTGAACCATCACACATCTTTACGCTTCCGCATCTTGATATATATATAAAAGGAAATAATATTTAAATTAAAAGAAAATTAAAATCGTCGGACTATCCTCCTTCAAACTCCACTAAAAGTGATTAAGATTTGTAAAGTCAATTTAAGTCCTAATTATTATGTGCAGTTAATCTGGGTGATTTACAAGATAATAATCGATTCATCTTTTAGGTGGGTTTGTAATTTCTTTAATCCTACTTTTTCATGTGAGGTGATAACGCATAAAATATAAGGCACACGGTTTTTATTTTCAGTCGCAAAAATCCTTCCCTAGGAAAAACGACAGACTCTCCAAAGAGTCAACCTAGTCTACTTCCAGTAAAACCAAAACGAAATAGGAACGACTATACAAACATCAAACAAGACAACGAAAGAAGATAGATATAGCTATCACTTCACCTAGATTAAACTCTCTATTGGTTGATTCTTCTGATCTGTCCTTAGTCCGTCCTTATTGACGTCACGTTCTTCATGTCACAACTGCTCCTTCTTGCTCTCCTTAGATCACGTTCGACTTAGTTCCCATTGCGTCTTAGATGTAAGTGAAGTGTTTGTGTGCTATGTGCTGTCCTAGATGACACACATGCACACACGTAATGGTACAACTGAATGTTATGCAAAAATTTACCACCTAAATATCAATCTCAACTCTTCTGTTTTGTTCTTATATTTAAATCAATATTTCTTGATTAAAAACAGGCTTAGCAAACTTCTTTATCCAAAAATTACAACAATCAAAGTTGATTTAATATATACACAACAACAAGTGCCTACCTGAATAAATGGTGTATAGTGAGTGAGTTATAAGTGATGTAAATGATCTAACCAATGATCATGAAATCATTTAAAAAATCAAGTGATCACATAATACACAATAATATTCATGACTGAAAAATATGGAAAAAAATATCAAGCACGCAGTCAAGTATCAAATGCTAATTAAAAAAAATTGGTTTAGATTAAATCAATTTAATCTAATATCCTATTAAGTCCATATTAAACAGACCAAAACATTTATATACTTGATTCAATCCAATATGTTCTTGTTCTCAGTCTAAGTCCTTGTTCCAATATGGTCAAATATACAGGTATGTGCTTGTACAGTCCAATGCCAAATTATAATCAAGATTCAATACAAGTAATATTTATTTTATGAATAAATCCTCACTGATTTAGGTTTAAGTATTAAAACCTCGAATATAATGTAACTTTGTTACAATTAAAATTTCTTGAATATTTTTAAAACAAAATGTTTTAAATGAAACTAGAACAACAAATCAATCAAGAATATACAAAATACACAAAAATAGATTTTTGGTCGTGTAGTGTTCTATTTATAGAATATAATAGCAACAATACTACAAGTATATAAATCTAGAAGAAAACAGATCTAAGAGCATATACACAAAGAAAGGAATACTTACAACCATTTTATCCTTTAAAAATAGAAACGAGAAAAGGAGGTTCTAGAAAAAAAAATCATCTTGAACATGCACCTCTAGAGTGTTTCAAGTTTATTGAAATGAAGCAATATTTTTTCACGAAATACACACTTGGAAATATATCATGGAAACAAGAAGTGTTGTAGCAGCAATTAAACAATTAAATGCAGAATTAAAATCAGGAACGAAATTACCCAATTTTTTTGGAGCAAATAAATCTGGGACAGAAAAGTATAAGAATTTCGGAACTGGACAGTCAAGAACACGGCTGAGTCGCGAACAATGTCGCTCTCTTTAAGGTGTTTCGCGGCTCTGCCTCCAATTTGTGCCGACAGTGTACAGCCACGTCACCCCCAGGATAAAACAGCCTCGAAATTAATACGAATTAGCAACACGAATCTGATTCGCTCAACAAACACCCATTTTATATTACATATACTGCTCGATCAAGATAAATATAAATAATCTTGGAAAGATTATATATTTCTGTGTTGTTATAATTATTCAGGAATGAATAATTATTTCTGTAAAGCATTCGGAGGAAGATGAGAACTGTTTCCAGAAAATTTTTTTGGGAGTTAACTGTATATAAAAAACGGACGCTACAACCTATTTTATGGGGAAAAAGAAAAGAGACGTTGGAAAACAACGTGGAGAAAATTCTGGAAATAGTGGGCAACTCGGTTGAAGAAATCAACACGGAATAAAAGTTAATTTATTTGTCCAAAAAATTAATTCTTAATGAGCCCAAGCCCAAGACCCCGGACACGGGCCGGGCCGGATGGCGGCGCGCGCATGTGTGACTTGGCCCATTGGGTCTGTCCCACATACCCACAAAAACTTGAATGCCCAAAGCGCTGAACCTTTGTTCCCAACAAATTGTAAATATACACAACACATATTTTCCTTTCCACACCGATTTGGGACACTGTCTTAAAGGCTTTTCAAAGTTTTGCAAACAGCTAACAACAGCTGTGTTCCAACAAGAAGTGTATAGACTCTCTCTCTATTTCTCTCAAAAAATGGGCAGAGCTTTGGCGTAAAAAAAAATTCTTCGTTCTAAAAAATGAGACCCAAAGGCTTGTAGATATAAAGTGTACAGTGATTGGTATAAAAAGGTTTCTCATTAATTCAGACAAAAGGATAGTATCCTTTGATAAAATTTGATTGAGTGGCTGGAAAACAAACACAAAGAGGGTTCCTAAAAATCGGACACGCATAATGCCGGCTGTAAACAACTGAAAGATAAACGTGACATGTAGTTATATAAAACGAAGTCATTTTAAACAATATAAAAAACCAACTTTGGTTTTGAGAAAATCATGGGCGGTGGAAAACAAATCGAGGGATGGCATTATAAACACGATGTCGTTTAAGATTTAGTGCAAGATAGTTGTGAAACATTTCAAAAGTTACCGTTGAAGATTACCGAACACGACGCCCTTTTAAAGAACTAGAAGGCTTGTTGTTTGAGTTTTTTTTAAATCCAAGGGGTTGTTTGGTAAAAAATAAAGGCACGCAATTACCTGCTATGGTCATGTCTTGGCTAGCTAATAGGATATAAGCATTTATTACAGGACAACTAAAATTTGCCTAAGGCTATGACTTGATAACGTTTGATCAAGACAGGTAGGGTATAGTCAAAAGTCAAATTTGTCGATTACAATTAAATATGATGTAGTATAAAAATCGTGAACAAGAAATTGTTACCATACATAATAATATTACACTACCACGCATGCATACATATAAATATTACATGTGAACAACAGTATATATATACAAATATAACATACTCAAGACTTGAATTAAATTTAAAAAGAATAGTATACATATTAATTGTAATATACCTAATTTATGAGTAATTATTTTTACACTAATTTGCCTAGTTGGTTAATTATATAAAATAAAGGAAGTTGAAGTAAATATTACTTTAAGTCATTTAAGTGATAATATTAACTGAAGTTTGCATGTTTAATGCTAAGTGATTGTAATTAGCATCATGTTATGTTTTGTTGTATCGTTGTGCTTCAAGCGACAGTAATGATTTATATTCCAAGTGGATCACTATTAATGAATAAATATGACAATGGAACATGAAATAACCTATGTTATTCCGGATGCTGGGCGCGGTTAGTCCGAAAATGGTTCATATAGTCAAAATAAGTACCAAGTTATATTTTTGGATTCTAGAGTACTTTAGACCGATTATAACTTAAGTATGTTGTTATGAGTCATTTTAATGGTGTAGTAGCATTTAAAGTTGAACTTAACGTAATTGGGTATTTTAGTCTTGCTAGAACAGTTATTTCTCATTTATGTTTCTAAAGCTAGAGAGAGTTGAGAGAAGAGAAAACTTGGGAGAAAAATGAGAGAGAGGAGATTTATTGATTAGAGCTTGGAAATCGTTTCTAGAAAGAGAATCCGAAACTACAAACTTGAGGCAAGTTTCTAACTTGCAATTATGTATTATTTAGTGTGGATAATTTGTATTGATGTGTTTTTGGAGATGTAAACCATTAATGGGTTTTGATGATTTTTGGTGTTTAAACCCTTAAATATTGATTTAGATATGATTTGAGTTTGATTTATTAGTTAGTGGGGTGTAGAAATGATTTCGTGTTTTTATGAGTTTATTATGTTGGGATTTGAGGGAAGAAAAATAGGTTTTGAGTATTTAGGGTTCATATAACCCGTAGCCCAAACTGGGCAAATTGACTATAGCGAATCGATTCACCCTCCTAAGCGAATCAACTCACTGAAAATGGTGGCTACAGGTCTGGGAAACCGAATCGATTCGGGTTAAGGATGAATCGATTCAGACTAAGAAAGAAAATTGGTTTTCTTAGCTGAATCGATTCACTTTTAGGGCGAATCGATTCGCTATCAGGGGCTAATCGATTCGGCCCTAGGGGAATCGATTCGTAAATCCTGCCATTTAAGGATATTTTTCTAACTTAGCTTTTAGCCCCTTTCTTTTAGGTTTGAGGCCAGGAAACCTTCTCTTATGAAGTAATATAGAGTATTAGAGGCTTATACTAGGGAGACGAATACCTTAGAATAGAAAAGGGGTAATTGGGTTTATTTTGGGGGCATTTTAATAAACGTTAATGTAGTTTTTCATTTACTAAGCTAGTCTAGGACTAAGGGAAAGTAGGGTGATATGGTTTTGGACTTTTAGAGATTTGTATGAGGTAGATCACACTTGTGGACTTATAGGATTGTCTTTAACTCTCGGAGACTAGTATGGGGACACTTAAACGTTGTGGTTTATGTCGTTAAAAATATATAGTTGCGGTATAATGGAATGCAAAATTTTAAATTGGCATATCTTGTGAATTATGACTTGCATATACATACCTCTCTAAATTCTATCATAACGAAAGTCAAGAGAATGAGGTGAAGTTCCCTAGCTTGTGAATGGAAGGTGGATATAATCCTCGGCCATAGGACCGGTGGTTATATTGTGTTGCTATTTTATTCGGTGTGAGGCAATTCCGGGTATGGTTATGACTCACTATCCAATGTATATGGCCACTTCCCACGCGACGCGATTTAGGATGCCCAAGTGGTCTTGGTTGTCGGCCCTGGAAGATGATAACTATTTAGGGGCACATCCAGTGGGGTGACTCCTGGAAGGATGGTCTTAGAATCGTTTTATTTTAATTGTAACTATTCTCACGAATGTGGCATTTCATAACTGGCTAATGCATTTAAAAATCAACGGTACGGATTAAGTTTACGAATGCGGAATGGACTTGTGAAGTCATATTTTACAAAACTACAATTTAAGCTTATTAAAATGGAATTTAGTTATTTCTCTTGCATTGATGAATAGTTAACACTATAAATGGAATTGGGCTAGGATATGCACTTAGATGAGAGGTCATGATTACTCTTATTGTGAAGAGCGATTTACACTTGTTTATGATGTTATGATTCATAAATGTTATGCCTTTTATTCACACGTATATCATATCAAACCGGGCCCTAACCCATTTATATTTCTCTATTTTGTATGGATCCTATTTATGCTCGGGTGCTCCGCCGCATGGACGCCCGTTTTAATCTCCCCTTCTCAGTGTCAGGGAGCTACAACATTTTTGTGGATGTTGTAGGATTTTTTCTATAGGCGCATCCATCGTTTGTATAATCTAGTTATGATCAGTATGTACATTCGGACGTGTTGCCCAAGTTTTGTACTTGCAAATATTGTGATATTTAACTGTAATACTTGGTGTAACCTGTTTGTAATAGTTTGTTAACCGATAACTTATTCGGTTATTATTTTGTAGTTTGGTTGTTAAACTGTTACATATTTCTATTTACTTATCCACCTTATTTTAAAATTGGATTGTCAAAATAGTTTTTATTAAACTTTTAAATAAATTTAACATCCATTTTCTAAAATAATTGGTGGTTATCTCGTACTATTATTTTCACGATAGTGATGCTAAGAATGGACCATCTATGATTCTTGTATTTATTGGAGTATCGGGTTGGACACCTCTTATTTTAATAAGTGGGGTGTCACATATGGTATCAAAGCCTCAGGTTCTAGAGTCCTTAGGATCTATACGGACTTATCACATTCTACCGTTGCTTTCTTTAATATAGAGCCCTAGTTTTAGGACTGTTTTGTTTATGCATGCTTGCGGTCTCCTGCTAAGAGAAATTATTTTATACTGTATTCTCATTTAGTTGTATTCGACTCAGATGCCGCTTAGAAGAGGTCGCCCGATGAAAGTAAATCGAGTTAAAGAGAACGTAGAGTCCCCACCACCGTAAGGAACGATAAATGCGGCAAAGGTGGCTTATATTATTTCCCAGGCAGTCAACGCTGCAATGACTGCTAAAGACCAACAGTTTCCCTAAGCCCAACAATCGGTAGCACCATAGGATCAAGCCCATGCGGGACCCTCCATGTGGGAGAGATTTAGAGAATCTTTCTTAAAAGATCACCATTAAGAATTTCAGGGTGGCGCTGATGTGATTGTGGAAAACCAGTGGGAGAAAGATATGCAACGCCATATATGAATGGTGGAGTGTAGCGGGGAACGAAAACAGATTCTCTCCACTCTCAAACTGGTAGGAGCATCTCTACATTGGTGGGAGTCGGTGACAACTTCGGAGCTGAGGGATACCATGTCTATCTCGAACTTTTGCATTTTGTTCGATCGAAAGTATTTTCCTCCCGTAGTCCAGAAGGAGATGAGGAGGAAACTCCCGAATTTTTTTCAAGGGGAATGGTCAGTTGCAGAATATTAAGAGGAATTTACATGTCTAGCGAACTTTGTACCGGATGAAGTCATTCCAGAGGAAAGGAGGATATCAAAATTTATCGGGCATTTGAATTGGATAATAAGGAAGCACTTGTTGGGAAATCCATCTTTGCAAACGTTTGGTGATGTGATGAATGTAGCCTTGCTCCATTGCCAAGATCACCGTCTTCATGGGAAATAGAGTAAAAAGAGTACAAATTCGGGTCAACCTAGTAAACAAAGAGGTAACGGTGCCGGTGGAGCACTACCCTCACCACAATAGTAGGGAATTAAACAAAAAGAGAGGGACACCCAGTAGGGGGACCCGTCTAAGAAACAACATTTTGGGGGTTTTAACTTTGGCGGAGGTGGTTTTAGGCACGATCAGGGTGCCCAAAAACAGCATCAGTTACGCCAACAAGGCCAAGAAGGCAGAGGAAATAATGGGGGTCGAGGCCATCAGGGCCAAGGCATAAAGCAGTTTTGGAATAATAATCGGGGCCATCATCCGAAAAATTTGGCATGACATTATTTTCAGTGTGGTGATTAGGGTCAGTTTAAGAGATCTTGTCCATAGTTGATCGGGGGACAGTTGCCTAAAGGTCCTCAGCATCACTAGGCACATCAATAGGCTCCAGCGCCTATTCCATCTGTCCCTCTACAACAGGGGAAACTTTAGTATGGGTGTGTGTATCATATTCAGGATGCTTTACTTCCTCCTGGCCCGCCAGTACCGCTAGCTATTGAGGGTAAGTTTCCCATTCGCGGGTATTTGGATCGAGTGTTATTTGATATGGACACAACACACTCGTTTATTGCTAGGTATTTTGTTCATTCGGCAGGGTTGATTAAGTCTCCGGAGAGTACCTTTACTAGTGTGGAATTTTCCATGGGTGATGATTCACTTATATTCTTTGTTTGAAGAGGATAAGAATAAACCTTGGTAATTTGCATTTTGAGTCCGATTTACTCGTCCTGGATATGGTCGGGTTTGATGTTATTTTGGATATGGACTGGTTAATGAAATACCGATCCATGGTAAATTTCTACGGGAGAAGTATAGTCTTTGTCATTATGGGGAAAGAAATGTTTTTAGTGGCTATGCCTTTTTCGAATCGCAGTTTGAGAACATAATTATGTTGTATTGAGGAGGAGACTTCACGCGAAATAGTCATTTCCTCAGACTCGATTCCTGTTGTTAGAGAATTTTAGGATGTTTTGCGGGAGGTTTTGGGCTTACCCCCAAGTCATGAGATTGAGTTTGTAATTGATTTAACACTGGGAACTCAACCGATTGCAAGAGATCCATATCGTATGGCTCCTTTGGAAATGAGAGAGTTGAGGGATAAAATTCAGTAACTATTAGAGCAAGGATTTATTCAGCATAGTACGCTGCCATGGGGTGCTCCTGTGTTTTTTATGAAGAAGAGAGATGGTTCCCTCCGGTTATGCGTTGATTACCGGGAATTAAATGAAGTCACCATCAGGAACAAATACCCGTTACCTCAGATCGATGATTTGTTTGATCAATTAGGGGTAGCGTCGTACTTATCTAAGATAGATTTGAGGATTTTGTATCATCAACTGTGAATTTGAGAGCAAGACATGTCGAAGACTGCATTCTTGACTAGATATGGGTCCTATGAGTTTTTGGTCATGCCTTTTGGGCTAACCAACGCTCCAGCCATATTTATGGACCTTATGAATAGAGTGTTTCAGGACTTCCTAGACCAGCTTTTCATAGTGTTTATTGACGACATTCTAGTCTATTCTCGGACTGAAGCTGATCACGAAGAACATCTATGATTGGTCCTGCAAATACTACGGTATCATCAACTGTATACTAAGTTTGAGAAGTGTGGTTTTTGGTTACAGGAAGTGTAGTTTTTAGGGCACATTGTGACGGTTGAGGGTATTTATGTAGACCCGAGTAAAGTTGCTACGGTGAGGGAACGGAGTCAGCCCACGATGTCTACTGAGATTCGTAGTTTCCTGGGTTTAGCGGGATATTACTATCGTTTTATTAAAGATTTTTCCAAGATTGCTGGCCCTTTGTCGAACTTGACCCGAAAGGGAGTGAAATTTGTTTGGGATGATTCCTGTCAGCTAGCTTTCGATGAGTTGAGGGACAAGTTGACTTCTGCTCCTGTACTCGCGTTGCCAAGACTAGCAGTGGACTATTTAGTCTTCACTGATGTGTCTCTTTCAGGATTGGGAGGTGTGTTACAATAGGAGGATCGGGCCATTGCTTATGCATCTCGCAAGTTATAGCCCCATGAGAAGAATTATCCTATGCATGATTTGGATCTTACCGCGGTAGTGTTCACCTTGAAGGTATGGAGACATTACCTCCTAGGGGAGAAATTTAACCTTTTCACGGACCACACATCGTTGAAATATTTATTCTCGCAAAAAGATTTGAATATGCGACGTTAGAGTTCGTGAAGGACTATCAATTTAATATTCATTATCACCTAGGCAAGGCAAATGTAGTAGTGGGTGCACTGAGTCAAAAACCTGCAGGGGAACTAGCGAAGGTATATAAGGCTAAATGGAAAGAGCTTATCCAGGAGGATGTTGTAGCAAGAGAATTTATGTCAGTGTTGATCGTTATGCCTGCTATTGTGATAAGAGTAGTGGAAGCGCATGGAAGGGACAAAGACTGCCAAGACTGGATACACCAGTTATTAACCGAGGGAGAGGAGTCCTACTCTATTAGTTCTGAGGGTGGATTATGTTTTCATGGAAGACTTATAGTTTCAGACGAGGGAAACTTGAGACGTGCTGTTATGACTGAATCCCGTGGATCGAGATTTGAAGTACACCCAGGTGGAGACCAAATGTATAAAGACATGCGCCGTCAGTACTTGTGGGCGGGTATGAAAATGGACATCTCTAAATTTGTTTCTCAATACACCACCTGTCAATTTGTGAAGGTAGACCACCAATGACCAACGCGATTGTTATAATCGTTAGAAATACCGGTATTAAAATGTGAGAGTATCTCAATGGATTTCATCACGGGATTCCCGACGTCATAAAGTGGTCATGATTCCATTTGGGTTATTGTCAATCATCTGACCAAGTCGACACATTTTTTACCGGTACATAGAGATTACAATACGGCACGTTACGCTCGGCTCTTTATTGCAGAGATTATAAAACTCCACGGGTGCCTATCAATATAATCTCAGACCGAAACAAGATTTTTATATCCCATTTTTGGCAAAGTTTCCAAGAAGCAATGGGGACCAAATTGAAGTTGAGTACCTCCTACCACCCACAAAGTGATGCAAACATAGAGAGAGTCAACCAAATGTTGGAGAATATTCTTCGAATGTGCGTACTTGACTTTAAAGGAGGATGGGATTAATACCTTCCCCTAGTCGAATTAGCAAATAATAATTCATAACAATTTACAATAGGTATGCCACCATATGAAGAATTATATGGCAGTCCGTGTAGCTCACCTACTTGTGGGTTGGAAGTAGGAGATAATAATCTCATTGGACCTGAAATGATCCAAGATACCTCTTCGAAAAAGTGCTTATTTGAAAGCGCATATGAATTGCACAAGACCGTTAAAAGAGCTATGCCGACGCGATAGAAGGGATGTATAATTGGAGGTAGGGGACCAAGTTTTAGTGTGGGTATCCCCGGTGAAGGGTACAATGCGGTTCGAGAAGAAAGGTAAGATTGTGCAGCGCTGTGTAGGCCATTTTCCCATTATTTCAAGGATAGGCCCCGTATCATATCAACTTGCCTTATTGAAACACCAACGATAGATTCATGGAATGTTTCATGTCTCATTTTTGAATACGTATAGAAGGTGTGAGGGAGCTTATTAGCACATTTCTTTGGATTATATCGAGTTACAACTCGATATTTCATAGGAGGAACAATCGGTTGCTATTTTATACCACGGAGAGCGTAGGCTAAGGTGGAAGGTGGTGCCCTTGGTTCATGTCCAATGGGGACAACACAATGCTGAGGAATCGACTTGGCAGCATGAGGACGATATTCGAGAGAAATATCCAAATCTATTTTTACAAGGTAAGCCTGAATTTTGAGGGAAAAATTCCCTTGTAAGGGGGGGAGTAGGTAATACCCCTTATTTATGAGTAATTATTTTTATACTAATTTGCCTAGTGGTTTAATTATACAAAATTGAGGAAGTTGAAGTAAATATTACTTTAAGCGATTTAAGTCATAATATTTACTGAATTTTGCATATTTACTGGTAAGTGAATGTAATTAGCATCATATTATGTTTTGTTGCGCCGTTGTGCTTCAAGCGACATTTATGACTTATATTCCAGTGGATCACTATTAATGAATTAATATGACGATGGAACATAAAATAACCTATGTTATCTCGGATGCCAATTTAGAGGGCGCGGTTAGTCCGAAAATGATTGATAGTGTCAAAATAAGTACCAAGTTGTATTTTTGGGTTCCAGAGTACTTTTTAACGGTTATAACTTAATTATGTTGTTACGAGTCATTTTAATTGTGTAGTAGCATTTAAAGTTGGACTTAATGTAATTGGGTATTTTAGTCTTGATAAAACATTTATTTGTCATTTATGTTTCTAAACCTAGAGAGAGTAGAGAGAAGAGAGAACTTGGGAGAAAAAGGAGAGAAAGAGGAGATTTGTTGATTGGAGCTTGGAGCTTGGAAATCGTTGCTACAAAGAGAATACGAAACTACAAACTTGAGGAAAGTTTTTAACTTGCAATTATGTATGATTTAGGGAGGATAATTTTTATTGATGGTTGTGTTTTTGGAGATCTAAACCATTAATGGGTTTTAATGATTTTTGGTGTTTAAACCCTTAAATATTGATTTAGATATGATTTGAGTTAGATTTATTAGTTAGTGGTGGTGTAGAAATGATTTGGTGGGAGTATGGGTTGATCATGTTGGGATTTGAGGGAAGAAAAATAGGTTTTGGGTATTTAGGGTTCATATAACCCGTATCCCCAACTGGGCAAATTGACTAGGGCAAATCGATTCGCCCTCCTAAGCGAATCGAGTTGCTGAAAATGGTGGCTATAGGTCTGGGAAACTGAATCGATTCAGGTTAAGGCCGAATCGATTCGGAATAAGACATAAAGTTGGTTTTCTCATCCGAATCGATTATCTTTTAGGGCGAATCGATTCTCAATTAGGTGTAAATCGATTCGGCCCTAGGTGAATCGATTCAAAAATCCTGTTGTTTTAGGATATTTTTCTATCTTAGGTTTTAGCCCTTTCTTTTAGGTTTAAGGCCTAGGAACCTTCTCTTATGAAATGATATAGAGTACTATAGTCTTATATTAGGGGGATGAATAACTTATATTAGAAAGGGGTGAATTGGGCTTATTTTGGGGGCCATATTAATAGAAATTAATGTAGTTTTTCATTTAGTAAGCTAGTCTAGGACTAGGGGAAAATAGGGTGATATGGTTGTGGACTTTTAGAGATTTGTATGTGGTAGATCACACTTGTGGACTTATAGGGTTGTCGTTAACCCTCGGAGACTAGTATAGGGACACTTAAACGTTGTGGTTTATGTAGTTAAAAACATATAGTTCTGGATATAATGGAATTCACATTTTTAAATTGGCATATCTTTTGAATTATAACTTTCATATACATACCTCTCTAAATGCTATCACAAGGGACGTCATGCGAATGAGGTGAAGTCCCCTGGCTAGTGAATGCAGGGTGAATATAGTCCTCGGCCATAGGACCGATGGTTATATTGTGTTGTTGTTTTATTCAAAGTGAGGCAATTTTGGGTATGGTTATGACTCACTGTCGAAGGTATATGACCTCTTCCCACCCGACACGATTTAGGATGCCGTGGTGGTCTTGGTTGTAGGCCCTGGAAGATGTAGCTATTTAGGGGCGCATCGAGTTGGGTGACTCCCGGAAGGATGGTCTTGAATTCGTTGTATTTTAATTGTAACTATTATCACGAATGTGGCATTTAATAACTGGCTAATGCATTCAAAAATCAACGGTACGAATTAAGTTTTGCTAATGCGGAATGGACTTATGAAGTCATATTTTACAAAACTGCAATTTAAGCTTATTAAAATGGAATTTAGTTATTTCTCTTGCATTGATGAATAGTTAACACTATAAATGGCATTGCGCTAGGATGTTCATTTAGATGAGAGGTGAGGATTAATCTTATTGTGAAGAACGATTTAAACTTGTTTATGATGTTAGCATTCACAACTGTTATGCATTTTATTCACACGTATATCATATGAAACCGGGCCCTGACCTGTTTATGTTTCTCTATTTTGTATGGATCATATTTATGCTCAAGTGCTCCGCCGCAAGGACGCCCGTGCTAATCTCTCTTTCACACTGTTAGGGAGCTACTGCATTTTTGCGGATGTTGTAGTATTTTGCTATAGATTCATCCATCGTTTGTATAATCTAGTTTCGGGCGTGTTGCCCAAGTTTTGTACTTACAAATATTGTGATATTTAACTGTAATACTTGGTGTAACCCGTTTGTATTAGTCTGTTAACTGAAATCTTATTCGGTTATTATTTTGTAGTTTGGTTGTTAAACTATTACATATTTTTATTTACATATCCACCTTCTTTTCAAATGGGATTGTCGAAATGGTATTTATTAAACATGCAAATAAATTTGATCTCCTTTTTCTAAAATAATTGGTGGTAATCTCGTACTATTATTTTCACGACAGTGATGCTAAGAATGGACCATCTATGATTCCTGTATTTATTGGAGTATTGGGTTGGACACCTCTTATTTTAATAAGCAGGGTGCCACATTAATTCTGAGATTTATGCGGAATTTTTTTTCTAATCAAATTAATAAATTCCAAATTTATATTTTAACTGGTTTTAAGACTACTTATAAACACACACACCCAATTAAAAGTCAATATATAATGATATGTTGTGTTATGTCGTGTAGTGCATCCTATGTGAATAAACATATCCTAGGAGCCATAGAGTGTGTGAGAGACAACCTGTCATGACTGGCTGAATTCTGAGATCAAAATTATAATGATGAGTTGGTAG
Source organism: Sambucus nigra (assembly GCA_949130495.1). Classification (NCBI taxonomy): domain Eukaryota; kingdom Viridiplantae; phylum Streptophyta; class Magnoliopsida; order Dipsacales; family Adoxaceae; genus Sambucus; species Sambucus nigra. Next base: position 322,621,253 of record OX422214.1, on the reverse strand, counting down.
TGACTTTCATAGGGAACTTGGTATTGGTAACTAGACTCACCCTAACTACAAAAATTTTCTATCAAAATTTAAGTCCAACTAGGTGAAGGTGTATGAAGATATAACACGAAAAACGAACCCTATGAGTGCCCTATATAGGAACCTTCAAACTCCCCCAATGGACTAATTTTGATAAAACCCTTAAGTACATCAAATGATATACTAAGGTAAACATAATTCATAAAATTTTCTATAAATACGTGTTTCTAACTACCCACCCATCCTAGAGAAGAAAAGACTCAACTCATGATGACCAATGAAAAAGCCTACAAAACAAATATACCTTTTTGCTGAGAAATCAAGTTACTAGAACTTGTTCTACCGATGTATTACATGATAGAAATAAAATGACAGAAATAAATGTGAAGAAATAAAAAGAAATAATATGCATGAAAGAATATCAACACGCGAGACATGAACATGTACTCAACTCTCCCCTATTTTGGCTAAATTAGATAATGGTGGGAAAATAACATAATAAATTATTATAAACTGTAGAATAAATATTTCCTACATTAAAAATGGTTTTAAGAGATACCGATTATTAGTAGATATCTTTATCCTAAAACCTCAGAGATCTTGTAATCAAGATGTAGAATAAACACAAACTAATTGTTGAGTACGATTATTCCTACCATTTACCTCAATCATTCAAATATTGGTTTATCTAATGGTTTTGTAAAAAGATCATAGAGTTGTTTATCAATGTAAATATTTATTATAATAAGATATTTCGATTCTACCAACTCTCTAATAAAGTGGTGTCTTATAAATAATGTGCTTAGTCATACTATGCTGGACATGCTTTTTGGCTATGCAAATAGCGCTCTCATTATCACAATATAAATAAACTTTGGACTCCATTATACCATGATAAGATAACATCTATTTAATCCATATTAGCTGAGCACAACATTCACCAACAATAATATATTCAAATTTTGAAGTTGATAAAGTAAAAATAGTCTTCTTTTTACTAGACCATCCTAAAGGTTTTGTCCTAAATAGTAACAACCACCCGAAGTGGAATGAAAATCATATATGCTACCGCCCCAATCCGCATCCGAGTACCTAACTATCTCCCTTGATGAGTCATTAATACCAAAGTCCATACTGAATTGTGCCTTTAACGTATTTTAAAATATTTTTAGCACGAGTAAGATGAAACACCTTTAGACAAGATTGAAACAACGCACAAATACCGACAACATATTGAATATCAAGCCTAGAAGCAATTAAGTATAATAAACTACTACTAATACTATGGTATAATGTAGGATGTATATATGAGCAATTTTAAGATTTTGATAACTTGGTTTTTAAGGACATTAGTGTAGATGATACTTTCGCATTATCAAGTAAAAATTTAATAACTAAATCCTTCACATATTTAGACTGCGATTGTTGATGTAAAAAATTAGATTATCTCTAATTAATCAATCACAGATAAAATGAATAAATAAGACAAAAGATTTTTAAAGTGGTTCAGCCTGAGGAAAATGGCCTACGTCCACTGTTTTTGTATTGCTGACTGTTTATTTGGAATCTCGATAATAGGTTTACCAAGAGATACAAAGTCCCCTTCTTATGAGGAGGTTACAATGTATTTATAGCCTTGAGGTTGTCCATACGATGCGTTGTTATCTAGTAGACATATACATCTATACGATAATAATGTTCATTTAATGCGCAACTGTCTTTTAATTCTCTTGATTCGGATGCTCTGCACGCTAAGTAGCTCGGACCGCCTAAGTTTCTCTGCACGGTTAAGTTGCTCGGAGCATTTAGTTCCTCAGGGCTCCTAAGATGCTTGGTATGATTGAGTTGTTTGGGGAGCCTGAGTAGCTCGGTGACAGTATGTTGTCTGTTGGAAGTATTTGTAATTGCCATGTATGTTGACACATGTCTTCAAGTGAATGGTCCATATCAGCAGACTAAATTTGGTATCAACAGAAGCCCCCAATGTTTTACAGTTGATGTTGAAGGAGAGTGTGGAACATTTTGCTTGAAAACTGCTTGGATTACGGATCTTCATGGATTTTAGGAAAATTTTATAATTCCTTTTTGAACGCATAATATCAGACTTCATAAATATTTTGAATTTTCACGATCACTTCGATATTCGTGTACTTTTCTTCTTTTAGCCGCTGTAAAAGAAAATGTCTTTCCTTGTAATCATTGCTTTTCTCTATTCTCGAGGTAAAGTATTTAAGCGTGACAGAAATCCTATCATTTTTCACTTTTCAAATCTATATCTCTGAACTCTTCATCTTCTCTCTATCTTATGCCTTCTTTATTTCCATCGTTCATTGACAACTGATCTCTATTTCTTCTGTAAGATTTTCTTCCTTCTTTATTTTCTTTATTCACCATGGTTTATCTTGCTTAATTGTTAGACAAATTTTGATCTGAGTTTTCAATCCCTTCGTGGGTTATCTTGGAAGAAGTTTCTTATCCTTGTGATTTACTTTCTTTGGCTGAGGGACACTGGTTACCAAGTCTTTTTGTAGCCGAATGTGGCTTTTCTTTCCCGCCAAATCCCCTGTATTTGGAGTTTTACCAATATTTTGATGTTATTCCTGCAAAAGTAGCTCCAAATACATGGAGGATAGTTAATAGGGTACATAGGTTGAATCAACTTCATGGAACTCGATTAGGGATTTCAGAGATTATGTATTTCTACAGATGGGTTACCAGTGATAGTACTTTTTATTTAAAAACTAGGTTTTTGAATAGAGCATTAGTTTTCAATCTTCTCGATGCCAATGGGGATTATTGTGATCATGGGGTTGTGATGAAAAATTGGCAACACCCTCCATTAAATGGAGATGATGTATACCAAGTTCCCAGGTGTCCACTTTATGGCAATGGGATAGGTTGTTTTTATTTTTGAAATCTTGTTTTCTTCGTATTTGATAAAATGCGTCACTGACATTTGATTTTGTTTGTTACAGTTGACAATAAAAGGAAACCTCCAAAAGAAATGGAGGTTAATATAAAGAACTTAAAACTTATCTGAGGACCACATTAAATCTTCTTCTTATTTGCTGCAATATAAAAGCTACACTTCATCTTTTATTGCTCGTCCTCAGCTTGTGGTGGTTGATCTTGACCAAGTACCAACCTCTGAAACCAGTGTGGAAGGTTCTTCTTATGACTTAAGTGTTCCCATCACTGATTTGATGAAGGAGAGAAGAGCTCCTGCCTTTTCTGATAAGTCTTCCTCTACTACTGTGGAGGCAAAGAAGAGTAAACCAGATGTCCCCGAAAAAGGGATAAAGACTATAGATGTACCCCCTTCCACTACTACTAAGGAAGCTGGCGAGAAACCCCCTGTGCTTCCGAGTAGGACTGTTGTCATCTCCCCAATAGAGACAATATCTTTAATTAAAAATGATCATGCTCCTCTGAGGAGATTAAAAAGAATTTCTTCTGAGAGATCTGCTGAACCTATCTCTCAACATTTAAACGCTGGTGGTAGTGTTTCAGCTCTTGTTGCTCCTAGCTGTGCTGTGAGCTTGGTAAGATCTTGGACTGTTCTAGAATCCTAAGGTGTTGAAGACACCTTTTCTCGCGATAAACTTACTACACTGGCTGCTCAACATATTACTTCAGTAAGTATCTTTAGCTTGACCCCTTTTTTTTAATACCATGTTCATGTATTGACTTAAAGTTCTTTCTTTTTTCAGCTTGTGACGTGTTTCAACAGCATTTTAAAGAAGGATGAAGCTATCAGGGCTTTAAGCTCCTCAGGTGGAGTAGAGGAAGCTTTTTCTAGACTAACCCAGTCGTTGAAGGAATCTCATAAGAAGTACTAGGAGGATAAAGTTTCTTGGGAGAACCAATTCAAGTCTGTTGAATCAAACAGAGATCAAGTTGTGGCTGCCTCCAAAGAGTTAGAGAAGAAATTAAAAGAAGCTGAATAAGATAAAGAGGATCTTGTGACCAAGCTTAAATCTTCTGAGGAAAATATTGATAGGCTTTCAGATGTCGAGCAACATAAGGCAGAGGTAGAGGAAAAACTGAAGTCTGCCGAGAGTTCCTTAGGGAAAGGACCTCCTCGGAGAGAGCAAAACAAAAAGCTGCAGTTAAAAAATCCTTCACTGCTGGTTGGGATAAGGGTTGGAATAAGGGACTAGCTGTCATGTCCTCTCAAATGGAGTATGCCAGTGTTAAATACTTTAGGGATGGATGGGTATCAGCTTTAAAGGAGCTAAAGGTTGCTGAGAGCTCTGGGTTGTTCCAGCAGCACACTCATGGCCCTCCTCCCTCTCCTAGAGAAGAAGAACAAGATGAAGTATCTTCAGATGAATCTTCCTTGATGACAGGATAGAAAGTCCCTGTTGTTGCTATTGCTCAATCCTTAGAGCAAGTCCAACCAGCCAACATATTTACCGAGCAACTGCCCTTGCCCTTTGATAAACCAACCCCTTCATCCAAGCCATCCGAGGAAGTCGTAGGAAATAAGGAGAAGGTGTAAAGTTATTTGGGTCTTTTGTTTTGTTGTTTTTATGGATGTAATCTTGAACTTTGTTTTCCCTTATCATGATGAATAAAATTTGAACTTCAGTTATTCGTCTTAAATTTCTCTCTTGTTTTGTTCGCACCTTTGTTGATTTTGTATTTCATTTTGTCTTTGCTAGTTTGTGGCCATGATGGAACTTTTATTAGTTCATGATTCAGAGTTGATGAAGAAATGCAATGATTATTTCAAAGCTGGTCATGATGATTTTACTGAAGCTCAAATGATTGATATCCTTAGTTTAGATGCTTCTAAACGAGACATTGATGCTTATCAGTACCTGAAGTGCTTGCTCGATCGTGCTGTAGCCAACAATGTGGCCTACTACGAGATGATTGAAGATCTCTAAGGAATGATCGAGGAACTCCAACAGTAGTACAAAGAATCCACCACACTTATGGATTAAGGCTATGAGAAAAAGTACAAATAATTGAATGCTGACAAAGGGTATGACAAATTCATCTCTGCTCATGAGAAGAAGGAGAGTGTTCTGAAGCTTGAAATTGAGGAGCATAGGCATATCGCCAAGTTATTGGAGCAGGAGAACATTGCTTTGCAGGAGGAAATAAAATAACTCAAATTTGTTGCTTCTTCCTCGAGAGCCTTGGTCCCCATTAATGATAAAGGTTTTTCCTTCTTGGAGGTAGAAAATGCTAACTTACGAGATGAGTTAGAAACTTTGAAACGAGCTGGACCTTCCACATCTACTCGTGGACGAGCAAGATCTTCTTCTCGTAAATGAGAAAGGGTTGGTCGGGTAACCATTAAAGAAGCGATAACTCAGTCTGCTATAGAGAATCAAGCCGTTCAGTTGATGGCAAAGAACCAAGCCTTGGCAGAAATGTCTAAGAAGATTCTGAACTTTATCGAGCAACTCTCTAATAAGAATTTTTCTCTCGAAAGTAAAGAAATTCTTGTGAAGAAACTCCACGAGCAACTAGAGAGGTTAAATTATCAATTTCACAAACAACCCAGAGAATTTTGGATGGCTGGATATATTAAATCTTTGTACCATCTTGATGCTCGGATACAGTAGTCGAATAATGAGGGGTACAAATAGGGATGGTTGAACGCTATGTGTATGCTAAAATTGGAGCAAGGACACTACTTATGGGATTATTATTATTATTATCCTGGAGTGCTCGATTTGACCCTGCCTCCTTTTAAGCTTGATATTAGTTGGATTCCTGCTCATGCAATTCCTCGATTCTTGATTTCCAAGTATCTCGGTGATTACAGTCTTCATGCAAACTTTGAGATAACTCGTCCAGAACACTGGCTCGAGCGGCCATCCTTAATGAATGTTAGAATGCTGCGAGATTTAAACTTTACAAATTCCCCTTATTCCTTATACGATCCTCCAGCTGGGGCAGAACCTATGTCAAAAGCAGGGGGAAAGAAACCAATGGAATAGGATATTTGATGTAATGAATTAGTTTTCGTATCTTATGTAATCTGCTTTGCTTTAATGAAGAAAAAGTTTGTCTTTTTCCATTTCATTTTCTTCTAAATAATTTGTATAATGTCCTTGTTTGTTGGTTGGTAAATATATGTATATACTATACTTATCCCATTTTTTGTTTGATTATAGTGACTTGTCACTCTTTGGGCCTAAGCAATGGGATGATTTTCATCCCATGTTCCTTCTTAGTTGTAGTAATCTCGTATGGATTACCTTGTTGCCTAGACAGTGGATGCCCTGGGAGGTCGTCCAGTTTCTTGCCTAGTTTGGTACCAACCAACCGGAGTTGGTTGTATTGAGTTCCCGACCAACCGGAGTTGGTGGTAATTGAATTTATGACCAAACGGAGTTGGTGGTATTAAGTTCCCGACCAATCGGAGTTGGTGGTAATTGAATTGCCGACCAACCGGAGTTGGTGGTATAGAGTTTCCAACCAATCAAAGTTTATGGTAATTGAATTGCTGACCAATCGAAGTTGGTGGTATAGAGTTCCCGACCAACCGAAGGTTGTGGTAATTCAATTGCCGACCAATCGGGGTTGGTGGTATTAAGTTCCCGACCAATCGGAGTTGGTGGTAATTGAATTGCCGACTAACCGAAATTGGTGGTATAGAGTTATCGACCAACCGGAGTTGGTGGTAATTGAATTGCCGACCAACCGGAGTTGGTAGTATAGAGTTCTCGGCCAACCGTAGTTGGTGGTAATTCAATTTCTGACCAACCAGAGTTGGTGGTATAGAGTTCCCGACCAACCGGAGTTGGTGGTAATTGAATTGCCGACCAACCCGAGTTGGTGGTATAGAGTTCCCGACCAATTGGAGTGGGTGGTAATTGGTATGTTACTCTGAATTTTGATTTGTGTAGTGGTACGTAGAACTAATATTTCGAAAAAATTTCAACAAAGAAAGAAAAATGGTGAAACATCACTTTATTCATATGGAAGAAACTGCATTACATAGGAATTTCAATTACTGATAATACTTGCGCAGATGCTCTGAATTCCATGCATTCTTGAATTTTTCTCCTACCAAAGTTCAATCATGTAAGTCCCAGGACAAAAAACTTATGTTACTCTGTAGGGTCCGTGCTAGTTGGCTTCCAGTTTTTTATGCTTTTGGATCACTTTATTCAGCACATAATCCCCTTCCTTCAAATCACACTTCTTCACTCTTTTGTCGTATTGCTGCTTCTTCCCTAACTTCTTCGAGCATATCCAGGTATAATATTCTCATCAAGTCACTGATAGGAGAATTAAAATTAAGCACCCTATGTGTAGGTAGACCCAATTCAACAAGTATGACAACCTCATTCCCAAATGTCAGCATGTATGGGAGTCTCCCGTTGTTGTTCGTGGTGTGGTGAGATAAGCCAACAACACAGATTGTAGCTCGTTAATGCAATTTTCCTTTGCATCATCCAGTCATTTTTTCAAACCATTCAGTAAGTCTATCAATTTATTTGGAATAATCCACAGAAACCACGAGGTATTTGAATCTTCCCCTAGTCGTTGGAAGTGTTCCAACCAAGTCTATCCTCCACATGGAGAATGGCCAAGGGGACGTGATGGGTGTTAACAATGCTTAGGGAGTTCTTCGGATGGAGGAGAAACGTTGCATTTATCGCACTTCTTGGCATAAGCTATGCAATCAGCTCTCATTATTGGCCAGTAATACCCATGTGTTGTTAATCTTTGCAAAAGCGTCCGACCTGCTACATGGGCTCCACAAGACCCTTCGTGAACCTCTTCGATAAAAATTTTCACTTCATAGGGATGGACACATCTTTGTAGCCCTGCTATAACTCCTCGTCTATATAAAATGCCACTGGTCAATACATAACTAGAAACTTTAAACTTCAGTTTCTTGGCTGCGAGTTTATCAGTTGGCAAAGCCCCCTCTTCAATATAGGCCCTGATGGGGTCCATCCAAGATGGTCCCAAGTCGAGGGCAATGAAGTTCATCATCAAATCTTCGTTTATGCTCTGACCAGCCATTATTTCTATTGGAATTGTTCTTCATAGCTCAGTGCGTGTGGCTGATGCTAATCGAGCTAGGGCGTCTTCTCTTGCATTCTCCAATCTCGGTATTTTAGTCAACTGAACTGTAGTAAAACTCGATATAACCTCCATTTCTTTTGCATGATACTTTATCATTAACTTTCCTTTTGCTGCATACACCCCCAGAATTTGATTTACAATTAACTGGGAATCACTGAATACAATGACATGTTTTGCCTTCATGGTTTTGGCCAGACTTAGACCCACGATCATAGCTTCATATTCGGCCTCATTATTAGAAGCCTTAAATTAAAAGTGCAGAGCATACTCCATATCAATCTCATCCGGACTATTTAAAACAATTCTTGATCCACTACCTGTAGTGCACGAAGAGCCATCCACATACAAATTCCACACGGGTACTTCATTATCAAACTCTTGGTCAGACAGAGCCCCTCAGTGGAATATTTGATGCTTTATTTTACCTTCCCCTAACACTTCTCGCTGTTCGTTGATTATCTTCTCTTGATCGTCCAAGGATGGAGGTTGGTCGGGGGTCAAATTTGATGATCCCGTAATCTCCACGGGTTGGTCTGTATTAAACTCCTGTTCTTCGGAGGCATCAGATTGAGTAAACTCTGTGATAAAATCCGCTATTGCCTGCCCCTTCAATGACGATCTAGGTTCATAAACTATATCATATTCACCGAGTTCTACTGCCCAGTACATAAATCTTCCTGATTTCTTCGGTTTATGCAGAGCCTGTCTCAATAGCATATCAGTATACACCACTATAATATGGGCTTGAAAGTATGGCCTCATCCTTCTACTCGCTTCGATCAGTGCTAGTGCTAGCTTCTTCAACTTTGGATATCTATTTTTTTCTCCTCAGAATGCCTTGCTGGTGTAGTAAACTGGTTTCTGCACTCCATCTTCCACTCTTATCAATGCCGAGCTAACTGCATTCTCAGAAACTTCCAGATACAAGTATAATCTTTCTCCCATTATTGGTTTAGATAACAATGGAGGTGTCCCTAGATATTTCTTCAATTCTTAAAAGGCCTCCTCGCATTCATCATTCCACTAAAAAAAATTTCGGAGTGTTTCGAAGAATGGGAGACATCTGTCTGTTGCTCATGACACAAATTTGTTGAGCGTTGCGACTCGCCCTGTGAGACTTTACACTTCCTTCTTCATAGTTGGAGATCGTAGCTCCAATAGGGCTTTGATCTTTTCAGGGTTCGCCTTGATTCCTCGTTGGTTAACAATATATCTGAGAAACATACCTTCTCGTACTCCGAATATGAATTTGGTGGGATTCAGCTTCATTTGATATTTCTCTAGTTGATCAAAGGTCTGACCTAGGTCAACTAGATGATCAACAACTTTCTTGGTCTTCTTCGGCATATCGTCAACATAAACCTCCATGTTATGACTGATTTACTCTGCAAACACCTTATTCATCAGCCGCTGATATGTCGCACCTGCATTTTTAAGTCCAAAAGGCATAACATTATAGCAATAAGTTCCCCTTGGGGTGATAAAATAGTTACTCTCCCTGTCCTCAGGCTTCCTTTTAATCTAGTTGTAACCATAATAAGCATCCATGAAACTCAAAAATTCATGCCCCGAGGTAGCATCCACCAGTTGATCGATTCGGGGCAAAGGAAATTGATCCTTTGGGCATGCCTTATTAAGATCAGTGAAGTCTACACACATCCTCCACTTGTTATTTTTCTTCTTTACCATAACCACATTTGTTAGCCAGTTAGGATATTTGACATCCTCAATAAAAGAGGCTTTTGTGTTTTCTCTACTTCTTCCTGAATAGCTTGGTTCTTTTCATGGATGAACACCCTCCTTCCTTGCTTCACCGGCTTGATCTCCTTATTCACATTGAGCTCATGGCACAAGAAACTCGGGTCTATCCCTAGCATGTCTTCATGACTCCATGTAAAAGTCTTTTTTCTGTATCTCGAAAATGCTATCAATTCCTATTTTATTGATACATCCAATGATGCATCGATTTGGGTTGTTTGTTCTGGGTGCTCGTCGTCCAGAATGATACTTTCGGTAGCTTCCATGACCTGGACCTTCATGAGCTGAAACTCATCTCTAGGGTCTAATGTTTCAATCTCGGCATCTTTTATCTCATCCACTTGATAAGTAATAGTTTTTTTCCGGCATTCTTCATGTTCCTCTGGTTCGGCAGACGAATAGTAGCATTCCCGAGATACTTTCTGATCACCTTTCACCACTCCTACTCCAAAGTTGGTTGGGAATTTTAAACATTGATGCACAGTAGATGGTAGTGCTTCGAACTTCTTCAAACCTACCCTTCCCATGATGATATTGTAAGCTGATTGGACATTTTTATCCATTACGAAGAAGCGTACTCTTTCTGTTCGACAAGTAGTCTATGTACTGATAAGCATATCCAACTTGATTGTCCCAACTGGAAAAACTTTTTCGCCAATAAAACCAAGGAGGGTCCTATGATAGGGATCCAACTGGGCTAGCTTCAGGTTCAAACTATCAAAGCTTGGGTAGAACATGATGTCTGTAGAGCTAACATTGTCCACCAGCACCCATGAAATCACCACTTCTTTCATTATCATCTTGATCACCAATGGGTCATTATGAGGATATAATACACCTGTCAGGTCATTTTAAGAGAAACCAATGACCAGTTTGTCCTTATTCACCTTCCTTAGGTGATCATCTTCAACCAAATTTATTCGTTGTATATACGAGCAAGATTGAGCCTCATTGAGGTAAGATTTCATCTCCACAGTAAGATCTCCACCTCTTGCATCTCCACCTAAAATAACATTACATTCAAATGATCCAAAATGGATTGAGAATACCTCACACTATGGCTGTCTTGGTCTTTTAGGGAGGTCGGGATCGTCTTCTGGATCATCATCGTGGTCTCTCTTCTTATCTTGTTTTTCTCGACAAGGAGATTTAGATATTTGCCTTCCTCGATCGTTGGTCTTCCCACTAATTTGGCGATCAACATACTTAGCCAATTTTCCTCATCTGATGAGTGCTTTAATTTCATTCTGGAGAGCTATGCAACGTTTGGTTGTATAACCATGGTCTTTGTGGAATTCGCAATATTTGGACTTGTCCCTTCTGTCAGGATTTGCCTTCATTTTTGCTAGCCAGGCTAGTTCCTCACTGTTCTTGATCTCCTCCAGAATGTGATTTATATCTACCTTCAAAGGATTATAATTTCCAAATTTATTCATCTGCTCCAGTGCTTGCTTTCCTTTCGACTGCCTGCTGCAATCATTGTTCTACTGATCCTTCTTTTTAATTTTACCATCTTCTACCTTGGTCTCCTTAGTATCTATATTCTTCTTCGCAACCATCGCCTCCTCGGCATTCATGAGTTTGGCTGCTTTTGCCATCAGTTCTGCCATGGTCATAGGTGGATCTTTAGCTAAAGTGTAGTACAACTTATCTGGCAACAGTCCACTCATCAGGGCAGTAATTGATGTTTTCTCCTCATAATCAATTACATCAAGTTTCTCGTTATTAAAATGAGTAATATAGTCCCTGGTGCTTTCACCTGCCTTCTGTCTAACACTCAGTAAGTGTGCTACTCATTTGACTGGTTTTGCTCCAAAATAGAAGTTCCCGATCAAGAGCTCTGCTAGTTGAAAGAAAGTCGTAATCTTTTCCCGAGGAAGGTTGTTGTACCATATCTGAGCTGATTCGATAAGAGTTTCTGAAAATGCCCTGCATCTTATCTCATCTAGAACTACATAGATATCGGCAGCAGCTTGATATTGTTCTATATGAAGGACAGGGTCATTTTTTCCATCATATTTAGGCGTCACCATAGGAGCTTTGAATTTTGATGGTGTGGGAAAGTCCATAATTGCCTATACAAATGGTGTCCCTTGGACAAAAGTTCTTTGTAAAGGATTCTTGGTCTTAGCCATTTCCCACAATCTGTCCTCCAATTTGTTCGAGAAACTGATCGCATTGAGTTTTCCTCTCCGGATCGAGTTGCTGGTCGTGATTGGTCTGAGCCTTCCCTTAGATTGGATGATCGTGGAAAATTCCTTGACGTAGTTCTAGGAGGACCTCTATTCCTCTTAGGGCCGAAATGATCAAAAGGAGAGACTATACTCAACCTCTCTAGAGTGCTAGTCCTTTTTGGGGATAGAGTGATGTTTCGTTGAGAATCTATAGCTCGTACCGATGAAGTCCGACCAGGTTGATAAGAAGGATCATCAGATCTCTCATTACGATATGATTCGGTGCATTTAGATTGATAAACCTCCGGGAATAGTGTTCGCCTAGTTCGTAAAGAGGGTAAACGAGTATTTCTTTGAACACTTTGTTGTCCTGATTGGGCCGGCACTCTGCCTTGAACAGTTTGTATAAGTTGACACATGGTTTCTGACATGGCCATTTAGCCTTGGGTTAAATTAGCCATTATGTCAGTCGGATCTGGAACATTTGGGGGAGTAGATTGATTTGGAGGGATCCCAGCATTTCGATTATTGGATTCTGGATTATCGACCATTGATGATGAATTATTTTGGTGAAAAATGCTAAATACAGTCGTTTCCCCCAGACGGCGCCAATCTGTTGATGTAAAAAAATAGATTATCTCTAATTAATCAATCACAGATACAATGAATAAATAAGACCAAAGATTTTTAAAGTGGTTCAGCCTGAGGAAAATGGCCTACGTCCATTGTTTTTGTATTGCTGACTATTTATTTGGAATCTCGATTATAGGTTTACCAAGAGATCCAAAGTTCCCTTCTTATGAGATAGTTACAATGTATTTATAGCCTTGAGGTTGTCTGTACAAAAAGATAATGCGCTGTTATCTAGTAGACATATACATCTGTACGATAATAATGTGCATTTAATGCGTAGCTGTCTTTTAATTCTCTTGATTCGGATGCTCTGCACGCTAAGTAGCTCAGACCGCCTGAGTTGCTCAGCACGCTTAAGTTGCTCGGAGCATTGAGTTCCTAGGGTCTCCTAAGCTGCTTGGTATGATTGAGTTGTTCGGGGCGCTTGAGTAGCTCGATGACAGTATGTTGTTCGTTGGAAGTATTTATAATTACCATGTAGGTTGACACGTGTCTTCAAGTGAATGGTCCACGTCAGCAGACTAAATTTTGTATCAACAGCGATATAAACAAGCCATCACTGCATTATTTTATTTGTAGACCTAGGATATACTGTAACTCCCCCATAAATGACATTTTAAATTCATTGCTCATGTCTTTTGAAATCTATTTGACATCATTTTGAGGGGTTGACCCAAAAATAATGTCATCTACATAAATTTGAGCAATTAGAACATCATTTTTATTACACTTCTTAACAAACAAAGTTTGATCAGCACCTCCTATAATAAAATAATGTGAAGATAAAAAAGTCGTTAAGCGTTCATACCAAGCTCGAGGCGCTTATTTCAAACCGTATGAGACCTTTTTAAGTCTATAAACATGATCGGGTTGTTTAGGCTTATAAATCCTTTGGGTTGCTCAACGTAAACTTATTTAGAGAGAATACCATTAAGAAAAGCATATTTGACATCTATTTGAAACAATTTAAGTTGTAGGTGACACGCAACAACTAGAAGTAATCTCACCAATTCAAGATGTGTTACCAGGGCAAACGTCTCGTCACAGTCTATTCCTTCTATTTGAGAGTAACCATGCGAAACAAGTCTAGATTTGTTTTTATGACTATCCCACTTTCACTGGTCTTATTTTTGAAAATTCATTTTGTTACGTTATGACCCTTGAATTGAGCTAGCTCCTCTTAAATCACATCAACCCAATATGAATTACTAAGGGCCTCATCAACAATTTTTGGTTCCATAATGGATACAAAAGCAGTAATTTGAGCTACTTTACGTGACTAGTTTCCTAGTTCACACAGTCTCAAAGATTTCACCAATAATTTCAAAATAGAGCTGATCTTTTGAAACCTAGTTAGGCATGGCAGTGGCTGGTATTGGGAAAGATTCATCTTCTGTTGAATTTGGATTATTTAAAATAATTGAGTAGATTTCAGTTTTTATGGGTGTATCTTTATTAAGAAGTTCTACTATGCTGTCAATTACTACAACATTAATGGACTCGACAATGAATTTGGTTCTTAGATTGAAAACTCTATATGCCATGTTATTATGAGAATAGCCAAGAAAAGTTTATTTATCCCCTTTTAGCTTCAAATTCAGAAAGATTTTCACGATCATTGCAAATATAATGGATTTAACTAATGGTTCAAAAATATTTTACATTGGCCTTTTCGTTGAACCAAAACTCATAAAGAGACATTTTGGTATTCTTTTTTAGGTAAACATGATTAATAATATGAATAGCAATCAAGCATGATTCTTCCCAAAAATATAATGGTAAATTCCTGGCATGAATAAGGACTCTATCCATTTCTTGTATGACACTAATTTTCCATTCAATAACCCCGTTATGTTGAGGAGTTTTTGGAGCACTAAACTGATGAGAGTAACCTTGGGCATCACAATATTCAACGACTTCAGTTTCTTTAAACTCACCACCTCTATCACTTTGAATACGTGTTACGTGGGTGTCTTTCTCATTTTCTAATTTAGTCAAAAAATTTAAAAAATGGTTAAAGGTTTTCAACTTATTTTTCATGAAAGTGACCCATGTAAAACGATAGAAATCATCCACAATGAGTCTAATGTATGAATTGCACTTAAATTGACAGTCCTTGTTGGACCCATTAAATCCATGTGGGGAAGTTCTAGAGGAGTAGTGGTGTTAACATTATTAACTTTCTTGTGAGGCGATTTGGTAATTTTACCCAATTGACATGGACCACGGACAGCAGTGGGGCATTTTTTAATTTTAGGTAGGCCTCTAACAAGGTCTTGTGTTGATGTAACAACTCGTACTTTTGGGGATAATTAAATTCCATAATTGGGTGTAAATTGGAGATTTGGGTAATTTCCCGAAATATTAATTTTTGGGATTTTCAAAGATTAGATGATTTTCGATGGGTGTTATATTTACTTTTGGGATTAAGTAAATATGTCGAAGTATTTTAATTATATGTCGCCGTTGAGTTTAGCAACAAAAGGTAAGATTTTGATGGGAAAACCCGCAGTAAGATGCAATGGGTTAAAATAGTGAATTGCGGTCAAGTGTCCCGGATGGAAATTTTGACTGCGATTGAGTCTCGGAATGACTGAGATATTCAGAATAAAGTATCCGGGGGGTAGTGTTCAGGCTCCGATAAATTTTAAACGAATAGGGACTCGCAATTGAGTAAACGAGTTAATTTTGGGTTTTAAGGGGTATAAACCTTTTTTCTCCCTATATAAGGAGGGATAGGGGGAGAAAAGGGAAAGAAAAGAGAGAAGAGAGAGAGGAGGAGAGAAAAGGGGAAACTCCAGCCAACCCACGCGGGATTCGACTTGGGATCGTTGGATTTTATCCACGAGGCAAGTGTTTACTTTCTTTATTTACTTTTTAGCATAAATTCACATATCATAGTTGGTAATAACAAACCCTAAAGATTTTGGGTTTGGTTTTCATGGGTTAAACGGGTTTTTCTCGGAAGTTAAACGGTTGAAAACCGAAAAATGTCCAATTGGAGTAACTTAGAATTTAATCGAAATTAATGGTTGATTCTTGGTTCTAGGATGATTAGAACCTATTTTCTTTGTGATATATAGTTAGGTGTAGTTATATGTTGGTGGGAGAAGAGATAAAAAGCTTGGTGGTGTATTAATGGAGGTTTGGGATTTTTGGAGATGGTGATGAATAGTAACCTGTGTCTTTCTGAATCGATCCGGCCTTGATGCGAATCGATTCGGCTCTTGGTCAAAAAATGAAATTTGTAGATCTTTTCGATGTGGTCACGTGGGCGCCAACCGTGTATTTTTCTGATTTTTGGATTTATAGTGATTTTTCTACAAAAAGTTATCCGAGATCGAAATCGTTAGTTAGAAATTAGGGTTATAACTTATTGGAGATAAATATTAGGGATTCTCAAATGAAGTTCTAGGACCTCTAAAGAACTTGAGAAGATATGAAAACTTTGGGTTTGTAGGAATAAATCCAAGTTATGATTTAAATGGATTTTGGATTGAGTTTTGGGTATTTTGGAGATTGAAAAATCACCCAAACAGTGCCCCTCGAACAGGCCGAATCAATTCGGGTCTAGGCGGAATCGATTCGCCTTAGGGGATCTATAAGGCGGCCATGGACCGAATCGATTCGGATTTAGACCGAATAAATTCTCCATTAAGGTCCTGCTTGCAGAACACTTTCTGAATCGATTCAGATTGGGGGCTGAATCGATTCGCCCACCCGAATCGATTCGCAATTGGGGCGATTCGATTCGCTTTGGTCAGATTTACTAGTTTTCTCCCCTTAAGAGTACGGGGAGTTAAATTTCAATTTTGGGTCTTATATGGGGGATCCTAGTTATGATATCGGGACTCCTAAATGATGGTTTTGAGGGTTATAAAACCTTTAGATAAAGGAGAAGGCCTTTGATTGGTGTAGGTCATAATCCGGGGAATGAACAAAGTTAACATTTGGGACGAACAAAATTTGAGAGAGAGAGTTTGGCTACCATAGAGCATAGGTATTTATGTATTTGAATGTATTTGGGTTGGATACATCTCGGTGAATCCTAGGAAGTGATCTATAGGGATTTATATCTTTGGGATTAGATGTGTGTAAATCCTTAAATGGAAATAAGGTATTTATTATTTATCAGAGTGAGGGAACACTTTGGGTATAGTGTCATGAGTGTGTGAATGCATGAATATGATTCCTTGAGAGACTGCATCCTTGAGTGATAACTCGGTGGGATGGTTATTACACATGTGTGTATACTATATTAATTGTGTATGAAAACAAGGTAATATATATCTTTATGAGAGTAAAGAGATAATATTGAGAAATGATAAAACCTCAGTCCGGGAGATATATCAGGATGTGCATTAGAAAAATGAATGCAGAATAACCTCAGTTCGGGAGATATATCCCAATGTGCATTAGAAAAATGAATATAGAATAACCTCAGTCCGGGAGATATATCCGGATGTGCATTATAAAAATGAATATAGAATTACCTCAGTCCGGGAGATATATCCGGATGTGCATTATAAAAGTGAATATAGAATAACCTCAGTCCGAGAGATATATCCGGATGTTCATCATAAAAGTGAATATAGAATAACATCAGTCTGGGAGACATATCCGGATGTGAATTATAAAAATGAATATGAATAACCTCAGTCTGGGAGATATATTCGGATGTGCGTTATGAAAGTGAATACAGAGTAATCCTGAGTCCGGGAGATACGATCCGGATGCATATTGAAAGATGTATATGAGAATGAATATAATATGAATATATTTATTTTGCACGAAGGGCCTAATGGATCTCGACCATTGACACTGCCAATTAGTATTGTATCGGAGGGGTTCCTTCTTTGGATTTCGCTTCGCGAGACACCCCACGCACGAACTTAGTGCAGTGTTGAGAATGGAGAGAAGTTTAGCCCTTATTACTCGGGTAGTTGAGGTTTCTAGCAGTTGGGTGAATTAGATTAATTAGGCGGGGTAGCTTGACTAGGATGTTTTAGACGAGTGCATTAGGCGTGCACTATTAGAAGAGGGGTGAGGGGTATCTCATGGGACTGCGATACCAATTTAAATATGAGATAAAACATATTTTCTAAAAATAAAGCATTTATGCACTTGCTAAATGCTTTCAATACTCGGGCTCTGACCTGTTTTTCTATTTTTCCTTTTCTTTCTATATTATATATATATATAGGTGTCCAGACATAGGGAGGCCTAGATGATGATTCCTTCGAGTCAGACGTGTTCTGCGACTGCTGTGGATGCATGCAGGTTTGACTTAGATGCTTCTATTCTTGCAATCTAGATTGGAAGCATTGTAGTCACTCTCGCTCCGAAATCCCAATTGTATTTATTTATTATTTTACCGCCTTTTAGTACGACATTCGATTTGGTTGTACAATGTTTAAACCGAGTGTTCGGTCATTTTACCTCTTTCCAGTTTCATTTATATAAACTGTGTGAATGTTTATATTGTGTAGTTGTTTAAAAAGAGTATTTAATTAAAATTTTGACACCAGCCTAATAGGTTATTAGTAATTAAATTAGTTTTTCGACAGTGAAGCTGAGAATGATCCATATGCGACTCCTATTTTAATTTGATATAGGAGTGATCGCCGAGTATTTTATTAGGCGGATTGTCACATATGGTATTAGAGCATCAGGTTCTAGTGTCCTTAGGAATCTGTGCGGACGTACTACGCTTTTAGCATTTCTCTCAATTTGATATAGAACCTCTGGATTAGGATTGTTGGTTTCTCTTGTGAGATTTCGTTCTCCTTCCATAGTATAAGATTTTAGTAAATCTTTTGTGCTCTCGTTCGAGATTCGTATGCTGATCGAGGAAGGCCGTGATGAGGGAAGCAGGAGGTAGTGGTGGTGGATTTTCCTTTTCATGAAGAAGTTAAGGGAAACTGGTAAAGTGATTGTCAGGATCGCGGCTATGGAGTCCAAAATACTGATAACCTTAAAAGGGTCAGGGTGACCCGAGATGGGGAATGATGTAATGTGTGGTGTAGAACCATACGGTTAGTCATTGCCCAGTGGGAGTTAAAGGGCAAGAGTAGGGTGCCCAAAGGGGGAATTTATTAAGGTAATTTTGGTTCAGTTAGGGAAAGTATACTAAGTCCGAGAACCTTTTGGAGTAGCTAGGGTGATAAGCAAAGATGTTGTTATGAGTTTCACCTTAATTGAAGGAGATTTGTCCTGTGTGACGAGATTGAATCACCATATTTTATTAGCTCCAGATTCATGTGTGATACGAGTTTGTAAATAGTATCGATAACGTTATGTAGTATATGTTTTATGTATTTTTCCGCGATAGAGGGAATGTATTTTCTTTCATTCCCTGAGAAGAGCGGGTGTTAGTATTTTAAGTTAATAGAAGATCGGTATTACTCATTTTGTGTGTATACAAGTATTGTGTTATTTTGATTAGAATATGATATTTGAGGTTCAGAGCGATAGTAGGCTAATGATGGCAAGACTATCGTGTCTGCAGTTCCAGGGTGGAACGGGTTGTTGTTGCGATATCTCACCTGGATATAGGCTGAGTTCACCTTTATTATGTGTATGGATGGCACTTCGATGAGTAGATGTGCCATTAACAGGATTTGAGTGTGTGGTGACCTTATAGGTGTGATCTAAGGCACGCATGATTTAGTTTTTAAGCTACGAGATTAAGCTTATTATTGATGGCGCAAGGACTGAGTGTAGTGCAAGCGCTTAGTGGTGTGACTCCTGTTTAGAAATAGGCGTTCAGACCATAATTTGTTGAAAGAGGGGATAGGGTATCCCGGTTACATAATTGGAGTTAACGAACCTCCACGACCAAAAAAGTTAAGTAGTAGTGTAGTGGATGGGTTCCTTATTTGGATTTCTCTTGCGAGACGCTCCACACATGGACCTTAACGACGTCGGGAGTGGAGAGATGTTATAGGATGCAAGGACGTTGGTTTTGTGGATAAGTCATATAGTGTGGAGGAAACACTATAGACTGTGAGTCGTACGATGATGGTATGCTTATGGAAATATTGTGTTATGGAAAATCACTAAAGTGGTCCTCTCACCACAAGTGGGTGGGTGAAGTGGGACTTAGAGAAATTAATTTGAGGAGTATAGCCAGACCTTAATGAAAAGGAAAATTTTAGAGGAAGTATCTTTTGGGTATGATGTTCGTAACGCTTTTGCAGAGAGTTAGCACCTCGATTAGTTAGATTTCCTTTTTGTATACATGGAAGGATAGAATAGTAGAAATGCGTTAACAGGTTAGCAGGGTAGGATTTAGGACGTCCCGCGGATGTGCCTTAGACCGTTATATCTCGGCGATTGACAATGCGAGGGAGTAGTGTAACAGGAGGGTTCCTAGTCTGGATTTCACTTTGCAAGACGTCCCACGCATGAAACCGAGAAAATGTCGAAAGTGGAGAGAGGCCTTGGGCACTAGGGACATACTTAGGATTATACTCATTTCGTGTAGGTAGGGTAACGCATAGACCGTAGCATTATTAGGATGGAAGTTCAATAGAGTTAGTGGCGCTGATATAAGAAGATTGGTAAATTGACCTTGAGAAGAATTGAATTTCGAGGGTTGGAAGGACCCATATGTGAGTATTACACCGAGGAAAGGAGATCCTTATTTAGAGAGAGTGTTACGCTTCGAACGTTTGCAATGGTTGGGCTGATAAGCACGAGTTAAGGGGTGTATGGGCACCCTGGTAAGGTTGTTTTATATATCGCCTATATTATAAGGGGCGGAGTATATAAAGTTGATGTTTATGCCATAAGAAAGTTATGAATAAGATTAAAGATGGTTGAGTGAAATGTTGTGACTGGTATGCGATATTTCAATTGTATACGGGGCAATAAGAGGTAACGTTCCCAAGATAAGCGATCAGGCTATCAGAAGTAGTCAAGTTTTAGTAGAGTTTCCTTTTTAAAGGAAATCAGTTGTCCTGCTGTGGACGAGCAGACGCTTGTTAGCAAGAGTATAGGCTTTTAGACGTTAAACCGGTAATGATAATCTCGTTCTCTTTAATAGGAGGTTATAGAAGAACTAGGTGCATTATGACGTTAGAATCAACCTTACGACCAGGTTAGCGTTGTAGCCTTTGGGAATTTTGTTTTATCTTGTGATGAAGCTAGTGCATTTGAGTACACCTTGAGATAGTTGGAATATGTTAAGGGACCATCGTGTTAGCACCCTGCGATTTTAGGAGTACTAGGACGTTGTGGAATTTATGATCCTAGGTTGGTGGTGTAGGTTATATCAGAATTTTGAGGGAAAAATTCTGTTGTAAGGGGGGAAGTATGTAACAACCCTTACATTTGGGGATAATTAAATTCCATAATTGGGTGTAAATTGGAGATTTGGGTAATTTCCCGAAATATTAATTTTTGGGATTTTCAAGGATTAGATGATTTTTGATGGGTGTTATATTTACTTTTGGGATTAAGTAAATATGTCGAAGTATTTTAATTATATGTCACCGTTGAGTTAAACGACAAAAGGTAAGATTTTGATGGGAAAACCAGCAGTGAGATGCAATGAGTTAAAATAGTGAATTGCAGTCAAGTGCCTCAGATGGAAATTTCGACTGCGCAGTGAGTCTCGGAATGGCCGAGATAGTCAGAATAAAGTATCCGGGGTTAGTGTTCGGGCTTCGGTAATTTTTGAACGAATAGGGACTCGCAATTGAGTAAATGAGTCATTTTTGGGTTTTAAGGGGTATAAACCTTTTTTCTCCCTATATAAGGAGGGAGTGGGGGAGAGAAGAGAAAGAAAAGAGAGAAGAGAGAGAGGAGGAGAGAAAAGAGGAGAAAAGGGGAAACTCCGGCCAACCCCCACGGGATTCGACTCGGGATCATCGAATTTTATCCACGAGGCAAGTGTTTACTTGCTTTATTTACTTTTGAGCGTAAATTCTCATATCATAGTTGGTAATAACAAACCCTAAAGATTTTGGGTTGGGTTTTCGTTGGTAAAATGGGTTTTCTCGGAAGTTTAACGGTTGAAAACCGAAAAATATCAAATTGGAGTAACTTGGAATTTAATCAAAATTAATGATTTATTCTTGGTTCTAGGATGATTATAACCTATTTCCATTGTGTATATATAGTTAGGTGTAGTTATATGTTGGTGGGAGAAGAGATAAAAAGCTTGGTGGTATATTAATGGAGGTTTGGGATTTTTGAAGATGGTGATGAATAGTGACATGCATCTTTCCGAATCGATTCGGCCTTGATGTGAATCGATTCGGCTCTTGGTCAAAATATGAAATTTGTAGATCTTTTCGATGCGGTCGTATGGGCGCTGACCGCGTATTTTTCTGATTTTTTGGATTTATAGTGATTTTTCAACAAAAATCTGTCCGAGATCGAAATCGTTAGTTAGAAATTAAGGTTAGAACTTATTGGAGATAAATATTAGGGGTTCTCAAATGGATTGTTAGGACCCATAAAGAACTTGAGGAGATATGAAAACTTTGGGTTTGGAGGAATAAATCCATGTTATGATTTAAATGTTGATTGGATTGAGGTTTGGGTATTTTGGAGATTGAAAAATCGCCCAAACAGTGCCCCTCGAACAGGCCGAATCGATTCGGGTCTCGGCCGAATCGATTCACCTAAGGGGATTTATAAGGCTACTCTGGGGAGAATCGATTCAGATTTAGACCGAATCAATTCGCCATTAAGTACCTGCTTGCAGAACACTTTCTGAATCGATTCGGATTGGGGGCCGAATCGATTCGCCCGCCTGAATCGATTCGCAATTGGGGCGAATCGATTCGCTTTGATCAGATTTGCCAGTTTTCTCCCCTTAAGAGTATGGGGAGTTAAATTACAATTTGGGGTCTTATATGGGGGATCCTAGTTATAATATCATAACTCCTAAATGATGGTTTTGAGGGTTAGAAAACCTTTAGATTAAAAAGAAGGCCTTGGATTGGTGTAGGGCATAATCCAGGGAACGAACATAGTTAACGTTCGGGACGAACAAAATTTGAAAGAGAGAGTTTGGATACCATCGAGCATAGGTATTTATGTATTTGAATGTATGTGGGTTGGATACATCTCGGTGAACCCTAGGAAGTAATCTCTAGGGATTTATATCTTTGGTATTAGATGTGTGTAAATCTTTAAATGGAAATAAGGTATTTATTATTTATCAGAGTGAGGGAACACTTTGGATATAGTGTCATGAGTATGTGAATGCATGAATATGATTCCTTGAGAGACTGCATCCTTGAGTGATAACTCGGTGGGATGGTTATTACACATGTGTGTATAGTATATTACTTGTGTATGAAAACAAGGTAATATATATCTCTATGAGAGTAAAGAGATAATAATGAGAAATGATAAAACCTCAATCCGAGAGATATATCCGGATGTGCATTATAAAAATGAATATAGAATAACCTCGGTCCGGGAGATATATACGGATGTGCATTATAAAAATTAATATAGAATAACCTCAGTCCGGGATATATATCCAGATGTGCATTATAATAATGAATATAGAATAACCTCAGTCCGAGAGATATATCCGGATGTGCATTATAAAAGTGAATATTGAATAACCTCAGTCCGGGAGATATATACGGATGTTCATCATAAAAGTGAATATAGAATAACATTAGTCTGGGAGACATATCCGGATGTGCATTATGAAAGTGAATATAGAGTAAACCTCAGTCCGGGAGATATGATCTGGATGTATATTGTAAGATGTATATGAGAATAAATATTATATGTATATTATTATATAAATATGTTTATATTTGTTTTGTACGAAAGGCCTAATGGATCTCGACCATTGACACTGCCAAGTAGTAGTGTATTTGGGGGTTCCTTGTTTGGATTTTACTTCGCGAGACACCCCACGCCCGAACTTAGCGCAGTGTTGAGAATGGAGAGAAGTTTAGCCCTTAGTACTCGGGTTGATGAGGTTTCTAGCAGTCGGGTGAATTAGATTAGTTAGGCGGGGTAGCTTGACTAGGATGTTTTAGACGAGTGCGTTAGTCGTGCACTATTAGAAGAGGGGTGAGGGTATCTCATGGGAGTACGATACCAAATTAAATATGAGATCAAACGTAGTTTCTAAAACTAAAGCATTTATGCACTTGATAAATATTTTCACAACTCGAGCTCTAGCCCGTTTTCCTATTTTTCCTTTTCTTGCTATATATATTATATATATAGGTGTCCAGACACATGGACGCCTAGATGATGATTCCTTCGAGTCAGACGTGTGCTGTGACAGCTGTGGATGCATGCAGGTTTGATTTAGGTGGTTATATTCCTACAATCTAGATAGGAAGCGTTGTAGTCACTCTCGGGTCGAAAGCCCAATTGTATTTATTTATTCTTTTACCGCCTTTTAGTGCGGCATTCGATTTGGTTGTACAATGTTTAAATCGAGTTTTTCGTTAGTTTACCTCTTTCCAGTTTCATTTATATAAAATGTGTGAATGTTTATATTGTGTAGTTGTTTAAAAAGAGTAGTTAAGTAAAATTTTGACGCCAGCCTAATAGGTTATTAGTAATTAAATTAGTTTTTCGACAGTGATGCTGAGAATGATCCATACACGAATCATGTTTTAATTTGATATAGGAGTGATAGCCCGATATTTTATTAGGGGGTTGTCATAGTTGACAACCGATTTAAAGTATCAAAACTGATATGTCCCAACCGATTATTCCATAGGTCAGAATCATCTAAAAGTGTCACATTAAAAGATAGGGCACCAGTTGCGTTATAGCAATTATCTGTGGTATGATTACCTTTTATATAATCCTCTCCTGTTTCGGTCATTACGTCATATGAGATTTTTACAAATTTGACTTGTTAACCATTATCATAAAACTGACTGATAGAAAGTATATTTTCTCTCATCTCTTGGACTAACAACATGTCATTGACATTAGGTAAACCCTCTTCATTAAGGATGAATTTACCAGTGATTTGGGAGATCTTAACATCTCCAAAGGTAACATGGCCACCTTTATAATGGGCAATATCCTTAAGTATCGTAACATCCGTCATCATATAGTGCCATTAACCAATGTCTAAGTACTAACCAGCAGTTTGCATATCACAGCATAGTGCTATTAAAGCTACAAAAGATCTTAAATGAAAATGATTTAGTTGGTGTGTTAGATCATCACTCCAGATCTAAATAGGCATTGTTTTAAAATTATTTTGTGACTTAAATTGATATATAGAAGAGGATTTCTTATTGGTTTTGAATTGTCGTTAGTCTTGGGTCTAGGGTTATAAAACGAATGAAATGATCTCGAACGGTCCAGGGTTCTTTAACCAAATCTGCTAACATTTGAGTTAACGTAAAAATGAGAATTTTTCTTATGAAACCTCAGGCACTCACAATTTTGGTGTCAAAAAACTTTATAGTTAGTACATAATTTATTACATGATGACAGGTGTGAAGGATGGAGTTTTCTATTTACACATTTAACAGATACATTATGAATTATAGGCTTGGAAGGTATATAAAATATCTTGAAATGGGGGAAATATGTGGACATAAATGGTCCCACAAAGTTCACAATGAAACTAACAATGTCAATTTCATAATAAGTTTAAATTAAAACTTGTTTTTCTTTAGCCTTTTCAGACAACTTACTATCTAGCCGAAGATCCATTTCTTCTTGGGCTTTTACAAAGAAGGTTGGTCTATTTGGATAAACTTTTTCAAGAGGACCCTTATATCCAAACCCTCTAGTATCACCCTTATAATGTTGTTCAACAAGCAGTTTGTTAAGGTCAAAAAATTCGATATCACAACTACGACACATTTGGAAATTTTTTTTACAAACTTCTTTAGATTTTTCAATTTCCAAAAGCACTACATTATATTTTTCTTCTAAAGAAGTAAAAATCTCATTTATGTCGTAATCCAATATTTAAAATCAGGTGATTGTTTTTCAAAATCAATTTTGACATTGCTTATGTCAATAGAATTTTGTTGAGTTATCTTATATGGATTCTCTAGGTACTCACTAAGAAGTTTAACCAAATTAGATAATTATTGTCTATTTTGCAAGGTTTTGATGTATAATTCTGAATAATCATTATATCCGACAAAATTTTCATTTTCATTAGTGTCCATGTGTGAATTGTTGCTATCATCGGATTTAGTATCATACACAACATGTTTTGTATCAAATGCAGTAGTTAATTCAGACATAGAAGGTTGCCTGGATAATAATGATTTAACAACATCAATGAAATAAAGTACATCATTAGTTTTAGATTCATCTTCTGAATCGAGCATCCCTTCTAAGTACACGACTCCGTAACAGTCATAGACTTCTCCTAAAAACACAAGGCAATTTGAATCACATTCTCCTTGGTCATCTTGTGATTCAAAATCTGAAGATTCATCCCATGTTTTAGTTATATGAGCATTGTGTTATTAAGAATTCTTGGACTATGGCTTAGACCTACACTCAATAATGAAGTAACCGAGCTATCCCTAATTGTGACAAGCCAATTTGGATTTATCGATCTTACTACTTCTACTATCATAATTAGAACTTTCTTTTGAGTTTATGTGATATGGTCGATTGAACTGACTAGACTAACTATTATCTTGCATGAGTCTCTTAGCAATAGAATTTATATGCTTCAAAAGTTCCTTAAATATAAAATACATAAGAGAAAGTTGATTGTCGATCTTGTTAATTTCATCTGAATCCACATCAGATTCATTCTCCAGCTCAAATTGTTGTTTAACTACCTTATGTATATTTTTATTCGGAGATGCATTTTTAAAAGAAAATCTAGATGATTTAGTCAACTCATTCATAGCAAATGAAGTAAGAGTTTTCCTAAAGGCTAATTCAAGTTCCACACTTCTCAATTTAGAGCTAAGTAATTTAGGTGTAAGAGATGGATCATTAATTTCTTCAATCATGTAATGTTTATGGTCAAATATAGGTGCAAGTGACCGTAAAATCTTAGCACACACTTCCTTATTAGAATATTAAATGCCATTTGCATGCAATTGGGAAATTATATCAGTCAAGCGCATGTAAAAATCATCAAACAGTTCATTATCTTTCATAACTAACATATTGCATTGTTGAACCAACATTTAAGTTTTACACTCCTTTACCCTAGCATCGCCTACGAGCGGTATTACTAAAGTATCCCAAGCATATTTACTTGTAGTGCAGTGACATATACATTTCAATTCATTTTCGTTCACACTTATGAAAATTGTATTTTTACCCTTCTTATTAAAATTGCTCATCTTTTTCTACTCAAAACTTAATTCGATTGTTCTTAACTTTCTCAAAATAGTGATACCTTCTACTACAGGGACAGTGGGGGTGATTATAACCATTTTAAATTAAATCCCAAAAGTCATCTCCAATGTTCCCTAAACAAATGCAACTATTCTAATTTTCCAGTATTGAAAATTGGTGCCATAAAAAATAGAAGGTCGACTAAAATTTCCTAACCTTTGTAACTGACTGGAATCATCCATTAAAAACAAGGTAAAATGAGTTTGACAAAAGTTTTGAAAATACATCTTTTTAAAGTCTAGCTTTGATACCACTTAAAAATAATTGAGTGGGGGCTATAGCATATAGGACTCAAGTATGGAAGAAAATAGTTGTCGAGTAAATTCAATTTACCTACGAGTTTTATAGGTTATTCAAGTAGGGACGAATTCAAACTTTTCTTGAAATTGTTAACTCTACTAAAACTGATTAAGATTTGTAAAGTTAATTTAAGTCCTAATTATTATCTTCAGTTATTCTAGGTAATTTACAATATAATAAATTCATCTTTTAGGCGGGTTTCTAATTACTTAAACCAACTTTTTCATGTGAGATGATGAGGAAGAAAACGTAAAGCACATGGTATTTATTTCACGTCACAAAAACCCTTCCCCGGTAAAACCGACGGACTCTCGTAAGAGTCAACCTAGTCTACTTCCACTAAAACCAAAACAAAATAGGAACGATTATATAGACATCAAACAAGACAATGAAAATATATATATATAGTTAATACCACACCTAGACCAAGCTCTCTCTTAGTTGCTTCTTCTGAACTCTTTTTAGTCTGCCCTTGTTCACTTCGTGCTCTTCACATCATAGCTTCTACCTATTTCTTACCTTAGCTCAAGTTTGTCTAAGTGCCTATTGCGTCCTAGATATAAGTGAAGTATTTGTGTGTTGTGTGTTATCCTATATGACACACACACACACACGCAAACTCTTAATGGTACAACTGAATGCTATTCAACAAATTATCACCTAAATACCAGTCTCAACTCTTCTATTCTGTTCTTCTGTTTAAATCAAGCTTTCTTGATTTAACACATGCTTAGCAAACTTCTTTATCCAAAAGAATAACAATCAGGGTTGATCTAATGTATACACAACAACAAGTGCCTATGTGAATAAATGGTGTACAGTGAGTGAGTTCTAAGTGATGCAAATGAGCTAACCAATGATCCTGAAATCACTTCAAAATTAAAGTGATCACATAATACACAACAATATTCATGACTAAAAAATATGAAGAAAAAAATATCGAGCACGCAGTCAGGTATGGAACGCAGTTTAAAAAAAAATAGATTTACATTAAATCAATTTAATCTAATATCCTATGAAGTCCAGATTAAACAGATAAAAAGATTTATATACTTCATTCAATCCAATATGGTGTTGTTCTTAGTCTATGTCCCTGGGCCCATATGGTCAAATATATAGTTATGTGCTTGTACAGTCCAGGGCCAAATTATAATCAAGATTTAATCCGTGTATTATTTATTTTGCAAATAAATCCTCACTGATTTAGTTTTAACTATTAAAACCTTGAATATAATGTAAATTTCTTACAATTAAATTTATTGAATATTTTTAAAACAAAATATTTTAAAACGAAACTAGAAAAACATATCAATCAAGAATATACAAAATACACAGAGCATATTTTTGTGATTATAGTGTTTTATTTACAGAGTATAATGTCAACAATACTACACAAATATAGATCTACAAGAAAACAGATCTAAAAGTGCATATACACCAAGAAATGAATACTTACAACCATTTTATTCGTTAAAAAACAACAACGAGAAGGGGAGGTTTTGGAAAAAAAATCATCACGAACATGCACCTTTAGATTCTTTGAAGTTTATTGAAATGAATCAATATTTATTCCCGAAATACACACTTAGAAAGTATATTTTTGAAACATCAAGTGTATAGAATCTCTCTCTTTCTCTTAGAAAATGGGCAGAACTTCCGCGTAAAAAATAGTTTCTCATTTCTTAAAAATGAGACCCAAAGGCTTGTATTTATAGAGATGTAAAGTGTACACTTTGGTGTAAATTGGTTTCGCATGGATTGACACAAAAGGATATTAGCCTTTGGCAAAATCTAATCGAGTGGCTGGGACAGAAACAAAAAGAGGAGACACATGTAATGCCAGCTCTAAACAACTAAATGATAAATGTGACAGGCAGTTTTATAAAATAAAGTCATTATAAACAATATGAAAAACCATCTTTGGTCTTGAGAAAACCATGGGTCATGGAAAATAAACTGAGGGATGATATTATAAACAATATGAAAAACCATCTTTGGTCTTGAGAAAACCATGGGTCATGGAAAATAAACTGAGGGATGATATTATAAACACGATGTCATTTAAGCTTTAGTGCACGACAACTTTGAACAATTTCAAAAATTACCGTTGAAGATTATTAAACACGACCCCATTTTGAAGAATTAGAAGGACACTTATATCAGTTCGTTTTAAATCCAAGGGGTTGTTTGGTAAAACATAAGGCCAACCAATGACCTGCTATGGTCAAGTCTTGGCAAGCTAAGAGGCTATAAACAATTATTACAGGCCAACTAAAATTACCTAAGCCTATGACTTGATAAGGTCTGATGGAGGCAGGTAGGGTACAGTCAAAGGTCAAATTAGTCTACTATAATTAAATCTCATGTAGTATAAAAATCAGAAATAAGAAATTATTACCGTACATATTAATATTATACTACCACACATGCATACATATAGATATTACATGTGAACAATATATATATATATATATATATATATATATATATATATATATATACTAGTATATGCCCGTGTCTGAAGGCACGACGAAAATTTTTCAAAATACGTAATCGCAAAAAAGCAAAAGGCTTCAAAGTAGGTAATCACAAAACGGAAAAAAAAAATCAATGTAAACAATTGCAAAATGGCGAAAATTCCATGCCCCAA
Source organism: Sambucus nigra (assembly GCA_949130495.1). Classification (NCBI taxonomy): domain Eukaryota; kingdom Viridiplantae; phylum Streptophyta; class Magnoliopsida; order Dipsacales; family Adoxaceae; genus Sambucus; species Sambucus nigra. The sequence continues at coordinate 322,591,319 of OX422214.1, read as the reverse complement.
CAAAACATAGTGCAATCTAATGTATTGAATGTGTAAACAATTTGCGTTAATTTAACACAAATATGAAAACAATTCAGAAAATTTAGGTAAAATTTCCTTTATTTATAAGACCATCCACCCTGTTAAGGAAAAAAAATAGTCCACAATACAGATAAAAAAAGTCTATCTTAGACCTCGCATAAACATCATAGACATCAAATACAAATTTAAACATCGCACAAACAAAATCATCAATTCAATGCAATTCATAAAATATACAATATTAATCAACCCAATTCACATTGTATCTGAAATAAATAAAATGTCAATTTAAAAAAAAATGGACATAATCTCCTTTGTATATTGTACTATCCACCATTTTTTAAGGGACAACAGCACTTCGAACAATATTCAAAGAGCCCAAGAAAAAATTCACAAAAATAATAGTTCAAAAGATGAAATCAATTAACTGCTTGTTGAAAATGGTCCAAGGAAACTCCAAGCACTCATAATATCGGCATAGTCGACATCTCACGTTTCTCCCCGGCATTGCCATGATGTGGCGGTTGTAGTGTCTGCAATCACGCAAGTTTAAAATGAAACAATGTTTTAATTCAAGGAAATACCTTATTATACACTATTTAAGATGCGCACAATAAATTACTCACCCTTGAGTAGCTTCATTGGTTTCATTTATCAATCGAAGAAGCTCTCCATTATGCTCCTGGATTAGACTCTGAACCTGCAATATTTGCAAATTTGATTACACCATTGAACGCAATATTTGGAACTCAAATGTGAATAATGGAAAAAAGTCAATAAAACATCTTATGATGAGTCATAGCATTTAAAATTTGATTAAAAACAAACACAAACCATTGAACAATTTCATCGCCTCTATGAAATGACACCATTCTTGAGCCCTGGTGTGGTGTGGACTCGAGACTCTGTAGTGCATAAAATTTCCTTCTCTGTGTAGCTGATGAACTCAAGAGTGCTTATTAATCAAATCCTTGAGACGACGCTCTTCTAGGTATTCAAACTGGTCCTCTTTAGTTCCCCTACCGAGGCTCTCACCAGAGGTGTCTCTGGTGATGGTGAATAACCCACCAGCTTGAGATTCCCATACATACTGCTCATCATCATTGTTCTTTGTGGTGACAATGACCTTCTCGGAAACCAAATAGGCTGAGTAGAACCCAACACAAAACTGCCCAATCATGCTAACATCAGCACCAACTGCAAGGGCTTCCATGAAATCCTTAGTCCCAGACCTTGCAATGGTACCCAAATTGTTGACCAAATCTGAAATTTGGAATAACACAATTACTCTTATAAGCATGTCTAAGAAGATAATATGTACTATACACTGATGATTGCTGAGAATTACAACTTACCAACCTTTATCATGCCAACACCACTGTCAACAATAGTCAAGGTGGTATTGGTCTTGGCAGGAATAATGTGGATGAAGAATTCTGGCTGTCCATCAAGCTCTCAAAATGGATTTTTTCCAAGGCCTGAAGATAGGTAGCCAATTAAAAACATGAGCATAGTAACCTTCATTATCTAAACATAGTATGGAATAATGAGCAGACTTACTGCTGCTCTTTATTGAAGGAACTTTCACTGCTGCAATCCATGCCTTTTTTTAGGGTTGCTGCCTCATGGAACAATGAGGAGACCTGCTGCAATCCATGCCCTCTTAAATGTGCAATCATTTTCGTCCGGTGGCCGCTCAGGTAGCACCGGTATTTATCTCAACTTGGAACACTGGTGCTTCTACGACCTCTTACCCGTGTGCTCGTATCCACAACAAAGTCATCTGGCCTAGCAACGACAGCTCCCATAGCAGCAGGTAATCCAAGTCCCAAGGTCCTCCTCCAAGCGCTGTTATCTTTGTCCATGGGATTGAATGTGGAACAATCTGCAATCTGCAGTCTACACTCTTTGTCCAGGCATGTACAAAAATAAAGTACAAAAAAAGTATAGAATGTGGAATTAATAGGAATGCAATACTCATAAAGAAAATAAGAATTAATAGGAATGCAATACTCATAAAATAAAAAAACTAGTGCCTAAAAAACCAAGAGCAAATGCTCTGTAAACCAAGAGAAAAAAGCTCTATATTCATTTGAAACTCCAAAATTCATTTGAAACTCCAAACATACACCATCCTAATTTATATTAATACAGGTTATGCTATTAAGGAACTCAATTAAGGAATATATGTTATAAGTAAAATAAAACTGGTGAGTTTAAACATGGACCTGTTTGAGGAAAATGAAAGAGATCAGCACAGCACAGTCATGGCGCATCCCTCTATTCTCTTCACTAAGGAGCCCCAGGTATTCGGATTCCTTTGCATTTCATGCTCTTTAGCTGCAAGAAGATGATAAAGAAACCTAATATACAGTGCTCAAAAATCAAATAATATATTGAACACCAAATCACCTTCAAATCAGAACTCAAATCTTGAAAACAAAATTCAAAGTTGCATAGTCTTTTCAATTCCCCTTCTACCGGCAATGGCTTATTTGGAACTGGTACATACTATTTTAGCCAAAAAGAAGTAAACACGATTTTTAGAACATATCAAAACTGAAATGAAAAGGAATTAGTCTTCATCAGCACCAATCATAATAACATAAATGAACACGTCATACACCCCCCAAAATCACATGCGTATAATTAAAGAAGTTTGATTATTATGCAATAAGTTCCAATTAATCTGATTACTGAGATAGGTACGCCTACAATGCATAAGCCAAAAACAAAACAAACTAAAAACTATTGAATATGTGCCATAAGAAATAAACTTCAAAAATTGAATGCCAAGCTTAAGAAAATAATGAATGGTGCCATCTCTATGATAACCTACAATATGAATAAGCCCCCCCATATCTTCTTATAACCCACCTTTAAAATGGACTTATTATTGCAAAACATCAACACGTGTTTAAAATGTATTTGAAGTTTAAAACAACACAGTTAAATGATTATACAGAGAACCAAATATATTTGTAAAGAGATGTTTAAAATAATATTTGACACGTAATAAATATAAAACATTCTAAATTTATAGCAAAACAACAACACGTGTTTAAAATACAATATTAGTATGAAGTTTATCCGAGGCTACTGTCAACGCTTTTAAATATAGAGAAGGTAAGCCATCATTTTCCAAAAACAACAAACTTGTGTGTAACTAATTTTTAATTCAAAATAGTTCCCAAATAGTTGAAGATATAGTTAAAGCCAAACTTGATTCAAACGAATTAGTCTGTACATTGAATATGACTAAAAAGGTAGAAAAGAATACAGTACAAAACATGATCCGTAACAATTTAGAATGTTCCTAGAGAAAATGATTTATAGGCTATAAGCCATTGCTAAACACATAAATCAGTAACTAAATAATCTCAACTAAAAAAAGCAATCAAAAAAGAGTAAAATGCATTTCTCCCACTTCTTTTCATAATAAAATTTATAACAACAAAGCATGTACGTAAAATGATGTGCTAGAACATGTACAAAATCTTAATTCCATTAAAATTATTTAAAAGAACATACCAAATTAGTTGTGTGCAACTAATTTTCAATCCAAAATACTGATGGATGCAACTAAATTTGCCAAAAAAAATGCCAAAGATGTTGATGGATGCAACTAATTTTTAATTCAAAATAGTTCCCAAATAATTGAAGATATAGTTAAAGCCAAACTCGATTCAAACGAATCTGTACATTGAATATGACTAAAAAGGTAGAAAAGAATAAAGTACAAAACATGATCCGTAACAATTGAGAATGTTGAGTATAAGCCATTGCTAAACACATAAATCAGTAACTAAATAATCTCAACTAAAGAAAGCAATCAAAAAATAGTAAAATGCATTTCTCCCACTTCTTTTCATAATAAAATTTATAACAACAAAGCATGTACGTACAATGATGTGCTAGAACATGCACAAAATCTTAATTTCATTAAAATAATTTAAAAGAACATACCAAAGGCACCCACCTCATCTCATAACCTCGGTTATATAACTCATATGGTCTCATCTTTACCCATTTTAACACGCATCCTGCACTTAACAACGCTCAAAGGCTCAATTCACATTCAGGGATTCAATGGATCAAAGCCAAGTATAATAAAACTTCACTCATATTGCTATATTTGGTAATCAGCAAACCATTGAACTCTGTAACCAAAGAGGAAATAACTAATTACCATATCATGTATTCCAAAATAAAGAAATCATATGTTCTTAAGTTGGCCTTTTTATTCATATTACAAAGATTCAAATGGGAAAAAAAAACTAATACCAAATAACCTAATACGAATGTGAATCTTTAGCAACAACCTCATTCCTATTATTTCATAACATGAAGGAAAATTAAGTATTAAAATATTATTTTATTACCACATCAATGCAAACCACTACTTAAATATTACACCACCACAACGTCAGACCCGTAAATGTTAACATGCATAAATCACATAACCACATCGATGACCACCACTAAAATATCCCTTAGAAGCTACAAAATTTCTATAAATATAATTGGGGAAATATAAAATTTGAAATTATATAGTCAAAGGTCTAAAAAACACGTTCGATTTAGTAAAGAATACAAAGTTAGAACCAATATATATATCAAACCCAAATCGTAAATCTAAAATTATTTTACCTCTAAATCGTTAACCTGAAGAAGAGAGATCTAACCTTGGGAGTTTACCCAAAAATCATACATCTGAAATCCTAAATCATAACCGTTAACCTGAAATCGTGGGAACCCAAATCTCAAATCATTAGTGTATCTATAGACATAAAAATCAAATAAAGAAGATCTTAACAATCACAAATCGTACCATCAAGAAATCAAAAAATGCACAGTCAGGCCCAAATCTTAAATCTGCGATCATACATGTAAACAAATTGAAAACCCCAAATCGTAAATCTGAGGGCATACGTGTAAACAAATCGAAAACCCCAAATCATAAATCTGAGCATACAGGTCTAAAAAACACGTTCGATTTAGTAAACAATACAAAGTTAGAACCCAAATAGTAAATCTGAAATTGTTTTACCCCTAAAACCCCAAATCGTAAATCTGAGCATACAGGTCTAAAAAACACATTCGATTTAGTACAAAATACAAAGTTAGAACCGAAATCGTAAATCTGAAACCCAAATCGTAAATATGAAACCCAAATCTGAAACCCATTCGGTTTTACCCCTAAATTGTAAATATGAAGAAGAGAGATCTAACCTTGCATACATGTAAACAAATCGAAAATAAAAACGTTCAATATTAACGAATCACAAAACACAAATAAAATTCTTAACAACTTTTAGATGGAGAGAGAGAACCTGGTGTGGTGAGAGTGAGAGATAGGAACTTTGTGCTTGTGTTAACCGTGCTTGTGTTGGTGTGTCATGTGTGGTGGACCTAAAATTATGTATTTTACCATTCCATCCCTTCTTTTGAATTTTGAGTAAGAGGGGGAGATGAAATGAAGTGATAAAAAAGAGGGGGAAACCAAATATGTAAAGGACAAACTTGTCTTCCAAATTTGTGAATAGTGAAAACACCATCCTACTTTATTATATAGATATAACATCCTCGAGACATGAATTAAATTTAAAAAGAAAAGTATACAAATTAATTCTGAGCTTTATGCGAAAAAAAATTCTAATCAAACTACTAAATTCCAAATTTAATTTTTAACTAGTTTTAAAAATACTTTTAAACACACACACCCAATCAGTAGTCAAGATATAATGATATGCAGTGTTGTATCATGTAGTGCATCCTATGTGAATAAACATAATTAAATCCTTTGAGCCATAGAGGTTGTGTGAGACAAACTTTCATGACTGGCTAAATTCGAAGATCAGAATAATAATGCTGAGTTGGTGTTGACATACATAGGGAGCTTTCCATAGGTAATTAGACTCACCCTAACTACAAAAAAATCTTGTCAAAATTTAAGTCAAACTAGCTGAAGGTCTATATGGATACAACATGATAAACAAATCCCATGAGTGCTCTATATAGGTACCTTCAAGTTGATCGATAAGAGATGCAAATGAACAGAACAACTACTTACCACATTGACACTTTGGGTCCTCGAGAAGAAGAAACATTGGTGAAAGGGTAAGTGATGGAAGTAACGAAACTATTGTGTTGGCAATGAAAAGCCAGAAAGAACCACCCCAATCAGTTCTAGGTTATCTCCTTCTCTCAAGCAAGAATTAATCACATTCCTTAGAGAAAGAAAAAATGTTTTCTCTTGGATCCATGAAGATATTCTAGGAATCGATCCAAACTTAATGTTCCATGAGCTCAATATTTATCCTGATTCCAAGCCGATCAAGAAATGGCGAAGGCTCTTCAGTCCCAAGAAAAACACAACAATCAAAGAGGAAGTTGAGAAATTGGAGCGATCATAGTTCGTTAAAGATGTAATTTACCCTAGTTAGTTAGCTAATGTGGCGATAGTCAAGAAGAAAATGACAATTATGTGAAGATTTTAAAGATATAAATAAGGCGTGTGTAAAAGATCATTTTCCTTAACCAAGGATTGATCAATTGGTTGATGCTATAGCAGACCATGATTTATTCAGTTTTATTGATGCTTATTCTTGTTATAACCATATTAAGATGAAGTTCGAAGACAAACAAAATATTTCCTCCATTACTAGTTGAGGAACTCACTTTAACAATGTCATGCCCTTTGGGTTGAAGAACACTGGGGCTACCTACCAGAGATTAGTAAACAATGTTTTTGAGGATCAGATCGACAAAAACATGCAGTTCATTGTAAATTATATGGTCACTAAAAGCAAACATGATGCCGACCAAATAACAGACTTGGCCCAAACCTTTAATCAGTTAGAAAAGAACGAGATGAAGCTCAATCCAACCAAATACATTTTCAAAGTACAAGAATGGATCTTCCTAGGATATAGTGTCAATCGAAGGGTAATATAAACAAACCTTGATAAGATTAAAGCCTTGCTTAAAATGCAGTCCCCAACTAACAAGAAAGATGTTTAAAGCTAACAAGAAGAATAGTTGCATTGAACTATTTTATCTCCCAAAAAACTGATAAGTGTCTTCCATTCTTCATAGTTCTTAGAAAGACCTTTGAGTGCAATGACGAATGTGAGAAGGTTTTCCTGTATTTGAAAAAATATTTGGGTTCTCCCCTACTCATTTCCCAACCAATACTGGGAGAAAAATTATACTTATACTTGGCTATTTCGGAGACGGCTGTAAGTTTAGCTTTGATCCGACTAGATGATGGAGTCCAAAGAGCAGTACATTACACTATAAAGGAATTTTGAGGGGCAGAAATTAGGTATACATTACACTCTGGGAGAATGAGGACATATTTCTAAGACCATGCCATTATCGTCTATACGAATTTGCCTCTGCAACAAACACTACATAAACTAGAGAATTCTTGAAGGTCCATGTCTTGGGCAATTGAATTAGGAAAGTATGAAAGCTTTGGTTTTGAGAGGCAGTGGAAAATAAATTGAGGGCTGGTATTATAAACATGACGTTTTTATGATTTAGTGCAAGACAACTATGAACCATTTCAAAAATTACCGTTGAAGACTACCGAACATGACCCAGTTTTGAAGAATTAGAAGGCTGGTTATTTGAGTTTGTTTTAAATCCAAGGGGTTGTTTCGTCAAATATAAAGGCACCTAAGGACCTGCTATGGTTAAGTCTTGGTAAGATAATAGGCTATATGCATTTGTTATAAGTGAACTAAAATTAGCCTAAGGATATGACCTGATAAGGTTTGATTGAGGAAGGTAGGGTATAGTCAAAGGTCAGATTGGTCTACTATAATTAAATATTATGTAGTATACAATTCAGAACAACACAATCTACGTTTGCTCACTGATAAGACTTTTATGAAAGAGAGCTTATCTCCAAAAGAAATCGAGATTATAGCCGAACTACCGGAGTCAAATTTCTTCAAATAATAAAAGCGCAACAAATCAAGAATATATTCAAGTACGGAATAAGGATAGGAGATGAGTTTTCTAATGACATCCCAATTTGGTTGTTATTTATAGACCGATCTTCATATTCTACTGGAAGTGGGGAAGGAATCATTATTAATACTCCTGATAACTTGGATGTGTAATATGATCTTAGATTCCAATTCAAGGCTTCCAATAATAAGGCTGAGTATGAAGCCCTGATCAAAGGATTGGAACTAGGTTCAATGTTGGGCGCCAACTAAGTATTTGTACAAAGTGATTCCTAATTGATTGTTAATCAAATGTAACATATTTAAGGTGTCAAAGGAGCACCCATGCATGAGATACCACTAAACAGAAATAGAAGTTCTCTCTGATCGCCTTAGTCAAAATAGTGAGGATTCCCAAACTTCAGAACGCTCGAGCAGATACTCTTGCTCAGCTTGCTTCACCAACTCCAACATAATTCAGACGAACTATCTAGTGGAAATTTTAACACACAGAAGCATGGATCAGATAGAAATCAACATTATGTTTATGGAGTTTCGTCCCTCGTGGACCCAATTAGAGAACACAATTAAAGAGGAACACTATCGTCCGACCCGAAGGAAGCCATGAAGATAGATACAGAGTAGTTAGTTATGTGCTATAAAATGTGTCTTATACAAGCAAGGATACACTATTTCTCCACTCCATTATATTAATCTAAATGATGTCAATCATTTGATTAAAGAAATGCATGAAGGCTCATGTAGAGCACACATCACTGAGAGAACCTTGAGACATTAGATAGCCATGCAACGTTACTATTGGATGATGATGAAAGAAGATCGGGTTTTTTTCACTAAGCAGTGTGATAAATGACAGATGATTGCTTCCATACATAAAAGGCCATGAGCAAGTCTGATACCCATCACATCTTCATAGACTTTCACTTTATAGGGGATTGACCTGGTCGGACCATTGTCAACCACTAAAAGAAGATTTAAGTACCTGGTTGTAGCCATTGATTATTTTACAAAGTGGGTGGACATTGAACCCCTGATCGATATGCCTTATCAATGAGTGTTCTAGTTCATATGGAAGCAGCTCATTTGCAGTCATGTAACGCCTTATGACTTTATCACCGACCATGGACCACAATTTGATAATGATGAATTTGAATAGTATTATCTTCGATCTAACATCCAGAAATTTCATTCAGCATCTTGGCATCCACAATGTAATGGCCAAACATAAATCAACAATAAAACGTTGTTAGATCGATTGAAGAAAAGGTTGGAGGAGGATAAAGGAAAATAGATTAATGAACTCCATTGTGTCCATTGGGCATATAGAACTACTCCCATAACAGTAACATGAGAAACTCCAAACATGCTTGCCTTTGAAACTGAGGTAGTAGTACCGGTGGAGATAGGTATGCCAACTCACAGGGTACTAAACTTTGATTCACCCAAGAGTGACCTCATGAGGCGAGTAGATCTCGACATGATAGAATAATTCCGAGAAGATATTACTATTCAGATGACTGCCTATAAACAAAGGACTACAATGTTCTATTATCGAAGGGTCAAGCCGACCAAGCTGAAGCAAGGAGACTTGGTACTTAAGAAAGTAATTTGGAAAAATAACAAGATGGAACCTAATTGGCATGATCCATACGATATCTTAGCGGTCATCTGACCAGGAACATATCAATTGGAGACTTTAGAAAAGGAAAAATTCAAAATCCCTTGGAATGCATACCATCTGCTCAAGGATTATGAGTAATTCAGTTTACAAATTGTGTCTTTAACGTAATTTCCTATTCAAATAAATGAAATTCCAGTTTTTCTCCACTATAAATCATTTTTTTGTATTGTTTTCGGAGTATTGTGCATACACCTAATTAATGTGAGAAATTTTAATTTAAAAACTTTCAAAAAGTTCCTCGCTGAAAATGGCATGGTTCAAACTTTTCCAAACTTTTCCAATTTCTAGAAAAGTTTTCAAAAAGTTCCTCATTGAAAAGGGCATGGTTCAAACTTTTCCAACTTTGGAAATGTTTCAAAATATTTCTAAACGAAAAGGGCATGGTTCAAACTTTTCCAAAGTTTTTCAATTTTAGAAAAGTTAAACTTCATGTATGATTTGTCCTCGGCAAGTCACGGATAAGAAGTCAATAAAATTTCATAATTAGAAGTTTTGCCCGACCAGGTTAAAATACTATAATAATTATATTCCCAATACACTTGGTCTCCGCTAATAAGTAGTGTTGAAACTTAGTACAATAAAGCTATTTATAGTTTTATCTCAGTGCATTAGTAGAATCTAAGATCGTATACATGATTCAAACATGAATCAAATATTAAAATTAGAGCTAGTTATTTTTTTTTATAAGTCGATTACTTACTCTTTATACAATTTACCTAGTCGTTGAAAAGATAAATAACAACCATAAGCTTAAATTTATATTAATTCCATTTCATTGATCACAATGTAATACAATGGCAATAAACAAGCAAAAAGCACTAAAAGAAAATATTAATTTATTCTGCTGGATGTTTTCCACATGCCTTATTAATTCCTGTAGGATGATCATCAAGAGTATATGGAGAATTGATTATGTTAAAGTTCCTTAACATTTGTCTATTACTGTTGCTCGGCGCATTAATTAAATGAGGAGGGTAAACTATCTCAAGCTCATCATGAAGGCCATAATCCCCTACATATTTATTTATCATACATTGAGGAATGGAATTAGGAGGAATCCATTTGGTGTCCAATTTGACTAGAGTCTTGTCGCAATCAAAGAAACTCGGGTCATTCTAATGCCATGGGTCACTGTTTTCACCGTACTTCAACAAAATCAGCTAGTTGATCCATCCCCATTTATAGCCTTAATAATTGATTTGTGCAAGATGATAATCCATGTGGGCTAAAGCCTCATTGCACCCCTTCATCCAAATCTCTCAGGCTTGTTTATGAAATTAAAATGTAAGCCTTTCCACCTAATTTTGAAGCTTTTTAAGAAAACTATCCTTATCTTTTATCTTTTCATACTAATCGGCAATAGAGTAATCCTTAGCTTTCAGTTGGGAAGTTTGGTCGGTGGTGGTATTGTATTTGGCTTTTAAGTGGGCATATTCGTCAATAAGGGTTTTCCTAGTTCTTTCTTCATCAAGTGTTGGTTTAACAACTATACTATGCTTAGAATTGTGCCTATGTTTAGTCCTTTTCTTTTACAATGCATCCAGTTCTTCCAATACTCTGGCATTTTCATTTTCCAAAAAGGAAGCACCTTCATCAAGACCAGTGGTAGATAATCTCTTCAAGCTGTTAAGTTCATCCCTCAGGGGATTATTTTCTTTCTCTAACATGGAAGTAATTAATTGGGAACTGTCAAAATCATGTTTTAAAGATATCTTCTTCTTATTCAGAGGAAAAGTAATGTCCTTCAGTTTATTGTCAAAACCCTAGCCTTCACTTAATGCTTTGAACATGGCCTCATAATCAGATTGGAGGAAAGCAAAGGACAGTTTGTGATCATCTTGAAATTGCTAAATCATTTCATAATATTCTTCATTATTAGCAACAACCCTTTCCAATAAGCAATGAAGATGGATATATGATTTCTTGACTTCGTAAAAAACATCTGGGTCGTGCAACCTAGCAAAGTCTTTTTCGGACATGGGAATATGAATAGATTCCAAATGGTTTTTACATTGTTGAAATAGGTGGGATTAAAGAGAAACTATAGCCTTCTTGCTAGCATCAAACTGTAAAATCATAAATGTATATAAGTTTGCGGAGCAAATCCAAAAGATCATATAACACAACTAATACATAACATAGTTTGGCAAGAATAAAAAACATTCTGAGGTATGAACAACAATAAAAGATAAATATTCTTGTTTCATTAATTTATTAAGGAGATATAAAAAGTGATTCATATTCAAGAAATAAAAAGACATAAAAAATAAAAGAAGGTAAACTTGTTAAACATTCTCTTTGTCCTTATCCTGGTCTTGGCCAATGGCTGGTAAGTCAACACTAGTGGCACCATTGAAGACTCATGAGGCATCGCATAAGATTCTTTTGACCCCTTCGCTTCGTGTAACTCCTCAAATAGACTGGGAGGAGTACCAAGGTCATGCCTTGTGAAGAATCTATATCTTTCTTCAGTAACGACCAACTTCAAGGCCTCTGTCCACCCTTGTTTGAAGGATAACTTCTCAGCATACTCAATTTTAGTAGAGGAAGTAAAAATGTCCTTCCCCCCAGCCTTTATCAAAGTATCTTTGCCTTTGGCCTTTAAGGAGGTAACCTCATAAGTCAGACCAGACACTTCGTCTTCAGCATTTTTGGCTTAAGTGGTGACTTTTGTATGTTATTCCTCAACAGTTTTAGCCTTGCCTTCAGTAGCTTCAAACCTACCCTTGACAACTTTTATTCGTCTTTCAGTAGTGTTGTCCCTATCATTGGCCTTCTTTAATTACTCTTCCCAAAACTTTTTCTTTATCTCCAAAGCTCATTGGGACACTGCTAAAGAATTCTTTAGACCTTTAAGGGCCTCTTCAACTTCTCTAAGAGAATAACGAACTTGGTCTTCCTTCACTATCATCTGGTTAAAATCAATAAGGAACTGTAAATAAAGAAAAAAAGATCAGATATCAGAAGGAATTTATCATTATAAAGAAAGGTACCAACAAGTAGAAAAAAGTTATTAGTGCCAAATTTTGGAAAGCTCTTTCAATCAGCCTGGACCAAGACATAGGGGTTAACGCATGTCTATCAATAGGGAGTGTTATAGACTTAATCGAACCTATGGCCATCCCAGGATTAATAGCAACTGAGGCTGACCCAATGTCAAGGTCAGCTTAATTTTTTCTTGCCAACTCATGTCGATCGGTAGTCTGCTTAGCATCTCATACCTGTTGCTCGGATGATATTTTTTGGACCTATTTTAAAGCATAATGAAAATATTCTTTATTTTCTTCAATTGATTCTCCTCATCTTGAGTGTCATCAACACCAACAAGCCTTTTTTCACTGGCCTTAGACTTCTTTTTCCTAGCATTAGTAACCTTTGGAGTAGGAGATAAGGGACTACCCATCCAGTTGGGCATCTTCCTCTTAGTCATATCTATAGAAGGAAAAAGAGGAATCTCATAAATGTCAAAGGACTCGAATAAGGAGGAAGTTCCTCCTAGAATAATTTCAGCACCTACAAAATCAATAGCTGAATAAGTTGGCACATGATCCTCCTCAAGATTGACAGCAATTAGGGGCAGAGAAACTGTAGGTCGAGCAATAAAATATGTGATGGAACCTTCATATTTAAACAATAATGATGCATCCCTGCTATGTTTTTCTCCAATCTTTTTGTTCAAGCCCGACAGAAACTGAAGGTCGTTAAGATTGATTTCCCCTTCCATGGGGCACATTTTGTTACTTTCCTCTGCATTAAAAGAAAACAACAAAGTTAGTCGGTAGATATCAAAATGCAAATCAAGAGAGGAAAAAACATTAATAAAGTACAACATATGACACGTCCTGATTGGGGACACTTGGGACTAGTATAAGACACCCCGGCTGGGAGGGGAGAATATTGATAATTCTTAACAATAACACCATACTCTCAATAATCCTTAATGGACTCTAGTAGATTAACTACTAGAGCCCTATTGGCTTTCCTAATATTCAAGTAATAGGTTCTCTCTCCAACAATGACCCACTTATAACCAAAACATCAACTACAAAACCCCAATAGGGATCCCATAAACTTCGTTTAACCTATGTACTTTATTCATGACCATCTAATTGTTGGGCGCTACTCCAGTAGGAACTACGCAAAGTATTGGCAAATTTGAAGAAAAATGGGGTATGGTGGAAAGCTGATGCCGTACTCAGCTATGAACAAAGTGGGGATCTAGTGACCCTTAGAAAGATAGTAAACATATACAAGACCTTGAGGTGTCATTAAATCTACCCAACCTATAATTTTCCTATTTTCTCTAAACTCATCCAAACATTTCTCATTTACAATATGAACTATGGTGAAAAAGAGAAAAATATGATAAAACTTAGGAAAGAGAAAAGGAAAACTTATAGAGAATAAAAGACGATGGAAAAAACTGAAGGACAAAATGACATTAAACGATCGTACAGAAAAAAACTTAAAATAAAAGAGATAGCTATAAAGTTTAAAATATTTGAGGTAAAAGGAAAAGAGGGAATTTAAAAAAAAAAGCAATATCCAACAAGAGAATATGATTTCTTAGATTATAAATCAAAAAATAGCCTAAGAACTAAAATGTGAACTTTATCACTTTATTTTAGATCTACAAATTTCTAAAAAGAAATAAGATCCAAAATCATGTGAAGCTGTTGAATGAGAGATTAAAACAGTGAGGAATGTGAAACCCTAACTATCAATAGATTTTTGAATATATTTTAGTCGAGTTTTCGTATGAAAATCTTTTTCTCTCTATTTTATATTCTCACTTCTCTATTTTTTCTCTCAACTGATGGAAATGCCAAATCCATCAAATGGGGGCCCAAGGGTATGTATTTGTGCTAAGGTTAGAATGGTCTGGAAGATCGGAGATAATGGACGACTTAAATTAATGCAACAGTTTATATTCAAATCTAAGGGATGATAAGTGATTGCACAAAACTGCTCTCCGGTTGGTTAAAATGGGACACACAATGATTATAAATGAACACATATATGCCACTGGTTAATATGATCCAATGGTCAAGGTTAGGTGCATCAACTGAGAGTGTAAACAAACACACTTTGAACAAATATCAGGAAAACACATGTAGAGATTATATCGGTTATAAAATGCATGTTTTTGGATTGTGAAAAATTCAACTTTAAACCACAATAGTTTGTGCAGTTTTTGGATTCCATCGAAGCCATCTTTTAAGAAATTTTAAAATACAAATTTTAACCCAAAAATAATTCAAACCATAGTTTAATTATTTTAAAAATAGATTTTAATTTTTTTTAAATTCCTAAAAATTGTAGAAAATTCATTTTAATTCCCACTTAACACACACCAATCAAATATGAGATGAAATGTAATCCCCTGTGTTGAGTGTGTTGGTTTTCTACCTGTTTTACTTGATCTTTTGATGATGATTATATAGAAAATGATGAAGCTATGATGTACTTGAAAGAGGGACTCAATTTTGTCTACATTTCCAAACTCGTTGAGGCTCCTATATAGTGCAGACTCAAGTGAGTCGACTATATAGTTTTCTTCAGATTCTTTTATGGTACATTGAGGACGCTATGGGAGAGATATTCTTAGACTTTCGTATAGGTTAATAAAAAATTTGAATTTCGAGGATGAATTTCTTTGTTAAGGGGGAGGAATACAATACCACGTATATTTATGGGTATTATTTAATTATAAAAAAATTTCTAAGTTAATTGTTGTGCTTCTCGTGACTCGAAATGTCACTATTTACATTTTTGTGTATTATTTAATTCGAATTTGAAATCGAACTCTATACACACACACACACACACACACACACACACACACATACATATTAAATCGTTAATTGATTAAGTGATATTTGGATTCATGTTGGGTGAACATTAAATGACTGATTTGTTAGATATTTGATTGGGCATTATTTTGTACTTGCCTTATGCGATGCATAGAATGTTTGTTTATGACCTAAAATAGTGGGTTTTAAGTTTATTACGTTAATATACTGCCTAAGGTGTGTTTTGTGTCTTTTGGAGGTGGTTTTTGGCTCATTTAGATGAGGTTTATATCGGGCCCAAACCTTACTTTAGGTTTAAAATTTAATAGGGGACACTAAGATTTCATTATAACTCATTTTACAAGTTGGGTAGGTAGCCTAAGGCTAGAGAGAAGGAGGCTCAAGAGGATAGAAGAGACTTGGAGATTTTGTGATATGATTTCTCAATCCTCCAAGAGGCAAGTTCTATTACGTTTTTTATTATAATTATATTTGGTATATTATGGTCTTATTCATTAAAATATAAACTAGTAAGAATTTGTTTGTATTATTTAACTTAGATGTGTTTTTAAATTAAATGTCTATTAAGCCTATTAATGGAATTGAGAGGAAATTCATATGATTTGAGGTTAGAATCAATGTAATATTTTCATCATTATTTTAATAGTCAAAAGTATAGAAACTATCATTATAAATATCTTGGTTAATTCATTCTTCCTAACACAAATTAGATCCTTTAAATACAAACTCGTGGACACTAGTTTCATATGTTTCTTATTTATTTGGGATTTTTGGTGAGTGTTTTACTAAGACGTGTCAAGGTTTGATAACTCTAGGGTTGAGAGGTTTTGGGATTAACTTTGGATGGCCGAGGTGTGTTAGGACTTAGTCAAAGTGAAATGTAGGGCTTATATCATTTAGGGAGATTTAAAATTTTCCAGAAACCCTAGAGCGGGGGTAGTTTTATATTGATTGCTCATATGTGACTTAAGTATGTTATACGACCTAGAAAGGACACTCAATAGATCGGTTTAGTATTATGTTCATTAGGGATATATCTATGGTGTGTACGTTATAACACGAGTTAGGTGGGCTAAATACCTAATAAGGGGACCTAGTGTTTTCGCCTAGACTTTACATATGTTTGATATATACGATGCATATATGAATGCTTAAGGGGTGAGATGGCTTCGAGTATGATTGATAACATATTATAGAGGATAACATTTGATTGTGAGGATCCTCATTACCTAAGGGGAATATGGTAATAGACTTGAGAGGTCACGAGGCTCAGTTTGATCTTGTATAAGGTCAATTAGGGTCAATTCATTTAATACCCTTATGTATTGTTATCTTTTTATGTGCGATCCAGTAGAGTTAGAATTATTTTGTATCTGTTAGTGAGGGTAATCTTCCTTACGTTTTTTATGCACAATTAATACCATGTGTGAGTTATTGTTGGTCGGAGTACTGGAAGGGATTCTATGACAAGGCATGTGCGACATGCACTGCACTAGTTACCCAGTGACTCGACGGGATTCTCCCTCCTCATATTTGCCTTTAGTTCACACATCTAGTTACCCACAACCGAGATGGTTTATGGGGATATTTATTTAATACATCTTAGTTATGGTAGGCTTTATAACTAATGGGTAGACATTGTGATATATCCCTTGTCGTGATGAGTTCTTAGGGTTAGGATGACCTAAGACTGTACTAGTATGGGTGACGGATACCCGAAGGTAATAAGACCAAACCTTCCTTATATGTGGGTGTGCGAGTAGGCCATTTATTTATATATGGTCGGGGTTGTACCTTTCTATGGACGTTAAGCATAAGTTGAGTATTTCTCTTACCATATCATTATTATGTAGCTTTACGAGAGATAGTTATGCTGATTTATATGATATTCTAGATATGTATATGATTTATAGTGAGTATGTCCACCTCTAAACTTATGTTTCGAATTTGTGTGTTTCATGTAATAGAGATGTGTATATTGCGTTAATGTTATGATATTAATAAATGTGCCTAGATTTAAGATATGTCCCTGTTATTGATATCATGGTTATTTTGTGAGAAGTGCCTTCTGGTTTGACACCTTAGTACATCATGTGACTTATACTGAAAGAAATTAACCTATTATAATTAATGGTAAAGATTAAAGAATAATGTTTGAAGACTTTAATCATATGATCTACTTATGGGTTTGAGATTTAAAACCACATGATATTTTGGGTCATTGGGTTGGGTAACTAATAACTTAAAATAAATTAAAATGTGAGAGGAATATGTGGAGTTAAAGTGTGGTCCAGATTCAATTAAAACCATGTTCTTCATTGGCTTATTGTTTACATTTTCTTTTAAAAACTATTTTTATAGATCCCAATTTCACAAGTTCCTGGATCGTTGGAGGAGCAATTCTACCATCGCCCCATTTGTTACACCTAGGATTGCTAGAGTTGATAAAGTGTGGCTTATTCTTTTATTTTAATTGTGGTTGTACGTAGATACTTATAATCATAGGTGGACTTTTGTATGGTCACATTTTATATTCAGAGTTAGACTAATGTGGTATTGGCAGTGATTGATATCAGAGTTAGTTTTTTGTTGATTCATTGTTTCATTATCTTGACATTGCACATTCGGTTTTGGTTTTTCCTTATGCTGAGAATGTTACCAATTGTTTCTTATTCCCATGGGATTTATATTGGACACGATAAATCTATTTATGGATTTCACGGGGTATCATTGTAAGAAAGAAGTTTTTGGTGGAGGAAGTGAATGCAATAATGAAGTGACCTAAAAAGAGATACAATCATTCTAAGAGGAGCAAGCTAAATGTACAGAAAGAGAACATGTCCTCAACGGACACCCGATTTCCTAAATTTACTACTATATACTTGTTTTCAAGTTAAAATTGAGTTTCAGGGGTCATTAACATGAAAAACAACATAGTGAGAGACACGTAAAGAAACTCGAACACCCCATGAAGCCCGAAAGTATGTGGTGGGAAGTGATTGTGTCGTAATCACACAACTGATTTCAATCATTTAGTATTTTACGTTTGATTGGGGGGGGCAAATGGACTTTTGAGCGAAAACACTTAAATCAATAACTAAGATCTTCACTTAGAAGCACAAAAACTCCAAGAAGTTCCCGATTTACTTGTTTATTGTAACTTTGTGCTCACCGGACTTCCAATAATAAATATTGATTACTATAGAGAAATATTGATGTAAGAAAGGGGTTTTAGATGGAGAAAATTAATATAATGACAAGGTGCACCAAAACTAGGCAAAATATAATAAGAGATGAAAAATAAACTAATGGGAAGTGATTGTGTCTTCATCAGACACCCAATTTACGAAATTCACTAGTATACACTTGTGTTGGGGTTTAAAATAATTTTTAGGGGTCATTAACATGAAAATCAGCTTAGTGACATGAAAATAAGCACCGCAATTCCAAAAATATGCACATAAGTTTCTTGTGGGAAGTGACTTTATTTCCATTGGACACCTGATGTTGGTAATTGAGTAGTTAACGTTCTATTGGTGTAACACCCCATAATTTTTAATGATTTTTAAATGTGAGAAATTAATTGATAATTAATCCGGATTAAACTAAATACTAACTAACGTGAAAAGGGTTATTATTTATTGATGTGAATTATGTGGAACATTACTTAGTGAGTAAGGTAATATGTGATTTTGAATTTATTAAAATTGTCGTGAGTGAAAAATACGATAGTTACAGTAATTAAGTCGGGACGTGCATGTTAGTCGCGTCGACTCAATTTGACCAAATCGATGTCCCGGGAGGGCATCTTGGTCATTTATATTTTGGGGAAAATAATACCTACGAAATTTGTAAGTGTAATATATCTGATATGAGAAGGGGGGTTTGGGTGAGTTATGTGAGAAACAAAGAGAAGCCACAAAGAGGCCATAAGAGGAAAAGGAGAGGGGTTCCAAAGGCTAGAATCGCCAATCTTACATCTTCTTGCACCACCACCACCACCACCACGATCGGATTGTTGATAGAGGAGAGAAGAACACCAGTATACCCATTATCATCAAAGAATTAAACCTACCAAAAGAGACAAGTGTTTAATCTTGCAAATTTATAGAATATATAATATCCATGTTAGAGTAGGTTGAATTAATTATGAAATTCATATGATTTGAATGAACTTTGGAAGACATACATCATTATCTTGGGTGAAATTGATACAGAATAGGATCCTCCACGTAGGTAGTATGAAACCCACGAAATTATATTGAATTTTGATGAAGAAATTCGGGTTTTAATGGGTATGACTGAATTGTAGAACAATTTCTTGAATTTTGAAGAAGTCTATGAAATTAGGTAACCTTCGTTTAAAAATTATTTTGAGCTCTTTTGGTTCTGTAAATGGATATATGTCCTCGAGGACTTATAGGAAATCCAATTTTTTGCTTTTTGTTCTTTGATAAGTTTTTTCCAAAACGACAACGAAATGCCTCAAAACTGCGTTTTAAAAATCTCGACATATTCTTGTAGTAAATTTTAAGAAATGTTATTTTTAGTGGTTATTCCATTGGAGGTTGCCTAGATTGATTGATTGTGATTGTTGTTCTAGAATAAGGACATTAGGCCTAAAGTGTAGATTAGGTTTACATAAAGTGAGATGAATAATTATTAGGTTAATTGAGATAATATCTGTAATTGATAAATGGATGGAAATTTGGGAAGAGTGATGTAGTGATGAGTGAACGTATGCTTATGACAAGTAGTGAAGACGAGAATAATTTCTAGAAAAAATTAAGGGGTAACTAGGGCCTTTAGACTTGTGTGAAAATTCATGTAAATACAATCAGAGGTATAATTGAAATTAAACAATACATAGGGTATTTGAGAGATATATAGGCACTACATATAGGTCGTGTGTGTACATATACTGATGATATAAGTATATATGTGGTATGAATACCTATTGTGTGATTTCTTATGTTTATATGACATACCTACGCTTCTTGATATCGGGGGGGATGTTTCGCATAGTGGTCGATCTTATACTGATGAGACCATTGGGGAGATTTTAGATTCGTACCCAGAGCATAACACCTTGGACACGTGCTATTTGAGAGTATGATAGTTTTGACGGTTGAATGGGAGCGTAGGTATGTGCGTGACCCATTTGGATGGGGATGATGTTTGCCTTCAATGTATGTAATTTGTATTTATGGTTCAAGGGAGATACCGAACCAACTATTCTTTATATAATTCGAGATGTCCTAGGACATGATAATAGAGTATGCATGCACCACAACTGAGTCTAGAGGTGCCGTATTAGTACATATATGTGATAGAGTGATGAATATATATATATATATATATATATATATATATATATATATATATATATATATATATATATATATATATATATAAACTTATGATATGTTGTCTGTGTGAACTTAGTAGATAAGATGGATTGTGAAATCTAAAATAAATTAAGTGTGTGAACACTCAATTTTCAATGTGAAAACTCTCTCACTCGAGATAAAAGATGTGAAAATATTCATTTATGTATTACGTGGGAAATATGGGTATCTATTATGAGATAATATATTTCAATATTAATGATCTTGAACTAGTTAGGAGTGACAACAATAACTAGAACGGTTTAGCGGTACGTTAGGCGTGCACATGAGTTGAGCAGTGAGAATTCTCAAGAGAGAGCCCTCATAATGAACATGTATATAATATCTGCTCTTAATCATTTTAAATACTTGATAAACTATTTTAAACTATTTTTACTCGGGACTCTGACCCGTTTCTTGTAAATCTATTATCTCTTGTGTGATCTATTTTAGATGTCTAACCACAGGGACGCCAGGCGTAGACTGTCAGATGATGTGACACGCTACAACTATTATGGGAGTTACATGTCCTCATTATTAGATACCTCCACTATTATTCATTTAGTTCCTGATCTAGTTAGCTTAGTTAGGTCATGTTTCCCATTTTCAGTTATCATTTATTTCAGAGGGATATTGTACTCCTTTATTTCAGTTTGATGGGATTCAGTTATATTATTGATTATTATATTTAAGACTTTTGAACTGGGACGTTTATTCCAGTCTTATTTATTCAGTCATATGGTTTATTATTCCTTACAATGGTGAATGTGGTTAATGATTTAAATTGTTGGATAATATTTGAATGATTAAATGTTTTTGAAACCAACTTAATTAATTATTAAGTAATAAATAAAATAAATGTTTTTCGACAGTGATGCTAAGAATGAACCAACTGGATATTATAATTTAATTCTACAAAGGACTGATCACTCAGTATTTAATTGAGTGGGGTGTCACAAGTGGTATCAGATCATCAGGTTCTAAAGTCCTTAGGATTTGTGCATTTTTTCACATTTCAGCTTCGCATTTTCTTTGATATAGAGCCTTATAATAGGATTATCGTATTCCTCTACGTACGCAACCTACATTATTCTACTATTAAATTTATTTATATGATTCATAGGCGAGTTCGGTTGGGTTTCGTACACCGAACAATATAGCACGACCAACGAAGGTCGTTAGAAGGACTACAAGAGGAAAGGCTCAGTATAAGCCATATAATATTCTAGGAACGGTGATCGCGATGGAAGTCAGAGGGATAACAATGTGATAATCACTCGGGGTAGTAGCTTTCCCAAACATTGCCAAAGATAACGATAGTATAAACCAAGATTCACCCTGCGCAGTAAATAGGGGGAAGGCAGAGGAACTCCTTTTAAAGGTCATATGTAAGAATTCTGGGGAAATAGGAAGTGTGATAGGCCAGTGGAAGGACAATCCAAAGGAAATTGTGTAGTGTGTAGTCCAATAATGCTCAATATTAAATTTCAAGCGAGATTATTTGTGCTCAGAGGAGCAGCGTACAAATAATGGGAGTCAATCACCAGAACAATAGAGAGATAATTTAATGACAAGAAATTTTGGTACGATTTGATTGTAAGATCTTCCATTTTCTATTCGGATAGAGTTGTGAATGGAGTTTCAAAACTATTCATAAGGGGTTAACCCTATTTAGTAAATTTAGTACCCGACGAAGGCAGTACAGAGAATATTAAAGGGTCTGTAAGTTGATAATGGACCCATGATAAGATTTTACAAGCATAGAGAAGGAATCTGATTAGGATAACTAGTGTCGATGTCATCGAGGTTATATGTTTACATGTTTATATCAAACCTCCCATGGCAATGGATCCAAGATGGTAGGATCTAGTTAAATAGAAAAAGTAGATTTGATGGTGATAGTGAAGCACCACGGGAGGGTGAACCCAGTGGGAGCCCATTTAAATGATTAGGATCAATCATACTCCTATAAAATGATAGTAGATTCATTCAGGGACACCAAGACCAATAATGAGTTCCATAGGGTCAGTAAAGCCCAAGGAGAAACAGGGGTAGCAATCGAGGCCAAGACTACCCGATTCGACGAATGGATACGCTGACATGGCTAGTAGGACCAGAAATAAAGGAATGGCACTGAAAGGTGTCCTATGTATGGAGATTATGGTCACTTTTATTAAACTTATTCAGAGTAGAAGAGTGAGATAAATCAGACTGGGAAAGTAAATGGGAACGGTGCCAGTGAGGCACACCAATAATGGGAACAAGATTTCTTGCAAGGAAACTAAAGTAAGACATTTAGATTTTGGAGGTTGCCAACCTGAGAATGGTGAATGCGGGCAAGACCAACAAGGTTCTCAGTAACAATAATATCAAATTCCTTAGGGTCGTTAGTGACAAGGGAGTAATGGGGGAGGCCTGCAGGGCCAGGTCTAGAGTAATGAGAGTTTCTGTAGAATTTATTACAATTTTGGAAAGAGGGACCGGATCAAGGAGGCTTATCAAATCAAGGGAAAGGGAAAACTACAGGATGAGATCCTGAATATACAACCATTACAGTAAGTCACGGGTCAGTTCTGGTATGAGAGTGATGCTCAGGCACCCATTGACAAGACAAGGTAGATTACAAATGGAGATAAAATCTTTTTTTATCCCTATGAGAATGGGATTAGGATGGTTTGACATGGGCGCGTCTCAATACATGATTGTTAACAATAAAACTCAAGTGTTAGTCGAGTTTACTAGGTGCACTGGCGGTATAAACCATATTATATATATAATTACCAATGGGTACCCGATTTTTTTTCATCACCTATAGGGAGGATAAGGTGTGGACACTAAGAGAAAATTTTATATTATGTAACGATTTTTGCTCCTTTGAGTGATATGAGAGGAAAACGTATATTATTTTTATGTAATTGTTATTTTGGGGCATATTATATTAGTTTTGCTAGGTATCACATAAAATAGGGTTGAGACTATGTACATATGTGTATGTTATATGAAATAGTGTGTAGTAGACTTCAATGTGTATGCTATCTAGTTATATTTGATCCCAGTGAGAAGGGTCATTTACTGATGTGATTCTGGGTTAATTGGCTTCTATCGAGTAGAGAGATATAGCTCGTGATTTATTTACGTTAAGAAACTAGTGATAGTAAGATCGCCATGATATATGTGGTATTTTGTATTATAAAAGTGGACGAGTATACAATTATGGAAAGAGGAAGGGATTCGAGGGTACGTGTTATGGACCGAGGACTAAACGGATCTCGACGACTAATAATGTTAGAGAGTAGTGTATCAGGGGGTTCCTTGTTTGAATTTCTCTTTACGAGACATTCCATGCATGAAACTAGCGAACATTGGGAGTTGAGGGAATTTTTGTCTTTAGTATATAATTTTAGTGCCCTCGTTATTCTACGTATATGTGATTATAACTCGGAGGTGATAGTCATATTACCATTTCAGGTCGGTAGAGCAGAATTTTGCCGATGTGAAAACTAGTGTAGAATGTATACACCAGGAGTATATAGGTGACGCAACTTAGAGAATAATTATGTATGATTAGTAGGGTAATCAAGTGTAACCTTGTTGTATGGTCATGATAATTACGCGAAGATTCATTTAACACCAGTTTATTACGTTTAGTGATACTGCGAAGCAATGCACGAAACATAGGGTCTATGGGTGCCCTAGTTAGTTGAGATTTACAATATCACTCATGAGGTGTAAACATTGAAGTTTATTAAATAAACGTAGATGTAAGAGAATAAAAAAATTAGAGACTGAGATAAAATGAGACAAAGAGAATGTAGTAGAACTGAGAGCGAGGCGAGTCACTAGTAACCGGAGAATAGACAAAAAAATGTGATTATAATGTTTAAAAGTACATGGAATGTACATATTATATTTTTGGGGATAAACAGCCGCTACCCTATGCAGAAGGGTAATATGACGGGAGTTACATTAGAACCAACTAAAAGCGCAAAAGGTTTAACGTGAATAGTCAGGTATCTTCCATGAACGGAATGATCAATAGTTTAAATGGTGGAGTATAGACAGTTGAACTAAAGAGTAGCATTAGCGAAGGGGTACTTAGAATATCGAAATATTTCTAACTTTAGAAAGATGTCGAATAATATGTGTAATAAGAGATAAAGCGAATTAGTCACTAGATGGGATGGTAAGGGAAAACCGTTGGAATGGAGGATACTGTGAGTATATATATATAGAGAGAACAACAAAAAGACATATATGAAATATTAAGCTTACATGGGGTGCCACTTGAGGTCATGTTCGACAGGGATAAAAAAAATTCCTCGATTTTAAGAGTGTGTCTAGGAGGATATGGGTACAGGGTTGCAGTTACGTACGACCTATTACTCGTAGGCTGATGGGCAAACCGAGAGGACGGATCGGATTTTAGGGGATATGTTACAGATGTGTATGCATCATTTTAGGGGAGGTTGAGAACAGTACCTTCCAATAGTGGAGTTTTGCATACAATATCTTCTATTAGTTTACTATTGGCATGACTCCATTTGAGGTCTTGTTGTTCTCCTTATTTTTGGCAAAAGGTGGGGGAAAAATAAGCTATTCGTGCTAGAGATGATTCACGACATTACGACTAAGATTGAGAGGATTGGGTATCGTATATAGGTAGCTCAAGATGGGTAGAAAAGCCACGCTGGTGTCATGCGAAACTTTCTAGAAGTGTAATGTGGGGGATTAGGTTCTACTACAAGTATCTCTTATGAAGGGGATAATAAAGTTTGGGGAGAAAGGGAAACTGACATCGAGAAACATTAGCCCGTTTCCTACCATCAAGAGGATTAGATCGGTAGTGCATAGACTTGGGTTGTCGGAGAACTTGAATTGTATTCATGATGTATTCCATATTTCTTCACTAAGACGGTATCTGCAAGATAAGTTATCTCACGCTTACTTTGCACTGGAGGAGACTGAATTACAGCCTGATAGTTTGTATGAGGAGTGATAAGTGGCTATTTTAGATCATAGCGAGAGGATATTGAGGTCAAAGGTAGTCCCACTTGTGCGTGTCTAGTGGGAACATCCTAATCTCGAGGAGTTTACTAAGGAGGGCAAGGATGATATGTGCGAAGGATATCTAGAGTTATTCTAACCACATATTCATTTTTCTGAGTTTTGGGATGAGATTCCGTTATTGGGGGGAAGTAAGTAACACCTCATAATTTTTATTGATTGGGATTAATTAAAATTAAATGTGGGAAATTAATTGATAATTAATCTAGCATAAAATAAATATTAACTAGTGAGAAAAGGATTACTATTTATTGATGTGAATTATATGGAATATTACTTAGTGAGTAAAGTAATATGTGATTTTGAATTTATTAAAATTTTCGTGAGTTAAAAATACGACAATTACAGTTATTAAGTCGGGATGCGCGTGTGAGTCGTGTCGGGACTCAATTTAATGGAATAAAAAATATTTTATTTTTAAGTCTTACAAATGGTCATTTTGAGTCCGTCAAATTCTTCAGAAGGGTTCAGATAGTCAAAAAAGTCTACCCGCGGGTTTAATTAGGGTCTCAGGTCAATTTGGGACCAAACCGGCATCCTAGGAGGCATCTTGGTCATTTGTATTTTTGGGGAAATAATACCTACGAATTTTCCAAGTCTAATATATTTGATTTGAGAGGGGGGTTAGGATTAGTTATGTGAGAAACAAAGAGAATCCATAGACAAGCCAAATGAGGATGAGGAGAGGGGTTCCAAAGGCTAGAACCACCAATCCTTCATCTTCTTGCACCACCACCACCACCGAATTGTAGATCGAGGAGCGAAGAACACCAATATACCCATAATTTTCAACGGATCAGACCTACCAAAACCGAAAAGTGCTTAATCTTGCAAATTTATAGCATATATAATATCCATGTTCGAGTAAGTTGAATTAATTACGAAATGGATGTGATTTGAATGAAATTTGGGAGACATATATCATTATCTTCGATGAAATTGATAAATAATTGGTTCCTCCATGTAGGTTCTATGAAACCCAGGAAATTATATTGAATCTTGATGAAGAAATCATGGTTTTGATGGGTATGATTGAATTGTAGAACAATTTCCTGAATTCAAAGAAGTTTATGAAATTGCATAAATCAGACCGTCATTTTAGAAACTTTTTTGAGACATTTTTGCTCTGTAAATGGCTATTTTGTTAGTGTTGCTTCGTATAAAATCCTGGTTTCTACATTTTGTTCTCTAATACATTTTTTCCAAAACGACTCCGAAATGCTTCAAAACTGCATTTTAAAAATCTGGGAGATTCGTGGAGTAAATTTTGAGAAATGTTATTTTTAGTGGTCATTCCATTGGAGGTTGCCTAGATTAATTGATTGTGATTGTTGTTCTACAATAATTACATTAGTCATAAAGTGGAGATTAGGTTTACATAAAGTGAGTTGAATATATATTAGGATATTTTAGAAAATACCCGTAATTGATAAATGAATGAAAATTCGAGAACGGTGACATAGTGATGACTGACTGAACCTATGTTTTTGACCAGTAGTGACGGCGGGAATAATTTCTAGAAAAAAAATGAAGGGGTAACTAGGGCCCTTAGAGTTGTGTGAAAATTCATATAAATGCGGTGAGAGGTATAATTAAAATTTAATAATACGTAGGGTATTTGAGAGATATATATGTACTATGTATGGGACATATAATATAGGTCGTGTGTGTATCTATACAGATGATATACGTATATAGGTGGTGTGAATACCTATTGTATGATTTCTTATGTGTATGACATACCTACGCTGCTTGCTATCGGGGAGGAGGTTTCGCATAGTGGACGGTGTTATCCTGATGAGACCATGGGGGGGGGGATTTTTTTTATAAAAGATATATAAAAATCTTTTATAGCTCTTATAATGCCTTCTTGTTCCTTAAATAGTAGGCATGGAGCTAAGGGTGAATTGGGTAGGAATTAAATAGACATGAGGGCTGTGAGGATAAGTTGGGGTTAAAATTGAAAAATGCACACCTATGCATGGATTGTGTGAGGTCATGAGAGTGAGGGGTAAGGGAATTAAAATCAAAATTGGTTATGAGGGTAAATTGGGTATTAGGGTAAAAGGAGATAGTTGTGGGTATAATGGGAAAGGGGTAATGGGTGGCTTTTCAAACATGTGGGGTTATTTAGTTGGTCTTTGTTTTGTTTTGTTTTTTGGTTTTGGATTTTGGTTTGCTAACAGGTGGAAAAAACGTTTTTGGCATTGCATGGGTTTGGGTGGTTTGAAGATGGGTTAGCTTGGGTTTGTGTAAACTCGAGTAGGTTGCAACGATTTCGGTTCGAGACGCAGTGGGGGTAGGGTTGCGGGTTACTCCAGATGGGTTCGTTGGGTCTTGGTTTGAGGTTCTGAGATTGGGTCGAGGTAGGGGTGAGGGTAGGTAGTTTTTTATTTGGGAGGTAAACCCGAGTTTAAGGTTCCAGGTTCATCAGGTGTGTCCGAATATAATTATGAGGGGGGTGAAGTTGTGACAGCCCGAATATAATTATGATAAATTATATTTAAATAATTCTTATCTTATGTGATATGAATAATGTGTTATTAGTATATCTAATGTTAATTGATTATATTTATTATAATCCTACTTTCATAAATCATGAAAGGTCGAATTATTTACGAACACAAATTTTTGTTGTTTTCCGTAGAAATGTCCCTGTTAGAGACTAGTTTTGACCCTTATCACATTATAAATGACTTGAGGTGAAAACTAGATCGTTGTAGAAATGTGAGTTAGGGTTGTAACACAACAAACGGATCATCATATGGATGCCCGAGTAAAGAGTTATACCATATTTACGAACAAGGGGCAATTTGGTCAATTCCCTTTTAGTGGTAAATTGTCTTTTATTAAACCAAATGGTTTAATTTGATTGGTTGGCTTGGGAGGCAGCCTTGGACGACCTTATACCCTTGAAATATACTTCTCCTTCAGCCAAAATCAGCCATGAAAGGGTTTTAAGCTTAAGGGAAGAGAAGGTAGAAGTTTAGGAAGAAAAGTGAGGAGAAAAAGTGTAGAAAAATCCGTAGAAATTACGTAAACGTCCCGAAGGTAATCCTAATTGCAAATCTTGTTATTTTTCATATATTTATGATTTATATGATATAAATCCTTTATTTGTTTATTGAACTTTCATGCTTGGGTGCATATGTATGAATATATGCAAGTTTAAGTTAAGTTGAATGCATAAACCCTTAAAAATTGAGGAGTACCCCTTGAATGAATGTTTGTATTTCGTCCTTACAAAGGGTACTTTGAGTACATGCTTCATGTGTATATACATTGAGGAGTATAATTTCATGTTTACTTGACTTTGGTTATAAATTCCTCATAAGGTATTTCTTACGGTTGAATGTCCGTAACTTTTTCAACATGTATATCATTGTTTTGCCTTTACCTATGTTTTATGGAATGTGACTTAATTGGAATTATATTGTTGATGTATAGTCATGGAAAGTTACATAATTATGTTTGGATAATACTTATGATTGAGGTTCAGTAATTATTTAGTTGGATTGAAAGGTGTAAGGTCTAATCAACCCAGTTCAGCTCCACCAGAAGAAAACGTGAATACATAGTTGTCAACTAAGGTGAGTGTACTCACTGGAAAGAGATATTTGTATCGTGTTATCGATATGATCATAATTTAATGAATATGAAAGTGTTCATTTCGGTTTACCGAAATGAGGGGTTACTCCTCGACCAGGAATGCGGGAGATTTATCTATTAATGACAAGGGGTTACTCCTCGACCCAGAATGGGGGAGAATTGTCTATTTAGACAGGATATGTGAATCATGATTCGGAAAAGTTGGTCATTCATTATGAATGAGACGGATAAGTTAATTCATAATTACATGGACATGATATATTGCATGTAAATTTATGCAGTAGTATAGTAGTGATGCATTCACTGGGATATTTTTGCTCATGGTTCCTATGTTCACATTTTTCAGGTAACGCGATGTCACTGCCAAATCTAGGAGGTCGGTTGGGTTAGCCAGGAATGGGAGAAACTATGATTTTGTGTAAATGTAAATGATGTAATTAAGTTAACTTATCCTTTAAGAAAGTTTTTATGGACATGATTACTCTGATGTTGTAAAAAGGTTTTCAGTTATATGGATTTACAATGATGACTCTGAAATCAAAACTCGTGATTATAGTTTGGTTAGATTAATTATGGTTTGACTCTATTTGACTTTCAAACTTAATTATAAGTAACTGGGTTGGGGTGTGTCAGCTTTTGGTATCAGAGCCTAGGTTTTAGAGGTTCTAAAGTGAGAAGAGTCTAGATTTGGCAGTGAATGTCAGAAATATATTTTATTTGATACTAACGATCATGTTAGGAAAGATATGTATATCTGTATGTTGTTATATCTTTGATCCATTTCGGATATAAAAGAATGGAAGGTGGGAATGTGAATGTGGAAATAGAAGATGAGGCTTCAAACATGGCAGCAGAGGCAGAGGTTGAGCAACCTGTTCATGGAAATATAGAACCTGACCCAGAAAAATTGACAGACATGCAAAAAATGGCACGTGCTATGACTCTAATGGCAGAGCAGCAAGCTAGATTTATGGCTTAGATGGAAGAACAATAAGCCATGCAATTAGAGGCACAAGCATTGGTCAGGGCTGAGGAGGTGGTACACCGGGAAGAAAGGAGTACTTCACATGAGAAATTTATTAAAATGAATCCACCCTCATTTGAAGGAGCAGTTGATCCAGTAGAGGCAGAAGTATGGGTTAAAGAGATTGAACTTATTTTTGGGGTAATGAGAATGCCTGAAAATCAGCGAGTGACCTTGGTGATGTATATGCTGAAAGGAGAAGCCAAGTACTGGTGGGATGCCACAAAACATTTATTGATTACTCCAGGAGGTGGGAATGTGATCTCATGGGAAGCTTTTGTTAAAGCTTTAAATGATAAGTATTTTCCTCTGATGTATTAAAAACAAAAGGAGAAAGAATATTTTCTATTGAATCAGGGGAGTATGACAGTTAGAGAATACGAAGCTAAACTTACAGCTTTATCTCGGTTTGCTTTGAGGTTTATACGAAATGAGGAAGATATGTGCAGTCGATTTCTCGATGGGCTTGAGTTAGTCATTAAATCACGGTTGTCGGCTTTAGATACTGTTAATTATTCAGTCTTGGTGAACAAAGCCATATTAGTAGAAAGGGACGTGAATGAAGCTAGAGGTAATCGAGAATGAGGTTTAAAGAGAAGCAGATTCGATCCAAGTTATCAAAAGGGTGGTGATACAGAATATTCGAGACTTGGAGGGAAGAAATTCCAGCATGGTAGAGGCATGGGAAGTAGTTTTCAAAGGGGTGAAGCAAGTGGTGGAAGATGTTCAAGAGGTTCATCGCAAGGAGATACAAATATTTGTTTCTTTTGTGGGCCATCAGGTCATATAAAGAGAAATTGCCCAAAGTTACTGAATATAGAATGTTTTAACTGCCACCAAAAGGGTCATTTGAGAAAGAATTGTCCTATATTGGCAAGAACAGTTTCAGTCAGTAGTGTGGGGCCTCATAAAGGATCTTCTCCAGGCAGTGCCACCAGGGGGAGAGGTACATAACAAGAAACTGGGTCGAGGGAAGGAGGAAGAGTGTTTGCGATGACGCTGCAAGATGCCCATGCTACACCTGAAGTGGTTACAGATAAACTCTCTATTGCGAACAAAGATTTATATGCACTCATTGATCCTGGATCTACGCATTAACTTATGGCATTACATATTGTTTCATAATTGGGTAGACCATGTTCACTTCTTAATTATGGCTTATATATTTCTACCCTAATGGAAAGTGTAATTCTGGTTGAGCATGTTTATAAAGATTGTATCTTATGAATGGGGGAACGAGATTTCTATATTGATTTGATACCGTTGGCCATTCGAGATTTTGATATTATATTGGGGATGGATTGGTTATCATCATACCATTCTTCCATTGATTGTTTTCTAAAGGAATTTACATTTCATCTTCCCGGTGAACCCGAGTTCCAGTTTACAGGGGAAATGAATGATGTCCCTAATTGTCTTATCTCAGCAATAAAGAGTAGAAAGTTATTGAGTAAGGGTTGTACGGAGTATTTAGCGTATGTGGTTGATGTTAGTAAGGAAGCACTTAAAGTTGAAGATATACCAGTGGTTAGAGAGTTTTTTGATGTCTTCCTAGAAGAATTGCCAGGATTGCCACCCGATAGGGAAGTAGAGTTTTCTATTGAATTAATTCTAGGTACTGGTCCGATTTCCCTTGCTCCTTATAGAATGGCACCAACACAGTTGAAGGAATTTAAAGTGCAATTACAAGATCTCATAAGCAGAGGTTTCATTCGGCCTAGTGTTTCACCATGGGGAGCCCCAGTTTTATTCGTGAAAAAGAAAGATGGGACAATGCGATTATATATTGATTATCGACAGTTGAATAAGGTGACCATTAGGAATAAGTACCCTTTACCTCGTATTGATGACTTGTTTGACCAATTACAGGGGGCCACAGTATTTTCAAAGATTGATTTGAGATCGGGTTACCACCAACTGAAAGTGAAGGATAGTCATATTTCCAAAATAGCTTTTCGGACTCGATATGGGCACTATGAGTTTTTGGTGATGCCATTTGGATTGACTAATACTCCGGCAGTTTTTATGGATTTGATGAATCGGGTATTCCACCCTTTCATCGATTCCTTTGTGATTGTATTCATAGATGATGTGTTTATTTACTCGCGTAGCATGGAGGAACATGAGAAGCATTTGAGACTTGTATTGCAGATTTTGAGAGAGAAGAAATTGTTTGCTAAATTCAACAAGTGTGAGTTTTGGTTGAATGAAATTGTGTTTTTAGGGCACGTTGTCTCGGGAAATGGGATATATGTTGATCCAAAGAAGGTGGAAGCAATTTTTGAATGGGAGAGTCCTAAGAATGTGACAGAAATTAGGAGTTTCCTAGGATTGGCAGGTTGCTATCGCAGATTCATTAAGGGATTTTCAGCAATAGCATTACCACTGACAAAATTGACTCGTAAAGAAGTGAAGTTTGTATGGGATGAAGAATGTGAGAGGAGTTTTAAAGAATTAAAGAATCGGTTGGTTTCAGCCCCTATACTTACTATTCCATGTGGGAATGAGTCTTTTGTGATCTATACAGACGCTTCATTTTAGGGTTTAGGATGTGTTCTTATGCAGAATGGGAGGGTAATAGCATATGCTTCCAGACAAATAAAGATGCATGAACGAAATTACCCTACACACGATTTGGAGCTAGCGGCCATTGTTTTTGCTTTAAAGTTGTGGCGACATTACTTATATGGAGAAACTTGTGAGATATTTACGGATCATCAAAGTTTGAAATACTTGTTTACACAGAAAGAACTGAATTTGAGACAGAGGCATTGGATAGAGCTGATTAAAGACTATGACTGTACCATTCATCATCATCCTAGGAAGGCCAATGTAGTAGCAGATGCTTTGAGTCGAAAATCATCAGGGATGCTTGGTTGCATACAGTGTGCCCGTGTTGGAAATATTCTTGACTTGGCATCGATGGGGATTGAATTGAAGTTTTCAAAAAGTGGAGGATTATTAGCACATGTCACAGTGAGACCTTTATTGGCCGAGCACATACGAAATTTGCAGACGAGTGATCCATTCCTTGAGAAGAAGAAACAAGATGTCCTGGATGGTAAAGAGAGTGACTTTGAAATTAAGAATGATGAATCGTTGTGTTATAAAAATAGGATTTGTGTACCTAATGATCCACCTTTAAAGAAAGATATATTAAAAGAGGCACATAGTTCTATTTACTCTATGCATCCGGGAGGTACCAAAATGTACAGAGATTTGAAAGAGTATTATTGGTGGAACAATATGAAACGTGAGATTGCAGAGTTCATAGCTAAGTGTTTAGTATGCCAGCAAGTGAAAGCATAGCATCAGAAGCCGGCATGATTATTGCAGTCTTTGCCTATTCCGGAATGGAAGTGGGAGCATATAACGATGGAATTTGTTACAGGATTACCCCGGTCACCAAAGGGGCATGATTATATTTGGGTGATTGTAGACCGACTGACGAAGTCAACTCATTTTCTCCCAGTTAAGACCACCTACACTGTTGACAAGTATGCACGTATGTACGTTGATGAGATTATCCGTTTACATGGGGCACCGGTGTCAATTGTATCAGATAGAGATCCAACGTTCACTTCTAAGTTTTGTCCTCGTCTCCAGAATGCCATGGGCACAAATCTAAAGTTCAGCACTGCGTTTCATCCACAAACTGATGGGCAATCAGAAAGGACGATTCAAATATTAGAAGATATGTTATGAGCCTGTGTATTTGACTTCAAAGGTAGTTGGGATGATCATTTGCCATTGATGGAATTTTCATATAATAATAGTTATCAGTCGACTATTGGTATGGCTCCTTATGAAGCTTTATATGGGAGGAGATGTAGAATGCCTTTGTGTTCGGATGAAGTGGGTGAAAGGAAAATTTTGGGTCCTGAATTGATAGATATGACAACTGAAAATATCAAAATGATTTGGGAACGGATAAAGATAGCGCAAAGCAAGCAGATGCATACCCCCTCCCCTCCCCTCCACCAAGAAGTTCCAAACTTACTCATTGGACTTCTAATTGTGGATATTGACTACCACTGTTCTAAAAAACCCGCCTAGGCTCCGCCTAGGCTTAAGGCTTGGGAGAAACGCCTCGCCTTACGCTTTTCACGCCTTATTCTTGGTAAAACCCTTAAGGCACACTTGTTTCTAAAACCAACAATGCTTTAGTGAAACGATGTCGCCTTTCAAAGAATTTGTTTACAAACCGGACCATTATCTCATCCAAAATTATCAAATAGTATTTTAATTTGCATATATTCAGACATATTTTTATGATATGTGCAATTTTTGTATTTTAATAGCCTTGTTATGGTTAAAAAATATAAAATTATATAAAGAAGGCCTAAACGCCTTTTCACGCCTTTTTACGCCTAGGCCGGCCTAGGCTTCTAAGGCTTAAGGCTTGGCCTCCACGCCTCAATCACGCCCCGCGTTTTTTAGAACCTTGTTGACTACTATACACTAATATTTAGGTAATTAAGGGGTTTTAAGGGAGAAAGTTAACAAAATAATGAAGTGACCCAGAAAGAGACCAAAACATTCTAAGAGGTGGACAATAAACTAGTGGGAAGTGTTCATTTCCTTGTTAGACACCTGATTTCCGAAATTGACTAGTATACGCTTGTTTTGGGGCTAAAAAGGGGTTTGGGGGGTCATTAACTTGAAAACAAATGGTGAAAAGAAAATAATCATAGACACTCGATGATACATAAAATTTTCTTGTGGGAAGTGACCATGTTGTCATTGGACACTTGATTTGAGAAGTTGAGCAGTTTACTTTCTATTGGGGTTAAAAATGGACATTTGAAGGGAAAAGTTAAATCAACATCTAAGATTCAAAAAAGGAGGCACACAAACACCAAGAGGTATCAAAGTTACATATTATTGTTACTTTTCCATCATCGAACTTGCAATTATGGGTATTAATTAGTATACACTAATATTGAGGTAAGAAAGGGGTTTTTGGGAGAGTAAGTGAATATAACAAGAAAGTGACTCGAAAAGAGATATAAATATTATAAGATGTGCAGGATAAACTTGTGGAAAGTGTTTGTGTCCTCATTGGGCATTTGTTTCAAAAACTAATTAGTATACAGTTGTTTTGGGGTTAATAATGAGTTTTAGGGTTCACAAACTTGGAAAATAAGTTTATGAGGAAAAAACAGGCACGAACACCCCAAGACACATAAAATATCGTATGTGAAGTGACTATGCCACCATTGGGCAATCCGATATCAAAATTTGAGTAGTAAACGTTCTATTGGGTGTTTAAAATGGGCTTTTGGGGACAAAAGCTTAAATCACTTACTACGAGCCGCAAAAATAAGGGAAAATATACAAAAGATTCCATGGTTACTTGCTTATTATGTTTTTTTCCTCCCCGGACTTTTAATTGTAGATGTCGACTACTATACTATAATACTCAGGTAAAAAGAGTTTTTAGGTGGATAAAGTGAACATAACAAAAGTGTAACCCAAAAATGGACAAAAACATTACAAGAGGTGCAAAATAAATTTTTGGGAAGTGATTTTATCGTCATCGAACACCAGGTTCCGAAATTTGATTATTATACTCATGTTTTTGGATTAAAAACGGGGTTTCTGGGGTCATAAACTTGAAAAATAATGTAGAGTGAAAAAAATGAAAGACGGACACCCCAAGATACACAAACATATCTTTTTGGAATTGACTTTGTTCTTATTGGATGTTTGGTTTTAGAAATTGAGTGATTACGTTTGACTGGGAATTAAAAATGGATTTTGGGGGCAAAAACCTAACTAAACAATTAAGATCTCCAAAAGAATGAACAACCCCCCCCCCCCCCCCCCCCAAGAAATTCCTAAGTTACTTTTTTAATATGACTTTGTCCTCATCGGACTTTTGATTGTGGATACTGACTACAATACACTAATATTTAGGCAAGGAATGGATTTTAGGGGGTTAAAGTTAATATAACAACGAAGTGATAGAAAAAGAGACACAAAAATCTAAAAGGTGCAAAACAAAATTGTGTCAAGCGATCATGTCCTCATCGGACCCCAAGTTTCTGAAATTGACTAATATACGCATATTTTGGGGTTAAAACACGTTTTAGGGTTCATTAACTTGGTAAACAACTTATTAACGTGAAAATAAAGACATGCACACCAAGAGGCACAAATGTTCGTTGTGGGAAGTGATTATTTAATCATTAGACACAGGATTTGAAAAATTGAGTAGTTTACTTTCTGTTGAGGGGGGGGGGGGAGGGGGGGGAGTTAAAAATGAGATTTGGGGGAAAAAACATAAATCAACAAATTAGATTTTCAAAAAGGCACAAAATCCCAAGAAGTACCACAATTACTTTTTTATTGTAACTTTTTCCTTGTCGGACTAGTGATTGCGATTATTGGCTAGTATACATTAATATTGAGGTAATAAATGTGTTTGAGCGGGAGAAAGTGAATATAACAATGACGTGACCCATAAAGAGACAAAAACATTCTAAGAGATATAGGATAAACTTGTGGGAAGCGATCTTGTTTTAATCAAACACCCAGTTTTCAAAATTGACAAGTATATGCTTATTTTAAGGTTACAACGAAATTGAAGAGTTAATAATTTGGAAACAACTTAGTGCCATGAAAATAACACCAAGACCCCAAGATGCACAAACATTTCTAATGGGAACTAACAAGGGGTAAAAAATGGACTCTTGGGGGCAAAAATGTGAATCAACAACTAGGATACACAAAAAAAACTCCCCAAGATGTTGCAAATTTACTTATTTATTACCACTTTTTCCTCATCGGAATTCCGATTGCATTTACTAACTACTATAGATCAATATTTAGGTGTGAAATAGGTTTTAGGGAGACGAAGTTAATATAAAAAAAAGTGATAAAAAAAGAGACCAATATTCTAAGAGGTGCAAAATAAAATTTTGTGAAGTGATTGTGTCCTCACCGGACACCCGATTTTTGAAATTGAGTAGTATACGCTTGTTTTGCAATTAAAATAGATTTTACGGGTCATCAACTTGAAAAACAAATTAATGAAATGAAAATAAACACAGACTCCCCAGGATGCACTAATGTTTCTTATGGGAAGCAATTGAGACGTCGGTGGAGAATCGATTTGAGAAATTGAGCAGCTTATGTTCGTGACGGAGTCAAAAATGTGCATTTGGGGGTAAAAACTTCAATCAAGAACTAATATCTGCAAAAAGAGGCACCCCCCTTAGAAATTACAAAGTGAATTTTTTAATGTGATTTTGTATTCATGAGACTTCCGATTGTGTATATTGACTAATATGCACTAATATTGAGGGCCAAAGGGGGTTTTATGGAGGGATAAGATTAATATAACAACGAAGTGACCCAAACATTATAAGAAGTGGAAGATAAATTTGGGGTAAGTCATCAGGTCTTCATAAAACACCCTAGATACATGAAAATCCCAAATTGCATCGGACACCCGATTTCTGAAATTGAGTTGTTTACATTTGATTGGGGGGTAAAAAATGGATGTTTGCAGGAAAAACTACAATCAACAACTAAGATCCATAAAAGAGCCATGAAAAACACAACAACTTAGAAAGTTAATTGTTTATTATGACTTTGTCATCATCAAACTTCCGATTGCGGATATTGATTACTATGAACTAATATTAAGGAAACAAAGGGGTTTTAGGGGCATTAAGATAATATAATAACGAACTAATAAAAAAATAGACACAAACATTCTAAGAGGTAGAAAATAAACTTGTGGGCCTCATCGGACACCCGACTTTCGAAATTGACTAGTTTATGATTATTTTGAGGTTA
The DNA here is from genome assembly GCA_949130495.1 of Sambucus nigra. Lineage (NCBI taxonomy): Eukaryota > Viridiplantae > Streptophyta > Magnoliopsida > Dipsacales > Adoxaceae > Sambucus > Sambucus nigra. The sequence continues at coordinate 322,552,935 of OX422214.1, read as the reverse complement.
AAATGGGTTTAGGGGAAAAACAAATTAGTGACATGAAACTAAGAACGAAGACCCCAAGATGAATAAAAGTTTCCTATAGGAAGTTTTCTAGTCGTCATTCGAGAACCAATTTCAAAAAATGACTAGTTTACCTGCTACCGAGGTATTAAAAATGGGCTTTTAGGGCCCAAACATATATCAATAACTAAGATCTGCCATAAAAGAGGAACAAAAATCGTAATAAGTTCCAAATTTACTTTTTTATTGTGAAATTTTAATCATCAGACTTTCGATTGAGTATATTGACTGCTCTGCATTAATATTGATGTAGGAAATGGGTTTGGGGGAGAAAGTTAATATAACAACGAAGTGACCCAAAAATAAAAACAAAATTCTAGGAGGTGCAAAATAATCCTCTAGGAAGTGATCATGCCCTCATCGGACACTGGGTTTCCAAAATTGATTAGTATACACTAATTTTGGGGTTACAAATGGGTTTTAGGGATCATTACATTGAAAATAACTTAGTGACACAAAAATAAACATGGACTCTGTAAGATGCACAAATGATTCTTATGGGAAGTGACTGTGATGTCATTGGACATTGAGTTTCAAATATTCAGTACTTTACAATACATTGGGGATAAAATGGGCTTTTGTACGAAAAAAATTAAATCAACAAAAGAGACAAAAAAACCCCAAGAGGTATCAAAGTTACTTATTTATTGTAATGTTTTCTTTATTGGACTTTCAATTGGGGATATAAACTATTATATACCAATAATGAGGTAAGAAAGGATCGTTTGGGGAGAAAATACAAAAACAAATACATAAACGTTATAAGAGGTGCAAGTTAAATTTTAGAGAAGTGACCTTATCCTCATCGAACACCTGATTTTTGAAACTTACTAGTATACATATGTTTTTGGGTTAAAACGGGGTTTAAGTATCATAAACTTGAAAAATAACTGAGGGAGACACAAAAACCCTGAAACACACAAAAGTATCCCAAGGAAAGTGATTGTGTTTTCATCAAACACCTGATCACAAAAATTAAGAAGTTTACATTTGATTGGGGGTAAAAAAGGATGTTTGCGGGAAAAAAACTTGAATCAACAACAAATATCCATATAAAGGGCATAAAAACTTAGAGATTTTCTAAAGTTAATTGTTTATTATGACATTCTCCTCATCAAACTTATAATTATAGATATCTCATACTATACACTAATATGAGGCATCAAAGGGGTTTAGAGGGGATAATGTTAATAAAATAACAAAGTGACCTAAAAAGAGACACCGGCATTCTAAAAGATGCAAACTAAACTTGTTTGAAGTGTCCGTATCCTCTTAGGACACCCGATTTCCAAAATTGATTAGTATTCAATTATTTTGGGGTTAAAATTGGGTTTTGCGGGTCATTAACTTGAAAAACATCGTAGTGTAATTAATGTTAGAATATACACCCAAACATACATAAACGTTTCTTGTAGTAAGTGAGTACAGTGTTATTGGACAATCGATTTGAGAAACTGAGCACTTTATAGTCTATTGGGGGGGGGGGGGGGGTAAAAATGGGATTTAGGGGAAAACATAAGTCAACAACTAAGATCCACAAAAAGAGACCCCCCCCCCCCCCCAATAAGTTCCAAAGTTTTTTGTTTATTGTCACTTTCTCCTCATCGGAATTCCAATTGCAATTATTTAGTAATATCCATTAATATTAAGGAAAGAAATGGATTTTAGGGCGAGAAAGTTAATATAACAACAAAGTTACACAAAAAAAAATATAAAATTCTAAGTGGTCCAAAATAAACCTATGGTAAGTTATCACATCCTCATTGGACACCCGATTTCCAAAATTGATGAGTATACACTTGTTTTGAGGTTACAAAGGGGTTTTATGGGTCATTAACTTGAAAATAACTTAGCGACACTAAAATGAGCATAGAGACTCCGGGATGAAAAAAGTTTCATGTGGGAAGTGACTTTGATGTCCTTGGACACTAGGTTTTAGAAATCGAGTACTTTACATTCTACTGAGGGCTAGAAATGGGCTTTTATGGGAAAAAACTTAAATCAACAACTATGATCTGCAAAAGAGGCACCAAAACCAAAGAGGTGACAAACTTACTTGAGTAGTTTACGTTTGATTTTAAAAATTGAGTAGTTTACATTTGATCGGAGGTCAAAAAAGGTTGTTTATGGGGAAAAACATGACTTAAACATCTAGCATTTATAAAAAGAGGCGAGAAATGCAAGATGTTCCAAACTTACATTTTTATTGTTCCTTTTTTATTGTTACTTTATCCTCATTGGAATCTCGATTACGGATATTGAATACTATAGACTAATATGAGGAATCAAATGGGTCTTAAGGGTGAATGTCAATATAACAACAAAGTGACCTAAAAGGAGACACGCACATTCTGAAAGGTGCAAAATAAATTTACGAAAAGTCATCGTGTCTTGATCAGGCATCTAGAATTGACTAGTATATTCTTGTTTCGAGGACAAAAATTTGTATTAGGGGTCATTGACTTGAAAAAAACTTAGTGAAATGAAAATAAACATAGACACCCAAAGATACATAAAATGTTCTTATGGTAAGTGACTGTGGCGTTATTGCACAATTGGTTTGAGAAATTGAGCACTTTACATTCCATTAGTAGTTAAAACCGATCATTTGGGGCAAAACCATAAATCAACAAATAAGATTTCCAAAAAAAGGCACAAATTCCCAAGAAATTCCAAAGTTATTATTTTTATTGTGAATTTGTCGCCATCGGAATTATGATAGTGTATATTGAATACTGTGCACTAATATTGAGGTAAGAAATGGGGTTCATGGGAACAAAGATAAGTAACAACGAAGTGACCCAAAAAGAGACACAAAATTATAAAAGGTAGAAAATTATCATGTGGGAAGTGATTGTCTCCTCATCGAACAGCTGGTTTCTAAAATTGACTAGTATACACTTGTTTTGGGTTTATAAATGGAGACCCTATGATGCACAAAAGTTTCTTATGGTATATGACCGTGATGCCATTGGACACGAGGATTTGGAAATTAAGTAGTCCACATTCTATTAGGGGCTAAAAATGGGCTTTAGGGAAAATAAATTAAATCAACAATATTATATTCCAAAAAAGCCCAAACATCCCAAAAGTCTCAAAGGTACTTGTTTATTGTGACTTTGTCCTCATCAAACTTTCGACTGCGAATAGGGACTAGTATACACTAATATTACTGTAGGAATGGATTTTTTTGGGAAGAAAATTAATATAGAAATAAAATGACCCAAAGAGGGATATAAACATTCAAAGTATTGTAAGAAAAACTTGGTGAAAGTGATTGTGTCGTCATCGGACACCCAGTTTACAAAACTTACTAGTATATGTGAATGTGTTGTCATTGGACACCTGATTTAAGAAATTGAGTAGCTTACATTCGATTTGAGGTCAAAAGAAAGTAATATCCATAAAAAGAGGCAACAGAATTTCTAGAAATTCCAAATTTACTTGTTTATTGTGACTATGTCATTATCGGAATTTCGATTATGAATATTAACTACTATACATAAATATTGAGGGAAAAGGGATTTTTTAGGGGGGCAAATTTTAATATAACAAAGAAGTGACCAAAAAATAGAGATATATATTCTAAGAGTTGGAAATTGAACTTATGGGAAGTGACCATTTCCTCATCGGACACCCAGTTGTTGAAATTCACTTTTATACGCTTATTTTTTGCATAACACGCGTGTTAGGGGTCATTTTCTTGAAAGACAACTTGGTGACATGAATCTAAGCACGAATACCCCTAGAGGCACGAACGTTTCTTATGGGAAGTTCAAAATTTACCTGTTTAGTGTGACTTTGACCTCATCGGACTTCTGATTGCGGATATTGAGTACAATACACTAATATGGAGGCCTTAAAGGGGTTATATGGGAATGAAATTAGTATAACAACAAAGTGACACAAAAAGATACACATACATTCTAAGAGGTAGAAATTAAACTTGTGGGCCTCAACAGACACATGACTTTCGAAATTGAGTAAAATATGCATATTTTGGGGTTAGAACATGTTTTAGGCAAAAAAATAACTTTGTGACAAGAAACTAAGCACGAAGACCCTAAGACGTACACAAATATCTTATAGGAAGTTATGTTGTCATCATTGGATACTCGATTTTAGAAAATGTCTAGTTTACATGTTATTGCGGGTTAAAAATGGGCTTTTGGGGGAAAAACTGAAGTCAGCAACTAAGATCAGAAAAAGAGACACAAAAACCCCCAAGAAGTCTTAAAGTTACAGATTTATTATGACTTTGTCCTCATTGGTCTTTTGATTTCCGATATTGACTAATATGAACTAATACTGAGGTAATAATGGGTGAAATTTAAACTTATGGGAGGTTGTCGTGTCCTTATCGTACACCCGATTTTTGAAATTGAGTAGAATACGCTTGTTTTGAGGGCCAAAATGGGTTTTAAGGGTCATAAACTTGAAAAATAACTTTTCTGGCATAAGAAGAAGCATGGAGACCCCAAGATACACAAAAGTATCCTCTGGAAAGTGACCACGACATCATTAGACATCCCGGTTTCAAAAATTCAATAATAAACCTTCTCTTAGGGATTAAAAATGGGCTTTTGGGGGCAAAACATAAATCAACAAAAAAGTGGTACCAAAGTTACTTGTTTATTATGAATTTGTCCTCATCGGTCTTCCGATTGCGGATATTGACTACTACACACTAATATTGATGTTAAAATGGGTGTTATGAAATGAATATACAACGAAATAACCCCCAAAAGACACAAACATTCTTGAAGGTGAAAATAAACTTGTGGGAAGTGATCCCGTCCTCGTTGGATACTCAGTAACCAAAATTAATTATTACACGCTTGTTGAAGGTTTAAAAATGGGTTTTAGGGATATAGACTTGGAAAACAACTTGTGTTAAGATAGGCTATGAGGGAGTTGAAACTATTCGAAATCAAGTCGTTATCTTGGACAAAGATACCTTGATGTTATTTGAATTGTAGCTTGAACTTTGGATTGTAGGAGGTGGGAATTTAACAATGGTTTATTGAGGTTATTCATGAATATTTTTTAGTTAATTTTAATCATTAAACATTTTGGTTTTCTAGAATAAATCAACGAGACTCTACCAATTTTTCTAAATATTAAGTGTTTGGAGAGATGATGAATAATAAGATATAAAAATTTGATATAATTTTACAAATATTGTCATATATAGGAAATAATAAAAAAATCTTCTTTATATAAGGTAATTGACACTAAATAAATGTTGTTGCTCGTGGAAACCTTTTTTTTACCATGGAAATCGTAGAAGTTATTTTGTTTGAGGTCGTATGCCTTAAGATCTGATGTTTACTTTTATTAGATCATTTCATGTTAGGTGTAGTTTTAGTTTTATAGTAACGAGGCTTCTGCAATATTTGGAAAAAAATATTATTGCCATTAATGTTTTGATTGTAGAAACTTTTATTTATGGTTGGTGGACAAAATGTTGGATGTGTTGATTGTTTATATAAAGATTTTACTTTAATGAACTCTAGTTATACTTTAAAGCAAAATGAGCTATGTGTGATGATTAATCATGTAACTAAGAAATGTTGAAATGGGTGCCAAAGATGTTATATAATGTTTTTGAAATGTTTTTCTTTATGATTATATATAGTATATGCTGGAATGGATGTTAAGCAAGGTATTCATTCTACTTTTAGACATATGTTCAATGACGATTTTGTAAATATTCTCAAATAGTGTGTTATATGACCTAAATGCACCCCATCGGCTCAGAGACATCAACCTCGGCCATGGAGATGGCCGATGTTGGAGGCGCCTTAGATCAACAACCAGCGACCTCATCCTAAGCAAGGTCGGCCGAGGCCGACGTTACTAGCTACCTCAGCAGGTGAGGTATCCGTAATCCATAGGGGTGGTTGTCCATCTAGTCATCCAAGGCTTGCAACCTCGATTTGGTTCAGGCCGAGGTTGCCATCCCATCATCATAACCAATCTCGACTGAGGATCAACTGACGTTCCTGCTACGCCACCATTACCTCAGCTCATGCCGACATCACAGCTCAACATGCCTTACCTCAGCTTTCCCATTGAGCCAAGGTCACCACCTTATCCTCTTCCAGGCCGAGGTTGGGACCATTAACAGATGGCCGAGCCCTTATCAGCATATGTATTGTTGGAAAAACGTGTACATAATCAGTTATAACCGAATCATTCCCCTCACGTGGGGGAATATTGAGGTCATCATTATCTATATGAGATCAGCTAGGTGTCATCCTCATACTGGTTCGATCCTCATGCACATGTTCATTGCATGCTTGGGGGGTACATTACACCCCCCAGGCACTATATATAGAGGTCATCCTCTACCTTGTAAATGATCCAAAATTAGCAACTCTAGCCGAAACTCTGTCCAAATATACAGTAGAGAGAGAAAACTTGAGAGATTGTATCCATGGCCATTAGTGCCCTCATACAGTGATATTAATCACACACTTGCACAGTGGACGTAGGCCTGAGTGACTGAACCACTTATATTCCGGTGTTAATCCTCTTCTCCTCGCCACAATCTCTTATATATATATATATATATTTAGTATGTACTTGAGCCGCCATTGTTATCACTAGATTGACATACAAACACCTTAACTGGCGGTGCTATTTTCAGTATCATCATTTTAGCCCCGTCTATGGGAACGAGAAGCTGTCTCTTCCTCATTACTCGCTTAACCTCACCGGAGACTCTGGTGGTGAACCAGGCCTCACGTCTTGCGTGGAGGTGTTTCACCATTAAAAGAGGTCCTCTAAGGTATTAAGCTCATATACTACACCAGCTATTTAGTGCTAACACATGGCACCGGAATTACCACCGCCTCTTCCGCCGCCTGGGGCTGGTGGACCTAGCTCCATCCAGGCACCGCCTTAGTCCGAAATGGCGGAGGTGGTCGTAGCCTTGAGGTCTTTGGCTGCAACGCAACAAGCAATGCAGGAGAAATTTGCACAACTCAATCAAAACATGATGAGACCACCTGGGGTCTCACCAGAAATGATCACTCCGACGATTGTTCAGCCTCATCCTGACGCTAGGGGCCCACCCCAGGCACCGCGAAAAGACCAACCTACACCCCAGCGAAGGAGGGACATTGTTGACCCTAGGCGCTTGTGCCTGGGGAGGCCAGGAAACACATTCCCTGAGGACAGGTATGATGATTTAGAGGCGGAAGACGTCCCGAAAGATTATTGGGAGCCGTATGAGGTTTCAAAGAACACAGTTCGTCCTATCCAATGGAGCCAGGGTTGTGAAGGCAGAAGAGGTGGAGAATCCCAACTACGGGGGTCAACTTTTGATCGACTGAGTAGAGGGTCAGCCTTTGAAAGGCTCGTCCCCATAAATGACCTAAGACAAAGGTTATTAAGGTCGAGAGGTGCAGTCATCTCACAAAGGAAAGAGAGGCAACGTCGGCCTCATTAGGGATGAGGAAGAGACCAAGAAGAGGTCAACAGCAGACGTTCTGCTACTGCTGGGGAACCCTCAGTTCACCCCTTGGAGGTGGCTGGGGACAACCTCGACCAAGCCGACGTTGCAAGACCATGGAATGACTCTATCCAACGTCTTGAGGACAAGATAATAGACCTCATCAAAAGTCGGGATCCACTACAAAGAGGTTTCTTAGAAGGCTCTCCGCTCGTGGATAAGATAGTAAGCTTCCCTACCCCAGCCAAGTTTAAGCCACCAATAGTGTCTCACAAGTATGACGGTAGCACCAATCATGTACATCATATTGAGATGTACCAGTCAGCGGTGGACATTTACTTAATACCAGATGAGATGAAATGTCGGGCCTACTCTGAGACTTTGACGGGAGCTGTGCACATATGATTTACTTCCCTTCCGAAGAATTCAATTGAGAGCTTTAAGGGCCTGGCTGAACGTTTCATTCATGATTTTTGCTTTGTGGTAAGACCTAAAAAGAAGACCACCCATCTGTTGTATGTCAAGCAAGGTAAGCATGAGATCCTAAGAGACTACATCGTTAGGTTCAACAAAGAAAAACTTGAGGTTGAAGATTACGAAGAGAATATTTCCATGACCGCCCTCTTCAAAAGGGGAAGTTATTGTTGAAACTTACAGAATACCCTCCAAAGTCCATGGCGAAGCTATTGGAAACGACTGGGAGGGTCATGAACGCTGAAGAGGCCATCGCCACTAAGTATGAAGACGAGAATGGCGGTGGCAGTGAAAAGTTCCAAAGAAAGAAAGATGGAAAGAAGAGGTCAGTTGATGACAAGTTTGCACGTTATACCCCTCTTACTATAAGCTGCGAACACATCCTTAATGAGATAAAAAATGATCGGTCCCTAAGATGGCCAGAGAAGTTGAAGGCTCCTCCATATAAGAGGAACCAGAACTTATGGTGTGAATTCCACCAAGACCATGTCCATACAACAAAAGAGTGATCCGCCTTAAAGGATGAGATCGAGAAGATGTTGAAGTCAGGAAAGTTAAGGAAGTACGTTGATAGCAAGGCTCCCAAAAGGGGGAGAGATGACCCTAAATGATAGGTGTCATGATGATACCCCAATAAAAAGGGGCGATGACTCATATGGCGATGATAAAGACGATCCTGACCTCCCACCAAAGCATGACAACACCCCCATGAAAAGGGTTGGTATGATCTCCTTTGGTGTTAACACCATATGCGGAGGAGTTGCAGGGGGTGGTTCTGAAGTGGTTGATCGCAAAGCTCATGTCGTAGAGGCTAAGTCTATGGCCAAACTTGAAATAGTAAATCTGATGTCTTTCGAAACAATGTAGAAGAGAAAGAAGGTGGACATGGACACTCTAATAATTGGGTTCTCCCGACTCGACTTCAAAGGCATCTTAGCTCCACATGATGACCCTTTGGTAATCACAACAAGAATTCATGGATGTGAGGTAGAGAGAATTCTTGTAGACAGAGGAAGTTCAACAGATGTGATGTTCTGGCCCTGCTTGAAAATCCTAGGCCTTAGCAGAGCTAGGCCGGTACCCTATCATCATCCGTTAATGGGGTTTAGCGGTGAAAAGGTCCATCCGTTGGGCATGTATGAGATGGATGTGCGAATGGCCGATGAGTGGCCTAAAAGGTTAACCTGGAAGATCAATTTTTTCATTATGGATGAAAATGTCTTCTCGGCCTATAACCTCATCATAGGAGGAGTAGCCCTTAAGGAGTTTGAAGTTGTGTCATCAACAATCCACCAGATACTAAAATTCCTGACCCCCTATGGAGTAAGGGAAGTGAAGGGTGACCAGACCATAGCACGAGAATGCTACTTCAACTCGGATGAAGAGAGAGAGGCCCATAAGAGAGCAACAACCACATATAACATTGATACACTTGACCCCAGAGATGAAACGAAGTTGAAGAAAGGAGAGGCCATGGAAGAGGTAGAATCCATCGTCCTCAATGAGGACGAGCCGAAAAAAACCATCCAGGTCAGTAAAGCCTTAAAGGCAGAAATAGAGGAAGAACTCATAAACTTCCTGAGAAAGAGGCAAAGTGTCTTCTCCTGGAGTCACGCGGGCATGCCTGACATCAGCCTTGAGGTTATGTGCCATAAGCTGAACGTGACTAAGGACGCTAGGACAATCAAACAAAGACGAAGAATCTAATCATGGGACAAGTACTGACCTCATTCGGGAAGACGTCAGAAAGTTGGAAGAGACTGAGTTTATCAGAGAATTCATATGTCCAGAGTGGCTATCGAATGTAGTCATTGTGCCCAAAGCCAACATAAAATAGAGAATGTATGTAGACTTGACCGACCTGAACAAGTCTTGCCTGAAAAACAAATATCCCTTACCTCAGATCGACCAGATGGTAGATGCAACTGCAGGACATGAGCTTATGAGCTTCATGGATGCATATTCAGGCTACAACTAGATCTTCATAGATGTCGAAGACTCAGAGAAGACACCCTTCATCATTGATAAAGGGACGTATTGCTACAAGGTTATGCCCTTTGGATTAAAAAATGCGGGGGCAACATACCAACGTCTTGTGAATAAGATGTTTGAAGACCAAATAGGCAAAACTATGGAAGTGTACGTCGACGATATCTTAACGAAGAGCTTAAAGGCCTGCACCCACGTAGCAGACCTGGAAAAGACTTTCGATACCATGGACTTATACAGAATGAAACTCAACCTTGCGAAGTGTGTATTCGGGGTAGGAGCTGGGAAATTTCTTGGATTCATTGTCAATACGAGGGGAATAGAGGCAAATACCGAGAAAATCAAGGCCTTGCTCGACATGAAGACACCAAAGAGTATCAAGGATATTCAGAGGCTTACTAGAAGAGTAGCTGCACTCAACAGATTTGTTTCAAGAGCGATGAATAAGTGTCTTTCGTTCTTTAAGGTGGTTAGAAAGGCCTTCGAGTGGGAAAAAGAATGTGATGAGGCTTTTAACCACCTCAAGTCCTACCTCAGATCCCCCTTATTCTTATCTCGACCCATAGCAGGAGAGAAGTTGTATGTCTATCCAGAAGTTTTTGAATCAGCTATAAGTGCAGTCATAGTACAGGAAGATGTTTGGGTCCAAAGGCCTCTGTACATCAACAGTAAGGCCCTTCAGGGGTCTGATTAGAATTATCCTAGGATGGAAAAGTTGGCCTACGCCCTGATACATGCTTCTAGGAAGATGAAGCCTTACTTTCAAGCCCATTCCATGGTCATCCTCACCGACTCCCCACTAAGACATGGCCTCCATAGGCCTGAGAAGTCGGGTAGGTTGATGACATGGGCCATTAAGTTGGGGGAATATGACCTTAATTATTGGCCTAGGACGGACATCAACGGGCCGACATTGGCAGATTCTATCATAGAATTCACATGGGAAGAGGCAGAAGTAGAGAATAACCTAGAGACTACGAAAAGGTAAAACAACAACATCTTCCAACACCTGAAAGATGTTATGCCCAAGAGAGTCAGAGATGGAATAGCCGAGAATGAGGAAGACCGGTACCTTTTCAGGTAGGGAATCATGTTGGAAGGAGGTTTCTGATCAGATAGAGAAATCTGGAACCTCTTCGTTGATGGGTCTTCTTACGAAAGTGGAAGTGGTGCGGGGCTGATACTCTCAGCCCCGGATGGTACCAACATCGAGTATGCCTAAAGGTTTAGCTTCAAGGCATCAAACAACGAGTCAGAATATGAGGCCATGATAGCAAGCCTCTCCTTAGCAAGGACCTTTGGGATAAGACTCCTCCTCCTTCACAGTGACTCAAGGTTGGTTGTTAATCAAGTATTAGGGGTTTATGAGGACAAGGATAAAAGGATGGCCAAATACCTGAAGAGGGTGAGAACGATACTCTAAGGCTTCAAAGAGGTAAATATGAAGAGAATACCTCGGTAAAACAACAATCATGTAGATGCATTAGCAAGGCTAGCTTCGGCAACGAGGACAGATATCAGAAGGATAGTCCCTATTGAGATCTTTCCCAGAGCGACCATTGAAGAAGAGGAGGTCAGTAACCCTTGCCTCATTTTGAAACTAAGGGACTCATGGATGGATACCCTTATCAGATATATCAGAGAGGGGGTGTTACTGGAATCAAAGTTAGAGAGGAGGAAACTAAGGTATAGAGCTACAAAGCTCTCAATGGTAGGAGACGTCATACATAAGAAGGGATTCCTATTACCTCTCCTCATATGCGTTTATTCTACAGAAGTTCCACACATCCTACAGGAGGTACACGAAGGTTCTTACTCCAGTCATATAGGAGGAAGAGCTTTGGCCAAGAGGATTATTACGCAAGGATACTGATGGCCAACCTTGGCCAAGGATGCTGCAGCCTACGTAAAGAGGTGCGATAAATGTTAGAGATTATCCACTATCCCATATCAACCTCATCATTCTATGATGTCAATCAGTTCCCCTTGGCCATTCACAATATGGGGAATTGACCTAGTAGGACCCTTACCAAGGGCTGCAAATAATTACCGATTTCTGATAGTTGACATTGATTACTTCTCCAAGTGGGTAGAGGCAGATACGATGATCACGATTACAGAGCAGAAGACCTTCTAATTTATTTGGAATAACATCATATGCAGATATGGCCTCTCAAACACCCTCATTTTGGACAACGGGACCCAGTTCAAGAATTCTTCCCTAGAAAAATACTGCGAAAGAGTTGGGATAAAGAAATTTTTCTCTTCTCCTGGCCGACCTCAGGTAAATTGTCAGACTGAAGTCACTAATATAACAATCCTCGATGGGATCAAGAATAGGTTAGAAGAGGCTAAGAGAAGATGGACTGAAGAGGTTTATGATGTGCTATGGGCCTATAGAACGACAACTATGACACCAACGGGGGAGACCCCGTTTATGTTTTCACATGGCTCAGAGTCCGTCATAACAACAGAGGTAGGACTCCCTACTCATAGGGTTTAGACCTATCACCCTGAGAAGAATGAGGAGGAGATAAAACTCGACCTAGACTTGACTGAAGAGATAAGGGAAGACGCATAAGTTAGGAAAGCATTTTACCAGCAGAGAACAACAAAGTTCTACAATGAAAGGGTAAAATCAAGACCCATAGCTGTAGGAGACCTGGTGTTGAAGAAGATATTGCAGAAGACAAACAAGCTTCACCCAAATTGGCATGGTCCTCATAAAGTGATTGAGGAGATTGTACCCGGGACCTACAGGCTAGAAAACCTCGAAAGGGAAGCTTTCTCTAACCCTTGGAATGCTGATCATTTAAAAAAGTATTACATATGATGTTACTAGGGCTTTCATGTGAATATATTATCTTACAAAGAGATTATTAATGAGAAGATCAGTTCCTGTGTCAATATTTGGTTCATTGTGCTAGAATGAAATTTTTATTGGGATAACATCTTAGGTGATGACCTCAGACCTTAAACATCATGATTTGGTGATAAGGTCTAAGGTAAGACATCATACTTGGATAACCTAAGACTTTATAACATCATTAATTTGGTGAAATTTTTATGGGGATAACATCTTAGGTGATGACCCCAGACCTTAAACATCATGATTTGGTGATAAGGTCTGAGGTAAGACATCATACTTGGATGACCTCAAACATCATAACTTAGTGAAAATTTTTATGGGGATAACATCTTATGTGATGACCTAAGACCTTAAACATCATGATTTGGTGAAAAGGTTTGAGGTCAGACATCATACTTAGATGACCTCAGACCCTACACCATTAATTTGGTGAAATTTTTTATGTGGATAACATCTTAGTTGATGGATTCAGACCTTATAACATCATGATTTGGTGACAAGGTCTGAGGTAAGACATCATACATGGATGACCTCAGACCTTATAACATCATGATTTGGTGACAAGGTCTGAGGTCAGACATCATACTTGGATAACCTCAGACCCTAGACCATGAATTTAGTGAAATTTTTTATGGGGATAACATATTAGTTGATGGCCTCGGACCTTATAACATCATGATTCGGTGACAAGGTCTGAGGTAAGACGTCATACTTGGATGACCTCAGACCTTATAACATCATAATTTGGTGAAAATCTTTATGGGGATAACATCTTGTGTGATGAACTCAAACCTTATAACATAATGATTTGGTGACAAGGTCTAAGGTCAGACATCATACTTGGATGACCTCAGACTCTATACATCATTAATTTTGTGAAATTTTTTATGGGGATAACATCTTAGTTGATGGCCTCAAACCTTATAACATCATGATTTGGTGACAAGGTCTGAGGTTAGACATTATACTTGGAGGACCTCAGACCTTAACATCGTTAGTTTGGTGAATATTTGATGAGGATAGCATCTTAGATGATGACCTCAGACCTAAATACACATTGCATGACAAATAAAATCATTTAAAGAACACTCAGTAAATAAGTAAGTGAAGTATGTATCAGAAGTTAATATAGACTAAGAGTTACAAGATACAAGGTAATTGAGTTTATGATCAGAAGTTACATCTTTAAATCAAAATCAATGAATTGCATAAAGCTTCACAAAAAAGGCCTAAGGGTTTGCATCTACAGTGTTAGCATCATCGGCCACATTCCCCTAACCGATGTTGGTCACCTCGGCTCCATCATCTTGGAGGTTGGCACCTTCAGTCTCAGTAACATCCAAAGGTGCAGTCTCTGCAGGGTCAACATCTTCCTCTTGAAGGGCCTGGGCAAATTGAGGGTTGGCAAAACCCAGACCAATGAAGTCAGAGGCCTTCAGGATCCCTGACTCCTTCTCCTTAGCGGTCGCCCATTTTTCCAGTGGCCTTAATACCTCTTTTGAGGTATTCAAAGAGAAAGATAATGAATTCAACAGAGACTTTATAATCAGCCAGGATCCCCTCAGAAGCATCCTCAAGGGCTTCCTTCACTACAGCATCAACCTTCTACTGGAGAACATCGTCCTTCTCCTTCAGGGCAGAGATGTGTTCCTTCTTAAGCTTGGAGATATCTTTCTCCAACTATTTGACCTTCTTATCAGATACTTTAAAGGTAGACTTCAGACGATCCACCTCTACATTCAGAGAGCTTTGCACCTTCTCAGCCTCTTGGCCTTTCTCAATGAGGGGTAACTTCTTCAGAGTCCAGTTGGCAAGATGGCGCACAGCAACGAGGCCCTGCAAATCAAGAAATAAAATGTATAAGTTCTAATTCAAAGTTGAGGTTACACTTCGGAATGAAACTAAAATCCCAAATCTTACCTAAATGGACCTGTGAAGGCCAAACTCAATCAGTGTAGGAGTATCCATGGAGCGACAAAAGCGTTTATCAGCATTGGTCATAGCAGAGCCGATGACATCTAATGCCTGAAGGCTATGGCCTATAATAGTTTCATTAATTTTTAGCTGCTCGAGACGAGCAGCCAGTGCATCTTCAAAAGATATGGGGATGGCCTTTTAGGCCTTACTTTTCCTCTGATCCTCAGAGGGAGTGGTTGTGGTTTTCGTCTTTCTTGTATCATCGGCCTTGGACGTGTCGACACTCTTCTTCGATGGAGGAGGAGGGGTGCACTCAAGCCTGCCTTCTTCACCAGCTTTATGAGACTTGGGGCAGACATCTCCCAGATATCGTCTGAGATGCCTTCAGGACGTTTTGCAAATGGAAAGGTCTGAGTTAGAGGATCAGAGACATAAAAATTCAGGTTTAACTTGCTATAATAATAAAATGAGAACTTATAAAGCTCGGTCAGAGGACTTTCACAAGCCCAGTCTCAGAGAGATAGTAAGGGGTCATCAGATGTTTAAAACATGACCAACAGACCATGATCCCCTTGATCTTGGAGGTCTTTCACTTTTTAAAGATTATTTTAGCTTAGCCCAGGGTTGGCCCTGGCAGCCATTGACACCTTGCCCCATCTCAGGGGTGTCCTTGGCTCTAAGTTCGAATAGGGGACACAAGGGCCAAATTCCCATGCCCCTGAGGCAAAGAAATACCACGACTTCCAATTATGGTTACTAGTTTGGGTAACCTGTAATATCTTCTTAGTTGACTTCCAAGCTAAGAAATGGTAATAGCTCAGATGATTCCTAGCATAGGAAGGGATGTAGCACCCGGTGAAGACCTGAACATGAAGGTCTGAATGGTGGACTGCCTTCCATAGAACTATAGCTCCAATTATCACCCTCTAGGCATTGGGGGATAACTGAGAAGGAGCTAAGTTGATGTAGGAAAGTATGTCCCTAGTTATGGGATGAATGGGAAGACAAAATCATAACTTGAACATCTGCTCATACAGACAGATCTCACTATCTCGGCCGTCGATAGCCCTCTGGTCCCTTAGAGGTCTCCTGAGTTTAATGGAGGGGTTGATGGAATATAGATGCCTGAAGGCAAGAAGGTCGAGATCGGTGATAGTGCTCTCTATCTCGATCGCTGCATATGTGTCAACATCGCTCTCATCATCATCATCATCATCATCCGGTTTAACGTCGGCCTGAGAAGACGATGGGGCACCACTTGGGAACCTTTGAGCGAACTCAGATCTTGTGATAGCTTATAGGGGAATGTCTTCAAGAATCGGTGGAAAAGTAATGCTAGGACCTAAAACCTCAACTTCAGAGGAAGAGTGCGATGTGCTTGAACTATTGTGAGATGAAGCCCGACTAGAAACCTCAGCTTGATCAGGGATCTGATCCTGTTGAGTGGAAATGTCCATAGCCTCTTGAAATGAATCCACAGACATAGGGTCTGAGGTAGACGACTTAGACTCAGACATGGGGGTAGTTTTAAATCGAACCTCTACTAATTTAATTGGTTCGGCTGGCTCAGGGTATATGACCTTCAAAGGGGGTGGAAAGAGAAGTCTGAGGGGGAATGCCTCTGTCCTACAAGCTTCCTATTGGGCTCTTTCTATTTACCTAATTTTATCTAAGGTCTTGTCCCTAAGAGAGGGGAATTCCTCTAAGAGTTGGTAAAGGGGTCTGAGCATATGAGGCAGACCCTACACTTATGACTCTCCTAAAAAAACAGGATTGGCAAATTGACTAAGGATCAAACTAAGCTTTTAAATAAGAATAATTAAAGAACAGTTCACTGAAAAACTCTTAGGTTCAGCGAAAAATTCATAAACTTGTCGATAATTGCAACAAAAGGAAGAACAAGGCAGAAAAGTGCAACAAATGGAGAAAGAAGGGTGATAGACGATGCCTGAAGAGGATGTGTGAAGTATAAAGAGAGGAGTTGGCAAGGAAGAGCCACCAAAAGCACTGCTAACCAAACTCTTGTAGAGAGAGTGAGAAGAAGAAAATTCCAGGCGAAGAAATGAAGAAGTGGGGAAGAAAGAGAAAGGAAATGAGGGTTTAACCCTCAAATAGCCCCACACACATCCCAAGGCCCATTATTGCCTTGGGAGCCCAAAAGACTGTAATTATTACCCTTGCCAGGCACGCTATCCACTTCAGCAGCTGGCACTTGTCAAAAAGGTACTAACACCTAAGGAAGTCCAACCTCGGGCAAATATACCCCTTAGGCACCTGATCACACAGGTAACTAAGGGCTAGGGGTGATTGATATGCCCTAAATGCACCCTCTAGGCTCAGAGACATCAACCTTGGCCATGGAGATGGCCGATGTTTGAGGGGCCTTAGATCAACAACCAGTGACCTCATCCTTAGCAAGGACGGTCGAGGTCGACGTTACTAGCTACCTCGGCAGGTGAGGCCTCCGTAATCCACAGGGGCGGTTATCCATCTGGTCATCAAAGGATTGCAACCTCGATTTGGTTCAGGCCGAGGTTGCCATCCCATCATCATAACCAATCTCGGCTGAGGATCAGCTGACGTTCTTGCTACGCCACCATTACCTAGGCCCAGGACGACGTCACAGCTCAACATGCCTTGCCTCATCTTTCCCACTGAGCCAAGGTCACCATCTCTTCCTCATCCAGGTCGAGGTTGGGACCATTCATAGATGGTCAAGCCCTTATCATCATATGTATTATTGGAAGTATGTGTACATAATCAATTATAACCAAATCATTCCCCTCACGTGGGGGAATATTGAGGTCATCATTATCTATATGAGATCAGCCAGGTATCATCCTCATACTGGTTCGATCCTCATGCACATGTTCATTGCATGCTTAGAGGGTACATTACACCCCCCAGGCACTATATAGAGAGGTCATCCTCTACCTTGTAAAGGATCCAAAATTAGAAACCCTAGCTGAAACTCTGTCCAAATATACAGTAGAGAGATAAAGCTTGAGAGATTCTATCCATGGCCATTGGTGCCCTCATACAGTGATATTAATCACACACTTGCACAATTGACATAGGCTTGATTGGCTGAACCACTTATATTCCAGTGTTAATCCTCTTCACCACACCACAATCTCTTATATATATATATTTAGTATATACTTGAGCTGCCATTGTTATCACTGGATTGAGCATACAAACACCTTGACTCGTGGTGCTATTTCTAGAATCATCAGTATGTTCAATTCTAAATTAAACTTTAGGTAAGAATTTTATTGTCCCTAATACTTTGGTGCATAAATTTTTATTTCCCACCTTTTTGGGGATGGACAATAGTTGTCCAATAAATATTTATTAAGGACAACTTTCTTGGCGTCTCAAAAGTGTCCAATAAATGTTATATTTTTTAGACAACTTAGTTCTCGTCATAAAAAAAACTTTTGGGATGGCTGTCATTATGTAAAACATATTTGATATGTGTTACAATAAAACCCCTTGATTCATCCCCAAAGTAGTCTCAAATAGTATTTGGGACGACTAGAGTATCGTTTGGGATAGATTTTTTCCCTTCCCAAAACGTATTTTGTAGTGACTTAGTGTGGTTAAAACTATTGATGAGGAGGATCTGTGCACTTATTAGGAGACCATCATAAGTGGCGAATCCACAATGTGGAATGTTACTATGATTGAAGAGGATGACTCTCTCCACAAGAACCAAATTAGGGTGATGCTTTCGAGGCCAAGGGGTCAGAAGAATGTTTGATGAAAATGAGTTTTTGAGAAAAAAAAAGATGGAATTTCTGGGGGTGAAAATTCTAGGTTGAAAGAGATTTTGGTGGCTAAAGGCTATACACAGAGAGAAGGAATAAAATTATTTACGGTATTCAATCATGTTATTTATCATAGCCTTGTCTACATGGTGAGTTATAAGAGACGATTTCTATGCATTAGCCCAAAGAATTTGTTCTCCAAGGATAGAAATATCATGTATGTTTGATAAAGAAATTGATATATTGATTGAAATAGTCTTTTATGTAGTGGTATAAGCATTTTGATATGTTTTTATTGGGGAGTGGATACACAAGGAGTGATTATGATAGTTTTACCTTGGAGGATGGATCCATTGTTTACTTATTTTTTTATGCTAATTATATGTTGACAGCTTATAAGAACACATAATTAATTAACAAGCTAAAGGGATGTCATAGCAGTGAGTTTTAAATGAAGGATGTTAGGGCTGCAAATAAGATTTTAGGTATGAAGATTGACATGGATATAAAAGTGGGAAGATTGTAGTTATCATAGAAGAAATACATTGAGAAGCTGCTGGAATGCTTCAGTATGAAAGATTCTAAACATTTGAATATCACACTCGTAACTCATCCTAGACTCCCAACGGGGTTATCACCACAGATAGATGAAGAGGTGGAACACATGTGACGTTGGAAGTCTCATGTATTCTCGATTTTTCACTAGGCCTGACATTTCATGGCCCCTGAGTGTAGTTAATAGATACATGGATAGACATGGGAAGGTACATTACTAGGTTGTGAAATGGATACTCAAATGCTTGAAAGGAAACATGACTTTTGGTTTATTATATGATAGAGATAGTGACACTTCGAAGAGTGTGGTTGGGTATGAAGATTATGATTATGTTGGTTTTAAGTATTGGGGTAGGTCATCAAGAACTTATTATTTCTCTTTGCATGGTAGTGCTATCAGTTCGAAGGAAAATTTTCTATTTAAATTTGCCTCATCCTTCACAGAGGCCGAGTACATAGCAGTGATAGAGGTTGTGAATAATAGTTTATGGCTTCAGGGTTTAGTTAGTGATCCAAGGTTGGTGAGGGATCCTACTAAGGTATTTTTTTATAGGTAAAGATCCATACATCAACTAAAAATCACATGATCCATGAGAATACCAAGCACATTGATGTTACGTTTCACTTTATCTGAGATGATATTGAAAAGGGTGCCATTGTATTGAAGAAGATTATTACAACGTAAAATACAAAACATATGATCAGCAATGTCATCCCTTCTATAAATTTTAGGATCTCCCTCGACTTAATAGGTATTGTAAAAACAAGTTTTATAATTTCTCATTTTATATTTTAGTTTGTCATATTTCGTTACACCTGCATCATCTTGTTCATTATCTAGATCTTTAAGTGAAGAAAATTTAGTGACCGAGTGACAATCGAAGACTGAATGAGTTGAGATTATCCCTACAATCGTCGAGTAGGTATGTGGTCTTGATTAGGCAAAAACACTTGGTTCATGAGTTGTTTTATAAAATTCTCGAGGATTGTTTTTAAAATGATTTATCAAAAGAATGTTTTTTATTTTTATGTTGTTCAAATGACTTTAAATCTTTGTTTGAATGAGATTGTGAATTCGTTCAAACCAACTTCAAACAACATTTTTTTTAGTTACAGAACTAATATCGTTCAAAGCTTGTTTGAAGATGGTTCGAATGAGATTATCTTTTCATTCGAATGAGATTTCTCTTGGTGTGAACGAGTTTACATTTTCATTCAAACTAGGTCTTATTTTCGTCTAAACAATATTTTTCAAAATTTTTGTCATCTCAAAATTTTTGTTTTCTATAAAAAGGGTTTTAGGATTTTCTTTTCTTAGAGTTTTGGTAAAAAATTGTTTTCCCATACATATCCAAATGTCCCTAAACCCTAGTTTATTTAAAACTCTTTTGGTTTACAAATCCAAACCCTTGGATGATTTATTGAGCATTTATCAAACCCTAGAAGAACACACACCATGCTTATACACTTGTAGATCTAATTCTCTACTGATGTCCTTGTGACGTTGATTTTACACTGGTGAAGATAGGAACACTGATTCATGGGGCTAATCGTTGGATACTGAGGCAAGTGGAACTTGTTGTGGGTGGGGGGGGGGGGGGGGTGATGGATCTGCATCGTTTGTTATTCACAAAAAGGAGTGAATAAATTCCTACATCACTTAGTTGAGATGTTGTTTTGTAAGTCTATAATTGTCATTCTGTTATACCCGATTGTAGACATTTCTGAATATAGTATTTTCTCGAAACCGATTTTTCCTTATCTCTAATCTTTTATTTATTGGATTGTGGTTTGTATTCATTTATTGTCCATATCTTGTATGATTATGGCCTCTATTCTCACAAGATAGAATGAACTTATGTATGTAGCCCATTATACTTCACTGGTGTAACATCAAACAAAAAACATCACTTTATGGTGCTGTTGTTTTATATTTGTATGTCATTTGTTCAATGTGTTACATTAACATAATGGGTGTTTGTGTTTTATGTATGGGTTGGATAATTACGATTAAGCCATCATCGTTTGATCTATATTTGGCCTATTTATAGTTTTCAACTTGGATGTTAGGCTTTAGTGTAGTGTGTTTGGCTTCTAAATAGGATATCATTGGGACATTCTTTTTGGACTGCACTTTGATATTTACGTAATTGTTTTGGTTTTTTCCTTACCATCTTTAGTATTGTACCCTCTGTTTTTTTCGTTAGTAATGTTATTGGGTAATTTGTTATTTGTTAAGCAAGGTGGATAGTTCTATAAACAAAGGTGATTAAGTCATTTTTTGAAATTACACTTTTTTTTATTGGAGGACGAAATTTTTGTCGTTTTGCAATTATGTACTTTGGAAATTTTTGACCCGCCTTCAGACACAGGCATTCTGGTAGTGTGTGTATATATATACACTCCCTCTCTCTCTCTCTCTCACACACACACACACACATAATATATATATATATATGTTTCCTCATTTAATTACTAAATTAATTACAAGTCATATGATCTCTCAAGACCTAAATTAGTATCCCAGACATTTTAACTCATTACCCTCTAAGCTCGATGTATACATATGACCATAAGATACCACTCACTCATGCACTTACACATTCTAACTCAATCCTAACACTGGATGTAAATACAATAGTACAAAGGTCATATCTCTAACCTACATAAATATGTTCAATATTAACCATGGTTTGATCACTTAATAAACTAGGTGGAGCAATGCTAAATGAAATTCCAGTCCAAAATTACCATTCCAAAATTTCGATCTCACATACCATTGAGTAGAAAATTCATAACAAATTAAAAAAAATACGAAACTAGAGCCTATGCATTCATAAAAATAAATTTTTAATTTTATGTCTGGATCGATTCTCCTTTAGGGAAAATCAATTATCTTCTTGGAAGAATTACAAACGACCTAAGGACGAAGATAAAGTCTCTAAACCTCTATTAATTCCCAAACCTAGCTCCTAAACAGTACTCATTCATTACCAAAACCAAATCTATGAATGGAAACATGTTTCTAATCCTTTTTACACAATCGTATATGTCTAGTAACATTGAATCCATGGTCAAACCCTTAATATCCAAACTTTTTAACATAACTCATCGTTAAATCATATTAGGGTTTGGTCATCACTAATTTACAAACTACAGCTTAAATTAACACAAGGAAAATTTGAAATAATGGATCCTCGTCCTTAATCATTGATTAAATCTCAAATCTTTATTATCTATTCCAACAATTTCATGATATATTCAACAAAGTACAAGTATCTAATGCATGAAACATTTGTTTTTGTTCTAATTAATTCACATCTTTAGTATATTTAATTGTAAAAGAATTAATGCCTAAACATGATTCAATATTTAGATTAAAAAAATTGAAAACACATATTCTAAATTAGGTACAAACATATAATGTAGATTACAAGATATTCTTGCCTGAAAATCGAAGAACATGTTGTATAGGCTTGGATTTTTGTGATTTTTCCTTCTTAGACTTTTATCTGCTTCTCGCAAAGACCCATGGCTTCCAGGGTTTACTTCCCTTTAGAATAAATGGTAATTAATGACCCTTAATCCCACTTAAAAATTAAATTCTCGCACCTTGGTTAAATTGTTATCTTCGAAAAATCAAATAGGACTAAAATACTACCCGAATTGACCTGAAACTCATTCAAAAGCTATACATATCCCCAAGCCTAATTTAATCCGGTAAAAATATATAAAAGACGTATGTGTCACTCTAGAGTCTAGTATAAAGGATACTACCCTTAACACACGATAATACCTTAAGGCATCGATAAATTATCCACTTAATTATTCTACACTTACCCTTAGTCCACAATCATATAATTAATATAATTAATTATTCACAAAGGCACATTAAAAATTTGTGTTGTATGCAAACTTTAATTCACATTTATCAATTTATTTCTCACTTAATAAATAGTAAATATTGTCCACAAAATATGGGGTTTTACACCTATTTACACAAATATGATTTCTCCCATGAGGCCTACTCTTCAATATCTTGTTTGTCCTTGAAATACACCGCCCAAATATTTTATTTATTTACCCGCATAAGTGTAATAATATGAAGACGTCGAGATTTGGATCATTATGACTGGGTCTATATTCTTATTTGATTGTTTTGGAGGCTTGATTAGAATTATTGCAAGTTTGTGTGAAGCGAAAAATTGCCCCCAATTTTTTAGATTTTACAAAAAATGATTTCTTTTGAATGATGCTGAATAAGGATGGTTCAAACACATAAACAATTGATAACAAATTTTAATTTCTTTCAAATTAAAATTAAACAAACTCAAAGTGAAATTAAATTAAACAACAAATACATTTTTCACTTAAACCAAATTAAATCAACACAAGTCCTAGAATTAACCTAAACCATATTTTCAATATTATCAAATTAGGTCAAACCAAGTTTAACAAATTAAATGATGACTTGGATTAGATTAATATCAATTTTACCCAAAATATTATTTAGCACCAAATTAAACAAGTAGTGATTTAAACCAAATTATATCTTTTTACCTAAGCATGCATCTAAGGTGAATTTTGCGAAAGATAAAATAAACAAACCACTACGCCGCGATGTACGAGGAAAAACTCACAATGGGAAAAAAACGACGGATGGCCTTAGCCTTAAGACCACTAAGTACGGAATTACAATTACAAGATAGATGACTTAAAACACTTGACTCAACTCCTTCAAGCCCCAACGCGTCTTCTTGCAACTACCTCTGCCTAGCCGACAATCCCGGACTCCACCAGAACCTTGGAATCCACAAATGACGCTATAGGAACAACCGTCAACCACACATAGTGCCTTTAACCATGTGAGAGTGCCGCAGCAAAAAATGAGACTTCTTCTTTGAGGGATGTAGAAGTAAACCCAAACGGACTCTTCAATTTGGTAGAGTAAAACCCGGTGCTAAACACTCCAAGAATGATATATATATACTTGGAATAAACAAACTATGGGTGTAAACAAAAGTGTTTTTGAATAATGTTCTTGAAATACAAACACTTAAAACATGAACTTTTGAACTAAGAAATTTTTCTCTATAAAAATACTCTCTCAAAATGTGTTTAGAAAATGTCAAAAGTTGGTTTTTCAAACTTGGCTCTCGCACATATAACTTCTATCAAGAGTTAGTGGGAAAAGGAAAGTGGGAACATGGAGAAAAGCACATTAAAACTGGCAAAAAATTTTCCGCCTGAAATCTGGTTCAAACGAGATTTTCGTTCGAACGAAGTCTCGTTCGAACGACACTTCTAATGAAGTTCTATAGGCAAATGGGCAAAACTCATTGGAAAACTCGTTCGAAAGACATTCTCATTCGAATGAAAATACTCGTTCGAATGACCATATCGAACGAAGTTCCAGAATGCTTAAAACTCGATATTTAGCCCAGAAATTTGATTTTAAAGTTTTAAAGAAACCTTCTGAAAATGAAGAACAATTTAAATTTAAAGTACACCTAATAAATATGGTTCCAAGCTCCTATATATATATTTAAAATGATTTCATACCTTAGGAGCATCGGAACCAATGTTATAACACACTTGACATTTGATGAAGCTTTATAATCTTGGCCGCTACGTCTTCAACTACCACGTCATAAGCTTGAATGGATATATCTGAACACTATCCTATAACTCAACTATTTTTGTCCGGAATTGATCCAACACAACATTGAGACTCAATCGGAGACTTGTGTCCTTACAAATCATCCCCTTTGGCTATTTCGGGACAAAAACGAAAACAAAAATCCTAAAGGGCCGTCAAGTTCTACTAGAATCAAACATCCCACCAAAACTTGACTCAAGGCCCAAGGATAAACATCTTTGCCGATGAAGAAATGTTTCCACTTGGAAGAATTTCTGCACACCTAACAAACTATCAAACACATAGGGAATATCAAAATATTAAATGCAATTAAAATAATTACTCCCCCTAAATTAATTCTCCGCCTTTATCTAATAAAATCTACCTAAGAAGGTCCCGACTCCCCTTATGTTAAATCTCCCAAACTAAGATACGATTACAATAGGATTAGATATCATTCCTCCCCCTATCATTCTCCCCCTTTTTGTTCAGGAATAGACAAAGGTGATAGAATTAAAACAAAAGTGCATACCGTGCAAAGAACATGAAAGCTTATAGGCAACAAAATCATAACTAATCCATACAAATTATAACGGATACCAACTAAGATGCAAGAAAATGATACCAATATGATATATGAGATATTTAAGCATGAGATATTAACAAAAATGCAATAAGATAGATACCAATAACGAAGTAGAAGGATAGATGGACTAGAAAGGAAGGCAAAGACAAAAGGAATATCATATATATACATACTCTAAATATATCAATAATGCACACGCACATATATATAGATATAAACACCCAAATGACACAAAATACAATAAGTTTTTCACACTCTATGGAAAAATGTGTCATATGGAAACGAAAGTGTAGGGGTGTGAACTAGTAACAATTAAATTTAGACCCTATCACTTAAACCATGTTCATGGAGTTATCATTTGATTAAAAACTTTATCACATTTGAATATAACCTCATGTGACAATATAAATTGAACTCACTGAACAAATATACACAATGCATATTTTGATGATTCTACAAACAAATAGATGTAATAACCCGCACTTTTATGGGAAATTAAATTCAATAATTAAGTGTAATTTGAGAATTTAAGAACCATCGTGAATAGTAAATCTTTGGAATTTTCAAGGATTAGGTGATTTTCGATGGGTGTTATATTTACTTTTGGGGTTAAGTAAATAAGTCAGATAATTTTAACTATATGACGCAGCTGGGTAAAGCGACAGAGGATAATATTTTAGCGGGAATACTGCATTAAGTTGTGTGGGGTTAAATTAGTGAGTCGTGGTCAAGTAACTCGGATGGATATGTCGAGTGTGCGGTTGGTCTCGGAATGGCCGAGATAGTTAGAATAAAGTATCTGCGGGTCGTAATTGAGTTTTAGGAATTTTGGGATTAATAGGGACTCGCAATTGAGTAAACGAGTCATTTTTGGGTTTAAAGGGATAAACCCTTATTTTCTACAATATAAGACACGAGAGAGTGGGATAAAAGAAATAAAAAGAGAGAAATAAGAAGAGAAGGAAGGAAGATGGGAGAAAGAAGAGGGAAAAAGGATTTTCGGGCCAAACTCCGTTGGATTCGACTCACGGTCGTTGAATTTTATTCTCCAGGCAAGTGTTTACTTGCTTTATTTAATTTTCAGCATAAATCTCATATCATAATTGGTAATGACAAACCCTAAATATTTTGGGCTGGATTTTTGTGGGTTAATCGGGTTTTTCGAAAGTTTAACGGTTGAAAAATCGAACAATGTCAGATTGGAGAAACTTAAAAATTAATCGACTTTAATGGTTGATTTTTGGATTTAGGATGTTTAGAACCTATTAACTTTGTGTATATTTAGTTGGATGTTGTTAGATGTTGGTGGAAGAAGAGGAAATTAAGTTTGGAGTCTTGTTAATGGTCGAAACAGGGGCCGGAGAAGAAGTTGTCTGAAGCGATCGATTGATCGAGGGTAAAGGATCGATCGATCGACCGTCGATCGATTGAGGGCCAAGGGTCGATCGATCGACCCTTCAGCATTTTTGAAAATTTTTCCTAGGGTTAATATTAAGGGATAAATTCCAACTTTAATTGTTTCTACCCTATTAAATTGAGTAAATAATCTTTATTTAAGGAATTAATATTTAGCCATTTGAGGGAATTTATGGGGCTTAGAGGGTGCAATACTGGCATGACTCTAAAAGTCTATTTTTGAGGAAAATAAATTGAATTGATGAATTAGAGAGTTGGGGTTTCTCCAAAAAATAGAGTGGGGACCTCTAAATTATTAATTGGGCAAAAATGTAGTCCTTGTGTTCGTGGAAATGGAACCCACAACCAATTTAAATTAAGGGTGTTTGGCGACTAATGTTTTTGGGATAATTTTAGTGGGAATTTAGGCCTATATAATTATGTGCGTGGAAAATATAATTACATCAACTATGGGTCACTATATCCTGCGAGACTATTAGGATGAATTTGGGAAAATGCGTAATTACTTAGTGTGAATTAGTATAGTCGGAGAAATTATATAACACCTTAAGTTTGAATAAGGTACAAGTTATTTATCAAGTGAGGGAATACTTTTGAGTCCAATATCGAGAGTGTGAAAATACTCAAATATTATTATTTATGAGAATCTTTGGGATTATTGGTCATCATTATGTGGGAGTAGCAATTATGGCTCGTTATATTTGTTTGAGGAACAATGTGAAATATATATATATATATATATATACTCTATGTGTAAAGTATATATATTATATGATACGGATATGTATATATATCTATGTGTGGATGGTATATATATATGTGAAGCATAGCCCCTCTAATGCTATCATGGGATGTTGTGCAACGTGGGTGAGGCTCTTGGCTTGAGGAGCAGGGTGCGTATAGTCCCTAGGTCATAACATCCATTTTATATTGTGTGATTTTTATCAGGGGTGAGACGTGGTGGGTATGTTTCGTCTCACTTTCGGGGAGGAACTATGGCCGCTTCCCCAGGATGGTATGTGAGTGATGCCCTGGAAGATGATAGTATTGAGAGACCGCATCCTCGGGTTATAGCTCATTGGGATGGTTATTGTACTTGTGTATATAGTACGTTACTTGTGTATGAGAAAAAGATATTATATCTCTATGAGATTAAAGAGATAAATTAAATATGAAATGAATTCTCATTCTGGGAGATTATATCCGGACGTGTAATATGATGTGCATATAAAAGTGAGCATGAAAAATCAAAGTGAGTATGATAATGTATATAATCATACGAGTATATATATAAGTTGAGTACTGTGGGTCTAATTGATCTCGACGATCGACCTTGCCAAGTAGTAGTGTATCGGGTGGGTTCCTTGTTTGGGTTTCACTTCGCGAGACACCCCATGCACGAACATGGCCTAGCGTTGAGACTGGGGAGAAGTTTAACCCTTAGTTCTCTAATTTTGAGTTCTTATATATATATATATTTCATGTACTGAGGGTCTAATGGATCTCGCCGATCGACCTTGCCAAGTAGTAGTGTATAGGGGGGGGGGGGGGTCCTTGTTTGGATTTCGCTTCGCGAGACACCCCACGTACGAACAAGTCCTAGCGTTGAGACTGGGGAGAAGTTTAGCCGTTAGTACTTGGATTGATTAGGATTTCTAAAGTTCAGGGGTGACGGATTAGTTAGGCATCATAGCTTGACTAGGTTGTTTAGAGGGATACGCTAGGTGTACACTATTAGAAGAGAGGTGAGAGGTATCTCGTGGGACTGCGATACCACTTTAAATATGAGATGAAAACATATTTTTAAAAATAAATCATTTATGCACTTGATAAAAAAATTCAAAACTCGGGCTCTAACCCGTTTATCTATTTTTCCTCTTTTGCTATATATTATACATATATAGGTGTCCAGACACAGGGATGCCTGGAAGATGATCCTTTTGAGTCAGACGTCTACTGCAGCAGTTGTGGATGCATGCAGGTTTGATTTAGATGCTTCTATTCTTGCGATCTAGATACAAAGCATTGTAGTTACATTCGAGACGAAAGCCCAATTGCATTTATTTATTCTTTTACCGCCTTTTAGTGCGGCATTCGATTTGGTTGTATTATATTTGAACCGAGTGTTCGGTTATTTTATATCTTTCCAGTTTTATTTATAAAAAAATGTGTGAATGTTTTAATTGTATAGTTCGTTTAAAAAAATTAGTTAAATAAAATTTTGATGCCAGCCTAATTGGTTATTAGTAATTAATTTGGTTTTCGACAGTGATGCTGAGAATGATCCATATGTGACTCATGTTTTAATTTGATATAGGAGTGATCACCCGGTATTTTATTAGGCGGGGTGTCACAATAGAGTCATGGTATTGAAAGTACAACTAGGATAAACAGACATTTTGCAAACTATTGATATACCATCCAATCTCTCTTAATAAGCATATATATTTTTCAATTAATATATCATATAAAAATAGGCCTTGGCAGTTATTTTTCTTTTTAATGCCATATTTTATTTTTAGGCCTTTGGACCACGTATTTCTTTTAGGCCCATTCAAAACGGTGGCTTACTCGCAAGAGATGATATTTCCTTTCGGAGCCCTTCCCTATATATATATATATATATATATATATATATATATATTATTTTTATGTCTCACACAAATCTCACGTGCAACAGATTTTGACATGCACTAGTCCTCCTAGGTCACATAAAGAATAGATGACTAAATTGATAGGAGAACAGCTTACAAAGCTCAAGAATACATGTGAAGTTAAAATTTCAAGTGAGCTTGTGCATGTGTGAATTGAGGCATATAAAAATAGAATACATTTAAGCAACACAAAATCCAACTACTCCATGTAAGCATGGTAAAGAACATTTTAAGGCTTGATAATCTTAACCAAACGTTCTAGCCACATGGGAGGGAAAAAGAAGGGATTCTAACACAAGTATATGCCACGTAGAGTGTGTCAAACTAAAACACACATAAAATAAAAATCTTTTTTAGTTGTTGTAAATTTTTGAACCAAAAAAAAATATTTACTCAAAAGACACACAAAATCATTTGTAATTTTCATTAAGCTTAAATAACTCATAAGGTAAAACAAAAATGATAAAAAAAAATCTTTTTGTATTTTATATTTAATGCAAATCAAAAGAAATATAATACAAAAGATAAACAAAAACCATAATTCTAGCATGTGATTAAGCATGGCTCATAGACTAAAAAATGATTAAACATGCATACACCGAGCAATGACATATAATATGAAGCACAAAAACCTAGAGTATGCAAACAACTAACACATTCAACCTTTAGATTTAGCAAGTGAGGGAGAACAATTCGAATGAGATCCCATTGAGTAATAGGTCCAGGTCATTCGATGGTCATTCGAAGAACAGTTCAAACGAGAAGCCATTCTCGTCCTCATTTGAATAAGGTTTTTGAGAATTTTTAAATCCGATAGGTCTTGTGTGTTGTCGCATTTTGGGCTGTGGGATTGCTGAGGTGTCGAGATTTGATAAGTCCAGATTGGGTAGAATCGTTATTATAAGGATTGGGGGCGTTTGCGTAAGGGTTTTATTGGTCATTTGGGTTTATTTGAGTTATAATAAGAGAGAGAGGGGAGTGGGTCTACCCCACCATTTAAGCATTTATTCCCCTCTCTACAACATAAAAAACTATGCCACCACCATTATTCCACCTTATGCCACTATATTCTTTTAGTCACCCATCATATCCAACACGTTCGAAGGTTGTTCGAAGCACAGTTCGAACGATAAGCCATTCTTATTCGTACGAGGTTGCCCGTAATGTTTAAATTGGATTGCACTTATGTGCTGTTTCATTTTGGGCCATTGGATTAATGAGCTGTCGAGCTCTAGGAGCCTAGATTGGAAAAAATCAGGATTTTAAGGAGTGGGGGTGTTTTTATAAGTGTTTTATGAGTTATTTGGGTTTATTTTACTTTGAAGGGGAGAGAGAGAGAGAGAGAGAGAGAGAGAGAGAGAGAGAGAGAGTGGGGGTGGGTCTCCCCTACCATTTTAACTTTTATTCCCCTCTTTCCACCTTAAATAACCATGACACCATCATTCTTAAACCATATTCTTCTAGTATCCCACCATATCCAATCCCTCCATACCCATTTTCACCATTGCTGAGTGGAGCTATGACATTTGGAGGTGTTGTTGTGGGGGGGGGGGGGGGGGGGAGAAGATGAAGATGGATGATTTGTGAATCTAGGAGAGGGTTTAGATGGATCTTTCATGGAGACAATACTGGTAGAGGTAGGCAACCTCTCGAAGGACACCTTAACAGGTAGAAGGTTGCCATTTTCTTAGACATTTTATGCCTACTATTATTGGAGCTCCATTTGAGATGGAAATACTACTCTTAGTTTTAAGACTTTATTTGCATATTAGTAGTCTTTTAGTTAGATTATAAGAGTAGAATGCATTTGAATAAATTATGGGTTTTAAGTAAATTGATATTAAACATTTTTATGGAATAAAAATGTTCGAATAAAGTTATTTTGTTAGGAGTAAAATATGAATGAATATTTTTAGGTTTTCTCGAAATAAATATTTGGAATTTTATGAAAAATGGTTTAATTATAGAAGTTTATGTTAAATATTTATGGAATAAATAGTTTAGAAATGATATTTATCTTGATAACATCCTTGGAGAAATAATGCTCTAAACTTTCTTGCAAAAATATGGATTTTACAAAAGTGGAATTTTTGTTGACTTTTGATGAAATAAAAATGTCACTTAGTTTTGTAAAGGTGTATTTCGCAAGCAATATCAATTTCAAGACTAAATTGTATATTTGACTCATTTAATAGAATTATAGAAATTAAAATACATCTTCTCAAGTATATAAACTTGTAGTATTTTGATGATATAAGCATAAAAATAAGATTAAAGAAGGTTTTGTTCTGTTTAAATACGAAGAAAGAAAAAATAGAAATTCTTGTCTTCAAAGTGTGTGGAAAAAAGTTTGATGGTATGATGAGTGTAAGGCTGTAAGACTGGATGTGTTAATAAAAGTAAATGAGATTTTCTTATCAAAGTAGTCTTTAAGTGTAATTGGATTTCTTGGATAAAGAAGTAAATAAAAGTGTAACTTGGATAAATG
The DNA here is from genome assembly GCA_949130495.1 of Sambucus nigra. Taxonomy (NCBI): domain Eukaryota; kingdom Viridiplantae; phylum Streptophyta; class Magnoliopsida; order Dipsacales; family Adoxaceae; genus Sambucus; species Sambucus nigra. Next base: position 322,521,063 of record OX422214.1, on the reverse strand, counting down.
GTTTGTAAAAGTGTTGAATAAGTGTTAATGGTTTACACATTGAGAAGTTGGTGTATGTAACTTGATAATATTCTGGAAGATTAACACTTACGAAATTGGAAGAGAAATACTGGAATAAAGATGTTTCCAAATTGAAAGAATGTTAATCCAAATGTTAAAATGGTGTTAATGTGATAAAAACACTTAAGAATTTAGTGTGGGTAACTTAATGTTGTTTTGAAAATTACACTCGTAAAAATGGAGGAAAGGGAAACTTTGAAAATAAAAAGGGTAAAATGGTAAATTTACGTAAAGTGGAACATTTTTTAAAATAAAAATATTGGAAAGCTTCTACACAAATTGATACTAAATGAACATGATTTTAGAACAAAATCAATGCTAAAGTGTAAAGGACATGAAATGATAAATTTCAAAGGGTAACATAAGTTGGGGTGAAACCCTGGATTTTTGCTTCGATCGGGTAAAAAGGAAAAAAGCAGAATAATGTGGACATTTTCAAAATGTTAAAACATATTAAAAAGGAACTCGAAAGACACCGAGATAATTAAGGAGGGCCCAAAACCTTGGGCTGAAAGACCCAAAATCATTGGCCAGAGCATATGATGGCATCGCCAGTGGTGTTGAGACCATTAAAGTACACGGTTTATTAGAAGATTTCAAGAATAAGATGAAGGAATAAGGAACATGTCAAGAAATGTCTTGTGTGGTGAAATTTAAAATGACAACCTTACTTTAATCAATTAATAAATGTTCCACAAAAGATTAAGGTGGATAAGAAATGTGAAAATTGATTAATGCCCATGAAGTAAAGGAAATGTAAAGTGTTGCGAGTAAATAGGTTGTTAAGCAAACTAAGAAGGTTTAATTGATAATTAACACAAGGGTGTGTTTATAAAAGGCTTTCAAAGGCTAAATAAATATTTTCTAACACAGTCTTCATGTGTTTTAAAATGGTGATTTTGAAAGGAAATACTAATGCGAATTTGTTTAAATGGAAAGGGTAATTTCGGTAAGAAATTATTATCGGTTAACAAAGTGTAGATGTTTCAAGTATTTAATCATATGTGTTAAATAAAAGGATAAATGTCAAATTAGGAGAGAGGAAGTCTTTAATAATATTAAGGTAAATTAATCAGGATAAATATCATTTTAGAAAGTAAGACAGTTTCATGCATTGAGTATATATATAACTAGGGTATGCCCATGTTTGAAGGCGCGACGACAATTCTCTCAATTATTAATTGTGTGATCAAGTCATAAACGTTTCTTTAACTAAAGAGTAAATCATGAAAACCATATGTAAATGATTTCACATCTATATAAAATTAAGGCCATGTTGAATTTTAACTACAGTTCAAGCTAAATAAAACAACTATATGTCGAGTATATATCTAATATGGATTCCCAAGATTTGTTTTCGGGTATATTACACATAAAATGAAGTAACTAATAAAAAACACACCTAGAATGTTTGAAATAACCTATACACTAATAAATTATATTTCTCATAATTTAGTATTCATTTCAGTTTTACCTTAAAGAAACCTTGTTTCCCTCCTCTTTTGTTGTTAAACAAATTAACAAAAACAAAGCGTATATGAATACTAAAGGATTTAGGCATGTGAGGGTGGCACCATGAAATCTTTATATACATATTTTAAGAGATTCAATTGTCGTCACTTGGCTACCAACTCAATATCATCACCACTAACAAACTTAACATAATTATCACTTTTCATATAGAACAACCCTTAGTCGAGTCAATGAATCATAACTGGCAAAATATGAATATTTTTAGTAAAGTGGGGACGTGGTAAGATTTATAAACAAAATTTGCGTACTATTGTGAGAACATCTTATCACGCCTACGCCTAGCCACATAATGAAACCATTTTTATCAGGCAAACATGAAGTTTACCCTCAAAATAGGAGGGTTGTGATGTCATCACATAAAAAAAGTAAAAACACATCGAATTTGGAATTATTGGAATATTAAATGAATACAATATAAAAATACATGATTAAGGTGATGTGACACCCCGCCTAATTAAATCCCGAGTGATTAGTCCTAAATTAAATTAAAACAGGCTTCTTAGTTGGTTGATTCTTAGCATCATTGTCGAAAACGTTTTAATTACTAATCACCTAAGTGAAATTAGACCGGTGTCAAATTTTATCTTTCATTAACCCGATAAAATAACTCATGCGGATATAATAATTTAAACATACACCGTATACTAGAATTTAAATCATCACACAAAATATAGTAAATAAGTCTTGCCGAGTCAACAATCTGCTAAAATCCAAAGCTGCAGAATAACCCAATACAATCCAAAATTGAATCTCTGAAATAATGCCAATGGACATCATGTCCCAATAGAGAGTAATAAACTGAGATACTACATTAGATATGAATAACTGAATCATCAATGCAAAGTCATGTCAGCCTCCGCAATACTGCAGCTAAGAGTCCCTTAACTGAATCCTCAAGTCTGGGGTCCCTGTGGCTAGACATCTAAAAGGTTTTGAAAATATTTTGATAGCAAGGGTTAGTACTCAAAAAGTTTTGAAAATATTTAGCAATTGTTTATCATAGTAATATGAGTTATTTCTTATACATCTTAATATTGCATACACTCTCTTAACTTACATCATCGCTCATCTGTAGTGCACGCCTAACATCCTGTACTTAGCCAACCTAGCTGTACGACCCAAGATAACTAGACTATAGTATCCAGACAGTATGCTAATTGTAAACATATTTCATATGTTATATACTTAGATAACTTTTCCCATCTTGCTATCTTTTTCCTCCACTATTAAGTCTGATTACTTAATTTATTCTTAAGATAATCACTATCTATTGTTTAAAATTTTCAAATTAAATTCCTCCACTTTATTTACTTGTAGATGTATGCACGCCATCTAACTTTCTACTATCCTATATAAGTAGACTATTTATACAATACACATTTCACACACAACATATACTTATAAAATCATTCTTCACTATTATGTCCTTATAACACACATTGAGGACCCCTGGTTCAGAATAGCTCATCGACACCTAGTAAAATGATTGGTTTAGAATGTCTCCTTGACCCAAAATTTATTTTATGAATTGGTTCAAAAATTCACCTCGACCCCGCTAATGAAATTTTTATGTATTTTTGGTTCGGAACTCTTTAATCACAACCCCAAATCATTATTTTCATATTTTAGTTCGGAATCGTACCTCGACCCTAAAAGAGGTAAATATACTTTAGGTATTCTCTCCACCTAAGTATCAATATAATTCAGTAGGTATACACACAACCTAATAATCATGCTCGTATGTAATATTTATCTCCGTACTCTTTAAATCATACTAGTTGGGAATCCTACCTCGACCCTAGTATAATCAAATGTACTTTAGGTATTCACTCCACCTAAGTATTTATATAATTCATTAGGTATACACGCAACCTAATAATCATGCTCATACGCAATATTTCTCTCGAACATTCACCGTACTTATTAATTAATGATTTGTCTCACTATCGCACTTTGATTGAGTATTCACACAAACGTAAGGGCCCTAGTTACCACTCCATTCATTTCAGTAGTTCAGCTAACTCTAAGCTACTGGTATACTCCTTGGAATGGAGTTTACTCTCTCCATAACTAAAATCCCAAATTCCTGATGCATTACTCGATCGGTTTATCCTCGTTGGTCCATCTCTTCAAATCTTGCACTTAATGATTATAACGGACCCCAACTATACTCCCACTGGTAGTCTCTAAGACCCTACATAGTTATAATATCATCACTAAGGTTACCCTCAAGCATCGACAATAAAATAGAACTCAATCAATAAAAGAAACCAAAATCAGCTCGGTAGATCAATCGACATTCATGTAACACCCCGCACTTTTTGGGATAATTAAAATTCAAAAGTATGTGTAATTTGGGAAATAAAGAGGTTATCGTGAATAATAATTCTTGGATTTTTCAAGGATTAGATGATTTTTCGATGGACGTTATATTTACCTTTGGGGTTAAGTAAATAAGTCAGAGTATTTTAATTATATGTCGTAGTTGGGTAAAGCGATAGAGGATAATATTTTAATGGGAATACCGCATTAAGTTGTGTGGGGTTAAATTATTAATTTGTGGTCAAGTACCTCGGATGGATATTTAGAGTGCGCGGTTGGTCTCGAAATGGCCGAAATAGTCAGAATAGAGTATTCAGGGGTCGTAATAGAGTTTCTGGAATTTTTGGATTAAAAGGAACTCGTAATTGAGTAAACGAGTCATTTTTGGGTTTAAAAGGGATAAACTCTTATTTCTCCTTACAAAAGACACGGGAGAGTGGGAGAAAGGAAAGAAAAATGAGACAAAGGAAGAAGATAAGAAAAGAAGGGAGAAAGCGGAGAGAAAAAGGATTTTCGGGCCAAACTCCGCGGGATTCGACTCGGGGTCATCAGATTTATACTCCAGACAAGTGTTTACTTACTTTATTTAATTTTTAGCATAAATCTCATATCATAATTGGTAATAACAAAACCTAAAAATTTTGGGTTGGATTTTTCGTGGATCAAATGGGATTTTCGGAAGTTTAATGGGTAAACCCTAAAAATTATTAAATTGGAGAAAGTTAGAAAGTTATAGAAACTAATGGTTGATTATTGGTTCTCGGATGATTAGAACCTATTTCCTTTGTGTATATATAGTTGGGTGTAGTTAGATGTTTGTGGGAGAAGAGGTATAAATCTTTAAGGGTTGTTAATGGCTGAAATAGACCCGTGGAGAAGAAGAAGTTTCGACTACCCTTTTTGATCAATCGATCGAGGCCCTGGGATCAATCAATCGACCCTACAGAAATTTTGAAAATTTGTGTTGGTTCAATTTATATGGGATAAATTCACAAATTAAGGATTTCTAGACTAGTTAATTGTGGAAATAAATAGACATAACTAAGGAAGATATATTTATCCAATTGGGGAAATTTATGGGGGTTAAGAGAGTGTTTTAAGTGTGTGACACTAGAAATTATATTTTCAAGGAAATAGAGAAATTGAGGAATTAGAGAGTTGGGGTTTCCCAAGAATAGAGTGGGGACCTCTAAATTATTAATTGGACAAAATTTAGTCCTTGGGTTCGTGGAAATTGAATCCACGACCTATTTAAGCTAAGGGTGTTTAGTGACGAAAAATTATTAGGATAAATTTCAGTGGGCTTTTAGTCATATATATTTGTGCATGTCGAAAAGGTAAGTATATCATTTATGGTTAAGTACATATTACGAGACTACTAGGATGAATTGGTATAGTTGGATAAATCATATAAATCCTTAAACACAAATAAGGTACATGTTATTTATTAAGTGAGGGAATACTTTTGGGTTTAGTATCGTGAGTGTGCGAATGCTTGAATATTAATAATTGTGAGAATCTTTGGGATTATTGGTCATCGTTATGCGTGATTGGCAATTATGGCCATTAATATGTATCTTTGAGGAACAATGTGGAATATATATATACTATGTGATTAAAGTATATATATTATATGATACGAAAATGTATATATATATATATATATATATATATATATATATATATATATATACACACACATGTTTGTGTGTGTGTGCGTGTGTGTGTGTGTGTTGATGGTATATATATTTATGTGAAGCATACCCCTTCTATGCTATCATGGGAAGTTGCGCGATGTGGGTGAGGCCCCTATCTTGAGGAGCATGGAGCGTATAGTCCCCAAGTCATAGCGTCCATTTTTATATTGTCTGATTTTTATTAGGGGTGAGACGTGGTGGGTATGTTTCGTCTCACTTTCGGGGAGGAACTATGACCGCTTCCCATATGTTGTGATTTTATTTTTACCAAGGTGGTGTGAGATTCCGACCATTGGTACCCAGGATGATACGTGAGCGATTCCCTGGTAGATGATAGCATAGGGACCGCATCCTCGAGTTATAGCTCGTTGGGATGGTTATTATAGTGGTGTGTATATTATATTACTTGTGCATGAGAATAAGATATTATATATCTCTAACTAGAGTAAAGAGATAAAAGGAATAAAGATGTAATTCTCATTCTAGGAGATTGTATCCGGAATTATATTGTGATTCATATTATAAATGAGTAGGTTGTGTATATGTATATGTATAAGCTTAGTACTCAGGGCCTAATGGATCTCGATGATCAACCTTGCCAATTAGTAGTGTATCAGGGGGGTTCCTTGTTTGGATTCTTCTTCGCGAGACACCCCAAGCACGAACATGGCCTAGTGTTGAGACTGGGGAGAAGTTTAACCCTTAGTGCAGTAGTTTTGGGTTTTTTCTTATATGAGTGTGTGTGTGTGTGTGTGTGTGTGTATATATATATATATATATATATATGTTGTGTACTGAGGGTCTAATGCATCTCGACGATCGACCTTGCCAAGTAGTAGTGTATCGAGGGGGTCCTTATTTGGATTTCGCTTCGCGAGACACCCCATGCATAAAGAGGGCATATTGTTGAGACTGGGGAGAAGTTTAGCCCTTAGTACTTGGTTTGCTTAGGATTCCTAGAGTTTGGAGGTGACGGATTAGTTAGGTAGCGTATCTTGACTAGGATGTTTAGAGGGATGCACTTGGTGTTCACTATTAGAAGATAGGTGAGGGGTATCCCATGGGAGTGCGATACTAATTTAAATATGAGATAAAATATATTTTTCACAAATAATGCATTTATGCACTTGAAAAATATTTTCACAACTCGGGCTCTGACCCGTTTCTATGTTTTCCCTCTCTTACTATATATTATATTTATATAGGTGTCCAAACAAAGGGATGCCTGGATGATGATCCTTTCAAGTTAGACATCTGCTGCAGCAGTTGTGGATGCATGCAGGTTTTCTTTAGAGGCTTATATCCTTGTAATCTAGATAGGAGTAACTGTATAATTACTCGGGTCAAAAGCCCAACTGCATTTATTTATTCTTTTACCTCTTTTATTACGGAATTCGTTTGGGTTGTATTATTATTTAATCGATCGTTCGGTTAGTTTATCTCTTTCCAGTTTTAATTATATAAACTGTGTGAATGTTTTAATTGTATAGTTTGTTTGAAAAGATTAGTTAAATAATTTTTGCACCATCCTAATAGGTTATTAGTAATTAATTTTGTTTTTGATAGTGATGTTGAGAATGATCCATATGCGACTCCTGTTTTAATTTTGTACAGGTGTGATCGCCCGGTATTTTATTAGCCGGGGTGTCACAGATTGTATCAGAGCATCAGGTTCTAGTGTCCTTAGAAATCTGTGGAAACGTACTATACTTTCAGCGTTTTTCTCGATATGTTATAGATCCTTATGATTAGGATTGTTGATTCCTCTTGTGAGATTTCGTTCTCCTGCCATATTATGAGATTATAGTAATCTTTTGCCCGCTCGTTTGAGATTCGTGTGCTGATCAAGGAAGGTGGAAGGAGGTGGGTCATAGTTGGAGCTATGAGTTGAAGTTGGGAATGAGTATCGTAGCAGAGATCACTGCTTTGTGGCATTTTTTAACAGTTGTTTCCACGACTTCTAAAAGTATAGTAGTTGTAAGTATTCTAGTACCGCTATAGTAGAGAGTGGTACTAAAGTTGAATTACCCGGTGAAACTAAGGGTTCCAAAGGGGTATTTGGTAAGGACCATACTTGAAGTTAATTCATGTAAGGGAAGTGTAGAATTACTCAATGGAAGTAGTAGGCTCAGAAGCTTTGAATTAGTGCATGGTATGGAAATACCCAGATGTGAAAATTTAAGGAAAATTTTTCACTTGTGGGAGCAATATTGAAATGGTGGGAGCGGTGGTCACCATGTTCAAGAGAGCATGATGTTTGGCTCAAGAAGGGATCTTACAGATGGATTTAATCGCGAGTTACCATGAATTAGAAAGGAATGAAAAGAATGTAGTTGATGTTGCAGAAAATAGCACCACCCTTCAAGGTGTTTGTAAGCTCAATTCAATGTTAATAATGGCAGCATAAGAGTACATACACATATAGAAGATGGAGGTGAGGAGAAGAGGATTCAAATCAAAATATAAGTGGTTCAGCCAATTCGGCCTACGTCCACTGTGCAAGTGTATGATGTATATCACTGTATGAGGGCTCTAATGGCCATAGGTACAATCTCTCAAACTTTCTCTATCAACTGTGTATTTGAACAGAGTTTCAGCTAGGGTTGCTAATTTTTGGATCCTTTTCAAGGTAGAGGATGACCTCTATATATAGTGCTTGGGGGGGGGGGGGGGTAGTGTTCCCCCAATCATGCAATGAGTATGTGCATGAGGATCGAACTAGTATGAGAATGACACCTGACTGATCTTATGTAAATAATGGTGACCTCAGTATTCCCTCACGTTGGGGGAATGATTTGGTTATAACTTATTTGTGTACACGTGTTCCTAGCCCCACATATGCACAGAAGAGCTCGGCCATCAATGATTGGTCACAACCTCATCCTGGAAGAGGACGAGGGGGAGACCTTGGAATAAATTTAGAGCCGAAGTATGACACGTTTAACTATGACATAAGCTTGGGCCGAGGTGATAGTGGTGCAGTAGGAACATCGGCTTAGGATCAGTCGAGATTGGTTAAGGCGATGTGATGGTCACCTGGGCCTGTTCCCAGCTGCGGCTGCGAACTTTGGATGCCCAGATAATGACTTAGTCGGGATTGATGCTGATGACGAATAACCTCTTCACCTCGAGGGTGCGACCTTTGGAAGACCAGTTGGATAACCTTCCCTGGATCATGGATACCTCACTTGTCGATGTAGCTATCAATGTCGGTCGTGGCCGACCTTGCCTAGGACGAGTCCGCTAGGAAACGATCCATGGTCCCTCCAGCATCGGCCATCTCCATGGCCGAGGTTGATGTCTCTGAGCCGAGGGGTACATTCAGGGCATATCAATCACCCCCAACCCTTAGTTACATGTGAGAGCAGGTGACTGTGGGGTCCATAACTCCGAGGTCCTTTTTCCTTGTGCTAATGTTCATTTAACAATTATCAATTTATGAAGTGTGAGGCGTGCCTGGCAAGCATGTGATGTCAGCTGGCCTTTGGGGCTCCCAAGGCAATGATGGGCCTTGGGACGCGTGCCTGAAGTGTTGAGGGTTATACCCTCATTTTTTCTCTTTCTTCTTCATTTTTACACTCCCTCTCCTGAAACTCTCTCTCTCTATAAGGGTTTGCTTAAGGAGCTTATTGGTGGCATTTTCTTGTAGCTCTCTCTCTCTCTCCTCCACAAATCTTCTCAGGTATTGTTTATCTCCACTTTTTCTCCTTTTGTTGCATTTTTCTGCCTTATTCTTCTATTCGTTCTACTTTTCGGCGATCTTAAGCACTTTCCGGTGAACCTAGGAGTTTTTTAGTGAACTGTTCATTCATTGTTCCTGCTCAAAAATCCAATTCTGATCTTTAATACCGTTTGCCAATATTGTTTGTAATTTAGGAGAGTCACAAGTCTAGTGTTTACCTCATAGGCTCAAACCCCTTTACCAACTCTTAGAGGAGTTCCCCTCCCTTAGAGAGAAGACCTTAGAGAAAATTAGGCAAATAAAAATAGTGGAGGAAGAAGCTCGTAGGTCAGAGGAATTCCCCTCAGACCTATATTTCCACCACCTCTAAAGGTCATATACCCTGAACCAACCGAACCAGTTAACCAAGCAGAGGTCCCAGGTGAACCCTGTCCAATGTCAGAGTTTGAGTCCTCCACCTCAGACCCTATGTCTGTGGACTCCTTCCAAGAGGCCATGGAGTTCTTGAGTCAACAAGATTAGGTCCCTGATCAGGCAGAGGTTTCCAGTCGGGCCTCATCTTATAGAAGTTCAAGAACATCAACTTTTTCCTCAGAGGTTGAAATTATTGGACCAAGTGTGGCTGTTCCAACGATTCTTGAAGCCATTCCTCTATTGGTTGTCACAGGGGCTGACTTTGCTCAGAGGTTTCCAAGTAATGCCCCATTATCTGCTCAGGCTGATGTTGAGCCAGATGATGATGATGATGTTGAGAGTGATATTGACGTCTCTGAGGCGGCCGAGATTGAGAGTTCAGTCAGCAAAATCGACCTCCTATCCTTTAGATATCTATATTCCATAAGCCCCTCTATAAAACTCAGGAAACCTCTGAGGGAAGAGAGGGCTTACGACGGCCGAGATGGTGAGATCTGCCTATAAGAGCAGATATTCAAGTTAGGATTTCATCTGCCCATCCATCCCATCATCAGGTCTATATTGGCCTATATCAACTTGACCCCTTCCTAGTTGTCACCCAATGCTTGGAGGGTAATAATTGGAGCCATTATCTTATGGAGGGTTGTTCATCACTCAGACCTTCCTGTACAAGTCTTTACAGGACGCTATGTCCCTTCATTTGCCAGAAACCATCCGAGCTATTATCATTTTTTAGCTCGGAATCTAGAAAAGAAGATGCTTTATATTTCCCAAACCTCAAACCATAACTGGAAGCCACATTATTTCTTCACCTTAGGGCCATGGGAATTTGGTCCATGTGCCCCCACTTCCTCACTAGAGCCGAGAATGCCCCTGAGATGGGGGAAAGTTACGATGGCTACTAGGGCCGACCCTAGGCTAAGCCAACTTAATCTTCGGAAGGTCAAAGACCTTTAGGATCAGGGGGAGCATGGTATTCTTGTCAAATTCGAGCACCTGATGACCCCTCATTACCTCTCTAAGACTGGTCTAGGGGGAAGTCCTCTTACAGAGCTTGGTAAGTGCTTTTTATTTCAAGTTATACCTCTGAATTTATGTATGTCTGACTCTCTAACTCAGACCTTTCTATCTTGCAGAGCGTCCAAAGGGAATATCTAATGAGTTATGGGAGATGGCAGCACCAAGTTTAACGAAGCTCGTTAAAAAGGCAGGTCTGAATGCTCCTCCTCCCCCTCCCCCTCCCTCAACCTAGAGGGTTGAGGCCACCAAGAAGAGAAATGTTTTCGATCCTGCCCCTGAGGATCAGAGGTAGAAGAAGAAAGGTGGGGATTATGCCATCCCTATTTCTTCTGAGGATGCATTGGCTGCTCGTATAGAGCAACTGAAAATTAATGATAGCATCATAGGCCACAGTTTGTAGGCATTGGATGCCATCGACTCTGTTATGATCGATGCTGATAAATGCTTTTATCGATCCATGGACACCCCTCTACTGGTTGGGTTTGGCCTTCACAGGTCTATTCAGGTATGATTTTGGATTTTAGTTTAGCTTCGAAATGTAACCTCTGTTTTGAATTTTAACATATATATACGACCACATGATTTGCAGGGCCTTATTTCTATGCATCATCTTGCCAACTAGACTCTGAAGAAGTTTCCCCTCCTTCAGAAAGGCCAAGAGGCCGAGAAGGTGCAAATGTCTCTGAATGCAGGGGTAGACCGTCTGAAGTCTACCTTTGAGGGGTCTGATAAAAAGGTTAAGGAGTTGGAGAAAGAGATCTCCAAGCTTAAAAGGGACCACACTATTGCTTTGAAGGCCAAGGACGACGTTCTACAATAGAAGGTTGGCGTTGCAGTGAAGGCAGCCCTTGAGGATGCTTCTGAGGGGATTTTGGCCGATTATAAAGTCTCCGATGAATTCATCAGCTTCGGCTTTGAGTACCTCAAAAGGGGTATTAAGGCTACTAGCAAATGGCCAGCTACTAAGGCGAAGGAGTCAGGGAGCTTGAATGCCTCTGACTTTATAGGTATGGGTTTTGCTAACCCTCAATTTGCCCAAGCTCTTCAAGAGGTTGAAGAGGAAGACGTTGTCCCTGCAGAGACTGCACCACTGGATGTTACAGAGACTGAGGGAGCCAACCCCAGAGATGATGGGGTCGAGGTGACCAACGTCGGCCAAGGGAATCAGGCTGAGGATGCCAGCAGTGTCCCTAGAAATACCTACGCTATTTTTTTGAAGCTTTTATACTTTTTCACTATGTATTTGAACTGTAATCTCTGATGAACAACGTTACTTTGTATTTTTGCCATTTGTTACTTAATCTGTCAACCTCTGAGGAGGGCTCTTATTTCTTCTCTTGTTGAATTATTTATTGGATGATTTTCTTTGCCATGTAATAATTTCACCAACTTAATGATGTTAAGGGTCTGAGGTCATCCAAGTATGACATCTGACCTCAGACCTTGTCACCAAATCATGATGTTATAAGGTCTGAGGTCATCAACTAAGATGTTATCCTCATAAATAATTTCACCAACTTAATGATGTTAAAGTTCTGAGGTCATACAAGTATGATGTCTGACCTCAGACCTTGTTCACCAAATCATGATGTTATAAGGTCTAAGGTCATCAACTAAGATGTTATACTCATAAACAATTTCTCCAACTTAATGATGTATAGGGTTTGATTTCATCCAAGTATGATGTCTGACCTCAAACCTTGTTCACCAAATCATGATGTTATAAGGTATGAGGTCATCAACTAAGATGTTATCCTCATAAATAATTTCTCTAACTTAATGATGTTAAGGGTCTGAGTTCATCCAAGTATGATGTCTGACCTCAGACCTTGTTCATCAAATCATGATGTTATAAGGTCTGGGGTCATCAACTAAGATGTTATCCTCATAAATAATTTCTCCCACTTAACGATGTTAAGGGTCTGAGGTTATCCAAGTATGATGTCTGACCTTAGACCTTGTTCACCAAATCATGATGTTATAAGGTCTGAGGTCATCAACTAAGATGTTATCCTCATAACTAATTTCTCCTACTTAATGATGTTAAGGGTATGAGGTCATCCAAGTATGATGTCTGACCTCAGACCTTGTTCATCAAATCATGATGTTATAAGGTCTGAGGTCATCAATTAAAATGTTATCCCCATGAATAATTTCACCAACTTAATGATGTTAAGGGTCTGAGATCATCCAAGTATGATGTCTGACCTCAGACCTTGTCACCAAATCATGATGTTATAAGGTCTGAGGTCATTAACTAAGATGTTATCCCCATGAATAATTTCACCCACTTAATGATGTTAAGGGTCTGAGGTCATCCAAGTATGATGTCTGACCTCAGACCTTGTTCACCAAATCATGATGTTATAAGGTCTGAGGTCATCGACTAAGATGTTATCCCCATAAATAATTTTACCAACTTAATGAATAATCTCATCTAGAACTGTCAAAGGAATTTAATCTTTTTATTAATAATCTGTTCATAAGATAATACATTGGCACAAACTCTGGCAACATCATATGTAATACTTCTTTAGATGGTCAGCATTTCAGGGATTGGAAAAAGGTTCCCCTCTAGGTTTTCTAGCCTGTAGGTCCCGGGTACAACCTCTTCCATCACTTTGTAGGGACCGTGCCAATTTAGGTGAAGCTTGTGTGCCTTCTGCAGTGTCTTCTTCAGTACTAAGTCTCCCACAACAATGGTCTTGATTTCACCCTTTAATTGTAGAACTTTGTTGTTCTTTGTTGGTAAGCTTCATGCCTGATTTATGTGTCTTCCCTTCTCTCCTCAATCGAGTCTGGGTCGATTATTCTCTCCTCCCCATTCTTCTCAGGGTCAAAAGTCTGCACCCTATGAGTAGGGAGTCCAACCTCTGTTGGTATGACGGCCTCCAATCCATGTGATAACATAAATGGTTTCTCCCGTATTGGCATTCTAACCTCTTCTTGATCCCGTCAAGGATCGTTCTGTTTGTGACTTCGGTCTGACCGTTTGCTTGTGGTCAGCCAGGAGAAGAGAAAAAATGCTTTATCCCAACTCTTTCGCAGTATTTTTCCAGGGAAGAGTTCTTGAACTGTGTTCCGTTGTCTTAAATGAGGGTGTTTGTGAGGCCATGTCTGCATATAATGTTCTTCCGCTCTGTAATCGTGATCATCGACTCTGTCTTTACCCACTTGGAGAAGTAATCAATGGCGACTATCAGAAATGTATAATTATTTACAGCCCTTGGCAGGGGACCTACCAAGTCAATCCCCCATACTATGAATAGCCAAGGGAAACTGATAGACGTCATAGGCTGATGACGTTGATGTGGGACTATAGAGAATCTCTTACATTTGTCGCACCTTTTTACATAAGTTGCAGCGTCCTTTGCCAAGGTTGGATAAAAGTACCCCTGCGTAATAATTATTTTGGCCAAGGGTCTTCCTCCTATGTGACTGGAGCAAGAACCCTCATGTACCTCTTGTAAGATACGGGGAACTTTGGTGGGATGGACGCATCTGAGTAGGGGTAATAAGAGTCCCTTTCTATACAGGGCATTTCCTACTATTGAGAACTTTGCAGTTCTATATCTTAACTTCCTCCTCTCTAACTTTGACTCTGGTAGTACCCCTTCTCTGATATATCTGATAATTGGATCCATCCATGAGTCCCTAAGAATCAAATTAAGGCAAGGGTTATTGACCTCTTCTTCTTCAATGGTTGCTCACGACAAGATCTCAATTGGGACTGTCCTTCTGATATCTGTCCTCGTTGTCGAAGCTAGTCTTATTAATGCGTCTGCGTGACTATTGTTTTGTTGGGGTATTCTCTTCATCTTTACCTTCTCGAGGCCTTCAAGTATCGTTCTCACCCTCTTCAGGTATTTGGCCATATTTTCGTCCTTGGCTGTAACACCCCGTATTTTTGGTACATTTATAATTTAATTAATTCGAAAATCCTAAATTACTAAGTGTGTTGTAATTTAATGAATTAATTAGGATAGAAATATATATAAATATTAATCTGGGATTGAATGGTTAATATTTAGGAAAAGCTTATTTACTAAGTGAATAGTAATAATGTATTTACGTCGTCTCGAGTATTAATGACTAGGTATGTACTTATCACATCCGGAAGTCGGTATAGACTATATTGGGTGGGGGATAAGTATTTTTATAAATTAATTCGGATGCAAATTCTGAGTGTACAGTTGAGTCCGGATGGGCCGAGATAGTCGGAAAAGTGTACCCGGGGGTAGTAAACGGGTCACGGGACATTTTTAGACATAGTCCGGCCCACTCGGGGACATTTTGGTCACTTGGGCTTGGCCCATTAGTCAAAAAACGTGAATTGAATTATTAACCTAATAAAAAGAAAATTTAGGATGGCTGAGCTTAATTAGAAAGAGGAACTAAAGGGTTAGGAAACCCTAGCAGCAACCAAGCCATTTTGGGGATCTCAAAATACCAACAAGGTCATCTTCAACCTTGGAATCCATCACAAATTCAGACAGTACGAAACCTAAGTCAAGTGAATAACTTGCAATTAGCATTAAATCTGTTTTTCAAATTCATATTTGTGTGCTGTTATGAATTAAAAATTCGTTTTGGGGTTCATGGTATAAACATGGGGTTTTGATAATTCAAAAGAAAACATGAATCTGTTTTGGCCGAAATTTATGAGGAGTTATGAAATATCTGATATTGGATTACTGATGTATACTTGTTAGGATGATATTCAATTAAACCAGAACGAATTAGATGAAGAAATTTGGAGTAATATGTGTTTAAGAAAAGAAATGGATTTTCCCCAAATCTATGAATCAGTTGTTTATGGACGAATTAATGATTGTTGTAGGCTTTCTGTGTAATCCTAATAAGGTTTTTAATATACTTTGGTGATAAGAAGGATTAAAACTCATGTTAGAAGAAGTTAGGGTTTGAGGAACTCCGTCCATGGCTGCCCTGCCTCCGCGAGGAAGACGCAGACCTGTACGATCGATCGATCGACGGTCTGGGGTCGATCGATCGACGGTCGCCAGAATCTGGCAGTTTCGCCAGTTTGTTATATAAGAGGAAAAATTTATATAAAAACCCATATGTAATTAATTATGGAGAAATTAAATACATAAGTTGAATCTAATTAATTATAGATGAATTAATTAGGGTTTGAGGCAAATAAATTAGAGTCGGAAATTTTGACTCGGGTAAATTTTGGGTTATGAGTGTAAAGTCCAAATTATGGTGGGGGCGACACCAAAATAACTGAATTAATTAAAGTGAAATTTAATTAATATTTAGAGTTGGACCATAAACTCTTAATAATTTTATAGCCTCATATTACGGATTTAGCAAAAGATATAGCCGGGACTTTTATATGTATATATATATATACGGAGGCGATTGTATATATATGTGATGTGTACTATTAATATCGGTGATTAGATATTTTGTACTATAGTGCTATAGGGAGAGGTTGCGCGTAGTGGATGAATCCCCTAGCTTGAGGAGTAGGGTGAGTATATTCCCAAGGTCATAGCGTCCGTTATATGGGTGAGGGACAACTCACTTTCAGGGAAGAAATATGACCGCCTCCAGTATATTATTTTTATCAAGTTGGTGTGAGAATTCTGACTTGGGATAACTAGGCTACGTGATGTTTACCTAGTGGGTTAGCCCTTTATAGAATTTATATTCCGGGAGTATTCTGCTCGGGAGGTTGCAAATTGTTATATATTACAGTATGAATGTGAATGCTGAAATATGATTATAAGTATATAATGAAATAATTAATTATATACGGGTTATTAATGAAAAGGGAGTTTTTTTTTTACGTATAACAAGTGTAGAAGTTATATAAATATAAAAAGGGAAATGATATAGTTAAGTTGATGTTACTAATAACTTATGCATCATAATCACTACACACTCAGTTAGAGTAGGGTGGGTATGAAGGCACTTTGTTAAATATCTAGTCATGAGATGAATAACTAGGTAATTTAATTAAAGCGTTAATAACGTATATTAGAGGAAGGGGTAAGGAAGTCCTCAAGAGAGTGCGACATTTACTGAAAATATGAAGAGCATGCATATTTATTTTATCACTGCAAGTTAATCATTTGTTAAATATTTTCAAATGTTTTGGGTACTAACCCTTGCTATAAAAACTTTTTTAAAAACCTTTTAGGTGTCCAGCCACAGGGACGCCAGCCTTGACTATATTCCAGGAATCCGATGCTGCAGCATATGTGGATGTTGCGGGGTTTTGATAGACGCCTCATTCTTCATTCTTAACGTAGAAGTTCGTGATTAGTATTCGAGCATGTCGCTCACTTTCCATTTAAATGTTTTTAGACTTGTTGGGATTTTATTCTTGTCTTTATGGGATTTATTATTTGGACCGTTGGTTTACTCGGTCAATTATATTCTTACTTGTGGATGATAAATTCAGCTATCTGTGATTGTTCATAGTTTTTATTGTCTGCATGGGTTTTGTTTAAATAATGAAAGATAAAAATGGCACCAGTCTATTTTTCTCACTTAGGTGGTTAGTAATTTAATATGACGACAGTGATGGTAAGAATGGACCAAATGAGAATCCTGTTCTAACTTGATTTAGGACTGATCACATGGGATTAATTAGGCCGGGTGTCACAGATGGTATCAGAGCATCAGGTTCTAGAGTCCTTAGGATCTGTACGGCTTTCTACGTTTCAGCGTAGCGTTCGGTTATTATAGAGTCCTATTATTAGGACTGTTGATTATATTTTCCGCTTGTGAGATATCGTATTCCTGCTATTACTTTTTGTATAAATTGTGTACTTATACAATTCAATCTATTTCAGATGCCGCCGAAGAGACAGAGAGCGGAAAGGGCTGAGGCTAGAGATGAGGTGAGGGAGGCTCGCCAGGAGCCACAGGTACCGCCACCACCACCCCCACCCGAGTTAATTTCTACCACTCAGGTGGCAGTGATAGTGGCCCAAGCGGTCGAGACAGCGATGCGAGCTATGGCAGCTCATTTTCCACAGCCTCAGGCACCGCCTCCATTGGCTCCAGCAGTTCAGGCTCCAGTAGGGCCACCATCTTGGCAGCGAGTGAGGGAGACCTTTCAGAAGGGTCACCCACCTGAGTTTCGAGGTAGCACCAATGTGGTCGAGGCTTGTGACTGGAAGAAGAACATTCAGCGCCATCTGCGCATGTTAGAGGGTACATAGGTGCAGAAACAGATGATGGATACCTCTCGTCTGTCGGGGGAAGCCTTACAGTGGTGGGAGTCCGTAACCACCGCTGAGGAGTGGGATTTGATGCCGATTTCTGAATTCTGGGTGCGGTTTGACCGAAAGTACTTCCCTCCAGCAGTAGAGTCTGAGATGAGAAAGAAATTCAGCGAGTTGGTACAGGGTGACAGGTCAGTAGCAGAATATGAGGAGGAGTTCACCCGTTTGGCAAACTTTGTGACAAATGAGGTGAGCGATGAGGAGCAGAAGAAGTCAAAGTTCATGGATGGCCTAGCCTGGAGAATCAGGCAACACTTGATTGGGAATCCATCGTTAGTGACTTATACAGATGTCGTTAATGCCGCACTTTTACATTGCCAGGATCATCGTTTCCATGGTAAGGGGAACAAGAAGGCAGGTGAGCCGAGCCAGCAGGGCAAGGCAGTTACTAGTAGTGAGGAAAGTGGCACACAGCAGCAGGTTATCATTCAGCAAGGGAATCAGGCTAAGAAGTTTGAGCCTGGTGGGTTCCGACCGGGAGGACAGGGGTTCAGACAGGGGCAACAAGGCCCTAATCAGCAACAGCAGGTTCCTCAGGGCCGTCAGGGCCAAGGGAACAACGGGGGAGGCCACCCGGGGCAGCAACGTCAGGGCCAGCAGGGCCAACGACAGGGTGATGACCAGAAACGCTGTTTCTCCTGTGGCCAGCCAGGACACTTCAAGAGGGAGTGCCCGTAGAGGGGCAGAGGCCAGTAGCAGGGTGCCCAGCAGGGGCAACAGGGTCAGATGCCGCCAGCAGCAGCAGCCCCACCTTCCCCATAGCAGCAGGGGCAGATGCACTACGGACGTGTGTATAACGTTCGGGACGTTCCCAATCCTCCAGCACAGCATGCGCCGCCCGCGATTGAGGGTACGTTCTCCATCCATGGCACTATGGGTCGGGTATTGTTTGATACGGGGGCTACTCATTGTTTTATAGCTACACATTTCGCGAAGGCTTTAGGGTTGTTAGCCACCGCAGAGAGCACTGTTACGTGTGTCGACTCACCTTTGGGGAGTGGGTCGCTTATATTCTTTATATGTCGGGGAGTAGGAGTAGAGATTGGCTGTTTAGTATTACCTGCGGACATGTTGGTATTAGATATGCATGTTCATGATGTGATCATCGGTATAGATTGGCTCGCTGACTATAGAGCCATGATTGATTGCTTCGGTGGGAGCATTATTTTTGCCATTTCGGGGCAAGAGATGTTTGTTGTGGCGATGCCTCGCCCAGAGGGAGGCTCGACCACTCATCTATATTACATTGAGGAGGAAACCTCACAGGAAGTGGTAGTTCCTTTAGACTCTATTCCTGTAGTGAGGGACTTTGAGGATGTATTCCAGGAGATACCAGGATTACCACCCAGTAGAGAAATCGAATTTGTTATCGATTTGGCTCCGAGGACGAGACCGATTGCTCGGGCACCTTACCGAATGGCCCCTTCAGAGATGCGGGAATTGAGGGAACAGATTCAACAACTACTGGGTCAGGTTTTTATTCGGCGGAGTACATCGCCGTGGGGTGCGCCGGTATTGTTTGTGAAGAAGCAAGATTGTTCACTCCGTTTGTGCGTGGATTATAGGGAGCTGAACAAGATGACGATACGGAATAAATATCCGTTGCCTCGGATCGATGATTTATTTTACCAATTGAGAGGGGCGTCTTACTTCTCCAAGGTCGACTTAAGGTCAGGGTATCATCAACTGCGTATCCGAGAGGGGGATGTTCCTAAGACCGCTTTCTTGTCGCGGTATGGATCATATGAGTTCAGGGTGATGCCCTTCGGGCTCACCAATGCACCAGCAGTGTTCATGGACCTCATGAACAGGGTTTTCAGAGAGTACTTAGATCATTTTGTCATCGTGTTCATTGATGACATCCTAATCTACTCGTGCACCGAGGAGGAGCACGCAGAGCATTTGCGCATGGTTTTGCAGACACTGAGGGATCATTAGCTCTATGCCAAATTAGGGAAGTGTGGATTCTGGCTTTGGGAGGTACAGTTCCTTGGTCATGTCGTGTCAGATCAGGGTATTGCAGTGGATCCGAATAAGGCGTCGGCGGTGAGGGAGTGGGGACAGCCCACGACACCGACCGAGGTGCGCAGTTTTCTGGGTTTGGCCGGTTACTACAGGCGATTCATTAAAGGATTCTCTAAGATTGCAGGACCTTTGACGAATCTGACTCGGAAAGGAGTACCTTTCAAGTGGGATGATAGTTGTCAATTAGCGTTAGACGAGCTAAAGGACAAGTTGACATCTGCCCCCGTGCTTGCATTGCCAAAGGGAGGGCTAGAGTATCGGGTTTACCCAGACGCATCCTTACGGGGTCTTGGGGGTGTGCTCCAGCAGGAGGAAAGGGCTATAGCTTATGCTTCCAGGAAGCTGAAGCCCCACGAGAGGAATTACCCCACTCATGACCTAGAGTTAGCAGCGGTCGTTTTTGCTTTAAGGATATGGAGGCATTATCTTCTAGGAGAGCAGTTTACTTTATTCACGGATCACAAGTCTCTTTAGTATCTCTTCACACAGAAGGATCTGAATATGAGGCAGAGGCGGTGGCTAGAATTCGTGAAGGACTACCAATTTGATATTTAGTATCATCCTGGTAAGGCCAATGTGGTAGCAGACGCATTGAGCCGAAGGCCGACTGGGGAGATAGCAGAGGTATGGAAAGCGAAGTGGAGAGAGCTTCGATATGAGGATGACGTAGCCAGGGCTTGCATGTCAGCTTTATCCATCACACCCGAGATCATTATGCGAGTTGTGAAGGCTCAGGCTGAGGATCAGGGCCAGTTGTTAGCTGAGGGAGCAGAGGGTTACTCAATTAGCTCAGAAGGAGGCATACGCTTTAATGGGAGGTTAATGGTGCCAGAGGATGAGGATTTGAAGCACGCTGTTATGACAGAATCCCATGGTTCAAAATTTGCGGTACATCCCGGTGGGGATAAAATGTACCAAGATATGAGGAGGCAGTATTGGTGGGCAGGAATGAAATGGGACATGCCGGAGTTTGTTTCGAAATGTGCCACGTGTCAGCTTGTGAAAGTTGACCATCAGAGACCATCAGGGATGCTACAGCCGTTAGAAATTCCCGTGTGGAAGTGGGAGAGCATCTCCATGGACTTCATCACAGGATTACCTATATCGCAGAGGGGTCACGACTCCATATGGGTTATTGTGGATCGATTGACTAAGGTGACCCACTTTTTGCCTGTACGCACAGACTTCGAGACGATGCGTTATGCACAGCTATTCATAGCAGAGATTGTTAAGCTGCATGGAGTGCCGATAAATATTGTATCCGACCGAGACAAAATCTTTGTCGCCCACTTTTGGCAGAGCTTTCAGAAGGCAATGGTCACGGAGTTACGCTTGAGTACAACGTATCACCCACAGACTGACGGACAGACTGAGAGAGTTAACCAAATGTTGGAAGACATGCTCAGAATGTGCATTTTGGACTTCGGGGGAGGATGGGAGAAATATCTTCCTTTGGTAGAGTTTGCGTATAACAACTCTTACCAATTCAGGATTGGCATGGCACCGTTTGAGGCACTGTACGGGAGACCTTGTCGTTCACCCGTTTGTTGGTTAGAGGTGGGGGACAACAAACTCTTGGGGCCGAATATTGTTCAAGAGACATCTTCCAAGATAGAGCTGATTCGAGGAAGAATTCGGATAGCTCAGGACAGGCAAAAGAGTTATGCTGACGCTTCTCGACGACATGTGGAGCTAGAAGTTGGTTCGGGTATCCCCAATGAAGGGGGTGATGAGGTTCGGCAAGAAGGGTAAGTTAGCACCGCGATACGTAGGACCTTTCCCTATTATTGAGAGGGAGGGACCGGTGGCGTATAAGCTTGGGTTACCAGAACATCTTCAGCAGATACACGATGTATTCCATGTGGCATCGCTGAAGAAATATCGAAGGAGCGAGAGAGCCTTTTGGCACATTCCACTCGAGGAGATCGACTTACAGCCAGACATCTCGTATGAGGAAAGGCCGGTAGCTATTTTGGATCATAGTGAGCGGAAATTACGATCCAAGGTTGTTCCATTGGTTAGAGTACAGTGGGGTCATCACAATGTTGACGAGTCTACCTGGGAGCGAGAGGAGGATATGCGGGAACAATATCCAGAACTTTTCAACGCAGGTACGATCTAATATCGGGGACGAAATTCCTTTATAAGGGGGGGAGTATGTAACACCCCGTATTTTTGGTACATTTATAATTTAATTAATTCGGAAATCCTAAATTACTAAGTGTGTTGTAATTTAATAAATTAATTAGGATAGAAATATATATAAATATTAATCTGGGATTGAATGGTTAATATTTAGGGAAAACTTATTTACTAAGTGAATAGTAATAATGTAATTACGTCGTCTCGAGTATTAATGACGAGGTATGTACTTATCACATCCGGAAGTCGGTATAGACTATATTGGGTGGGGGATAAGTATTTTTATAAATTAATTCGGATGCAAATTCTGAGTGTACAGTTGAGTCCGGATGGGCCGAGATAGTCGAAAAAGTGTACCCGGGGGTAGTAAACGGGTCACGGGACGTTTTTAGACATAGTCGGGCCCACTCGGGGACATTTTGGTCACTTGGGCTTGGCCCATTAGTCAAATAACGTGAATTGAATTATTAACCTAATAAAAAGAAAATTTAGGATGGCTGAGCTTAATTAGAAAGAGGAACTAAAGGGTTAGGAAACCCTAGCAGCAGCCAAGCCATTTTGGGGATCTCAAAATACCAACAAGGTCATCTTCAACCTTGGAATCCATCACAAATTCAGACACTACGAAACCTAAGGCAAGTGAATAACTTGCAATTAACATTAAATCTATTTTTCAAATTCATATTTGTGTGCTGTTATGAATTAAAAATCCGTTTTGGGGTTCATGGTATAAACATGGGGTTTTGATAATTCAAAAGAAAACATGAATCTGTTTTGGCCGAAATTTATGAGGAGTTATGAAATATCTGATATTGGATTACTGATGTATACTTGTTAGGATGATATTCAATTAAACCAGAACGAATTAGATGAAAAAATTTGGAGTAATATGTGTTTAAGAAAAGAAATGGATTTTTCCCCAAATCTATGAATCAGTTGTTTATGGACGAATTAATGATTGTTGTAGGCTTTCTGTGTAATCCTAATAAGGTTTTTAATATACTTTGGTGATAAGAAGGCTTAAAACTCATGTTAGAAGAAGTTAGGGTTTGAGGAACTCCGTCCATGGCTGCCCTGCCTCCGCGAGGAAGACGCAGACCTGTACGATCGATCGATCGACGGTCGCTAGAATCTGGCAGTTTCGCCAGTTTGTTATATAAGAGGAAAAATTTATATAAAACCCCCTATGTAATTAATTATGGAGAAATTAAATACATAAGTTGAATCTAATTAATTATAGATGAATTAATTAGGGTTTGAGGCAAATAAATTAGAGTCGGAAATTTTGACTCGGGTAAATTTTGGGTTACGAGTGTAAAGTCCAAATTATGGTAGGGGCGACACCAAAATAACTGAATTAATTAAAGTGAAATTTAATTAATATTTAGAGTTGGACCATAAACTCTTAATAATTTTATAGGCTCATATTACGGATTTAGCAAAAGATATAGCCGAGACTTTTATATGTATATATATACGAAGGCGATTGTATATATATGTGATGTGTACTATTAATATCGGTGATTAGATATTTTGTACTATAGTGCTATAGGGGGAGGTTGCGCGTAGTGGATGAATCCCCTAGCTTGAGGAGTAGGGTGAGTATATTCCCAAGGTCATAGCGTCCGTTATATGAGTGAGGGACAACTCACTTTCAGGGAAGGAATATGACCGCCTCCAGTATATTATTTTTATCAAGTTGGTGTGAGAATTCTGACTTGGGGTAACTAGGCTACGTGATGTTTACCTAGTGGGTTAGCACTTTATAGAATTTATATTCCGGGAGTATTCTGCTCGGGAGGTTGCAAATTGTTATATATTACAGTATGAATGTGAATGCTGAAATATGATTATAAGTATATAATGAAATAATTAATTATATACGGGTTATTAATGAAAAGGGAGTTTTTTTTACGTATAACAAGTGTAGAAGTTATATAAATATAAAAAGGGAAATGATATAGTTAAGTTGATGTTACTAATAACTTATGCATCATAATTACTACACACTCAGTTAGAGTAGGGTGGGTATGAAGGCACTTTGTTAAATATCTAGTCATGAGATGAATAACTAGGTAATTTAATTAAAGCGTTAATAACGTATATTAGAGGAAGGGGTAAGGAAGTCCTCAAGAGAGTGCGACATTTACTGAAAATATGAAGAGCATGCATATTTATTTTATCACTGCAAGTTAATCATTTGTTAAATATTTTCAAATGTTTTGGGTACTAACCCTTGCTATAAAAACTTTTTTTAAAACCTTTTAGGTGTCCAGCCACAGGGACGCCAGCCTTGACTATATTCCAGGAATCCGATGCTGCAGCATATGTGGATGTTGCGGGGTTTTGATAGACGCCTCATTCTTCATTCTTAATGTAGAAGTTCGTGATTAGTATTCGAGCATGTCGCTCACTTTCCATTTAAATGTTTTTAGACTTGTTGGGATTTTATTCTTGTCTTTATGGGATTTATTATTTGGACCGTTGGTTTACTCGGTCAATTATATTCTTACTTGTGGATGATAAATTCAGCTATCTGTGATTGTTTATAGTTTTTATTGTCTGCATGGGTTTTGTTTAAATAATGAAAGATAAAAATGGCACCAGTCTATTTTTCTCACTTAGGTGGTTAGTAATTTAATATGACGACAGTGATGCTAAGAATGGACCAAATGAGAATCCTGTTCTAACTTGATTTAGGACTGATCACCCGGGATTAATTAGGCGGGGTGTCACATTGGCCTCATAAACCCTCAATACTTGATTAACAACCAACCTTGAGTCACTGTGAAGGAGTAGTCGTCGTATACCAACGATTCTTTCCAAGGAGAGGCCTGCTATCATGGTCTCATATTCTTACTCGTTATTTGATGCCTTGAAGTTGAACCTTAGGGCATATTTGATGTTGGTACCATCCGAGTCTGAGAGTATTAGGCCTGCACTGCTTCCATTTTCGCAAGAAGACCCATCGACGAAGAGGTTCCAGATGACTTTGTCTGATGAGAAACCCTCTTCAAACATAATCCCCTGCCTGAAGAGGTACTGGTCTTCCTCATTCTCGGTTATCCCATCTCTGACTCTCTTGGGCATAACCTCTTCCGTTTGTCAAAAGACGTTACTGTTTAACCCTTCTGTGGCCTCTAGGCTATTCTCACCCTCGACCTCTTCCCATGTAAACTTTGTGACAAAATCTTCCAGTGCCTGCCCTTTGATGGCCGTCCTAGGCTGATAGGTAAGGTCATACTCCCCTAGCTCAATGGCCCATACCATCAATCTTCCCGACTTCTCAAGTTTATGGAGGACCTGTCTTAGTGGGGAGTCAGTGAGGACGACCATAGAATGGGCTTGAAAGTATGGCTTTATCTTCCTGGAGGCATGTATCAAGGCGTAGGCTAACTTTTCCATGCGAGGGTAATTCTTCTCAGATCCCTGAAGGGACTTACTGTTGAAGTATACGGGCCTTTGAACCCCAACGTCTTCCCGTATAATAGCCGCACTTATAGATGATTTAGAGACCGCTAGATAAACAAACATCATCTCTCCCACTATTGGCCGAAATAAGAGCAAAGGAGATCCAAGGTATGACTTGAGCTAATCAAAAGCCTCATCACACTCTTTGTCCCACTCGAAGGCCTTTCTGAGCACTTTGAAGAATGGAAGGCACTTGTCGGTCGCCGTGGAAAAGAATTTGTTGAGCGCAGCCACTCTTCCAGTGAGCCTATGAACGTCCTTGATGCTCCGAGATGTCTTCATGTCGAGCAAAGCCTTGATTTTCTCAGGGTTCACCTCTATTCCTCTTTGATTGATGATGAATCCAAGAAACTTCCCCGCTCCTACCCCGGAGACACACTTTGTCAGGTTGAGTTTCATCCTATACAGGTCCATGGTATTGAAGGTCTTCTCCAGGTCTGCCACGTGAGTGCAGGAATTTAAGCTCTTTGTCAACATATCGTCTACATATGCCTCCATAGTATTGCCTATTTGGTCTTCGAACATCTTATTCACAAGACATTAATAGGTTGCCCCTGCATTTTTTAATCCGAAGGGAATCACCTTATAGCAATACGTCTCTTTGTCGGTAATGAAGGCTGTCTTTTACAAGTCTTCAGCATCCATGAAGATCTGATTATAGCCTGAATACGCATCCATGAAGCTCATGAACTCATGACATGCAGTTGCATCTACTATCTGATCGATCCGGGGTAGGGGATAACTGTCTTTTGGGCAAGACTTGTTCAGGTCAGTAAAATCTATGCACATTCTCCACTTTCCATTGGCCTTGGGCACAATGACTGCGTTTGATAGACACTCCAAATATATCACTTCCCTACTGAATTCAGCCTCTTCCAACTTTTGGACCTCTCCCCAAATAACATCATACTTCTCCCTGGAGTATACTCTTCGTCTCTGTTTGATTGGCTTAGCATCCTTAGTCACATTCATCTTGTGGCACATAAATTCAGGGCTGATGCCTGGCATGTCCACGTGACTCCATGCGAAGACACTCTGCCTCTTCCTCGAGAAGTTTATTAGCTCCTCCTTGATATCCACTTTTAAAGCTTTGCCGACCTGGACAGTTTTTTCCAGTTCATCCTTATCGTGGACAATGGATTCTACCTCTTTCGCAACCTCTCCCTTCTTCAACTTTCCTTCATCTCTTGGGTTAAGTGTATCGATGTTATAGCTCTCTTATAGGAATCTTTCTCTTCAGCCGAATTGGCGTAGCATTCTCGTGTTATGGTCTCGTCACCCTGCACTTCCCCTACCCCATAGGGGGTCGGGAATTTTAGCATCTGGTGGATCGTTAACGGCACGGATTCAAACTCCTTAAGGGTTACTCTTCCTATGATGAGGTTATAGGCTGAGAAGACATTTTCGTCCATAACAAAAAAAATTGATCTTTCGGGTTAACCTCTTAGGCCACTCATCACCCATCTGCACGTCCATCTCATACATGCCCAATGGATGGACCTTTTCACCGCTGAAGCCCATTAACGGATGATGATAGGGTACCATCCTAGCTCTACTAAGACCTAGGTTCTTGAAGCAAGCCCAAAACATCACATCTACTGAGCTTCCTCCGTCTACAAGAATTCTTTGTACCTCACATCCATGAACTCTTATTGTGATCACCAAAGGGTTATCATGTGGATCCAGGATGCCCTTGAAGTCGAGTCGGGAGAACCCAACTATGAGAGTATCCATATCTACCTTTTTTCTCTTCTGCGTAGTATCAAAAGATGTCAGATTTACCACTTCAATTTGGCCACTTATTTGGCCTCTATCACATGAGCTTTTCTGTTAGCCACTTCAGAGCCACCTCCCGCGAGTCCTCCGTATATGGTGTTAAAACCAAAGGAGATCATACCAACTCTCTTCACCGGGGTGTTGTCGTCTTTTGGTGGGAGGTCCAGATTTTCCTCATCTTTGTCATCCGTGCCATTACCTCTTCTTGCTGTGGTGTCCTCACAACATTTACCGTGTCTCTTCTTTTTGGGGTTTTCCCTTCCCCTTTTAGGAGCTTTACCGTCCACGTATTTCCTCAACTTTCCTGACTTCAACATCTTCTCGATCTCATCCCTCAAGGCGAAGCACTTGTCTGTTATATGGCCATGGTCTTGGTGGAATTCACACCATAAGTTTTGGTTCCTCTTATATGAAGGATCCTTCAACTTCTCTAGACATCTTAGGGATTGGTCATTCTTGATTTCATTAAGGATGTGTTCGCAGCTAACCGTAAGAGGAGTGTAACATGCAAACTTGTCATCACTTGCCCTCTTCTTTCTATCCTTCTTTCTTTGGAACTTCCCACTGCTACAGTCGTTCTCATCTTCGTACTTTGTGGCCATGGCCTCTTCAGCGTTCATGACCTTCCCCGCAGTTGCCAATAGCTCCCCCATGGACTTTGGAGGGTCTTCCGCAAGTTTCCATAATAACTTTCCCTTCTAAAGACCTCCTATGAGTGCGGTCATGGCGATATTCTCTTCGTAATCTTCAACCTCAAGTTTTTCTTTGTTGAACCTGGCGATGTAGTCTCTTAGGCTCTCGTGCTTGACTTGCTTGACATACAACAAGTGGGTGGTCTTCTTTTGAGGTATTACCCTAACGCATAAATTGTGAATGAACCGTTCAGCCAAGCCCTTAAAGTTCTCAATTGAATTCTTTGGAAGATATGTAAATTATATGTGCACAGCTCCCATCAAGGTTCCAGAGAAGGCCCGACACTTCATCTCATCCGGTATTGAGTAGATGTCCGCCGCTGACTGGTACATCTCAATATGACGTACAAGATTAGTGCTACCGTCATACTTGGGAGTCACTGTGGGTTGCTTAAACTTGGCTGGGGTAGGGAAACTTACTATCATTGCAACGAATGGAGAGCCCTCTGAGAAACCTCTTTGCAGTGGGTCCCGACTTTTGATGAGATCTCCTATCTTGTTCTCAAGATGTTGAATAGAGTCGTTCCATGGTCTTGCAACGTCGGCCTGGCTGAGGTTATCCCCAACCACCTCCAAGGGGTGGACTGAGGGTTCCCCAGCCACGGCACAACGTCAGTTGTTGACCTCTTCTTGGTCTCTTCCTCGTCCCTGATGAGGCTGACATTGTCTTTCTTCTTTTTACGAGCCAGCTGCACTTCTCGACCTTGACAACCTTTGTCTTAGGTCATTTATGGGACCGAGCCTTTCAAAGGCTGACCCTCTGCTCAGTCGATCAAAAATTGATCCTTGTTGTTGGGCTTCTCTACCTCTTCTGCCCCCACAACCTTAGCTCCGTTGGACAGGATGAACTGTATTGTTCGAAACCTCATACGGTTCCCAACAATCTTCTGGGACATCTTCCACCTCTAAATCATCATACCTATCCTCAGGGAAAGGGTTTCCTTGCCTCCCCAGGCGCAAGTGACTAGGGTCAACAATGTCCCTCCTCCGTTGGGGCACCGATTGGGCTTTACGCGGTGCCAGGGGTGGTCCCCTGGCATCAGGATGAGGCTGAACCACCCCCGGAGTGATCATTTCCGGTGAAACTCCAGGTGTC
Source organism: Sambucus nigra (assembly GCA_949130495.1). Lineage (NCBI taxonomy): Eukaryota > Viridiplantae > Streptophyta > Magnoliopsida > Dipsacales > Adoxaceae > Sambucus > Sambucus nigra. The sequence goes on along the minus strand of OX422214.1, from coordinate 322,491,871 downwards.
CTCATCATATTTTGGCTGAGCTGTGCGAATTCTTCATGCATTGCTTGTTAGGTTGCAGCCAAAGACCTTAAGGATGCGGCCACCTCCACCATTTTGGATTGGGGTGGTGCCTGGATGGAGCTAGGTCCCCCCACTGCAGGCGGCGAAAGAGGCGGTGGTAGTTCTGGTGCCATGTTTTTGTACAAAAAATATGGTGTAGTAAATGAGCTTAATACCTTACAGGACCTCTTTCAATGGTGAAACAGCTCCGCACTAGGGGGAGGCCTGGTTCACCACTAGAGTCTCCGGTGAGGCTAAGCAACAGATGAGGAAGAGATAGCTTCTCGATTCCCACAGACGACGCTAAAATGATGATGCAAAAAATAGCACCACCCTTTGAGGTGTTTGTAAGATCAATTCAATGTTAATAATGGCAGCATAAGAGTACATATACATATAGAAGATGAAAGTGAGGAGAAGATGATTCACAACGAAATATAAGTGGTTCAGCCAATCCGACCTACGTCCACTGCGCAAGTGTATGATGTATATCATTGTATGAGGGCTCTAATGGCCATAGATACAATCTCTCAAGCTTTCTGTCTTTACTGTGTATTTGAATAGAGTTTCAGCTAGGGTCGCTAATTTCGGGATCCTTTTCAAGGTAGAGGATGACCTCTATATATAGTGCCTGGGAGGTGTAGTGTTCCCCCCAAGCATGCAATGAGTATGTGCATGAGGATCGAACCATTATGAGAATGACACCTGGATGATCTTATGTAGATAATGATGACCTCAATATTCCCTCACGTGGGGGAATAATTAGATTATAACTGATTTGTGTACACGTGTTCCTAGCCCCACATATGCGCAGAAGATCTCTACCATCTATGATTGGTCATAACCTCGGCCTGAAAGAGGACGAGGGGGAGACCTTGGAATAAATTCAGAGCCGAAGTATGACATGTTGAGCTATGACATAGGCTTGGTCCGAGGTGATAGTGGTGCAACAGGAACATCGATTGAGGATCAATCGAGATTGGTTCTGGCAATGTGATGGACACCTCGGCCTGTTCCCAGCTGAGGCTACGAACTTTGGATGCCCAGATAATGACTTAGTTGGGATTGATGTTGATGACGGGTAACCTCTTCACCTCGAGGCTGCGAACTTTGGAAGACTAGTTGGATAACCTTCCCTGGGTCATGGAGACCTCACTTGTCGAGGTAGCTAGCAACGTCGGTCGTGGCCGACCTTGCCTAGGACGATTCCGCCAGGTGACGATCCATGGTCCCTCCAGCATCGGCCATATCCATGGACGAGGTTGATGTCTCTGAGCCAAGGGGTACATTCAGGGCATATCAGTAGTTTTAAATTATTCACATAAGGATCGATTAGAGGCCGACAGTGAATAAAGAAAGTTATGGATAAGTGAACTTTGTATTGAATCAAGGTAAGTTTAATGAAGAGAGAGTTCTTCCGAGGAATGATAGGCTCACTAGAGAAGTGTTGCTAACACTTATGGAGAATGTGTATGTTCATGGACCCCATTGGTGGACATCCACTCGGGGAATTCGTTGAAACAGGGTTGTTGAGGCCGGTGGTGGAGTTTCCTTTTTATGAAGAAGTTAAGGGGAACTTGTAAAGTGATTGTCAGGATCGCGGCTATGGAGTCCAAGATATTGATAACCTTAAAAGGGTCATTATATCTCAATTTGATAGACTTTACATATTGTTAAGAAGAAGGATAGAATGGTAGAGGAACGTGAGTAGGTTAGCGAGGTAGGATTTTGAACGTCCCGCTGGTGTGCCTTAGGCCGTTATATCTCAATGACCAACGATGCAAGGGATTAGTGTAACGAGAGGGTTCCTTATTTGGATTTCACTTTGCGAGACGTCCCACGCATGAAACCGAGCAAATGTCGGGAGTTGAGAAAGGTCTTGGGCACCAGGGACACAATCAAAGATAGTACTATTTCTCATAGGTAGGAACGCTTCGATCTTAAAAATTTGGGGCAGTAAGGCCAGTGGAGTTAGTGGCGCCGATATAGAAATATTGGTTGGTTAACCTTGAGAAAGATGGGATTTCCAAGTATAGAAAGAATGGGATTTTACGGGTTGGGAAAACCCATGTATGAGTATTATGCCGGGGAAATAAGGCCTATTGTTTAGAAAGTGTGTACATGTCGGACATCTATGATAGTTGTGCGAAGAGGCACAAGTTAAAAAGGTGTATGGGCACCTTAGTAAGTTGGTTTTATATACCGCCTAAAATAGAAGGGGCGTAGTATATAAAGCTAAAGATTATGTCGAGAGGGCAATATAGTATAGTATATTATAAACCTTTATAGAGGTGGGTGCTGAATGTGTATACAATTAAGAGCTATTGGGTTAGTAGCATTACACTTTGAGACATTAGAATGTGGAGAGATTCACGATCCTAGATTAGTGTTGGTAGTATCGGTTATATCTGAATTTCGAGGGAGAAATTACGTTGTAAGGGGGGAAGTATGTAACACCCCTTTCTTTTGGGGGTAATTAAAATTCATAAGTAAGTGTAATTTGGGAAATAAAAAGGTTATCATGAATAGTAATTCGTGGAGTTCTCAAGGATTAGATGATTTTTCGATGGGTGTTATATTTACTTTTTGGGTTAAGTAAATAAGTCGGAGTATTTTAATTATATGTCGCAACTGGGTAAAGCGACAGAGAATATATTTTAATGGGAATACCGCATTAAGTTGTGTGGGGTTAAATTAGTAATTGGAAGTTAAGTGCCTCGGATGGATATTTTGAGTCCGCGGTTGGTCTCGAAATGGCCGAAATAGTCAGAATAGAGTATCTTGGGGTCGTAATTGAGTTTTGGGAATTTTTGGACTAAAAGGAACTCGTAATTGAGTAAATGAGTCATTTTTGGGTTTAAAGGGGATAAACCCTTATTTCTCCTTATAAAAGACACGGGAGAGTGGGAGAAAGGAAATAAAAAGGAGGGAAAGGAAGAAGAAAAGAAAAGAAGGGAGAAATAGGAGAGAAAAATGATTTTCGGGCCAAACTCCGCGGGATTCGACTCAGGATCGTCGGATTTTATCCTCCAGATAATTTTTACTTGATTTATTTAATTTTGAGCATAAATATCATACCATAATTGGTAATAACAAATCCTAAAGATTTTGGGTTGGATTTTTCGTGGATCAAACGGGTTTTTCGAAAGTTTAACGGGTAAACTCCGAAAATTATTAAATTGGAGAAACTTAGAAAATTATAGAAATTAATGGTTGATTCATGGTTCTAGGATGATTAGAACCTATTTCCTTTGTTTATATATAGTTGGGTGTAGTTAGATGATGGTGGTCGAAGAGGTATAAATCTTTGAGGGTTGTTAATGGCTGAAATAGGCCTGTGGAGAAGAAACAATTTTGGCTCCCTATTTGATAGATCGACCGAGGCCCTGGGATCGATCGATCGATCCTACAGAATTTTGACGATTTGTATCGGTTCAATTTATATGGGATAAATTACCAAATTAAGAATTTTTATCCTATTTAATTGAGGAAATAAATAGACATAACTAAGGAAGATATATTTATCCAATTGGGGAAATTTATGGGGGCAAAGAGAGCGTTTTAAGTGTATGACATTAGAAATTATATTTTAAAGGAAATAGAGAAATTGGGGACTTAGAGAGTTGGGGTTTCCCAAGAATAGAGTGGGGACCTCTAAATTATTAATTGGACAAAATGTAGCCCTTGGGTTCGTGGAAACGGAATCCACGACCTATTTAAACTTAGGGTGTTTGGTGATGAATAATTCTTGGGACAAATTTCAGTGGGCTTTTAGGAATACATATTTGTGCGTGTAGAAAACGTAATTATATCGTTTATCGTTGAGTACATCCTACGAGACTACTAGGATGAATTGGTATAGTTAGACATATCATATAAATCCTTTTAGCACGAATAAGGTACATGTTATTTGTTAAGTGAGTGAATATTTTTGGGTTTAGTATCGTGAGTAAACGAATGCTTGAATATAAAAAATTGTGAGAATCTTCAGGATTATTGGTCATCGTTATGTGTGATTGGCAATTATGTCCATTTATATGTATCTTTGAGGAACAATGTGCAATATATATATATATATATATATATATATATATATATATATATATATAATGTGATTAAAGTATATATATTATATGATACGAAAATGTATATATATCTATGTGTGGATGGTATATATATTTGTGTGAAGCATACCCCTTCTATGCTATCATGGTAAGTTGCACGATGTGAATGAGGCCCCTGGGTTGAGGAGCATGGAGCGTATAGTCCCCAGGTCATAATGTCCATTTTATATTGTCTGATTTGTATTAGGGGTGAGACGTGGTGGGTATGTTTCGTCTCACTTTTGGAGGGCAACTATGACCGCTTCCCATACGTTGTGATTTTTCTTTTACCAAGACGGTGTGAGATTCCGACCGTTGGTACCCGTATGATACGTGAGCGATTCCCTGGTAGATGATACCATAGAGACCGTATCCTAGAGTTACAACTCATTGGGATGGTTATTATATTGGTGTGTATAGTGTATTACTTGTGCATGAGAACAATCTATTTTATATCTCTAACTAGAGTAAATAGATAAAAGGAATAAAGACTTAATTCTCATTTTGGGAGATTGTATCCGGTCTTATAGTGTGATTCTTATTATAAATGAGTAGGTTATGTATATGTATATATATACATATATATACATATATAAGTTTATTACGGAGGGACTAATGGATCTTGATGATCGAAATTGCCAAGTAGTAATGTATCAGGGGGATTCCTTGTTTGGATTTCGCTTCGCGAGGCACCCCACGCACGAACATAACCTAGTGTTGAGACTGGGGAGAAGTTTAACCCTTAGTTCTCTAGTTTTGGGTTTTTCTTATATGAGTATATATATATATATATATATATATATATATATATATATATATATAGGGTCTAATGGATATCGACGATCGACCTTGCTAACTAGTAGTGTATCGGGTGGCCCTTATTTGAATTTCTCTTCGCGAGACACACCACGCACGAACAGGGCATAGTGTTGAGACTGGGGAGAAGTTTAGCCCTTAGTACTTGGTTTGCTTAGGATTTCTAGAGTTTGGGGGTGACGAATTATTTAGGCAGCATAGCTTGACTAGGATGTTTAGAGGGATGTGCTAGGTGTGCACTATTAGAAGATAGGTGAGGGGTATCTCATGGGAGTGCTATACCAATTTAAATGTGAGATAAAACATATTTTTCACAAATAATGCATTTATGCACTTACAAAATATTTTCACAACTCGAGCTCTGACCCATTTCTATGTTTTCCCTCTCTTGCTATATATTATATTTATATAGGTGTCCAGACACAGGGACGACTGGATGATGGTCATTTTGAGTCAGACGTCTGCTGCAGCAGCTGTGGATGCATGCAGGTTTTCTTTAGACGCTTCTATCCTTGTAATATAGATAGGAGTAACTGTATAAATACTCGGGTCAAAACCCCAACTTCATTTATTTATTTTTTTACCGCTTTTATTACGAAATTCGTTTGGGTTGTATTATTGTTTAACCGAGCATTCGGTTAGTTTATCTCTTTTCGGTTTCATTTATATAAACTATGTGAATTTTTTAATTGTATAGTTTGTTTAAAAATATTAGTTAAATAATTTCGGTGCCAGCCCAATAGGTTATTAGTAATTAATTTGGTTTTCGACAGTGATGATGAGAATGATCCATGTGCGACAACTGTTTTAATTTGGTACAGGAGTGATCACCGGGTATTTTATTAGGCGGGGTGTCACAATTCATAGGTCGATCAATCGACTTCATTGATCAATCGACATTTCAGGGTCGATCGAGTAGTGACAGACGTAGTTCTTCTTCTTCTTTATGAATTTTTCACTATATTAAATTATCTAACTCACATGATAATCCATCAAACTTGTAACCAATGATACCAAACCATTCTTACGTACTCTAGGATGATTTCCAATGATTTAAATATCATAAATCTTCTCAATTTATTTCAGAATAATTCAAATCTTCTAATTATTCAAGAACCCTAAAAATATGTTCTTCAACCATTTTAAATCATAAATCCGTATTAAATTCATTTTAATCATCAAGTCTTCTATGCATTCAAATCCCTATAGGTCTAAATCATTCTACATGAAAATCCATGACCATGATGCATTGTATCCAATTCTTTTTCTCCAAGAATATTCATCAAATCATATTATTCATAAATCCTACACATAGATACTATAACTCAATTTAATTTGCAAATTACCACTTCCCTTATTCAGAGATGATATGATTTTATGATTTTTGTTGGTCATTGATTGTCTTTCTCCCCCAATCTTCCTTCCCAACTAGTTTGTATGCGAGAACCCTTTGAATCCTTCATAAATTCTTCCTTAGGCTTTGGGAATTGTTTCTCTCTTCTCTCTAAGGGCTTTTGTGTGTTTTTATCTCCTCTGTCCATAGCCTCCAACTCTCATAATCTGATTTAGAGTTTGTAAATTCGTAGGTCTCCTCACCCGCATATGCCAAAAGACTAAAACGCCAAAAATATATAGTACAGGATGCCTTATAGTCAGTATACATATAGGGAAGATTAGTGAATAGCTGTGCATGACCTATAGTAAGTTTACATTCTCCCATGTTAAGCCAAAATGCATCAAATTGAGTGGGCAAATAAGTAGATAAAAACCTACCAGTTTTAGTAGATAGTTGTATTCTACAATGGCATAAATGATGGAAAAACAATTATATGAGCTGATGGTTTGTAATTTGTTGTTTCTTTAGATGGATTGATATGGATTAATTGTGTCAAGGAAGCATCGACACTTTTTCTCCGCAGGTGCTATACTGATGTCAGATACTCCGAACACTTTGACATGCATATGATATGGCCCAGACACGTGCTTTGACACACATACAACATGTCCCAATATGACGTGTTGTCTCGAACCAGGACAGTCAAAACATAAAAACAAAACCTCTAGAAAAAGGGAAAATCAAAGATACCCAATTTTCAAACCCTACCCCATCACAGGCCGTCAAAACATAAAAATATAAACGTTGAGAGAAATCAACCTTCGTTGTTGAGTTTTTAGGTAGGCAGTATTAGGCATAAAATAATTTAATCATTTGATTATGAAAAGTTCTTTCATATGCACCGTGATCATTGAACAGTGGAAGTTCAATCATACGAAATAAAAAGGAAAGAAACGAAGTTCAACTGAAAAATAACGTAAAATAAAATAGTTCAATATAAACACATGTCAAAGAATGCTAGGGGTGGGGGACCTTTAACGGTTGTGCGTGTTTCACAAAAGTGAGTTGTCGATCTTTGCTAAAAGGGTATGCCCCTGCCAATGGCGATGAAGGATAACCCTGGGCAACAAATCCATAAATCTACGCCTACAAAACTTATCTAAATCAGGAATAAATAATTTGTAAAAGTTTAATTCAAATAAAAGGAATGAGTGAATTAATTAACTTATCAAAATTATATGAGATCATGAATAAAACCGGGCGTAACCTTACAAACAACTATAAGTTTGGGGGAGCTCATCAATAGGACCTTGTGTTACATGAAAAAATCCTAAAATTCATCCATAATTAACCCGTGAACAACACATGAACCTTTGTTTAATTAATAGACTTTATATTATTACCAAAATATGCAGGAACCATAATAATGAGTTGGTGATAATCAAATAAGAATAATTAAAATAGGAGAAGAACATATAGAACAGAGATTTGCTTCATCGCATCCTACCTGACTGTAACGTTTATGATTGTATCAAACCATGAACTTCATCGCATCTTTGATCTTCTTTATCATCATGAAACGTGCATCCTTTCTCCTGGCAGTGAAATCCTTGATATTATAGATTTGCTTCGGCTTTATTATTGTCCCTGTTTGAGTTGAGAACTGGGGTTGCTGAAGTTGGCTCCTACAAAACCAAGTATTTTACCTCCACATACTGGATTTATCTTTAATTTTGTTGCTTGGCGACTTCGTAGTGCTAGAAGCTCCAACAAACCTATTTGGAGGAGCTTTTGATGCTTGATTTGGATTATGCTTCTTACTATGATGTTGAGAATGGTCTCTCTTCGATTTTTCCAAATATTTTGTGTAAATTGTCGTGGTTCGATTTGAGCAACAATAACTTCAATTTCGGGAACGAAGAGAGAGCCGGGACAGTTTGACTCACACCTCCTCGACAAAGAAATTAAAATCCAATTAAGTAATAATAAAAAAAGTCGCATTAATGATATATATATATATATATATATATATATATATATATATATATATATATATATATATCAAGTCATATACAACTAAACTGAGAATGTAATTCTCATTTCACATTAATATACGCAATTTTGCAAGGTGAAACATACCCACTAGGACCAAAAAATTCAATATTTCAAATAAATACCTGAGATACAAAGTTAAAACACCGACCTTAACTCCGAAATAGAGATCATCGATGCATAGGGGCATGTCACCGATGTCATTGGTGATTCCAGTTGTGTTTCAGGTGATCATAAAAGATCATATGTCATTGAATTTGGAGTAACCGTTGTCACCAATTAACGTGGGTTCCCTTGTCGATGGTTGTCGTGATGGCACACTACGGAATTTTATTTTCATGCTTTAGTTAAAATACACCTTTAACTAAACGTTGACTATCCAATATAAATTATATATGAAATTAGAAGAAACAAAAAAACATAAGTTTCTACAAACCTCAACTCAAAACTAAAAGCATTTTAGTGGCTCAAAATAGAAATTAGAGTACTTAATTCTCCATTATATTCAAGGAACATGTGAAATAATCTGCGATTGATGATAAATGGAAAATTGTGTTCTACCAATTAACATTAGTATGATCTGGAGTCACAAAAATAGTTTATATTCTCAAATAATACAAAACCCAAGAAAAAAAGTAGAAGTCTTCAAAAATAAGGATCGAGAAATGCTTGACCACACCATCACCCAGAACTCAGTGAAACCACATCCGACTTGGATCAAGAGTAAAATAGAGCAACTATCAAGCCAATAAGAATTCCTCACATATCTTAGATAAGTAGGCCTTGAATAAATAAAGTGATATGAAAAGGATAATTACAACCCTACAATTATAAAAAAAAAACTATGAGTGATTTAAGGCACCACAAACTATCTAAAGTAAATGTAGAGTAAAAGTCAACAATTAAATAATGACTTGCTCAGAAAATCTCAAATTTTGTTAAATCAAATCCCCAAAATTTAAACATCTCTGGAGTCTTAGTTGAGTTATGCAATAAAAATGCTAACACACTCAATTCATAGAGATAGGAAAGAAAAATTTGGTTATCAAATCAAAAGGAGATTGTGAAATACACTAATGTTTCTAGTACACCAATGTTATTAATAGAGATGAATTATTAGAATAGATTTTTGCAGATTTCATCGCATGAACCATATCAGGACAAAAATTTGTTAAACCAAATCAAACTTAAATTCAAATAGAGCAGATATTAAGCCCAATAAAACCCCAAATAAAACTCAAATGGAGCCCAAAAAACACATACAAAAAAACCCATAAAATTGGTGTAGAACCTATCATAATAGTAAATACAAATTATTAGGGTAAAATAACAAAAAGAGTGGCAACTGCAAATCAAGTATACAATAATCGAGAAAAAACTTAATAATATTTAAGAATAAAATCAGTTGTAGCAGATAAAGTATACAAAGAAGCCTCTTAAAGAATATAAGTAATGACAATATTCGTTTGTGCATTAGGCATATGTTAAATTCCCAAACAATAACATCATGTTAAAAGTAAATGAATAGACCATGATTTTAAATGCAAACTAAAGGGGGTCTTTCATAAATCATGTTACACAACATAAATCTATGAAATATATCAATAAGCAATGAGGGGTGTATGGCCTTCGTGTTCAAAAATTATCCGAAGTGGATTAGTTTCTTGTGGGGAAATTACCTTATGGAAATCTTCTAAATTAAACCAACATGATAAAAAGACACTCTTCTAATCAATGCAAACCATGTTGTTACAATGGTTGAAAGTAATACGTATTTAAGTCTAAAAACAACCAAAATATTTAACAAACACTATAAAATAGATGGTGTGAATCAAAGGAACACGTTGTAAGAATTCTCTCATTCCAGATATAAAAAACACATATAGACGCACTCGAACATTAACAAAAATATTCACTCAATTTTAATGAAACCACATATCCAAGAACAAAAACTTGAGATTCCACCCTAGATTTGTAAAAAAATACTCCTTAAAATTAAATTCCTAAGCTAAAATGAAAAAATAAAAAACTTAAAGAGCGAAAACCTAACTAAAAAGGGATTTCAAAGAATATACTTGTTTACGATTTCGAAGAGCGATTATGGCTCGATCTGCAAAATAATCAATAAGTAATAAAATTAATCTACCAAACAAAACATAAACACAAAAAAACTTAAATTTTTCGGTGCTTGAAGATGGAAAAAATATGGATCTTGCTATGCTCCATGAAGTCATTGTAGCCCAAATTTCATATTTTAACCTACATCATTCGCAACAAAATCCACCTGAAACAACCTAAATAAAAACCTGTAAGGAATTAATAAAGCATAAAGACATATATGGTTTATGAACAACCCTAGATTTCAAAGCATAAAAATCTAATATTTGAAGATATAAAAGAGAGGGGGTAGAACTTTGTGCGATAAATTTCAAACCACAAATATACGGGGTAGAGAGAATGAGAGACATAGTATAACCCCAAATGTACAAAAGGTAAAATACGTAATACTAAAAAAATGCAAAACTTGTGGGGAAAAAACATAAGAGAAACCCTAAAATTAGTATATTTCATATCCAAAACGAAAAACTTAAAACCCATGTACCCATAAAAGAAATACCTTCAGTCTCATGAGAAAATTCGATCGAGAGTTGTGATAATGAGAAAGGAAACGAAAGCAAGGGAAGGGTGGTTTCAGAGGGTGGCAACGTGGAAGAAAGCGACAGCTGGGGAGGTTTGTGGGGGAAGCATGGTGGGGATTTTTTAGTTGTAAGGTTTTGTTTGTGTTGTGGGAGTGAAGTGAATGAAAGTGATGGCTATATTTGGAAAATGAGGTAAAGGAAGTGAATAGGTACAAATACTATTGTACCTTTGTTTTTGAATTTTGAAGAGACGGGAAATAATAAAGAGTGTGTCAAAAGAGGAGAAAACCAAATAATTGAGGTAAAAAGACGTAGTGTTGGAAAAATTCATATTGATGGCATCATAGCTCTATCTTGTGAAATACATAAATTTTGTAACATAAAGGTATAACGTGTTAGAGTCTTTTTTATACCGTTCCATTCAATTAAGCACTATTATATATTTCTCACTGAGTATTCAACTCACACCTTCGTCTTTGTTACGACAGGTCGAGTGCAGTTTCGTATTTGGTGAGTGTTATCTAGGTAAGTACTCTCTCTTATTTTACGTTAGTAGATTTGTATGCTTCGACTCCGAGAATGCTTTCCATAGGTCCCTCACGTAGTTTAAATTGGAAGCGAATTCGTATGCTAAATAAGTGAAATGTTAATTAAAATAAAATTGGATTAGTAACATTATATATATTGTTTCATTGCACTTCACACAAATGATATCAGATCTCTATGTTAGAGGTTCCTTTCGGGAGTGATGTGGTGATGTGGGTAGTGAATCTTTCGACGTTAGTGATGGTTTGGAGAGGTCACGCTAGTTCTGGTGACAATTTAGTTCGTGTCCTCGATAGTGAAGTCAAAAAGGTTAGCACGACAAGTAAGTTAGTGTCAAGTGGCACACAATCAATTGGTTGCTATTAATCGCTTTCTCTCTTTTGATTAGAGATGTTAATAATTTACAGGTTTCTTTGCGAGCCAATAGAAGTGCCATAATGTTTTTTGGTGTGTGGTGCTTATACTCTGTATACCCCGTACTTTTAAAGGTATTTAAATTACACTGTCGATGTAATTTGGTAATTTAAGGAATTATTATGAATAGTAATTCTGAGATTAATGAGTGAAATTAAAAAAATTCGATATTATAAAGTGAATAGTAAATATTAGTTTTCGAGTGACAGATTAATATTTACGTGGATTATATTTAGAGATTAAGTATATGAGTGGACTATTTTTATTACATGTCGCAGTTGGGTAAAGCGACAAAGAAAAATATTTTAAATTGAAAAATACGCGTATTGAACGTGTTGGGTCAAATTAGTGAATTTTAGTTAAGTGACTCGGATGGAGATTTCGACTCCGCCATTGGGTTCAGATTGGCCGAGATAGTCAAAATAGGGTACTCGTGGGTAGTATTTGGGTTCCGAACATTTTTGGACTAGTAGAGACTCGTAAATGAGTACACGAGTCATTTAACAATTGGATATACACCCAATTTCCGGTTTAATAAGAGAAAACTCTCATATTTGTCCCAAAATAAGATTTAAGAGAGAGAAAGAGAAGAGACAAGGGAGAGAAGAAGAAGAAGAAGAAGAAGAAGAAGAAGAGAATAGGAGAAGGGAGAAGAAGAGATTTTCGGGCCAAACTTCACCGGATTCGACTCGAGATCATCGAATTTCATCCTCCAGGCAAGTGTGTACTTGCTTTATTTCATTTTTTGCATTTATTTCATATTATGGTTGGTAAACCCTTAAAATAAATTTGGGAAAATTTTAATATGAGTTTACATATTGATGTAATGTAAATTCTTAATGATTTCTAGTGTTAAATCCATGTAAATAGAGTGAAGAAATGGATTAAAATGTGTTAAAATCATAAGTTGTGGTTTTTATGCTTTTAGGGTTTAAATCTAAGGGAGATGGTTTAATACCCCAAATGAATTGATGTGTTAGTTGTAACACATAGATTAGATATTTATGGAGTTGTTGGATGAGATTAGAAACAACAAAAATGGAGAAAAATGGAGGTTGGGATTTTGGAGAAGATGATGAATAGTAACTCCATAGCTTGAGGGGTAAATTCAAACAGGAAGAGTGCAGATTAAACTCTCGGTGAAAAAACAAAAGTTGTAGATCTTTTTGATATGATCGCGTGAGTGCCAACTGTGTATTTTTCTGATTTTTCTTTGAATTTTTATGATTTTTACAAGATGGCAGTTCCGGGGTGAAATCACTAACACGGAAATGAACTCGGAAATTGGGAAAAAAAAGGGCTACAATTCTTTGGAGATAAATATTTGGGGTTCCTAAAAATAGAGTGGAGAGTTCTAAATATTTTTTTTAGTAAGATGTGTATCTTGGGTTAGATGAAAGTAAACCCCAAGATTTACCCAAATAGGGGTGTTTGGGAGAAGTAACACTCGGAGTGATGTTTCGATGGGCAAAATTTTATATATGTAAATGTGCGCGTAGAAAACACACTTATATAACGATTTTGACTGAGTAAAATCCTACGAGGTGACTAGGATGAAATTTAGGATACGGGCTGAAGAGAATTGAGCAGTTATCTGATACGTCTATTTATGACAATTATTATAGGTGAGATGAATGCCTACTGTTATTTACAGGGTGGATAAATATATCGGTGTTGTTGGTATTATCATTGTGCGGTGAGAAAAGTTCGAAATATAAAATATTGAGGAATGATTTAAAATCAAAAAACACGTAGGATATTCGAGATATAAATATAGTCCGTGGGAAATTTATTATACGGGTTGTACGTATGGCCGAATGTTAGGGTTAAATAATTACCTATGGGAACTTATGTATAGATGAGAGAAAAACCTATAATTATAATATGGTTGTGTGAATACCTAATTTATGGTATATTTATATAGGTGGAATGTGTACCTATATGATTGTTTATTATGTGTATGACATACCTACCATACTTGCTATCACGGGAGGTTGCCGTTCGGAAGAGGACAATCTTATCCTGTGTTGCCTTCGGGGGGATTTTAGATTTGGTACCTCAAGAACATAGGGTTGTGAAAGGCTTATTTGTGAGTCGATAAGTCTGCTGCTTATGGGAGCGTAAGTATGTACGTGACCCATAGGTACGTGAACTATGTTCGCCTCCAATACGTGTGATTTGTATTGTTGCAGTTCCTGAGTGATGTGGAACGGATAATCCTTTTTGTACGAGATGTACTTGGATTTGGATAGCATAGTATGTGGGCTCCACTGTTAAGCATATGGGTCCCGGATATGGATATATGTATTGAAATTAAAATATATGTACTTGAGATAATCCACGGTTGTTTAATGTTATAGCTCGGTGGATGATTAATATACTTGTTGCGTGTAGTATATTATCTATATATATGAGATGAGATATCAGATAACGTAACCCTGTATAAAAGGGAAAATAATGAATAAAGATACTCCTTCCGGTAGATTTATATGAATATGGATCATAAGTTAATGAGAACTATTAATATATATGGGATGGTATAAATGTGGTATATACTTAAGGCTTAATGGATCCCGATGTTCAACCTTGTCACGTAGTAGTGTATAGGGGGGTTCCTTATTTGGATTTCACTTCGCGAGACACCCCACGCACGAACGTAACGTAATGTTGGGAATGGGGATAAGCTTAGTCCTTAGTACTCGGATTTTTGGGGATTTTGGAAGATAAGGGAAATACCTTAGTAGGCAGAGTAGCTTAACTAGGTTGTTTAAAAAGGTATGCGATAGTTGTGCACTATTAGAAGAGGGGTGAGGGGTATCTCATGGGAGTGCGATACCAATTTAAATATGAGATAAAACATAATTTCCTAAATAAAGTATTTATGCACTTGCAAAATATTTTTACAACTCGGGCTCTGACCCGTTTCTATAGTTTTCCCCTCTTGCTATATATATATATATGTGTGTGTGTGTGTGTGTGTGTGTGTGTGTGTGTGTGTCCAGACACAGGGACACCTGGATGTTGATTCTTTCGAGTAAGACGTTTACTATAGCAGCTGTGGATGCAAGCAGGTTTATATTAGACGCTTCTATCATTGAGATCTAGATAGGAGGTATTGTAGAAACATTCGGGCTTATGGCCCAACTGTACTTATTTATTCTTTTATCACATTTTAGTGCGGATTCCAATTTGGTTGTATTATTGTACTGAGTGTTCGGTTATTTTCTTTTATTTCATTTCAGTTGCTGCATATAAACTGTTGTAATTTTTATTTCAATGGTTTGGTTAAAAAGATTAGTTAATTAAAAATTTGACGTCGTCCTAATAGGATATTAGTAATTAAATTTGTTTTCGACAGTGATGCTAAGAATGAACCATATGAGACTCCTGTTTTAATTTGATATAGGAGTGATCTCTCGGTATTTCATTAGGCGGGGTGTCACAGGTGGTATCAGAGCATCAGGTTCTAGTGTCCTTAGGAATCTGTGCGGACGTACCACGCTTTCAGCGTTGCTTTTGATTTGATATAGATCCTTATGATTGGAATTGTTGATATCCTCGTGTGAGATTTCATTCTCCTGCCATTATGTAAAATTATTATAAATCTTTTGCGCACTCATTCTGGCTTCGTGTGCTGATCGACGAAGGGCGATTAGGGAAGTTTATTGTGTGGGCAGCAGGAGGTGAGGCTTAGTTAGAGCTATAAGTTGGTATTGGAAATGAGGACCGCGGTAAAGGTCATTTTCCTTGTGGAATTATCGGATTGCTGCAACGACTACTAAAATATAGTAGTTAAAACTATCAAGAATCGTTGTACTTGAGAATGGTGCTAAACTTGAATTAACAAGTAGAAGACTCAGAAGCTCTTGCTTAGAGTTCGGTATGGAATTACCCATATGTGAAAATTTAAAGAAATTTTTTTCACTCGTGAGAGCAATGTTGAAATGGTGGGGACGATAATCACCATATTCGGGGGAGCATGACGTATTGCACATAAATTAATCTTACCGATGGATTTTTTTTCCTTAATAAGAATGTGAAATTTGGTGAATTAGATGTTAATCACTGAATAACAATGGAGTTTTTTATAGATGAAGAAAACAATTTTGGGTTTATGTTAATATAACTCATGGGAAAATTTATGAATTTGTTGGATTGACTTGAAGATTGAAAGGATTTAATCCCTAAACTATGCTAATAAGTGTTTTAGGGTGACTTAGAGGGGTTTGGGAACCTTGTGTTTCGGTCGGAATGAGTTTTGGATTGAATTGGAAGAAGGAAAAATGGGAAGAACAAATTTTGGAAGATGAATAGTGCGTCTGCAGAAATCTCGTTAGAAGTCTGCCCAGGTCGTTCGAACGACACTTCGTTCGAACGAGACTGCTAACGAGAATTCCAACGAGGTTCCAGTAGGTAGTTCGTTCGATGTTGGAAATGTCGTTAGAACGAAATGTCGTTCAAACGAGCTCGTTCAAACGAGAATTTTGGGTCTTCTAACGAGATTCCAGAATGACTCTTAAGGACCAATTTTTGTTCTGAACTTCTCGTAGGCTTATTTAAATGAGTGTTAAGCCTGTACGAATGTTGAGTAACTTAAAATTTATAAGTGAGCGAAGAATATGCACGATTAGCCAAAAAATATTATATATATTATGTATATATAAATATATACGGGCATATTCACACATATATATGAGATATGTTAAGTATATGTGTGTGATTGTTATACTTATATGATATGGTTTTTATCGAGTCGGTGTGATAGTCCGACCACTGGTACCCAGGATGTTGTGTAATTAATTTCCTGAAAGATGATAGCATTGAGAGACTACATCCATTGAGTTATAGCTCTGAGGGATGGTTATTATACTTATATAGTGTATGATATATAAGTATGGATATACTTAATGTATATAGTATATTGTATATATATTTATATAAGATGTGAAACATATATATACAGACATATTAAAGAATGGAATGCGAGATAAATTATGGATGAGCTCGCCTTGATTATATGTTTAGATGGAACTTCGATGAGGAGACGTTTCATTAGCATGATTTAAGTGCATGGAGACCTTATGGATATAATTTAAGGTATGCAGGATTTATAGTTAAGTTGGGAGTTTAATCTTGTTGGTGTTCGCGCAAAGGACTTAGTGTTAGTGCAAGCGCTTGTGGTATAGCTCCTTGACAGAATTGAGAGTTCTAACCATATTGTGTTGGTAGATGGGATGGGATTATCCCGGTTGTATATTTGAAGATAACAAGACACTCCATATGTGAACCTTAATGACGTCGAGAGTGGACAAATGTTAGAAAATGCAAGAATGTGAGTTTTGACGATAAGTCATCTAGTGTACAGGAAACACTATAGAGTGAGATACATTTGATGACTATATAATTATATAGAGATATAAGTGCTATGAAGAAGCACTGAAATTTTCCTCTCACCACAAGTATGTGGGTGAGGTAAGATAAATGAAATTAATTTGAGACTTATAACCAGACTTTGAATATAAGGAAAATTCATAGGAAATACATTTTGGGTATGATGTTCATAATATTTTTTTTTTGCAGAGACTAGGTGCCCTAATTAGTTGGACTTTCCATTTGTACAAGATGGAAGGATATAGTGGTAGAAGTACATTAGTAGGTTAACGAGGTAGGATTTAGAATGTCCTGTTGGTGTCCCTTAGACCGCTATATCTTGATGACCGACGAAGCGAGGGAGTAGTGTATCGGGAAGGTTCCTTGTTTGGATTTAGCTTTGCGAGACATCCCACGCACGAAACCAAGCAAATGTTGGAAGTAGAGAGAGGTCTTGGGAACTAGGGATATAGTTAGAATAGTACTCATATTACGTGTGTTAGAAACACCTTTATCTTAGGACTACCACGAAGTAAGGTTAATAAGACTATCGACGCTGATATAGGAAGGCTATTGTGAGCTAACCACAAGAAGATCGATGAGATAATCTTGAGAAGGATTGAATTTCCAGGTATTGGGAGAATTAAATTTCAAATTATTTGGGTTAAGGGATACCCAGGTGTTAGTATAAGGCCGATGAAATGATGCCCATTATTTAGAGTGAGTGTAAGGTATCAAAACGTTTACAATAATTGTGCAGATATACACGAATGATAGGGGGTATAATTACCCTGGTTAGTTAATTTTTTTAAAAAAATTGAGATAGAAGGACGTAAAAATGAATGTGCAGAATATATTCCAGGGGGGGCATCGATAAACAAGGTTAATATGGTATGATGAATTGAATGTCATGTGAGAATGACGATAATTCAAGAATTTATGTGCAACAAGAGCTAGCACACCCAACATGGGTTGGAAGGCTGTGTAAAGTCATTTAAAAGGTACCTCTTATTGAAAAGGATAGCAAATAATGTGAGAAAGTAGAGCGGAAGCTGACTCGAACGAGTGTTGAAGAGTGTCTTGCACATGATTGTATTGTTAGAATACTCCAAGGAAAGGAGTGTTTGTAGTACCAAATTCCGAAAAAGTATATGAGAGTTAATACTTTAATTATTTGGTATAGGGAATGTACCTTGGAGATTACGAGAGAGATAGTAATCCGAATATTTATACAATACGTAGCGATGAGAATAAAAATACGTATGGTAAGTATGCAAATAGGTTGGGAGAATACCTATAAATTTAATAGGAGGTGTGTATGCCTATTATGTGATATGAGTATTAAGAGCTCTAATGGGTGTTAATTCGGGGGTGCAGGATTAGTATATATATGCATAGCGACAATGAGAATATATATATGAGCATATGCCGATCCTAAAGTAGTGGTACAGGCTATATCTAAATTTCAAGGACGAAATTATGTTGTAAGGGGGGAAGTATATAATACCCCATACTTTTAAAGGTATTTAAATTACACTATGGATGTAATTTGGAAATTTGAGGAATTATTATGAATAGTAATTCTGGGATTAATGAGTGAAATTAAATAAATTCGATATTATAAAGTGAATAGTAAATATTAGTTTTCGAGTGACAGATTAATATTTACGTGGATTATATTTAGAGATTAAGTATATGAGTGGATTATTTTTATTACATATCGCAGTTGGGTAAAGCGATAAAGAAAAATATTTTAAATTGGAAAATGCACGTATTGAACGTGTTGGGTCAAATTAGTGAATTTTAGTTAAGTGACTCAGATGGAGATTTAGACTCCGCCATTGGATTCGGAATGGTCGAGATAGTCAAAATAGAGTACCCGGGGGTAGTATTTGGGTCCGAATATTTTCGGACTACTAGGGACTCATAAATGAGTACACGAGTCATTTAACAATTGGGTATACACCCAATTTCAGATTTAATAAAAGAAAACCGTCATATTTATCCCAAAATCAGATTTAAGAGAGAGAAGGAGAAGAGATAAGGGAGAGAAGAAGAAGAAGAAGAAGAAGAAGAAGAAGAAGAAGAAGAAGAAGAAGAGAAGAGAAGAAGGGAGAAGAAGAGATTTCCGGGCAAACTTCGCCGGATTTGACTCGAGGTCATCGGATTTCATCCTCCAGGCAAGTGTGAACTTGCTTTATTTCATTTTGTGCATTTATTTCATATTATGGTTAGTAAACCCATAAAATAAATTCAGGAAAATTTGAATATGAGTTTACATATTGATGTAATGTAAATTCTTAATGATTTCTAGTGTTAAATCCATGTAAATAGAGTGAAGAAATGGATTAAAATGTGTTAAAATCATATGTTGGGGTTTTTATGCTTTTAGGGTTTAAATCTAAGGGAGATGGTTTAATAACCCAAATGAATTGATGTGTTAGTTGTAAAACATAGATTAGATATTTATGGAGTTGTTGGATGAGATTAGAAACAACAAAAATGGAGAAAATGGAGGTTGGGATTTTGGAGAAGATGATGAATAGTAACTCCGTATCTTGAGGAGTAAATTCAAATAGGAAAAGGGCAGATTCATCTCTCGATCAAAACACAAAAGTTGTAGATATTTTTTATACGGTCGCGTGGACGCCAACCGCGTATTTTTCTGATTTTTTTTCGAATTGTTATGATTTTTACAAGATGGCAGTTGCGGGGTGAAATCACCAACACGTAAATGAACTCGGAAATTGGAAAAAAAAGGGCTACAATTCTTTGGAGATAAATATTTGCGGTTCCTAAAAATAGTGTGTAGACTTCTAAATATTTTTTTTTAGTAAGATGTGTATCTTGGGTTAGATGAAAATAAACCCTAAGATTTACCCAAATAGTGGTGTTTGGGAGGAGTAACACTCGGAGTGATGTTTCGATGGGTACAATTTTATATATGTAATTGAGTGCGTAGAAAACACACTTATATGTCGATTTTGATTGAGTAAAATCCTACGAGGTGACTAGGATGAAATTTAGGATACGGGCTAAAGAGAATTGAGAAGTTATCTGATACGTCTATTTATGACAATTATTATAGGTGAGAGGAATGCATGTTGTTATTTACGGGGTGGATAAATATATTGGTGTTGTTGGTATTATCATCGTGCGGTGAGAAAAGTTCGAAATATAAAATATTGAGGAATGATTTAAAATCAATAAACGCGTAGGATATTCGAGATATAAATATACTCCGTGGGAAATTTATTATACGGGTTGTGCGTATGCCCGAATGTTATTATATACGTGGGTTAAATAATTACCTATGGGGACTTATATATAGGTGAGAGAAATACCTATAATTATAATATGGTTGTGTGAATACCTAATTGATGGTATATGTATATAGGTGGAATGTGTACCTATATGATTGTTTATTATGTGTATGACATACCTATCATACTTGCTATCACGGGAGGTTGCCGTTCGGAAGAGGACAATCTTATCCTGTGTTGCCTTTGGGGGGATTTTAGATTTGGTACCTCAAGAACATAGGGTTGTGAAAGGCTTATTTTTGAGTCGATAAGTCTGCTTGAAAGCGTGGAGTAATTCCCGGATGGTGATTTTCTCAATTAAAATCAGAGTTAATTTCCTTTTGTATAATTCAATGAATGATGCGGAAGCGTTGAAAGATTATGGTTCAACAACAATTAAACAAAACAAATTTTGGTTTAATTGAACAAGATTAAATCAATTCATTAATCCAAGTCCTAGAATTTGCCGAAGTCATAATTTTCAATTATCCAAAGTTAGGCGAAACCAATTTTAGCAAATGACTTGAATAAACCAAATTTACCCAGAAATTAATTTAGTCCCAAATTAAATGAGTGTGATAATTAAACCAAATTTTATCTTGGATTAAACCTAAAGCATGGATTCTAAATTATTGTGCAAGATAAAATAAACAATATCACACTACGCCGCGATGTACGAGGAAAAACCCAAGACAGGAAAAAACCTCATACGGCCCTAGCCACAAGTCCACTAGATATGGAATTACTATTACAAGACAAAAGACTTACATCCTCGACTCGAACCCTCTCAATCCTTGTTGCTCCTTCTTGTAGAAACCTCTTCCTAGCGGACATCCACGGAATTCCACCGCAATCTCGGAATCCACCGATAGGACTTTGTATGGTCACCGTCACCCAAGCTTGGAGCCTTTCTCCAAGTGAGTAATACCGCAACAAACTTCTTCTTCTTTGTGATGGGATGTAGAAGGAAACCCAAAACGTCTCTTTTTCAATTTGGTAGAGAAAACCGGTGCCAAAACTCCAAGTAAAGATATGTATATAGAACTTGGATAAACAACTATTGGGTGTAAACACTGGAGTGTGTAGGATTTTTCATTAAAGAATAACACTCAAAACTTGATCTTTTTCCTTAAACAAATTTTCTATCAAAACACTCTCTAGGAGTTTGTATGGTATGAAAAAGATACACCTTCAAAAATGATTCCCGTCCTTAATAAAGCCTTAAAAAATCAGTTAAGAAACAAGTGGGGAAATGGGGTGAAAACTGCCAAAAACTGCTCAAAACTGTTCCCGCCTGGCATCTCGTTCGAACGAACTTGACTCTCGTTCGAACGAGACTTCTAACGAGCGACCAGACTGGGCTCGTTAGAAACTCGTTAGATATCTCGTTAGAATGACCAAACTCGTTCGAACGACATATCGAATGACTGACCAGTTTAGGTTCGTTGGCAAACTCGTTCGAACGAAACCTCGTTAGAACGAAAAAATCGTTCGAACGAGATTTCGAACGACTTCCAGAAATTTTTTTAAAATTCAATTTTTGTCCCACTAACTTTATGTACTTTATTTTAAAGTTTCAATTAAATTATTCTGAAAGTAAAACATGGTTTTTATTAAACCTAACACCCAAATAAATTTTGTTCCAAGCTCCTATATAAATATAATTACATTCATACCTTGGGAGCATGGAACCTTAGATGATGACGTAGAAACGAGGCACGCAAACCGGCATTTTGATGAAGCTTTATATTCTTTGCCGCTACGTCTTCAACACACACTTCATAGGCTTGAGAGTATTACAATAAATCACTAACCTATGAATAAATGTTTTTATCCGGAATTGAGCCAAAACTATATATGGACTCAATTGGAAATTTGTGTCCTTACAAATCTCCCCCTTTGGCTATTCCGGGACAAAAACCAAAACAAAAATCCTAAAGGGCCGTCAAGCTCACTAGACTCAAAACATAACCCGCCCAAACTTGACTCAACCCAAGGATTAAATACTTTGCCTTTTAAAGTTGCCGCTTTAGTAGAATACCTGCACACTTAAGAAAACTCATCAAATGCATAGGGAATATCAAAATATATTAATCGCAATTAATTAATTACTCCCCCTAAAATAAATCTCCCCTTTATCAAACAATGACATTTACTTAGAAAGACGTCTCCCCTTAAGATAAATCTCCCCCAAACTAAGATAATAGGATTAGATACCATTTCTCCCCCCTATCATCATTCTCCCCCTTTTTGTTCGGGAATAGGCAAAGGATAAAGAACTAATAAACAGCATGTGGAAGCGTAAAGTGAAAAGACATGAAAGCATATGGGCAATAAAAGCAAGGCAAAGACAAATAAATATCATATATATAGATACTAAAAATATACCAATAGAGCACTTGCATATATATATAGATATAAACACACACATGACACAAAATACAATAAGTTTGCACACTCGTATGGAAAAAATGTCTCATATGGAAACGGAAGTGTAGAGGTGTGTACTAGCAACAATTAAATTTAGACCCAAACACTTAAGAAACGTTCACGGAGTTCTCATTTGAATGCAATCTTCATCACAGTTAAATATAACCTCATGTGACAATATAAAGATTGAACTCAATGAACAAACATACACAATGCATACAAGCCTAGCATGATGATGATTCTACAAACCAAATAGAGTCATGACATTAAAGACAACTAGGATAAACGGACATTGTGCAAACCGTTGATATACCATCCAATTCTCCCTCAATGAGCATATATATCCTTTTGTTTTTGAATGAATATATCAAACAAACATAGGCCTTGGCAATTGCTTTCTGTTTAATGCCAAATATTCTGTTTTTAGGCCTTTGGATCACGTATTTCTTTTAGATCCAATCAACGGTGGCTTACTATCGCAAAGGATTTAATTCATCCTTTCGGAGCCCTTCCCCGTGCATATATTAATTTATCATGTTTTCATTTTTCACACAAATCTCACATGCAACGGATTTTGACATGCACTAGTCCTCCTAGGTCATAGATATGTAGATGACTAGATTGATAGGAGAACACCTCAAAAAGCTCAAATATAACATGTGACATTAAGATTTCAAAAGAGCTCGTGCATGTGTGAAAAGAGGCATATGAAAATAGAATCCATTTAATCAATACAAAATCCAACTACTCCATATAAAACATGGTAAAGAACATTTTAAGGATTAGAAATCTAAACCAAAAGTTCTAGCCACGTGGGAGCGTAAAAGATGGGATTCAAACACAAATATATGCCACATAAAGTGTGTCAAACTAAAATACACACAAAATAAAATCTTTTTGAGTTTTTAACATTTTTAATCAAAAATAAATATTTACTCAAAAGGACAAACAAAAATCATTTGTATTTTTCATGAAGTTTAAATGACATAAATAAAACACAAATGATAAACAAAAATCTTTTTATATTTTTCAATTAATTCAAACACAAAATATAATACAAAAAGATAAACAAGTCATAATTTCTAGCATGTGATATGAAATAAGGCAATGACTAGGAAATGACTAAACAAGCATACATTTAGCATGTGAATATAACATAAAGTACAAACGCTAAAGTATGCAAAAACTAACACATTCATCCTTTAGATTTAGCAAGGGAGGAAGCATGTGAAAGTAAATGAGAATCAACAACCCTATTTTGTAAGCCAACCAAGTCGGATTTCCTAACCCAAATTAATGAGGAATAACTATTTTGGGGTGTAGGAACGTTAACTACCGTGGTTACTTTACTATGGGGTTTTCTAGGAATTCGTTTAAGATCTAAACAAAATTTCCTAAGATGACCTTGTCGACCACAATGTGTACAAGTGAGAACATGTCGAAAAGATTTACTTAAGGAGTGATCTTTAAAAGTATTCCTAGTTGATTCTCCTAAAACATTGGTTTGGGAATTATGAGTAAATTCATTACAATGATTGAAGCCTAAACCACAAGTGTCATTTTTAATTTGGACCGTTCCTAACATTTTATCTAGTTTTTCTGAACGACATTCCAAATCAAATTTAACATTACTAGAATCTTTTAATTTATTTTCCAATTCAGCAATGTTAGATTCTAGTAAAACATTTCTCTCTTCAAAAGCAAGAAGCTCCTTTTTCAAGGATTCCATTAAAACCCTAAGGCTATCTCTTTCGCCTTCTACATAATCAAGCTTCTCTTGAAGAGTCCTCACATGTGTCCTAAGGTTTTCTATTAAGGCACTATCATCAACGACCTTGACACTCTTTCTTAAACAAGCTTCTAACTTCAAATTAGTTCTTTTCAAATGAATAGATTCTTTATATAATTCATGAAAAGCATTTTGAAGTTCACTCACATCAACCTCTTCTTCATTTTCACTCTCTCTTTCTTCTCCACTCTCACTATCATTAAAAACAAGGGAATCATGAACAATGACCTTGGAAGGGGCATGTGTTATCGTTTCATCAATCGATGAGTTGTCACAATCACTCACATGACTAGCCATAAAAGCCACAAAATTTTTCTTAGTGGGGGAATCGGGCTTTTCTTCCTTATCACTATCACTAAGGGTTGCATTATATGCAGTGGGTCGTTTACCCTCTTTCCTTAGTTTAGTGGGGCACTCATAAGCTCGATGGCCATAACCTTCACAACCAAAACACTTGTTAGACTCGTCCCTATCTAAATTGTCATTACTAGGATTAGGGATCCTCTCGGCTTTAGAAATATTCTCGCTTTTATCATGTTTAGAAGTATCAAATTTCTTAAAATCATTTTTAAATTTATCTTTGTTAAATTTAAGAAATTTTATAAATTTGCGAGCAAACAAAGCCATATCTTCCGAGTCACTTTCACTATCGCTCTCTACTACTTGTTTGACCTCTTTTCGGGCTTTTAAAGCAACACCCTTTTCAATTTTCTTTTTAGTTTTAGAGGGAAACATATCTAGTTCATAGGTTTGTAAATCACCTACAAACTCTTCTAATTTCGTAGAGGCTAAAGTGGGTAAAGAATTTAAAACGGTCACTTTAGGAATAAATCTATCGGATAGGGACCTCAAAATTTTCTTTACAACACTGTTGTCAGGTATTTTTTCTTCCAAGTTAAAGGATGAATTAACAATATCAGAAAGTCTAGCATAAAATTTATCAAAAGTTTCTTTTTCATCCATTTTGATAGTTTCAAATTGAGTGGTGAGGTTTTGGAGTTTTGAAGCTTTAACGACACTAGTTCCTTCATGAGTTAATTGTAAAATATCCCAAGCTTCTTTAGCGGTTTCACACGTCATAATACGTTGGAATTCATCCGGTGCGACAACGCTAAATAAGGCATTTAAACCTCGGAAATTAAAGTTAGCAAGTTTAAACTCATTTTCAGTCCATCTATCGGTGGGTTTGATAACACGTTCATTTTCAACTAAATAGGTTGGTGGGGAGTACCCGTTAACAATAGACATCCAAACTCTCTCGTCGATAGATTTTAGTGCTGATTTCATTCGCGCTTTCCAATACGCGTAGTTTGAACCATCGAAAATAGGAAATTTTGAAAATGGGGAAAAATCCATTTTAGCCAAAAAATTAAAAGATCTTAACAAAATAATTTATCGTTTTTGGCTCTGATACCAATTTGAAAGCGTGGAGTAATTCCCGGATGGTGATTTTCTCAATTAAAATCAAAGTTAATTTCCTTTTGTATAATTCAATGAATGATGCGGAAGCGTTGAAAGATGATGGTTCAACAACAATTAAACAAAACAAATTTTGGTTTAATTGAACAAGATTAAATCAATTCATTAATCCAAGTCCTAGAATTTGCCTAAGTCATAATTTTCAATTATCCAAAGTTAGGTGAAACCAATTTTAGCAAATGACTTGAATAAACCAAATTTACCCAAAAATTAATTTAGTCCCAAATTAAATGAGTGTGATAATTAAACCAAATTTTATCTTGGGTTAAACCTAAAGCATGGAGTCTAAATTATTGTGCAAGATAAAATAAACAATATCACACTACGCCGCGATGTACGAGGAAAAACCCAAGACAGGAAAAAACCTCGGACGGCCCTAGCCACAAGTCCACTAGATATGGAATTACTATTACAAGACAAAAGACTTACATCCTCGACTCGAACCCTCTCAAGCCTTGTTGCTCCTTCTTGTAGAAACCTCTTCCTAGCGGACAACCACGGAGCTCCACCGCAATCTCGGAATCCACCGATAGGACTTTGTATGGTCACCGTCACCCAAGCTTGGAGCCTTTCTCCAAGTGAGTAATACCGCAACAAACTTCTTCTTCTTTGTGTGGGATGTAGAAGGAAACCCGAAACGTCTCTTTTTCAATTTGGTAGAGAAAATCGGTGCCAAAACTCCAAGTAAAGATATGTATATAGAACTTGGATAAACAACTATTGGGTGTAAACACTAGAGTGTGTAGGATTTTTCATTAAAGAATAACACTCAAAACTTGATCTTTTTCCTTAAACAAATTTTCTATCAAAACACTCTCTAGGAGTTTGTATGGTATGAAAAAGATACACCTTCAAAAATGATTCTCGTCCTTAATAAAGCCTTAAAAAATCAGTTAAGAAACAAGTGGGGAAATGGGGTGAAAACTCCCAAAAACTGCTCAAAACTGTTCCCACCTGGCATCTCGTTCAAACGAACTTGACTCTCGTTTGAACGAGACTTCTAACGAGCGACCAGACTGCGCTCGTTAGAAACTCGTTAGATATCTCGTTAGAACGACCAAACTCGTTCGAACGACATATCGAACGACTGACCAGTTTAGGTTCGTTGGCAAACTCGTTCGAACGAAACCTCGTTAGAACGAAAAACTCGTTCGAACGAGATTTCGAACGACTTCCAGAAATTTTTCTAAAATTCATATTTTGGCCCAGAAACTTTATGTACTTTATTTTAAAGTTTCAATTAAATTATTCTGAAAGTAAAACATGGTTTTTATTAAACCTAACACCCAAATAAATTTTGTTCCAAGATCCTATATAAATATAATTACATTCATATATTGGGAGCATGGAACCTTAAATGATGACGTAGAAACGAGGCACGCAAACCGGCATTTTGATGAAGCTTTATATTCTTTGCCGCTGCGTCTTCAACACACACTTCATAGGCTTTAGAGTATTACAATAAATCACTAACCTATGAATAAATGTTTTTGTCCGGAATTGAGCCAAAACTATATATGGACTCAATTGGAAATTTGTGTCCTTACACTGCTGCTTATGGGAGCGTAGGTATGTGCGTGACCCATAGGTACGTGAACTATGTTCGCCTCCAATACGTGTGATTTGTATTTTTGCAGTTCCTGAGTGATGTGGAACGGGTAATCCTTTCTGTATGAGATGTACTAGGATTTGGATAGAATAGTATATGGTCACCGCTGTTAAGCATATGGGCGCCGGATATGGATATATGTATTGAGATTAAAATATATGTACTTGAGATAATCCGCGGTTGCTTAATATTATAACTCGGTGGATGATTAATTTACTTTTTGCGTGTAGTATATTATTTATATATATGAGATGAGATATCATATAACGTAACACTGTATAAAAGGGAAAATAATGAATAAAGTGATATACTCCTTCCGGTAGATTTCTATCCGGATTTATATGAATATGGATCATAAGTTAATAGGAACTATTAATATATATGAGATCGTATAAATGTGGTATGTACTTAAGGCTTAATGGATCCCGATGATCAAAATTGTCATGTAGTAGTGTATCGGGGGGTTCCTTATTTGGATTTCGCTTCGCGAGACACCCCACGCACGAACGTAACGTAATGTTGGGAATAGGGAGAAGCTTAGTCCTTAGTACTCAAATTTTTGGGGATTTTGAAAGATAAGGGAAATACCTTAGTAGGCAGGGTATCTTAACTAGGTTGTTTAAAAAGGTATGCGATAGTTGTGCACTATTAGAAGAGGGGTGAGGGGTATCTCATGGGACTACGATACCAATTTAAATATGATATAAAACATAATTTCCTAAATAAAGTATTTATGCACTTGCAAAATATTTTCACAACTCGGGCTCTAACCCGTTTCAATATTTTTCCCTTCTTTATATATATATATATATAGGTGCCCAGACACAAGGACGCCTGGATGATGATTCTTTTGAGTCAAACGTTTGTTGTAACAGCTGTGGATGCAAGCAGGTTTATATTAGACGCTTCTATCATTGAGATCTAGATAGGAGGTATTGTAGAAACATTCGGGCTTATGGCCCAACTGTACTCATTTATTCTTTTATCGCATTTTAGTGCGGCATTTGATTTGGTTGTATTATTATAACGAGTGTTCGATTATTTTCTTTTATTTCATTTCAGTTGCTACATATAAACTGTTGTAATTTTTATTTGAATGGTTTAGTTAAAAAGATTAGTTAATTAAAAATTTGACGTTGGCCTAATAGGATATTAGTAATTAAATTGGTTTTCGACAGTGATGCTAAGAATGAACCATATGAGACTCCTGTTTTAATTTGATATAGGAGTGATTGCCGGGTATTTCATTAGGCGTGGTGTCACATATTCCGTCCTTTAATAATGTTGACTCTTTAGAGACATTAGTTGAGAGTGATGACTCCTATTAGGAAAGTGGCATAAGTTAGGTATAGTCAAATGAAGGGATTAGTAATTAGGGTGCATTGACTAAGTAATGATGATTTAAAATTAGAATGCGTACAATCCCTAGGTGTGCCACTTATGAGTAATCTATATCGATGTTGTAATTAGGCAAATCCGATCCTCAGGCTAATACCGAAATTGATGGATAGTTTGATGAGCATATAAAATTACGTTGGTCAATATACTTCACGATGCGTGCACTCAGTCTTGGGTGGTAAGATGTTATCCTTGCGAGTGAGTGAACCTTAGGTAGCCCTGATGGGGTAGTGTTGAAAAAAATGATTCAACATTTTATGACTAGGATCTTTAGCGACATCTCGATAGTGTAAACCTAGAGATGTACTAATTATACACAATGTCATGTACTCTACCAAAATCATTATTATTGTCAGCTTACGGTTCAATGTGTGGTGCATAACATAAGTTGTTGTGAAGAGGTCTTTGGAATATCCTTGGGATGAAAGGTCAGCTTATTGTAATGCCTTGAGGTTCCTGGCAGTTATAACCTACCAAGTTGGAAAATTATAGATTAATATTTGCGTGAGTGGTTAGTAATCGATGAGACGAATATCAAGAAATCTTAGGGCATAACCACTTATGAAAATTATGGTCGATAAAGTTACCGTTTCTTGGGTATTTTATGTGTCCTTAGGGAACCAACCAGGTTCGATTTTGTGAAATGTGTGGTGTTCTATGTTAGGATATGGAAAAGTTTGGTTATGGCCTTGGGTTATTGACTAAGTTCAAGGACTCACTTCATATATCCTTGGGTGAGTCTGCTAAAATTTAATGTAGATAGGTAGTGCAATCTTCTGAGGTAAAATTAGATATTCATATCTTGATTGGATATAATACTCATTGTCTTAAGGGAACTAATATAGGGAGGGTCATGTTAGATTTTGACGAGTACCATGAATGAAATAGAGATTTGGGCCAACGATGTTATGATTGAGGCCTTGTGTATAGAAAATTTGATGTATAAGGTTTGGGTCATATTGTTCGACTCGTGTGGACCCGAGGGTATATGTCCGAGTGATATCTGTTGGCCTTATGGTTTCAATAACGAGCAATTGGCCATCATATGGAGTCATTTGACTGTAACTTAGGGATAGGACGATGGTAGTTATGATACGGTAAGTGTTTCACTGAATCAGGTAGTGCCTAAGGATACATTTGTACGATCATGATACCATAAGGTAATATAGTAACTTATGTGTACCGGATAGATGGATTCATCACCAACGAGATGGACAAGGTGGTTGTCGATAAATGCATTATCATTCATCGATTGAAGTGACTCGTATTATCCAAGGATATAAGAAGTATACCTTATCCTTAAGGAGGGAAATCCAGCATTTAACTTCCTAGAGAATGTTATGTTTATATGTTGCCTCTTTCTCGTGAAATGAGTGGGTCTTGATTGGTTTCATCACGATTAGTGACTCAAGCCAAAGCACATGGCTAGGAGTCGTCGAGCTTGCAAGAGACAAGATGTGGACACCAAATGTGTGGCATATGCTCGCCTTCGTAAGCCATCACAGTTGTATATGAGTGGGGTCCTCTCAGATCTATTATTTATTCCTTCTAGTTCTTGTGTTTCCCTTCGGTTTCGGTGATGGATAATCGTATTCATCACGGTTATGTAATCGGGACATGAACCATGATATTGTATGACACAATTTGGCCCAGTAGAGAATGGTTGGACCTGGAATGGTTAAAAAAGCTCAGTAATTGGGTTCCCCCTTATCTAAGGTAGCCATGTTATTCCATCAAGATCCGAGTGAAGGTGGTTGCGCTTTCGGCTACACAGTTGCTCATAGTGCCCCCTTTTCTTAAGCGTAGCGACCTAGGATTTAGTCAGCATGGTAGAATGTTAGAATACGAGGAGAGTTAGTGCTAAGCATTTTTCATCACAGTGTGTAGATTGTGTAATTTTTTAGGTGTGTTTCCTTCGTTTAGATGCTTAGAGTTATCCTATATTTATGTGAGGATCCTATGAAAGGGTAATAGTTGGACGCATGATTTAGGCTTAGTGGTTTTTTAACCCTTGATTCGAGCGATTAATGATACCACATTAGTTTCAAGTTTTAACTAAGTCAGGTAATGAGGACAACTCGA
Source organism: Sambucus nigra (assembly GCA_949130495.1). NCBI lineage: Eukaryota > Viridiplantae > Streptophyta > Magnoliopsida > Dipsacales > Adoxaceae > Sambucus > Sambucus nigra. The sequence goes on along the minus strand of OX422214.1, from coordinate 322,460,467 downwards.
AAATTCATGAAATCAGGGTGTGTAATCCTAGTGTTTGAATAAATTCTTAATGATAAATCAGGTATTGATTGTATTGAGGTTTACCCTACGGTGAGTATCGGTCATGAAAGGGTGTTGCCTAATAGGGGCAATGATATTCTTTTCTCATTAGAAAAGGTAGTGCTAGGACTCGACTAAGCATGATCATCGAGAAGTGGAGACTAGAGTACTGCAGGTAAATTTGAGGACTAGCTTGAGGATGTGCATTAAGTCGTGTTGCATGACAAACTTTTTGGTGACAAACCCATGAGTGAGCGTACCATATTATCTTGGCATTCAAGGAATTTGACGAGTTAGTTTTATAGAATTCCAATTACTTAAATTAGAAATTAGTAAACCTTATAAGCGTGGTGATTGACGGATCGATAATTTCGGGGATGCAATTTCCTAAGAAGGGAAAAATGTAATACCCCACACCAATATTTTATTTATTTCTCTCCATAAGTGTAATAATAGAAATACATCAATATTTGGGTCATTATGAATAGGTTTATATTCTTATTTAGCTATTTTCGAGGCTCGACGAAAATTATTGGAAGACTGCGGGTTAAAATTAGAATTTGGAAAAATTAGAAATTGGTCAACCGAACGAGTTCAAGTCGTTCAAACGAGAAACCGAGGTCGTTAGAAGTGGAGATCAAATGAGGTTCGAATGAGATCCCACTAAATAACAGGTCCAAGTTGTTCAAAGGACGTTCGAAGCACAAATCGATCAAGAAACTTTTCTCATTCGAACGAGAGGTCTTTATCGTTTGAACGACGTTGCCTATAATTTTTAAATCGGGTTGCCCTTATGTGCGGATGTGTTTGTGGTCATTGGATTGATGAGATGTTGAGGTCTAGTGAGCCCAAATCGGTTGAAATCAGGACTTTTCAAGGATTTGGGTGTTTTCATAAGGTTTCTATGGGTTATTTTGGTTTATTTTAGTTAGAAGGAGAGAGAGAGAGAGAGAGAGAGAGAGAGAGAGAGAGAGAGAGAGAGTGGGGTGGGTATCCCCCACCATTTCATAATTTCTTCCCCTCTCTCCACTATAAACCACAATGTTACCATCATTCTTCTCCCTTATGCTACCGTATTCTTCTAGTATCCCCCCATATACAAGCACCAAATACCCATTTCGACCATTGTTGTGTGGAGCTACAAAGCTTGGAGCTGCTGTTTGGGATTTTGGATAAGACAAAGATGGATGGTTTATGAAGCTTGAAGAGGGTTTTGATGAAAATTTAATGGAGACAATCTTGGTGGAGTTAGGCAATCTCTCTAAGGCCACATTTGGAGGTGGGAGGTTGCTATCTTCTTAGAAATTTATGCCCACCACTGTTAGACCTCCATTTAAGGTGAAAAACTCTACTCTTAGTTTAAAGATTGTATTTACATATTAGTTGTCTTGTTATTAGATTATAAGTGTAGGATGCAATTGAATAATTGATGGGTTTCAAGTAAATTGATATTAAAAAAAATTAGGGAATAAAAATGGTGTAAGAAAGTTATTTTGTTGGAAGTAAAATACGAATGGGTATTTTAAGGTTTTCTTGAAATAAAGATTTGAGATTTTATGAAAAATGGTGTATTTCTAGAAGTTGATGTTAAACATTTTATGGAATAAAATGTTTGAAAATGATATTTATCATTCTACAACACTTAGTGGAATAATGTTCCAAAGTTTCTTGCGAAAATATATATTTTACAACAGTTAGATATTTGTTGAGTTTTGAAGAAACAAAAATGTCTCTTAGTCTTGTAAATGGTGTATTTTGCATGCAATATACATTTTTGGATTGGATTGTATGTTTGGCCCATTTAATAGGATTTTTGGAATTAAAATCCATTTTCTCAAGTATATAAACTTGTAGTATTTTGATGATAAAGGGTTGACAGTATGATAAGCGTAAGGTTGTAAGACTACATCTGTTAACAAAATGAAAATGGAATTTTCTTATACAATTAGACTTTAAGTGTAGTTGGATTTCTTGGATAAAGAAAGTAAATAAATGTCTAACTTAAAAAATTAGTTAGTAAAAATGTTAAGTAAGTGGTAATGGTTAAAACATTGAGAAGTTGGTGCGTGTAACTTAATAACGTTCGAAAGATTAACACTTATTAAATTGAAAGAGAAATAATGGAATAAAGATGTTTCCAACTTGAAAGAGTGGTATTTTGGAAAATAACACTCATAAAATGGAGAAAATGATAAGTTTGGAAACAAAAAGGGTAAAATCGTAATTTTATATAAAGTGAAAGATTTTTATGAAATAAAAATGTGAGAAATGTGTTACAGAAATTGGTCCTAAATGAACATGATTTTTGAATAAAATTAATGCTAAAGTGTAAAAGACATGAAATGATAATTTTCAAAGTGTAACATAAGTTATGGTTAAATATCGGATTTTGGCTACGACCGGGTAGAAAGGGAAAAAGGGGAATAATGTGTACATTTGCAAAATGTTAAAAAATATTAAAAGGAACTCGGATGACACCGTAATAATGAAGGAGTGCCGGGAGCGCTGGCGTGAAAGCCCCAAAAATGACTAGCCAGAGCATATGGTGGCGTCGCAGGCGGTGTGGAGCCCGTTAAAGTACGCCATTTATTGAAAGATTCCGAAAAAAATATTAAGAAATAAGGAACATGTCAAGGAATGAGTTGTGTGGTACAATGAAATAACAAACTAAGTTGAATGAATTAACACATGTTCCGGTAAAGATTAAAGGGGACAAGAAATGCAAAAATTGATTAATATCCATAAAATAAAGGAAAGGTAAAGTATAGTGAGTAAATAAGTCGTTAAGTAACCTAAGAAGGTTTAACTCATAATTAACACAAGGGCGTGTTTGTGAAATATTTTCAAAAGTATTTTTTAACACGGTGTTCGCGTGTGCTGAAAAGATGATTTTCAATTAAAACACTAATGAGAATTGGTTTAAGAAACAGCTTTCGGTTAACAAAGTGTAGTCGTTTCAAATATTTGACCGTGTGTGTTAAATAAAAGAACAAATGTCAAATTAAGAGAGAGGAAGTCTTTTATAAGATTAAGGTAAATTAATAGGGATAAATAAAGTTTTCGAAAATAAGGTGGTTCCATGCATTAAGTACATATGTATGTGCATATATATATAAATTAGTTACAATACAAAAGGAGATACTTTAAGTAGGTATGATATCATTTAACACTTCCAAAGACTAGAAGTGATTCGATAGTTCACTGTCGAAAAGGACAATAGTTACATTGCTCAAGGTTTTAAAATGGGGCCCACTGAAAGTGATAGAACAAACAAATATTAAAGATCAAATATATATATAAAGGATTTCATGCATACTCAGTTTGCATACCCTCTGTGCGGATCATTTTTTTTAAATAGTAAAAAAAATAATTTTGAGCTAACTTTTTTATGTTTTCTAAACATTTTAGTAGGACCAGGAAAAACATCAACTCAAAATGAATTGTGTTGCTATTTTAAAAAAATCGATCAAACTTTGTGAGTTTTTAAGTTGTTAAAAACGGGCAAAGTTTGATCGATTTATATATATATATCAAGGTGGACTGGGTTTTATCACGAGGGCAAATTTATCGCCGTACCCTCGACAATATATTAAATATAATATTCATATTTTGTTGTCTTAAAATTTAATATAATATAATATCAAACGATGTTGTCTTGAAATTTTGTTTTGGCGGGTGGGGTTTTAATTAGTTATTTTGAGACACATTGTATATTTGATTGACACTTTGTATATTTAGACCATTTGAATGTTGTTGGACTGTTTGTTAATTGTTAAGTAGGGTGGATAGTCCTACAAACAAATGAGATTATGGTCGTTTTTTTTAAATTACATTTTTGTCGTTTTGCAATTACATACTTTGGAGATTTTTGTCTTCTTGCAGTTACGTACTTTGAAAATTTTCGTCATTTTGTGATTATCAGCGTGCCTTTAGGCACGGGCATACCCTAGTATGTATATATATATATATATATATACGCACACAATTATGAAAATAACGGCGTACCGCGTGCTCTAGAAAACCACCACTCAATTCTATCTCCAATAATCTTCACCACACATAAATCCTCAAATCAAATCAGATCGCTGCATTGATATCAGACACACAATTTTTATACTAATGATCTTCCAAATAATTAACGTCTCCGAAATCTACTCTAAGTAACCTCACATCAAGCTCACTAATTCTAAACTCAATGCCTACAACATCCTTAACATGAAATTATATATCTCCAAGAAACACATCTAACACATGTGCTAGACCCTCTACCTTAAGGAGTACGAATCAATAAAGAGAATCAAAGATCGATAACTCAGAAGATAAACGGACTCATAGCCTACTAGACCTAAAACAATGATCTGATACCATCTGTAACACCCTGCTAAATTCTGGCGTCAACGACCACCAAATCTAAGTTGGGCGCGAGTAAATAAAATACCATTCTTAGTCTGAGACAAATATGAGACATAAAGAAAAGATTCCACAAGATCAATAATTGAATCAATCCCATAAAAACTTTGTAACCAAATGGCCCAATCAAAACCATAAATTGTGTCTAAATGTAAATACGAAGGAAAGAAAACTAAACTAAACTAATACGCATAAAATAAATAACTCCAGCTGCACCTCCAAGAAAGTCTCCAAATTATCCTATGTATGTTCTCCAAACTTATCCTGAAAAAAGTTAGTCAACGCACGAGGTCAGAGCCCCGAGTGTAAATACACACCACTCCCCTCAAATAGGGTCCATGAACCCAGACAGTAACAAAATACAAGATAAATATCACAATGGAATATTTTAATTAATACGAGATAATTAAATGCAAGAAAGGTAAATTACTAACCACACCCAAAGGTTCTTATAAAATCCCCACCAATATCATTTTAAATATCCCACAGTCCCAAAATTGTTTATTTAATTAAATTTACCCAAATTATCATTCTTCTCACTTTTTATTATGGCGGTCCTCCCATCCGGGGTGGTAATTTCCACCAAAGTTTAACAGTTTTCCTTCCCAAAACGCTAGCCAAATCGGTTTAAACTGTCGACCACCCGCAATTTCACAATGTTCTACACACGACATGCCATAAATCGCTAGCCAACTTGTTTAAACTGTCAGTCCGTGCACATTATGTCGCCACAAATTTTAATACCCGTTTTTATCTTAGGCATTGATTCTCATTTTCTCATTTCACAATTAACAAATTATCCCACCCTTTTAATCGATGTGAGATCCTCAAAATACCCCTTAGTCCCATGCCTAAGGGTCCCGAAGTACACATACGTCCTGACCTTCATATATGATGGATCACCAATACAAAACACGTCCTTGTCTCATACCTAGGCTAACTAAAAGACGATATGACGTAAAAATATGCCCCACCTCGAAATATAAAATCCCCACAAATTTATGCTCACTAGTCCCAAACCTAGCACGCATAAATTATCACCAAGGCCTACCCGCTAGTCCTATACTTAGTAAGCTTCCTAAAAATTGGGTTGAGCAATATACTAATTCAAAGCCCCTCATCCCCGCGATGGAAAACGTGAATGAAATAAATCACACAATACATAATTCATAAGAATAACATAGCACATAATCATAAAAGTCCCAATTCAATTTAATTCAATGAATAGCACTGTCGTCGTCTTCAACATAATTATTTACGTTCAAAAAATATTAAATTAGTTAACATGCAACAATATTCAATACGTCATAATCGTTCTCTTTTATAAGTCATCTAATTTTTATAAGAGTGAGCGCATCCCAATAATCACATAAATAGTCCCATAAAAATTCTATATGAGACCTTACACCCAAAAATATTAAACCCAAAAATCTAACCTATGAACCCAAGGGTTTCAAAGATTAAATCATATTCAAAATTTTCATAAAAACTGTACCAAAATTTAAGTGTCCACTTTCTCTAATTAAGTTACTAATTGATTTTAATAAAAAAAACACGATTAAGGGTTTAGGCGACACTTAAAATGCATAATACTAAAGGAAAGGAATAGAGTATTCATGCCTGAGGAAAAATCATTTGACAATTTTGATTAGACGGTTGAATTCCTCTCAAAAAATTAGCAAAGAGTTATTCTTGAACAATCTTGAGAAAACACCAATTAAGCCTTCAAATATTGAGTCAAACACTTGAATAAGTTTAGGGCTAAAGTTTGAAGATGAAAGGGAATAATTTTGGAGAGGTCTTGTGGTTAAATAGTTGATGAAAAGGTTATTCGAAAAGCCAAGCCATAACTTTGTTGATATACAAAGGATTAAGAGTTTGATTAAGAAAAGAGTTCTAATCAGATACAAAAACAAAAAAAAAACATTATGTATGATCGCACAGTTTGAATAACCTGAAATTTCTGGACGTCGTAGCTGAAGATGAGAGGAAGCGACACAAAAAATTCCAGCTAGATCGAATATTTTTATATATTTCTTTTTCTAGAGAGTTTTATGTTTTGAGGACTCTTAGAGAGTTTTATGTTTTGAGGATTCTTTTAAACGACCCAAGACTTATATATACTCATATTTGGAGTCTTTTATGATAGTTTTTTCAAATTTCGAATATAAAAACCAACATATTTAATTATTAAAAATAATTAAATCCAAAATTTTATTTTTCTCGAATTTTTAAATTAATTAAATTTTAATAAAAAAAACACGGGGTGTTACATACTTCCCCACTTGCAAAGTAATTTCATCCTCAAAATTAGAGGAAGCATAAACATCAAACGTAAATCACGAAACATAAATAAGTCTCACATACGCCTACTCATTGAATGCAATAATTGTGCGCCCATACACTCAATCCTATGCGCACCCACCCGCCGAACAATAAAAATAATATATATATATATATATATATATATATGAGAAAATAATGGCGTACCATGGGCGCTAGCAAATCACCACTCGATTCTATCTCCGATAATCTTCCCTACACATAAATCCTCAAATAATATCACATCACTGCATTGATATAAGACATACCCAAAATTTATACTAATGATCTTCCAAATAATTAATGTCCCCAAATCAACTCTAAGTGTCCTCACATCAATCTCACTAATTCTAAACACAATGCCTACAACATCCTTAACACACAATTATATATCTCCAAGAAACACATTTAACACGTATGCTATACCCTCTACCTTAAGGAGTACAAATCAATAAAGGAAATCAAAGATCGATAACGGGGAAGATAAATGGACTCATAATCTACGAGACCTAAGACTATGCTCTGATACCATCTGTAACACCCTCCTAAATTCTGGTGTGGGTCGCCACCAAAACTAAGCCAGGCATGAGTAAATAAAATATCATTTTTAGCATGAGACAGATACGAGACATAAATAAAACAATCCACAAGATCAATAATTGAATCAATCCCATAACAACTTTGGAACCAAATGGCCCAATCAAAACCACTAATTGTGTCTCAATGTAAATACGAAGGAAAGAAAACTAAACTAAACTAAACTAAACTAAACTAATATGCATAAAATAAATAACTCCAGCTTCACCTCCAAGGAAGTCTCCAAATAATCCTACGTAGGTTCTCCAGACTTATCCCAAAAAAGTTAATCAACGCACGAGGTTAGAGCCCGAGCGTAAATACACACTACTCCCCTCAAATAGTGTCCATGAACCTAGACATTTGCATTATACAGGATAAATATCACAATGGAATATTTTAATTAATACGAGAGAAGTAAACGCAAGAAAGGTAAATTACTAACCACACCCAAAGGTTCTTATCAAATCACATTAATATCATTTTAAATATCCCACAGTCCCGAAATTGTTATTTTAATTAAATTAACCCAAATTATCATTCTTCTCACTTTTATTATGGCGGTCCTCCCGTCCGAGGTGGTAATTTCCACCAAAGTTTAACATTTCTCCTCGTCAAAACGCTAGCCAAATCCATTTAAAATGTCAATCCCCCGTAATTTGACAAGGTTCCACACACGACATGATATAAATCGCTAGCCAACACATTTAAAATTTCAACCCCCGCACATTATGTCGCTACAAATTTAATACTCATTTTTATCTTAGGCATTAATTCTCATTTTCTCATTTCACAATTAAAAAATTACCCACCCTGTTAATCGATGTGAGATCCTCAAAATACCCCTTAGTCCCATAACCAAGGGTCCCCAAGTGCACACACGTGTTATCCTTCATATTGGATGAATCACCAATATAAAACACGTCCTAGTCTCATGCCTAGGCTAACGAAAAGACGATAAGACGTAAAAACCTTTCTTAACCCGATATATAAAATCCCCACGAATTTACACCAACTAGTACCAAACCTAGCAATCATAAATTATCACCAAGGCCTACCCACTAGTCCCATACCTAGTAAGCATCCTAAAAATTGGGTTGAGCAATATACTAACCAGAAGTCCCTCTTCACCGCGGTGGCAAATGTGAACGAAATAAATCACACAATACACAATTCATAAGAATAACATAGCACGTAATCATAAAAATCCCAATTTAATTTAATTCAATGAATAACACCGTCGTCGTTTTCAGCAAAATTATTTACGTTAAAAAATGTTAAATTAATTAACACGCGATAATATTCAATACGTTATAATCGTTCTATTTTTTAAGCCATCTAATTTTTATAAAGTGAGCATCCCAATAACCACATAAATAATCCCATAAAAATCTATATGAGAACCTACACCCAAAACTATAAAATCAAAAAATTTGACCAAAGATAAAATCATATTCAAAATTTTTAAAAAACCAGTCCCAAAATTTATAGGTTCACTTTCTCTAATTAAGGTACTAATTTTTTTTAATAAAAAACACATGATTAAGAGTTTAGGCGACACTTAAAACGCATAATACTAAAGAAAAGGAATAGAGTATTCATGCCTGCATAAAAATCATTTGACAATTCTGATTAGACGGTTGAATTCCTCTCGAAAAATTATCGAAGAGTTATTATTCAACAATATTGAGAAAACACCAATTACGCCTTCAAATATTGAGTAAAACACTTGATTAAGTTTGGGGCTAAAGTTTGTAGATGGAAGGGAATAATTTTTGAGATGTATTCTGGTTGAAAAGTTTATGAAAAAGTTATTTCAAAAGTCAAGCCACGAATTTGTTGATATATACAGGATTAAGAGTTTAATTAAGAAAAGAGTTCTAATTAGATACAAAAATTAAATAAAATATCTCGGATGATCGGACTAGTTGAATTACCTGAAATTTTGGGATGTAGTAGTTGAAGATGAGAGAAGCTACACAAAATATTTCAGCTCGATTGGATGGTCGAATATTTTTATATATTTCTTTTTCTTGAGAGTTTTATAATTTGAGGACCCTTAGAGAGTTTTATATTTTGGGGACTCTTCTAAACGGTCCTGGACTTATATATAATCATGTTTGGTGTCCTTTAAGATAGCTGTCCAAATTCCGAATATAAAAACCAAAATATTTAATTATTAAAAGTAATTAAATCGAAAATTTTATTTTTCTCAAATTTTCGAATTAATTAAATAATTAATTATTAAAACACGGGATGTTACATACTTCCCCACTAGCAAATGAATTTCATCCTCAAAATTAGATGAAACATAAACATCAAACGTAAATCGCGAAACATACAATAAGGCTCACATACGTCTACTCGTCGAATGCCATAATTGAGCACCCATGCACCCAATCCTACGCGCACCTACCTGACGAACAATAAAATAATATATATCATTATATATATATATATATATATATATATATATATATATATATATATAGTAACGGCGTACCACGCGCTCTAGTAAATCACCACTCGATTCTATCTCCGATAATCTTCACAACACATAAATCCTCAAATCAAATCACATCGCTACATTGATATAAGACATACCAAAAATTTATACTAATGATATTCCAAATAATTAACGTCTCTAAAATCAACTCTAAGTATCCTTACAACAACCTTACTAATTCTAAACTCAATGCCTACAACATACTTAACACAAAAATATATATCTCCAAGAAACACATCTAAAATGTATGCTAGACCCTTAACCTTAAGAAGTACGAATCAATAAAGGGATTCAAAGATCGATAATGCGGAAGATAAACGGACTCATAACCTATGAGACCTAAGACCATGCTCTGATATCATCTGTCACACCCGGCTAAATTCTGGCGTCGGCCGCCACGAAAACTAAGCCGGGGCCAGTAAATAAAATATCATTCTTAGCATGAGACAGATATGAGACATATATAAAACAATTCACAAGATCAATAATTGAATCAATCCCATAACAACTTTGGAACCAAATGGCCCAATTAAAATCATAAATTGTGTCTCAATGTAAATATGAAGGAAAGAGAACTAATCTAAACTAAACTATTACGCATAAAATAAATAACTACATCTTCACCTCCAAGAAAATCTCCAAATAATCCTATGAAGGTTCTGCAAACCTACCTGAAAAAGTTAGTTAATTCACGAGGTCAGAGCCACGAATATGAATACATACTACTCACCTCAAATAGGGTCCATGAACCCTGATAGTAGCATTATACATGATAAATATCACAATCGAATATCTTTTAATGAAAAAGAGGTAATTAAAAGTAAGAAAGGTAAATTACTAACCACCCCCAAATGTTCTTATAAAATCATACCAATATCATTTTAAATATCCCACAGTCCCAAAATTGTTAATTTAATTAAATTAACCCATATTATCATTCTTCTTACATTTTGTTATGGCGGTCCTCCTGTCCTCGGTGATAATTTCCACAAAAGTTTAGCACTTTTTTCTTGTCAAAACGCCAACTGAATCGGTTTAAACTGTCGATTCTCCTGAATTTGACAAGGTTCCACACACGACATGACATAAATCGCTAGCCGACCCGTTTAAACTGTCATCCCCCGCACATTATGTCGCCAAAAATTTTAATATCCATTCTTATCTTAGGTATTAATTCTCATTTGCTCAATTTCATAATTAACAAATTATTCCACCCTTTTAAACGATGTGAGATCCTCAAAATACCAATTAGTCCCATATCTAAGTGTCCCCAAGTACACATATGTCCTATCCTACATATAGGATGAATCACCCATGCAAAACACGTCCTAATCTTATGCCTAGGCTAACGAAAAGACTATATGACATAAAAATCTGCCCTAACCCAGAATATAAAATCCCCACGAATTTGCACTAACTAGTCCCAAACCTGGCAAGCCTAAATTAGCATCAAGGCCTACCCACTAGTTTCATACCTAGTAAGCATCCTAAAAATAGGGTTGAGCAATATACTAAGCAAAAGCCCCCCGTCCCCGCGATGGAAAACGTGAATGAAATAAATCACACAATACATAATTCATAAGAATAACATAACACGTAATCATAAAAGTCCCAATTCAATTTAATTCAATGAATAACAATGTCATCATTTCCAAAATAATTATTTACGTTCAAAAAGTGTTAAATTAATTAACATGCGACAATATTCAATACGTCATAATCGTTCTCTTTTATAAGCCATCTAATTTTTATAATAGTGAGCGCGCCCCAATAACCATATAAATAATCCCATAAAAATTCTACATGAGAATCTACACCCAAAACCATAAAACTCAAAAATCTAACCTACGCACCCAAGGATTTCAAAGATTAAGTTATATTCAAAATTTTCATAAAAACAGTCCCAAAATTGAAGTGTCCACATTCTCTAATTAAGTTTCTAGTTGATTTTAATTAAAAAAACACATGATTATGGGTTATGGCGACACTTAAAACACATAATAATAAATCACTTAACAATTATGATCAGACGGTTGAATTCCTCCCAAAAAATTTGAGAAAACACCAATCAAGCCTTCAAATATTGAGTCAAACATTTCATTAAGTTTGGGGCTAAAGTTTGTAGATGAAAGGGAATAATTTTGGAGAGGTCTTCTGGTTGAAAAGGTTATAAAAAGTTTATTTGAAAAGCCAAGCCACAAATTTGTTGATATATAAAGGATTAAGAGTTTGACTAAGAAAAAAGTTCTAATCAGTTACAAACACTAAAAAAATATTTCGGATGATTGGACCGTTGAAATTACATAAAATTTTGGAAGGTAGTAGCTGAAGATGAGAGGAAGCTGCAAAAAAAAAATTCAGCCCGATCGGATGGTCGAATATTTTTATATATAATTTTTTCTAGAGAGTTTTATGTTTTGAGGAGTCTTAGAGATTTTTATTTTTTGAGGATTCTTCTAAACGGCCCAAGACTTATATATACTCATATTTGGAGTCTTTTAAGATAGCCTTCCGAATTTCGAATATAAAAATTAATATATTTAATTATTAAAAATAATTAAATTCAAAATTTTATTTTTCTTGAATTTTTGAATTAATAAAATAATTAATTAATAAAAGCACGGGGTGTTACAAATTCATCATTTTTTTACCCGGATTCTTTTTGTTGGCGAAAACTCTTAATGGATAATCATGAGTTCAGAAACCTTGGCTCTAACGCCACATGTAAACATCATCAAAAGAATATGTAATTAATAATTTTATATTCATCTATAAATTTAACATAACAGATGAGTATCCAATTATACATGTTATCTGTTCTTTAACAATACAAAACGTTATGTATGATATATTTTAACGCTAGAATATTAGATCAACATGATTATCACATATAATCATTATGTGAACTATAAAATGATATTATAATCGCATACCTCCATCATGTCGCAATTGGAAAGATTAGCCAAGCAGCGGACCTTAAGGATGTCTGGTAAAACTCAATTTTGAACCAAGACTTCCTCTTATATACGGTAAGAACATATTCTAATTTCAGCAGTTTCCAACGGTTAGACCTTCTTTTATAGTCCAAATACTATTTGAAATTAACTCTCATTGAGGATTTAGAGTTCTCTCCCTTATCCTATAATTTCATTATGTTGTCTCTTACTGTGTGTGAATGATGGAAAATCAGTCACTTATGTACAGTCAAGGATATGACCTAAATCTTTAACAAGTTACTTAATCTCAACCATCCATTAAAGTAGACACTCAAAAGTCCTTTTGACTCTTGATATTTTGAGTGGCCTTTCATCAAGCAAAGTGACTCTTAATATTAATATTATTGTAGAGAACATTATATATAAGTATTATTTACAATAATTCTAACACATACGAGTTATTATTTTAGCGTCATAGTTGTTTTTATCCCGTCTGCTATTTTTGGAAATTTACATGATATAATAACTTGTGAAAACATTTCCTGTTTTGTTTTTTTTAAATTTGGCCATCGAGGTGTTAGTTTGGGTTGTGATTTTGAAGGATTATCATCTAGAAATCGTTATTAATTATATTTTCAAACAACGAAGGGTTATTGTGTAATTGGTATTTTACAAGACGTATTAGAACTTGCTAGTCTGGGACTGGATACATAACAAAAATTCTTTCCCGGAAAAGGGAGTGAAAAAGTGGTGGGATATGTTGCTTCGTTCTTATAAGGCATATTAAAGTTGGCAAACGTTCACTTTCAAGATACTGAAATTCTTTTTGACTAGCAAGTTGAATATAAGTGCGAGTGGGCAATAATTATGCTATAACTAAAGAAGCAATGCCAATATTATTTATAAAGGTACAAATAAATTGACCCAAAAGTAAACCACTGCTTGACCAGTAATATGTGAACGAGTCCAATTAATGTAAAGAATTCATCGTGAAACTATTGGACGGGTTTGTTTATTACGTTTGGCTGGTGAGAGGATGGTAATGACATAAGGTGAGCAAAATACTGAAAATACTAGCAGGGTTAAGTTCCGGTGTACGATGGTGAGAGAGGAGGTGGAAGAAAGTCGGGCACTCCAAAAATATAGGAACGTTGTCATCAGGAAGTGAACAAAAAGAACAAAGCGGTGAAGTTAAACGATGAAAGTGATATAATATATCAGCAGTATGTAATGCACACCAAAGAAAGAATTTAACTAACAATGCATCGATTGGATAGTAAATTGTGCATATTTATTAGGGATCCAAATTAGAATATCAGGTGATGGCCTTGCCTATGATTTCATATAGTACATCAGTAGGATGTAATGAGGCTAAAAAGGGAATATTCCAATTCTTGGAGTGAGAAACGAAATGCTTGACAGGTAAAAATAAAATTTGAATGGATACCTCAGCACACAGATTGACAAAAGGGAGATCCCTTAACCAAGTGAGAAATCCAAAAGAATGTCGACAGTACCCAGAATCCATTTGATGTCATTTTTAAATTTAGAAATGTATGTGGTATGGGTTTTTTCCAAAAACAAGACTTTGAGCATTAAGGATATCAGTATTATAGAAATATTTGTTTTTTTAAGTGTGACGCCAAAGATTCGTGGATTGTGCGAAGAGTTTCCATTAATGTTTGCGCATGGAACATTCGTTAAGTAGTGGTAAAATTTTCACCACAAGACCTCCACGCGAATATTTTTCTTTTCATTTCAAGTTTTTTCAAAATTAAAATTTTGAAGTGTGTAAGCAAACATAAGGTAAGCTCGGATAACCGAACTCGCTGAATTTATTGAAGTAGTATGCCCAACGTAAGAAAGAAATTATTATAATTCTCATGAAGATGTTGATCAAGTTTCTCATGTAATTCAACAAACATTTATTTAGTAATGACCATTAATAAGGGGAAGTCCAAGATATATTTATTGTAGCCAAGTGCAGAGCGGATAAGTGCTGAAAGCATTTAAGTAGTAAGCCCACTCCAAGATGAGTGATCTCCTATTTTGACTTCACCAGAGCCTCCGGTATCACAATCAAGACAACGACATGTTCTCTTTCTCTGCCGTGATAAGTACATTGACCCAATGTCCGAATAGTGATATTTTTAATCAGTTGTGGAGTATGAGGACTAATAGTAACATAATACTTGCCATGATTAATAGTTTGGCTTGAAAAACTTCATAATTGATATAATATAGAGTGGAAATTTTAAAAGGTTTTAGCAGTAGGCTCAAAGAAGAAAATACAATAATCTCCAAAGGCAAGGCACGTAAGGCAGTTATTTTTTTTTAAATGTCCATAAATATCCTTTTTTCAAACAAAATCATCTAATGTCATTGTAAAAAAAATATGGAGATAAATGGTCCCCTTGGCGAAGACCACACAACAGGTAAAAAAAAAAAACAGGCCCAATATTGGCATACATAGAGTATTAAAAGAGTTTGAGGATAAACATTCCTTGATACATTTAACTAAGAAATTTTGGAAATCATGTTGATTTAAAATCCATTGAATACAAGGCCATTTTATCTGGTCATAGGCTTTGGATATACAACTTTTTGAAGCATAACCGCCCTGTTTTAGATTTCCTCTTAGTATGTAGAATTTGTTATTTAAGAAGAATATTATCTCAAATGTGACAATTAGAAACAAAATCATTTGCATAAGGAGTGTAACGGTCTGCCCTGAATTTGTAGGTTATTTGTGATCAACCCAGTCAGACCCGAGAGTTAGGTGTAAAGTGCAATAAAACAACCTATGTAAAGTTGTTAGCCCATTTTTATTTTAATTACATTTTACTTATTTTGCATATGAATCCACTTTCAATTTAAACTACATGAGGGACCCATGGAAAGCGTTCCCGGAGTCTAAGCATACAGAGCTACGAACGTAAAATAAAAGAGAGTACTTATTTGTATAACAATCTCAAAATATGAAACTGCACCCAACGTCTCGTAACAATGACGAGGGTGTGAGCCGAATGCTCAATGAAAAATATATAACAATGCTAGATAGAATCGAAGGGCAGAAAGAATACTCTAACACGATATACCCACATGCACACAATCTAACACCATCTACCATATTATAAGCATGTATAATTATAACTTCAACTCTTTGCCACTTACTTTTTTTAAATGCACGACCCCTTTAGGTGGCTTGACCCACTTGCCTTGGGCCCCACGCCATGTACCCCCTTTGATTGATAATATAGTATCCTCGAGCCATGTGCTAAAATAATTCTGAGTGAAATAATTGATAGTTTAAAATATATGTGCCTAGAAAGTGTTCATTTAAATAGTCATAGTATAAAAAATAATTCAAAAATAATAATATTTTCGTAAAAAGTACTTACAACTATTACCAAACACACCAGATAAAATTGAGAATGAATCAAAATAACTTTTTTTTTGTAACAACAATCAAATTTTAAATTCACTTAAAAAAAGAGAAAATAAAACTAGAAAGCCCAATAAATTAACATCACATAAATTAAAAGCTCAAAACTACACAAATGACACATGGACATGGGTTCATGTGAACAAATTATATCCCAAACCCATGTCTCTCAAATATTTTACCTATGTACACTATCAACACAGTTACACATAAGTGGTAACAAATTATATGATCACAAAAAAAAATTAAAAGCTAAAATAAATATATAGAGTACAAAATACAAATTTCTTTGAATGAAATACTCCACTTCATAAATACATAAGTACACGTAATAGAAGTGTTAGCAAACACATAAAAAATTAAAAAATCGAACATATTCTTTTTTATACCATTAAATTTTCTGTCCCATACGACTATGCATTTTTTTCTTAACATGTCATAAAACATATTAAATGTGTAGATAAATTTGTAAAAAATCTTATATAATATTAAACGACATTAGAATTTAGTGGAATAAATAAAAGAAAAAACAGTGTACTTAATTTAACTGGTTTATGAAAAAACATGAAGAAAAAAAAAGTGTCCTTTAACTGGTTTACGAAAAAAATGAAGAAAAAAAACAGTGTCCTTTAACTGGTTTACAAAAAAAAATTCTAATAGGGACTTCAAGAACAATAGCGACATGGAGATCGAGGGTCATCTTATGTCGATATTGTGTCAATCTCGCATCAACGCTACATGACAACGAAAAATAGATTTCCTCCATATCACAATGAATCTCCTGGTTCAGAGGAAATCATACCTTGAAAACTCCTCCCTATCTCTCTTACACCCAAACAGTACCCCAACTTTGAAATTCCAAAAACATATTGCATAGGGGCACTAAACCTGCATAGTAAAACGAACACAAATATCAAAACATATGTCTTGGAAATTTCATCAAACACATGTCGTGTAATGAAAAATATGCAACTGACCTTGTAAAACAACCTAAAATAAAAAAATAACGCACCGCACATAAACACACTGCATCAACAACCATTTTTCTTACAAAAAAACAACAAAAAGTAAATAAAGTAAAAATAAACAACAAATCTGAGAGTTAAAATCGTTGTAAGTAAGGGAGCTCAAGACTAGAAAAAAGTAAAAAAAATACCTCAATTAGTGTTAGAAAATAATTACAGTTTCATTAGGGACTGTATCTCAAAAAAATCAGTAATAAGCACCAATTAAGCACCATTTGGTACTGCTCATAACTACTGTATTGGCACTACTATAGCTACCATATTTCCAACAATTTCGCCACGACATTTCCTTTTACATTATTTATATTCTTCTATTCATAACAAAAGTGACGATCTTAAGAAAATTTGGTCATATATGTATATTTGTTCATTTCTTGACTCTGTACACCCATTGCCCATTTCTTGACTCTGTACGCCCATCTCTTGACTTTGTGCCCTTAACAATTTTGTTGCATGTAGAACCAAAAATGGTGAAAAATAATGAAGATTGAACAGGTATCAATCGTTATACCTATAACTTATGGCCCTCTTTAAAAAAAATTGAAGTACCTAAAACACATGTAGGTTTCCGATACATATATATACCTATAAGAACAGGTATCAATCATTTATACTTGTAATAATCATTTACATTATACCCCCTCTTTAAAACAAATTGAAGTACCTAAAACACATGTAGGTTTCCTATACATATATACCTATAAGAACAGGTATCAATCATTTATACATGTAATAATCGTTTACATTATACCTGTAAGATAGAAATAGGGGCATCATCTTAATACGTTAAGATAGAATAAAAAATGATAAGGTAAAAATCTCACACCAAGACCAAAAAAAGGCATCATCTTAATAAGTATATTGACATCTAAGATGTTTTATAAAGATGGTTTAGGCATTTGCAAAAGACCACAAAAAAATAATCTGAAACATTTACAATCCACTCTAGCTTAAAGCGAAACAACAAATAAAAATTCAATCTTTGAAAAGCACAAATATAAACGCAATACCTGATCTTTTGCTACCGTCGGCGACCACATATGCGGTGATTGTGTAGTATATATGTATTTGTAATCTTTATACATATATGGTGTGAGTAATATTTATAGGAATACATACCTCCCTAGTGCTATCATAGGAGGTTGCGTGATGTGGGTGAATCCCCTGGCTACTCATTGCGGGCGAGTATAATCCCCAGGTCATAGGCGTTCTGTATTTATATGTTGTGATTCTTTTAGGGAGTGAGACGCTTGGGGTATGATTCAGTCTCACAACCGGGGGAACTAGGTCCGCCTCCGCTACGTTTATTTTCATTTCACTGATTCGGGAAGCTAACCGGGTCGGCGTGTCCGGGTGGATCAGTATACTTGGGGTGGTGGCATTTTAGAGAAAACATTGGGTGAGTTATTACTCGGGAGGATGGTTATATATACGACATGTGTATGAATGTTGTAATGTGATGAAAGGTATATAAGAATGTAGATATTTATATACGAATAGAATACACAAAGTACAATTGTATTGAGTATATACATATATACGAATGTGGATATTTATATATGGGCGAATTACATGGAGTTAAAATGTAGTACTTGTATATAACTAGTGAGACTGTTATATAGTGCATTTAAAAAGGATTAATTAAGTTAATGCAATAAATAACTTATGAAATATAGGTAATAATTACTCCAGCTAGAGTAGTGTAACTAGGAGGGTTAAATAGGAAGCGTAAGGTTTTCCATTAGATAAGGGGTGAGTAGTATCTTAAGTGAGTGCGACACTAACTTAAATGTGAAGAGAATTCATGCCTTTTAGTTGTTGCATTTAAATTCATTTGCAAAATATTTTCAAAAGGATTTGGGCTTTGAGTCGTACTTGTAAAATATTTTCAAAACCTTTTAAGTGTCCAGCCACAGGGACGCTAAACATGACCATATGTTCCAGGGATGTGTAGCTGCAGCAGGTGTGGATACTTGTAGGATTTGGACTTAGTCGCTTTGGTTACTCCATTCCCAGAGTAGGATGCAGGACAGTTATTTCACTTGAGCATCTTGCCCTATCTATTTTATTTCTGTCAGACTTTGTATTCACATTTTTATTTTGTTGGATTATTATGTTGGATGTGGGATTTTTAGCTGTTGGTTTATTTAGCCAGTCTTTTATTTATTTATTCAATATTGATTTAGACCCAGTATTTGTGTGAATGGTTAAATTTATATTGTTGTCATTGTTCAATAAAAAGATTAAAATCTTGGCATCGGCTTTTTGAATACTAGGTGGTTAGTAAGTTTTAAAAAGTTTTTGACGGTGATGGTAAGAATGAACCAAATTATAAACCTCTTTTAATTTAATAAAGGACTGATCACCCGGTATTTATTTAAGCAAGGTGTCACAGATGGTATCAGAGAAGCAGGTTATAGTTTCCATAGGATCTGTGCAACTTTTCATGTTTTAGCTTAGCGTTCTTTGATGTAGAGTCTTATGATAGGATTGTTTTATTATTTACGTACGTGGATTTACGTAATTTTTCTATTATAAATGTATGAACGGTGAACTCATACATATCATTTTGAAATTTTAGTTTCCACGTAGGAGAGGTAGACCAGCTAAAGCAATATCAAGGGATAAGGAGAGGGTGACTTGTCAAGAGCCAGTGGTTTCACAGCCGCAACCACCAATAGGGAGGGTTATGACTGCACAGGTGATCGAAACAGTAGCCCATTCAGTCAATGCAACTATTACAATAATGGTCATTCATTTTCCACACCCCATCCACAGCCGCCAATGGCACTGGAGATCACTGACCATCTAGGGCCATCTGTTTAGCCGAGAGTCAGAAATTCCTTTCAGAAGGGCCACTCGCCAGAGTTTCAGGGTAGCTCTAATGTAGATGAGGCGTGTGTGTGGAAGAAGAATATACATCTACACATGTGCATGGGGGAGTGTAATAAGACGCATAATAAGATGTTAGTTACTTCCAGACTTACTAAAGCAGCATTGCAGTGGTGGGAGTCAGTTTCCAGGACCGAGGAGAGGGATATGATGATGATTACGGAGTTTTAGGTGCGATTTGAGCGTAATTATTTTTCGCAAACAATGGAGACTGAGATGAAAAATATGTTCAGTGAGATGGTCCAGGGTGATCGCTTCGTAATAGAGTATGAGGAGAAGTTCACCTGTTTAGCTAATTTTATGCCAGACAACATGAGTAACGAGGAGCGAAAGAAAGATAGATTTATAGATGGATTATCCTAGAGGATTAGGAAGCACTTGATCAGCAACCCATTATTGGTCATGTATACCGATGTCGTCAATGCAACATTATTACACTGGATCATTGCTTCCACATGAAGAAAAGAAAGAGAGGAGGTGAACCTAGCCACCAGGGCAAGGTAGGTGGGGGTACTGTTAGCGGAGTACATCAATAGGTTGGCAGGTAGTAAGGGAACGACTCTCGATAGGGGAATTCTGCCAAGACATTCAGATCTTGGGTCTATCAACCAAATGGTAAGGATTTTCTACAGGGCCAACAGGGTCCCGATCTGCAGTAGAACTTTTCTCCTCAGGGACGCCAGGGCCAAGGGAATGTCAGGAGAGGAGAGTATAGAGAGGATTAGTGTCCGTGAGGGTCTTGTAGGAAGTATTTCTTTTGTGGAGAGGGCGATCACATGAAGAGATATTAGCCTGATCGAGGCAGAGGGAAAATACAGGACAAGGTTCTGGATATACAACCATTACAGATGTTCATGGGTCAGTTCTGACTAAAGAATTTTGGCTAAGAACCCAAGGACTAGGAAAAGCAGAAGAATATGGAGGTAAATTATCTTTTTATCCGATGAGCATGGGGTATGTTTTTAGTTGCAAGGGAGATGTCACAATGTACGATTGTTATCACTAGGATTCGCGAGTGAGTCGGATTTAGTGGGTGCATTGGTCGTAATAACTATATTATAAATAGAATTAGCGTGGTGTAGCGGGGTTCTTTCGTGTTAACCGCGAGAGAATGTGGATGTACACTAAGAGGAGGTCTTAATTACAGGAGATATTGCTATTTTCTATAATTATAGGAGTAAGGTGGATAATTTTCCAAGTATCGGCTAGTTAGCGATGGTTTCGAGCTATAGTGGATAGCTATAGTAGGACTTGGTGTTCATTGTACTAGGGTATGGATTATTTCTTGTTAGTATCACCTGAGATAGGGTCTAGCTTATATATATGAATATATATGTTAAAATGTGTTTCATAATGAATATGCTTATATTGCTAATTTTAATCCCGTGGAGTAGGGACATTTACTGATGGGATTTCGGGTGGATAAACTTATTTTCGAGCGGGGAGACATAGCTTGTGATTTATTTCGCTCTGAGAAACTGGTAATAGTATGGGTGAGGTATTATATGTAATCTTTTGTAGCATAAGAGTGGGTGTGTATACTTTGTGTCGAGAGACGGGTATTTGGGGCTACGTGCTATGGACTGAGGGCCTAACGGATCTCAACGACTGGCAATGTTTGCTAGTAGTGTATCGAGGGGGTCCTTGATTGGATTTCATATTTTGAGACGTCCCACGCATGAAACTTAGCGCAATGTTGGAAGTGATCATATGTTTGGTCATTAGTATATGGATTTGGTACCTTGATTATTATGCATGTATGTATTTATAACTGTGAGTTAAAAGTTATATTACAGTTTAAGATTGGTAGAGTCGGGTATCATTTGTTCAGATAAGCGCGGGTACAGGGTGTATGGGCTCCCTTGCTAATAAATTTAATTTTAAATAATTCGCGATTAGAAGAACTAGAGATATGTGTAAAAATCTTAAGGGTGTGTGATTAGGGAGCTAGTCGAGGCTTATAGTACTAGGCTTATCTTAATTTTGAGGACGCAATGCCCTTGTGAGGCAGGGGGAGTATGTAACACCCCTTAATTCTGAGGACTTGGAATTTATTTATTTTTCGGTGAAATAGAACTTATTTTAATTTGAAGAAAATTTAAATTTAGGATTTGAAGAATTTAGTTAGATTTGAGGATTTATTTAATTTGGTGAATTGAGATTTAATTAATTCAGATCATTTTTTAGATTTCACATGTGTCGTATTTTGAGGTCAAAATTGGAGAATGTTATGAAGTAATTTGAATGACAATTCTGAGTGCACGGTTGATTCCGGATAGGTTGACATAGTCGAAAAAGAGTATCTGGGGGTAGTAATTGGGTCTCGGTGCATTTTTAGGCATAACCGGGCCCACACAGAGATGTTTAGGCCATTTTAATTTAGGCCACAAGTCTAACTTCGGTGTTAACACATTAAAACCTAAGTTTGAGAGTTTGGGGTGAAGACAACTCTAAAAGAAAAATATCATAAAACCCAAATTATAGGAATTTTGACAGGCACAACTAAAAAGGAAAAACCATAGTTCTATAGAGAAGAAAAGAGGGAGACAGAAGGGAGATTTCAGGGAGCCAAATCAAAGGAATTTTATTATGTTCTTTGTGGAATTTTCATCTAAACCAAAGGCATTCAGACTCTACAAATCATATATAGGAAAGTGGTTAATTTTCTTCAATGTCAATTTGTGATAATCGATTCATATCATAGTGGGTGTCGTAAAATCAATTATTTTTGGTTTGGTTTGGCATATAAATTGGGTCTTTAACTTATGGAACATTACTTGTAAATTTTGTATTGTGAAAGATTAATCTTTCTAGGGTACTGTCGGGGATTTAGGCTTGTAAATATAAGACCTTATGTTACCTCGTTAAATTGAGGATTAGTGAAATCTATTTGGGGTAGAGGGTTTTGAGAAATCGTGTATTTAGAGTTATAAATTTTGGAGAAAAATTGTATCCTGTCACTGATAAAATGTGATCAGCAATTATCAATTTGGGTCATTAGTTAAACATGGATTTGGGTTTTAAAAATCTGTTAAAATCGATCAAGTATTAAGGGGCTTTGAGAAGGAAAATCTGGGCAGAAAGTACGGAAGGTTCCATCAATGGAGGACAAACAAGAGGAGAAAGAAGAAGATAGAGAAATACTCAGGCGTCGTTTGCACGATCTCACCCATCATTTGAACGAAAGAGTGAATCGTTCGAACAACGTGGACTGTCCAGGCGCAATCATGGCTTATTTTATGTTTCAGTTGGAGGTGTTTATTTTAATGGTTCATGGGGAGCTAGTGAGTAAGGGTTTTATACTCTTTCATATTTAGGGATTTAATTAGGATGTGGGCATAAATAATTATGTGGAGACAAAAGAGTGAAACCTAGATTTTGGTTTTTGGGGTAATATATTCTAAGGAATGAATTGTGGGCTGAGAGAGAGAGAGTGTACGTGCATTTTGGTTGAGTGACACCATGTTAATAAATTAATTTAATGTTAACAAATTAATTAAGTTTAGACTCAAAAAATTGACTTGGATATTTTTAGGCCAGTGCTACGGGAAATAAGCACAGATTAGCTAGGTTTAAATTATATATATATATATATGCGGTGATTGTGTAGTATATATGTATTTGTGTTCTTTATAAATAATTGTGTGAATAATATTTCTAGGAATACATACCCCTCTAGTGCTATCAAAGGAGGTTGCGCGATAAGGGTATATCCTCTGGCTAGTTAATGAAGGTTGGTTATAGGCATCTTGTATTTATATGTTATGATTATTTTCGAGGGTGAAACGCTTTAGGTATGATTTGGTCCCATAACCGGGGGAGCTATGCCTGCCTCCTCTACGTTTATTTTTATTTCACTTATTTTTGGTGCTAATTGGATCGGGGTGTCTCGGTGGATGAGTATACCTAGGGTGATAGCATTTTAGAGAAAACATCCGGTGAGTTCTTACTCGGGAGGATGGTTATATATATGACATGTGTATGAATGTTGTAATGTGATGATACGTATATAAAAATGTAGATATTTGTATATGAATGTAATACATAAACTGCAATTGTATTGAGTATATACGTATATAAGAATGTGGATATTTATATACTAGAAAATTAGATGGAGTAAAAAGGTAGTACCTGTATATAACTTGTGATAGTGTTATATAGTGCATTTAAAAATGATTAACTAAGTTAATGGGATAAGTAACTTATGAAAGAAAGGTATGAATTACTCGGGCTATAATAGTGTGTCAAGGAATTTTCAGGACAACGCTAGTTAGACGGGGTAGTGTAACTAGGATGGCTAGATAGGAAGCATTAGGTCTGAACTTTAAATAAGGGGTGAGTAGTATCTCAAGTGAGTGCGACATTAACTTAAATATGAAGAGCATTCTTTCATTTTAATTGTTGTATTTTAATTAACTTGCAAAATATTTTCAAAAGAATTTGGGGACTGACTCGTACTTGCAAAATATTTTCGAAACATTTTAGGTGTCCAACCACAAGGGTGGCAAACTTGACGATCTATTCCAGGGATGCGTACCTGCAGCAGGTATGGTTGCTTGCAGGATTTGGACTTAGTCGCTTCGGTTACTCCATTCCTAGAGTAGGATGCAGTTTATTTATTTCGTTTTCTATTTTATTTCAGTTAGACTTTGTATTCAGATTTTTATTCTTGTAAAATATGATGACGGTGTGTGATACCGATTTAAATTAATTCGCAAGTTTCCAATTAAACCTTATTTAATTAGAGTATATTTTTAAACCAAATTAATTCAGCCCCTAAACATGCAACTACGTGAATGCGAGTGTCAAACCATAAACAAATAAAGCATAGGACACAAATTTCAGGGAAAATCCCCAAAGGGAAAAACCTTTTATTTCTAAAACTTTAACAAGTTTACAAGACCATTGACTTACATACCATCTTGCTTTCGCCCACAAAAGTAATGCATGGTGTCTTCGTCAAACCTCCAAAGAAATGGCTAGAAATAAATGAGCAATGGTTCGCACGCAGCTATACCACCAGGACGCGCGGTCCAAACACGCAGTCTGAAATCTTCATACGGAATCCTTCAACAATAGCATGCAACTGTCGGTTGTTGAGCTCTCCCCACAAAGAATGAAGAAAAGCAAAGTGTGTTCTTAAACACCAAAACAATTCACCAAAGCATATGGGATGTTTTATGAATTGAAAACAAAAAGGGATTAAACCCTAAAATAAGAAGTCAAAAAGAATTCTACAATTTCGCAGTTTTCTGACTTTCAAAATGCTGGGACTTTTTAATGAAAACGAAACCATTTAATGGGTATTTATGGAAAGTCTCACCGCATTGGTTGTCAAGCTCGTTCGAACAAAAAATGGATCTCGCTCGAATGAAGGACACGTGTCGTTTGAACGACATCGGGCAACATCTCAATATCGCTCGAATGAGATGGGATCTCGCTTGAACGACCTGGTATCAAAAATGAGAAATGCTACAGGACTTAGAAAAATTACTCATTCTCGAATTTTGACGAAAAAGTTTGCTCCAACACTTAGAAAATGTTTTGAAAAAATATCCCAAAGCTCTAAGTGCAAAGTTAAGGCATTTAAAACATAACCTTACCAAAGTAAACAGTGCGGAGGCTTTTTGATGAAGAACCTTGATATATTCGGATTCGTCTTGATGTCGATTGCTCTTGAACTTCTTCGACGGTTGTAACAGTATATGACATAATTAATTATGATGGACATTTATAAAAATATCTCCTTACAAATCTCCCCCTATGCCTCCGTCGGAACATACATAAAAACATCTGAATTATCAAATACTAAAAATGCATATACAAATCTACCCTCCCATAAATCTCAAAACTGAAAAGGTACAGATTTGCAAGATCTCAAACTTTTTTTCAAAAACCTTCATCAAATCTCAAAGCTTTTCTCATCGGGGTGTGCAGCATAATGACATTCAATCTTTGTACCTACACACATGAGATTAAGAAAAACCTTCGTGACGCATCGAATATGAAATGATATAAGAATAAATCATTAATAAATTAAATCTCCCCCATAATGCCAAAACTACCCCATAACATGATAGTTCTTTCTCCCCCATGTTATGATGTCACCAAATAGACATATAAGAAGAAACAATCAAAACATAGAGTGTCACGAAAAAAGAATAACAATAATTGATCAAACTACACATGCAAAGGAGTATCTCAAAAGATTCCACAAACTATTTTCTGAATTTTTTAATTTTTTCAATGCAAAAATAATGTTAAAAAAGTTCACACCATGGATTTAACTAAAAAACCAAGTCGTGGAAATGGAATG
This sequence comes from Sambucus nigra, assembly GCA_949130495.1. NCBI lineage: Eukaryota > Viridiplantae > Streptophyta > Magnoliopsida > Dipsacales > Adoxaceae > Sambucus > Sambucus nigra. The sequence continues at coordinate 322,434,000 of OX422214.1, read as the reverse complement.
TATGAGTTTGAACACATTCGATAGGTAAATTAACCCAATCAATCATATGTGCATGATGAATACGTGTACACCTAACGAATGAACATAAAAATCCGTAGGTGTAAAATTGTTGAATTTAGATGACATCGTGTTATGCAAATCAACAAATCAAAGTCTAAATGATTTCCACCCCAATAACGTCCAAAACTATGTAACGCTTTTTCATGACTTTCAAGGACGTGAAAACCCATTTTAAATCCCATCAAAACTCCCTCATGCATATTTTCTTTTAGAGGTAATCTAAATTCTCAAATATTGGAGAATTGGTGCAAAAACTTAACGGCCCCTTTTTGACATGAATTCCTTTTTATTGCCTTTAAATTTTTTCGGGCTCTTTTAAATCTCTTTGGACCCCAGATAATAAAAATCCTCAATTTTTTAGGTCCGATATAACGGTGTCTTAGTATTCGAAAAGGTCAAATGTGAACCTTTCGCATCCCTTCCCCGTTTTCAAATAAAGCACACAAACTTGTAAACGGTTATTACATGCACAACTTTCTTGTCAAGTTTTATCGCTCTTGGTTCGTTTTAAGGACATGATTAAAGTGAAAACACCCAACCAACATGTGATAAAAAAGCACAATAATCAACAAAATTTGTGCATGTGTGCAATAAAGGAAATGACGAGTCAAACATGTAGGAAGTAACACTTAATTACATCTTAATGACTCCAAACATTATAAAGCACAAAGATGACATGATATATTGTCTCAAAACACTACCAAGTAATCACATGAAAAATGGAATGATGTTGTGACTCGGTCATCCTAAGTGTCCATCCATAAATGGTGTAAACAAAATAGAAAACTCTTTTTGGATTTTTCAAAAAATTTATCAAAATAAAATCTTTTTGCATTTTTTGAAATTTTCAAAAAAAATTATACAAAAGGTACACATGCCATAACACTAGTAAACACAGACACATATATATATATATATATCATGAAATCACAACTAGTATATGACAAACATGGAAACACAATCATCACTATGATATGGCAAGAGAAGAATCATGTTCAAGCACACGAGAATCAACTTGTCTTAAATCTAGCGGTTCCAAAAGTGATTTCCTAACCCAACAGGATGTAAGTCGTCGACACGGGGTTTTGGGAACCAATAAAACATTAGACTTCGACTCCCTAAGACTTCTTCCAAGATCAAAACAAAATCTCCTAAGGTGACCTTTCCAACCACAATATGAACATGTGTAAACAGGAGGAATGTTACCTGAAGTGTGATCTTTTCTAATGTCCTTGGGATTAATTGACCCTCTAAAACAGATAATGGTTTTGGCTTTATCACTAGAAGCATGAGAAGAAGATTAGCAATTACCATCACTATCAACCCTACTTGAATCATTTAAATCATTTTTTAACTTCACAATATTTGATTTAAACAACAAATTAGACTCTTCCAAAGACAGGGATTTCTTTTTCAAATTTCCAATAATTCCTAAAAGGGTATCTATCTCCCCCTCAATTAAGGCAAACTTTTTCCTAAGAGTCTCTTCACGTGACACAAACTCATTGATTAAAATATTTTTGTCCTCTTTGGAACAAACATAACCACTAGAATTTTTAAAGTCCTCTAATTCTTTTTTCTAAAAATAGGACTCTATCGTCACTCTCCTTCTTGTCAACTTTTAAGGAATCAAAGTCATTACACAAATTGCCAAAGTGTTCACAAAAAATATCTATTTGAGTTTGAAACGTTTGCAAATATTCAATCTTACTATTAAAACAAGAATTTTCTTTTTCCAAAATTTTAATTCTTTCGCAAAGTTTCAAATTCGTAAGTTTTAATTTTTCAGCACTGTCGTGAACTTTTTTAAAAATAGGCTCCTCATTAAATGGGCGTTCCATTGGGAAAATTGCAATTTTTCACAAAACTGATTTTAAAAAAAAATCAATATCACCCGATTTTGTGAAAAATATTAATACTCGATAAATTAGCGCAATCCGCTCTGATACGAATTTGACGACGTGAGAAGTAAAATTGTCTAAAAAAATCGTTGAAAAATTAGGATCATGCGTTAAATTAGCGTAACCCGCTCTGATACAAGTTTGTAAAATATGACGACAGTGTGTGATACCGATTTAAATTAATTCGCAAGTTTCCAATTAAACCTTATTTAATTAAACTCTATTTTTAAACAAAATTAATTCATCCCCTAAACATGCAACTACGTGTGTGCGAGTGTCAGACCATAAATAAATAAAGCATGCGACAAAAATTTCAGGAAAAGTTCCTGAAGGGTAAAACCTTTTATTTCTAGAACGCTGACAAGTTTACAAGACCATTTACTTACAAACTATCTTGTTTTTTCCCAAAAGATTAACGCACAGTGTCTTCATCAAACCTCCAAAGGAACAACTAGAAATAAATCAGTAATGGTTCGCACGTAGCTATACCACCAGGACGCGCGGTCCAGACACGCAGTTTAAAATCTTCATAAGAACTCCCTCCACAATAGCACAAATATGTCGGTTGTAGAGCTCTCCCCACAAAGAATGTACAAAAGCAAAGTGTGTTCTTGAACGCCAAAATAATTCACCAAATCATATGGGATTTTTGTGAATTGAAAACAAAAAAGGATTAAACCCTAAAAGAAGAAGTCAAAAATAATTTTGCAGATTCGCAGTTTTCAGTCTTTCAAAATGCTCAGACTTCTTAATAAAAATAAAACCATTTAATGAGTATTTATAGAAACTCGCACCACCTCGATTGTCGAGCTCGTTCGAAAAAAAGGGATCTCCCTCGAACGAAGGACATGTGTCGTTTGAACGACATTGTGCGACATCTCAATGTCGCTCGAATGAGATGGGATCTCGCTTGAACGACCTGGCGTCAAAAATGAGGAATGCTACAGGACTTAGAAAAATTACTCATTCTCAAATTTTGAGGAAAAAGTTTGCTCCAACACTTAAAAAATATTTTGAAAAAATATCCCAAAGCTCTAAGTGCAAAGTTAAGGCATTTAAAACATAACCTTACCAAAGTAAACAGTGCGGAGGCTTTTTGATGAAGAACCTTGATATATTCGGATTCGTCTTGATGTCGATTGCTCTTGAACTTCTTCGACGGTTGTAACAGTATATGACATAATTAATTATGATGGACATTTATAAAAATATGTCCTTACAATTCTATTGGATTATTATGTTGGATTTGGAATTTTTTGCCAATGGTTTATTCTGCCAGTCTTTTATTTAGTTATTCAGTATTGATTTAGACTCAATATTTGTATGAATGGTTTAGTGTATATTATTGTTATTTTTTAATAAAAAGATTAATATTTTGACTTCGGCTTTTTGAATACTAGGTGGTTAGTAAGTTTTAAAAAGTTTTAGACAGTGATGCTAAGAATGAAACAAATGCGAAACCACTTTTAATTTAAGAAAGTACTGATCACCCTAACACTCTAAACAAGCCTATACCCTCCGTTCTAATGTCTCAAAAAGCTGATACTCTCACTAACACTCTAAACATCCGCTCGTTTATAGTAGGACACTAAGGTCTGACTACTCCCGTCAGTCCTTTCTTTTACTTTAGGTTCGCAAACTCTTGTTGCACCTATACAATTTGGATTATTGCGCGCCTCCTACGACGTTCCATTTAAAAAACTTCAATCTCACTTATAATTGCCTTATGGCATAGTCTTCCGTTTAATATACTACACACCCTTCTATTTCTAGTGGTATATAATAAATCAACTTACTAAGGTGTCCATACACCTTTTTACCCGAGCACATCTGCACATCCATTATAAACATTACCGACGTAACACTTTATCTAAACAATGGGCCTCATTCCCTTGGCCTGGTACTAACACTTGGGTTTTCCTAACCTGAATAATTTGAAAATACTTTCTTTCTATACCTGGAAGTCCAATATTTCTTAAAGTTAACCCATGAATCTTCTCATGGTTAACTCACCATAATCTCCTGATATCGATGCCACTAGTCCTTTTTTCCTTTTATCCTAATAATCCTACGATCGATGTGTTTCCAACACACATAAAATGAGTATAAACCTAATTATATCCTTAGTGCCCAAGACCTCTCTCAATTTCTGACAATTGCTCGGTTTCATACCTAGGACATCTCACAAAGAGAAATCCAAACAAGGAACCCTCCCGTTACACTACTTCATTGGATCGTCGGTGATCGATATATAACGTTCTAAGTTACACTAATAAAACGTTATAAAATCCTATCTCTAAAAATCGTACTAATGCGCTTCTATCTCCATGTGCTTCCCTCTAGGCGAAATGGAAAGTCTAACTAATCGGGGCACCTACTCTTTACGAAAGTGTTACGAACATCCTACCCAAAACACATTACCTCCAAAATTATCCTTTTCAGGGCCTAGCTATGAGACTTAAATCAAATTCCTTTACCTTGCCTCCCCTTTATACTTGCGGTGAGAAAACCATTTCAGTTCTTTTCCTTAGCGCTTCTATTCCCATAAGCATGCAAGCATCACATGTATTACACCCCAAACCCAATATCCATACTAATAATTTGTTATTGGAATAATTTGATCAAAATCTTGAGCCCATCAGAAATATGATTCATTCATCAATATTTTCCTACATAATGTGCATAATGAACATAATATTATTCTTATACCATACAAAAAAATTAAATAGCAGAGTCATAATTAAGAGGACATACAATACTGTGATTAACTATGATCAACTCAATCCATACTAAATCAATATATAAAATATGTGAGTATATTAAATCTTCAGTGTGACAACAATAAAATCCCCATTTTTAAACCCCAGCTCTCTCCAACGGTGTAACTCTCAAAGTTATTGGTTATATGGTATCCCAGCTGGCAGCGTACGAACGTGAAATTGTTAAAATATAAACCGTATGCATTAAGCTTAGTGAGGTACTCCTTCCCTGCAATGGAATAATAATTCTATATCGAATATGTGGATATAAAATCCGAACAATCCTACCCATTGGCAATAACAAATCATGGATCATAAGATCCAAATAATTCTGCCCGTTGGCAATAACAAATCCTGGATCATAAGACCCAAATAATTCTGCCCATTGGCAATAGCAAATCCTGGATCATAAGACCCAAACAATCTTGGATATTTTAATATCCAAACAAATCCTGAATACCAAAGTATTCAAACAAATCCTGCTCTTAGAGTTATATTCATATATCTGTATATATGAAACTATCATAAGTACACTCACCTTGGAAACTTAACAAGCTTTCCCTTTTCCTTTATCTGGCTCTTGTTTAGTCGGTTCTTCTTCTCTTCCTATCATTCTTACAATATTAGTATCATCATAAGAATATTAACAATTCAAGGAACAACTTCAACAGTGCTCAATTCATAAGCATTATATGATTCAATTCAAATCATTCATCATAAATGAAATCCCATCTAAACTCGGGTAATGACATCTAACATATTCAAATTACAGACCAAACCTACTTTAATTGTTCTTGGTAATCCAATCCTTATCATATTAGGTTTCCAACAAAGAAGACGACACATCATACCAAGTTTCCTAGGGAATTTTTCTGTAATTTCTCCTCACTTTTTCTTCCTAACTTCCTAATTCTCTTTATTTAAGCTTCAAATATCTCATGGCTGAATTTGGATGAATAAGGAGGTAATTCTAAGGGTTTGAAGTTGGGAAAATCCACCACCCTTCCCAACCAATGAAAACAAAACATTTGTTGCCATAATAGGACAAAATACCACTTAACGGGTGGACTATTTTACCCTTGTTTCGTAGTTTTGGTATAACTTCTTACTCGAACCTCCGTTTGATTCCCCATTCATTGTGTTACAAACCTAATTCATATATCTACAACTATCTAGTTTATACCTCAAGTCAACTGTTATATCATACAGGTCAAAACTAGCCTTAAACATGAACATTCCTACCGAAAACTTCAAAATTTCATATTTATAACTAATTCGATATTTCATGCTTTATTAAGGTAGGTTTAGACTAAACATAATGACTTAACATTATATATACTAGTAGCATATTATCCATATCACATAAGGTAATCATGATTTAAACATAATTTATCATAATTATATTCGAGTTCTCATAATTCTCCCACTGTTAGGAAATTTCGTCCCCGAAATTGACATACCTTGGTTGTCTGAATCAAACAAATACGGATAGCGAATCTTCATGGAATCCTCTCTCTCCCATGTATCATCTTCCATGTAAATCCTTATTCACATAAGTTTCACAAGTGGGATCACTTTTGATCTCAATATTTGTTCCTTCCTATCCACGATAGCAAGTGGTTCTTCTACATAACTCAAGTCTTCCTTTAATTCAATAGGTTATTCCACTAACACATGTGAAGGATCCACTACATACTTTCTTAACATAGAAACATGAAAAACATCATGTAACCGAGCTAACTCTGGTGGTAATGCTAACTTGTAGGCAACCATCCCGACTTTTTCAAGAATTTCATAAGGTTTAATGTAGCGTGGACTTAATTTCCCTTTCTTTCCAAACCTCATAACTCCTTTCCATGGCGATATCCGAAGAAACACATAATCCCCTTTCTAGAATTCCAAATCTTTCCGTCGTTTATCCGCATAACTTTTTTTTTCTGCTTTGAGCTTTTCTCATTCTATCTTGAATAATCTTCACTTTTTCAGTGGTGACTTCAATCAATTCTTGACCCTCTATCTTCCTTTCACCAACTTCACCCCAACATATCGGTGTATGACATCGTCTACCGTACAATGCTTCGTATGGAGCCATACCAATAGTAGACTGCAAAACTATTATTATATGCAAATTCTATCAAAGGCAAATATTCATCCCAATTACCTTTTAAATCAAGCACACAAGTTCTTAGCATATCTTCCAAAATTTGTATTGTCCTTTCAGACTGCCCATCTGTCCGAGAATGAAAAGCCATACTAAACTTTAAGTTAGTAACCATAGCATACTGCAAGCTATCCCAAAATCTGGATGTAAAAGTAGGGTCCCTATCTGAAACAATCGATATTGGTTCTCCATGCAATCGAATAATTTCATTAACATACAGTCTAGCATACCTATCAATTGTATACATAGTCTTGACTTCTAGAAAATGATCAGACTTGGTCAATCTATCCACCACTACCCAAATCAAAGCTAACCCCTTCTGAGATCGAGGAAGCCCAGCCACAAAATCCATCTTTACATGATCCCATTTCCATTTCGATATTGGTAATGGCTGAAGCAGACCAGTAGGTTTCTGATGCTCCACTTTCACTTGCTGACATCTAAGGCTCCTATAAACAAAATCAGCTATTTCCTTCTTCATATTATTCCACCAATAATTCTCCTTTAAATCCTTATACATTTCAGTACTACCAAGATGCATAGTATAAATGGAATTATGAGCCTCATCTAAAATTTCCTCTTTCAATCCACCCAGATTAGGCACACATAACCGCTGCTTATACAATGAAGTGCCATCATTCATAATATAAAAATCTTCAGACCTACCATCTCGGACATATTGTCATTTCTTCTCAAGAAAAGGATCTTGGATTTACAAATCACGAACATGGGTATCTAACAAAGGTCTTACGCTTACATGAGAAAAGAACCGGTCCCCATCTGCTAGCTTCAATTCTACTCCAATCAATCTCAAATCCATGATGTGGGCATCTCTAGCACATCGAATATAAGATAACCTTCCCGAAGCCTTTCTACTCAGAGCGTCTGCAACTACATTTGCCTTCCCTGGGTGGTAGTGAATTATACAATCATAATCATTAATTAACTCCATCCATCGCCTCTACCTCAAATTCAACTCCTTCAGAGTAAATAAATACTTAACGCTTTGATGGTCAGTAAAAACTTCACATACCTCACCATATAGATAATGACGCCATAATTTAGAAGCAAACATAATAGCAACAAGTTCCAAATCATGTGTAGGATAATTACGTTCATGTGTACGTAACTTCCTAAAAGCATAAGCAATAACTCTACCATGCTACATAAAAACACAACCCAACCCCTGGTGTGAAGCGTCGGTATGAATAACAAAACCATCTCCACCATGCAGAATAGTAAGAACAGGTGCAGTTACCAACCTCTTTTTCAATTCATAAAAACTATTTTCACAATCAGAATTCCCTTCAAACTTAATATCTTTTCGAGTCAATTTAGTCATTGGCAAGGCAATTGAAGAAAATAATTTAATAAACCATCTATAATACCCAGCTAAACCCAGAAAACTCCTCACCTCAGTCACATTATTGGGCCTCTCCCAATTTACAATAGCTTCTACCTTCTTGGGATCAACACATATACCATCTTAAGAAATAACATGGCCTAAAAATACAACTTGTGATAGACAAAATTCACACTTTCTAAACTTGGCATACAACTTCTTATCTTTCAACAGATTCAAAATAGTTTGAGATGCTTTTTATGTTCAACCATATCATGTGAATAAATCAGAATATCATCAATAAAAACTATCACAAATGAATCAATAAAAGGATGCAGTACTCGATTCAGAAGATCCATAAATACAGGTGGAGCATTAGTCACCCCAAAAGGCATCACCAAAAACTCAAAGTGACCATACCGAGTGCGAAACGCAGTTTTAGAAATATCACTCTCCTTGACCCTCAACTGATGATAACCCGATCGCAAGTCTATTTTTGAAAACACTTTAGCACCCTGTAACTGATCAAATAAATCATCTATACGAGGTAAAGGATATTTATTCCTAACTATAGCTTTATTTAGTTGCCAATAATAAATACACAGACGCATAGTGCCATCTTTCTTTTTCACAAATAAAACTAGTGCACCCCATGGAGATACACTAGGTCGTATAAACCCCCTATCAAGTAAGTCCTGTAACTGAATCTTAAGTTCTTTCAATTCAACAGGTGCCATTCTATACTGTGCCATTGAAATAGGGTCTGTCCCCGGTGCTAATTCAATACTAAATTCAACCTCTCTTTCTGGAGGTAACCCGGGCAACTCACTAGGAAACACTTCTGGAAAATCCTATATAATAGGACCATCAACTAACTATAAATCCCCCTTCCTAGTTTCAAGAACATATGAAATAAAACCCTCACAACCCTTACTCAATAATTTCCTCGTATGAATAGCAGAAATGATGCAACTGGGAACAATTTTTCTTTCCCACACAAATTGAAATTTAGGATCACTAGGCATATTAAAAACAACTTCCTTATAGAAATAATCCATAGATTCATGATATTTAGATAACCAATCCATTCCCAGAATTATATCAAAATCAGAAATATCCAATGGGAGTAGATCTATAACTGTATCTCTAGACCCCACAGTTAAAACACAATCACGAAAATCATATTCAGCTACAACCATATCCCCCATAGGAATATAAATACCCAACTCCACATCTAAACAAATACATGGTCTATTTAGGTATACAGCAAAAGCATAGGACACAAAAAAATGTGCGGAACCTGGATCACTCAAAACATAAGCACTTCTACTAGTAACAGAAAGTGTACATGTCACCACATCTGGAGTAATCTGAGCTTCTTTCATTGTAAAAACTCAACCACCTGGCCTGTAACTACTAGTTTGTCCTCTGCCCATACTTTTCACTACACTGCCTGGAGATAACATTCTGCTTGCTACTTCACTATGTGCTTCTGGAGTCTCTGCCAACTGTGGACAATTCTTCTTAACATGCCCCACTTGATGACAATGGTAGCATTCCACTCCTTTAATCTTAAGACACTCGTATTTATAATGCCCCTCCTCTTTACAAAAGAAACATGTAATAACTCTCATTGGTGTCTCACCCTTTCCTAACCTCCTAACCAGACTAGAACATCCTCCACCCCTAGTATCTCTGCCAAATCTCCCCAGACCTCTACCACTATCTCCACCACCTCTCTGAAATTTATGAGGTTCTATCTTAACACTTCCACCCTCACCCCCTTAGACTGAAGTGCATCAAATCTACTTTTCTTAAAACTCTCTCTACTCGCCACCTCTTGGTTTATTTGCCTTTCTGCTATCGTGGCTTTGTTTACCAGAGAAGCATAATCTTCTAACTCATAAGTGGCCACTTTATTCTGAATAGGCCAAATCAATCCATCTTGAAACTTAATACATTTATCTTCTTCATTCTCCACATATTTAGTAGCAAATCTAGACAAAGCAGTAAATTTAGCCTCATACTCCCTCACAGACATTTTCCCTTGCATCAAATTTATAAATTCCCTCAACTTCTCCCTCCTATAAACTTTAGGGAAATTCTTAACATACAAAGCTTTAATAAATTCAGACCAAGTAATAAAATCAGTACCTTCCATCCTGAGCACCAAATGGTTGCAGGATTCCCACTAATATTTGGCCTCTCCTTTCAGCTTAAACACTGCTAGATTCACTTTCTGGTTATCTGGAACCTTCATAACTGCAAATATAGTTTCTATATCCCTGACCCACATATCAACTTCCATAGTTTCAACTGACCTTGAATATCATACAGGGTTCAACTTCAAAAACTTCTCATGCATGGAATCCTCCATTTCCTTCCTTGTCTCTTTCTCAATCCTGACCACAGTCTTTGATTCTAGATATCTAGCCTGTTATTCTTCCATTTGCGCCATATTTCTTTCTTGTTGCTCTGCCATTCTCATCATTGCTTGTGCTACTATTTGCATCTCTGTAGGTTGCTCCTGCTCTCTAGCCCTTCCAAGAATACAACAAAGTTCTAACAACCAATATAAATAGTTTATAATACTAAACTATTGGTTAGTACATAAACAATTCATAAATATCAAATCAACTCAATAACTTCCATCTAATCGTCACACACGTCCAGAATCAATAACCACGCTCTGATAGCACTAATTGTCACACCCCAAACCCAATATCCATACTAATCATTTGTTATTGGAATAATTTGATCAAAATCTTGAGCCCATTGGAAATATGATTCATTCATCAATATTTTCCTACATAATGTGCTTAATGAACATAATATTATTCTTATACCATACAAAAAAAATCAAATATCAGAGTCATAATTAAGCGAACATACAATACTGTGATTAACAATGATCAACTTAATCCATACTAATCAATATATACAATGTGTGAGTATATTAAATCTTCAGTGTGACAACAATAAAATCCCCATTTTTAAACCCCATCTCTCTCCAACGTGGTAGCGTACGAACTTGAAATTGTTAAAATATAAACCGTAAGCATTAAGCTTAGTGAGGTACTCCTTCCCTGCAATGGAATAACAATTCTATCTCGAATATGTGGATATAAAATCTGAACAATCCTGCCCATTGGCAATAATAAATCATGGATCATAAGATCTAAATAATTCTTCCCGTTGGCAATAACAAATCCTGGATCATAAGATCCAAATAATTCTGCCCATTGGCAATAACAAATCCTGGATCATAAGACCCAAACAATCCTGTATATTTTAATATGCAAACAAATCCTGAATACTGAAGTATTCAAACAAATCCTTCTCTTAGAGCTATATTCATATATATGTATATATGAAACAATCATAAGTACACTTACCTTGGAAATTTAACAATCTTTCCCTTTTTCCATTATCTGGCTCTTATTCAGCTGGTTCTTTCTCTCTTCCTATCATTCTTACAATATTAGTGTCATCATAAGAATATTAACAATTCAAATAACAGCTTCAACATAACTCAATTCATAAGCATCATATGATTCAATTCAAATCATTCATCATAAATGAAGTCCCTTCTAAACTCAAGTAATAACATCTAACATATTCAAATTACAACCCAAACCTACTTCAATTATTCTTGGTAATCCAATTCTTATCATATTAGGTTTTCAACACAAAAGACGACACATCATTCCAAGTTTCCTAGGGCAAGGTATCCCCATTTCTTTATAACATAGAAACTCTGCCCTATAGGCTCCTCTATCATTCAGTCATCTTCCAAAAAAATTCAGAATTTTTATACATTATAACTTTCTATGATATTTCACCCAATTTCAGAAAACATATTGAGTAATACAAGGTTAAAATTTCATAATTTTCAGAGTTCATTGGTTATGTCAAGAAAAACATCAAACATATGGTATGCATATTTACTCTTTTGGGGCAGATTTCACATCCGAACTTAAAACCATCACCCAAGATTCATTTCTTGGTCTTTTACTTGATCTTTTGATATCATATACATATATGAATCTATTTTGCATCTCCAATTGGAATCAATCAATTTCAATAAGTATACAAAAAGATATGATAGTTTGAATACACAAGGTTTCCAAATAAAGCAATTTGAAAGGTTTACACATTCAAGTTTGCTTAAACATGCATCTATCCATGAGTACACATAAATACATGGAGTTTCAGTAAACAAATTATTATTGCTATCATTTAAATCAGAAATACAAAAAAAATCAAACAAGATTTATGGATGGAATTACCTTAGGGGCTTTTATGTAATTTTCTATGAATTTTTCTTCATTTTTTCCTCACTTTTTCTTCCTAACTTCATAATTCTCTTTATTTAAGCTTCAAATCTCTCATGGATGAATTTGGATGAATAAGGAGGTAATTCTAAGGTTTTTAAGTCGACCAAAGCCACCACCCTTCCCAGCCAATGAAAACAAAACATTTGTTGCCATAACAGGACAAAATACCACTTAACGGATGGACTGTTTTGCCCATGTTTCGTAGTTTTGGTATAACTTCTTACTCGAATCTCCATTTGATGCACCGTTTGTTGTGTTACAAACCTAATTCGTATATCTACAACTATCTAGTTTATACCTCAAGTCAAATGTTATATCATACAGGTCAAAACTAACCTTAAACATGAACATTCCTACCGAAAACTTCAAAATTTCATATTTGTAACTAATTCGATATTTCATGCTTTATTAAGGTAGGTTTAGACTTAACATTATATATACTAATAACATATTATCCATATCATATAAGCTAATCATTATTTAAACATAATTTATCACAATTATATTCGGGTTGTCCCAATTCTCCCCCTGTTAGGAAATTTTATCCCCGAAATTAACATACCTTGGTTGTCCGAATCAAACAAATACGGATAAAGAATATTCATGGTATCATCGCCCTCCCATGTAGCCTCTTCCATGGAATTCCTTCTCCACATAACTTTCACAAGTGGGATCACTTTTGATCTCAATATTTGTTCCTTCCTATTTAACAGGTGGTCTGAACTCCCATTTCCTCTTAGAATCCATACCATACGGCGCTTGTACTAACACTAAGTCCTTAGCATAAACAATAACGAGCTTAAACTCACATCTTAATAATAAATCATGCACACCTTAAATCATCTCTATAAGTTCACCACGCCCTCGAATCATAATGATGAAACATCTGCTCAAGAAAGTTCCATCTACCCATAATAACAAAGGCGAACTCAACCTGTAGCCAGGTGAGATATCGCAAAAATAACCTGTTCCACCCTGGAACCGTGGACACGATAGTCGTACAATCATAGCCTGCTATCGCTCCAAACAACGAAAAATATATTATGCTCAGAATAATACCATACTCGTATATCACACATAGAACGAGTAGTACTAACTAGATATATATATTCAAAATATCAGCACCCGCTTGTACAGCGAATGAAGGAAAATAGAAATCCGCTACCGCGAAAAAACATATAGACATACATTATATAATTTTATCAATACCGCCTCAAAGCTCGAATTACACACCCGAATCTAAGGTTAGCGAAATACCGTGATTCTATCTAGCCACGTAAAGTATGCCTCCTTCAACTGAAGTGAAACTTATAACAACATTCTTTCCAATTACTCTGGCTACTCCACATGGTTCCCGGACATGGTACATTTTCTCTAACTGAACCAAATAATTCATTTTATCAATGCCCCATCTAGGTTCCCTACTCTTGTCCTTTAACTCCTACTGGGCAAGGACTAACCGTGTGGTCCTACACTCCACATTACAACGTTCCCTATCTCTGGACACCCTGACTATGTTAAGATTATCAGTATATTGGACTCCTTAGCCTCGATCCTGACAATCACATTCGTTGTTCCCTTAACTTCTTTGTTAAAAGGAAACTCCACTACCGGCTTCAACAACTATATTTCAAAGAATTCCCTAGGGTGGATACCCACCAGTGGGGTTTCATGAACATAATTTCTCCATAAGTGTTAGTAATACTTATTAATGAGACTCTCATTCCTGTGAAGTACTTCCCTTTCATTGTGCCTTCTTAAATCGGCTTAAAATTCACTTATCCCTATCACTCTTTATTCACTCCTGGCCTCTGACTGATCCTCATGTGAATAGTTCAGGAACTGCATTTGATTCATTTTCGATGAATTAAATGAACTAACGGTTAAATCCACCCATAATATCCCTCTGTGAGCAAGACATCATGCTCCCCTAAATATGGTGACCACTGTTCGCACCATTTCAATATTACTCCTATGAGTGAAAAAATTTCTTCAAATTTTCACACATGGGTATTTACATACCCTACTCAAACCCAAAGCTTTCGAGTCTTCTACTTCTTCTGAATCACATTACACAAACTCCGTATAATCTCAACTTCAACATATGGCCCTTAGCAAGGATCCTTCTAACCTTTCATTAATTTACCTTCATTGCGTAATTCAAATTTAGCACTACTCTCCACTATAGAGGTACTTGGATACTCGTAACTACTATACTTTAGTAGTCGTTGTAATAATCCTCGATAATGCCACAAATGGAGTCACCTCTGCTGCGGTCTTCATCCCCTACTTCAACTTATAGCTACTATTAAGCCCCGCCTTCTGCTACCCTCATCACGGCCTTCCTTGGTCGCCCTTCCTCTATCAGCACACAACCCTCAAACGAGCATGCAAAAGATTCACTATAATATTATATAATGGCAGGAGAAAGGAATCAACAATCCTAATCCTAAGGCTATATATCAAATCAAGAGAAACACTGAAATCATAGTACGTCTGTACAGATTTCTAAGGACACTAGAACCTTATGCTCTAATACCATCTCTGACACCTCGCCTAATTAAATTCTGGGTGATCAATCCTGTACCAAATTAAAATAGGAGTCCCCTATGGTTCATTTAACTAATCTTTCTTTAACTAATCTTTCTAGACAAACTATACAAATTAAAACATTCACAACAGTTTATATATAGAATTGAAATTAAATAAATTAACCTAATACTCGGTTTAACATCGTACAACCAAATCGAAATCCGCACTAAAAGGCGATAAAAGAATATGTGAATACAATTGGGCTCGCAGCTCGAGTGATGCTATAATGCTTCCTGTCTAGATCACAAGAATAGAAGCGTCTAAAAATAAACCTGCATGCATCAACAGCTGTTGCAGCGAACGTTTGACTCGAAGGAATCATCATCCAGGCGTCCCTGTGTTTGGACACCTATATATATATACCATCCTGCTCTTTTGCGGACTAGTCCTCATTTTAAGAATGCGGACCGGACATGTGTCACCTGACGGTGAGCCTAGAAAAGAGAGAGAGCGTGCCAATAATTTAGGCGATAATTTCTAGGCGCACCGTTAGGTGACACATGTCCGGTCCGCATTCTTAAAATGCGGACTAGTCCGCACAGGAGCATTATATATATATATATATATATATATATATATATATATATATATATATATATATATATATATATATATATATATACATAGAAAAATAGAGGGAAAATAGATAAACGGGTAAGAGCCCGAGTTGAAAATGTTTTGCAAGTGCATAAATGCTATATTAAAATATAGTTTATCTCATATTTAAATTGGTATCGCACTCCCATGAGATACTCCTCACCTATCTTCTAATAGTGCAGACATATTGCATACCTATTAAATAACCTATTTAAGATACACTGCCTAACTAATTTCATTCCATATAATCCCTACAATCCTAATTAACCCGAGCACTAAGGGCTAAACTTCTCCCAAGTCTCAACATTGCTCTACGTTCGTGCGTGGGATGTCTCGCGAAGCGAAATCCAAACAAAGAACCCCCCCAATACACTACTACTTGGCAATGTCAATCGTCGAGATCCATTAGGCCCTCGGTACATAACGTATATAAATACACATATAAATATATACATTTCATACTCATTTTAATATACAATTCACAATTTAAGTCCGGATAAAATCTCCCGGAATGAGAATAAATCCTTATTCATTTTATCTCTTTACTCTAATTGGAGATATGTATTATCTTGTTCTCATACACAAGTAATATACTATACACATAAGTATAATAACCATCCCAGCGAGCTATAACTCGAGGATGTATCCTCTCAATGCTATCATCTTCCAGGGAATTACTCACATACCATCATGCGTACCAGCGGTCGGACTAAATAACACCGACATGGTAAAAATAGAATCAAAACGTATGGGAAACGGTCATAGTTCCTCCCCTAAAATGAGACGAAACATACCCACCACGTCTCACCCCTAATAAAAATCACACAATATAAAAATGGACGCTATGACCTGGGGAATATACGCTCCCTGCTCGTCAGGCCTGGGGCCTCACCCACATCGCGCAACTTCCCATGATAACATTCGAGGGGGTATGCCGCACATAAATATATACATACCATTCACACACACACACATGCACACACACATAAATATATATATATATATATATATATATATATATACACACACACTAAGGTATGCCCGTGCCTGAAGGCACGATGATATTCGGGAAAGTTAACATAATAACAACAAAATAATGATCGATCCAATTTAATTATAGGACTAGCCACTTGTTTAAAGTATAAAAACAATCAACAACCAAATAAATAGTCATTCATGGACTTTCTATAAACTAAATAAATAGTCACTCGAGTTGAAGTTGCTCAAAATTGAGTCTACCAGGTAACTTGATAAGTCAAGAATCGTTGTGTAATGAACCCCTATGGCCAAGATCAATAATGGACCCCACATAAAAAAAATCATTCCACCCCCATGCTATTAACTCCCCATTTTTTGTTTAAAATGCCTAACGGGACTATATTTAAAAGAATTAATAAGGTTTCCCAAGAGTTTTATTCAAAAAAGAGTTATTTTTAAATTTTAAAAAGTGTATTTTACTTTTATAAAATAGTTTTTAGTTTTTTTTATAATAAAGGTGGTAAAACCGTGACCCTAAATACTAATGGCAACAGAATTATTATAAAGAGCGGTCTGTATTTATAATAAAGAGAACATAGAGAATGAATAAAAGGATAAGGAGAAGTAAACATACTTTAAATGAGGAGAATAAAAACATTTGGTTTATGCTTTCCAATGCACATACAAAAAAAGAATGTTTTATCATACATTTCATATATTCAACAACTTACAATATCATTTACACAAAGTAGTGTAGCATTATACCAATAAGAAATTAATATCATATAACACAAAATTGAAATTTTATCTTTGAAATTCTAAAATAGATTGATACCATTCCTTCCCGCATTTGCACCACCAACATTTGCAACTCTTCAAATTGTAGCCAAGACTGGGATCCGCTGTGAGTTGCTAAATAGTTCTTGGATCCATTTCTTTGATGGCTGCTTACACACACTCTCGGGTGCTGAACACTTAAGGAAAATAAACAAACTGTAAAAAATAGTCGAGCATTTCATGAAAATGTCAAGCATTTCATATAAACAACATCATCTGTTTAACTAAATTCATGAAAATGTCACTCGAGCATTTCATCGAACATTTGGGGTGAAGAATTAGAAAATAGTTATGGTTGTGCATTTCGATTCAAGGAAGCCCAAAATATTATTCAACAACACAATTCAACATTCTCAAAAGAACACATCAATAAATTCAATTATACACGAAAAAAAATCAATGGAAGCAATTTGAAATGGGAGTAAGTGAATTTAGTGAAAAAATGACATTAAAAATTGGATGGGGAATTTTGTCAATCACTCGGTGGGAAAAGATGAAAATGGTTATGTGCGGTCAACTTGTTTGAAGCGATCCCAAATTTATGGCAAGAAAATAATTAAGATTCCAACCATTAATCAAACAACTCAAAAGATTATTTAAACCATGCCCAAACACCAAATATAAATTATTCCAATTCAGTGTTAACTCCACCAAATTTGTCCAAACATCTAATACCAATGAAATTTTTACCAAACACAATTTATTCCCATTCAGTGTCAAGTCCACCTAATTCGGTGTAAAAAAATTGCCAGACTTGGGAGCAAAGCGGATTGGAAGGTTGACGAGCTGGGGTGCGGGTTGTGGCAATCCATCATATCTTGCAACTTATAACCATCATATCTTGCAAGAAAAGATTTATGGTCAACAATCCATCATATCTTGCAAGATTCAAAGCATTGATTGGAAAATTCATCTATTAAAAATCCTTCTGCCAAAGGAAAGAATTGATATCTCTTGTCAGTATATTTAAAGAAACTTATAACCAAAACACATTCAAAGGGGGAAAAGTTCTAAAGAAACTTATAACCAAAAAATCCGAACCCAATATCAAAAAATCTAAAATCAAAGAGGAAAAAATTATGAACAAAAACTCTTAAAGTTAAATCCTTCAAAGTTGAATTAAAAATCCCTTAAATCCCAAAAATATAAGACACTGAAAGGCATTAAATAAAAAAACAAAATGATTATACTTTTGTTGAGGTTATAACATTATTGACGATAAACCCAATATCTAAGGATAAAGAGAACTGAAAATATATGTAATACCCCGTATTTTTATGCTTTCTAAATTTGGGGATTTATTAAATTTAATGTGTTATTAATTTAATATAAATTCAGAAATTAATTATTGTTAATTACTAATGTGACGAGAGTTAGTAATCATTGGAAACTTGTTGAATATTACCAATGAGTAAAGTAATATAATAGCGGCACTATTAAATGTCACGAGTGAATAAAATGACAATTTTGGAAATTTAAGTCGGGACGCGCTTGTGTCGTGTCGGGACTAAATATTGATTAATAAAAGTGAATAACTTATAAGTCACCCATATGGTCATTTAGAGTGACCCAAAGTATCCGTAAGGGTCGAGATAGTAAAAAATATGTACCCAGGGGTTTAGTTTGGGTCACGGGCATTTTTAGGCCTATTTAGCACCTCGGGAGGGCATTTTGGACATTTCGTAATTTTGGGTAATTGAACCCACAAAAATTACAAGGTTATATCAGATGTTTAGGTTTGCCTTCTAGGGTTAACACAACCAAAAGCAAGTGACGGCCATTGGAGAAGGAAGGAGAGAGCTTGCCAAGGAATTCCAGGCGGAAAACCCCTCCGTCTGCGCCGCCGTCGCCGCCAAACGAGAGATCACCTCGCAAGGATCGTAACCACACTGATTTCAGCACAAATCAGAGGCCAAAAATTCCCATGCAAGTATTTATCTTGCTTAATTTCGTTAATGCATCATTCATGTTAGTCTAGGGTGGATTAGGATGAGTTTCATAGAAGAAAACCCATGTTGGAGATAGGAAAATTGCATGTAGTAATGATATAAATGATAATCTGGAAATCCCCTTCATATGTAGAGGTTGAACCATGAATTTATGATGAATTAGAAGTAGAAATTCTGGTAAAAGGTTTATTAGAACAAAGTTAAAGAAATTTTTGGGGTTCGTGAGATTTATATAAGTTTTGGCCCTTTAATCCATGGTTATTGATGAAAATCCACAATCTTTACATAGAAGATTGTTAGTTTGGATTTATAATGTTTTGTAGTACAAATTTTCGGGAGTTTGGGTGTTAAAAATTCGGATTTGGATGATGTTGGATGATAGAACCCGTAACTGTTAATCTGCAGAATTCCCCATACCTGTTTGATCGATCGATCGAACCAGGAGTGTCGATTGATCAATGCATCGATCGATCGAGCCCCTGCCATCGATCGATCGACCCCTCCTGGAAGATTCATAATTCCCCTTATACATAGTTGAATTTAATTTAAAGGTGTAATAATCCTTGGACATCCTTATTAAAACATTTTTGGGAGATAAAGAAGACTAGTAGGACTTATTGATAATATGAAATCTTTAATGTAAGACGAGATTTACTTTTTCGGGGATGTTTACATATAAGGGACAATGGAACTAGGATAAAAAGGGGGAGACGAGTAAGGTAGTTACGTTGGTAAATAAATGAGTACCTACTGAAATTACACTTGGGAGGATAGGAATCCACGAGTGTCACTTAATATGTTGGGATAATTCCACAAATTAAAGTAAGAAACGAACCGTTACACGTGATAACTAAATAACGAGAAATAAGGATAAATATCATAATTATGGGTTATGAGATGTACCCACTGTTCTAAAAAACCCGCCTAGGCTTAAGGCTTGGGATAAACGCCTCGCCTTACGCTTTTCACGCCTTATTCTTGGTAAAACCCTTAAGGTGCACTTTTTTCTAAAAACAACAATGCTTTAGTGAAACGATTTCGCCTTTTAAAGAATTTGTTTACAAATCGGACCATTATCTCATCCAAAATAATCAAATAGTATTTTAATTTGCATATATTCAGACATATTTTTATGATATGTGCAATTTTTGTATTTTAATATCCTTGTTATGGTTAAAAAATATTAAAATATATTAAGAAGGCCTAAACGCCTTTTCACGCCTTTTTACGCATAGGCCCGCCTAGGCTTCTAAGGCTTAAGGCTTGGCCTCCACGCCTTAATCACACCCCGAGTTTTTTAGAACCTTGTTACCTAAATTTGATGTGGTAATAGTAGTATATTTATATGACTGTGTTTATGCATATGCTATATACGTGAGAAAACCATGACCACGCTACTTGTTATCCCTACGATTACCGCGTTGGGACAGTCTTATCTCAATGGGACTTTTATGGGAGGATATTGACTCGTACCCTAGAATATAGAAATCCTTCGGTATAGGCTATCGAATCGATAGTTTAGACGGTCCTAAGAGACGTGAGGGCATGTACTGACCTCTTAGACACTTGGAATCTATGCTTCGCCTCAATGTTGTTTGTGTTTGTATTAATACAGTTCGAGAGTGATTCTGAACTTGTATTTCCCTTAGTACGAGTGATACTGGGACTGGATAGCAGAGTATGCACGCACCGTAATTATTATATGGGGTGCCGTTAGAATATATATATTATATGATTATTTAATATATATATATATCAAATTTTGGAACTTGGGAACTACCTACTGTGTTTATAGTAATTAAGATATGAATAATTACTTCAACTTGGGAATAAGTGTTTGAAAAGTATAATATATTGCGGAGAGAATTTATTGGTAAATAAGGTTAAATGAGAACTGTGTAGTTAAATGAAATGAACCCCTTAAACAGTTGAATTTGTCAGATTAAAATCTTACGAGCGACATAAGATAAGATAAGTTAAATCGTTGGGAAGGTTAGTACGATAGGCATGCACATTAGGAGAGAGGTGAGAAATTCTCAAGGGAGTGTCGCACTAATATGTTGTTGCATTAGACAGTAAACATTTTAAATACTTGCTAAATAAATTTTAAATAGTTTTTACAATCGGGCTCTAATCCCTTTCCATTTCTTTTCTCTCTTGTATATATATATGTATGTATTACAGGTGCCCAGCCACAGGGGCATCTTGCATAGGATCCTTTGCAGGAACGCGCTGGAGCTTAGGTGGGAGTTGCAGACCTCTTACTTAGACGACCTCATTTCTTGATTCCACTCCTAGCATTTATTTTAGCAATTGGGCATGTGTCGCCCTTTTCCATTATTCTGTCGTTTTGTTGGATATTGTAATTCATTTATTTCCAGTATTTACACATTGGATTTTTATTACTTTCAGGGTGTTTTCCTTTAAGTTTTAATGTTGGGATTTATTTGTTGAATGTTTAACTCTTTGGGATTATAAGTCACAGGATAATTGTTGTGTGATTCTTTAAATTGTGAATTATGTGAAGTATAAAAATATTGGTTTTGAATAAAATTTGGAAAGTAGTATCTGAAAATAGTTTTGACACTTAGCTTAATTATTAAGGGTGTTTAAATTGGAAATTTTATTTTGACGACAGTGATGCTAAGAATGAACCAACTGTTCATCTTGATTTTAATTTAATAAAGGAGTGATCGCCCGGTATTTAATTAGGCAGAGTGTCACAGGTGGTATCAGAGCATCAGGTTCTAGTGTCTTTGGGATCTGTACGGCTTATTTCGCTTTCAGCTTAACATTTTTGTTATAGAGCCCTAATTTAGGATTGTTGTATTCTTGCTTTTACGATTACGTCTTCAGCTATTTGAGATTTGATAATAACTGTAGACTAATAAATTTCTTCACGTTTCAGATGCCTCCGAGACGTGCACCAAAGGATAGGCGTGCCCAAGCCGAGCAGCTAGCAGCTCCGGCTCAGGGAACGATGAATGCTAATGAGGTAGCTGTTATTGTTGCTCAGGCGGTTAATTTCGCGTTGGTGGTAGTACAGCAGGCTCCACCCCAGATTCAGGAAGTGGCGCCAGTACCTGCACAGCTTCCATCCGCATGGGAGCGGGTTAGGGATGCCTTTCAGAGGGCGCATCCCCCTGAGTTCTCGATTAGTTCAGATATTATCATCGTCAGCCAAAGGAAGAAAGATATCCAGAGGCATCTGAGTATGTATGAGTGCACGAACGTGCAGAAACAGTTATTGGCCTCATTTAAGCTAGTGGGGGGCTCTTTGCAGTGGTGGGAGTCCACCACCACCTTGGAGGAGAGAGATACTATCCCGATTCAGTCATTCTGGGAGCGGTTTGACCGCAAATATTTTCCATCCGCCGTGCAAACTGAGATGAGGCGAAAGTTACTGAACTTGAAGCAGGAAAATTCCACTGTTGCTGAGTATGAAGAGGAGTTCACAAGACTTCTCACTATAGTTCCAGATGAGGCACCCACTAAGGGTAAGAAAATACTATTGTTTGTGGACGGGTTAGATTGGAGGATCCGTCAGCACCTTATAGGGAATATGTCTCTGAGTACCTTCACAGATGTACTCAATGCTGCTTTACTACACTTCCAGGATCATCGCTTCCATCTGCAGGGAAACAAGCGAGCAGGAGAGTCCGGCCAGCAGGGCAGGACAGGGGGTAGTGGTGCTAGTGGAGCACCGACATCTCAGGGGCTTACTCGTCAGCACGAGAAGAGTTCCCATCAGGGGGACCCTGCCAAGCGGTTCCGATCAGGTGATTCCAGGCAGGGATTTGGGGGATTTAGGCAGGGTCAGCAGGGCCAGCCTAATCAGCAGGGCCAGCAAGGCCAACACCGCCAACATCAGGGTGAGCAGCAGGACCAACAGCATTTTCATCAGGGCCAACAGGGCCAGTGGCGAGGCGGTAACGGCTAACAGGGCCGTGGTTAGCAGGGCCATAGGGGAGGTAATTTCAGAGGTCGATGTTTTGTGTGCGACAAGCATGGCCATAAGCGCCAGGATTGTCCAGAGGGTGATAGGGCCCCACAGCAACAGGGTGCCCGTAATGAGCCACTGAGGCCACTTTTTCCAGCCGCCCTCCCAGTACCAGCTCAGGTACCAGCCCTACCAGCCATTCCAACTGCTCCGATGCAGCAGGGGCAGTTACAGTACGGATGTGTCTATAACGTCCATCAAGCAGCATCTCCACAGGCACTGCCCACGATTGAGGGTATGTTTCCTATCCATGGTACTATGCGTTGGGTTTTATTTGATACTGGGGCGACGCACTGTTTTATAGCTACCCGTTTTGCAAAGTCTTTAGGGTTATTAGACACAGCAGAGAGCACTGTGACGTGTGTAGACTCACCATTGGGAAATGGATCGCTAATATTCTTTATATGTCGGGGAGTGGGGGTAGAGATTGGTAGCTTGGTATTACCACCAGATATGTTAGTCTTAGATATGCATGAGCACGACGTTATTATTGATGTGGATTGGCTCGCAGCTTATAGAGCCATGATAGATTGTTTCGGTGGGAGTATTATCTTTGCCATTCCGAGGCAAGAGATGTTTGTAGTGGCGATGCCTCGCCCAAAGGGAGGCTCGACCGCTCATTTGTATTACATAGATGAGGATACCTCTAAGGAGGTTGTGATTCCCTTTGACTCGATCCTAGTTGTTCATGAGTATTCCGATGTATTTCAGGAGATACCAGGCCTACCCCCCAGTCGAGAGATAGATTTTGTTATAGACTTATTATCGGATAGTCGACCTATAGTGCGCGCTCCATACCGTATGGCTCCGGCGGAGATGCGAGAGTTATGAGACCAGATAGAGCAGCTATTAGGTCAGGGCTTCATTCGCAGGAGTACCTCACCTTGGGGGGCTCCAGTTTTATTTGTGAAAAAGAGAGATGGTTCACTGAGGCTATGTGTGGACTACCGGGAACTGAACAAGGTCACGATATGGAACAAGTATCTGTTGCCTCGAATCGATGATCTATTCGACCAACTGAGGGGAGAAACTTTCTTTTCGAAGATAGATCTGAGGTCAGGGTACCATCAGCTACGTATTAGGGAGCAGGATGTTTCAAAGACTGCTTTCTTGACGAGATATGGGCCCTATGAGTTCAGAGTGATGCCATTCGGACTCACAAATGCTCCAGTCGTATTCATGGACTTGATGAACCGAGTGTTCAGAGAGTTCTTGGATCAGTTTGTCATCGTTTTCATAGATGACATCCTGATATATTCACACTCTGAGGAAGAGCATGCCGAGCACTTGAGGCAGGTTCTTCAGACTCTACCAGAGCATCAGTTGTATTCTAAGTACGATAAGTGCGGGTTATGGTTACGTGAAGTGCAGTTCTTCGGACATGTTATTTCTGAACAAGGGATAGCAGTTGACCCGAGTAAAGTGTAATGGTGAGGGAGTGGGGACAACCCATGACACCGATGGAAGTGCGTAGTTTCTTGGGATTAGTCGGATACTACATGAGATTCATTCGGGGGTTCTCCAAAATAGCGGGTCCATTGACGAACCTGACTCGCAAGGGAGTACCATATGTTTGGGACGATGCTTGTTAATTGGCCTTAGACGAGCTGAAAGACAAGCTTACTTCAGCACCGATCCTTGCCTTACCTAAGCCGGGCGTGGAGTACCTGGTTTACACCGATGCCTCTTTATGGGGACTTGGGGGAGTACTTCAGCAGGAGGAGAAGGCTATAGCTTTTTCCTCCTGCAAGCTTAATCTTCACGAGAAGAATTACCCCATACACGACCTAGAGTTAGCAGCGGTCATTTTTGCATTGAGGATATGAAGGCACTATTTATTGGGGGAGAAATTTTGCATGTTCACAGACCACAAGTCACTGCAGTACATGTTCACTCAGCGAGAGATGAATATGCGTCAGCGCAGGTGGTTAGAGTTCGTGAAGGACTATCAGTTCGACATACAGTACCATCCGGGAAGGCCAACGTAGTTGCCGATGCGTTGAGCCGAAGACCGATAGACGATGTAGCGGACATCTGGAAAGCAAAGTGGAAAGAGTTGGGTCACCAGGACGCAGTAGCCCGTTCCTTCATATATGTCATGACAGTGACACCCGATATTGTTACGAGGGTGATACAGGCACAGATCGCAGACCCATTTTTCCAGGAGAAGATTGTACGACTTTTAGTCGAGGGTACTGAGTCCTATTCTGTTAGTTCTGATGGGGATTTGAGGTTTAATGGGAGATTGGTGGTACCAAAAGGAGCAGACTTACGCCATGCAGTAATGACCCAGTCTCATGGGTCCCGATTTGCGGTACATCCTGGAGGAGATAAGATGTACCAAGATATGAGGCGGCAATACTTGTGGAGTGGGATGAAAAAGGACATTGCTGAGTTCGTATCCAAGTGTTCTACCTCCCAGCTAGTAAAGATGGATGATCAGAAACCGTCAGGGTTGCTTCAGCCATTGGAAATACCCGCGTGGAAGTGGGAGAGTATTTCCATGGATTTTATTACAGGGTTGCCTACATCACAGCGGGGCCACGACTCCATCTGTGTGATTGTGGACCGTTTGACCAAGGTGGCTCATTTTTTGCCGGTGCGAATGGACTATACCACGAGTCAGTATGCTCAGTTGTTCATTGAGATTGTCAGATTGCATGGGATGCCCCTGAATATTGTGTCAGATAGAGACAAAAATTTTGTATCGCATTTCTGGGAGAGCTTTCAGGAGGCTATGGGTACATAGTTGAGGTTTAGTTCAGCTTATCACCTACAGAAATATTGACAAGCAGAGCGTACTAATCATATGTTAGAGGATATGATACGCATGTGTGAACTTGATTTTGGAGGAGGTTGGGAGCCACATCTTACACTGGTGGAGTTCGCTTATAATAACTCCTATCAGTTCACAATTGGCATGGCTCCATTCGAGGCTTTGTATGGCAGGCGTTGTCGTTCCCCAACTTGTTGGCTAGAGGTGGGGGATAACAAGTTGCTCGGACCAGAGGTGATCCAGGAAACCTCTGCTAGGATTGAGATGATTACAGTCGCATTCGAGTAGCCCAGGACAGGCAGAAAAGCTACGCCGATGCGAAACGGTTCTTCCAAGAGTTTAATGTGGGGGACCAAGTATTATTACGTGTATCTCCTATGAAAGGAGTGATGAGGTTCGGGAAGAAAAGGAAATTGGCCCCGAGATACATGGGACCATTTCCTATTATCGAAAGGATTGGGCTGGTAGCATACAGATTGGGACTACCAGAGCATCTACATCGCATCCACGATGTATTCCACATCTCGTCATTGAGACGATACCTTCGGGATGATATGGCCCACATCCACATCGTGATAGAAGAGATAGAAATACAGCCTGACAGCTCTTACGAGGAGAGACCAGTGGCTATATTAGACCATAGCGAGAGGAGATTGAGGTCGAAGGTAGTTCCACTTATACGGGTCCAGTGGGAGCATCATAATGTGGAGGAATCCACCTGGGAGCGCGAGGCAGATATGCGTGAGAGATACCCAAATTTATTCTTACTAGGTATGCCTTATTTTTTGAATTTCGGGACGAAATTCCGTTATTAGGGGGGAAGTATGTAATACCCCGTATTTTTATGCTTTCTAAATTTGGGGATTTATTAAATTTAATGTGTTATTAATTTAATATAAATTTGGAAATTAATTATTGTTAATTACTAACGTGACGAGAGTTAGTAATCACTCGAAACTTGTTGAATATTACTAATGAGTAAAGTAATATAATATTGGTACTATTAAATGTCACGAGTGAATAAAATGACAATTTTGGAAATTTAAGTCGGGACTATGTCATGTCGGGACTAAATATTGATTAATAAAAGTGAATAACTTATAAGTCACCCGTATGGTCATTTCGAGAGCCCCAAAGTGTCCGAAAGGGTCGAGATAGTCAAAAATATGTACCCAGGGGTTTAGTTTGGGTCTCCGGGCGTTTTTAGGCCTATTTAGCACCCCGGGAGGGCGTTTTGGACATATCCTAATTTTGGGTAATTAAACCCACGAAAATTAAAAGGTTATATCAGATGTTTAGGGTTGCCTTCTAGGGTTAACACAACCAAAAGCAAGTGACGGCCATTGGAGAAGGAAGGAGAGACCTTGCCAAGGAATTCTAGGCTGAAAACCCCTCCGTTTGCACCGCCATCACCACCAAACGAGAGATCACGTCGCAAGGATCGTAACCACACTGATTTCAGCGCAAATCAGAGACCAAAAATTCCCAGGCAAGTATTTATCTTGCTTAATTTCGTTAATGCATCATTCATGTTAGTCTAGGGTGGATTAGGATGAGTTTCAGAGAAGAAACCCCATGTTGGAGATAGGAAAATTGCATGTAGTAATGATATAAATGATAATCTGGAAATCCCCTTCATATGTAGAGGTTGAACCATGAATTTATGATGAATTAGAAGTAGAAATTCTGATAAAAGGTTGATTAGAACAAAGTTAAAGAAATTTCTAGGGTTCATGAGATTTATATAAGTTTTGGCCCTTTAATCCATGGTTATTGATGAAAATCCACATGGTTTACATAGAAGATTGTTAGTTTGAATTTATAATGTTTTGTAGTACAAATTTCTGGGAGTTTGGATGTTAAAAATCCGGATTTGGATGATGTTGGATGATAGAACCCGTAACTGTTAATCTGCAGAATTCCCCATACCTGTTTAATCGATCGATCGAACCAGGAGTGTCGATCGATCGACACATCGATCGATCGAGCCCGTGCCATTGATCGATCGAGCCCTCCTGGTAGATTCATAATTCCCCTTCTACATAGTTGAATTTGATTTAAAGGTGTAATAATCCTTGGACATCCTTATTAAAATATTTTGGGAGATAAAGAAGACTAGTAGGACTTATTGATAATATGAAATCTTTAATGTAAGACGAGATTTACTTTTTCGGGGATGTTTACATATAAGGGACAATGGAACTAGGATAAAAAGGGGGAGATGAGTAATGTAGTTACGTTGGTAAATAAACGAGTACCTACTGAAATTACACTTGGGAGGATAGGAATCCACGAGTGTCACTTAATAAGTTGGGATAATTCCATAAATTAAAGTAAGAAATGAACCGTTATACGTGATAACTAAATAACGAGAAATAAGGATAAATATCATAATTATGGGTTATGAGATGTACCTATATTTGATGTGGTAATAGTAGTATATTTATATGACTGTGTTTATGCATATACTATATACGTGAGAAAACCATGCCCGCGCTACTTGCTATCTCTAAGGTTACCGCTCTGTTACAGTCTTATCTCGATGGGACCTTTATGATGGGGGATATTGACTCGTACCCTAGAAGATAGAAATCCTTCGGTACAGGCTATCGAATCGATAGTTCAGACGGTCCTAAGAGACGTGAGGGCATGTACTGACCTCTTAGAGACTTGGAATCTATGCTTCGCCTCAATGTTGTTTGTGTTTGTATTAATACAGTTCGAGAGTGATTCCAAACTTGTATTTCCCTTAGTACGTGTGACACAGGGACTTGATAGCAGTGTATGCCCGCACCATAATTATTATGTGGGGTGCCGTTAGAATATATATATATATATATATATATATATATATATATATATATATATATATATATATATATTATATGAGTATTTAATATATATATTAAATTCTGGAATTTGGGAACTACCTACTGTGTTTATGGTAAGAAAGATATGAATAATTATTTCAACTTGGCAATAAGTGTTTGAAAAGTATAATATATTGCGGAGAGACTTTATTAGTAAATAAGGTTAAATGAGAACTATGTAGTTAAATAAAATGAACCCCTTAAATAGTTGAATTTGTCAGATTAAAATCTTACGAGAGACATAAGATAAGATAAGTTAAATCGTTGGGAATGTTAGTACGATAGGCGTGCACATTAGGAGAGAGGTGAGAAATTCTCAAGGGAGTGTCGCACTAATATTTTGTTGTATTGGCCAGTAAACATTATAAATACTTGCTAAATAAATTTTAAATCATTTTTACAATCAGGCTCTGACCCGTTTCCATTTCTTTTCTCTCTTGTATATATATATATATGTATGTATTACAGGTGCCCAGCCATAGGGGCGTCTTGCATAGGATCTTTGGAAGGAACGCGCTGCAGCTTAGGTGGGAGTTGCAGGCCTCTTGCTTAGACGACCTCATTTCTTGATTCCACTCCTCGCATTTATTTTATCAGTTGGGCATATGTTGCCCTTTTCCATTATTCTGTTGTTTTTGTGGATATTGTAATTCATTTATTTCCAGTATTTACACTTTGGATTTTTATTACTGTCAGGGTGTTTTCCTTTAAGTTTTAATGTTGGGATTTATTTGTTGAATGTTTAACTCTTTGGGATTATAAGTTACAGGGTAATCGTCGTGTGATTCTTTAAATTGTGAATTTTTTGAAGTTTTAAAATATTGGTTTTGAATAAAATTAGGAAAGTAGTATCTGAAAATGGTTTTGACACTTAGCTTAATTATTTAGGGTGTTTAAATTGGAAATTTTATTTTGACGACAGTGATGCTAAGAATGAACCAACTGTTCACCTTGATTTTAATTTAATAAAGGAGTGATCGCCCGGTATTTAATTAGGCGGGGTGTCACAATATAAACCAAATACTTAAAATAAAAAATAATAAAAAAAGTAATAGAATTAGATCAGACCCTAGTTAAAACATAAATCACAACATTCAAACTTCTAAGAATTAAATAAAATAAATAAAATACTAACTAAATATTTTGAGAGAAAGGAACAAAATAAATTTACAAATAATAACTTGGAAATGATTTTGTACAATGATTTACCAGATTTAAATCCTCAAAACTATAGGTTAACCAAAAAAATTAAGAGAGAGAGAGTTACCGTTTGGAGGGTGGAAAGTACCTATTGACGTCTAGTTGTGAACAAAAAAACTACATATTGAAACAGCTAAAAACATGATTGAAATGAATAAAAACTCATCTTGAAATAGAGAAAATACCTGAAATTAGAAAACTTAGACATAGGCTCGGTCTAACCATCATCATCCTTGAGATGAAATTTATTAAAGCCATATGAAAGAAAGATTTTCGTTTGAAATGAATATTTATTGTGGGGGACTTTCAAGACCAGTGTAATAACACATATAATACACAAATCAAGAGAAAAATATGCAAAAACCCCAAAGTATACCTGAAAACCCATCAAATGCATCAAAATTATAAAGAATCAGAGAGGGTTATACCTAAAAACCACCAGTGAGAGTCTTGGATGATGCTCCGAAGCTATTTGGCTGGATTCATGAGACTACATCAAAAAACCCACCAAAATAAATTAAACCAAAACGATAATAGTGAATAGAGAAAGAGGTACCTGACTTCTTTGGTGAGGAAGAAATTCTATAAATCCTTGTCGTAAGTAGGTAGATGGAGGCTTATTGTTGTCGAAGTGAGTCGGTGTTTGTGTGAAGAGAGAGAGAGAGAGAGAGAGAGAGAGAGAGAGAGAGAGAGAGAGAGAGAGAGAGAGAGAGAGAGAGAGAGAGAGGAGTCTTTAAGTGTTACGGTGAGTGAGAAAATGGGAGGAGGTGAGATGACGTGAGTGAGAGTTGGGAGAGATGATCTGGGATGGAGGGTTTAGGTGTGCGAAAAGTATGAGAAAGGGTTTGGTTTAGATAAGTTTACTAATTTATCCTAAATTTGAATTTTGGTGTAGAGGGGGAAATAAATTAAAGTGTATCAAAAGAGGGTGAACTTAAATGTTTGAGGGGTAAAATAGGTAGTACAAAAGAAATTGATCTCATGACATCATTAACTAAACTTATGACATACATAAGTTTTATACTTTATGATATATATATATATATATATATCTGTGTGTGTGTGTGTGTGTGTATTCGTATCGTTTGATATATACTGGAACCACATCGTATATATAATTCACATCATTCCTCAAACATATATATGTGGCTATAATTGCCAATCTCCTATAGTGATAGCCAATAACCTCAAATGTTCTCACTTGTAATAACATTTAAGTATACACACACTTACGATACTGAATCCAACAGTATGCTCTCCTTTGATATATAACTTGTACCTTAATCACTTTTAATCTATATAATCCCAAATGTACAAATTCGTATTAACTATGCAAGTATACAAATTTCTTTGAGAACGTATGTGCTTGCGTTCAACTGAGCAAATTATATATTAAACACTTTTTAACCCAAACAAACCCTAAACATGCAACAATATGTGATTGAATAAGATGATAATCTAAGCAAGAACATTCAAACACATGCTTGTGAGGAAAAATCCCCCAAAGGGGCAAAACCATTTATTTTCATTATAATATTGTAGGCTGTACAATTTCTGATTACAATGAAAATACTAGTGACTAAGAATTACCCTCAGGTGTCGGATTCTGTAATCGGCGACTGGAACTATCCCTGTCCAGTAGGGCTTCAATGGAGAAGAAGAATGGTCTTCTCCACAAGGGTGTGAATAGCAAAAGTGAGTTCCTGGGTTGCAAAGTGATTCACAAAGGATTGGCAATTTGTGTGAATCAAATACCTAGACTCTAGATGCTCAATAGGTGAAGACTTAGGGCTTTATGTACTCTGAAAATCGTGTGTATAAGTCTTAGAAAACCACTTCCCGTAGTGGGATTAAATAAGAAGTCTCGGACCTTAAAAATCTGAACACGATCTGTTTAAGTTTATCCCAGGCGGACCGGTCCGGGTCTGAGGCGGATTGGTCCGGTTTACCGAATCGGTTATTTTATTCTGAGGCAGATCGGTCCGTTGATGATCGGATCGGTTCTTTTCCAGGCTTCATCGGTTCGCTTGCGGTCCGAGGTATAGTGGCCTTCAGCAGTCGGATCGGTCCGGGTTTGAGGCGGACCGGTCCGGTTGACCAGATCGGTTCTTTTATTCCAGGCGGATCGGTCCGGTTCTGTCAGACTTTATTCCTCTTCTTCTTCTGATATTCGTATTAGTTGATGAATGTATGAATCTTGAGTTTCTTCAACGGTGTAACGGCGTGCGACATAATAAATTGTTAATGGACAAAAATGTCCTTACATTCTTAACTTAGTTTCATAGGTATCGTATCACCTATTTTAATAGTCGTCAATAGATGCACCGGATAACCACGAAATTCTCTTGAGTTCGTATTCTAAATTCCATCCTAATCGCGTCATAGGATTTCCTTAATCACAATCATCCCAATAATTATCCTAACCGCATAAATATGCTCATATATACTTGCCAAATAACTTCCCCGAATGTCTCTCTCTTCTTAAACATTCATTAGGCACATACCCCAGATTTACCTCTCAAATAACCCAAGGTCAATTCACAACTTCTCAAGCCCTTTAGGTCATAACCCTTTATAATACTCTAATTTCTAAGGCCCCTAAGTATTAAACCCAAAGATGAGAAGGAATAAAAATCTCTAAAATCTTGGGCTTGAAAACAAAGTGTCGGTCGACTGGCCCTGGTCCCCCGATCGACCACGGTTTGAAATTATGCTTAGCAACCCAACCAGTAGCCCCTTTTCCTTGACGCGATCGACCGACCATAGAGGCGCGGTCGACCGGTCACAAGCATTTTCTTCAAAAATTAGTTCTCCAATTTTCCAACAAATAGCCCCAAACTCCATTTTCATGGTTTCTAATCTACACTAACAACATCACAATCATCTTAACATTGATTTCTAACTAAGACATCAATTAATTTGGGGGTTAAACTAATTTTTTTATACCCAAAAACCCTTAAAGCCCTAGTTTTACCATTTCCCCCATTTCAATTCATTTCTACACTCCATTATCATGGATTTAACACTAGAAATCATTAAGAGTGTGTAAAATCATATCCAAAAAAAATTTCCAAATTTATTTTAGGGGTACTAACACAAAATTTACTAATTTACAAACAACGATATGAGATTTATTCTTTATAAGAAAATAAATAAGTAAACACTTACCTGAAGGATAAAATTCGATGACCTTGAGTCAAATCCCACGGAGTTTGGCCGGAGTCTCCCTTTTCTTCCTCTTTTCTCTCTTCCTTTCTTCTTCTCTTTCCTTTATCTCTTTCCTTTCCCTCTCTCATGCCTTATATAGGGAGAAATAAGGGTTTATCTCTTATAAACCCAAAAATGGCTCGTTTACCCAATTGTAAGTCCCTATTAGTCCAAAAAAAAAACCCGGAGCCTAAATAATACCCCCCGATTACTCTATTATGACTATCTCAGACATTCGAAAAACAACTGCGCACTCAAAATCTCCATCCGAGTCACGTAACTATAATTCACTAATTAAACCCAACACATCTCGATACGGGTTTTCCATTTAAATATTATTCGTTGTCACTTTACCCAACTGTGACATGGAATTAAAATAATCCAACTCTTTTACTTAGTCTCAAAAGTAAATGAAACACACACCAGTAATATTCAAATGTTCAAAAATCCTAAAACTACTATTCAGAGGATTTCCCTTAATCTCCAAATTACGCCCACCAATGTAATTTGATAATCCCTAAAAGTGCGGGGTGTTACAATTGTGTTGCACTTCTTCATTATATTGGTTGATAAACCAAAACAAATATACTTAAGAAAGAGTGAACTTCGTACCATCCGTACAACTAGTAAATCAGAGTCATAATAATTGTTCATATGGTAATGAACACATACATCATAAATGTGAGCATATATTTTTTTAAGTATCTCATTACTTTATACACAACTCTTAAACCCATATAAAATTATTTTGATACTCTACTTTCTAAATTCGTTCTTTTATATAGAGAAAATACATAAACTTTCTCCCACATATCCTAAGGTGTATATAAATATACAACGGTCAAGAAAAACGATGATGTTATTTCTTAAAATACATTATGCGGGAAACATATGTTTATACAATGATCTCTTAAACATAAATATATGATTTATGAAACTCCAAAGTAGTTTTCACATCCATTTAATGTAACTCTTAATCATAATGAGCTACTAATGTCAAAAGAATTACATGTCCTTACATATAATTGAGAAGGTTTATTTATAATATTTTCTTTGTTAATGGTGAAATATTTTAGTACAATTTAGCTTTATCTCATTTAATTACTGTTAGTGTCGCACGTGGTCTTGATGAACCGACTTTAGTGCATTAATTATGTAATTCAACAAGATTCTAAACTTAGTTGTATTCCATCAGTTTCACTTCTTATGACTTGCGAAAATAAAATCAGGTTATTATTACCCCTATGCCAAATTCATGTTCATGCAGATACACCACATAATCATCCACGAAAGTAGACTATTTAGGATCTTATTAATACTATTCCTTATGATTTTATCTACATTTCTCTCACGGTGACAATACTATCATTTAGTGGTTGATCATTTATTGGTTCTTTGTTATTTAGAGAATCTAACAACTAAAAGAACAAGTATTCAAGAAAGTTATCGGTAATGGGATAAGTACCATACCTTCCTTTATAACCATATTTCATGATTTTCTACTACCACTAATTTCACCATTCATAATAAATTTGACATTTAGACTTTTTTTAATGCAATAAATACGTGTCAATGAAAATTATATAATCTATGTAGGTCCACTTTAAGGGAAGTTTCTCATAATCTCCCACTTGGGGCACATAGGTCATCTTGATATTTGACATCGTAATACCTTAAGAGAACAACTCGACTATCAAGATTTATAAGAGATATTTACAAAAATCTTGGCCATGAAAATTATTGAAGGGAGTCTAGATTTAATGGGTACAAGGTTATGGAGTTTCATCAATGGTGTTACGATTATGATGCAGGATCAAAATAATCTTTAAAATAAATATGTACAAACTTTATTTTATACAAAATATCAAAAGTAATACCATAACCTTTGAAAAATAGACATAAAAAGATTCTTTAGAACATATCCCTCACAATCAAGTGTAGACAAACATTTTCCAAAAAACAAATTAAAAATTGAGGGTTTATGAAAAAACAAATGGTGATTTGATCCCCAAGAACAAAAGAAAATAATCTTATTAGCATTTATAGTTTGTTTTGTAAGAAATCATTGTATCAAAAGTAAATACTTTTAAATCACAATAAGTATAACTTGCAAACTCTACTAAGATGAAAAAATCGTCTCAAATCATAAAAGATACTTATTATCTCTATCATTATTAGTCCGAGTGTGCAACATGTAAACAAACTTAATTTGTTTAACCAAATTAAATATGATTTTTTTAGAAAAACAAAATGGGATACAATAATATGATAAGATGAGATAAATTTCTCACTTCATTAATGCTTTGATTTAACAACACACAAATCGATTACATGATAATAAATTGAGTGCATAGCCGTGAATTTTCTTCTGTAGTAATCGTGAAATATCGATTATATGATGCTTATAGATTACTTTATTGGGTATAATGTTATTTCATCAGATGTACACGATATTTGTGGACAACTTATTTTCACATACTATAATAATGTATGTGACCTATAATGTTCATTCAATCACTCAAAATCAAATCCTTGTAAGGAATAACCTTGCTTGAAGAAATAAACTCAATATACCCCATTAATATCTTTAAAATTATAAGCATCATGAGTTACTACTACCATCGTCTTTACATTTAATATTCATTGCCAGTTGGGTCATTGTGGTGAATACCAAACATTTCATAATATGAATATTAGATTAAGTAAAGACTTACATACACTAGTCAATAAGTTTTTCACTTATGTTCATTAAATATCGCATGAGCAATAAACTAAATTATTCAGGTTTATGTTTTTCAAAAAATTAGTTGGTGATATGATAGTGAAAGGAACTATGGCATCTGGCTTGACGACCATTATTACCTTCCCAAAATATATATCACCGCTTACATTTTATTCAATTATTGTAATTGTACTTGTAGGTTAAATGAATAAATAATAATATGTATGTAACATCATAAAGTATCATCATCCTAGCATTCAATATCATACATGGACCCGTAGGCAACCAAAATATGCATGATATTAATGCATTAGTCCAATAT
Organism: Sambucus nigra; assembly: GCA_949130495.1. Classification (NCBI taxonomy): domain Eukaryota; kingdom Viridiplantae; phylum Streptophyta; class Magnoliopsida; order Dipsacales; family Adoxaceae; genus Sambucus; species Sambucus nigra. Next base: position 322,397,390 of record OX422214.1, on the reverse strand, counting down.
TTATATCTTCTGGAATGGAACACTTTAATGAACACCAAACCTTATATTATATAAATATTAGCGATACGCATACATGTGCAAAATACTCGTAATACATAAATAAATTATATTATTGTCTATTCCTTATTTTGACTTTCATGAAAAATAGACATAATGTGAAAATCAAATAAATAAGAGTTTGCATGAGATATTACACAAATAATAGTAAATGGAAAACATAAATCATTTACTTTTTCTTCATCACTTATGCATGAGTAACAAATCAAAAATGTTGACACAAATCATTCGTGGTCATGCTTATGCACAATACAGTTATGATCACAATTATCATACTAGTGGCATATGTAATGTGACTATACAACATCGATGTCAATTATTTAATATTTACAAAAATTCCAATGTTTATTTGATTTAAATTTCAGCATGTGTTGCGCTTCAATTTAACCTTATAATAAACATTAGGATAATCTAAAATGACTACAAGTATAATATCTTCATATGTAATCTTGGTCTATATTTGGCATTTGATTAAACTGAATGAATACCTACTTATGAGTCTCAAACTCTGCAAGTCATGCATTCAAATATGCATGCATGCAACGAAATCATAAATCAAGCATCTGCACATATAAATTGCAGCCAGTGTTTAGCATTTAATTCAACTTAATGGGAGCGCTAGCATTAGAACAAACAATAATTTTGATTTTCAACTACATGAATCGTTAGCCTGTATTTGGCACAAGACTCATTAAAACACGAATATCATAATATTCAACAATATGAATCATTAACCTGTGTTTGACACGAGACTCAGCAAAATATGAGTATTAACAATAACGCAACTCTAATATCCTATCATATGAAATATGTTGGCCTCTGTTTGGCACGAATATTAAACTAAAAAGGATCATTAGAGCAAGGTTTTATCACGGTTCTAGATGAAATATACAAGAAATATGGAGAAACTTAAATTTTTCCAAAAAAAAAGAGTTAGCATCATGGAACTGTAGAAAATTACTCCAGAATCTCAAAACATTCGACGGAATTCAAAAATAATTTTTCTCGAAGTCGTAAACATTATTTATGTAAAATCAATGCCCCCAAAAATATTATACTCAAAACTTAATGTATACTTAATGGTCCAAATAGAGATGCATACATGATAATCTAGTATTTAAAATTATAGATTAAGAGACTTCCATGTCTTCCCCATCTAATATCATATAAATATTATTGTCGAGACATCAATTCACAATTACATTAGGACCTTTGGGCTACCAAATATAGATAATGCACAATAACCTAATTTATCGAAATGTTATTGTCAAACATATGATCATACATCCAATATTTAAAATTTTATATTGAACCTTTCATTAATAGCAAATAATACATAATATGAATATTAGAACAACCATGAACATAAAAAACAGCCCTGGTGGTGAAAAAAATACATAATATTTGGAAAAATTGTATTTTTTGTCAAAAATAGAAAATTTGAGTTAGCACCACATGGATGTAGACAATTACTCTAGGATCTCAAAACAATTTGCGAAATTAAAAAAAAAATCAATTTTCTGGAGTGAGATATTGACGTCAACATTATTACCAAAATGACAAAAACGTAATTTTAAGGGTCTTAACGATGTCAAAATGCAACAGTAAGGTGGTTCCCATTATATGTAATGGGTTTTGTTTATTACGACGTTTTCAGTCAACCATGTCAGTTTCGTAAAATTCCGAGCAAGTTTTGACATTTTATTCTAACCAGTGAGTATTGGCGACAGAAGAAAAACATTACAAAAAGCCTCAGACATACTTTAAGAGCAGATTCAATGACATAAACTCAAACATCGCAGAAAATCTCAAGCATAAGCAGATTTAATGACATAAATAAAAATTTCGCAAAAAGTCTTAGGTATATATTTCATTATAGACGAACATCAATAAGGAAAATCATGAGATCTTGAACTTTAGCTCTGATACTACATATAAAATATTTCTTAAGAACACCCTAATATTAATCATAAACACATTAATATGATTAAACTTTAGCATACAATAACAAAAGGATCTTGGATCTTCATATTTTCACATAATATGCCTAAAGGATAGAAAAGAAAACTTGGCTTGATCCAATGTACTGATCAATCTTGTTGTGGAAATATCTTTTAATCATCTTGATTAAATGCTCTATCAATCTCCCTTCATGGAAAAAAATTACACTCAAATGGAATCTCGAAATTTCTCTCCCACCTCAGAAATAGTGTGTTATGAGATAACCCTAGATGGTGTAGGGCTCCTCTATTTATAAGGGAAAAAATGTCGGAATCCTAGTCAAGGTAGTACTCTATTTCAAGTCTCCCACTAATGTCACTAACCATCATGTGACTAACGGATAAGATTGACCCAATCATTTATTATTGGGTCAATTATTAAATAGTCCCTACTATAAATATATATTTTTTAAAAAGGACACATATTTTTAGTTTAACTCATTTAGTCCTTCAAGCACTCAATATCCTCTTATTTTTAGAGGTCCGCGCCAGCGGCACTCCCTCTCCAAAATATGTGGCAAAAGACTTTTTGAGGCAAAATAAAAAAGTTTGGACTAAATGGGTATTAAAAAATTTCCGAGGGACTATTTGGTATATGTCCCTTTATTATTTGTATTTATCACATGCCAAATTAATTATTCGACCATGTAATTGGGAAATTCATACAATTCCGGACTTAATTATTAATTTCCAACATGGTGTACCTTTCTCGTCAAAGGAAGCCAATACAGTGTTGGGTTGGTTTTGAAAAATCATTACAGAGATTTCTAGCTCCATAGAATATTTTTGATGGAATTTTTTAAAAATTAGCTTAGACAGACTAGACAAGTTTTAAGCCCACGAAGTAGGAACCTGGGCAAATAGACGTTGAATATGAGTGGGGACTTTTGGGCAAAATCTCCAGTCAGGAATAAAGTATATCCTCTCTCATTCAAAGAGTTTACATACCCAAAGTCCCTTCAAATGAAGTATATCCTCTCTCATTCCATGGGTTTCGCCAATTTTGGAGTATATATACTTCTTACGTTCCTTCTAACTTCTCTTCGTGGGACAAAGTAATGTTTTCCAACTAGACACTAGTTTTATCCACTTCAAATGAGGTGCTTTGATCGCATATTAATATGCCACATTAATCTCGTTATAAAATGGAACAAGTCGTAAAAATTGAGTTTTTCACGGACCATCCCCTTTTACACTAAATCATCCCACCAATTCAGTTAAATAATTTATGAACCCTCGTCTTTGTAATGTGAAACAAATTCCAGAATACAGTAGATAGTTCTTAGAGGCCCCCTTTTCTTATTTTTTTGAAGTAAAGTACCTCAGTAGTGTTGGAGATTTTTAAAATAAGAGAGTAAGAGTTTTTTGGGTGTAAAAGCCTTAAGAGCTTGTCCCACATTGGAAATGTGAGGAAGAGGTGGGAAGATAACCCAAATATAAAAGGGGATAGTGTCCCACATTGGAAAATGTACAAAGCTAAGTGTCACCACTAAGCTATAAAAGGGGTGGGCAACCTTTGAGTCCCACATTGGAAAAATGTTAAGAATTTGTACACTTAATAAGTACAAATGGAAGGTGAAGAGTTAATTCATCTAGCATTTAAGAGGCTATTCAAGAGACCTCAATACGGTGCGAAGCACCGTACGCACACGCCCACGCGCGCGCGCGCGGGCGTGCGGGTGCGGGGCAGTGGGCTGTAGAGGCGCTAGTGGCGCACTTTGCGGGTGCGGGGCAGTGGGCTGTAGAGGCGCTAGTGGCGCACTTTGCACTTCGCATGCCGCGGGTTGCCGGGATTCGTCCGGCTCGGGCGCGGTCACTTTTTGGTTGACCCGTGCAAAACCGATTCGGTATTATTATACCTGTTCGGAAAGGACTTAAGACTGTTGGTAATTAACAGTCATACCTGTTCGGAACTGACTTAATTCAACAGTCATGACTCTTGAAGACAAAGCCTTTCATTATTTATAAATAAAGGCTGCCTAAAAACGGAATTACATTGATAACAAAAACCAGTTTCAGATTTCCAGACCCGGCTATTACTCTCTTACAATTTTCAGGAGATAAAAATTCTCTTATTCTGTTTTGTGCACATAAACAGAATAAGAACTTGATTGACTGTTCTTCGTTGCTACATCCAAGGGCTGTCTTCAAATATACAAGTTGCAGACAGTGCAATTGTTTCATTGTATCTTGAGTACGGATTTGCTGATTCCCGTTTGTATACCGAAATTCTTCGTGTGGGGCAAATACTGTATTTAGGAAAGTGACATCACGCCTTGAAGTTTTATAGTGACTATTCAGAAGTTACATTGTTGTATTGAAGTTGACATTTTTGAGATATATAAAGAGTTCCATTTCTGTATTTGCATTCATAATATCCAACAATCTAAATACAGTATTTTTAGAAATGGCCGACTCTTCCAAATCACTTCGACAAATAACATAAAGCTTTGTCAAGTTGGACCGTTTTGATGGTGGTAATTTTCTGCGTTGGCAGAAAAAGGTTCATTTTCTTCCAACAACATTGAAGATTGTATATATCTTGTCACAACCGAAACCAAATGAAGATGAAGATGAAACCGTGGAACAGACTAGGCAACACACAAAATGGGAGACCGATGATTACTTGTGTCGTGGTCACATTCTCAATGCACTTGCTGATAATTTGTTCGACTTGTACCAAAATGTTGGGACTGCAAAAACTTTGTGGGAAATATTGGAGACCAAATATCTAACGGAAGACGCTACAAGTAAGAAGTTCCTTATCGGTCAGTTTCTAAGCTTTAAAATGCATGATAATAGGCCTGTGCTAGAACAGTTTCATGACATCCAACGCATCATAAATCATTGCAAACTGAAAAAATTAAATATGGATGATAATGTAATTGTTGCTGCCATAATTGAAAAACTTCCTCCTTCTTGGAAAGACTACAAGAAAGAACTCAAACAAAAAGGAGGATCTTTCACTTGAAGAATTAGAGACTCATTTAAGAATTGAACAAGAGTCTCGAATTCTAGATGGTAAAGAGGAACAAGAAAATTCTGTTTCTAAGGTCCATGTGGTGGAGGAAGGAAATGAGCAAAAATATGGCAATCATGGAAAAAATAACAAGCGGAAGAATTTTTCGAATAATTCTAAAGCAAACAAAAAGAAGAAAGGAAATTGTTTTCATTGCAACAAACCAGGTCACTTCAAGAAGGATTTTCGTGAGTTCAAGAAACTAAAGGAAAAAGGAGGGACATCAGACACAAAGCAAAAATTTGCTGCTATGATATCCGAGGCTAATATGCTTGGAGAAGACAACTCTTGGTGGGTTGATTCTGGTGCCACAAGGCATGTTTGTAAGGACAAGAACTTGTTCTCTGCCTATGAAACAATGGAAGGAGATGTTCTCTATATGGGAAATTCATCTACAGCTGCGGTTAAAGGCAAAGGGACAGTGGATCTCGAATTCACTTCCGGAAAAATCCTTAGCCTCACCAATGTTTTTCATGTTCCTGATGTTAGGAAAAATTTAGTTTCTGGAAGTCTTCTTAACAAATTTGGCTTTAAACTTGTATTTGAGTCAGACAAATTTATTCTAACTAAGAATGGTACCTTTGTAGGCAAAGGATATTTGTATGAGGGCATGTTTAAGCTCAATATCAATGAAAAGGATTCTTCTGCTTATATCGTTGATTGTCTTTCATTATGGCATAGTCGTTTAGGACATGTTAATACAAAGAAAATGCATTTCATGGTTAATTTAAATTTAATTCCTAAATATGAGAATGATATAAATGAAAAGTGTAAAATATGCATGCAAACAAAAATAACAAGATTGCCTTTTCCTAAAATAGAAAAAACTACATCTTTGTTGCAATTAGTACATAGTGATGTTTGTGATTTGCATGGAACACCTACTAGAGGTGGTAGTAAATTTTTTGCTACATTTATTGATGACTTTTCAAAATATTGTTATGTATATCTTTTAAACTCTAAGGATGATGTGCTTAATAGATTTAAGACATATAAAAATGAAGTTGAAAATCAATGTGATTCTAAAATAAAATGTCTTAGATCTAATAGAGGTGGTGAATATCACTTTCCTCAATTTTGTGAAGATATGGTAATTATACATGAAGTTACTGCACCTTATACACCACAACAAAATGAAAAAATAGGACACTAACTGAAATGGTTAATGCTATGCTTTCTTATTCTGGTTTAAGTAAAGGGTTTTGGGGAGAAGCACTTTTAACTGCATGTCATATTCTGAATAGAATACCTGTTAAAGATAATAAGAAAACTCCTTACGAATTATGGAAGAATAGAAAACCTAATTTAGGTTATCTTAAAGTTTGGGGTTGTAGAGCTATTGTAAGACTACATGAAACTAAGAGAACGAAATTAGGAAGCAAAGGGGTTGAGTGTATTTTCATAGGTTATGCACAACATAGTAAAGCCTATAGATTTTTGGTTAGTGAACCTAATGATTCTGTTGAGGTAAATACAATAATTGAATCGAGAGATGCAATTTTTTATGAACAAAGGTTTTCTTCTATTCCTAGAATTAATAATGAAAAAGAAGTAAGCACTCCTTCACAGTTACCTGAAATTCCACTAGTAGAACAAGAAGAGATTATAAAAAGTAAAAGACCTAGGAAAGAAAAAATCTTTGGTCCCGACTTTGTAGTCTATCTTGTTGAAGGAACTAGAAACACATCTTGTAATCAATATGCTTTGACTCTTAGCGTTGAAACAGACCCACAAACTTATAGTGAGGCAATTAAGTCTGTAGATTCAGCATTTTGGAAAGAAGCTATAAATGATGAAATGGATTCAATTTTGGGAAATAAAACTTGGAAATTAGTAGACTTACCTCCAGGATCTAAACCCATTAAGTGTATATGGATTTTTAAAAAGAAAATGAAAATAGATGGAACAATTGATAAATTCAAGGCTAGATTGGTTGCTAAAGGCTTTACACAAAAAGAAGGGATTCTTTATTTTGATACCTATGCACCTGTTGCTAGAACCGCCACTATTAGAATTTTAATTGCATTAGCATCTATATATAATTTTGAGATTCATCAAATGGATGTGAAAACTGCTTTTTTAAATGGTGACTTAGAAGAAGAAATTTACATGGAACAACCTGAAGGGTTTGTTATGCCTGGACAAGAAAACAAAGTATGTAAACTTATTAAGTCCTTATATGGCCTAAAACAAGCACCTAAACAATGGCATGAAAAATTTGATAAAGTCATTATTTCTTATGGTTTTAAAATTCATGAATCTGATAAGTGTGTTTATAGTAAATTTGCTAATGGTAAAGGTGTGATCATTTGTTTATATGTAGATGACATGTTAATTCTTGGTACTGATTTAGAAAGCATTAATAATACTAAGAGTTTTTTGTCTTCTAAATTTGATATGAAAGATATGGGTGTAGCTGATGTCATATTAGGAATGAGAATAATAAGGAAAGATAAAAATATAATTCTCACTCAATCTCATTATGTTGAGAAAATTTTAAAGAAATTTAATCAGTTTGATTGCACACCTGTTAGTACACCTTTTGAACCACAGCTAAAGATGATCCCTAATAATGGTAGAGCTATTTCACAATTGGAATATGCACGAGTAATTGGTAGTTTAATGTATGCCATGACATGTACTCGACCTGATATTGCTTATGCTGTTGGTAAATTAAGTAGATATACTAGTAATCCAAGTTTATTGCATTGGCATGCTGTCAATAGAATATTAAAATATTTGAAAGAAACTATGGACTATGGTATATACTATAGTGGATATCCTTCAGTATTAGAAGGGTTTTCTGATGCCAGTTGGATAACTGAGCGGGAGGATCATTCCTCAACAAGTGGATGGATTTTCACTCTTGGTGGAGGAGCTGTTTCTTGGGGATCAAAGAAACAAACTTGTATAGCTGACTCTACTATGGCAGCTGAGTTTGTAGCATTAGCTGCAACTAGTAAAGAGGCAGAATGGATAAGGAATTCATTAATTGAAATTCCAGTTTGGCCGAAACCAATGCCTCCAATATCTATACATTGTGATAGTGAGTCTACACTTTCCAGAGCTTATAGTAAAGTGTATAATGGAAAGTCTAGACATATTGGCCTGAGACATAGTTATGTCAGACAAATGATTACAGATAGTGTAATCACAGTGGATTATGTAAAATCAAGTCAAAATTTAGCTGATCCTTTTACAAAAGGTCTTGCAAGAGGACTGGTGTCTAAGACATCAATAGGGATGGGACTAAAGCCCATTAATAATAATCACTCTTGATGGAAACTCAACTTGAAACTTGATATATTCAAGTCTCAAGTTCAATGATTAAAGTACATCATACGACGTGATTGTAAGCACTATGAAATTTAACATCCCAAGGATAAGTTCTTAGAACATGTAAAGAATAATGAAAGAGGATGGGTTTAACCTTAATAGGTTTATGGTGTTTTAAGTTACATGGACACCTATGATAATCTACCTATATGAGTGTGGAAGTGGTGCCGCTTCATATGAGTATTGGGCTTGACTCTAAAGCACTCATGAAATCAAGGTACAGACACAAGGCCTAATTCATGTGTCGGCTTATATGGATAATCAGTGACTAAAAGATTTGTGTGTGAAGACAAATCCGGATAATCAATATAGATTGATAGTTCAAAGACAAGTCTACTATACTTTCATGGTTAACCTTGACGAACCTTCACAGGGTATTGGTTCAAGTCGTGAGACACCAATGCTTATACACAGTCTTACAGACAATCAAAGATTTACAAAACTTATTTTGAAAATGGTGGAGGAATGTTGGAGATTTTTAAAATAAGAGAGTAAGAGTTTTTTGGGTGTAAAAGCCTTAAGAGCTTGTCCAACATTGGAAGTGTGAGGAAGAGGTGGGAAGCTAACCCAAATATAAAAGGGGATAGTGTCCCACATTGGAAAATGTACAAAGCTAAGTGTCACCACTAAGCTATAAAAGGGGTGGGCAACCTTTGAGTCCCACATTGGAAAAATGTTAAGAATTTGTACACTTAATAAGTACAAATGGAAGATGAATAGTTAATTCATCTAGCATTTAAGAGGCTATTCAAGAGACCTCAATACGGTGCGAAGCACCGTACGCACACGCACACGCACACGCGCGCGCTCGCGCGTGCGTGCGGGTGCGGGGCAGTGGGCTGTAGAGGCGCTAGTGGCGCACTTTGCACTTCGCATGCCGCGTGTCCGCAGTGGTAGCGGGTTGCCGGGATTCATCCGGGTCGAATCGCGGTAGCTCGGGCGCGGTCACTTTTTGGTTGACCCGTGCAAAACCGATTTGGTATTATTATACCTGTTCGGAAGGACTTAAGACTGTTGGTAATTAACAGTCATACCTGTTCGGAACTGACTTAATTCAACAGTCATGACTCTTGAAGACAAAGCCTTTCATTATTTATAAATAAAGGCTGCCTAAAAACGGAATTACATTGATAACAAAAACCAGTTTCAGATTTCCAAACACTGCTATTACTCTCTTACAATTTTCAGGAGATAAAAATTCTCTTATTCTGTTTTGTGCACATAAACTGAATAAGAACTTGATTGACTGTTCTTCGCTGCTACATCCAAGGGCTGTCTTCAAATATACAAGTTGCAGACAGTGCAATTGCTTCATTGTATCTTGAGTACGGATTTGCTGATTCCCGTTTGTATACCGAAATTCTTCGTGTGGGGCAAATACTGTATTTAGGAAAGTGACATCACGCCTTGAAGTTTTATAGTGACTATTCAGAAGTTACATTGTTGTATTGAAGTTGACATTTTTAAGATATATAAAGAGTTCCATTTCTGTATTTGCATTCATAATATCCAACAAGTAGTCCATTACCTTTCTATTAATTTTAATTCAGTTTCTTACTTTTTTATTATTTCAATTTGTCCCTCACCTTTCAAATTGGTTCAATTTCGTCCCTCTTCTTTTTTTTGTTTCAATTTCATTCTCAACCTTTCATTTTGTCTCAATTTAGTCCATCTGTTAACTATTTTGGATACCCCCTCTTTATTGAAAAATAATAAAATAAATGTTACAAAATTTGAAAAATAAGCTATTTGATTATTATTTGGGGATAAAAAAATGGCTTTTTATCCGAGAATAATTAAAAAATAGTTTTTGTTTTTATTCTATCCTAGTTGTTTTTAATTTTTCAAAACAAAAACTCGAATAATAATTTTTATAGTCAACATAGTTTTTTTATTTATAACAACTCTTTTTTTAATTTTAATTAAAAATATTTAATTTGATGTTTTAAATTCACAATTGATTAGTGCCGCTGGCGCGGACCCACATCACAAGAAATTTTTTGTTTATCAATTATATTACATAGATGAGGAAAAAATTGATGTCTTAGATTTGCGATTTGTTAGCTCCCTGGATATGACTCATATTCATTAAAATAAGGGGCTTGAGAATAAGCCACTGTAGTCAAGCTATTTATTTTAAAAATAAAGCGCTTGACTACAGTGGTTTATTCTCAAGCCCCTTATTTTAATGAATGTGAGTCCAATCCAGCGAACTAATCAATCTTGAATCTAAGACATCAATTTTTTTCCCATCTATGTAATATAATTGATAAATAAAAAAAATTATATGATGTGGGTCCGCGCCAGCTTCACTAACAATTGTGAATCTAAAACATCAAATTTTACATTTTTAATTAAAATTAAAAAAAAAAGAGTTTTTTTATAAATAAAAAACTATGTTGACTATTAAAATTATTATTCGATTTTTTTTTTGAAAAATTTAAAACAACTGGGATAGAATAAAAACAAAAACTAATTTTTAATTATTCTCAGATAAAAAGCTATTTTTTATTCCCAAATAATAATAAAATATATTATTTTTCAAATTTATAACATTAATTTTATTATTTTTCAATAAAGAGGGGTAAAATAGTCAATTTTATCCAAAATAGTTAACAGATGGACTAAATTGAGACAAAATGAAAGGTTAAGAATGAAATTGAAACAAAAAAATGAATAGGGACGAAATTGAATCAATTTAAAAGATGATGGACTAAATTAAGAAAATAAAAAAGTAAAAAACTAAATTGAAATCAATAGAAAGATAAGAAACTGGTGGAGTGTTTTACTCTATTTTTTTTTATTTGCGCCCTTCATATAGGTACACATGAGATGCAGAGGAAAGCTTAAGTGGTGGGAAACGTGGGCAGCTATAGTACTTCTGAGCGAGAGAATGAGATGTCACTCGAGGAGTTTATTGCATCCAGTTTCATTAAGTAGTGTGAGGGTGCTGGAGCTAAGACTTTGATTGAAAAAAAAAAGATTTACAAATGTGATATTAAATAGAGACATCAGTGAAAATTTAAGTATTATTTTTAATAGAGAATTAAGGTAAAGGTCATGATCCTTCTTATATTTAGATTTTTAGGATAATGCTTTTCAAGTTTATAAATCTAGTCCCTGTGGTACAATAACATTTATAAATCTAGTCCCTGTGGTACAATAGTATTTATAAATCTAGTTCCTGTGATATAATACCTTTATTTTTTTTGTCCGTGCCAGCGGCACTATTTTTCATAATTTTTCATGGTATTTTTAGTACAGGGACTAAATTTATAAAATTATATGGAGTGTCCTATTTTTATACACTTTGAGCACTATAAGGACCTTTTCCCCAAACCCCCTATTTTTAATTTTGTTCCGCCCTTTTGTGTTGTCCAAACGAAATGTTTTTGTTTTTTTTTTAATTTTTTTATTTGGTAGCTTACTCATTAGTCCATTGTTATAGTTTTTCGACAGTGCGATACACATTTATTTTTATGACTTATTTTAACGTTTACCTTCATAAATTAATTGTTAGTATGTTATACTCTCATAATTTATATTTCTTGTGATTTGACTTAAATTATGAAGGATATTGTTAATTACTTTATATGAGGGGCATATTGGACTATTCATAGCTTTTGATAACTATAGAAGGACATGTATCATCTTCAGGAGTGTTGGAATCATTAAATATTTTTCTTCAGCTATTGGAAATCTCTTATTGATTTATTTATATCATAGATCCTTGGAGTAAATTTCAGAATGATGATATAAAAATAATAAAATTATACAAGATTTTAATCAAAGTTACTCATTTGTTCTCTGTGATTTTTATCATCATTTCCCCCATCATCTAGTCGAACTTTTCTTTCCATCCATGCACCTACCATTACTTGAACAATTTGAACTGAACACAATTCTCTAATTTGAGGTGCAAAAATTATCATTTTATAAGTATTAAACAAAAACCATTTCCGGAATCAAAATAGTATGTACTTTGTGTTGATACTTGTTCTAGTAACTTCTTTCTTAATATATATATATATATATATAAGTGTGTGTGTGTGTGTGTGTGTGTGTGTGTGTGTGTGCATTTTTTTTTATCTTACGTACATACGTTCCAAATAGACTCTATCACATGGCCACATGGCCGGTCCGGAGATTTTAGGAGTTCGAGACGAACTCTTGAATTGGGAGCATCATATTTAACAAGATATTTTTTTTAATTTATAAATTAAAAAAATATGTTACTCAAAATAAAAATACTTTTTTTATTATTATGAAGCACAAATGACTACAAATTACACTCTTATACACTCAACTTCAAAAGAAAAACAAATCAAGGAAGTATAATAACATATCTTTTAATGTGAGCTCTTCTCGCATTTTTTAAGTTATAGGAGGGGCTTAATGATAAGCCTCTCATTTGATCATTAAATGATATTACAGATGATTAATATTGATAAAAGTTCATATGTTTATGCGAGTGAGATATTATGCGCGTTCGGTATATCATGTGTATTTATGTGTTATTTATATATTAACTAGATAACATTCTAGTATTGGGGGTGTAACATATATTATGGGACACAAGTCACCCAAAAGAGGACATATGTTACCACAGTTTGTTTGGCATGTGGCAACCGACTTGGGTTGGCTCTTGTTATAAATAGACTTCATTTCCTTACATTTGAGGAGAGATCTTCTTGGGAGAGAGGAGTGAATTCTTGTCTCATGAGTTTTTAGAGAGAGTTTTAGAAAAGAGTTTTGAGATGAGTTCTTTGACAAGAGTTTCACAGTTTTTCACCTCTCAGTTCCACCATAATGAGTTTTTCGACGATTAATATGAGCCCACGGACTACACTCACTTTGATTCCAACTATAACGGATACGTAGGCGAAATCTAAGTTGCTCAAGTCAAACATGTACGAAAATCTGGTATTTCCCCATATTAAACTCCCCTCTTACATTTGGCGACTTTGCTAGGGAGGTATTCACGATTTTTATCGTGTAAACACCTCATTCATTATCGAGAAAAGTGGATGGAGATAAAATAGAGGCATCGGCAACTCATCTTTCTGCTTCAATAGTTGGAAAATATTTAGCTTCAGTTGAGATAAGTAACAAGTTTTTCAATTTATAATATCTTTTGGCTTGCACTAAAATTTTATGATGTTTATCTCAAAGTATAAATAGTTGTTCTTAATAACATAATAAAAAAATGTTTGACATTTATATTTTACCTCAAATTATATATTCTGTGTTTGCATAAAGGTTATTAATTAAACCATTAAAATTTGAGTACGTTTTCACGCATAAGAGAGGTTGAAAAAAGACCTATCATTTGATGTGTGAATGCTAATATAATGTAATTGTTATGCGATGAGCCTAGAAATATCTCTATGGGCATTAGAAAAAATTTAAGTAGATGATCATTTCGTCTGAACTCCATAATGTGGGGACTCATTGAAAAACATTTATCATGAAGAGACATTTCTTGAAAAAGACAGTGATGTACCTTGATTAAATTAATTGGCAGACTGTACTCTTTTAAAAAAGTTTGTCGAAAGGAGGAAGTCACTGATAAAAAGTAAGCAACGTGAAAAATGATGAGCGCTGAACTGAAATAGTGTAGGTTGGAAATCTTTACATTATTATATTAATATATTGAGATCTTTTATAAATGTAAAGTACATTTACGGAAAAAACCATGTGGGTAGTGAGTATATGTCATAGATTGATTAGAAAAATATGCAATACACTTATTAACAATCCTTTATGACTTTAGTTCAAGAGCCGAAAGCCTAAGCCATTAATATCCTGTAACGTGTGTCTTCAGCAATAGTACTCCCCTGAAATGATAAGATAAATATTTTATTTTTTCCCCTCTTGCTTTATAAATATTGTGGTCACAAAGTATACTAGCTCAATTATCATGATTTTTTATTAAACCAAGGCTAAATACCCTTGTTCCGAAGTACCTCACGTCGACATCAACCTGTGAGGCTTTGATATGAGGAACCTCTTCCCGACAAAGCATGGACTGAACCGTAGCACCTACTTCAAGAAACTCAAAACTGATCCACCAAAGATTGAAAGGGGTGCACCTGAGATTCGTTTGTGTTTATATCAAGCGAGTTACCACATAGGGGGGAACAAAAAACCGTGGGAGCATGAAGTCCAATGAACCTCCATATAAAAATTACGAACAAGCGTGAGAGCTTGAAATCCAATCAACCTCTATTAAAAATGACCGTGGGAGATTAAAATCCGATAGAACTTGATCCGGTAAGACCTTGGCTACCAGACGTCACTAAGAGTTACAACTGAGTAATTGAACCAACCCACCATGAAATTTTGATAAAGGGTTAATAGAGTAACAATGAATTTTGAGAACCATTTTAGCTGAGAACAAAAATTGATTGACCATCATTTTGTGGAAGGATCTCACCATTTATTTACCGAACGGACTCATCTGGGTCGTTAAATCTAAAATCGACCCACCATGGGTGTTGAAAATCAGCTGAACATTTTCGTACAAATCGATTCAACTATGAATTGAAATTAACAACATGTAGGATGGTATCTGTTTCAAACATACGTATTTAAGGTATGAGCCCCAATGGTGATTTCTCCAACAAACCACGACCCAATGGTGCTCAGACCATCAAGAGGTTATCACGGATTACCCCTACCCATCTTAGATTTCATCGATCCACCGTGAGATTCTAATAAAACCGAAACATCTTAGGATTGAACTTCGGTGAACTTCGTTCGGTACAAAAACATCTCCATATCTAACATAGGTTTCACGGTATGAAACACGATACATATAAATGTTGGTTTTCTCACATATCTCCTAGTTTGATATTGTGTTAAAAGAAATTATATTTTGAAATTTGAAAAACAGTATATATTATGTCAGCTGCATCTATTGATGGCCAATGATATCTTGCGGTCGTACCAATGACCCATTTATATATTAAACCGTAAAGAATTGAGGATGTTTCATGGTGGGTCCAACTAGATTTGGTACACTCCATGTGCCTTAAAATAAAGATAGTAGACATAATAATTTTTTTTTCTTTTTAAAAAAAATGGAAAAAAAGAGATAATAATATTTGTGAGGAAGTAATAAATTGTAGGGGAGTAGAATAACAAAACTAATAATCTAATGCAGCATGCACTATTTTTTATCACGAAATATGCTTTATGACTTTAAAAAATATCGAGCATAATATATTTGGATTATAGTTTATGTGTGTAAATATACATGAGATAAAGATGGGTATTTAAATTTATATACACTATTTTGTTGATTATGAATCTTGATTATGAAGCATGATATAAAAATAAATGTCGATTAGTGATATGCACTTATGAGATGAATTTGATATATACTTTCCTCGGACATAAGTTTTTATCTTTGTTTCAAACAAAGGTAAAAAAATTCGTGCATACTTGATTTTCTTTCACTATAAGAAAGTATTTAGTTTTTATATATGTAACATTTCCGTATGGTACTACCCAAATTGATATGATAAATTCATGAGTTACGCTGATTATTTGAGAATCTTTAAAATCGTTAAATCTGGAATATATATTTTTTTAGAGAGAGGAAGCATAATTAATTTTCATTTTAGTATTTTATGGCACTTGTAAACATTATCCTATGTTTGTACATAATATTCATACATTATGATTCATTTACGATATATTTGAATATATTTTAGAACTTAAGATCTACCTCGCGATTATATACAAGTTCAAATTTATCGTGGTATCTTCTCAAACGACATTAAATTATGCACGATACACCTACAGGAATGGGTGGTTATAATTCATTACACGGATATCCCCGGACTATATTTAGTTTTTTTTTATAACGTAAAATAATATAAAATAAAATGGGCATGATGAGAATTGTACTTGCATATTTGTTTAGTTTTACTAACCATTTGCAATGAGATATTATTGGGTCAAAAAAATTATGTTATTTTGCAGAGGCTTATGAATGAGCAGATATTGAGCGACGCAAATATTAAGTCATTTTTCAACGATATGATAGTTTCAGATATAACCCATAAAATGTAATAATTAGGTTGCTCTCATTTTTTTGGGTAGGCATTGTAAATGATATATGTAATCTATATTATATTATCTTGAGATAAAAATAAAATAAAAGGGGAAAATCGATATTATAATGTAATGTAGCTTGTAATTTAAAGCTTATTCGACATCATTTACGACAAGGTTAGGTTAATGAACCTTTAGATCATAGTAATGTCCAAGTAGGCCATTATAAAAGCTTCTTCAATTTCTTCATAAAGAGTTCAGACAGATTAATTAGTTGTCACTCAGAAATTAACAACGTCATAGTCATGCTTCAGATATGACATCATAATATGAGAACTTACGAGTATTGTGGTAAGTCTTATTCAGAGGTGTATTATCTTCTAATAACCCGATTAAATTGGTAAGTGGTTGAACCACGGTCG
The DNA here is from genome assembly GCA_949130495.1 of Sambucus nigra. NCBI lineage: Eukaryota > Viridiplantae > Streptophyta > Magnoliopsida > Dipsacales > Adoxaceae > Sambucus > Sambucus nigra. The sequence goes on along the minus strand of OX422214.1, from coordinate 322,380,495 downwards.
TTGTGACTTGACTCATTTAGAAAAAATGGTCATTGATGCAAACATGCGAAGTACTATGCTCAGTTTGTCCTTCGATAGGTGTGGGCTCCCTCATGACCTGAAAAGTCATACAGAAGATTGAGTTTACAAAAAATCTTATCAAGTGTTTTTTCATTGTTAAGTCACCTTTATAGGTGGAGTTTAAGAAAAATCTTAACAAGTGGTTTTCATTGTTAAGTCACCGTTATAGGTGGAGTTTGCAAAAAATCTTAGCAAGTCTGTTTTCATTGTGCACCGTTATATGTGGAGTTTACAAAAAGTCTTAACAAGTTATTTTCATTGTTAATTCACCCTTATAGGTGGAGTTTACGAAAAATCTTAACAAGTGATTTTGATTGTTGAATCACCGTTATAGGTGGAGGTTGCAAACAATCTTAAGAGGTGGTTTTCATTATTAAGTCACTAATATAGGTGGAGTTTACGAAAAATCTTAACAAGTGGTTTTCATTCTTAACTCACCGTTATAGGTGGAGTTTGTGAAAAATCTTAACAAGTGTGTTTTCATTGTTAAGTCACCGTTATAGGTTTAGTTTACAAAATAAATCTTAATAAGTGTGTTTTCATTGTTAAGTCACCATTATAGGTGGAGTTTACGAAAATTCTTAACAAGTGGTTTTCATTGTTAAGTCACCGTCATATGTGGGGTTTGCGAAAAATCTTAAACATGTGTGTTTTCATTGTTAAATCACCTAATAGGTGGAGTCTGCGAAAAATCTTAAACAAGTATGTTTTCATTGTTAGATAACCTCGTAGGTGTGAGTTTGTGAAAAACCTTAACAAAGTTGTTTTCATTATTAAGGAGTCATATTTTACTTTCTAAATCTTTGTTCTAACAGACATAAGGACAAGACTTATACAAAAGAGAATGAGAAGACATAAGTTACCTCAATCGCATGAGAAGGAGGTAATATGTGCATGCACAAGAAACCTTGTCATGATTTGAAAGAATAAAACAAACATGCTAATGCACTAAAAAACCTCGTCGTGATTGAGACGAGTCAAAAACATGTGTGTGGACTAAAGATTAATCGAGAGAAATGAAGTAGTTATTATGTAAACCATAATAATACTTCTACCAAAATTGGTTGAGAAAGATAAAAGAGAACGATGAAGTAGTTATTATGTAAAACCATAATAACACTTCCACCAAGATTGGTTCAGAATGATAAAAGAGAACGAGGAAGTAGTTAGTATGCAAACCATAATAATAGTTCACCAAGATTGGTTGAGAATGATGAATTGAATGACGAACTTGTTATTATGGGACCATAATATACTACCAAATAGCATTTTTGAGAATAATGAAAGAGAATGATGAAGTGGTCATTATGTGGCCATGATAATACTTTTTGCCAAAAGCAGAGTTTCAAAAAACCATAATAAAATTTTGGATGCATGTTCATTTAAATAGGAATGGGGGCAACATGTAACACTCCATGTATTCGAAAACATTGAATTTAATTATTTTGAGAGAAATATAAATCAAATTTATTTGGAGAAATTTAAATTTATGATTTGGAGAATTTATTTTAATCAAAGAATTTATTTAATTTGGAGAAGTAAGACTTAATTATTCGGATTATTTTAATGTCGCACTTTGAGGTTTAAAAATTGAAGAATGTTATAAAGTATTTTGGATATCAATTCTGAGTGCACGGTTGAGTCCGGATGGACCGAGAACATCGTGTACCCGAGGGTGGTAAATGGGTCACGGGGTATTTTTTCACATAGCCGGACCAACACGAGGGTATTTGGACCATTTTAATTAGGAGCATGTGACTTAAATGGGAATTGGTGATATAAATCTAGTTTTAGCAATTCTGGGCAGCCGTAACTCATTTGAGAAAATTTGAGAACATAGAGGGACAAAAAGGGAGGACTCGTGAAAGACAATGAGAAAGAACAAGAGAGGTGTTCTTCATCACCCAACAATCTCTACACCAAAGGATTATTCAGACACTACGAATCCAAAGGCAAGTGGATAAACTGGCTTTTACATAAAGTGTTAATTTCAATTCATATCATAAAAGGTGTGTTAGACAAATAATTTTGGGTTGGGTTGACACAAATTGTTTGTTTAATTTGTGGGATTATACGGATAATTGTGAACTATGTAGGGCTTTTATTTTATATGTATTTATTAGAATAGATGAATATGTGGGTTGGCGTACGAGTTATAAAGGATTTTGGGAGAAACCATCTTTAAACTCATACCTATGTATATGATCCAATTAAATTGGGGCTTATGATCATTAGGTAGGTGGTTGTAATTCGTAAAGGTTACAGTGTTGAAATTTTAGGCAAAATCTTTAAATTGGGATGATAATGACGTCGAATTGATTCAAGGAAAAGGAGAGAGAAACTTTGAAAGTCATTCAAACAACTAGCAATTTGGTTCGAGCGACTATAATGGTCTTTCAAAAGACATCACCAGTCGTTCGGTGTATTGTCGTTCAAGTGAGAGGGAAAATCCGGCCACTCCTCCCAACTATAATGATTGAGAAATTGATAAGTTTTGAAGTTAATAATTTGTACAACAAGTTCCATTGTAGATTTGGGTGGGTTTGGCACCTTAAGGGCATAACTTACATTTTTTCCTTTGAAAATTAATGTCGGGGTAAACATTAATGTTAAACTAAATTAATAAGTGCGTTTCAAACATATTAAAAGGGATTTGGGCATTTGATTCTGGATATCAAATTTTGGGCCAAGTGAGCGAGTCCGGGTATTTGGTTCAGAGACACGAAGGTATTAATTTCATTATTGAGTAAAATAATTAAATTAGAGTTGGACCATAGACTTGGGAAAATATAAAATAAATAAATGGGTAAATTAATTTAATTAGAGTCGAACCATAGACTCGGGAATATTTTAGGTTAGTGCTACGGATTTATGTTTATGGTAAAGTCGGGATTTAAATCATATGTATATATGGTGTGTGATATATATATATATATATATGTATATGTATATGTATATGTATATGTACATATATATATATACATATATATATATACATATACATATACATATATATATACATATACATATACATATATATATACATATACATATACATATACATATACATATACATATACATATATATATATATATATATATATATATATATATATATATATATATATATATATATATATATATATATATATATATATATATTGTGTTCAAATAAATATCAGTGACTAGATATTATTAAAATTATATACTTCAATGCTATTAAGGGAGGTTGCGCGATGTGGGTGAATCCCTTACCTTGAGGAGTACGACAAGTATATCCACAGGTCATAGCGCCAATTTCAGAGGTGGGGCATTGAGATGATGTCCTCATACTCGGGGGAATATGACCGCCTCCATTACATTTATTATTTACGTTTTGATTCGGCGGACCATAGTTGTGTGACACCTTGCTTAAAATAATAACGGGTGGCCAGTCCTATACTAAATTAACTCAGGAGTCACAAGTGGATCATTCTCTACATCTATTGTAGATACTAAAATAAACATAGCTAACTACCCAATACCATAATAAGCAGATGCCAAAAAAATTAAATACATGCAATGAACATCATGCCAATAATAAAATAGCTACTGAATAATGAAAAAATGTACACACATACTACGATAAAAAGGACTACTCAAATTAAAACCAAATAAGTACACAAAGGAATTATACCCGAATATGATGTCGGGTCACAGACAATACAACAATCCTGAGAAAGAAAATATAAAAGTGCTACGGTATAAACCTTGGGTCTAAGCCCGATGTAAAGGATGAATCCAATCTAGATGTAAAAATGGTAGGAAGCGTCTATAAAAAAATCCCGCAACAGTCCACATCTGCTACGACTCCCAAGACACTGGGTAGAGAACCATCAATGGCGTCCTTGCGGTGGGACACCTAATATAATACAATATATATGTATATATATATATATATATATATAGCAAAAGAGAGATATAAACGGGTCAGAGCCCAAGGTGTGAAAACATTTATCGCGAGTGCATTAAACTGCATAATAATTATAAATGCACAATTTATAAATTAAAGTGGAGTCGCACTCTTGTGAGACTCAAACTCACCCCTCGACTAAAGCGTGCACCTAAACGTATGCACCTGATCCTTAATTTATTTACCCGACACCTTCTAGGGATAACTCAATCTTAATCTACACATAGGCTACACCCGCGTAACCCACTAACTCAAGTATAACACAAAATCTTATCATTCTATCACCTCCTAAATTTACGCCCGAACTTCTACCTCAATATGTATATGCCTACATACTTATATCTCACTAGCGTTCATAAAATTCCTACTTATTAACTTTAACAAGTTATTACAACTAAAATAGTCTCACATCATCATCATATACCCATAAAGAAATGCTACCTCAAAATGCATAACCCTAGTACCAAGAACTAAACTTCTCTCCACTCCCAACATTGCATTACGTTTCGTGCGTGGAGCGTCTCTCAAAGAGAAATCCATACAAGGGACCCTCCCCCAATACACTACTCCTTGATAACGTTTTCGTCGAGATCGATTATGCCCTAAACACACCACACATTCTCACTCCTCTATGTATGATGAACAACTATCCCTAAGTCCATTAAACAAAATATCGTATAAAACCCTTAGGGTCCATATAACACGATTCTAGTTACTAAGCACGATCGTTTAACCCTAACAAGCAAGTACACCTAACACATAAAATGTACATCTTAGAATACCCTTATCACATTCACATATAGGATATATATCATTACTCTAGATATATAACACAATCATTCAATCCTATAACCATGTACACATACCACACATAATGCGCACTTTAAAATACTCATAACATATATGGTTATAGGATACAAATATACTACAAAATGCTATCATATTCCAAGAATTACTCCCTTTATCCCGGGTTACCAGCTACCAGACTATTATCACACCGCCCTGGTAATAAAATCAAAACACAACGTGTGGGAAGTGGTCATAGTTCCGAATCTGAAAGTGAGAACGAATCATACCCAAGACTTATCACCCAGAATAAAATCACATAATAAATAATGGACGACTATGACTTGGGGACTATACGTACCCTGCTCCTCAAGCCAGGGGCCTCACCCACATCACGTTACCTCCCATGATAGCATGTGATGGGTATGCCCACACAATAAGTATATATATCATTCAATCTATATATATATAAATGCGATCACATCATATATATAAAACCATCACACAAGGTATACACATTCACGCCATATATACTCACACACACACACACACACACACACACACACACACACACACATATATATATATATATGTACATATTATCTCTAACACGTAAGAATAAAAGAGAGGAATTCGACTCTATATATATAACTCTCGTTATACTAACTGTCACTATAATGCATACCTACCCAATGCATTTCCTTACATGATTCTTGAGTTGAAACATATACATCCATTTCAATTATGATATGATAGTCTCCCAATATATCCAACATTAAGGATAATATCTCAAAATCGAACGTATGTATCAATCACTATACACACACCATCTATATCCGGATGCCCACCGATATATAATAATTATCCTGGCTATAAGTACACACTTAACTAGTAGTCGGTAACCTATTAAATCCTTCCAAACTAAGATTTCAGTTCAGTTAATCATGTGAACCCTTAACCATATCGCGTTTTTTATTTAATCCGTAAGTTTATCGTCACTAAGAATATTCGACCTCTCTCTCATTGGTCTACTAATTATATCTAAATAAAATCCTATTGCTAGAAGGATTCGACACAAAAGTCAGCATAACAATCTTACGTCATACCTGCACAACTTCCTCGAAGAGTCCTCAACCTTATAACATATATTAACTCACTTCTAATCTCCAATAGGGATCCCATCCCTAATGAGATTCCCCACTACATCGATGTGACAAACTCCAATACATATGCATGTATATTCCCAAATTAGCTCGATACGTCCCCACGATCATATCATGTGAGAAACCCCTAATAAAACTCCAAAACGTATCTCTCGCAACATATAACAATGTTCCAAATCGATAAACCCAACCTAAATGGAGTAAAAGTAACTCTAGGAAAACCTCGCAAAATAACCCCGTTTCCGAATCGATTCAGCCTGGCCTGAATCGATTCGGTCCCAAAGGCGAATCGATTCACCCCTTTTGCGAATCGATTCGATCCAAAGTACCTGTAAGTCTGTCTCAGGCCGAATTGATTCGGTCATAGAGACCCATAAGTCTGCAACATTCTGAATCGATTCGGAAATGGGGCCAAATTGATTCGGCCTGTTCAACAGCTATGAAATGGCTTATTTCTTCAAAAACCCTAATCTCCAAAATCCAAATATATCATCTCCCAACTATAAATCTTTAACCCAAATCATATTTATAATATCAAAACTCATATATATCAACTCCACTCATTATACAACCTCAAATCCCTATCGAAACATCAAATGCAAGATTTAACCTAAGAATTTAGGTTTTGACATATAACCTAGAATCCAATTCTTTTGTCTACAAATTATGAAATAAATGATACACATAAATTATTTAGCAAGATTAATCACTTGCCTCAAAATTTTACAGGTTGAATCTTCCTCGAAGTCGCTGATTGGACGGAACTCCCAGGCTCAAAGCTTTTCAACTCTTTTCTCTCTTCCTTTCCTCTTCTCTCTCTCTCTCTCTCTCTCTCTCTCTCTCTCTCTCTCTCTCTCTCTCTCTCTCTCTCTATGGCTTTTACAATCTCTCAACTGAGATTGTTAACTCACATAGGCCTTATAATCCTTATTCTCTAAGATACCCGACTTTAAATTATAATACACACTTTAAATGACTCATTGATTCCAATTCGAGTCAAACTAACTTAAATTATTTTGGAACTGAAATAAAACCAAAGGACAGTCATTTTGACTATCTCGACCCGTCCGAAATCAACTGCGCACTCATAATCGTCATCTGAAATACTTTATTACATCCTCAAATTTTGATCCCATTTGCCAAAATTAAAATCCTCCAATTTAAATAAATTTTATTTCTCCTGAATAAATTAAATTCTCAGTCCCAAAAATCATGGGGTATTACAGACTTCCCCCCTTATAAGAATTTCATCCTCAAAATTAAGATAAGCCTAGGACTCCGAACCTCAACTAGTTCCTACGTCACCTACCCTCTAGATTACCATACCTATTTCTCCCACTTCTCACAGAAAATTACTTTATTCAGAAATCGAATTAGTTAACTAGGGCGCCCATACACCCTATACCCGAGCTCGATTACATAAACATGACTCAGCTCCACTTGCCTCAACTCGTAATATAACTCTCAGCAAATTAATCTATAATAGCGTACTATGTTTGTAAAATTTTGAAATTTCCAATGATTGAACTCTTCTCAATTCCTGACATTCGCTACTTTCATGCAGGGGAGGTCTCGCAAGCTAAATCCAAACAAGGAACCCTCCTAATAAACTATTGTGTAGCTCTGTTGGGATTAAGATCAGCTGAATCAGGACTAAGGTTTTATAAAAGATTTTCGAACCATAGATATTGCCCAAAGGACAATATAACAATATAATATAAAATAGTTTCATGTCTTTCGACACAGAGATCAAACACCTTATGTTCAAGACATAAGGCATCCACAAATACAATACTCTTACTATCACCAAGTTCTCAAAACTAACACAACCATGAGATAAAATCCTTTGTTCAACAACGATCTCATTGAGCCCTGAATCTCTTCAGTAATAAAATTCTTTACATCACATCAAGCGTCTCCATACGATAGCCCTTCCACAACTGGAACATTGCGAACACACACCTCTATCCTAACTGTCAAATGATAGCCTTACCGTTACCACCAAACACGTTTCAACAGTTCGCATTCCTAAAAATAGAGAAATCGGGAATATCCACTAGCACATCCCGAAATAACCTATTCTACTGAAAGATACCATCCCAGTGCCACATCTACTCACTCCTCCTTTCAAGGAAATCCCATATTCTATATGGTTATAATGGCTAAACACTCACTAAGATCATACGTGCGATGCCCCTAATATCGCTCAAAGCATGGCCTAAGAACAAAGGGAAATAATTTACATATTACTTCCATACTCCAACTTCCTTACTTCATCAATGGGTCCCATTCAAAGTTCTCTTCCCCAAACGGTCCTAGGAACTATTGTATGAATTGTATATTCAAAACCCTCCTCAAAAAGTTGCCCGCTACCTCTTACTAGACAATCTCTCTCCGTATGGACTCATTCTCCACAAAAGAAATGTTTTCCAGAAAATCCTTCATGTCCATCTTGGGGGACAAAAAGCTATTGTGGCCCTCAACAATCCGTCCTATAACCTTATCGCGATGATGATCTTGCTCCACTGGTATCAGCTCCTCCAGTCCTACTTGATGGACCCGAGTCTCCAAATTTCTTACTCCCTTTTTAAATGAAGTCAATACTCCTAACAACATGACAACACCGTGTTCATCACATCGGTAAAGGTCAGTAACATCGGGTTCCCAAAATAAAGGCTGACAAATTCACCAATCTCAACCTCCCAAGAACTTCACTGTTCGCTCATCCTCTATATTTACCTTATCGAGCACAAAATTCTCCATTCAAGTTATTTCTTCTTCGTACGCCACCATCGTTCGATCACCTTGAATCACATCCAATAATCTCCTTCTCATCTCCATCTAAATCGTGGAAAAAAAAATACTTCCAATCAAAACGAACCTGAAAATCTACAATGGGCATTGTATCTCCCTGCTCCGATGTGGTGACTAACTCCCACCATTACAGAGCTGCACCCGTTAGTCTAAAGGTGGCGAGTATTCTTTCTTTCTCTTCGCTTCATTCAACTATCCAAAGGTACCTTTGTATATCCTTCTTCCACTGACTTGTCACAACAATCGCATCAACTCCCCCCTCCCAAAAAAAAAAAAAAATTATGGAGGATGTCCTTTCCTAAAGGCTTCTGATACTCTTTCTCACGCGGATGGACCTGGGTGGTCTTAAGCTATCGAAACTGCAGGATGACATGCCATCGCAACAATGGCAGCATCTACTGCTCATGCCACAATATTGGCAGCTTCGGCTCTAGTCACAGTCCCTATAGGCATTTGGGGTTCCATATTCTCAGCCCTTATGTTTGCCCTTCCTGGATGACTTCTTCTCGATGAGGTCTGAGATGAGAACAACTGTATCATAACGTCGTTCAAGTGACTACACATCGTAGAATAAAATATAGCCATAGTGATTACAATAATCCTAATGAGAGGGCTTTACATCAAGAACGCTAACGGAAGAACACATAAAACCAAAACAGATCCTAAGACACTAGAACTTGATGCTCTGATACCACCTGTGACACCCCACTTAAAATAATAACGCTTGGCCAGACCTATACTAAATTAACTCAGGAATCTCAAGTGGTTCATTCTCAGCATCTACTATCGATAGTAAAATAAACATAGCTAACTACCCAATACCATAATAAGCGGATGCCACAAAAATTAAAAACATGCAATTAACATCATCCCAATAATAAAATAGCTACTGAACAATGATAAAATGTACACATATACTACGATGAAAAGTAGAACTCAAATTAAAACCAATTAAGTACACAAAGGAATTATACCCAAATGTGTTGTCGGCTCACGGATAATACAACAATCCTGAGAAAGAAAATATAAAAGCGCTATGGTATAAACCTTCGTTCTAAGCCTGATGTACAAGATGAATCCTATCTAGATGTACAACTGGTAGGAAGTGGCTATAATAAAATCCCCCAATAATCCTCATCTTCTATGGCTCCCAAGACACTGGGTAGAGAAGCATCAATGGCGTCCTCGCGGTGGGACACTTAACATAATACAATATATATATAGCAAAAGAGAGATATAAACGGGTCAGATCTCGAGGTGTGAAAACATTTATAGCAAGTGCATTAAAATGCATAATAATTATAAATGCACAATTTATAAATTAAAGTGGATTCGCACTCCTGTGAGACTCAAACTCGCCCCTCGACTAAAGCGCGCACCTAAACGTATGCACCTAATCCTTAATTTATTTACCCAAAACCTTATAGGGATAACTCAATCTTAATCTACATATAGGATACACCCGTGTAACCCACTAACTCAAGTATAACCCTAAATCATATCATTCTATTGTCTCCAAAATTTACACCCGAACTTCTACCTCAATATGTATATCTCTACATACTTATATCTCACTAGAATTCATCAAATTCCTACTTATTAACTTTAACAAGTTATTACTATTAAAATAGTCTCACATCATCTTCATATACCCATAAAGAAATGCTACCTCATAATGCATAACCCTAGTACCAAGAACTAAACCTCTCTCCACTCCCAACATTGCACTACTTTTTGTGCATGGGGTGTCTCGCAAAGTGATATCCATACAAGGAGCCCCCCCCCCCCCTCCCCCCCCCCCAATACACTACTCCTTGAAAATGTTGTTTGTCGAGATCCATTTTGCCCTCATCACACCACACATTGACATTCCACTATTTATGATGAACAACTATCCTTAAGTCCATTAATTAAATATCGCACAAAACCCTTAGGGTGTATATAACATGATTCTAGTTACTAAGCACGATTTTTTAATCCTAACAAGAAAGTACACCTAACACATAAAATGTGCATCCTTGAATACACATATCACATTCCCTATAGGATATATATCATTACTCTAGATATATAACACAATCATTCAATCCTATAACCATGTGCCACACATAATGCGCACTTTAAAATACTCATAACATAAATGGTTATAGGATACAAATATACTACAAAATGCTATCATCTTCCAGGAATTACTCCCTTTATCTCGGGTTACCAGCTACCGGACTATTGTCACACCGCTCTGGTAATAAAATCAAAACACAACGTGTGGGAAGCGGTTATAGTTCCAAATCTGAAAGTGAGAACGAATCATATCCAAGACTTATCACGCAGAATAAAATCACATAATAAATAATGGACAACTATGACCTGGGGACTATACGTACCCTACTCCTCAAGCCAGGGGCCTCATCCACATCGTGTTACCTCCTATGATAGCATGTGATGGGTATGCCCATACAAAAAGTATATATATATCATTCACTATATATATATGTAAATGCGATCACATCATATATACAAAACCATCACACAAGGTATATACATTCACGCCATATATACTCACACATCTCTCTCTCTCTCTCTCTCTATATATATATATATATATATACATATATACTCATACTATCTGTAATAAGTAAGAATAAAAGAGAGGAATTCAACTATATGTATATAACTCTCATTATACTAATTGCTGCTATAACGCATACCTACCCAATGCATTTCCTTACATGGTCCCTCACTTGAAACATATACATCCATTTCACCTATGATATGAATAGTCTCCAAATATATCCAACATTAAGGATACTATCTCAAAATCGAACGTATGTATTGATCACTATACACAAACCATCTATATCTGGATGCCCACCGATATATAATAATTATCCTAGCTATAAGTACACACCTAACTAGTAGTCGGTAACCTATTTAATCCTTCGAAACTAAGATTTCAGTTCAGTTACTCATGTGAACCCTTAACCATATTGCATTTTCGATTAAATTCCTAAGTTCATGGTCACTGAGGATATTTGATATCTCTCTCATTGGTCTACAAATCATATCTAAATAAAATCCTATCGCTAGAAGGATTCGACACAAAAGTCGGCATAACAATCTTACGTCATACCTTCACAACTTCCTCGAAGAGTCCTTAGCCTTAAAACATATATTAACTCACTTCTAATATGTAAATAGGACTTCCAACCTTAATGAGATTCCCCACTACATCGATGCGACAAACTCCAATACATATGTATGTATGTTCCCAAACTATCTCGATACGTCCCCACAATCATATCATGTGAGAAACCCCCAATAAATCTCCCAAACTTATCTCTCACATCATATAAAAATGTTAAAATCGATCAACCCAACCAAAATGGAGAAAAACTCACTCTAGGAAAACCTCGCAAAATAGCCTTGTTTCTGAATCGATTCGGCCTGGCCCGAATCAATTATGTCCCAAAGGCGAATCGATTTGCCCCTTCTGCGAATCGATTTGGTCCAAAGGACCTATAAGTCTGTCTTAGGCTTAATAGATTTGCCTTGGGTCTAAATTGATTCGGTCATAGAGACCTGTAAGTCTGCAACATTCTGAATCGATTCAGAAAGGGGGTCGAATCGATTCGGCCTGTTCAGCAGCTAAGAAATGGCTTATTTCTTCAAAACCCTAATTTCCAAAATCCATGTATATTATCTCCCAACTATAAATTTTCAACCCAAACCATATTTCTAATATCAAAACTCATATATATATATATATCAACTCCACTCATTATACAACCTCAAATCCCTATATAAACATCAAATGCAAGATTTAACCTAAGAATCTCGATTTTGACATATAACCCAAAATCCAATTCTTTTGTCCACAAATTTTGAAATAAATGAGACACAAATAATTTAACAAGATTAATCACTTGTTTCAAAATTGTAGAGGTTGAATCTTCCTTGAAGTCCCTGATTGGTCAGAATTCCCAAGCTCCAAGCTTTTCTCCTCTTTTCTCTCTTCCTTTCCTTTCCTCTTCTCTATCTTTCTCTCTCTATGGCTTTTACAATCTCTCAAATAAGATTGTTAACTCACGTAGGCCTTATAAGCCTTATTATCCAATATACCGAACTTTAAATTATAATACACACTTTAAATGACTCGTTTACTCCAATTCGAGTCAAACTAACTTAAATTATTCTGGAACCCAAATAAAAACCAAGGACAATAATTTTGACTATCTCGACCCATCTGGAATCAACCGCGCACTCAGAATCGTCATCCAAAATACTTTATAACATCCTCAAATTTTGACCCCATTTGCCGAAACTAAAATCCTACCATTTAAATAAATTTTATTTCTCCTAAATATATTAAATTCTTAGTCCCAAAAATCACGGAGTATTACAAGTTATCGCGGAACTCCAGGTGGGACTGAGTAGCCTGGGTTGATAGCACTTTTGATAATACATCCGCTGAGGTGTTACTCAGTTGGATGGATTATATATATATATATATATATATCCAACATATGTGTGAAGTTTGTAATATAGTGTTATGTATATAATGGGAGAAATAATTATATACGGGTAATCTAATACATGGAGGAAAATTGTATTTAATATATAACTAGTGTGAATGTTATATGGACTTAGAGGAAAGATGATTATTTGAAGTTAAAGTGATAAATAACTTATTGATCATATTTTAAAAATACTCGGGTTATATTAGTGTGTCAAGGAAGGATTTTATCAAGAGCTAGTTATGGGGTAGAGGACTATGTAGGGTATAAAGAAAGCATTAGGTGTCACATTTGTTGAGCGGTGAGTCTGTCCTCAAGAGAGTGAGATATTGGCTTAAATATGAAGAGCATTCATGCATTTTAAATTTCTGCAATTTAATCACTTGTTAAATATTTTCAAAATGTTTTGGGTTCTAACCCTTGCTATTAGATATTGTCAAAACCTTTTAAGTGTCCATCCATAGGGATGCCGGACTTGAATTAACTCTAGAGACTCGCAGCTGCAGCATGTGTTAATGTTACTGGATTTGAATAGACGATTCTCTTATTTTATTCTTAGTTTATGAATGTTATCTCAGTTTATCTCGAGCATGTTGCTCACGGTTTTGTTATGTTATTTCATTTCAGAATATATGGGATTTATTACTCTCTGTTAGTTTGGTTTGGTTTTGAATTTAACCGGTGGTTTATTCGGCAAGACTTTTATTATTTTATGTGATGATTGATTCTATCAGCATGGAATGTTTTATATTAATTCCGTACTTATTTTTGTCTTGGATTAATAAAGATAAAATTTGGCACCAGCTTTTTGAATACTAGGTGGTTAGTAAGTTTTAAAAAGTTTTCGACAGTGATGCTAGGAATGAACCAAATGAGATCCTATTTTAATTTGATATATGACTGATCGCCCGATATTTTATTAGGCGGGGTATCGCAGATGGTATCAGAGCATCAGATTCTAGTGTTCTTAGGATCTGTGAGGATTTTCACATTTCAGCATTTGTGTTCTTTGATATAGAGCCTTATGATAGGATTGATGTATTCTTTTACGTGCACGCATTCACATTGTTCTGTCGATTACTTTATATTTAATGGTGGACTCATACAATTCGATTCTCATTTCAGATGACTCCTGGGGCAAGCGAGCAACTAGGGTAGCATCCATGAAGAAAGGAAAGATCAGTAGGAGTCAAACGTGGCACAACCACAGGCCCCACCAGGTTTGACGACGACATCTCAGATGGAAGATGTGGTGGCCCGGGTCGTTAATGGAGCTATAGCAACCCATTTTCCTCAGCATCAGTCACAATCGCAAGTGGCACCAGATGATCACCCCCCCCCCCCCCCGGGGCCGTCAAAGTGGTAAAGAGTTAAGGAAACTTTCCAGAAGGGTCGCCCTCCAGGTTTTCAGTGGAGCTGAAATAAGATTGAGGCATGCGAGTGGAGGAGAGATATACAGTGTCACCTATGCATGGTAGATTGCGACGAGATGCAAAAGTAGATGGTGGCCACTTTTAGGTTAAAGGGTGCAGTATTACAGTAGTGGGAGTCTATTACCACAACTGTGGAAAGGGACATAATGACTATTGCTGAGTATTGGGTACGATTCGACTGCAAGTATTTTCCTCTAGCAGTTGAGGATGAAATGAGGAGGAAATTTAGTGAGGTGACTGCTTTTATGACAACAAACGGGTATTTGGGGGCATGTGTTATGGAGTGGGGGCCGAACGGATCTCAACGACCAACATTATTAAGTAGTAGTGTATTGGGGGGGGGGGGGGTTCCTTGCTTGGATTTCACATTTGCGAGACATCCCACGCATGAATCTTAGCGCAACGTTGGAGGTGGGAGGATGTTTGGTCATTAGTACATGGGTTGGGTACCTTAGTTATTTTATATGTATGTGGTTAAGACTGTGAGATCGAAGTTATATTACTACATTAGGCTAGAAAAAACCGGGCCTTATTTGTGTGATTGAGCACGGGTACAGGGTGTATGGGCGTCCGGGTTAACTAATTTAATTATAAAATAATTCGCCATTACATGTGGGAGAGATGGGTGCAGTGATATTAAGGGTTGGTAACTTAGGAGGTAGTTAAAATTTGGAGTACAAGGCTTATCTTAATTTCGTGGACGAAATTACTTTGTAAGGGGGGGAGCATGCAACACCCTGTATATTCGAGGACATTGAATTTAATTATTTTGAGAGAAATAGAAATAATATCTATTTCGAGAAATTTAAATTTATGATTTGGAGAATTTATTTTAATCAGAAGATTTATTTAATTTGGAGAATTAAGACCTATTTATTCGAATTATTTTTATATAGCATTTTGAGGTTTAAAAATTGGAGAATGTTATAAAGTATTTCGGATGTCAGTTCTGAGCGCATAGTTGAGTCCGAATTGGCCAAGAAAGTAAAAAAAAAGTGTACCCGGGGTGGCAAATGGGTCACATGGTATTTTTGGGCATAACCGGGTCCACACGGGGGTATTTTGGCCATTTTTATTAGGCCCGTGTGACTACAAACGGGATTAGAAGATATAAACCTAGATTTAGGAGTTGTGGACATCCATAACTCATTTGAGAGAATCTGAGAATGTAGAGGGACAAAAAGGGAGGACTCTTGAAAGCCAAAGAGGAAAAACAAGAGATGTGTTCTTCACCACACAACAATCTCTACACCAAAGGATTAATCAGACACTACAATTCCTAAGGCAAGTGGCTAAACTTGCATTTACATAAATTTTTGATTTCAATTCATATCATAGTAGGTGTGTCAGACAAATGATTTTAGGTTGGGTTGACACAAATTATTTTGTTTAATTTGTGGGATTATACGGATAATTGTGGACTATGTAGGGCTTTTATTTCGTATGTATTGATGAAAATGGATGAATATCAGGACTGACTTACGAGTTATAAAGGATTTTGGGAGAAACCATATTTAAATCCATACATAGGTAGATGATCCGATTCAATTGGGGCTTAAGATCATTAGGTAGGTGGTTGAAATTCGTAAAGGTTACAGTGTTGAAATTATAGGAAAAGGCTTCAAATTCGGATGATAATGGCGTCGAACTGATTCAAGGAAAAGGAGAGATAAACTTTGAAGGTCATTAGAAGGACTAGCAATCTGATTCGAGTGACTGTGATGGTCGTTAAAACGACATCACCAGTCATTTGAACGACGACGTATTCTCGTTCAAACGAGAGGGAAAATCAAGCCACTCCTTCCAACTGTAATGGTTGAGAAATTGATAAGTTTTAAAGTTAATCATTCGTACAGCAGGTTCCATTATAAACTTGGGTGGGCTTGCGAACTTAAGGGCATACAGTACACTTTTGCCTTTGAAAATTAATGTGGGGGATAAACATTAATGTTTAAATAAATTAATAAGTGTGGTTGTAACTTATTGAAAGGGATTTGGGCATTTGATTCCGGATATTAAATTTCGGGTCAAGTGAGAGAGAACGGTTCTTTGGTTGAGGGACACCAAGGTATTAATTTAATTATTGAGTAAATTAATTAAATTAGAGTTGGACCATAGGCTCGGGAAAATATAAAATAAATTAATAGGTAAATTAATTTAATTAGAGTTAGACCAAAGACTCGGGAATATTTTAGGCTAGTGATACGGATTTTTGTATACGGTAAAGCTGGGATTTAAATTATATATACTGTGTGTGATAGTGTGTATATATATATATATATATATATATATATATATATATATATATTGTGTGTTTATAAATATCAGTGAGTAGACATTATTTAAATTATATACTCTAGTGCTATCAAGGGAGGTTGTGTTATGTGGGTGAATCCCCTGGCTTGAGAAGTAGGACAGGTATATCCCCAGGTCATAATGTCCAATTTCAGAGGTGGGGCATTGAGATGATGTCCTCATATTCGAGGGAATATGACTGCCTCCATTACATTTATTATTTACATTCCGATTCGACGGATCATAGTTGTCTCGGAACTCCAGGTGGAACTAAGTAGCCTGGGTTTATAGAACTTTGGAGAATACATCCGATGAGGTGTTACTCAGGAGGGTGGATTTTATATATATATATATATATATAACATGTGTGTGAATGTTGTAATATAGCGTTATGTATATAATGGGAGAAATAATTATATACGGGTAATCTAATACATGGTGGAAAATTATATTTAATATATAACTACTGTGAATGTTATTTGGACTTAAAGAAAAGATAATTATATAAGTTAAAGTGATAAATAACATATAGATCATATTTTAAACATACTCGGGTTAGAGTAGTTTGTCAAGGAAGTATTTTATCAAGATCTAGTTACGGGGTAGAGGATTAAGTGGGATATAAAGAAAGTGTTAGGTGTGCACATTAGTTGTGGGGTGAGTCTGTCCTCAAGAGAGAGAGACAGTAGCTTAAATATGAAGAGCATTCGTGAATTTTATATATCTACAATTTAATCACTTGCTAAATATTTTCAAAACGTTTGTGGTTCTAACCCTTGCTATCAAATATTTTCAAAACCTTTTACGTGTCCAGCCACAGGGAAGCCAGGCTTAAATTCACTCTAGGGACTCGCAGCTGCAGCATGTGTGGAAGTTACAGGATTTGGGTAGACGCTTCTCTTATTTTATTCCTAGTTTAGGAATGTTATCTCAGTTTAACTCGAGCATGCCGTTCATGGTTTTATTCAGTTATTTTATTTCAGTTTGTAAGGGATTTATTACGACCTGTTAGTTTGGTTTGGTTTTAGATTTAGCCAGTGGTTTATTCGGCAAGACTTTTATTATTTTATGTGATTATTGATTTTTTTTAGCCAGAACTCTTTTTATTAATAGATGGAGAAAAAGCCTCCCCAAGGGAACTTACAATCACTTAAGTAGGACTCTTGCAAAAAGAAACAACAATCTAAAGAAAATTTAAAAACATCTAGTTCCTACGATTTCAAGACCACGTTCGCTTGCGGACGAGATTCCAATTGTCCTTTTCCTTTGTAGAACTTACATCATTCTAAATTAGATCAGAAACCATCGCAGATGCGGAATCAAGTTTGGGGAGATCCATGAATAAATCAATGTCGTGGTTGTCGTGGATTTGTACACTAATAGGATTAACTTGGGATAACTCGTCACTTGTTAGAGGAGTTATATCTTCCTCACTTTTAGAGTCTTCGTCAGAAGATGAAATCTCAAATATATTATTTCGCAAAACAAGTTTATCTCCTATTAAAATGATGGAATCGCGTTGGATTAAAAGATGAATATTGCTTTGATTTTGATTCTATCAGCATTGGATTTTTTATTTTAATTCTGCACTTATTTTTGTGTTAGATTAATAAAGATAAAATTTGGCACCAACTTTTTGAATACTAGATGGTTAGTAAGTTTTAAAAAGTTTTGGACAATGATGTTAAGAATGAACCAAATGAGATTCATGTTTTAATTTGATATAGGACTGATCACCCGATATTTTATTAGGCGGGGTGTCACACGACACTCATAATATATCATTCGTGTGAAAGGAATGATCATGAGGTTATTTAGAATAACTCATGAGATTTAAGATATGATATATGAGAATTAACTATATCATCAATTAAAATGAGATATGAGATTATTACCCGCGATTCACAGGTTGGACGAACATATCAAAAATCGGCTAAAAGTGTTTCGTATATACAGTTGATATGTTTCAATGTGGTATCTGTAACACCCCGTATTTCTGTGCATGTAATATTTAATTAATTCGGGAAATTTTAAATTACTTGTATGTCGTAATTTAATTAAATTAATTATGATAATATTTATTTAATTATTAATCGGAGATTGAATGGTTAATATTTAGGGAAATTTAATTACTAAGTGAATAATAATAATTTATTTACGTCATAACGTGTATTAGTGAGGTGGCATTTATTTATCTCAACTAGGAGTCGGTATAGACTAATTTGGGTGTGAGATATGAATTTTTATAAATTAATTCGGATGTCAATTCTGAGTGCATGGTTGAGTTTGGATGGGCCGAGATAATCGGAAAAGTGTACCCGGGGGTAGTAAATGGGTCACGGGGCGTTTTTAGGCATCACCGGACCCACACGGGGGTATTTGGGTCACTCGGGCTTGGCCCATTAGGCTAAAAACGGGATTTAGATTTAATACCTAATATAGGAGAAAAGGAAAAGGGCAGAAAACACAAGAGAGAACCTAGGGCATTGAGAGGAACCCATAGAGAGTGGTTATACTGCAAATTGGTGTCTTTTGGAGACAAGACAGGGAACCAATTGGGAGTTCATCATCAACCTTGCAAATCACACCTTCAGATCAGACCCTACGAACCCATAAGGCAAGTGGTTAACTTGCTATGATATTAATTGATGTTAATCAATTCATATTTTTGTGATGTGAAATCAGAAATTCATTTTGGGTACATTGGCTACAAAATGGGGTTTTTATGAAAGGAACACTTAAATGAGATTTAATGTGGGAATTAAAGGTGTGACATGGTTCTGTAAGGATATTTGATTTACATGTGAAAAATTCAGTAGCAATTATGGACGAATTTGGGGTAAGTAGATGAAATTGAAACCTAACGAGTAAAAATCCGGGATTTTCCCCAAATCAGAAAGGTAGAAATTTGTGAAATTAAATTTATATTTGAGGTTCTATGAGAGGCCCTGATCATGTTCTTATATAGTCACGATGTTGATTGTGCTTGGGTTAGACTAAGGGAGAGGTTAGAAATTAGAAAATTTCTTTAATGGAGGAAACAACAAGGTGGATAACCTGTTCGATCGATCGATCGATCGACAGTTGGGGGTCGATCGATCGACCCTTCAGGTTTTTCGGCAGTTTGGCTTAGAAATTTATATGAGTAAAAATTTTAGTTGCAAATTCCCCTAGAATAATTAAGAGGAAAAAAATAATAATTATGGGAGCTAATTCTTAACAATTATAAGGGAGTATAATTAGGAGTGGTGTGGGAATTAAGTGTGACACATCGCGAATGAATTTTGGGAAAAAAATTCTGAAAAATAAAATAACGGACTGGGTGAATAAGTTCGGGTATAGTAGTTGGGAAACACTACTCATTTAAATTAATTATAGAGGAAAACTAATTAATTTTGGAGTCAGGGATTAGACTCAGGTGATATTTAATTTCGGTCCACGTGAGCAAGTCCAGGTAGATTGGTTGAGTGATACCAAGGTGTTAAATTAATTAGTCGGAGGAGTAGATTAATTTGGAGTGGGAATATTGACTCGGGAAAATATTAAAATACGGACCAAGTGAGCGAGTCCCGGTATATTGGTTGAGTGACACCAAGGTAATAAATTAATTAAGGGATAAATTAATTTATTTAGAGTCGGACTATAGATTTAGAAAAGTATTATATTAATTAATGTGAAAATTAATTAATAATCAGAGCTGGACCATAAACTCGAGATACTAAAAATAGGCTAGTGTTACGGACTCAGTATACGGTAAAGCCGGGATATTTTATACTTATATATATACGGTGTGTGATAGTATATATATGGTGTGTGCATATAAATATCAGTGATTAAATATTATTCATATATATACTCCAGTACTATTGGAGGAGGTTGCGCGATGAGGGTGAATCCCCTAGCTTGAGGAGTAGGGCAAGTATATCCCCAGGTCATAGCGTCCATTATATGGGTGAGGGGCTTATCTCACTTTCAGGGAAGGAATATGACCGCCTCCATTATGTATATTTTTGTCCAGGTTAGTGAGCGATTCTGACTCTGGGTAGCTAGGTTATGCAAGTACACCTAGTGTGATTGCACTTTAAAGAATACATCCGGTGAGTTATTACTCGGGAGGATGGGTCATATTTATATTCAACATATGTGTGAATGTTGTAATATGGTTTTACCTATATAATGGGATAAATAGTTATATACAGGTCATTAAATACATGTAGTGAATCGTATTATTATATATGAGTTATATTCACATTCAACATGTGGGATGGTTGTAGGATAACTATACGTACATAATGGGGTGAATAATTATATACGGAAAGTTTAAATGCATGGAGAAAATTGTATTATTTATATAACTAGTGAATGTTATATGGCTTTCAAGGAAATATGATTAACTAAGTTAAGGTGGTAAATAACTTATAAATCATGCATTAATAATACTCGGTTTAGAGTAGAAAGGCAAGGGAGGATTATACTAGGACTAGTTGGACAGGGTAGTAAAACTAGTTGGGGTTAAAATAACCGTTAGGTGTGCACATTAGTGGAGGGGTGAGTATGTCCTCAAGGGAGTGCAACACTAACTTATATATGAAGCGCATTCATGCATTTTATATTACTGCAAGTTAATTATTTGCTAAATGTTTTCAAAATATTTTGGGTTCTAACCGTTGCTAGAAAATATGTTCAAAACCTTTTAGGTATCCAGCCACAGGGACGCCAGGCTTGATTCATTCCAGGAATTCGCTGCTGCAGCATATATGGATGTTGCAGGATTGGGATAGGCGTCTCTATTCCTTCTATTCCTAGTGTAGGAATTTTTTATCATATATTCGAGCATGTTGCTCACGATTTTATTTAGTATTTATTTTAGATACTTGAGATCCATTATTATCTGTTTTTACATTTGTGTTGGATTTTAGCCGATGATTATTCGGCCAGTTTCTTTTTAATATTTTATGGTTGGTTTCAATTAGCTTATGATTGTTAATGATTTATTTCCACATGAGTATTTCTTTGAATTAATGAAAGATAAAACTTGGCACCAGTCTAATTTCACTTAGGTGGTTAGTAAATAAAAAGTTTCGACAGTGATGCTAAGAATGAACCAACTGAGAAACCTGTTCTAATTTAATTTAGGACTGATCACCCAGGGGTTAATTAGGCGGGGTGTCATAGTATCTACACTTTAACTATACTTTTCTTTTGCATAAAATCCATCAGTCAACTGAAATAAAAAAAAATAGAATTTCTAAAAGATAAAACAAAAGCAAAGTATTTTTATTAAATTACTAAAATATATATGGGTTTAACAAATAATACAATATTTGATTTGAAAAAACATGCATGGCTATTGGATAGAGTATTACATTTTTTTTATAAATACGAAGAAATGCTAAGAAGGATCCATTGGTAACTTATAATCATAACATAAGAAGGTTCGGTGTTCCCTCATAAAATAGGTAGTTTTTCAACATCACAGTCTTTCTATCAACATTGATTATTAGAAGAAAATAAAAGAAAAAATTAGCAAAACGATGCCAATTTAACAAAAAAGCAAAGAAAAGAGTATACAGTGAAATTGAAAATAGGTTTTCTTGCAGATCAGTGCCAGGGAGGCCGATGAGGTATTCGTTTTTTTGCAAATGGATTTTATGAAAATCAATGTCGGTTTAGTCCGTTGGGGTAAGGTTGGGTGAATTATATGGGCTTTTGGTTCTTTATATATTGTAATGCTTCAAGTAATTTGTGTGGTATTGGAGTATTTAAAGAGTCTTTGTGTGTCGTATGGTGTTTTTGAGATATTGCAGATTTTTCTTCTGAACTGAAAAGTTGCTTAATTTTTAGGATTTTCCAAAGTTTAAATGCTCTATATACATACACAAACATAAAATTTTGGGCTCCTAAAATGTGTCGAAAATCAGGAGCCCGAGGTGGCAGCCTCCTTCGCCTCCCCTCAAAACCGGTGTTGCATGGCCACCACTGATAACTTGAACTTTTGTGTGTCGTCATTTTTGAAAGCCAAGTTAATAAAAAAACCTCAAATACCTACAAAATAATATCAATCTCAAGTGTAGAGGTAAGTAAGAGTATCAATCCACATCAAGGGGGAAGATAGAGACAAATTCAATTGTAGTTCACTTTTTATTTTCTTTTTGGGCTTTCGCTTTTTTTTTTTTTTTTAGCTTTTTCAAATATTAAAACAATTAGGTGAGGTGAGGTAAAATAACACTAAACTAAAATGAAAGATCAAATTACAAACTAACTAAAAAGTGACTAAAATGAAAAATAAAGTCTAACACAAAAATATGAGATAAATGAGGTAAGTGTAATACCCCGTAATTTTATTGATTTTATTTAATGTATTAATTGAATTAAACGAGAATTAATTTAGAAATTAATCCAGAGGTAAATACTATAGAGATGTGAGCTGGTATTTTATTATGATGTTAAAATAAAGTATTACTGAGAATATATGGTAATTTAAAAGTATTGAAAATATTAAAATTGTCACGAGGCAGAAATACGACAATTTGGGAAATTTAGTTGGGACGCGCGTGTCAGTCGTGTTAGGAATGAATTTATTTAGAATAAAAAGTAAATTATATTTTTATCAATCGAATGGTCATTTTGATTGCACCAGCGTGTCCGGAAGGGTCGAAATAGTCAGAAAACACTAGCCGGGAGTTTAGTTTGGGTCCCGGGACACTTTTAGGCCAAACCGGCAACCAAGAAGGGTATTTTTGTAATTTTAAAAATTGAGGGATTAAAACCCACGAATTTTAGAGTTAAATTAGATATTATTAGAGATTCCACTAAGGCCATTACACGTCAAAAATAAAAGAGTGGGCTACGGGGGTTTTTGAGAGAAGTTAGAGAGAGGTTAAAAGAGGTTCCAAACCAAACCATCTCCCATCACCATCATTTTGGAAGGAATTGTGACTAGAAAGAGGAGAGAATCACCTAATCACCGACAAAAAATTTGAAGAACAAACCTAAGGCAAGTGATTTGATGTTATTAGTTTTAATGAATATTTCCTCTATATTTAGTGTAGAAACTTTATATGCTTTGAAAGTTTTGATGGAAACCCAATGTATTTGTCTTGGAACTCATAAATATGGATAGGGGTTGCATGTAGAATGTTTATGGACGGAATTAGTACCCAAAAACTTAACTTTGATGATTTAAAAACGGATTAATGATGAGTATTTAAGTGAAATAAAATTATCTGTTCATGTTCATAGGGGTTGGGGCAAAATTTGGGGATTTATGATAATTGCATATTGATTGGGAGGATTTGACCCCGAAAATATGTTAACAAGCGACCTAGGAGGACTCAGAGTAGTTTAAAAAATTAAAACTTATTTGGGATGATCTTAGGATGGATTTAGAGAAGAGGAATTGAAGAAAAACGAAGTTGGGAAATTTCTGGGCGATCTCTCCCATCTCGTTAGAAGACCAACCCAGGTCGTTCGAACGACCTCGTTCGAACGAGCTTCTAACGAGATTCCAGGACCCCTTTTAACGAGTTCATTCAAAGCCCTTCGTTTGAACGACACTCATTCGAACCACCTCGTTCGAACGAGATTTCTAACGAGTTGACAAAATGACCTTGTTTGGCTGATTTTAGTCCGAACTTTCCGTAGGCTTATTTAATTAAGTGTGATCCTTCCCTTGTTGATTAGTGGGAATAATTGTGAGATTGGAGTACGTTGAGGAATGAAACTTAGAATTATATATTAGACCGGGTAAATTCTATGGGCTAGGTTGTAAGTACTTGAATTTGCGACGTGAGAAGTGTTAGCGATTTATATTGTATATTATCTGGGGACTTGTAAATGTACAACATTTAATGACGGTATAGGAATGAAAATTATACCTCTACTACTATTATAAGATATCTAAGATGTTTGAATGCTTAGTATATGGACTTATATGTGTATAACATACCTCCGATACTTGCTATCACGGGAGGTCGGTGTTCGATCAGGGCCATCTAATATTTGTGTGCCTACGGGGGGGGGGGGGGGGGATTTAGATTGGTACCTTAAGGACATAGGTCAGAGAATGACTTATTGGTGAGTTAATAAGACTGCTGATCATGGGAGCGTAGGTATGTGCGTGACCCATGAGATGTTAACTATGTTCGCCTCCATTATGTGTGATTGTTACTTATCGAAACGGTTCCTGAGAGATACGGAATACGTGATCCTTATGTACGTGATGTACCGGGATTTGATAGCAGAGTATGTGTGCACCGCAGCTTAGCCTAGGGGTGCCATTATTGTATATTTACGATGAGATTAAATACTGATAATTAAAATGGACTGCTTATATAAGTGTATGTGTGAATAATTTGTATCATTTTTGTAGAGTTAAAAATGGGAACTTCTTAGTAATTATTACAACTAGTTCTGAGAAACACACAGTAAGACTCTTAGCTTATATTAAGATATCGGTAATTGAATTCTAAATAGAAAAGTAAAGTTAGGTTACGGATTGGACTAATTAGATAGTAAAATAACTGGAACGGGTACGGGTACGATAGGCGTGCACAGTTAGTTGAGAGGTGAGAAACTCATGTGAGAGCACGCACTATCATGTATTTTATATTCACTGTTTAATGACATTAAACACTTGCTATATTTTAAACTGTTTTCACAATCGGGCTCTGACCCGTTTGCTTTCAAATCTATTTTTTTGTAAAAACCTTTTAGGTGCCCATCCATAAGGACACCAAGCTTAGAAGTTCTATTCCAGTAACGTACTGTAGCTGCTGTCGAAGTTACAGGACCTCGATTTTAGACGCCTCCACTTTCTACCTTGATTCCATTTCAGACTTATTTATCTGTAGGGCATGTCGCCCCTTTTCTCTTAGAGACAGTTTATTTATTCAGTTTTATTTCAGTTTTAGATGTAATTAATTAGTGATTCAGAATTTATATTCGGTGTTATTCAGTATTCTGATTATTCTGAGGAGTATTCCTCCAGATTCATTTTATTCCATTGATTATTCTATTGTGACTATGATGTGGTTGTGGTATTACCATTTCTTAATTTAAATTGGTTGTATGTTAATCTAATTTAATTAAAATTGACAGCTCACTTTTTAAATATTAGGTGGCTAGTAATTGTTAAAATGTTTTTCGACAGTGATGCTATGAACTGAACCAATTTGACATTTTGTATTAATTTGAATAAAGGAGTAGCTACCCGATATTTAATTAGTTGGGGTGTCACAGGTTGTATCAGAGCATCAGGTTCTAGTGTCTTTAGAATCTGTACGGCTTGTTATGTTTTCGCTGAGCTTTCTTTGATATAGAGCCATATATTTTAGGATTATTGTACTCTATCGTATATGTTTCGCTCTTCACCTATTTTAACATAATAACTGTTAACTTATAAGACTTTACTCTCATTTCAGATGCCTCCACGATGTGCACAGTGAGTTCCCATGGATGCTCATCCCGAGCCACAGCCTGCACCAGTTCAGGACTCCATGAATGCCATAGAGGTTTCCGCTATTGTAGCCCAAGCGGTAAATGCTTCTCTAGCAGTTGTGCAGCAGGCACCGCCTCAGGCGCCGGTAGTAGCGCCAGTATAGGCTCATGCATTCTTGTCGGCTTGGGAATGTGTTCGTGATGCTTTTCAGAAAGCACACCCTCCGGAGTTTGCAGGTAGCTCCAACGTCGTTGTGTCCAGTCAGTGGAAGAAGGACATCCAAAGGCACTTGAGGATGTACGAGTGTACGGATGTACAGAGATAGATACTGGCTATTTTTAAGCTAGTAGGGTCAGCATTACAGTGGTGGGAGTCCATTACCACCGCGGAGGAGAGAGAATCCTTTTTATTCAGGAGTTCTCAGCCGTTCACACCGAGATGATGAGGAAGTTGATGAACCTCAAGCAGGAGGGGAAGACAGTGGAAGAGTATGAGGTCGAGTTCACCAATCTTCTGAATATCATTCCCAATGAGATTCCGACCGAAGAGAAGAAGATACAGAAGTTCATGGATGGGTTGACTTGGAGGATCCATCAGTATTTACTAGGAAATCTCTTGTTGGCCACTTATTCTGATGTGGTTAATGCAACACTTCTTCACTGCCAGGACCACCGCTTTCACTTGTCAGAAGGGAAGCGATCGGGAGAGTTCAACCATCAGGGCATGACAGGGGGAAATGGTGCCAACGAGGCACAATCAGTTCAGGGTCAGAACCGGCAGGGTGATCAGGGTTCCCAGCAGGTGGATTCTAAGAGATTTAGATCTGGGGGTTTCAGAAATGGTCAGGGAGGTTTTCGTCATGGCTAACAGGGTCAGCAGGGCCAACATTTCCAACAGCAGCAGTGTCATCAGGGCCAGTACGGCCAGGGGAGGAATGGCAATGGCCACCAGGGCCGTGGGCAGCAGGGTCAGAGAGGGGGAAATTTTTTGGGGAAATGTTTTACTTGTGGGAAGATTGGCCATAAGTGCCAGGAGTGTCCTGATAAGGGCAGGGCCCCACAGCAGTAGCAGCACGGTGCTCGACATGAGCCCAGAGGCCTATGTTTCCTTCCGCCCTCCCAGCACCACCATAGATGCCAGCTTTGCCACCTATTCCAGCAGTCCCAGTCCAGCAGGGACAGCTTCAGTACATGAGAGTTTATCAACTCCAGCAGGCCGCAGTCCCACAGGATCCACCTGCTATTGAGGGTATGTTCTCTATTCAGGGACTATGGAGCGTAATTTATTTGATACGGGGGCCACACACTGTTTCATTTCCACGAGATTTTCACGCACTATGCGGTTGTTAGACACTGCAGAGAGCACGATTACTTGCGTAGATTCACCGTTAAGTAGGGATTCTGTGATTTCTCTTATTTGTAGAGGTGTGGGTATAGAGATCGGGAGGTTTACTTTACCTACTGATATGTTAGTATTAGAGATGAATGAGTACGATGCAATCGTTGGTATGGATTGGCTAGTTGCATATCGAGCCATGATTGACTTTTTCAGCAGGAGTATTATTTTTGCCATACCCGGGCAGGAGATGTTCATAGTGGCGATGCCTCGCCCTGAGGGAGGGTCATCCACTCACGTGTACTATATAGAGGAGGAGACCTATAAGGAAGTGGTATTCCCACTCAATTTGATTCCCATTATTAGTGAGTTTGCTGATGTATTTCAGGATATTCCGAGGTTACCGCCTAGTAGGGAGATTGATTTTGTTATCGATTTGACGCCGATCACTCGGCCAATTGCCCGCGTACCTTACCGTATGTCTCCAGCGAAGATGAGGGAGTTACGGGATCAGATAGAACAATTATGGGTCGGGGTTTATCCTTAGGAGTACTTCGCCATGGGGTGCCCAAGTACTGTTCGTAAAGAAGAGGGATGGATCGTTAAGGTTGTGTGTTGATTATCGGGAGTTCAATAAAGTCACGATACGGAATAAGTATCCGTTGCCCCGAATCGATGACTTATTCGGCCAGTTGAGAGGAGCTTCCTTCTTCTCAAAGATTGACTTGCGATCGGGATACCATCAGTTGGGTATCAGGGAACAGGACGTCTCGAAGACTGCTTTCTTGACGAGATATGGTTCCTATGAGTTTCGGGTTATGCCTTTTGGCCTAACCAACGCTCCAACCATGTTTATGGACTTGATGAATAGGGTGTTCAGAGAGTTCCTAGACCAGTTCATCATCATCTTTATTGATGACATTCTGGTTTACTCCCAGACAGAGGAGGAGCATGCCAAGCACTTGAGACAGGTTTTGCAGACGCTGCATCAGAACGAGCTATATGCAAAGTACGAGAAGTATGGGTTTTGGCTGAAGGAGGTACAATTTTTGGGGCATATCATTTCAGACCGGGGGATATCTATTGATCCGGGGAAAGTATCCGCAATAAGGGAATGGGGACAGCCCACAACATCGACTGAGATCCGTAGTTTCTTGGGCTTAGCAGGATACTACAGGAGATTTATTCGGGGTTTCTCTTAAATAGAGGGTCCTTTGACACATCTGAATCGCAAGGGTGTGCCATTCATCTGGAGCGATGTCTGTCAGTTGGCATTCGATGAGTTGAAAGATAAGTTGACTTCATCGCCTGTGTTAGAATTTCCCCGATCGGGAGTTGAGTATCTAGTCTACACCGATGCGTCCTTACAAGGACTTGGAGGTGTACTACAACAGGAGAGTCAGGCCATAGCTTATGCTTCACATAAGCTTAAGCCTTAGGAGAAGACCCACCCACGACTTGGAGTTAGCGGCAGTCGTATTTTCTCTTTGAATTTGGAGACACTATCTCCTGGGGGAGAAATTTTGTTTGTTCATGGACCACAAGTCTCTACAGTACCTCTTCATGCAGAAGGAACTGAATATGCGTCAACATCGGTGGCTAGAGTTTGTGAAGGATTATCAGTTCGATATCCAATATCACTCAGGGAAGGCTAACGTGGTAGCATATGCGTTGAGATGTAGGCCAGTTGATGAGGTGGACAAAGTGTGGAGAGAAAAGTGGAAGGAGTTGGGACACCAGAATGCAGTGGCCCGATCATTCATGTCTGTGATGACTGTTACACCTCTGATTATTGCGAGAGTGATACAGGACCAGGCAAAAGACTCGTTCTGTCAGGAGCAGATAGTTCGATTACTAGCAGAGGGAACCAAGTCATATACCGTTAGTTCAGACGGGGGATTACGCTTCAATAGGAGACTGGTCGTTTCGAAAGGGGAAGACTTGCGTCACGAGGAAATGACAGATTCGCACGAATCGCGGTTCGCGGTACACCCTGGTGGGGATAAGATGTACCAAGACATGAGACGACAGTACTGGTGGAGCGGGATGAAGAGAGATATTGTAGAGTTCATTGCTAAATGAGCCACTTGTCAGCTGGTAAAGGTAGACGATCAGAGATTGGTAGGACTTCTACAACCGTTAGAGGTTCTGATATGGAAATGGGAGAGCAATTATATGGACTTTATCACGGGGTTACCTACTTCGCAGAGGGTTCACGACTCCATATGGGTAATCGTGGATAGGTTGACCAAAGTTTCTCATTTTCTTCCAGCCTGTACAGACTACCCTACGGGACAGTATGCCCAGATTTTCATAACGTAGATAGTGAGACTTCACGGAGTACCTCTCAATATCGTGTCTGACTGAGACAAAATATTTGTTTCACAATTTTGGGAGAGTTTCCAGGAGGCCATGGGAACGGAGTTGCGGCTGAGTACGGCATATTACCCGTAGGCAGATGGGCAAACCGAGAGGACGAATCAGATGTTGGAGGACATGTTGCGCATGTGCATCCTAGACTTTGGAGGTGGTTGGGAGAAGTACATTTCACTGGTGGAGTTTACTTATAATAACTCCTACCAGTTCACCATTGGCAAGGGTCCATTCGAGGCGTTGTATGAGAGACCTTATCGTTCCCCAGCATGTTGGTTAGAGGTGGGGGATAACAAATTCCTTGTGCCGAAAGTAATTCAGGATACTTCGGCAAGGATAGAGATGATACGGAGCCGTATTCGGGTAGCTCAAGACCGACAGAAGAGCTATGCTGATGCCAAGAGGTTCTTCAGAGAATTTAAGGTAGGGGACCAGGTGTTACTCAGAGTATCTCCGATGAAGGGGATTATGCGTTTTGGTAAGAAAGGGAAACTGGCTCCTAGATATGTGGGACCATTCCTTATCATCGAGCGGATTGGGCCAGTAGCGTATAGACTTGCGTTACCGGAGCACTTGCATAGGATTCATGTCGTGTTCCATATTTTCTCGCTAAGGAGATATCTTAGGGACGATTTGGTCCATACTCATATTGCTTTAGAGGACATAGATCTGCAGCCCGATAGTTCCTATTAGGAGGGGCCAATTACCATTCTGGACCACAGCGAGAGGAAACTGAGGTCGAAGATAGTACCGTTAGTACGCGTACAGCGACGGCATCATAATGCCGAGGAGTCCGCATGGGAGCATGAGGACGAGATGCGCGAACGTTACCCATAGTTATATATACCAGGTATTCTTTAGTTTTGAATTTCGGGATGAAATTCTGTTATTAGGGAGAAGTATGTAATACCCCATAATTTTATTGATTTTATTTAATGGATTAATTGAATTAAACGAGAATTAATTTAAAAATTAATCCGGTGGTAAATACTAGCGAGATGTGAGTTGGTATTTGATTATGATGTTAAAATAAAGTATTATTGAGAATATATGGTAATTTATGAGCATTGAAAATATTAAAATTGTCACGAGGCAGAAATACGATAATTTGGGAAATTTAGTTGGGACGCGCGCGTCATGAATGAATTTATTTAGATTAAAAAGTAAATTATATTTTTATCAACCTAATGGTCATTTTGAGTGCGCCAACGTGTCCGGAAGGATCGAAATAGTCAGAAAACACTAACTGGGAGTTTAGTTTGGGTCCCGGGACACTTTTAGGCCAAACTAGCAACCCAAAAGGGTATTTTGGTAATTTTAAAAATTGAGGGATTAAAACCCACGAATTTTAGAGTTAAATTAGATATTATTAGAGAGTCCACTAAGGCCATTACCAACCAAGAATAAAATATTGTGCTACGAGAGTTTTTGAGAGAAGTTAGAGAGAGGTTAAAAGAGGTTCCAAACCAAACCATCTCTCATCACCATCATTTTGGAAGGAATTATGACCAGAAAGAGGAGAGAATCACCCTATAATCACCGACAACAAATTTGAAGAACAAACCTAAGATAAGTGATTTGATGTTATTAGTTTCAATGAATATTTTATCCATGTTTAGTGTAGAAACTTTATATGCTTTGAAAGTTTTGATGAAAACCCAATGTATTTGTCATGGAACTCATAAGTTTGGATATGGATTGCATGTAGAATGTTTATGGACGAAATTAGTACCCAAAAAATGACCTTTGATGATTTAAAAACGGATTAATGATGAGTATTTAAGTGAAATAAAATTATGTGTTCATGTTCATAGGGTTTGGGCAAAATTTGGGGATTTATGATAATTGCATATTGATTAGGAGGATTTGACCCCAAAAATATGTTAAGAAGCGGCCTAAGAGGACTCAGAGTAGTTTAAAAACATTAAAACTTAATTGGGATGATCTTAGGAAGGATTTAAAGAAGAGGAATTGAAGAAAAACGAAGTTGGGAAATTTCTGGGCGATCTCTGCCATCTCGTTAGAAGACCAACCCAGGTCATTCGAACGAACTCGTTCGAATGAGCTTCTAACGAGATTCCAATACCCCTTTTAACGAGTTCGTTCAAAGCCCTTCGTTCGAATGACACTCGTTGGAATGAGATTTCTAACGAGTTGACAGAATGACCTTGTTTGGCCAATTTTAGTCCGAACTTTTCGTAGGCTTAATTAATTAAGTGTGATCCTTTCCTTGTTGATTAGTGGGAATAATTGTGAGATTGGAGTACATTGAGGATTGAAACTTAGAATTATATATTAGACCAGGTAACTTCTACGGGCTAGGTTGTAAGTACTTGAATTTGCGACGTGAGAAGTGTTAGCGATTTATATTGTATATTATCGAGGGACTTATAAATGTACAACGTTTAATGACGATATAAGAATGTATAATATACCTCTATTAATATTATAAGATATCTAAGATGTGTGAATGCTTAGTATATGGACTTATATGTGTATAACATACCTACCATACTTGCTATCACGGGAGGTCGGCGTTCGATCAGGGCGATCTGATCTTTGTGTGCCTACGGGGAGATTTAGATTGGTACCTTGAGGACATAGGTCAGAGAATGACTTATTGGTGAGTTAATAAGTTTGCTGATCATGGGAGCGTAGGTATGTGCGTGACTTATGAGATGTGAAGTATGTTCGCCTCCATTATGCGTGATTGTTACTTATTGAAACGGTTCCTGAGATATTCGGAATACGTGGTCCTTATGTACGTGATGTACCGGGATATGATAGCAGAGTATGTGTGCACCGCAGCTTAGCCTAGGGGTGTTATTATTGTATATTTATGATGAGATTAAATACTGATAATTGAAATGGACTGCTTATATAAGTGTATGTGTGAATAATTTGTATCATTTTTGTAGAGTTAAAAATGGGAACTTCTTAGTAATTATTATAACTAGTTCTGAGAAACACATATTAAGACTCTTAGCTTATAATAAGATATCGGGAATTGAATTCTAAACGAAAAAATAAAGTTAGGTTACGGATTGGAATAATTAGATAGTAAAATAACTAGAACAGGTACGGATACGATAGGCGTGCACAATTAGTTGAGAGGTGAGAAACTCATGTGAGAGCACGCACAATCATGTATTTTATGTTCACTATTTAATGACATTAAACACTTGCTATATTTTAAACTGTTTTCAAAATCGGGCTCTGACCCGTTTGCTTTCAAATCTATTTTTTTATAAAAACCTTTTAGGTGCCCAGCCACAAGGACACCAAGCTTAGAAGTTATATTCCAGTAACGTACTGTAGCTGCTGTGGAAGTTACAGGACCTCGATTTTAGACCCCTCCACTTTCTACCTTGATTCCATTTCAGACTTATTTATCTGTAGGGCATGTCGCCCCTTTTCTCTTAGAGACAGTTTATTTATTCAGTTTTATTTCAGTTTTAAATGTAATTAATTAGTGATTCATAATTTTTACTCGGTTTTATTCAGTATTCTGATTATTCTGAGGAGTATTCCTCCAGATTCATTTTATTCCACTGATTATTCTATTGTGACTGTGATGTGGGTGTGAAATTACCATTTCTTAATTTAAACTGGTTGTATGTTAATCTAATTTAATTAAAATTGACAGCTCACTTTTTAAATATTAGGTGGCTAGTAATTGTTAAAATGCTTTTCGACAGTGATGCTATGAACTGAACCAACTTGACATTTTGTATTAATTTGAATAAAATAGTAGCTACCCCGTATTTAATTAGTCGGGGTGTCACAGTAAATAAATGTAAGAACAATCACGGAGTGGTATTACCCCACAAATTTTAGCTATTCTAACTAATTAATTTAATTAATTTAATCCTCCCAAATTAATATCAAAATTACAAATCATCTCTACTTGCAAATGTAATTTTAATAGTAACCTTTGAGAAAATTAAGTTTAACACCCCACAACTCTAGAAAACTAGATATACACTCCTTTTAATTGATCACCCGCTAGGATCGATTGATTAAAATTTATGTAAATCTTAGAAAATAAATTTATAGTTGAAATTCAAGTAATAATACCCCACTTAAAAAACTCTTATCTCTAGTTCGAATCTAAAATGGTTATTATAACTTAGAATTTCGATTTTCTCTCGAAAATTATTTACCCTCTCTCGAGGCGTCAATTTAAGGATGAGGGATCAAAACTAATATTCAAATGGAATTTTCAAGTAATCAAACTAATTAAACTAAAATAACATCAAATAAGGGTTTCGCCCTACCCCTATAAAGGGGATTTAGTCTAAAATAATACGAAGCATGATAATCAAATAATCAATAGGCATTTAATATAAAAGGGAAGAGAGAAGAACAATCAAACCAATCTCTTGAATTTAATTGACTCCAATCCTCCTATTTGAAGTATACAACCCTCTTAATTGAGCATCTAAGTAGTTTGCAATAATACCCACTCAATTAAATCTCATACAAAATTTCTCCTCACAAATATCTAAAAAAAATAAAATTAAAACTATTTACAAAATGGTGTTTGTCCTAATTTATTTTCTACACTAAACTATCTCTAACTCTCTCTAAAATTAATATTCTCGAGCCCATTTCAAAATGGTCTTCTTCTCCTTTTTATAATAGGCATGGAGCTAGGGGTATTTTTGGGAATGATTTTGACTGTGCACGAAAATTGTGAGAGGAGTGTGAGGTCATGTGAGTTAGGGGATTGGAATAAAACAAATCAGATTTAGTTAAAGGTTATTTTTGAAAATGATTTAAAGTCGATAGTTGGGGGAAATTTTGTGAATTGGGAGTTAAGGGGTTAAAGACATGTGGCTTTTAAGCATGTGGGATTATTTTGCATTTGATTTTGCTGATGAAGAAATCGTGCAGGCGGTTTTAGCTCTCAATGGCTTTGAGATGGGAAATGGGTTTGTGGCTTAGGTGGAGATTAAAATCGGGTTATAGAGAAAAGTGGGTCGCGGGTCAGATATGGGAGATCTCAAGTTGGCCGGTTTTGAATGCGAGTTGCAGGGGGTCAGAGCTAACGCCGGAGCAGTATATTGAACTATGGCCGGCGGGTTTGCTTCGTCGACAGGTGGGGCGCGGTTTGCGAGGTAGGACAGTCGCCTGAGATGGGGGTAATGGAAGGTCCGGTTGGTGCAGGGGCGTCGCCGACGTGAAGTGGGGTAGGCTGATGGGAGACGGAGGTTGGCTGTGGGTATGGGAGAATCGCGACCTGGGGTGGGTTGCACAAGTGGGTCAGGGCGCGCAGGGCTGGTGGTTGGGATGGCTCCGGTCACTGGCAGGTTAGATCAGGTTGGAGGGATAAGGCAAGGGGTTGACAGACGAAGCTGGGGTGTAGCTCCGCCAAAGAGGGCAGCGTTGTCCAGCGACGGTTTCATGTGGATCAGAGCTTGGGTTTGGTAGGTCGTGATGGTTTAATAGGTGGGTGTTGTGGTGGTTTTAAGGTGAGGAGAGAGAAAGGTGAGTTTTGAGTTTGTTTTAAAGGAGGTATGGAGAGAGAGAGAGTATTGGGTGAGGAAGAATAAGAAGGGTGTGGGGTTAGTGTATAGGTGGGTGTATGGGAATGTGGGTGAGGGTAAGTAAATGTGTTTGGGTGTATGTATGGCATAGGGTACTTAGGGTGAGGGGTTTTGTGTGTGTGCGTTTAAATTGTGACCCTCACAAGAATAACATATAACTAAAAATAAAAAATAAAATCCAAAAATAAAACAAACGAAAAACAATAAAAATAAAAATATTAAAATTAAAAAAACAAAATCCTAAGCTTATACAAAAACTAAAATAAAACAAAAGAAATAAAAACTTAAAATCTAAATGAAAACTAAAGTCCTAAAAAATATAAAATCTAATAAACTAAAAATAAACTTCTAAAACTAATCCTAATAAAACTAAAAACTAATAAAAATCAAAATAAAATAAAATTATAAAAATAAAATAGAAAAATAGAAAAAAAACTAGAAATCCTAAATAAATAAAAAATAAATCCTAAAAATAAAAATGACTCAAACTAAAAATATAAAAAATAATAAAAAAAGGGACAAATTAGACACACACGGGGCGCGGGATAGGCTTAGGCTCGGTTTAGGGTAGGCTAGGATACGGGGGAGAAAATTAGCACCATTCAACGCGCATTTGCCTCGACATATAGCTGTTGACACCGCAAATGGACGTTTGACCTTCAAGATAAACATTTAAGCACATAAGACCCATATTGTCAAGAATTAGCATTTAAAGTACGTCTATTCGGGTTATAAAATGTATCGTTTTGGGTGCTTATCAACCACCACCTCCATAGTATGGTTTGGAATATTACTAACATATGTTGCAAATATAATTTTGTTGATTTTTTCGGTGTGTAGTTTCAATTTATCCATTTATTAAGATTCCAATTTAAATAACATAATTTATTACAATATGTGATGAATGTATATATTATTTATGGAATTTTGGGAATTTCATAGCTGAATTGGTGGTTTGACTAGGTCAGTAGACGAAAATCATTAAAATAGATCCCAAATCATAAACACAAGGACTAGTGGATCCATAGTTATTATAAAACCACAAAATACAAATGACTTTTATCTGAGAATTTTCATAAAATTTTTGGTTAATGCAAATAGAATTGGTAGGAAAAGAGACGCTGGGATAAAGACCTTTTGTACTAGACCTTTTATATAATACAGCTTCTCTGGAATCTAAGAAAAAATGAAAAAAAAAAGCAATGGTCAGTCTGGGTTGAGGAATAATTTCTTAGCCCATATGGTTTCGAACTTGTATGAATCTTTTAGGTTTTACCGTTTCTCTTTAGAGCCATGCATTACTATATTTATAGTGGGAAACCACCGATACGCATTTTTTTTCTTCAACTAAATGACTTTATTAGGATAGAGATGAAGAATCGCCTTACACAGAGGAAAACGAAAACTTTTAATTCTTAAAAACACGAAACGTGCATAAAAAGTAAATCAAATCTTGAAAATAAATTTGAGATCTATGATATCTTGAACACGTTTTTCTGTGAACGACATGTCATTTGTTATGATTCGAAGTTACGCCGTTCGAGTCGATATTAGGAATTTCCACATATAAAATATTGGGAATTTACACAGATATATATTTGTATGGCCATAAAATATTGATATTCTTTTTATAGCTGGAAATTTTATTAGCATTTAAGAGTAGGACCCAAATCTTTTGATATTTTAATGAAAAACGTAGGTTTTAATATAATTAATCGACTGACGTGCATAAAGTTTATTAAAATACTGAGTTGATTTTAATGTATCACCACTAAAGTGCTAGGTTTCTCAATTAAAACACAGAGTGGTGCTCCATTAAAAAAAATTCACATCTTTTCTTCCCCATGGAATGACTGAAAGTTAGAAACCTTGTTTTTTTTCTCTCCATAAATGCGCATAACAGCTTTAATGCTTTTTCCGTGACAGATGTCCTGTGCCGACAGCAGTACTACAAAATGAAGGAAAAAATAATTTTGAAATGATAAGAGTATATATATATTCTACTCTAATAATGATAGGCTTGAATTCAGAAGATGCAATAAAAGCTAAGTATCTAGATCTCCAACATCCAACCACATTTGGGCCCATATCTTATCCTCCTGTATCTCTCTAAGTATCTAGATCTCCTGTATCTCTCTCTCTCTCTGAGTCTCAGCCTATAAATAGAGATTAAAGCACACTAGTTTCCTCATCCTTCAACTGAAACACAATGAGGTTTACTAATAAGGGCTCCAAGGTTATTATTTTGCTTGCTCTTCTAATGGTTACTCTTGAAATTGCTTCACAAGTGGAGTCAAGAGATTTGACTGAGACGTCCACCTCCAAAAACAGTGAGCTTTAATTTCTGTACCTATATGTGTTTCTGAACCCGATTTTGAGTTTCAAGCCTTGCATTCGATATATTTGATCTTGCAAACACTGCCCGTTTAGCCACACACATTTTATGTCAATCAATATTGTTGATCAGTAGATTTATGTCATGCAGTTGTTGAGGCGTGTTAGTGATAAAAGATCCCGTGTCTTTATTTATTTATTTAATAGTTCAGAATCTATTTACATGCACGTGCGGTTTGACTGAGTTATTAATCACCTCTGCAGAGGAAGAAGTTGCTGAGAGTTATCGTGGCGGAGGTGGTGGTAACTATGGCGGAGGTGGTGGTCATGGAGGTAGAGGAGGTGGTGGTAATTACGGAGGCGGTGGACGTGGTAATTACGGAGGAGGCGGTGGTAATTACGGGGGAGGAGGCAGAGGAGGAGGTGGTGGTGGTGGTGGTTGCCGCCATGGACGTTGCGGTTATGGATGTTGTCTTGATGCCGCAGAAGCTCAAGCCTTTTTGGCAAATGAAGTGAAGCCATAGATGTACACCCTACATATGTAATCACTCACAACAATGTCCATGTATCCGCCTACTTCCACTCCATTAATAATAACCTACATGTGATAGAGTGTGAAGAGATCATAAGAAATAAGATGCATGCTAGTGGTTCTTGGTTTCCCGCCCCTGTATATTTGTCTCAGGGTTAGAACCCTAATGTTGGGTTCCTATAAACGTTATGTATTCTATCATGAATGTTTATAAATGGAGAATATTGCAGAAATTGCAATAACTAACATGTAATTCGTGCGATTCAGGGACGATTATGAAGATTCTCTCATAGTAAATCGTGAAAAAGATTAAATAAACGTGTAATAAATACATATAGTCGGATAATCACGGTTGAAATACATTCGAATAATTAAATACAGGTACAACATTGATTGAGAAAACAAATTTTTAGTATAAAAACTAAAGAGTAAAATAAAATATTAGCAAGAGTTGTCTTCGCCTTTCTTCACCAATTTTTTTTAGATGAACATGATTTTTTTAAACAAATTTAGTTGTAGCCATAAAAAACAAATATTACGTACTTTAAATAAGGAAAAAAACACTTAAACATTAAATCTAATCTTCACATTTTAAGTAAGGATAGAAACAAACTGTTTTTTTCCCCTTATGCCATCAGAGAAAAACTGAGTAATATAATAAACAAACCCATTACGTCTCAATTAAAAAAGTGTGGTGATATAGATGTATATAATAGTGTTATTCGGGACAAACAAAAAACTTTTAAAATATCCATGTAAGCTCAATCTTAGAATTTAAAAATATAATAATTGTATTTTTGGGTAACGTTAGTGAAAAGACAAATTGCTTCACGTCTCTCCGTTTTAGCATTTGCTGATTGTGAATAACCATAGCAGATTTTCTTTAAGGAAAAATTGAATTGGACTTTGTGACTGAAAAACCATAGACATATGGCCTTGCAATAAGTTGTGACTTATGAATGATACAAACGTATTTTAGATTATTTTTGTATTATGTTTTACTATGTATAATTTTCCTCTCAACAAACCCATTTGTGTAAAAAAAATAATACATACATGAATGTATATAAGAATGGAATAAAGGTATTAAATCTTATTATAATCACGGATACATGATTGTATTTGATTTTTCAATTTAGAACAGAGCATCATTTTCCCAAAAAAAAAAAACAGACCAACATTTGGAACCACCTAAACCTAAAGAAAAATGATGTATACACCGAAACTGTGCATCGAAAATTTACCGAATGTGCTTTAACAGTATTATACTATGATGTGGGTCCCGCCAGGGTACAAACACTTAAAGCACAATTTCGGTAATTTTGGGGTAATTTGTGCGTGTGTGTATCATTACTCAAACCTAAATTGTTGGTCTTTGGTTTAACAAAAAAAATCACAAAAATAGGGGAAGTTTTTTACAAGACTTTATTCTTCTCTGTCGGAGTTTTCTTGCTGATGGTGTCTTTTTCTCCTCGATGGGTTTCTTTTCTCCAGGTTTCTTATCTGCTGACGGTAGCCTCTTGCTTGTTAGAATGTAAATGACCGCACATAGAGAGATATAAAGATACAAATTTGGTAAAGAGAGCCAATTGTTGTCTTCCTCTTGAGGACCAACATCCTTTAAAACAAAATAAAATATGAAATCGTTTTGTATAAGAAAAAAATGAGATAAATTGGGGTATTGGGTATTAGTGTTTTATGAGTTTAAAATATTTATTTTTTTATATTTTTTTAGTGTTTTATGAGTTTAAATTGGGTATTGGGTATTAGTGTTTTAAATTCAAAATATTTATTTTTTTAGAAAAAGCTAATCTTCTAACGACCATATATGT
The DNA here is from genome assembly GCA_949130495.1 of Sambucus nigra. Classification (NCBI taxonomy): domain Eukaryota; kingdom Viridiplantae; phylum Streptophyta; class Magnoliopsida; order Dipsacales; family Adoxaceae; genus Sambucus; species Sambucus nigra. The sequence continues at coordinate 322,340,084 of OX422214.1, read as the reverse complement.
GCAGGGCAGGCCCCGAGACTTAAATGGCGGTATGCAGAATTAAAAATATTTTTTTTAATTTTTGTTGAAAAATACAAATAACAACTTTTTTTTATGTATTTATCACTGATACTTACAATTTACATCATCATCTCTAATTAAATAAAATTCACATTGAGAAATCCTTTTAAAACATAGAAATCTCATACATAATGTAAAGAGGATCTTAAAAAGGAATCAATAAAATAAGGCCCTTTTTGTCAAAGTATTACAACTTTATTCTTACAATTTTTGATGTTTATCGGTCCAATAAAAATAAACCAGCTGGGTTGTAATGGAATTTGCTCGGTGAAGAACTGTTAATTTAGGCCTCCCAACACAGTACAATACCCAAGTAACAACTGCTCAGAGTTGGCCTCTTGAGGAGTCGTACTCATTTATTAGGATATAGTGACGTGTCCAATAAAAATGAACGTGATATGTTATTATGTCACACCAGAATCTATTACATTTCTGGCTTAAGTTAAATATTAATATTCTTACATTCAACTATTTACAATACAAACAGAGAAAAAAATGAAACATCAATGCACATGCATAAGTGCCAACTCTTATGATGGAACCAACTTGTATTTCCATAAATTCCAAGTAATCTTTCAAATTTAAAATTAAATCCAACATACATAAGTTCGCAGTTTAGTTGTTAAGGACTCGTAGGAGAATAAAGAGTGTACTGAATTGTGTGGGCCAAGTTTACCTGATGGCTGATATGGTGCATGAGAGACGACGAATCACAACATGGACGAATATATCATAGTAGATGCTCAAAGCTCTAAAAAATTTCACCGGAGACATCCCAAAATAATTTCACCGGAGCTCAAACCTCTAAAAATTTTCCAAACCACACTTAACGGCACTTTCCCCCAGATGAAATTGACAACTTGTCAAATCTTAAGCATTTGGGTTTGGCAATAATAGAATACCAGAAGAGAGTATTGTCAATATTCCATACAATATATGGGTGGGCTTCACTTTGACTCAAGCATATAAAACTAGCGTCCTCATCCTGAAATACATTTTGGAAATAGTTAAAACTTGTGAAAAAGTAATGAATAGCAACCATATTGTCACATCAAAGAAAACAGGTGAGGAACAAAAACCTTAAGAAGCCTTTTCTCTTGAAATGGAGATACGTTTGTATTTGCACCCATGAACTCAAGCATTTTCTCTTCGGTTATGCCTCCGTGAAAATAGACAACCTTTTAATTTGCATAGCCGGGAAGAAGTATATCAAAAGAAAGAGACGCTCCATTTTACATAAATTTATTGTTAGGAGAAGAAGATGAAGGGGTAAATATTTCTTTGGGAGACGAAATGTTATGGGTATTGAAGACAGAGGGGCCATAGACATTTCGTTTTATATAGATATATAGATAGATGGTTAAATGCATTAAATGATATTAATATCTCTAATACTATTGTATTAGAGGTATACTATGATGAAGACCATGCAACGCGTGGCCGAAAATATAAGACAATCGGTAAAATCATCCTTGACAAGAAAAACTTATTTTCGTGTTGTAGCAATCTCATCCTACTTAGTGACAATTATGTACGAATAAATATTGTGCAAGGAAAGTTACCTGGTTTAATTTTTTTTGTTGAATCTCAAAAGAAATAAACATATAATAACACAGTGTGTATATTTATATAGACATTAGGTGAGAGACCAAAGATCATCAATGGTATTTAGATTTTAAATACAAATAAATATTCCTAAATAGTAAATATATCCAGACTTGTTTTATACTCGCAATGAGATAATGAAAAAAAATCATACGATTTAGTGCAGACTCAAAAAAATGTATCTTGAAGCTCCAATCTGTATCAACCATACTTTATTCTAGCTAACCCAAAATTTATTGAAAAGAAAAAACAAAACCAAAAATCAGATTTCTAACCTTAGACGGGGGGTAGCGAGCTTCTTCTCCGACGAACTCCCCGGCACCGACACCGGTATTAGCGAATCTATCTCTTTATATCTTTCCCTACAATGAAATGTAGGGTATATCCAACACTCTCAACAAATTATGTTGTATTGAGCTGTGAATTCATACAGATTGCTTCAAAAAATACACTTTATAGCATCCCACATGCCAATACATAAATTAAAATCCACCTCATCTTACCTAAATAATTTTTACTCTACAATGTAATGCCAAATGGGTCATTTTAAAAAACAGATGACATTCAAGAATACACCACTGTTAAGCCATAGTTCTGAAGTAGGACATTTTCAAAAACATATAACATTCAAGAATACAACACTGTTAACGTTCCACAAGTGGGACATGTTCACACAATATAACAACAAATTCGTAATAAAGTAAGAAAATTATAAACAAAAAATAAAATGTAGGGTAGTGGGGCATTCTCACAAACATCTAAGATGTAATAACATATTAATAACAACAAATTCACTATTAAGATGCAAAAAACGTGAAAAGAACATTAGGTATGGTATATCGCAAAATGATGAATGGCAAGTGTTGATACCAAATTTAGTCTGCTGACATGGCTCAATTGGGTGAAGACACGTGGCAATCTATATGGCAACGATAAACACTTACGAACAACACCTCGACTCCGAAGAACCATACTACAACGAGGAACTCTGCTTCCCCGATCAACTCAGACGCACCGACCTACAAAAACTCTCCGAGGAACTTTTGAGTACCGAGGAACTTTGAATACCGAGGAACTTTTGAGTACCGAGGAATTTAGGCGGTCTGAGCAGCTTAGGCGGTTCGAGCTGCACCTCGAACAAAGCATTAATAGCAGGATAACCCAACAATTTGACTGCGCATTAAATGCTTATTATCATACAGATGTATACGCTTAAGGGGAATTTAATATATTACCCTTTCACATTACAGCCTTAGGGCTATAAATAGATGGTATTATCCTCATTGTAAAGGGACCGGAATTTCTTGAGAAAACTTGTAATCGAGAATTCCCAAACAGTCAGCAATAACAGAAACAGTGAACGTAGGCCATTCTTATAAGGCTGAACCTCTTTAAAAGTTCTTTGTCTCATTTTATTTATTTGTGATTAAATAATTAGATATAATCTAATTTTTTACATCAACAGATTGGCGCCGTCTGTGGAAAACGACTGGTAATATCGTTTTTCATCAAAAAGAATTCATCACAAATGGCTGATATTCCAGAACCCAACAATCGAAACGCTGGAAGCCCTCCAAATCCATCTGCTCCGCCCAATATTCCAGATCTGGCTGGAATAATGACAAATCTGGCCCAAGGGCAGACAGTCATGCAAGAAACGATGCGACAACTCATACGAACCCTCCATGGCGGTGCACCAACCCATTCAGAATCACGAAGTATTCAAAAAAATACCCGTTTACCTTCTTCACGTACTAGGCGTACCGATTCCTATCGTACTGAGGAGTCTGAAGATTTTTCTTATCAACCTGGACGAACTTCGTCAGTACGAGCCATAGATACTAAACAACGTTTCACTCTCTCTCCAGAAAGGACTAACGCACTAGAAAGATTAAGCTGAGTATCTCCTTTTGATCGATTAGGTCTTAGGAGGAGCAAAAGTCCTCCTAGAGATGCATGAAGGAGTTTTCGACGACCATCAGACTGAAGAGAAGGATTTGCCCAGTCGCGACCAGCTGCTCGTCAAGATAGATCCCAGGAAGCCACATCAACGTGATCAGTTGCTCGAACCAACAGGCCCGAGGAAAGAAATGATGCGTGGAAAGGCTCTATTCAGAGGCTGGAGGATAGATTAGGGGAAATGGCTAAGGCCAAGAACCCTCTACAACGAACTTTTATTCAAGGAACACCTTTTGTCCAGGCCATTGTAGATTTTCCAACACCATCAAAGTTCAAAGCACCTGTTGTGACCCCCAAATATGATGGAAAGATAGACCCTGTCCTTCATATAGAACAATACCAAGCTGCAACCGATATCTACGCTGTTCCGGATGAGATGAGATGCCGAGCATTCTCGGGAACTCTTACCGGATCTGTCCAAATATGGTATAATAATCTTCCTCGGGGTAAGTTCTCAACTTTCTTTCAACTGGCCGAGTTATTCATTGGGAATTTCTGTTTTGGGGCAAATCCAATTAAACGAGTAGCGCATTTGTTAAGTGTTAGACAAAAAACTTGTGAAAGTACCAGAGATTATATAACTCATTTTAATAACGAGAAGCTCGAAGTCATTGACTATGAGGAAAAGACAGCGATTACCGCCTTGATGAGTGGATTACTGCCCAACAAGTTGTACTACACTTTGGCTAAAGATCTTCCTAGAACCATGTCAGATCTGATGGGAAAGGCAGCCAAGATTATGAATGCCGAGGAGGTTATGGCTGCGAAGAAGAATATGGATGCCAAAGAAACCAAGGTGGAAGGTGATAAAGCTAAGAAGAAGGAGCATAAGAACAATGGTAGTGACAAACACTCAAGAACAAGGTCGTCATGGGAAGTATTGAAGAAATTTGATAATTATACTCCTTTGAAGAAAGACATCAACCACGTTCTAGAAGAAATCAAGAACAACGAGGAATTAAATTGGCTAGAAAAAATGAAGGCAGACCCCGAAAGGAGAAATAAGGGAAAATATTGCGAGTTTCACAAAGATCATGGCCATATGACTAAAAATTGCATAGCTCTTCAGAATGAGATTGAAACACTCATCAGGCGAGGAAAACTGGTAAAGTATGTTGATCGGAGGAATGATAGAAGAAACAACGACCGAGCAAGAGAGAGGTCTAGATCTCCTCGTCGAGCAGAGGAGAACAAGAAAAAAGACCATGAAGTTGATCCAGAAGACGATCCCGATCTTCCCAAGAGACTAAGGCAGCCAGAACGTGAGGTATTTTCAATACGCTTTGGGTCATTTGACTGTAATGTTATTACAGGTGGAGATACAGGAGGAGGAGACCTTACTGCAGAAAGAAAAGCTTATCTCTGTGAGGCTCAAGCTTGCTCATACATTCAACGAATAAATTTAGCTGAAGAGGATCGCCCGAGAAAGGTATGCAAAGAGAAATTGGTCATTGGTTTCTCAAAGAACGACCTCGCAGGTGTTAATATCCTCATGATGATCCATTGTTGATCAAAATGAGGATGAAGGAGGTAGTGATTTCAAGAGTACTGGTCGACAATGGTAGCTTGGCAGACATCATGTTCTACTCGTGCTTCGACAGTTTAAATCTAAAGTTATCTCAACTGGAGCATTATCATAGACCCCTCCTCGGTTTTGCTGGCGAGAAAGTATTTCCACTTGGGACGATCAAATTGGACATATTCATTGGTACGTGGCCTGCTTATCGAACAGATAGAATACGCTTCTTCGTGATGGATAAGAATGTTCAATCATCATACAATATCATCATGGGAAGAGTAGGATTGAAGAAGTTCGAGGCTGTACCATCTACGGTACATCAATGCCTAAAATTTCCAATAAATTTTGGAGTAGGAGTTGTGAAAGGTGATCAGAAAGTAGCTCGAAAATGCTATCATTCATCCGCCGAGCAAGAGGAACTGGAGGAGTCAAGGAAAAAGACTACTACCTATCAAGTGGATGAAGGTGCAAAAATTGAAACATTGGATCCTAGAGATGAGTCGCAACTTGTGAAAAGTCAAGTGGTGGAAGCTACTGAAAACATCATTCTGGACGACGAGCACCCTGAATGAACTACTCAAGCAGATTCCTCGTTAGAAGCCTCACTAAAACAGGAATTGATAACTTTTCTAAGAAGCAGAAAGCAAACTTTTGCGTGGAGTCATGAGGATATGCCCGGGATAGATCCAAATTTCTTATGTCACGAAATCAATGTGAATAAGGAAATCAAGCATGTGAAGCAGAGAAGAAGAGTATTCAGTCCCGAAAAGAATCAAGCTATACAAGGGGAAGTCGAGAAGATCCAGAAATCTTGTTTTATTGAAGATGTTAAATATCCAGACTGGTTAGCAAATGTGGTGATGGTGAAAAAGAAGAACAACAAATGGAGGATGTGTGTAGACTTCACCGACCTCAACAAAGCATGCCCAAAGGATCACTTTCCGCTGCCCCAAATTGATCAACTAGTGGATGCTACCTCGGGGCACGAGCTGCTGAGCTTCATGGATGCTTATTCTGGTTACAATCAGATTAAAATGAAAACTGAAGACAGGGAGAGTACTTCTTTTATTACCCCTAGGGGGACTTATTGTTATAATGTTATGCCTTTTGGTTTGAAAAATGCAGGTGCAACATATCAGCGGCTGATGAACAAAGTATTTGCAGAACAAATCAGTTGCAATATGGAAGTCTATGTTGACGATATGCTGACAAAGAGCAAGAAAGCTGCTGATCATCTAGTTGACTTAAGCCAAACCTTTGATCAACTAGATAAATATCAAATGAAGTTGAATCCGACAAAGTGCACATTTGGAGTACGAGAAGGTATGTTTCTCGGGTACATTGTCAATCAACGAGGCATTGAAGCTAACCCTGAAAAGATTAAAGATCTGTTAGGGCTGCGATCCCCAACGACGAAGAAAGAGGTGCAAAGTCTTACAGGACGAGTAACAACACTCAATAGATTTGTATCGCAAGCAACTGATCGATGTCTCCCATTCTTTAAGACGCTTCGAAAGACTTTTGAGTGGAATGATGAATGTGAGAAGGCTTTCCAAGACTTGAAGAAATATTTGGGAGCACCTCCGCTGTTATCCAGGCCAGTGATGGGAGAAAAATTATACTTGTATCTGGCAGTGTCCGAGAATGCAGTCAGTTCGGCATTGATAAGAGTGGAGAATGGAGTAAAAAAACCAATCTACTATACAAGTAAGGCCTTCCGAGGAGAAGAGATCAGATATCCAAGGCTGGAAAAATTGGCACTAACATTGATCGAGACAAGTAGAAGAATGAAGCCATACTTTCAAGCTCATACCATAGTAGTATATACTGATATGCCATTTAGGCAAGCCATTCATAAACCAGAAAAGTCAGAAAGATTGATGTGCTAGGCAATAGAACTCGGTGAATATGATATAGTCTATGAACCCAGATGATCGCTAAAAGGACCAGTGATAGCAGATTTTATAGCAGAGTTCAATTATCCTGATACCCCCGAGGAACAAAAGTTGTTCGCTGATCAACCTGTGGATGTTACAGGATCATCAAATGCAAGCCCAGACCAACTTAGCTTGGTAAAAGGGCAAGTAGATGTTACAGGATCATCAAATTCAGGCCCAGACTAGCTCAGGTTGGTAAAAGGGCAAGAAAAGATGATCGACGAACAACAAGAAAAATTAGGAGATGGTGAAAGGAAGCAACAAATTTTCCACCGAGGAACTCTGTCAGATCAGAAATTTGAAGACGAGTAATTTATATGGAATCTGTATGTGAATGGTTCATCTTGCACTACAGGATGTGGCGCATGGATAGTTTTGAGCAGTCCGGACGAGGTCGACATGGAATACGCCCTATGTTTCCAATTCAAAGCTTCGAATAATGAGGCTGAATATGAAGCCATAATTGCATGTCTTAGTTTGGCAAAAACCATGGGGGCAGAGCAAGTTATTATCTTCAGTGATTCTCAACTGGTCATAAATCAAATAATGGGAGTATATACAGCCAAAGGATAATTAATGATCAGAATACCAAGAATACGAGAATGCGCGAGCAGACGCCCTAGCTCGATTAGCATCAGCTACTCGTACCGAGCTACGAAGAACAATCCCAATTGAAGTTTTAGCTGCTCGGAGTATAGATGAAGATCTGACGATGAACTTTATTACCCTCGATTTAGGATCATCATGGATGTATCCCATCAGGGCATATATTGAGAAATGGGATTTATCAATTGACAAATTTGCAGCCAAGAAACTGAAGTTTAAGGCTGCTCGTTATGTACTGACCAACGGTATTCTATACAGATGAGGAATTATAGCAGGTTTGCAGAGATGTGTGCATCCCACCGAGGTGAAAGATTTAATTGAAGAGGTCCACGAAGGGTCCTGTGGATCCCATGTAGCAGGTCAGACTCTTTTGCAAAGGGTGATGACGCAAGGATACTACTGGACAACGATGAGGGCTGATTGTATAGCCTACGATAAGAAATGTGACAAGTGTCAACGTTTCTCTTCCATTCGAAGAACTCCCCAAGCATTATTGGCACCTATTACTTCCCCTTGGCCATTTTCCATATGGGGAATAGATTTGGTCGGGCCACTGCCGACGACCAGGGGGAGATATAAATATCTCGTGGTCGTTGTGGACTATTTTACTAAATGGGTTGAAGCTGAGCCTCTCATAGATATGACGTACGACAAGGTGTACCAATTTATTTAGAAGAACATCATTTATCGATATGGTCTTCCTCATGCCTTCATCATAGACTATGGAGCACAATTTGACAACAGGGAGTTCGCTGCCTATTTTCATCAGTCAAATATTTTGAAGATCCACTCAGCACCAGGCCATCCTCAAAGCAATGAAAAAACTGAAGTAACAAACAGAACGTTGTTGAATGGCTTGAAGAAAAGACTGGATGATGCGAAAGAAAATTGGATCAACGAGCTACAATCAGTACTATGGGCTTACCGAACTACTCCCCGAGTAGCAACAGGGGAATCTCCATATATGCTAGCATTTGGAAGTGAAGTTGTTATACCCGTCGAATTGGGTCTCCCAACACACAGAATACTGAATTTCAATTCCCTTGTCAGCGATTTAATGATAAAATTATATTTGGATATGCTCAAGGAGGTTAGGGAAGAAGCAGCCATTAGAAATGCTGCTTATCAGCAGCGAACAACTTTGTTTTACAACAAGAGAGTGAAGAAGTATGACTTGAAAGAAGGAGACTATGTGCTAAAGAAGGTGATTCAAAAGCACAACAAACTGGAAGCAAACTGGCATGGACCCTACCGAGTTAAAGAAGTTGTTCGACTAGGGATATACAAAATAGAAACTTTAGAGGGGGAGGAGTTTAAGAATGCATGGAATGCAGAACACTTGCGCAAATATTATCTGTAATGTAAACTCTCATGTAATGCCGTTTTATCAGTATGAATAAAGTGACAACGTTCTGCCCAGTTCTTTCCTTTTGTTTTAATTTTTTTGCGGAATACTAGTGCTACACACTACTCAGCAAAAATCGAACTACTCAAATCTATTCTCGAAAATGCCAACTAAGGTTGGTCAGGAAACCCGAAAATGCCAACTAAGGTTGGTTGGGAAACAAATGTATTGCTAAAAATGCCAACTTATGTTGGTTAGGAAGTAAATGTATTCCTACGGGAAGTAAATCTATTCCTAAAAATGCCAACTTATGTTGGTTAGGAAATGTATTCCTAAAAATGCCAACTTATGTTGGTTAGGAAGTAAATTTATTCCTACAGGAAGTAAAACTATTCCTAAAAATGCAAACTTATGTTGGTTAGGAAGTAAATGTATTCCTACAGGAAGTAAAAATATTCCTAAAAATGCCAACTTATGTTGGTTAGGAAATGTATTCCTAAAAATGCCAACTTACGTTGGTTAGGAAGTAAATGTATTCCTACGGGAAGTAAAACTATTCCTAAAAATGCCAACTTATGTTGGTTAGGAAATGTATTCCTAAAAATGTCAACTTATGTTGGTTAGGAAGTAAATGTATTCCTCAGGAAGTAAAAGTATTCCTAAAAATGCCAACTAAGGTTGGTCAGGAAGTAAATATATTCTCAAAAAGCCAACTAAGGTTGGTCGGGAGGTACAACTATTCCAAAAAGGGCCAAAGTTTCTCGTTAAGAAAAAATCCACTAACTATGACTGGTCGGGAATAAAAACCCACTAACTGTAGTTGGTCGAAAAGGAAAATTTACCGACCTTATTTGGTCGGAAACAGTTTATGAATACGAGAAAGTGATCGAGCAAAATTTTTTATACTCGTAACTTTTTAAATTACTACTAAGTTGGTCAGGAAACAAAACATCATTTTTTGTCAAATGATTACCACAAATTCAAACTAGTCGACGATAAGTTGATCGACAAATAACACAATATTATTATCTTTTTAACAGATACACATGCACAAATGTAAAGTGTTACAAGACAATGGCAGTCAAGATTTGCAAATAAAATTATTTCATTAAATGTAGAACAAAATACATCGGGAATGAAATACAAATTTATTACATCAATATTCCTATTATATTGGTTTCTTCCCCTCTACTTTTGAAACAGGCTCCTCGCCAGCAGGTGGATCATTTAAAGCAAGAGGAGAATTTATGAAGTTAAGATCTTTTAACATACTGATATTCATCACAGATGGTCGATCTAGTAGGTGCTCGGGACGAGATATCTCGACATTGGAGTGGAGATTGTAATCGTCGAGGTATTTGGAAATCAGACATCGAGGGATGGACCGAGCAGGGATCTAACTCATATCAAGCTTGAATAGTGGCACTGGTAGGTCGAGCAGCCCAGGATTATGGTAATCCCACAGATAATGACCCTGTTCCAGTTGTAGCACACCTATGGCATTAAACCATCTCTGTTTGTAGCCCTCATTATTTGCATTTTGGATACGATCGTCCAAGTGGTAGAGAGCCTCGTTGTAGCCAGCCATCCAGAACTCTCTGGACTATTTGTCTAATTGATATGTCAATCTTTCCAGTTGCTCGTGGAGATTTTTTATGAAGAGCTCTTTATTCTCCAAAATAGATTTCTGCGCAGAAAGTTGCTCGTCCAAACTCCTGACCTTCTTAGACAGCCCAGTCAATGCCTGGTTCTTTGCCATCAGTTGGAAGGCCTGGTTCTCTAGAGCAGATTGAGTCCTTTGTTCTTCGACAGAAACCCGAGCAGCTCTTTCTCGTCCGCGAGGAGCTCTTTCTCTTCCCCGAGAATATGTAGAAGGGCCAACTCTCTTCAAGGTCTCCAATTCGTCCCTCAAGTTGGCGTTTTCGACCTCCAAGAAAGAGAATCCCTCGTCAGTCACAGGGATCAAGGCGTTTGAGGTGGAAGCTGCAGACTTCAACTGAGACAACTCTCTTTGCAGGTTATTATTTTCTTGCTCTAATAACTTAGCTATCTGTCTGTGCTCTTCGACCTCAGCTTTCAAAGTCCTCTCCCTCACATCGTAAGCAGCAAATCGTTTATCATATCCCTTGTCGGCAATGATTTGTTGATACTTCTTCTCGTACCCCTCGTGCAAAAAGGCAGTGCATTCCTTATATTGTTGCTGAAGTTTTTCAAGAGTGCCTTGGAGATCCTCAATCATATCATAATAAGCTACATTATTGGCCACTGCACGATCAAGCAGACACTTCAAATATTGGTAGGCTTCAATTTCCTGTTCCGAAGCATCTTGGCCGAGGATGTCGATGATTTGTGATGCACTCAGATATGTGTGACCAGTCTTTAAATATTCATTGCATTGCCGTAACAGCTTTGTATTATGAGCAGATAATAATTCCATCCTGGCCAGAAACTAGTAGAGGAAGAAAAAACAATAATCAATAAGAGCACCAACAGAGCAAGAAGAGGAGAAACAACAATATGCATAAACAAAAGTTCAAATTTTATTATATCACAAAGATCAGAGTTACATTTTCAAGGTTACATTTGACAAAGAAAAATAAAATAGAGAGAAACCCGAACAACTCTACACCTTTTCCTTGTCTCCCAAAACTTTCTCGGGAGTCTGGGACGAGGAGGTAGGTTGCTCGGAGGGAACAAAGAGTTTCTCGGGGAGCGCTGGAAGTTTCTCGGATGAAGTAACAAGTTACTGAAGTTTCTCGTTAGTAGGCTGGATGGCTGGGGGATGAGAAACTTGATCTCCCATCACCATGGAAGACTCCTCAGAGGCAGCTTCGTCCTCTTCTTCGTCTTCAGGAGTTGGAAGGGGGCCAAGGATGTGTCATTGAAATAATTCAGAAGTTTCATCAACTTTTATTTCTTGTAAAGTAGCGACCCATCCATCTCTAAAGTATTTGAGGCTGCCATATTCGATTTGCAACATCATGGCAACCAAGCCTTTGTTCCACCCTTTATCCTAGCCAGCGCTAAAAGATTTCTTTACAGCTAACTTCCTCTTTGTCTTCTCCGAGGAAAGCTTCTCGAAAAGAAGGTCATCAGCAGCTTTCAATTTATTCTCAACCTCCTCCTTCTGACGACTTACTTCCTGAAGTTGACCCAACTCCTCTTCAGCTTCCTTGAGCTTATTTTCAAGCTCCCTAGCATTTTTGAGCTTCTCTTCGAGCTCTTTATTCTTCTCCTCCAGACTATTTATTTTTTTCTCCAACCCATTAGAGACCTCAATAACCTGAGCTTTTTCCTGCTCAGTCGAAGCAAGCTTTTTCTCCCAAATGGCCTTATCATCAGCATATTTCTAACGAGAATCTTTTAGAGACCGCGTCAAACCAATCAAAGCTTCCTCTACACCAGACGAGGAGCTTGAGGCTTTAATAGCTTCATCTTTCTTCAAAATTGTATTAAAACAGCTCACCAACTGTGCAAAGAAAATGAAAGCAAGTTAGTGCACAGATACAAAAAGGAAAGAGTAAAAATTTAAGACGATAAGACTTACAGAAGCAATGTGATGAGCTGCTAATGTGGTAACAGTGTCCCGAGAAAGGTTTTCTTCAATAACTTGGATCTCGGGAATGATCCAAGTGTTCACCGAGCTCATAGCAGAGATCGGAGGAACAAAAGTGGGAACACCACTAGTCGGGGGCTGAGAGACGCTTTCAGCCAAATTAATAGTGGAGCTTTTCTTCAGCCTCCTCGGAGGAGCATCAAACTTCTCGACTAACGATGTAGTCTTAGTCGGAGAAATGATAATCACCTCACTTGGAGCAGCAACTTTGCTCGGGGCCACTAGGGGCTTCTCAACCACCTTCACAGGAGCACCCGAGGATGATGCATCAATTTTTTTTGTCCCTTATCCTGGGACATTAAGCTTACTTCTTTTTGCCTCTCTAGCACCAGAGGCAGGTTTCTCAAAAAGGGTGGGAGGTCTATCTTTTCTTCATCCTTTCACTCAAAGGAATATGTGATTCAGGCGAAGAACTTGTAGAGGCTGGTATTGGTTCTACGTCGCTTATCACCGGACGATTAGTGAAAGAGGAGGTGTAACTCTTGTACTGCAGAAAATATGAAGCTGACATAATGTGCTCGTTTGAAACAGTTTGATGCAAACTCCGGATAAGTTTTAAATGCCTTATATTAACGTCTACCTCTTTTGGGGATTTTGTTTTACTCTCAACTGCAAATAAATAAACATTAAAATATCAGTGACACATTTTATCAAACATAAAGGAAGCATAATTTCAAAATAAATAAAATGAAATAAAAATAACATATCCCATTGCTATAGGGAGGGCATCTGGGATCTTGATACACTTCATCTCCAGATAAAGGAGCATGTTGCCAATTTTTTATAACAACCCCATGCTCAAAATAGTCCCTATTGGCATCCGGGAGATTGACCACTAAAGTCCTATTTAAAAATCTAGTTTTTAAATAAAAAGTATTATCACCAACAGCCCATCTATAACAAAACATGATTTCTGGAATTCCTAAGCGAGTTCCATGAATTTGATTTAGTCTATGAACCCCATTAACTATTCTCCATGTATTGGGGGCTATTCTTGCAGGAACAACGTTAAAATATTGACAGAATTCCAGACATAAAGGATTTGGCGGAAAAGAAAAGCCACATTCAGCAGTAAAGAGACTGGGGAACCAATGTCCCTCAGCCAAATGGAAATAATCAGAAGGTTCAGAAAGTTCCTCCAAAACAACCCATGAAGGAATAGAAAAATCAGAATGAAATTTATCAAGAGATTCAACAAGGTAAACCATGATGAATAAAGGAAATGACGAAGAAGGAAGAAGATCTTACAGAAAAAGAGTGGATTTGTTGACAAAGAACGATGAAAAGGATGAACGCATAAGAGAGTAAGACAATGGAAACCTCGAAGAGAAAAATTTTAAAAAGTAGAAGACGATGAGATTTTCTGCAACGTTTAAATACTCTGCCTTGGGAAAAGGAAAAAGTAACGATTACAAAAAGATATGGTTACGTTACCGGCGGCTAAACAGACAAAAGGGGCACGGGAATCGAAGCGATTAGAGAAATTAAAAAAAGGTCGATTCTACGAATTTGGAAGGAGAAATAAATTCAAAAGAAAATACTCCTAATTTTAGGATGACCATTTAAAACCGCCATATATCGAGAAAGAATGTTCCACACTCCTCAAATTTTGAACTATGAAACATTGGGGGCTTCTGTTGATACCAAATTTAGTCTGCTGACATGGCTCAATTGGGTGAAGACACGTGGCAATCTATATGGTTACGATAAACACTTACGAACAACACCTTGACTCCGAGGAACCATACTACAACGAGGAACTCTGCTTCAACGATCAACTCAGACGCACCGACCTACAAGAACTCTCCGAGGAACTTTTGAGTACCGATGAACTTTGAGCACCGGGGAACTTTTGAGTACCGAGGAACTTAGGCGGTCCGAGCTGCACCTCGAACAAAGCATTAATAGTATGATAACCCAACAGTTTGACTGCGCATTATATGCTTATTATCATAGAGATGTATACGCTTAAGGGGCATTTAATATATTACACTTTCACATTACAGCCTTAGGGCTATAAATACATGGTATTATCCTCATTGTAAAGGGTCCAAAATTTCTTGAGAAAACTTGTAATCGAGAATTCCCAAACAGTCAGCAATAACAGAAACAGTGGACGTAGGCCATTCTTATAAGGCTGAACCACTTTAAAAGTTCTTTGTCTCATTTTATTTATCTGTGATTAAATAATTAGATATAATCTAATTTTTTACATCAATAGCAAGTATTACAAAATATTAAAGAATTACATTGATTTTGATGAGGAGTTCCGGCGTAGCAGAAATTGTGGCCAATGGCTCATTATTAAATTCAATATATAAAGATAATATATGAACCTCTTCGTATTGAAAGAATATCAATTGGCTATAATAGAATTAGAAGGAGAGAAAATGTTGGAATTTGAAACAAATTAGCAGAGAGATGGACAGTCATGAGTGAGAATGAGACGGAGATTAAGAGTTTTAAAGTGGAAAATTGTGATAAAAAAGAACCTTGATTGAATCGTAAGGTTTGGAGAAAGTATGTGGGAGAGTAAATGCCTGAAAATTGGTATCAATCCCTAGAATTAGATCCTTTTGAATTCCAAGAAAAGAAATGCCATATACATGCATGAATGAAACAGGAACGGAGAGAGAAATATGGAGAAGCCAATTAATGAGATTTAATACATTGACTAAGTGTCTAGATCCTTTTGAATTCCAAGAAAAGAAACGCCATATACATGCATGAATGAAACAGGAATGGAGGGAGAAATATGGAGAAGCCAATTAATGCGGTTTAATACATTTGCCAAGTGTCATCCTCAGAGGATTTTGGTCTACAATTTTTGTATAGTTATATAAATTATAGATATCCACTTTATGCAGAACAATTAACAGCATTGATTTTAAATTTTTTTGGCATGATTTTAATTTCAAAAGGGGGAGTATTGTTGTCCATTATTATGGGATAAACTTTGAGAATTCGATATCCAAATTTAGAGCGATTTGGTTTGAGATGAAATCTTTCGCAGAGATGAAATCTGTGTTCACAAGTTTATTTAACTTCCCATGTTTTTTGCATGTGCAACTATAGGCCAACAAAAAAATACTTTCAAGTTACAGGAAAAACATATCACCATTTACTTTTCACCATAGATAAAAAGTATCATATTGTAAACGCACAGTTAATAAGTAGTGTATTCTAAACCAACTAGACCATGGTTTCCCAAAATAGAAATCTCTGAAAGTAAAATTTACATTAGGGTTCGTTTTGTTAGATTTGGATTTAATAATCAATTAACAGCTTTTATGAATCAATGATACAATACATTAACATATAAATTTTTATGTAAATATAGGACTTTAATCTACATAATTATCACATGTGTCCAAAATAGAGTTGAAAACATACCTAAGTCAACACTAGAATTGACGAGTGAAGAGGTTGTCATTGGTTCATCCAACTCCAGCATATCAGAAATGGAAAGATTAATGGAGTAGTCAGCCTTAGAGATGTCCGATCGGACTGAATTTCGGACACCGGCTTTCTCTCATACATGGGAAGAACGTACTCCAATTTTCGTATGTTACAACGGTTGAATCTTCTTTTATAGCCAAAATAGTATTCTAAAATAAACACAAATTTGAGTCTTTGGATTTCTCTCCCTTATACTATAATTACATTATGTTGTCTTTTCATGTGTCTAAATGATGGAAATCAATCACTTATTTATAGGCAGGGATAAGACCCAAATCTCCAACAATCACTTAATCTTAACTAACCATCAAGGTAGATAACCAAGAGTCATTTTGACTCTTGGTATTTGGAGTACCCTTTCATTAACAAAAAAACACTTATTATTAATCTAATTATGGATCATATTATGTAGAATTATTGTTTAAAATAATTCTAACATTCTTCGACTTGGTCCATAATTATCATAAGGCGCGCAATAATCTTTGAGTCATCCTTAAATGGTTTTCATAAACACCTTAATCAAACAAACCATTAATGGGGGTCATGATGATCACGTACTAATTCAAGAGCATGATCACTTCCATATACCACAATAGTAATAATTCATCCAATATGGCCTATAATCGGGTTATTCAATAATGGTCCAATAATGTCTTATATAAAAGACTATTTCTGTCACATTCATCAATTCACATGCATGTAAACCTATATTGCAAAACATAAATCGAAATGTTCAGAATACACTTTAATCGATATCAAGTATAGTGCCAAAATGTAAGCACCAAACAATCCACTAACACTCATACTTAATTGGCTACACGCAATACTCATATCTTAATCATGTTTCATAAATGTTCTTTGGTGATAGCCCTTTTATTAGTGGATATGCTATGTTAACACTTATATTAATGTGTTCAAGTGACACTTTTTGTTTCTAAACTTATTCGTTCATATATAGGTATTGTATCCTAAGGTGCCCAGGTTCTTTAAAATACCTATCAGTTCTTCGTGACGAAGAGTATAGCGGAATTATAATAATATTTCAGCGACTTGATAATAGTGTCGAAAACATCAAGTCCCAGAATAAATTTTTCACAACCATATTCCATAAGTTGTATCCCCAAAGCTTGATACATACAATATTTAATTATTTCTCACCCTTTCATAATATTGGCCACTAGGCCAAAACAAATCTACTTAATCAAGAGAGAACAATTATCATTAGTGTGAGCATATAATATTTTAAGCATCTCATTACTTCATACTCTTAAACTATTTTATTTCTCTAATCTATCATTCATTATTAAAAGAACTTCAAAAAATATATAAATTTACTCCCACTGAGTTCAAGGTATATGTATACTTAATCAAAATACATAAAGTATTCTTAAAATACCATTAATGGGAAACTGACATAAGTTTATATAGTGATTTCTCAACTTCTATAGTTCTTTTCTTAAACTCTCATACGTTTTCAGACTAAATGTAACTCTTACTCAAAAGGAGCTACTAAAGCCATAAAATTTTAATATTCTAAGATATAGGTGGAAATATTTATTTACTCCCCTTTGTCTATTCGTAATAAAAACTTTGACAATAAGTCTAGCTTTATATCGTTGATGATCAAAATCGAATATTTTCTTACTCCTCTGCCAAACTCATATTCTTGTGATAAATCTCACAATCAGTCAAAATAGAAAACTCATTTAAGAGTTTCTTAAAACTATCCATATCTATTAACCAAAAGAAGAATTATTTTGGAAGTTAAAGGAATGACATGAGTATCTTAACTACTTTTATAACCACATTAGGTGATTTTATACTCCACTAATTTCACCATTCTTTAAAGAATATGACATTTGATGTTTTCGTTTTCAAAAGTAATTAGTGTACCCTCTTTCAAATGTTAAAATAATTATAAATTCTAATTCTTTTAGTGAATTATAAATCCATGCATGTACTAAACATTCCCAATCATACGGGCGTGTCAAATAGGGTAAGTAAAGTAGAATTTATATAATGCACTTTCACCATATATATTCATTTGTGTGTGACTAAATATATTGGCGATATCGACTTGTTGCATTTAACTTGTTGTCTTGTTGCGTTTGACTTGTTGTTTTATAACGACATGTTCTATGTAGGTCCACTATCCAAGGACTATTACAATTCTCTCATTTGAACCACATAGAGCATTCTAAAATTATAAAATCGTAAGCTCTCAAACATGAGTACCAAGATTCATAATTGACTACCCCAAAACAATCTAATATATTAAATCATCAAAGTTAGTCTAGATTTAAAACAGCCACAACATCGAAAAGCTACTTTTTTTATAGATCGAAAAGATACTTTGAAGTTCAACATTATGATATAGGATCATAATCATTTCTCTTGTATAAGTTTCATAAAAATAATTGTACAAATCACAAATGAGAATACATTAATTAAGGAGGATATATTCGCATATAAAAGTAAAGATATTTTATATACTCGAGAAAATATTTTGAAAGGTCACTGAGGGGGTTTAAAATGAGTCCAAAATAACATAAGAAAAGGAATCCAATAATTTATCGTTTGTTTAATGGTTTGTCTTTTAAGCATCTTCGTATCAATTTAGAGCCATGTTTCGTAGAACTCTAGTTTTTTTGAAAAATAAAACAAATATTGAATGATCTATTATAATTCACATAATAAAGCTTAAAGTATGTAATATAATGGGTACTCATTTTAATCTCCAACATTATGAGATTTTTCATAAAATCTATGCTGAATCCGTTTAATAATTATTAAAAGAGTTTCACGCACTAATTCATTAATAGTGGGATCCTCAAGTAAAACTGAATTATAACGATTTAACAATTTTAAGTGAAACTTAACTTTTTTATTTCGTTATAAGAAGTCAGTCACGAGAACATTAAAGGGGGAAAACATGCAATTTTAGTGAAATAAAGTAATATAAAATTAATGAAATAAATAGCTCACTACATTAATTCTATGAGTTGACAACACGTACATTAATAACATTTTATAAATGTGAACATTCTTTCGTAATAACGTTCAAGATTTACATATATGACTTTATTAGGCACCATGTTATGTAATTTAGATGAACATGCTATATAGGATAACTTTTCACCACCTAATTGCATAATCTCTTAATATTTATTTCATTTACTCAAAATAAATTTCCATTGGGAAATTATCTTGCTTGACTAAATAAATCAAATATACCCTATTAATGTCTTCACATATATAAGCATAATAAGTTATTACTACAACTTTTATCTTTAAATTTAATATTCACAAGCATTCTTGTTGGGTCACTTTGGTGGCTACCAAACTATCCATTATATGAATATCAAATTATTTTATGGATTGTATAATAATTTAAACAATTACTAATGTTTTCAACAGATTATAAATTAGGGAGGTTATGGACTCTTTGGAGCAACCGATACCAACCATAATAAATAAACATATTGCCCCTAAATATTAACTTCAACATTATAACTGAACTCTTCGGAGTAACTAAATCACAATGGCTTAATCATAATGAAATTATTAATTATCCGAACACTCAAAACTATATCCGGACTCTTTGGAGAAATCAAGACATAATATTTGAATGTTACCACAAAATTAAGCATTTACAATTTATTAGATTAGACCACTTTGGTCGAATCGTAACGTAAACGTGATATAAGTACTAAGATGAAAACCTTAAGGCATGCCAAAATATAGTATTGCATGTTATCACAAATTTAACATTTAAAGTTTATTAGACTAGACCACTTTGGTGGAATCATAATTTAATCATGATATAAATGCTAATAAAAAACTTTAGGAAATGCTTTTAATATTACTTTACTCACATTGGTCATAATAAGCATATACACATTAATTTAATATTAACAATTTTGAACACCGAATAAAACTTTACGCAGATATTAGTCTCAATGAGAAATCTAAATCATTCGAGGTTATGTTGATGCGAAAAAAATTGCTCATTAATGATCATTTGATAATCGAAATTATCCCTTTGGTGCAATGAACAAGCTTCATCATCATTAGATCAACAGTCTAACATTCATCATTATATTTGGACTCACTGGGAGCCAAATTTATACACAGTAATTTAATATTTATAATTATGGATTATAGAACTTTAATGGATACCTAATCCAATCTAATATAAATATTAATATCAAAAACTAAACCATAACAATAATATTCATAACAATATTTGGTATATATCAAAAATATTATGAGAGCCAAATAAGATAAGACAACTGATGTATATATTAAAATACATAAAATGGAGAAATCCACAATTTTCAATAATGGAAATTTTGAGTAAT
Organism: Sambucus nigra; assembly: GCA_949130495.1. Taxonomy (NCBI): domain Eukaryota; kingdom Viridiplantae; phylum Streptophyta; class Magnoliopsida; order Dipsacales; family Adoxaceae; genus Sambucus; species Sambucus nigra. The sequence continues at coordinate 322,319,617 of OX422214.1, read as the reverse complement.
CACTATAAGAAAAATCTTTAAAAAATAATCTTCCCATTAAGCAAAATTTGTAAAAAAATGAGAAAGAAATACCCGTCAACTTCATTACCAAATATGACAATTTTAAGGTTTTGAGATCTTAAACGTGCTCAAATAGTCATAACAACATTTATTTCTACAAAAATTATTATTCTTCATTATTAAATCCTCTCGAATTGACATAATTTTTTTTATCAATCCCGGGTAAGTCGACAATTTTAATCTCAATTATTGCTTTATTAGAGGCATAAGATTACTGTTACAAAAAATGTCTCAAAATATTCAGATTTACAGTTTTATAAAATAAGCGGCTTTGAGCATATAATTAAAATTGTCACAAAAGAAAATCACAATTAGGGAACCAAAACCAATTTTAATTTGGTCATAAAATTTTGGTAAATAAAATCTCATTTTATTAATTTTTCTATAATGTGATTATATAGATGCACCGATTATTTCATTTGGTTGCATTCACACATATCCTAAATTGATTTATCCTTAATTGCACTTAAATCTTTAATTCACAAAGTGTGCAAAATAAATTTACTTTCATGGAACATATATGCACACACATATGACGTAATGGATTTAAATTTAATATCCCCCAAAAAATAATATACCCAATTCTTGATGTATAATCAGAGGTCCAAATATAGATGCGTACACAGTAATTGAATACTTATGACTATAGATTAAGATACTTTCCTCATAATCTAACATCATATAAATATTTTGTCATCGTTATTTTAGGAATTTTTGCAACCAAATAGGGTATACTCTTTAATCTAATATACGTTAACATAGGGTAGGGTGCTTTGGTGGACACCTATCCTATCTTTATGAAGATATTATCACATGAGATTATTAAAATGAGAAATATCCATACAATGATTTGGAATGATATAAAGTACATGAGAACATCTAAAGAATATAAACACTACATATGTAGTGAAAAAAAATCTCGTAAAATTTCCAAAAATGAAAAAATTAGTTTTCACCAAAAATATGTTTAGAATTGTAACAGAATCACTCTCTAATTCACGGAATCGAAAGTATAATTTTCGTGACAGAGATATAAAAGTAAATGGTATTTCCAAAACAATTTTTTTTATTGGTGACATAAAAAAATTGCCACTTGAAATATAGAGTTCATAATAGGCAATAAGATTTCAGGGACGAAAATATTCAAAACGTCATAGAAATGAATCTAAACAGATTTAGTTACAGAAAACAAAAAAGTCACATAACATTTTCATACATAAACATTAACAGATTCAGCAACAAAAAACTAAAATGTCACAGTAAGTTTCACGTATCAATATAAATAGATTCAGTGACAAAAAATTTGCACGTCGTAGAAAGTTTACACATAACCCTTAACATATTCAACAACAGAAAAAAAAATGTCGCTGATAGTATTATTCACAAATCTAAGCAAATTTTAAACTTAATCGAAATTAGAGTCATAAAAAAATATATAATTAAAACATCACATAAGCCTCCCAATTTAGAATATAAAATCTGCTATAAAATATGAATTTCATATTTAGACACAAAGGATAATTATGTGATCTAAACCATATTCTCTCATACCACATGTTAGATTTCGATTTAATAAATCAATTAGAGTTTTTATCGATCAATAATACATTACATGAACATATAAACTGTTATGTAAATATTGGACCTTAATCTTCATAATTATCACATTCGTCCAAAATAGAGTTGAAAACATACCTAAGTCAACAATAGAATGGAAGAGTGAAGAGGTTGTCATTTGTGTCTCCAACTCTAGCATGTCACAAATTGAAAGATTGACGGAGTATTCGACCTTAGAGATTTCTGATCGGACTGAATATCGAACACCGACTTTCTCTCATACACGAAAAGAATGTACTCCAATTTCAGTATGTTACAACGGTTGAATCTTCTTTTATAGACAAAATAGTATTCCAAAATAAACACAAATTTGAGTCTTTGTACTTCTCTCCCTTATACTATAATGACATTATGTTGTCTTTTCATGTGTCTGAATAATGGAAACCAATCACTTATTTATAGGTAGGGACAGGACCCAAATCTCCAACAGTCAGTTAATCTTAACCATCCATCAATGTAGATAACCAAGAGTCATTTTGACTCTCGATATTTGGAGTACCCTTTCATTAACCAAATCGAGTCTTAGTATTAATCTAATTATGGATCATATTATGTAGAATTATTCATTAAAATAATTCTAACATTCTCCCACTTGGTCCATAATTATCATAAAGCGCGCAATAATCTTTGAGTCATCCTTAAATGGGTTTTCATAAACACCTTAATCAAACAAACCATTAATGCGGGTCATGGCGCTCACATACTAATTCAAGAGCATGATCGCTTCAATGTACCACAATAGTAATAATTCATCCAATAAGGTCTATAATCGGGTTATTCAATAATGGTCAAATAATGTCTTATATAAAAGACTATTTCGGTCACATTCATCAATTCACATGCATGAAAACCTATATTGTAAGACACAAATCGAAATGTTCAGAATGCACTATAATCGATATCAAGTATAGTGCCAAAATATAAGCATTAAAAAATCCACTAACACTCATACTAAAATGTCTACTCACAAGACTCATATCTTAAGCATGTTTCATAAATATTATTTGGTGATAGCCCTTTTATTTGTGGATATGCTATGTTAGCACTTATATTATTTTTTTCAACTAACACTTTTTGTTTCTGAACTTATTCGTTCATATATAGGTATTATATCCTAATGTGCCCAGGTTCTTTGTAGTACCTATAGCTCTTCATGACAAAGAGTATAGCGGAATTATCATTATATTTCAGTTACTTGATAATAGTGTCAACAACTTCAAGTCCCAAAATAAATTTTTCGCAACAATAATCTATAAGTTGTCGCCCCAAAGCATGCTACATACAATATTTAATTTTTTCTCACTCTTTCATAATATTTGTCATTAGGCCAGAACAAATCTACTTAATAAAGAGAGAACAGTTACCATAGGTGTGAGAATATAATAATTTAAGCACCTCATTAGTCCATACTCTTAAACTATTTTATTTTTATAATCTATCATTCATTATTAAAATAACTTCATGAAATATATAAATTTACTCCCACTGACATGAAGGTATATATATACTATGACTCCCCGCTTAAAATAATAACGGGGGCCCAGCCCTATACTATAATTAATCAGGAATCTCAAGTGGATCATTCTCAGCATCTACTGACGATACTAAAATAAACATAGCTAACAACCCAATACTATAATAAGCGGATGCCAAAAAATTTTAAAACATACAATGCATTAATCAACCAACAACATAATAACTACTGAACATGATAACATACATACACATGCTAAGATAAAAGAGAATAGTTCTATATAATACGAGAAATACACAAAAGGAAATACCCAAATATGCTGTCGGGTCACAGATAATACAACAATCCTAAGAAGAGAAATATAAAATGCTACATATACAAATTTAATCCTAAACTAGATTTATAAAAGATAGGAATCGGCTATAACAAAAATACTGCAACAGTCCGCATCTGCTACGGCTCCACGAACACTGGATAGAAAAGCATCACTGGCATCCTTACGGAGGAACACCTAATATAATACAATATATATATAGCAAGAGGAAAATATAAATGGGTCAGAGCTCGAGGTGTGAAAATATTTTAGCAAGTGCATTAAAATGCATAATAATAATAATAAATGCACTATAACATGATTAACGTGGAGTCGCACTGTCCTGGAAATCTAACTCACCCCTCAACTAGAGTGTGCACCTAAACTTAAGCATATGGTCCTCAAATAACTGCCCAAAACTTTTTAGGGACAATTCAATCTAACCTACGCCAAATCCACACTCGCGTAACCCATCATCTAAAAAATAACCATAAATTTTCGATTCTCCTAAAACCCAAATATGCATCTAAACTTATTTTAAAATATAAATATACATATACATATCTCTTGCTAGAATTTAGCGGATTCTAGTTAGTAACTTACACGATTTATTAGCATCTAAATGCTAAGGACTAAATTTCTCCCAACTCTCAACATTGCACTTCATTTCGTGCGTGGGATGTCTCGCAAAGCGAAATCCAAACAAGTAACCCCCCTTATGCACTACTCCTTAACAATGTTGATCGGCGAGGTCCATTACACCCTCGATGCACGATGCATATAATATCAACTACTTATTTAAAATATTTCTCCAGTTTATTCGCATAAAGCATTGTTTCACTATAACATATAAATCTGAGTACTAAGGACTAAACTTCTCACCACTTCCAACATTGCACTGCGTTTCGTGCGTGGGATGTCTCGCAAAGAGAAATCTAAAGAAGGACTCCCCGATACACTACTCCTTGACAATGTTGGTCGTTGAAATCCATTATACCCTCGGTACCCAACCCATAACTTCAACTATTTATGAGGAGCAATAATCTCTAATTATACAAATAAGATATTACACCGAACCTTTGGGTCTAAATAACATCTTTGTAGTTATAAAACATAATCGTTCAAACCTAACAAGCAAGTACACATAACACGCTTAGCGTACATATAAATATCTAATACACAATCACTTATGGATATAAACTACTTCACAATGCTATCATCTTCCAGGAATTACTCACTTTATCTCGGGTTACCATTTATCAGATTATTATCACACCGCCATGGTAATAAAATAAGTCACAACGTATAGGAAGCGGTCATAGTTCCAAACCTGAAAGTGAGAACGAATCATACCCAATACTTCTAACCCAGAGTAAAATCACACAATAAATAAATGACAACTATGACCAGGGGATTATCTCCCTGCTCCTCAAGCTAGGGACCTCACCCACATCGTGAAACTTCCCATGATAGCACTGGAGGGTATGACCACACAATAAGTATATATATATATATATGTCTCATTCTCACTAAATATATATGCAATCACATCATATATGTGCAAACCATCACACAAGGTATTCACATCACCACATATAGCTATATGTACTCTCTTACGTCCGTATGTATGAAAGAAGTGAATTCATTTATAAGTATATAACTCTCGTTATACTAATCGTTTCTAACTCACATGCCTTCCCAATTTATTTCATACTACGACCCCTCACTTGAAACCAACTTATCCATAACTTGTATTAGTATGAATAGTCTCCCAATTCAATCGACATTAAGGACACCATCTATATCTGAATACACAAGGATTAACAATAATTATCCCCAAACATAACTCTCGATGCTAGGAGGACTCCGTGATGCACCTTATACTCTTTACTCACTTGAGTCTACATTGTATAAGTGCTCATCTAGTTTGGAAATATGTGACAAAATTAGAGTCCCATTCCCTAGATACCAAAGAGCCTCAGAATCTTCTTATGCCACACTTGATTCAATTGGAGGAATAATGATCATTCACACACACTAGGGTTGCATACATTGTTCATATATTGTATTATTTGATTATGTGTGAGTTGTTTGTGTTTAATCCCATTTAAATTGATTTTAATAATTTTTGGGAATTTTTAATAATTTTTAAATGATTTTTTAAATTAAAACTTGGTTTATAAAAATTTTGGGGTCAGTTTGTAATTATTGGTATTATGTTTTCATACCTGAAAGTTGAGTTGGGTAGGATCCGAATGCGCTTGATACTTCAGGGTGCGTGTGTAATTATTTTTAACATCTGGGCCTTACACTTATCTCTTGCACAACGGTCTGATTTGTGTTTATTATTAAACTCATAACTCGTACATCTTATCAGCCCATGGATCTCTTTTATCAACGTTCTTAATGCGTCCTAACTCAATGCGTGTGAACCTCTCTAGACCAATCAACAATTGTTTAATTCAGCGCTGATGTTAAACCGTTGGATTAAAGTCAAAAGGCCAAGACCAAATCCCAGCCTTTAGATTTGTATCAAGCTTCTCAATCCTTCCTAGCTTAATATATAAGGAGGCTTACCCTCAGCATTTGGGAACTTTTGGCAGTTTTTTTAAATAGAGAGATAAGGGAGAAGAGAGAAGAGAGAGAAAGAAAAGATAAAAAGAAACCAGGGAGAGAAAGAAACCCTAAATCGTCCAAACCCTATTTTGTTTTCAAAACCCTAAACTCATTTCTCCTAAACGGTTTATACCAAACACTATACCTGTGTGTTTAAGAGTGTTGTTGATGGGGGTTTTAAGGTTGTTTAAAGAGTTTTATCCTCAGAGTTCGAGATCTTATTTCCATCTTAGATATTTCATGATTAGATCTCTATTTCTCTGTCATAGAAACAGTAGATCTAATTATTGCATGTCATATTACACATAGATCTACATTATTTACTTTCTCATCTTGAGAAAACACATTTGTTGATTACTATTCTGTAAATGTTTTTCAAAACGTTAGAATGAACAAATATATTTTCTGCTTCTAGTTCTTATGCAACAAGACCATTGACCTAGTTGGAATTGCAATTTGTGATTTTCAACCCTCTGAAATTGATTAAGACCTTGAACCGTCTTTAGATCAAGGTAGCCTTGGATTCCAGGATTATTTGAAAGCTCAAATAAAGTCTTTTTATTTATAAAGAAGAGAGAAACTAAAAACAGCATCATTTAGATCTGATCTGTAATTTGCTAGGACTTGTTTGTATAAATAAGAGTGTCTGTGTGTGTGTGTGTGTGTGTTCATGCATGTGTTAGAAGAACCTTCACAAACACTTATCACACTACAACTCATCAGTGTTGTCTATAAGATCTTGAATCTACAAGAGTCGACATAAAGACTTGAACAAAGTGGAGAAGTTAGCAAGCTGGAAAAGCGACATGAACATCAGTCATGCAGAGAAGTTTGAATCAAACCAGTGGGTAAATATTCTAAACTTGTATAGGACTGTTTTGTCTACATGCGTGTTAAATAGGTTTTAACTTGTATATTTTGTTTTTGTGGATTCTTGGTTTGTGACTTAGAAGTCACCATGGATGTTTCCTCAGTTAGGTGAGGTTTTGCCACATTAAAAACGCCTTCTCCTTAATCTTTCTACATATCCTCATCTCATTCTTGCTAGTGTGATGATTTAAACCTTTTAGTTTTATTTTTCAAAACTAGTTACCTAATCTTGAACAAATATCGTGTATATTTTATTAACCATATCTTGTGATTAATCTATTTTGATTTAAAGAAAAAAGTTTCTTCAAAAAATAATTTGGAGTTACTTCAATAGTTTAATCTTGTATTAAACTGCCTAAGTAACAGTTTTTCAATTGGTATCAGATCTTTGGAAATTTTCTTTAAAGATCTTGTGTTTCTAAAATTGTTTTATTAAAATCAAACAATGGACGAGAAAAATGAAAGATTTGGTAACTTGACCAAACCTTCTCTCTTTGATGGAAACAACTTTGCTTACTAGAAAGTAAGGATGGTTGCTTTCATACAAGGAACCTTGGGAGTTGATGTCTCAGGAATTGTTGAAAATGGATATACTTATCCTACAAAACCAGCCATTGAAGGAAGTAATGAGAGGATTAAGAAAGTATTAAGTGAATTTACTCAATAAGAGAAGTAAGTTTCTCCAAACAATAACAAAGGCAAGAGTGCCTTTTTTATGTCTATAAATGAACATGAGTTCAAAAGGATCTCATCTTGTGCCACTTCTAAGGAAGCTTGGGATACTTTCGTTACCGCACATGAAGGTGACACTAGAGTTAAGGCTGCTAAAACACAAATGCTTATCCAGTAGTATAACTCTTTAATCATGTCTGACTCTGAATCATTTAATGATTTTTACATGAATTTGATTGATATTGTGACCAAACTGCATGCTAATGGAATAAATTGTGATAGACATGAAATTGTCTCGAAAATTCTAAGGTCATTACCACAGATATTTGATAACAAAAGATATGCTATTGAGTAAATGAGTGATCAAAATCTCACTCCTGAATTACTCAGTAGTAAACTGAGAACTGTGGAAATGGAATTGGAATTTAAGAAACTATTAACCCAGTCCCATAGGGAACATACTAGTTCCAATTTGAGTTTTTCCTCTAAGCTGATGAAACCAGAGGTCAGTATTCTTAATAATATCCCTGATGAGGAATGTGACATAGATAGTTTGGATAATCAGATTGCCTTGATGTCAAAGCAGTTTAAGAAAATTATCAAATTTAGAAATAAAATGGCAACTAAACAAGGCAAGCTAAATTATCCAACTTAGTATAATCACAAACCTCATGAGGACACACTCTAATTTATTTCTCTCTTATCTTCAAATTTCAAAAAGAAGGGTATAATAGTATTTTTGGCCTTTTGCTCTAAGTTTTCTTACTCTCATCATCTCCTCTCACTATTTCCCTCTATGTTCTCTCTTCGACTTCTCTCCGCGATGCTTCTTTCATATGTACACACACATCAGTATTTCAAGTTAAGATATATTTATGTTATGGTGCGATTTTTCTTCATTTTCTATGGTGCGATTTCTCTACATTTTCTATGGTGCGATTTCTTATAGTGCGGTTTATTTTGCTGCGAGGTTTTTTTAGTGGTGAGAGTTTCTTCTTGTACGATTTTTTTTTGTGGGATTTGTTTAAAATTTTAGGTTTTGTGTACAGATTAGGGCTTTGTAATTTAAGATATATTTATGTTTATGTTTAGGATTTTGTATAGATTTAGGGCTTTGTTTCTTATGTTTAGGACTTTGTATATATTTATGCTTTTGTAGATTTAGGGTTTTATTTTTTAAGATATATTGATTTTTCCTTTTGCAGATTACGAGAGGTATATCCACTGGTTTTGGGATCTAAACATGTATTTTCCTAACAGTTTGAGTTCTAAACAGGTATTTTTCCTTTTCTAGATTAATAATTTGTATGTATTGACCTCATATTGATTAAACACTAGAGTATTTTGTCATCTACAAGAAAACTTGGCTTTAGCGATGTTTTTTAAACATCGGAATAAACTCTAAAAACGTCGCGAACAGAGATCCCGACGTTTGGGCAACGTTTTTAAAAAACGTCGGCGTATCGACAGTCGGGAAATAAGCGTCATTTGTTAAAAACGTCGGGAAAACATTTCCCGACGATTCTAGCTACGTTTATTAACCGTTGGTAATTGTCCCCCCTTCTTATATAAATGCGACTTTTTTTAAAAAAACGTCGGCTTTTGGCAACGTTTTCCCAAAAGCATCGAGAATATTAAATTAAGATTTCAACATAAAATTCAACAGTATACATGAAAACATCACAATGTTAACTGACTTTTTCCATACTATCTTCCAACATTTTTTTGTAAAGCGTAAATATTTTAAGTGTCATATAATATCCAAGTAGACATCATTAATATTATAATGGATCCCTAAAAAAAATTTCAATCAACCAAAGAAAAACGATATATAATAATATCTAATCATCCCAAAACAAAAAAGAAAGTGTATCTTCAAACATCCAAAAGTTGTCTACTAATAAGTCAAAAATTTGTACCCAAATGTTCTAAACAAAATACAAAATATATTTTATCATCCAAAAAATGCTAGAGTAATGTCCAAAATAGTCAATACGATGTCTTCGCGACCATGGGCATGACAGAACAACCTGTAAAAAGAAAGAAAATAAGTATTAAAAACTAAATGTAAAAGTGATGCTCAAAAGAAAATTGAAAGGTGATTAAGGACTTACTTCCCCATTCAAACTTTTCAATTAGTTGGTATTTTTTACCTTCTTCATCCGCTCCTAAAAATTTGAACAAAAAAATAGTTGAAAGAGGGATAGTAATTAGATTCAATGTTTTCAAATCAACAACTTATGGAGTAATAATGAAAACTTAGAACAACTTGTACGATCAAACTGTGAAATAGTGATGTATAAAACTTTAAAATATATTTTCAAATATAAAAGAACCAAAATAATGTAATACATTAGCAAATAATATTCCCACAGAGCTTATGAAGTTTGTGACCCGGCCCAAATTAAAAACGTAAGCCACACAATCTAGGTAACATTTTTTATTTCCAAGTTAAAAGATTAATTTTCAAAAGGGATCCCTAAAGTTTTAACATTTTTTATGACAAATTGTGGTCAACGCATTATTATAAGATTTATAAAAATAGACATAATATTTTGTAAATAACTTTTTTTCGTTGTTGGCTACTATAACATATACTGTTCTTTTTATGCATTCGAATAAGTGAAGTGATAAAAACATGTGGATGTTGATAAAGTAAATAGTTATATAGTAACAAAGCATGTTTAACACACTATTTTAAAAAAAATCGACAAAGTTTCCTTTGTTTATTCATGAAAACCAACCTGTTTTAACATTTAAAATTAACTCAACAACAACAACCACCACCAAATTAAACCAAAAATAAATCCCTTACGCCAATTTCAACGAATTGCCATTGGAACAAGTATTACTATCATATATATAAAATGGATCTTATATGCATCAAACGATGAAAATATTAACGTTCTTGCTTTAAAATGTGTCATGAAGAATTTTAGAGGCAAAAATACTAACCCCACAATAGTTACGAAGTTGAGTTCGGGATATGATTTATGGTGGTGCCTTCATTGAGGATTACGATCGACATTGCGATTGAACCTCAGAGGTTAATGGTTGTAACTGTGGTGATGCTACAGGATCAACGTTGGCGTTGACAGGAACCTAGCTATTAGAATATACAAAATATTAGATTTAATGCATAAAATTAAGAAATTGTACTCATACATCCAATGATTAATAAAAGTTGATCTATGCAGTGCCTAAAGAAACATCTTGCGTAGATTAGATAAAATAACTCATGGAATGCATACGAGACTCCATAAAATCCTGAGTATGAGCTTCCACCCGTTCATTCATCTGAGATTCCATAGAAATTATATTTTCTTGCATATGAGCTTCTAGTTTCTCTTTCATTTCAGTTTGTTTCCTCTCATATTCTGCCTCTATCTCACGTCGCATCCTCTCATGTTCAACCTCCATCTCACGTCGCATTCTCTCTAGTTCTTGTTGATGTTGTGTCTCAATATCTCTCAACTCAGATTGGGATTGCTTATATGATGGTCCAAATATCATTCTCGGAGAGACATCGAGTCCAAACGTGCGCACACGCCCATGTCTTTTAGGTCCCATAACTTGCCCAAATATATCATCTCGTACAACACCGGTCTCCGCTGTCTCTGGATGTTGTAATTCTAGATCATTCATCTCTTGCTGCAAAAAGCAACCCCAGTTCTTATACAAACTTCACATTACATCATGCACATGTAAGAATCCCATAGAATATAATAGATTTGGGTATAAAACCCACAAATGTAATAAATGATTTTAATGCAAAACGTTCATATAAAGAATGAAATTAAAAAAAATTATACGAATTTTTATTTTCAAACGTGAACTCCTAATTTTGGAATGATAAGGTTCCTTGTAAGATTTTGAATCCAATGTTAGGAACATATTAAAACTGTGGTTCCATAGCTCTAAACTATGTTGGATTGCCTAAAAAATGAAATGTGTCATAGTGTTAACGATAAAAAAAAGACCGACTTTCCTTTTCTTAATTTTCCTTTTGATGATTTATCTTTTCCTTCTTTCTCCCCTTCTAAATTGATTTGGGCAACCGAGATCCTGTTCAACGAGGACATTAGTCATACTATCATTAAAAAACACTAATAGTGATGAAAGTAATTGTAACAAGTGGTAAGGAACAGTGGAGTATCGTACTTAAACATAAATCAATGGTGATTAAAGTAAGATCAGAGACAATAGTTTTGATGAAAAACCAATAATAATTTTTGTCCTCCTAATTTGTCGTCATAATTTTCTCAATACCACCCTTTGATTACAAATTTAATTCTTCAATAATAATTTCCTTAATCCTTATGTTTTTGAAATTTTCTTTCTAGCATTCTTTCGTTAATGCTAGACCAGTTGTTTTGAACAGTGGATGGTGGTCGTTAGAGAAACCTACTTTGGAGATTTTGTACTGAAATGGTTTCCAAGATATTGTTTGAAGTTCTATTGTAGAGTTGAAAGATGCTTTTGGGGGAAAAATATATGGGGAAGATCTCGGTTCCTTGTTTGGCAAGCTGATACACCATCAGAATAGGAATTTCTATCAAAATCTGAGATCCTATGAAAAAAAGTCGGTCTCTCATAACTAATATCCACATTCATCCCATTCGTGGTTGATACTGGATAGCCCCTCAAAATTTGCGAATATTCAACATGATCCGACAAAGTGAGATGCTGGTGATGATCATCTATACTAGTTGTTTGCTGACACTGCTTATGTTTGAGATCATCAAAATCAAATGTCGGTGACATATGAAAAGATTCAGGTGCAAGAAGAAAACATTTCCAACAAATTGACGTGCAGAATTTGAATATCGCGTTAAGCAGTTTAAGCCACTTGTGGCAACAATATTGGCATCACTGTTTTCAGATCCAACATCATGCATACTACTACTTTCAGGTATCACAAGTTCATGTCCCCGTATTACAGCTCCAGAATACTCACCAGGAACCTCACCCATAGTTTCTTTCTCAGCATTCCTACCTGAGTCATTTGCATCTTTAGTAGAAATAGATTTCTCCATAGTGGCATGTCCAGTATCTTCATTGAGCCCAGCTTCGGTATCAAAGGGTATAAATGCATTCTTATAGGCCTACAAAACTGGAGCCTCACTACCAACACTATTTTCAATATTGGTGTCACCATTAAAATTCAGTTATGCCCACACACACACACACACACACACACACACACACACACATATATATATATATATATATATATATATATAGAGAGAGAGAGAGAGAGAGAGAGATATTATTGCAGCCGAGGCAAAATGATATTCCGATGAAATCTCAACAATTCTTTGGCAAAACTTGGTTTCATCTTTCCCTTTGAAGACAAATCTCACTTTTTGTATAGCTCTAAGTCACTGCACGGAAATTTCAGAAGAAATGGAAAGCTTTGAGTCTGCCTCGTCGCTAATTACACTATTTCCTTTCCACCAGTTGGCACATAATACCTTGACCTTGTGTGTATCAATGACAGACAGTGGCCACGTGGTTCTTAGATCCCATAACATTATTTTCCCATCATAGGATGCAGAAAGAAAATGAAACCGTGACTCATCGTGCCATTTTCAAGACGATATCCAGGAAGTGTGGGACGAGAGGTGAAAGATGGGATCTAAAGTTCCTGGTTTGCGAGGATCCCATATCCTAAGGATAGGGTCAGAACCACCAGCAACAATTAGGGCGGAACTTTCACCTCCAACATCAAGGCAATTGTCGACTTTCCGACAAAACATATTTAGTGAATCTTTTCCTGTTTCAACATCCCATATTTTAATAGAATGATCCCATGATGAAGAATAAATTGTTCCACATTCTGGCCAAACCACTGAAGATACGCATTGCATATGCCCCACAAGTGTAGATACAGCCTCCCCCTATGACTGAGAATACTCCTCTTCATTATCTTTCTTTCTCTTCTTAACTGATACTAAATCAACTCCACCATCAGACCCATTCGTCTCCCATACATTGACTCTAGAGTCCCAATAACCAGAACAGACCATATCTCCGGAGGCCTATGCTGCAATGCTTTGAACAGAAGCAGTATGCCAACGTAGAGTTCTAAACGCTCTAATCCTCGTAGAACCATCCAATGACTCCTCTGCGTCAAACTTCCACAACCTCAGGGTCCTATCTTTTAAACCAGTGGCAATGAGTAGATAAGTATCATTTCCCACATCTTTTGACTCAACAATACCAACTCTCCATCGATCAAAAAATCAAATGGTTCAGACTCCCAATCAGCATTACCTAATTTGAAAAGGTTGTTGAGGACAAAAGAGAGGCCCAACCTAGTGAGGTTAGATGGAATAGCAATGGAAGTGTTGGGAGCTTTGTAGGGTGCTTTCAGTTTTGTAACGAGTGTCGGCTAGAGTTTCTTTGGCTCGTGGAAAGAAGCCTTGCATAATTCACTCCGGACCCACCTTTTAGCTTACTCCCCCCTTTCATCTCATATATATTTTTACCAAATCTTGAGTTCGCGGAGGAAATATTAGCGATGAAGATTGCAACAATTAAAATGCCTATAAAGTTTGATCTAGGAGTAGATCGAAGGGAGGTTTTGGGTGTTTCAAATCATCCTAATGTAAGCACTTAACCCAAAAATGTATTTTCACGACTCTTGTTCCTTTGTAAACGAGGGCAAAATGCATTGAGCTTCATTATATAAGGAGTGTCACATTTGAGGTTGGAGATGATATATTTTCAACTCATATTTTTTATCAGCTGGGGCTGGGCTCAAAGTCCACGATAATAAGGAAGGAAATTGCTAAAAGTTACGATGCAAATTGTTCCCATTTTAGGGCTATAGTGGACATGATGAATACAGGGAAAGTAGGGGTAAGACCTAAGTGTTTTCCCGACTTGATTCGATGCTAAGAAGGAACGGTTTGGTGATGGTTTAAGGCTCTTTTGTCCAGGTGGAGATTTCTCTTGCAGTCTATGTGAACCCATTTGTATAATTATCTAAAAAATATCACAGCATAAAAGATACATACAATCACTTGGGCAGCTGCTTCATTAACAGGCTCCTTCCCTTTGGTTACATGCGTCTCCTTGTACACCATCCTAGGAGTTGGTTTGAATCCCATCACTTTAGTCATATGAAAGTACAATATAATAAGTGTTAAAGCATAACATAATAATACAATATAATAATAACAATGAATTAGTAAGTATAAAAAATTTACCGCGTGTTTAACTTGGGCATGAAATTTTCTACCAGATGTGTGCGGTGTTTGCAAACGTGCACGGATGGCTTTGTTCTTCGCACTTTTGGCCTAACACAATGGAAATACAGTTAGTCATATAACAAATTTTGATTATATCCTAATATTAATCTTTTTAATAAATTAATTCATTTCATGATGTCCTTTATAGGCGAGATAAGCATAGTGTGTACACGTAATTCATGACTCGACTCAACAACTAGTACATACATGTGCTTCGGCGGCGTCCCAGTTATAGACGAGCGTTTTCCATTGTTTTTCCTCGACTCGCTGGGGACAATTTTCCAAGCGTTCCTCATTAGTTCTATACTTAGTATAACCTTGGAGCTTTGTCGTGGCCTTCCACTCCATCCACTTTCTTTCGACGGATTACATCATAAATTTTCTCGTCTCTTCCGTGGCATTCCTAGTCTCCTATATTACATCAACGTGTTAGAGAGATAAACTTGAAAATATATATTCACGTATTCAAATTAAGACCCCTATTTTCATTTTATTAACATTGTACCTTGATATGAATCCAAATCATGTTCTTATCCTCTTCGGGTACTTGTCTCCAATTAAAGTAGTTCAATGGTGCCAGTTGTCCATTGCATGCTAGAACCCCTAAATTTGAAGCAAGTATAGACGCGGGTTCTTCAATGGGTTGACCAAGATCATTCACCTCAATTTCTAAAATTCCACCATCTTTACCCCACCCGCTATGCATTAAAGTGAGGCCTCGAACTCGTTTATGCTCCTCTAGCTCCTCCTCTTGACCGGAGCTCGAATTTAAGTGTTATGTAGGATTGACCAAAAAAATCATTCATGAATTACTTAAATGTCAAGAATAATAGTTTTCATCAATTACAAATATAAATAAGTCAACTAAAAACCATCCCTGTAACTTCTTGTTGTTCGTTGCTACCCGACAACGGAGGGATCAATGGTGTAATAAGTGGCCAATTCGATGGAGGTTCAGGCATGGCAGGGTTGGATCCTACATGTTCTTGTTGCTGCTCAGGGGTTGGCATATCTCCTCTAATGTGTTGGGTATGAGATCTATTGATCGTCATCGTATTGAATGAAACAACATGAGAAAAACAGTTAATGTTGCAATGCCAAATGAGTGGAGGAACAATAGTATAATACCCCAATTTACATAACAAAAGAGATTAAATCCAGCATACAAAATGGAAAACACTGTAAAATGAGAATGATTTATGTTCAACCATTCAAACCTCTTTAAAATTTTATTTTCCGTCAAAACAATATGAAAAACATGTACACTTACCAAAATAATTCAAGTTTCCCAATAATTGGGACATATAGTAGAAGCCTGAAGAAATTTATTTGAACATGAACATAACAAATTCAATGGCAGGTAGACAGCCAAGGAAGTTAAAGTGCTGATGCATATGAATTTTACACAAAGCTCATGGTCGGTTTGAATGCTAAAGTCTCTGACTATTTGTTTGGAGAATCTTTGAGTTTCAGATAAAATTTTCACAGATCTTTGTTCTAATATTTAACTCTCTCAATAATATTCAATTAATATGTATAGGCCTAAAGTTGTGTGCCTAACTAGCTATCCTTGCAGCTGATCCTATTACCTAAACTAAATGAATCAAATTTACTACAATTTAGAACCCTAAATTACTATGGGATCCACATTACCAATCATATTTTGAAAAGAGTTTGAAATCAACATGCAACCACTTTATATACAAGACTAACATACCACATCCATGATGGAAGCAACCACTTTGTGCTCAAGTGAAGCAATATTTGGACAAGAAAACAAATGGGAATGTGCATACATCATTCAATAACCATTACAAACCTGAAAATTATTGGAACTAGAAGAGAGAATACATGTGGCAAGTAGTTGGCACTTGTATCAATATATCTACTGGGAAAATAGGACTTGTTCCAAAGTTTCAATAGTGAAAATAAAGGCATAACTGAATTATAATGATTTAAAGGTAGAACTGAATTTTAATGATTTAAAGGAAGAACTGAATTTTTTGATGTCATGGAACAGTTGATCTTAGCCCCTACTATCATCAAGCATATGACTATAAAACAAGGGGTGATGAGAAAGAAGAGAAGAATATATGTGGGAACCCAAGGTGATCTCAATGTTAGAATTTTAGCAGCTCTGCACATCTCGATAATAGGAAGACACTCTGGAAATCAAGCCACCCACAAAAGAACCAAACACTACTTCTAATGACCAAGCCTTGATAAAGAGGTACACATTTTTGTCCAAGAGTGTGGTCTATGTCAAAGGCACAAACATGAAAATACCCACCCTGCAGTATTACTTTAACCACTCCCCATTACTAAACAAGCTTAGCAACACATTTCCCTAGATTTCATAGAGGGTCTACCTAAGTCAGGAGGTAAGGATTTTATTCTAGTAATGGCGGACATATTCACAAAGTATAGCCATTTGATATCCATATGCCACCCTTTTACTGCTGCCACAGTAGTCCAAGCATTCATTGATCAAGTGTACAAACTCCATGGGCTGCATTTCTCTATTGTCTCTGATAGGGGAAGAATTTTCCTTAGCCAATTTTGGCAAGAGTTGTTCACGAAGTTGGGAATTGAACTCAAGTTGAGCACTTCTTACCACCCCCAAACAGATGGTCAAACTGAAAGGACCAATGCCGGCCATAAGGCATATTTAAAGTGTATGACCAGATATAAACCTAAGCAGTGGTCTAATTAGTTGTTATTGGCATAATGGTGGTTCAACACCACCTACCACACCAGTCTCAAAATGTCCCCATTTCAAGCTCTTTATGGCTATTACCCCCACAATTGGGCCTAGAAGTGGATCCCACCACCCATATTGCCATTGTGGAGGAGTATCTACGAAGAAAAAAGTTGTTGCTAGATGTGTTGAGAAGTAGTTTGATGGATGCTAAAAATAAAATGAAGTTGTTTGCTGAAAAGAAAAGAACTGAGAGAACTTTTGAAGTTGGGGATATCGTTTATTTGAGTCTACAAACAAACAAACCAAAGTGGATATGAGAAATAACCTCAAGCTAGACCTTTCCTGTCATTGCCAAAATTGGCCAGATGGCCAACAAATTGCAATTATCCCCAACTCCTAAATTCACCGTGTTTCGTGTCTCCCACTTAAAAAAAGATAGTAGAAGAAATTTCAATCAACCCCCAACTACCTTTGATAGATCACAATGGGCACATGAGGGTGGAACCTATCAAGATACTAAATCGCAGAATGGTGAACAAAAACAACAAGGTGGGAATAATCTAGCCAAACCTCTACTCAAAATCAGCTGCTAATATGAATAGGATAGGAGATATTCGACCCCCCTGCCTAATACCTCTAGAAGAGTTAAAGAATCCTTTAGGAGCCCCATTAATTAAAACAGAAAATCAACTACTTAATCTCATTCTACAAATCATGGATTGAAATTTAAAAGAGAAGATTTTCATGCCATTAGCATTTGTAGATTCCATCCAAGAGTTTCTGACCGCGTTTTCAAAATCAAGATGATGGCACCACATGGATTGAAATTTAAAAGCCTTAGGAACCAGGTCAGTGCCTGTTTAAATGTAAAGACCCATGTCTAATCTATCTAAGATCATATCATTATTTGCTATTTGATCACACCAAGTAAATTTGGATCCAATAAATCCCATGTCAACCAAACTATTATACCAATGAAATTTTGAGCCGTATAAACTATTCATAATTCAAATAACTTTAATAAAATCAATACTAGTTAACACATTATACCATTGTAAGTAGCCTATGGAAAAAAAAATAAGAAAATGGACTAAGAAAAACAAATCCACACAAGTTCTTAATGCATATTCAAATGCCTATGCAAGAGGATAAAAGCCTGAAAATAGAATAAAATATATCAAGGAAAAATAAACCATGTACTCTAATAAAGGTGCCATTGGCATGGACCATTCAATACGTAGGCTATAAAAAAGAATAAATATATTTCAAAATTTTGTACATTCAAATTGTTTGAATGTTTATGGATTAAACCATACATTGTAACTGGCGACAATTTTAATAAATTCATAATCACATATTACTTTATTCATTAAGTAATATCAAATATATTTCACATCAACAAATACTACCCTTATCTCGCTAGTTAATGTTTATTTTAATCCGGATTAATTATTGTAATACCTCGTATTTTTACGCATAGTTATTTTACTATGAAATTATGGAAATTGGGATTTGCAAGGACAAATTTCCAATCGAGTCATTTGTTATATTGGCTACATTCCGTTGGACAAAATAATTTTGGGTCATTCTTCATCAAGCATCATACAACGTAAAGATTCGAGCATTGCATCCAAAGTTCATGCGACATCAATATGCACGCCATGTTCGCTTTTCTAAAAGGTATATGACCAAAATCAATTTTATGTGTTGGAGTATTTTTTATAAACGAGAAATTTTCATATAGAGTAACGTTCGTAAATATTTAATTTTCATAAAGAACCATTTTTTAAATTAATTTGAACATTTTTTTAAAAACAGAAATCTTGTTCGAAGTTTTCTCCACCTGGATCTAACGACATTCCCTAGGCTATACTGGAAACTCGTTAGAAGCTCGTTAGAAATTTCGTTCGAACGATCTCATTCGAATGAGATTTCTAACAACCTATCTAATTCGACAACTGGAATTTCGTTAGATAACTCATTCGAACGATAAGTCGTTCGAACGAGATTTGCCAGATTTGAAAATTCTAACTTATTTTCGTTCAGTTATTTTTCAACAACTGTTTTGGTCCACTACATTTTCAGTTATATCATATGGACAAAAATGAGTTTCTTAACCCAAGGAAGTTTCATATTCTCTTGAGTGAATTTTCCATAACTTCCCTCTTTTAGGTAAAATCAATCCCCAACACCATTTTCAACTTTTGAAACAAAACCCCTTCAATCATCTTGACATTCAACAAGCAAGTTTGCGGTGCATCTCTGCATTCACACTTAGTGGCGACGGTGGTTTTGGGCTTTGGTGGATACCGCGATACGAGGAGTGTCGAGCAACGCGTTGGAGCTTCGCGTACTACAAATTCGGAGGTCGAGGATGGCATAAGCATGTCTTGAGTGATTCAATGTCTGTAAGTATTTTGAGTCTCTTGTAAAACCTATTTTGTAGGGGATTTTGTCTAGGCCCAGCCCTCCGAGGTTTTTTCCCATTTGGGTTTTCCTCGTACATTGGCGCGTTGTGGTTGTGATTTTCGCAATTTACTTTATTAAATAACATAGATGTATGCTTAGGATAAAATGGATAAAATTGAAATAATTTTATTTTAATTAACCAAGTTAACAATCTCATTGCATTAATTGAAATTTGTTCTTGCGAACTTGTGAATCTGCTACATAAATTAAAATTGGAGAATATCTCTTCTTAGCTAATTTTAAATTGGATTGCGTGTGTGTATTCCACGAAATAAACTAAGAACGTATAACCTTGCTACTTCAAATTGGTATCAGAGTTAGTCTCTAAAAGTTATTTAGATGAATCTTGGAGGTTATAAGGATAGTTTTTCGTCGAATATACTACCTTTGTTTGATGGAACTAATTACACCTATTGGAAAGCACGTATGAAATCTTCCCTTAAATCAATTGATGAACATGTTTGGGTTATTGTTGAAAGAGGATGGTCCCCTCCTACTATGGTAGTTAATGATGAAATTATTTGGACTCCTGTAGAATAGTGGTGTGAGGAAGAACTAAAATGGTTTAACTTTAACTCTAAAGGTTTAAATGCCTTATTTGGTGCTGTGTCCCCCGATGAGTTTCGTCGTATAATGACGTACAAAACGTCAAAGGAAGCTTGGAATATTCTCCAAGTTACTCATGAGGGAACCAGTATAGTTAAAGCTTCAAAACTTCAAAACTTAACAACCCAATTTGAAATGATCACCGTGAAAGAATCTGAAACATTTGATGAGTTTTATGCTCATATATCTGATACTGTTAACTCTTGCTTTAACTTAGGTGAAAAAATACGTGAAGATCGTGTTGTTAAGAAAATCCTTAGATGTCTTCCTAAGCGATTCATACCTAAAGTCACTGTTCTTAATTCATTAGGAAATCTAAATACTTTAAAACTTGAAGAACTTGTTGGTGATCTTCAAATTTATGAACTAGATAGGTTTCCTAAAGATAACAAAAGCAAAGATAAAGGTGTTGCCTTAAAAGTTAAGAAAGTAGATGTGTATGATTCTGATGAGTTTGATATAGATCCTGATGATATAGCTTTATTTGCTAAAAAAATTTAAAAATTTCTCAAATTCAAAAGGAAAAACTCTAAATTTGAAAAACCAAAATTTGAGAACAAAAACAAAGGAAATATAAAATTCAATAATCGGATCCAAAGAAGTTCAACAAAGGTAATTTTAAAAAGGATGATTCAGAGAGATGCTTTGAGTGTGAGGGACATGGTCATAGAGCATTCGAGTTCCCTACAAAACTTAAAAGACAAGGCAAAGAAAAAGCAGTTTTCAATGGCACTCTAAGTGACAGTGATAATGAGTCTGAAGACTCTGATGACTCTAACCCATCTAGAAATAACTTCACTACCTTTATGGCAAGCCAAGCTAGTAATTCAAGTGTGTCATACCTTAATGTCGACAATTTCGAGAAATATCTTGAGGTTGTTTCCACTTATTCTACTAGTAGTGATGAAAAAGAGAGTGATAGTGAAATAGATGAGAGCGAACTACAATTCGCTTATTCTGAACTTTACACTGAATCTCTTCGTATTCAAAAAGTTAACAAAAGATTAACCTTTAAATTCTTAACTTTAGAAAAAGAGTTGAAAGGCCTGAAGGAGAAGGAGGCTTTAGTTAGTCAACTCGAGGTAATTAAGATATCTCTTTCTAAGAAGCTTATCTTGATAGGTAAAGAAAAATGCAATTTAATTATCTCCTTGGAAGGTGTCAACAAAGATCTTAATGACTCTTCAGAGATTAGAAAATCTCTCGAAGCAAAAATTTCCCAACATGAAAAAGATCTCGAGTCCTCTCGTGAAGTTAAAGTCACACTCGAGGATAATTCAGGAAGAATGGGAAAATTATTTCTAGGTCCTGTTTCAAGATATAAGGAGAAAGGTTATCAAGAGAGAAAGGGTATAGGATATGAAGAAGGAGATTCATCAAAAGTCAAACCCGAACCCGTAGCTAAGTTTGTTACCAAATATAATGTTTCTAATAAGTCCTACTAAGCAATCTTCAAAATCTAGTCCAAAACAACCTTATGTATACACTTATTGTCACAAACGGGGTCATCTTAATGATTTTTGCTACAAGCTTGGAAAGAACTCTCATTTCACTTTTTCTAAACAACACTATAGCTCCTTATCTAGTCTTAAGAGCCAAGTTGAGTATCTAGTCAATAATTCTAAAGGTCTAATGGAAGAGTTTATTAGTTTTTCTAAAGTCCAAGGAAATAATTCTATTTATAACACTAGAGCCAACAAAGGAAAGAAAATAACTCAAGCTTGGGTTAAGAAAAATCACACCAATAAAACTTTTGTTGCTCATGTTGCACTTAAGGCTCAAAATACCTCTCAATGTTACTTTGATAGTGGTTGTTCGAGACATATGACTGGTGATAAACCTCTACTTACCACTCTTAAAAACTATGAAGATTGTAAAGTCACCTTTGGGGATGGTAGCAAATCTTGAATCATGGGTAAATGATCTATTGAAATCTCTAGGTTTCCTAAACTTGAAAATGTCCTTTATATTGATGGTCTTTAGGATAATTTGATAAGTATTAGCCAACTATGTGATGAAAATCTTGATGTTAAATTTAGTCAATCGGAGTGCACTGTATATGATCAATCGAGTGAATATATTTTACAAGGTATTAGAACTAGTGACAATTGCTATGGAATTATTCCTAAATCATCTTTAGTTTGCAATAGTGCAAAAGCCTCATCTGTCGATCTTTGGCATCAAAGATTAGGTCATGTAAACTTTAGAGATCTTGATAGATTAGTGAGAAAATATCTAGTTCGAGGCTTACCACCACTTGGAAAGCCAACCTCCACTATTTGCGGGCCGTGTCAATTAGGAAAGAAAATTAAGAGTCCTCATAAGAAGTTAAACACTATAACTACCTCTCGTGTCTTAGAATTGATACACATGGACCTTATGGGTCCCACTCGTACCGAGAGCATAGGAGGAAAAAGAGATATCTTAGTAATGGTGGATGATTTTTCTAGGTACTCTATTGTAGGCTTTCTAAGTGAAAAATCTGAGACGGTTGATTTTCTTACTGTTAAGTGTAGAACTCTTCAAAATCAACACGGTGTTACCATAAACCAATTTAGGAGTGATAATGGAACCGAATTCAAGGAATCCGGTGTGAATGCCTTTTGTGATGAAATAGAAATAAACATGAATTCTCAGCCGTTCGAACTCCACAACAAAATGGTATAGTTGAAAGAAAAAATTGAAAGATCCAAGAAATGGCAAGATCTATGCTCCTATGAAGAAATGTGCCCCGTAGGTTTTGGGCCGAATCGGTTAACACCGCATGTCACACCGTAAATAGGGTTTATTTGCGTCCAAACACTAACAAAACACCATATGAATTGTGGATTAATAAGAAACCTAATTTGTACTAATTTATAATGTTTGGTAGTCCGTGCTATATTCTTCGAGATAGAGAACTTCTAAGAAAATTTGACTCAAGGAGTGATGAAGGTATATTCCTAGGGTATTCTCAAAACAGTAGAGCCTTTAGAGTATTCAACTGAAGTATCTCTAAAGTCATGGAATCAATTAATGTTGTCATAAAAGATGATGCTTCGGCCACATCAATTGATAATGAGGAAGATTTGTCATGTGAGTGTGATGTTTTTCCAATGTTGAAAGTATTGAATCTCAAAATGAATTGGTTGTTCCCACTACTGAGAAAAAGGATCCTACCCCTTGGGTGCGTAAAAGTCATGACACTTCAAAAATTATAGGAGATCCCGAGGTAGATGTTAAGACTAGGGCGCAATTAGAAAATGAAGCTACCTATTTATGCTATACTTATAAAATTGAACCTAAAAACTTTAAAGAAACATTAAAAGATGAACATTGGATTAATGTAATGCAAGAAGAACTGTTTCAATTTAAGAAAAATGATGTTTGGGAATTAGTCCCTAGGCCTTCTAATACAAATGTCATTGGCACCAAATGGATTTTAAAAAATAAAATGGATGAAAATAGTGTCATTGTTCGTAATAAAGCTAGATTGGTTGCGCAAGGATACACCCAAATAGAATGTGTTGACTTTGAAGAAACTTTTGCTCCTGTTGCTAGGTTAGAATCGGCTCGCCTTTTACTCGCCATAGCATGTCACCTCCAATTTAAATTATATCAAATGGATGTAAAAAGTGCTTTTTCAAATGGTATTATTCAAGAAGAAGTTTATGTTGAACAAACTAAAGGGTTTGAAGACCCAAAGCATCCTAATCATGAAAGCGCTATATGGCTTGAAACAAGCACCCCGTGCTTGGTATGAAAGACTCACTTCTTACCTCCTTTCTCATGGCTTTTTGAGAGGGGGAGTAGATATGAAACTTTTTGTTCATCGTGATGAAAAAGCTATCCTAGTTACTCAAGTATATGTTGACGACATAGTGTTTGGGTCTACGTGTGAGAAACATACTCAATTTTTTTCAAAAGAAATGCACAATGAATTTGAGATGAGTATGGTAGGTGAACTTACTTTCTTTCTAGGTCTTCAAGTTCGTCAACTCAAAAGTGGTATATTTTTGTCTCAAACTAAGTATACTAAAGACCTTGTTAAGAAATTTAAACTCGAATTCGCTAAATATGCACACACTCCTATGAGTTCATCGATTAAACTTAGTAAGGATACCGAAGTAAAGGATGTAGAGCACACACTTTTTAGAAGTATGATAGGTAGTTTACTTTACCTAACCGCTAGTCGTCCGGATATTTCCTTTAGTGTAGGAGCGTGTGCATGCTATCAAGCCACTCCAAAATAGTCTTATTTCCTTGCCATTAAACGTATTATCAAATATGTGAGTGGGACCCTATCTTTTGGAATTTGGTATTCCTTCGACACAAATGATTGTCTATCGGCCTATTCGGACATCGATTGGGCAGGAGATGTTGATGGATGTAAAAGCACATCTGGCGATTATTTCTATTTTGGAAGTGCACTTATCTCATGGATGAGCAAGAAACAAAATTCTATTTCTTTGTCCACGGCGGAGGCCGAATACATTGCCGCCGAGAGTTGTTGCACTCAACTCATTTGGATGAAACAAATGTTGGAAGATTACGATATTTCCCAAGGCACTATGACTATCTATTGTGACAATACTAGTGCAATTCACATTTCCCGTAATCCCGTTCAACATTCTAGAACCAAGCATATTAGGATCCGTGAACATTTTATTCGTGACTTGGTCGAAGAGAAAATCGTTTCTCTAAGCTTCGTTTCTACCGATCAACAATTGGCCGATATATTTAGTAAACCTCTGATGCCCTTAGGTTTGAAAACCTTAGGAAATCAATTGGGGTTTGCTCAATTGATTGAGATCGAAGACGTCTATCTACCTTAGGTTGTTTCTCTCGTATATTTTTATACCTATGAACTAGATTTCTTTTGTATATATTTTATTCAAAATCTCAAAAATATTTTCGTCTTTCTTATTTTCAAGGAAAACGAGAATGGTTAGAAAAGCTTTCACAAATTTTTGTTCATATGACTTGGTGGTCAATGTATTCGGATCACTATCTTTTTCCATATTCACGTGGCCTTCGATGAGTAGTTAATTCAGACCTTGTTTATCTTGTGAACAAAAATACGTGTTTATGATATGTATTTCTGTGATTTCCTCACACCTTTGCCTTTTTGCACACACCATTCATGAAATATTGCGAATATCTTGTTCACATTGTACTTGCAAAGTGAGATTTGGTTTTGTCTTCTCAATCATATCACATCTATTATAAGCAATCGAAATTGTGCATGATCATCCATTGCCCGGATTGAAACAAAAATGATTATATTCTTCCGATTGATTTCTGTTTCAAGCAATGGACTCGAGCTGCGAAAAACATAAAGTTTTTGCGTGAAAAGCCTCCATTTGCATTCTCGATTATGTGCCTAAAACAGAAGCACTGAAAATGATATATAATGCCTAGGCCAAAATAATTAGCTTGATTGATTCTTCAAAACGACTAGTCTCAATCTATTGTTTCTCATGGGAGATATAAGTTGAAGATCAATGGGCATGCACATTTAATCGATTCATTACTTTCTCATTGTGACATTATTGGCAAGAGAATCATCTGTTTTGTATGCTTGTTGCATTCGTGTTTAAGTGTTCAATAATATTTCCTTTTGACACAAGGCTAATGTGAGTGAATATTGAGCTTATATATTGTTTGGCATTTCGCACTTATACATTGTTTTGGCTAAAAACTCTCACTCGTATTGTTCACACCCCTACATTCTCGCTCCCACTATTTGGATATGTTGCCACAAGCTAAGACTATTAAAATCCGTATTTTGGCATATTTTTGTCCTTCCTAATTCCTGCTCCTGTTCTATTTTTATTCCTATTTATACTTTTTTAAACAGATAAAATTTCGTCAGAAATTCTCATTCGAACGAGTTTTCTAACGAAATTTTTAATGCCCTCTCTGGAACTTCGTTCATAATTTCGTTCGAACAAACTTCCAACGAGATATCTAACGAAATACCCACTATGTTTCTGGAACATCGTTCGAAAGACATCGTTCGAACGACATCACTCATTCGAACGACCTGGGTTTAAAATCTGCGATTTCGTTTCCCAAGGTTCTGCCGCGCAGCCTCTTTTTCCCCTTATTTCTGCCCACGTTTCCCATTTCCCTACATTTTTCCCACTTCCCCAACACTCTTCCACTCTCTTCCATTACCCCTTAACCCTTTCCCATTATCCCTCTCTCCCACTCTCTTTCCCACACCCTCCCCCCCCCCCCCCCCGATTAATCCCCCTCACTTCCTACCTCCATTTAATCCATTATCTGCTCTGAAGATCTCCTATTTGCGTTTTTTTCTCTTCCATTTAAGGTATTTTTACCTCACTTCTCTCTATATATATATTTATATCTATCTATATTTATACATATGCCTATATATATATATATATATATATATATATATATATATATATATATATGCGTTTGGGATTATTTTTTTCAAAATCTTTTATTCCTTTGTCCCCAAAATTCATATATGAATATGTGTATATCTCTCTAGTTTTTTAAGGTCTGTTTCTTTAGTCCTATTAAGCTACATTCCATGATAATTTAAAATGCATTTTACTTAATTAAAAATTATCTCTATTTCCCAAATATCAGTTTTTAATTAATAAATTTTTTTTCATGGAATATATCTTAATTAATTTTTGGCGGATGGGATTTGTGCCAATTGGTTGTTTGGTTTGTTGGCTTAATTGGTGTGTATGGCGGTTTGGTTGGCTTTATGTCGGGTAGGTTCTAGTTTTTGCCTTCATTTAGAATGGCTCGTAATCGTCGCCCACGTCGTATTAGTACTTCCCTCGAGAAACGCTCCTCTTCCTCTGATGAGGAGTCCAACGCAAATGTAGTTATACCTAACCTTAGGCTGCGTTGGGGGTCACTCACCGCACACACTATATATCACACTCAAGGTTTCTCTACATGCTCTATTATTCATGAGAAACTTGTTAATCTCCAATCCCTCCACGGCACCACTGTGCATTCGTGGATTTCTGATTTAGGGTGGGACCCTCTATTCTCACTCACGGACACTATTTTTCCCGATCTCATTCGAGAATTTTATTTTGGAATGCATGATAAGGAGAATGTTATTTATTCTCGTGTGCGCGATGGGGAGATTATTGTCTCTCCCGAATCCATTGCTCATCTCATCCCTTTACCTAGGGTCAATAATCCCTTCTTCCCATGGACTTCTGATACTCGTCCTGACCCTTCCCTCGTCATACGCACCGTATTTAGGCTTAACCCTCCCGGCACTATCACCATCTTTCACCAACACTTACATCCCGATTTTATGGTTCTTAATTGGATCATGTGTGCGTGCCTTATTCCCACCTCATGTTTGCCATTAGTATTAGGGCTGCCATAGATCTCCCCGCCTCCATCTTTAGTGTCATTCGGACGGTTAGGATCCTCCCTTCCAGTCCCGCTCGCCAAGCCCTCCCTTTTACCGTTATTATTACCCGTTTTTGTCTTACCACCGGCTGCCCCCGTCTATCCACCGATGTCCCCATCACCCGATACCAAACCATTGATATGTCATTGGTCAGCCAACCTCATGGTCATTTACCCCCCGATATTCCTCACTTCTCTCCCTCCGTCTCCTCTCACTTCGCCACTTCCTCCAACCCTGCCCCCAGTCATCCAGCACCCTCTCGCTCTATCCATCGACCCTCTTCTTCCTATGCTCCCGCACCCGTAGATTCAGAGGATATTTTGTTTTTCCATTCACAGGTTGAGCAGATTCAGGAAGATAGACGTCAAGACAAGGCGCTTTTGTTGGAGCTTTTGGTTTCAATGCAGCAGGACCGAGAGGTACAAGCTCGCCGGGAGGAGGCTCAAGCGGGCAGAGATGAAGCCCAGGCACGTCGGGACTCTCTTCTATTAGATCACCTTGATGGCATTCACCGTATGGAGATGCATCGCGGTGCAGGCTTATCCAGTTCCGACTCCGGCTCTCTTCCCGATGATTCTCCACATGATGCTCCTGCCCCTTGATGTACTTTATTTTTAACTTCCTTTCTCAATGTACTTGTGAGCATGAGTGGATATTTTATTTCTTGTATTGTTTCCTTTGGTTTGGATTTTTTCCTTATGACGTATATGCACCTTGAATATTTCCCATTTCCCATTGGTTAATGAATCATCATGTTATTTCCTTTGTCACTTCATTTCTTAATATTTATTGGTTTATTGCCTATTGTTCTCTCGATTATCATTTAACATGCAGGCCATTTATCCCTTTGTCTTTTCCGGACAAAAAGGTGGAGAAATATTGATAGGGGGAATTTATAATTTAGAGGGAGTTAATTTCTTAATAATCAATATATGCATATTTTAGGGGGATTTTATTTACTATTCACAACATATGCTAACACATTGTTTTATATATGTTTCATTCTCTACTTCTCCATGCGTTTATAAATTTGTTGTTTCATGTGTGTAGGATACATCTCCTTCTCTTCTACAACACCGTCAGTCGTGTCACTGAGTCTGTCTTTTGGGGGGGTTTTAGGATGGGCTTTAGAATCGGCTTGATGGCTAACTTAGCAAATTCAGTTTTTTATTTCTTTTTTATTATTCTGTTTTGTCCCAGAATAGCCAAAGGGGGAGATTTGTAAGGACAAATTTCCAATCGAGTCATTTTTTATATTGGACACATTCCGTTGGACAAAACAATTTTGGGTCATTCCTCATCAAGCATCATACAACGTAAAGATTCGAGCATTGCATCCAAATTTCACGTGACATCAATATGCACGCCATGTTCACTCTTCTAAAAAGTATATGACCAAAATTAATTTTATGTGTTTGAGTATTTTTTATAAACGAGAAATTTTCATATAGAGTAATGTTCGTAAATATTTAATTTTCATAAAGAACCATTTTTTAAATTAATTTGAACATTTTTTTTTCAAATCTCGTTCGAAGTTTTCTCCAGGTCGTTCGAACGACCTGGATCTAACGACATTCCCCAGGCTATACTGGAAACTCGTTAGAAGCTCGTTAGAAATGTCATTCAAACGATCTCATTCGAATGATATTTCTAACAACCTATCTAATTCGAAAACTGGAATTCCGTTAGATAACTCGTTCGAACGACAAGTCGTTCAAACGACCGCGTTGGAACGAGATCTGCCAGATTTGAAAATTTTAACTTATTTTCGAGCAGTTATTTTCCAACAACTGTTTTGGTCCACTACTTTTTCAGTTATATCATATGGATGAAAATGAGTTTCTTAACCCAAGGAAGTTTCATATTCTCTTGAGTGCATTTTTCCATAACTTCCCTCTTTTAGGTAAACTCAATCTCCAACACCATTTTCAACTTTTGAAACAAAATCCCTTCAATCATCTTGACAATCAACAAGCAAGTTTGCGGTGGATCTATGCATTCATGCTTAGTGGCAATGGTGGTTTTGGGCTTCGGTGGATACCGCGACACGAGGAGTGTCGAGCAACGCGTTGGAGCTTCGCGTACTACAAATTCGGATGTCAAGGACGGCATAAGCATGTCTTGAGTGAGTCAATGTCTGTATGTCTTTTGAGTCTCTTGTAAAACCTATTTTGTAGTGGATTTTGTCTAGGCCCAGTCGTCCGAGGTTTTTCCCATTTGAGTTTTCCTCGTATATTAGCGCGTTTTGGTTGTGATTTTCGCAATTTACTTTAGTAAATCACATAGATGTATGCTTAGGATAAAATGGATAAAATTTGAATAATTTTATTTTAATTAACCAAGTTAACAATCTCATTGAATTAATTGAAATTTGTTCTTGTGAACTTGTGAATCTTCTACATAAATTTAAATTGGAGAATATCTCTTCTTAGCTAATTTTAAATTGGATTGCGTGTGTGTATTCCATGAAATAAACTAAGAACATATAACCTTGCTACTTCAGGATTAATTAATTTAAAGGGAGAAAAATTAATTTATAATTAATCCGATTTTAAGGATAATAATTACTAACGTGATGAGAGTTGGTAGTTATCGAAAATAATTATGCCAAATTATAATTATGTTGAACATTACGTAGTGAATAACGTAATATTATTCCAAAAATAATAATATTGTCGGGACGAGATACACAGCAGTAAGATATAATAATTTGGGAGGCGCGTATGAGTCGTGTCACTATTATATATTTGGGGGTTAAAAAGGTAAAATATTTTTATTTAAGTTGAATGACTATTTTGAGCACGCTAGTGTGTCCGGAAGGGTCGAAATAGTCAGAAAACACTACTCTGGTGTTTTAATTGGTGTCCGGGGCATTTTAGCCCAAAAGGACACCCTAGAGGGGTATTTTGGTCTTTTGAGATTTTTGGAAAATTAAATGGACGAAAATCAGGTTTTAATTAAAAGAAACATGGATTAGAGGTTGCAGTCAGTTGCAACCTACGTGAAAGTGAGATAGAGAGAGAGAACCAAGGAGGAAGAAGACCCCATAGGAGAACTAAAGCAAGAACTCAAGATTTCCCATCAAGAATTACACCAAAGTGTAGATCATGACGAGAGGATCAACCACATACCAAATTCAACCCAAGAATCAGAAGTCCATTCCAAGGCAAGTGTTTATCTTGCTCCTCTTTTAGCATATATTGTTCATGTTAATTTAGGTTTGATGACATAAACTTGGTGCAATGAAACCTTAGGTTTAATTAGACTGAATTATAAAAGAAAACATATGAATTGGAGATGGGTATGCATGTAGAGGTTTTGCCTTTTGTTAAACTACTAAAATCTGGGAATTTTATGTCTTAATCACGAATTACGATAAGAGTTTTTGGACAAATAAATTATGGGTTCATATTTAAGAGATGTATCAGAATTTGAAGAGATTATCGAATTCCATTTGAGTATACAAGGATTTGAACTTTAATTTGTATTAGAAAGTATCTTAGGGAACTTTAGAATAGTTTAGGAGCATTAACTTAGAGTTGGGTTGAGTTTTGGATTGATATTGAATATTGAAAGTTGGAAAAATCGAATTTGGAGAAGAACAGTGGTCTGTGCTGATTTCTTGTTCGAAGTCTGCCCAGGTCATTTGAACGACCTCGTTCAAACGAGACTTCCAATGAGAATTCGAAGGACCCTTTTAACGAGATTATGAAGTTCATTCAAAGTGAGAACTTCATTCGAACGAACTCGTTCGAACGACCTTGTTCAAATAAGATTCCCTTAACTTCTAATGAGATTTCAGAAGGGCTTTTAGGGTCTGATCGAGTTAAAAATCATCCTATGTTTATCCATGTGAGAGTAATAACCTATGTGAATATTGGGCAATGTAAATTCCGAGTTAGTATTTAGTTTGGAGTGTGATTATTCTCAGAATATAGAAAGTTTATAGAACCCAGGAAGGAAGGTAGGTTCAAGAGAGGTAATTTGTGATTGAATAACGGTGAGAGTAGAAATGATAATATTACCTATGTACTATGGGAATTGGGTTATGTGAACGCCTATGAAGTTATATAAGTTGTTTGAATGCTAATTACTTGGAATATTATGTGTATGACATACCTAGATATTGGCTATCGAACGGAGGTTAGGGCATTGTGGACGATCATATCTTGTGTGCCTTCAGGGGATTTTGAGTCGTACCACTAGATCATGGAACCTCAGTATGGGAAATCTTTGAGAATGATAGGGATGACGGTCATATGGGTGCGTAGGTACGTGCATAGCCCATCGATTTGGAACTATGTTTGCCTCAAATATGTATATATGTTTTACTGGTTCGTGAGAGATGGAACATGTTGTCCTTCATGCGTGAGCATTGCATTGGGACTAGATAGCCGAGTATGCCCAACACCAGGGGTTTCTTAACCATGGGTGAAATATTGTTATATAATTATATGTTTATATATTGAGATTTTATATACGTATACAGAGTTCCTATTTTGTGTTTCATATTGGCCGCTTTATCATAGTATACATATATTGGGTCACCAGTTGAGAATTAAAAATGTTATGAGAATGAGTTAAAGCACCTCTAAACCTATTCTTAAATTATATAAATATATTATCTTCAGGTTATTTAGATATTGTATCCGGCATATCGGTTATACTATGCATAGTCAAGCAGAGTATCATGACTAGTATGGGTAGTTAGGCTCGTTAGGCGTGCACTTTAGATGAGAGGTGATCATCTCAAGGGAGTACGTAAAGTTAACCTGAATAATATTTGTGCTAATTAAATAATTAAATCACTTTCTATAATTAAACTTTTTTCTACTCGGGCTCTGACCCGTTTTTCGGCAAAACTCTTTTCTTATTCCTTTATTTTAGGTGCTTAGCCACAGGGACACCAAGCTTAGGAGATTCCATTCAGTTGTCGAGTTGTAGCTGCTGTGGAAGCTACAGAAAATTGCTAGTAGACGCTTCATAGTCCATCCTTCTTTATCTATCAGTATTTACTTCAGTTAGACATGTCGTCCCTTCCAATTTTATATTCAGAGACTTAAATGTTTTATTCTATTAGTAGACTTCTATTTCAGGGCTTTGGATTATTGTATGAGATTTTGACTGGACGTGTTTAATCTAACTCTTCATATTATTTCAGTTAGTACTTTCTTTAAACATTTGTGTGGAATGGTGATGTTTAGTTTTTTCCCTCTTATGGCGATTACTGTTAATAAGATAAAATTTTGACATTAACCTTTTTAAATATTAGGTGGTTAGTTTTAATAATAATGTTTTCAACAGTGATGCATAATTTGAACCTATCGGATATTATGATTTAATTTTATAAAGGACTGATCACCCGGTATTTCATTATGCAGGATGTCATAGGTGGTATCAGAGCATCAGGTTCTAGTGTCCTTAGGATCTGTACGGCTAGTTATGTTTCTGCGTAGTGTTCTTTGATATAGAGCACTATTGTTAGGACCGTTGCATTCTTTGTTATGTGTTATAGATGAAGTACTTCTATACGATGCTATGGATAGCCGGTAGACTTATAAAATTCATTTGAATTTCAGATGTCGCTTATGAGGGAGAGACAAACTAACACCGTTGAATAAGACATTGCGGGACCAGACCAAATAGTACCATGGGTACATCATGAAAGAGCGACAATCACTGAAATAGCGAATATTGTGGTACAAGTAGTGACTGTCGCAATATTGCAGTACCAAAATCACAGTGTACAGCTTACAGGGGAAAAGAACAAGAGAAGTCGATCAATATGACAATTTTAGGGATAACAACACTGAGAAAGTACTATCGGAGCGGTGACAAGTTCCTCAAAGTCGTAGAGACCAAAAGGACAATGGAAATCACAGGAAGAGCCAAATCTTCCAGGGTCAACAAAGCAAAGGACAGAGAACCTTCACAAATAGGTGTTTTAAGTATAGAAGAAATGGCCACAAATGCCAAAGTTGCCCACAACGAGCTGGAGGACAGCCTCGATCAAATCAACTATGTCATCTAGGCCATCAGGGCTAGCAGTGTGCTCAGTGGGACCAGCACAACGAAAATTTGGTTGGAACGTGGTTATATGGGACAAACGGGGCCACTTCCGTCAAAATTAGCTGCAGAAGGGCAGGACCCCGCAGCAGCCGCAGGGTGACCGCCCGGAACACATAATGCCCAATATGAGGAAGCATGGATTTTTACCCCAATGGAGTAGGCCCCACAGCATCAGCAAGTAGTACAGTACGAGCATATTTATAATTCTCGATATGCGGTTATGCCACTGATAACATAACTGTCACCCGCGTTTGGAGGTACGATACTTCATTATTTATAGTGCCTTTAAGATATAGTGGAAATCTTGAATAACTTTGATACGTTATAATTTATTGTAATACTTTGAGAAACGTGGGCATAAAATGTATTATTATCCTGATTTACGAACTAGATAATGATGGTTTAAGGGATAATAGACCGTTACAGTGATATTTTCGTGTTCGTTAGTATTTGTGCTAAGATCTACCTAAGAGGAGGCAGGGACACAT
This sequence comes from Sambucus nigra, assembly GCA_949130495.1. Classification (NCBI taxonomy): domain Eukaryota; kingdom Viridiplantae; phylum Streptophyta; class Magnoliopsida; order Dipsacales; family Adoxaceae; genus Sambucus; species Sambucus nigra. The sequence continues at coordinate 322,285,007 of OX422214.1, read as the reverse complement.
TATATATATCTTAACATGGTTGAGATTAAAGACTTCATAGCGTATATCGTATAGTTATACCTAATCCCAGTAGGTAGGGATTTCTATTAAAGGGATTTAAAATTAGATTAAATATTTCTGAGCATGGGGATTATTCCATAGAAAATTTTAAGAGTCTAGCGTCGAGCTAGTAGAAGTAATGTGTTGAATATCATTTCTCATAACATAATGGTAGGTGAGTTAATATTATAGCAAGAAGAAGGGATGAGGGGTACATGTCGGATATTGAGGGCCCACAAACCTCATTAGCTGATAATGTTACTTAGTAGTGTATCGGGATGGTTCCTTATTTTGATTTCATGATGCAGGACATCCCACACATGAAACCTAACAAACGTCAAAAGTTGGGAAATGTTTGAACTTTGGTATATGGGTTGGTACCCTCGTTGTCATCCGTAAAGGAAACGATAACCTTAAGATTTATTACATCTACACTCATAAGCAGTAGAGCTATATTATACGACGTAAGAACCATTGTTGAATGTCTTACATCGTGAATAAATCGATGTAACAAGGGAGGATGTTATAGCTTCAATTATTAGGGTAAGTGAGCCTAACCTTATCGAATAATCGGAATTATAAGACTAGAATGTGTAGATGTTAGGTCAAGGCTTCAGCTGGAGGAATACCTTGCTTTGGGGTGCTTCCGTGTTAAGAAAAGGGATGGATCGATACGATTATCTGTCGATTACTGGGAGTTGAATAAAGTCACGATACGGAACAAATATCCATTTCCTCGAATCAATGACTTATTCAACCAGTTTAGAGGAGCGGCCTTCTTCTCGAAGATTGACTTGAGATTGAGATTCCATCAGTTGCGTATCTGGGAGCAGGATGTGTCGAAGACTGACTTCTTAACGAGATATGGTTCCTACGAGTTCAGGGTTATACTTTTCGGGCTAACCAACGCCCAAGCTATGTTTATGGACTTGATGAACAGGGTGTTCAGAGAGTTCCTAGACCTATTCATCATCATTTCTGTATATGACACTATAGTTTACTCACAGACCGAGGAGGAGCATGCCGAGCACTTGAGGCAGTTTTTACGAACACTGTGCCAGCATGAGTTGTACGCAAAATATGAGAAATGTGGGTATTAGCAAAAGGAGGTCCAGTTTTGGGGATATATCATATTTGATAGAGGTATATCCGTGGATCTAGGGAAGGTGTCAATGGTGAGGGAGTGGGGACAGCCCACGACACCCACCGAGGTACGTAGTTTCTTGGCCATAGCCGGATACTACAGGAGGTTCATTCGAGGGTTTTTGAAGATAGAAGTTACGTTGACACATTTAACTCGCAAAGGGGTGTCGTTTATATGCAACGATGCCTATCAGTTGGACTTTGATGAGTTGAAAGACAAGTTAACCTCAACACTAGTGTTAGCATTGCCTAGGCCGGGAGTGGAGTATCTAGTCTATACTGATGCGTCCTTATTAGGATTTGGGAGTGTACTTCAATAGGAGAATCGGGCTATAGCTTATTCCTCCCGTAAGCTTAAGCCTCACGAGAGGAATTACCCCACCCATGACTTGGAGTTGGCAACGATCGTGTTTGCACTTTGGATTTGGAGACGTTACCTCATCGGGGAAAATTTTTTCTTATTCACAGATCACAAGTCACTACAGTACCTCTTCACACTGAAGGAGTTAAATATGCGTTAGTATAGGTGGCTTGAGTTTATGAAGGACTATCAATTTGATATCCAATACCACCCGGGGAAGGCTAACATGGTAGCAGACGCATTGAGCAGTAGGCTAGTAGGTGAGGTAGCCGAGGTGTGGAAAGTGAAATGGAAGGAGTTAGGACACCAGGATGCGGTGTCTCGATTGTTCATGTCGGCGATGATAGTTACGCCCCAGATTATTCCTAGAGTAATACAGGCTCAGGCAATTGACTTGTTCTGCCAGAGTCAGATAGTGTTGCTTCTAGCAGAGGGGGTTTAGTCTTTTACTGTGGGTTCAAATGGGGGTTTGCATTTCAATGGAAGGTTGGTTGTACTCGAGGGAGAATAATTTCGGCACGAGGTGATGGCAGAGTCAGACAGTTCACGATTTGTAGTACATACCGATGGGGATAAGATGTACCAGGATATTTAGAGATAGCACTGGTGGAGCGGGATGAAGAATGTTATTACCAAATTTGTCTCGAAGTGTGCCACTTGTCAACTAGTAAAGGTGGACCATCAGAGACCGGTGGGACTTCTACAGCCATTAGAGGCTTCTATGTGGAAATAGGAGAGCATTTACATGGATTTCATCACGGCATTACCTACATCGCAGAGGGCTCACGATTCGATATGGGTTATCATGGATCGGTTGACCAATGTAGCCGATTTCCTGCCAGTCTGGATGGATAAAACATGGGACAGTATGCATAGATATTCATAGCAGAGATAGTGAGACTTCACGGGTTGCCTCTCAATATCATGTCTGATAGAGACAAGGTGTTTGTGTCTCGGTTTTAGGAGAGTTTCCAGAAGGCGATGGGTATGGAGTTGCGACTGAGTACAACCTATCATCCGCAGATGAACGAACAGACTGGGTGGACAAGTTAGATGTTAGAAGACATGTTGCGTATGTGCATCATTGATTTTTATAGAGGCAAGGAGAAGTACCTTCCATTGCTTGAGTTTCCCTATAACAACTCCTACCAGTTTACTATCGGTATGGCTCCATTTCAGGCACTTTACGACAAACCTTGTCATTCCCCAGCATGTTGGTTGGAGGTGGGGGACAATAAATTACTTGTCCCAGAGGTGATCTAGGATACTTCGGCAAGGATAAAGTTGATATGAATCTGTGTTCAAGTTTCTCAGGATTGACAAAAGAGCTATGCCGAAGCCAAGAGACATTTTCGAGAGTTCAATGTAGGGGACCAGGTGTTACTTCGGATTTTTCCTATGAAGGGAGTTATGCATTTTGGGAAGAAGGGAAAGTTGGCGCCTAGGTATATAGGGCCATTCCCTATTATCGAGATGATTAGGCGACTTGCTTATAAACTTGGGTTATCATAATACTTGCGTAGGGTCCATGACGTGTTCTATATCTCTTCACTGAGAAGATATCTTCGAGATGATTTGGCCCACACTCACATTGCGTTGGAGGAGATTGACTTATAGCTTGATAGCTCATATGAGGAGGGGTAGGTTGCGATCCTAGACCGTGTCGAGAGGAAGTTGAGGTCGGAGATAGTAACACTAGTTCGTGTTCAGTGGCAGCACCATAATGTGGAGGAATCTACCTGGGAGCACGAGGATGACATGCATGAATGCTATCTAGAGTTATTCTTGCTAGTTATATTTTCATTTTTGAGTTTCGGGATGAAATTTTGTTATTAAGGTGGAAGAATGTAATACCCCGTAATTTTACGCATCATTATTTTATTATGAAATTATGGAAATTAGGATGAATTAATTTAATGGGAGAAAACTTAATTTATAATTAATACGATTTTAAGGACAATAATTACTAGCATGATGAGAGTTGGTAGTTATAAAAAATGATTGTGTCAAATTATTATTATGTTGAACATTACATAGTGAGTAACGTAATATTGTTTTGGAAATAATAATATGGTCGGGGACGAGATACACGAAAGTTAAGAAATATTTATTTGGGACGCGCGTATGAGTCGCATCACTATTATATATTTGGGGGTTAAAAAGGTAAATTATTTTTATTTAACTCGAATGACTATTTTGAGTGCTCCAGTGTGTCCGAAAGGGTTGAAATAGTCATAAAACACTACTCGGGTGTTTTAATTGGAGTCCGATCATTTTTTCCCAAAAGGACACCCCGGGGGGGTATTTTGGTCTTTTGAGATTTTTGGGAAATTAAATGGACGAAAATTAGGTTTTAAATAACAGCAACATGGTTTAGAGGTTGCAGTCAGTTGCAACCTATGTGAAAGTGATAGAGAGGGAGAGAGAGAACGAAGGAGAAAGAAGACCCCGTAGGAGAACTAAACCAAGAACTCAAGATTTTTCACCAAGAATTACACCAAATTGTAGATCGCGACGAGTGGATCAACCAAGCATAAAATCCAACCCAAGAATCCGAAGTCCATTAAAATGCAAGTGTTTATCTTACTCCTCTTTTAGCATATATTGTTCCTGTTAATCTACGTTTGATGACATAAACTTGGTGCAACGAAAACTTAGGTTTAATTAGACTAAATTGTAAAGAAACCATATGAATTGGAGATGGGTATGCATGTAAAGATTTTTCCTTTCGTTAGACTATTAAAATTTAGGAATTTAATGGCTTAATCATGAATTACGATAAGAGTTTTTGGACAATTAAAATTATGGGTTCATATTTAAGAGATGTATCAGAAATTGAAGAGATTGTCGAAATCCATTTGAGTATACAAGGATTTGACCTTTAATTTTCATTCGAAAGTATCTTCGGGCGCTTTGGAATAGTTTATGAGCATTAAATTAGATTTGGGTTGAGTTTTGGATTGATATTGAAGATTTAAAGTTAGAAAAATCGAATTTGGAGAAGAACAGTGGTTTATCCTAATTTATCGTTCGAAGTATGCCCAGGTCGTTCGAACAACCTCGTTCGAATGAGACTTCCAATGAGAATTCCAATGACTCTTCTAACGAGATTATAAAGTTCATTCGAAGTGAGAACTCCATTCGAACGAACTCGTTTGAACGACCTCTTTCGAACAAGACTCCCTTGACTTCTAATAAGATTTCAGAAGGGATTTTTAGGGTCCGATCGAGTTAAAAATCAGCCTAGTTTTATCAATGTGAGATTAATAACCTATGTGAATATAGGGAAATGTAAATTCCGAGTTAGTATTTAGTTTGGAGTGTGATTGTTCTCTGTATATAGAAAGTTTATAGAACCTAGGAAGGAAGGTAGGTTCAAGAGAGGTAATTTATAAATGAATAACAGTGAGAGTAGAAATGATAATATTACCTACGTACTATGAAAATTGGGTTGCATGAACGCCTATGAAGTTATATAAGTTGTGTGAATGCTTATTACTTGGAATATTATGTGTGTGATATACCTAGCTACTGGCTATCAAACGGAGGTTTGCGCATTATGGATAGCCATATCTTATGTGCCTTCGGGGGATTTGGAGTCGTACCACTAGAGCATGGAACCAAGGTATGGGCTATGTGTGAGAATGATAGTGATAACGGTCGTATGGGTGCATAGGAATGTGCGTAGCCTATCGGCTTGGAACTATGTTCGCCACCAATATGTGTATATGTTTTACTTGTTCCTGAGAGATTGAACATGGTGTCCTTCATGCGTGAGCGTTGCAATGGGACTGGATAGACGAGTATGCCTAGAACCAGGGCTTTCTTAACCATGGGTGCAGTACTGTTATAAAATTATATGTGTACATATTGAGATTTTATATATGTTTACGGAGTTCTTGTTCTCTATTTTATATTGGTCGGTATATTATAGTATGCACATATTCGGTCTCCAGTTGAGAATTAAAAATGTTATGAGAATGAGTTAAAGCACCTTTAAACCTATTCCTAAATGATATAAATATATTATCTTCGGGTTATTTAGATATTGTATCCGGCATATCGGTTATACTACGTATAGTCAAGAAGAGTATCGTGACTAGTATAGGTAGTTAGTCTCGTTAGGCATGCACTTTATATGAGAGGTGAGCATCTCAAGGGAGTACGCTAAGTTAACACGAATAATATTTGTGCTAATTAACCAATTTAATCACTTGCTATATTTAAAATATTTTCTACTCGGGCTCTCACCCGTTTTTCTGCAAAACTCTTTTCTTGTTCCTTTATTTTAGGTGTTCAGCCACAGGGACACCAAGTTTAGGAAATTCAATTCAATTGCCGAGATGTAGCTGTTTTGGAAGCTACAAGACATTATTAGTAGACGCTTCATAGTCTATCCTTCTTTATCTATCAGTATTTACTTCAGTTAGACATGTCGTCCCTTCTAATTTTATATTCAAAGACTTGGATGTTTTATTATGTTAGTAGACATCTATTTCAGCGCTTTGGATTATTATATGGGATTTTGATTGGATGTGTTTACTCGGGCTCTTCATATTATTTCAGTTAGTTCTTTGTTTAAACATTTGTGTGCAATGATGATGTTTAATTATTTCCCTTTTATGACGATTACTGTTAATAAGATAAAATTTTGACATTAACCTTTTTAAATATTAGGTGGTTAGTTTTAATAATAAAGTTTTTTACAGTGATGCATAATCTGAACCAACCGGATATGCTGATTTAATTTTATAAAGGACTGATCACCCATATTTAATTAGACGCGGTGTCACAGGTGGTATCCGAGCATCAGGTTCTTGTGTCCTTAGGATCTATACGACTTGTTTTGTTTCCCAATAGAGTTCTTTGATATAGAGCTCTGTATTAGGACTGTTGCATTCTTTATTACGTGTTATAGATGAAGTACTTCAATATGATGCTATGTATAGTCGGTAGAATTATAAAATTCATTTAAATTTCAGATGTCGCTTATGAAGGAGAGACAAACTAACACCACTGAAGAACAAAATGTGGGACCACACCAGCAAGTACTGTGGGTACATCAGGAAAGAGCGACAATCACTGAGATAGCGAATATTATTGAACAAGCAGTGACTACCGCAATATTGCAGTACCAAAATCACAGTGTATAGCTTATAGGGGCAAAATAACAAGAGAAATCGATCAATATGATAATTTTAAGGATAGCAACAGTGAAAAAGTACCATCGCAGCGGTGACAAGTTCCTCGGAGTCGTCGAGACCAAGAGGACAATGTAAATCGTAGAAAGAGCCAAATCATCCAGGGTGAACAAAGCGAAGGACAGAGGACCTTCACAAAGAGGTGTTTTAAATGTGGAAGAAGTGGCCACAAATGCCAAATTTTCCCATAACGAGCTAGAGGACAACCTCGGTCAAATCAGCTATGCCAGCCAGGCCAGCAGCGTGCTCAGCAGGACCAGCACAGTGGAAATTTGGTTTGAAAGTGTTTTATATGCGACGAATGGGGCCACTTCAGCCAAAATATCCCACAAAATAGAAGGTCCCCGCAGCAGCCGCAGGATGCCCGTCCGAAACCACATAATGCCCAATATGGGGAAGCATGGATATTTACCCCAACCGCACAGGCTCCACAGCATCAGCAAGGAGTACAGTACGTGAATATATATAATTCCCGATATGCGGTTATGCCAGAGATAACACAACTGTCACCCACGTTTGGAGGTAGGATAATTAATTATATATAGTTCCTTTAAGATACAGTGGAAATATAGAATAACTTTGATACGTTATAATTTATTGTAATACTTTAAAAAATGTGGGCATAAAGTGTATTACTATCCTGATTTACGAACTAGATAACGATGGTTTGAGCGATAATAGACCGTTACTGTGATATTTTCATGTTCATTAGTATTTGTGCTAAGATCCACCTGAGAGGAGGCAGGGCCACATTTATATATATCTTGACATGGTTGAGAATAAAGACTTCGTGGCGTATGTTGTATGGTTATACCTAATCCCGGTGGGCAGGGAGGTCTATTAAAGGTATTCAAGATTGGATGAAATATTTCTAAGCGTGGGGATTATCCCATAGAAAATTTTAAGAGTCTAACATCGAGTTAGTAAGAGAAATGTGTTTAATATCACCTCTCATAACATGAGGGTAGGTGAGTTAATCTTATAGCAAGAAGCAGGGATGAGGGGTACAAGTTGAATATTGAGGGCCCACAAACCTTGTTGACTGACAATGTTAGTTAGTAGTGTATCGGGAGGGTTCCTTATTTTGATTTCGTGTTGCGATACATCCCACGTATGAAACCTAACAAATGTCAGAAGTTGGGAAATATTTGTTCTTTAGTACACGGGTTGGTACCCTGGTTGTCGTCTGTAAAGGAAATGATAACCTAAAGATTTATTACATCTACACTCAAGACCAGTTGATACATATTATACGACGTAAGAACCATTCCTGAATGTCTTACATCATGAATAAATCGGTGTAACAATGGAGCATATTATAGCTACAATTATTAGGGTAAGTGATCCTAACCTTATCGAATAATCGGAATTAGAAGACCAGACTGCACAGATCTTAGGTCAAGGCTTCATCTGAAGGAATACATCTCTTTGGGGTGCTTCCATGTGAAGAAGAGGGATGGATCGTTATGATTGTGTGTTGATTGCTGGAAATTGAATAAAGTCACAGTACGAAACAAATATCTGTTGCCTTGAATTGATGACTTATTCGACCAGTTGAGAGGAGTGGCCTTCTTCTCGAAGATTGACTTGACATCAGGATACCATCAGTTGCGTATCACAGAGCGGGATGTGTCGAAGATTTCCTTCTTGATGAGATATGGTTCCTACGAGTTTAGGGTTATGCCTTTCGGGCTAACCAATGCCCCATCCATATTTATGGACTTGATGAACAGGGTGTTTAGAGAGTTCCTGGACCAGTTCGTCATCATCTTCATAGATGACATTCTGGTTTACTCGTAGACCGATGAGGAGCATGTCGAGCACTTGAGGTAGGTTTGCAGACACTCCACTAGCATGAGTTGTACGCAAAATACGATAAATACGGGTTTTGGCGGAAGGAGGTCAAATTTTAGGGACATATCATCTCTGATAGAGGGATATTCATGGATCCAGGGAAGGTGTTAAGGGTGAGGTAGTGGGGACATCCCACGACACCAACAGAAGTTTTCAAAGATAGCGGGTTCGTTGACATATTTGACTCACAAAGGGGTGCCATTTATCTCGAGTGATTCCCGTTCAGTTGGCCTTTGATGAGTTGAAAGACAAGTTAACCTCAACACCAATGTTAGCAATGTCCAGGCTGGGAGTGGAGTATCGAGTGTACACTGATGCTTCCTTATTATGACTTGGGGGTGTACTTCAATAGGAGAATGAGGTTATAGCTAATGCCTCCCGTAATCTTAAGCCTCACGAGAGGAATTACCCCACCCATGAATTTGATTTGGAAGTGGTAGTGTTTGCACTTCGGATTTGTAGACATTACCTCCTGGGGGAGAAATTTCACTTGTTCATGGATCATAAGTCACTACAGTACCTCTTCACGCAGAATGAGTTAAATATGCGTCAGCGTCGGTGGCTTGAGTTTATGAAGGACTATCAATTTGATATACAATATAACTCGGGGAAAGCTAATGTGGTAGCAGACGCGTTGAGCCGTAGGCCAGTAAGTGAGGTGGCCGTGGTGTGGAACGAGAAATAGAAGGAGTTAGGACACCAAGATGCGGTGGCTCGATCGTTCATGTCTGTGATGATAGTTACGCCCCAGATTTTTACGAGAGTAATACAGGCTCAGGTAGTTGACTCGATCAGATAGTGCAGCTTCTAGCAGAGGGGGTCGAGTCTTATACCGTGGATTCAAATAGGGGTTTGTATTTCAATGGAAGGTTGGTTGTTCTTGAGGGATAAGACTTGCGGCACGAGGTGATGACTGAGTCGCATGGTTCACGATTTGTGGTATATACCGGTGGGGATAGGATGTACCAGGATATGCTGAGACAGTACTGGTGTAGTGGGATGAAGAAGGATATTACCGAATTCATCTCGAAATGTGTCACTTGTCAGCTAGCAAAGGTGGACCATCAGAGACCGATGGGACTTCTACATCCATTAGAGGATCCTATGTGGAAATAGGAGAGCATTTCTATGGACTTCGTCATGAGATTACCTACATTACAGAGGGGTCGCGATTCCATATGGGTTATCGTGGATCGGCTAAACAAGGTAGCCCATTTTCTTCCAGTCTGGATGGATTACAACATGGGACAGTAAGCACAGATATTCATAGAAGAGATAGTGAGACTTCACGGGGTGCCTCTCAATATCGTGTTTGATAGAGACAAGGTATTTATGTCTTAGTTTTGGGAGATTTTCCAGGAGGCGATGGGTACGGAGTTGCGACTCAGTATAGCCTATCACCCGCAGATAGATGGATAGAGTTAGCAGACAAATCAGATGTTAGAAGATATGTTGCGTATGTGCATCATTGACTTTGCAGGAGGCTGGGAAAAGTACCTTCCACTGGTGGAGTTTGCCTATAATAACTCCTACCAGTTTACTATTAGTATGGCTCCGTTCGAGGCACTTTAGGGCAGACCTTGTCATTCCCCAACATGTTGGTTGGAGGAGGGTGACAATAAATTACTTGGCCCGAAGGTGATATAGGATACTTCGGTAAGGATAGAGTTGATACAGAGACGTATTCGGGTTGCTCAGGATCGATAAAAGAGCTACGCTGATGCCAAGCGGCATTTCTGGGAGTTCAATGTAGGGGACCGGGTGTTACTTCGGATGTCTCCTATGAAGGGAGTTATGCATTTTGGGAAGAAGGGAAAGTTGGCGCCTAGGTATATGGGGCCATTCCCTATTATCGAGAGGATTGGTCCAATTGCTTATAGACTTGGGTTACCAGAACACTTGCGTAGGGTCCATGACATGTTCCATATCTCTTCACTAAGGAAATATCTTCGAGATGATTTGGCCCATACACACATGTGGTGGAGGAGATCGACTTATAGCTTGATAGCTCCTACGAGGAGGGTCTGGTTGCTATCCTATACCGTAGCGAGAGGAAGTTTAGGTTGAAGATAGAACCACTAGTCCGTGTTCTGTGGCAGCACCATAATGTGGAGGAATCTACCTGGGAGCACGAGGATGACATGCATGAACATTATCTATAGTTTTTCTTGCCAGGTATATTTTCACTTTCGAATTTCGGGAAGAAATTATGTTATTGGGGGGGAAGTATGTAATACCCCGTATTTTTACGCATAGTTATTTTATTATGAAATTATGGAAATTGGGATTAATTCATTTAAAGAGAGAAAATTTAATTTATGATTAATCCGATTTTAAGGATAATAAATACTAGCGTGACGAGCGTTGGTAATTATCGAAAATGATTATGTCAAATTATAATTATGTTGAATATTAGATAGTGAGTAACGTAATATTATTTCGGCAATAATAATATGGTCGGGGACGAGATACACGACAGTTAAGATATAATTATTTGGACGGCGTGTATGAGTTGAGTCACTATTATAGGGTTAAAAAGGTAGATTATTTGTATTTAACTCTAATGACTATTTAGAGTGCGCCAGTGTGTCCGGAAGAGTCGAAATAGTCAGAAAACAGTACTCGGGTGTTTTAATTGGAGTCCGGGGCATTTTACCCTAAAAGGATACCCTAGAGGGGTATTTTGGTCTTTTGAGATTTTTGGGAAATTAAATGGGAAAAAATTAGGTTTTAATCAAAAGCAACATGGGTTACAGGTTGCAGTCAGTTGTAACCTACGTGAAAATGAGAGAGAGAGAGAGAGAGAGAGAGAGAGAGAGAGAGAGAGAGAGAGAGAGAGAGAGAGAGAGAGGAGGAAGAAGACCCCATAGGAGAACTACAGAAAGAACTCAAAATTTCCCACCAAGAATTACATAAAAGTTTAGATCGCGACGAGAGGATCAACCACATACCAAATTCAACCCAAGAATGAGAAGTCCATTCCAAGGCAAGTGTTTATCTTGCTCCTCTTTTAGCATATATTGTTCATGTTAATTTATCTTTGATGATATAAACTTGATGCAATGAAAACTTAGGTTTAATCAAACTGAATTGTAAAGAAACCTTATGAATTGGAGATGGATATGCATGTAAAGGTTTTGCCCTTTGTTAGACTATTAAAACCTGGGAATTTTATGGCTTAATCACGAATTATGATAAGAGTTTTTGGGCAATTAAAATTATGGGTTCATATTTAAGAGATGTATCATAAATTGAAGAGATTGTATAATTCCATTTTAATATACAATGATTTGACCTTTAATTTGTATTCAAAAGTATCTTAGGGTGCTTTGGAATAGTTTAAGAGCATTAAATTAGAGTTGGGTTGAGTTTTGGATTGATATTGAAGATTGAAAGTTGGAAATATTGAATTTGGAGAAGAACAGGGATTCGTCCTGATTTCTCGTTCGAAGTCTTCCCAGGTCGTTCGAATGACCTCGTTCAAAAGAGACTTCCAACGAGAATCCAAATGACCTTTGTAACGAGATTATGAAGTTTGTTTGAAGTAACTTCACTCGAACGAACTCATTCGAAGAACTTCATTCGAACGAGATTCCCTTGACTTCAAACAATATTTCAGAAGGGTTTTTTAGGGTCCGATCGAGTTAAAAATCATCCTAAATTTATCCAAGTGAGAGTAATAACCTATGTGAATATCGGGCAACGTAAATTATGAGTTAGTATTTAGTTTGTAGTGTGATTGTTCTCAGGATATAGAAAGTTTATAGAAACTAGGAAGGAAGGTAGGTTCAAGAGAGGTAATTTATGAATGAATAGCGGTGAGAGTACAAATGATAATATTACCTACGTACTATGGTAATTGGATTTTTTGAATGCCTACGAAGTTATATAAGTTGTGTGAATGCTTATTACTTGAAATATTATGTCAATGACATACTTAGCTACTAGCTATCGAACGGAGGTTAGCTGGTTGTGGATGAACATATCTTGTGTGCCATTAGGGGATTTTGAGTCGTAATAATAGAGCATGGAACCTAGGTACGGGCTATGGTTGAGAACGATAGTGATGACGGTCATATGGGTGTGGCGGTGTGTGTATAGCCCATCGTCTTAGAACTATGTTCGCCTCCAATATGTGTATATGTTTTCCTGATTTCGGAGCGATTGAACCTATTATCCTTCATGCGTGAGCATTGCAATGGGACTAGATAGCTGAGTATGCCTAGCACCATGGGTACAGTAATGTTATATAATTATATGTGTACATATTGAGATTTTATATATGTGTACAGAGTTCCTATTCTATGTTTCATATTGACTGTTTTATTATAGTATACACTTATTAGGTCAGCAGTTGAGAATTAAAAATGTTATGAGAATGAGTTAAAGCACCACTAAACCTATTTCTAAATGATATAAATATATTGTCTTTGGGTTATTTAGATATTGTATCCGGCATATTGGTTCTACTACGTATAGTCAAGAAGAGTATCATGACTAGTATGGGTAGTTAGGCTCTTTAGGCGTGCACTTTGGATGAGAGGTGAGCATCTCAAGGGAGCACACCAAGTTAACATGAATAATATTTGTGCTAATTAACCAATTTTATCACTTGCTATATTTAAACTGTTTTTTACTCGGGTTCTGACCCGTTTTCCTACAAAACTCTTTTCTTGTTCCTTTATTTTAGGTGCTCAACCGCAGGGACACCAAGCTTAGGAGATTCCATTCGATTGTCGAGCTGTAGCTACTGTGGAAGCTACAAGACATTACTAGTAGACGCTTCATAGTCTATCGTTCTTTATCTATCTGTATTTACTTCAATTGGATATGTAGTCCCTTCCAATTTTATATTCAGAGACTTAGATGTTTCATTCTATTAGTAGACTTCTACAGGGCTTTGGATTATTGTATGGGATTTTGATTGGATGTGTTTACTCCATCTCTTCATATTATTTCAGTTAGTTCTTTCTTTATACATTTGTGTGGAATGGTTTTATTTAATTTTCCTTTTATGGCGATTATTGTTAATAAGATAAAATTTTGACATTAACCTTTATAAATATTATGTGGTTAGTTTTAATAATAAATTTTTTGACACTGATCCATAATCTGAATCAACCGGGTATTCTAATTTAATTTTATAAAGGACTGATCACCCGGTATTTAATTAGGCGGGGTGTCACCATTATCAATTAATTTCCCTTATTTAATTTAATTAATTCCACATTTAAAAATCATTAAAAATACAGGGTGTTATAATATGCACTGAATATGAGTTGTACTTAATTTAACACCCAAGATAAATTTCAATTAGTTGTGGTAGTCATAGTTCTAAACATTTCTTCCCATTTTACCATCGTAGAATGAAATAGACATGTTATCTTGGTTGCTGCAAAATTTTGCAACATAAAATAATTTTTATTAGTTCAACTATGAAAGCAAATACCGTACTATAATTGAAATTTGAGAGGGGTTGTAATCTTACTATAAACATTTGTCATTTTTGAAGTGTTTTGAGAGGGAAAATATACATTGAAAATATTATATATGGATGACTATGAAAATGGACTAAAGGCAACAAAAATCTGAATTACTTATAAAGGAAAACAAAAATAACAATTTCAGAAAGGCTTTAATAGAAATTTATCCATTATCGTCAATTTGTTTAAAATTTTGTTAGATTGTTTCAGCAAAGCTCTCTAGGAATAGTGTTTTATTACAAGAAATAAAAATAGTGGATGAGTATACCCACCACCAAGGCTCACAAGAAAAGGGAGATAAAATAAAATTCGAAAAAAGGAGAATCTTGCAAATGAGTCATATACTAATTTAAAAATGCATTTACCAAAATGGAGTATTAAAGCAACCCTAAAAGAAGACTCTTTAAAACCCCATTTAAAAGTTTTGTTGGATTGATTTTATTTTAGAATTTAAGGTTTAATGAAAAAAATAGGATTTTGATTTGTGGAAGAAGATGAACGGATATGAGGTGTTATTTAGAAGAAGGGTATTTTGGCCAAAAATATATTTTAGAGGTTAAGTTTAATTAACAAATTAGAAGGTTTTAAATAGATCTCCAATGGTGTTAAAATTTTGAGAGTTATATCTAAGAGATTGGTAAAGTGGGATTAAGTCAAATAATGAAATGTTAGTGGGGATTATGTAAAAGAATTAATTTCATTGATAAAATATACATCATAAAGTGAATTGATTAATATTTTAACCAAATATTGCATTGATCATCCTAACTAACTAAATTTATTTTCGCACTATTTGATTAATTATTATGACATTGTTAGAGATAACATATCATAGATAATATTGATTTCACTACACCAAAATGATCAAATTGGCACCCTTTAAGCACTTAACCTTGTCACGGTCATTGACCAAGAAAAAAATACGCATTTTTTGTCTCGATCATTGACCGTGATAAGGCCATGACAAAGGCTTGTCACGGTCAATAACCGTGGCAAGTTCGTGACAAGTACAGTTGTCACGGACTTGTCAAGGTCAATGACTGTGACAAGCCTATAAAGTTGTCACGGTCAATGACCGTGACATGTCCGTGATAATTTTGTAAGAAAAAAACCCTCCCTCTCTTCTTTTTTTCCCAACGATTTTATTCTTACCATTTCTCTCTCTCTCTAGCGGCTGCTCTCTCTCTCTCTTTCTACAACTTTGGTATGTTTTCTCTCTCTATTTCTCCTCCATTTACGTATATGTATATGTGTGTGTGTGTGTGTATATATGTGTGTGTAAATGTGTGTGTGTGTGTGTGTGTGTGTGTGTGGTGTGTGTGTGTGTGGGGAGGAGGCAGCAGTGCTGGGGAGAGGGGAGGGGGTGTATATGCGCGTGTGTGTGTGTGTGTGTGTGTTTGTGTGTGTATATATGCGTGTGTGTGTGTGTATGTGCATGTGTTTGTATATGTGCATGTGTATATATGTGTGTGTGTGTGTGTGGTGGGCAGGGGCATCGGGGGGGGGGGGGGGGGGGGGGGTAGAGCAGGGGGTGGGGGTGGGGGGTGCAGGGGGTGTATATGTGCGTGTGTGTGTATATGTGCATGTGTGTATTTTTTTAATTACATTTTTATTGGTTTATTTGATATTGCCCCTCATATTGTAGTTCCCCTTGTAACAGAATTTATTGATATAATATTGATTGGTTGTTAATTTTTTTTGTAAATTAATAATTGGTGCCCCTTTCATATGTAAGTAGGATTGCCCCTCATTGTAAATTAGTAAATTAATAATTTTATACTTTAATTATTAGTTTAATTGATGAAAAGAATTAAATGAGTAGATGAATTAGAAGGAGTATAGGATACACATTTGTTGTTGTCATTGCGGTTGGATTACAGTGGATCGATGTTGGGTTGGTTAATTTTAAAAGTGGCATGACCACTGGATTGTTATCCATATGGGGGTGAGATTTTTCAACTTTTTTTGAAAATTACTTTGTATAACGAACAATATATATATAGTATGATAATTAAATGAAACATACTTGAAATTACATATAGTGTCCATAGATACTAGCCTTCTAGTTCTTATGCGTACGCATTCAATAGCCCTAAGACCCATTCGAGAGTCATAAGCCATGTAATGAGATCTCTCGAATTGTCCCGTTTGGACAGTTTGAGACTGCATAATTTCTGTATAATAATATTCTTATAACAAGCTAATTTGTGTTTAATAACAAGCTTGAACATTTCATTAAAAAAATTAAGCGTAACTTTTTTAAATAAATAAAAAAAATCTAGTAAGTCGAGTAAAAAGTAAGCAAGTTTTTCACCCAATTAGAAAAAGCTACAATCGTAAATAAAAATCTTAAAAAGAAAATGTAATGAGCTAAGCATTAAAAGTTAAATTTTATTAAAAAGTTAGGGAGCCATTCATTTTTTTTATAAAAATTTCTCGTAACTCAAGTAAAAAAATTTCTTCGTGTCAAGAAATCTCCTTGTCAACAAAATCTCAACTCTCCCTTAGCCCTACCCCCCTATCTACTCCATATATTTATGGAGACTCAGTGGCTGTTAGACTCTTAGATGATAGTTATCAGGATGTGATCAAAGAGTGTAGATAGGGGGACAATTAATGAGTCTACCAATAACTCAGTGTCTTGTTTAATTGGTAGACTCGTTATTACAAAAGGTAAAAATCCATGGAAGTTGGAGGAGCTAGTCTTCTTCTCACCTCTATTTGGCAGATACAAAAGAGTTAGACTCTTACTTATATTGGCAAAGGATATTACAACTTATGATTCTCATGGTCTTTTCATATGAATAAGGTTTGGTCCCAACGCAATTATAAGTTATTTGCAGGCTATTTTAAGGTTTTTCAATGGACCCCATAATTCTATCAGGCTACACATCTTCCTTCCACTGCTTTTATTTGGATCAGGTTCAAGGGGTTGTGCCAAGAATATTTGGACCCACGCTTACTTTTGCAGATTACTCGTAGTGCTAGCATCCCTTTGAGAATTGATAAGGCCACTTTGGATCGATTATATGGGAATTTTTCTAGAGTTCTAGTAGTAATTGATATGAACATTAAGCCTCCTGAAAAACTACTTGTTGAAAGAGGATAGGGGAGTTTTTCGTCTCTCTGGTATATGAGTAAATCCCAAGCTTTTGTGAATTTTTTGAATATATTGGACACTCTGTAAATGAGTGTAAAAATCTTCATATCATGATGGCCAAAGCTCCTAATGTCGTTGCGCATTTCTCTATTAAAAATGGAACTAAAAAAGCCTCGTGAGCTACGTTTAACGGATCCATTGTTGCTAATCACGTCCCTCTAGAAAATTGTCTTATAGTAGTAAATGACTCTATTACAGTTGTTAATAGGGTGGAAAGAGAGGAAATCTACGGAGCTTTGGATTCATGTACGAGGGCAGTATCAACTGTCTTGTCTAAGAAAATTTTGCCTTCAAATCGTGTGCACTTTTTGAAAAAGAATGGTATTAAATCAGGTGCCAGAATATTAGATCAGGCGACCGGTGATCCAAAGAAAGAACATGGTGTTCAAAATGAAAATAGTATCCCAAAAAATAAGGAAGGGTCCGGGAATGTGGAAAAAAGTGGTTTAAACAACTTGGTTGCCAGGTTTTCAAAAGTTGTTCCTAATAATAAGGAGATTTTACCAAGACAAAAACAAACTCGTTGTTATAAGGATATGGTCCTCACTAAAGTTACGGAGACAACCTTTTCTTTACATAATTGTGATACCCCCACTTGTATTAGGTTGGCTAATTTTATTCCATGTGATAAAAGCACTCTCAATAGTCTGATAGCTATTCAACAGCCATCTTCTAATCAGGTGGATTAGCCATTCATGGAGCGATGTGCTCCTTGCTCTCATGTTTCCTCTGTGCAGTAAGGCGATGCTACTAAAGATTTCGATCCTGCTCATTTATCTTTTTCTAGTGAGGGTTTCACAGGCAGTGAAAGTCCTCATGCAATTCCAACTATCAACCCTCCTCTAGAGAATGTCGGCAACTCAAATAAACAAAAATAAAGCAATATTCAATATTTAATCCAACATGATTCCCTCGAGTTAATAAGAGAGTAATTAGTTTCGAGCAATGATCTTATTGAGACTTCATATTTTGATGAAGACAATAAAAGTGAAGATGATAGGCATCTTCACAAGTGTAGAGAAAAGCTATGTTAATTAGAGTAGTGTTTAAATTCACGATGATCGCAGCATTGATTTATAAGTGGAAATCCCCAATATTGTCTCTAAAGGTGTAAACTCTACTTCGAATCACGACAAATGACACATCGTGTACATGAAAACACGTTCAAGATATCGTAGGTTCTAAATTTATTTTCAAGGATCCATTTACTTTTATGCACGCTTTCGTGCTTTTTGTTCTTAAAGTTTTTATTTTCGTCTATATAAGCCACCGATGAAGGGCGTTTCTTCATCTATATCCTAATACAGTCTTTATTAAAAAAGAGATTTTTTTATTTGTTTAAAAAATTTAAATATAAAACACTATTAAATAATGAAAAATATAATTACAGGTTGAGGTCAAATCAAATATAATATAATGAGAATTTAAAAGAAATTATACTTACATGAAATCTCGAGCAAGTAAAGTAAACAATGGACTTCAGCAACAAACACCTTTGATATTTTGATATCTTAAGGATGTGTAACAATGGAAGAAAATAGAAAAAAGTATATTGAGCATCTTGAGTGAGTTTTCTATCTATTCCTTTTTTTTAAAATAACATAAATCATAATGCTATTAGATAAATACAATAATAACATGATTATTCTAAAATATAAAAAAATCATTAAGCTAAGCATTAACAATTAAATTTTAGTGAAAAATTGTGGTGTCAAAAAATATACCCGTCGGGGGGTGCCCATTTACCACGATGCATGTATAAAAATAAATATGAGAGAGACAAAGATTTATGTGGTTCGACCATGAATGGCCTATGTCCACGGGGCTGTTATTATGTTCCATTAGAATGATGAGAGATTTTACATGAATGTGTTTCTCTAGTTTCTAAGCCCCCTTTCACAATGGGGGGTGTCCCCTTTATATAGAGTTAGGAGTTACATTAGGATTAAAAAAAATGGATGAGTCCTATCTTCATGGAGTTTGATTTGAATCTGATAATGTTCCTCGGTCTTCTAGTTTATTAAGGACTCTAGTCGTCCTTATCTTGTTAGAGCATCTGTTGCTCGCCATCTTGACCGTGGTGCATGCCACGTGTCATGCTATTATGTAGGAATCCCTCCCCCCAACAATAGCCCCACAGGTCGCAGCTCACCTGAGTTGATTCTGAAATGAGATGGGAGCTGGTCCATAATCTCCTTAAACGTGCGTAGTTGCTGATGTGAACTGGACTGGCGTTCTTTGAGAAGTCGTTCAACTTTTAGCCTTCTTTGGTTGTTCTTCTTGCCTTTATAAGTTTTTCAGATGAATGCTTGGATTTGACTTGAGAGACGTTCAGTTGATATGGAAATCGGACTCGAGAGTGGCAAGGTGCCTATATACCCTCATGGGATCAGGTCAAACGTAGTTCATTGTTCTTTTTTATTGGATGGACCAATTCGCGAGGCCGACCACAAGCCTGTTCAGAATTTGATTACTGAGGCTTTCTCGAGCGTGCATCAAATTTAGGGCATCTCCCTGTATTTTGATCTTGTATGGTCCATTTGGTGAGGTCGACCGCAGGCCTATGTGTTGAGCCTTTCTCGAGCATGTACCCAGTCGGGGTAAGACCCTGCATTAGTTTTTTCATATGGTCCAATTGGAGAGGCCGACCATAGGCTATGTGTTAAGCCTTACTCGAGCGTGTACCTAGTCGGGGTAAGACCCTGCATTAGGTTTTTCATATGGTCCAATTGGAGAGGCCGTCCAAAAGCCTATGTGCCAAGCCTTGAACGATCATATACCTAGTCGGGGTAAGACCCTGCATTAAGTTTTTCATATGGTCTAATTGGAGAGGCCGACCAAAAGCCTATGTATCTAGTCTTGCTCGGACCTATACCTAGTTGGGGTAAGACCCTGCATTAGGTTTTTCATATTTGATTTGTAAAGAATACGTTTATTGTACTTAGGCCTTTCCCGCAAGTCAATGTAATACCAATTTTGTTTGCATTTTTTGATTTTCTAATGCCTTTCATATAAATATCCGTCTATTTTACCTTTTAAGTTGTGTCATCACACTTCCTTAGACCTAAAAGACGATGGCAAAAATGCACTTGGTTTAAGAGCCATCCACCCGTTTAGGATTTTAATCGACCAACATAGTTGGCGACCAACTCGAGTTGGCTTTTTGCCTAGGGATCCCCCATAGGGCTTTTATTATTATCGAGGCAACTCGTGAGGCCATTTATTTTTGGAGATGATAAAGGCCTGAGGACTTCCTTAATTTTATTAAAACAAGGAAGATAGTTGTTGTAATTAAATCAAGCTTAATCCTGATCGTCGTTTAAAAGACTAATGTTATGATGGAAGCCATCCTGAGTTGGCCTCTTCTATTTTTCTTTAAATGTTGCGGTGAATCTGTTCACGTGTCATCGTTGCCATGGAGCCCCCAATTGGGCTGTGAAGAGAAGGCTGCCTGACCGTCCATAGAGTTATTTGATTCGTATAACCGAGATGATAAGTGTGCTCGATCATTCTTCGGGGCTTTGTTGTGTTGAAGAGTATCGCGTTGATCATTCGTCGAGCTGGATATAATTAAGGATTATCTTGCTCATATAGCTCCATGTAAGGTATCATTCCTCGGCGCACACTTGTTCGTCGACCAAACGTGGTGGTTACAGGACGCTATGGAAGACTTTGTATAGCTCATGAATCTAAAGAAATTGATATGAGTTCAAAGAATCTTTGTGCAGAAATGCATTGATTTGATGTGGCGTTTAAGAAATGTTATTCCTCTAGAGTGGATATCTTAGTGTTGATGATGCGTTAATTCATTTCTTAGTGATTGCTAATCACCATGGGTTGTCTAATGATGTTGTTGATACATTCAGGGTGGTTTATTGTTGCTTCCAAAACATTATGTTTGTTGCACGTGAAAGAACGTCAACCAGTAGGGGCAGACCTTGACGCAGGTCGATGATGATTGGACATAAGATTAGAAAGAATGTTTGGGCGCTTGAATCTGACAACCTTAGTTCGTAGGTCGGTGGGCCAAAAATTCTTAAGTCAGCAGACCACGAAGCGGGTTGGTGGAGATGAGACGTGAGTCATCCATAAACCATGATATCGTTGGCTGGAGTGGATAAAGAGAAGTCCGGTGATGCTTGACGTCAATCCTTAGGAACCACAGTTGATTGTGACCTTGCTGGATACGTGGCTTCCTATATGCTGAATTCGTTCTTGTTGATAAATATACTTGATCGTTGCACTCCATACTGATTTATGAGTTATTAGACCTTTGTTATATAGGTTGCCCAACTTCCTATTTACCGAGGTTGAATTGAATAAGAATTTCATTTCTCAACTGCCCATTAGAGCTTGAGGCATGATCACATAATGTCGACTATCCATCGAAACTGAGGGTCCATCGAGGCAAGATTATCAAGGATCGAGCAGATATTACTAACGACCTACAATGTTAGTGAAAAGTAGATTTGTAGATTAAATAACTGATGCCTGAATGCCTATCGAGGAAAAAATTATAGAGGATCCTGTAGATATTGTGAGTGATCCATGCTCGAGCATCCGTCGAGATAAAAGGACCGAGCAGATATTACGAGCGATCCTGCAGTGTTAGTGAAAACTAAATTTTCAAACCATTTATTCAGGTTAAATAACACTAACAAATGTAATGTCGATTATTAATTGACTGTGCCGACCATCTGTCGGGACTGAATACAAGAATTATTATGACCAACCATTTGTTGGGGGTAAAATGTGACATGTGTGGCAAATACCTTCAGGACTAAATATATAGAAATATTTTGCCGACCATTTGTCGAGATGAACCTTGAATATGTCTGGTCGTCCTTCAGGTTTAGAATCATAAAGCCGGATGATCAATAGTGGCTAGTCTATCGGAGCTAAGTTGTACAGTATGGACTAAATACAACAAGCAGTGCATGCTCGAGCGTCTGCCAGAGCATTAATAAGATTTCCTATAGCTTAAGATTGTAGTCGAGCATCCGTCGGGACCGAATCTTGCACCTGTGGAAGTTAATAAGTTGCTCGACCACTTGTCGAGGCTAAATCAAATATAAATTATCATGTGATTCGCTCATTCAGTCAAGGAATATATGATGTGTATCTGCTCGACCATGTGTCGAGGAAAAGATTCATAGTATTGAATGAATAAAATGAATGATCCCATAATTTTTATGATAAAATCTCACGAGGATGGATGTGCCCGAGCATCCGTTAGGGATACGCTAGGTATTAGTAAAAATATTACACCGACCATCCATTAGTAGCTAGACGAAAATATTGAAAATTAAATGATCGATTAAATGACATGAGTGCTCTATAAGTGTGCCCCACTTTTTATGTGAACAAAATAGTTGTAATAAAGTCGAATAAAAGATGCAAAATTTGTCAAATGTATCTAGATGTACGACATAGGAGTTAATTTGGAATTTTCTGCAAATACTCAATCGTAAGTTGGTTTCAAAAAAATCGTTTCACAGAAAATTTGTGCAGTGAAAATTGTGAAGTATAAAGTATAGATAGCCCCTTGCTTAGGAGTTTATGATGATAAAAATCGTGAGCATGATTTGTGAGCAAATAAAATATTATGAGACATAAACGAACAATGCACAAATAAATGTGTGTATCCATGAATTGGGGTTGCTCTATATATGAGAATTATCCTGTCCAACCCTCCATTAGGAATGAGTCTTGTGCGGTAGATATCTTTGGGACTAAATACATGAGAATATTTTGCAGATTATTTACCGAGATGAATCTTGAATGTACCTGACCGTTCTTCAGGTTAAGAATCGTAGAACCCGAGCTTCAGTTGGAGAATTATAATAATTTTTCCCAAGCAATTTTTGGGTCTAAAATGCTATAGTGCGCTCGACTATCTGTCGGAGCATTAATAAAATAAATGGTGCTTAGATAGTCCGTCGGGACAAAGTTGTACAATGTCGAGTAGATATAGCGAGCAATTCGTGCTCGAGCATCTGTTAAAACATCGATGAGATTTCCAAGTACTTAAGATTGTGGCCGAGCATCCGTCTGGACTGAATCTTGTACCTGTGGAAGTTAATAAATTTTCCGACCATCTGTTGAGGCTAAATCAAATAGAAGTTATCATGATAATTATGTGTTCAGCAAAGTATATATGATATACATCCGCTTGGCCATTCGCCGAGGAAAAGATCTCATAGTAGTGTATCAATGTAATGAATGATCCAATGACTTTTATGATAAAATTCCCACTGAAATACCCGTTGTCTAGCATCCATCGGCGCCAAGATAAATAACCAATAATCTCCTTTTGTCGAAATTAAATAGTTGTAGCCGGATGACAATATTGAAAATTAAATGATCGAATAAATGACGTGAGTGTTCTATAAGTGTGCCCCACTATTTATGTGATCAAAATAATTTGTAATAAGGTCACATAAAAAGTGTCAACTAAAATCGTTGTAACAATTGTAATAATGTCACATGCTCCCTCAATTTTTTTTCCAGAGAGAATCGAGCAGTGCAAAAATTAGTCAAATATATCTCAAATTTAAGACACAGTCTTTAATTTGGAATTTTTACAAAAAAATTTTGAAGTCGAAACAAATGGTCTAATATAGGCTGGTTTCAAAAATATGTTCACATGAATTCAGAAAAAATAGGGAGGTGGGCCAAAGAAAATTTGGCTTTAAATGGGTTAGAAAACCCAGGACCCAAAGTCATGTTGCCCGTGTTAAACAACGCACAGGGCATGCCGACCTGAAGGATGCGCTTGTCTTTGTCGCCGAGGTCCAGTGGTGATCTCCCCCGAGCTCGTCACTGTGGGGCGCACGGTTCGCTGAGCTCGTCATTGTGGGGTGAATTGTTCGCTAAGCTCATCACTGTGGAGCGCACTATTCACCGAGCTCGCATGGTATTTCAAGGATGCTGTTGATATGTGGAAAACTCCATATAGTCCGGGCGCCTGAGGGGTGGAGTTCTAGTTCGAGAACAAAGCTTCGATCCCTGATGGCATATCCATGTCTGACCAGTTCCCGTGTCGAACTAGTTCTTCCAGGATAGACGATCAAGATAGCGACCAGAAAACGGATGTTCTTCATCCTCCCACTCTGATTCTCGACCAGTAAAGTGGTTCGTCTGATATTGCCGAGTTTATCTATTTGGTGCATGTAAAATCTGACCAGTAGGGGCGGACGATATGTAGAGTCGGCGATAGGGACCAGATTCGCTTTGATCAAAGTGTGTTGATGCTACCGAAGAGCTAAACCTTTGTTTGTGATGAATAAATTTTTCGGTCTTGTGGAGAAGACCCAACTGGTTTGATTACTACAATTAAATTGGATCCTACCTCCATTGGTTGGTTATGATGGTCGTGTGTCAAAGGGGCCGGTGGTCGCCGACTACCAGGGGCCTAGAAGCATAGGTGAGGCTCTCTTCTTCGCACGGGGGTTAGCCGACTAGTAAAGACGAAGTTACTGATGATGAAACTTGGGTTTGGTTGTATATTTTCTATAGGGGTTTGCCAACGTAAATAGAAAAACCACACAGCGCGTGGTTAATCATTAACTGGAGTAGGGATTGTTGGTCGGTGTGGCTGTGTTCCCATTAGCAGGAATATACATCCCCTGCCGGTGGAGCTTGGCTGGATGACAACCTCAAATGATAGATCGGAGACGACCTCAGCAGTAGAGAACCCATCACCCGAGTTCCTCTCAGAACAAATTTTGTGAATGGAGATGAAAATCTTAAACTGCTCGTGTGACCAGAACTAGTAAATCTTTTTTAAGAATATATTCTTGAAAGAAAATCATCAGATATGTTTTTAAAGATGTGGTCAACGTCTCTATGAGAGAGGTCCGCTTTTAACGTTTATTTCCTGCCACAAAATCTGCGATATGGGAATTATAATATTTGATGTAACCCATAAAATAATGTGTATACCCAGAAAAACATCAAAAGAGCCCATATCTTTAAGAATTCGTACAAAACTTCTTGGATATGAAACTCAATGCTATGCAAATTCATTTTGAATAAACAGTGAAAGATGCTCAGAATCAACTGAAGATTCGTATATGAGAATTCAACACAATATTTATGAACATAAATATACGAGAATCGTGATAGAACGAAAAGATGTGTCTATAAAATATATTATTTAAATGCAAAGAAAGAGAAAATTTAGCTCTTGATGAGGTTTTGTGCGTGTAAGACATAGTGTCGCAACGTAAATCTTCGTCTTGTCAATATGAAGGAAAGACTTTTTGTGCCGTTTCCCACAGACGGCGCCAATTGTGGTGACAAAATATCTACTCGTCGGGGGGGTGCCCATTTACCATGATGCATGTATAAAAATAAATATGAGAAAGATAAAGATTTACGTGGTTGGACCATGAATGGCTTATATCCATGGGGTTGCTGTTGTGTTCCATTAGAATGATGAGAGAGTTTACATGAATGTGTTTCTCTAGTTTCTAAGCCCCCTTTCACAATGGGAGGTGTCCCCTTTAAATTGAGTTACGGGTTACATTAGGGTTACAAAAATAGATGAGTCATATCTTCGTGGAGTTTGATTTGAATCAGATACCGCTCCTCGGTCTTCAAGTTTATCAAGGACTCTAGTGGTCCTTATCTTGTTGGAACGGTTGTTGCTCGCCATCTTGACCGGGGTGCTCGTCACGTGTCACGTTATTATGTAGGAATATTTTTCCCTTACAAAATTAAAGGGAAACTTTTTAAGTAAAATAAAAAAATCTAGTGTGTCAAATAAAAAATAAGTAATTTTTTCACTCAATTAGAAAAAGTTAAATTCGTAAAAAAAAACTTTTAAAAGAGAATGTATTGAATGAAGCATTAAAAGTTCAATTTTAGTAAAAAGTCAGGAGCCATTCTTTTATTTTTGGTAAAAAAATCTCGTAACTCAAGTAAAAACTAGGTGATTTTTTTATTTGTTTAAAAAAACGTAAATAAAAAAATATTAAATAATAAAAAAATATAATGATAGGTTAAGGCCAAATCAAATATATTATAATGAGAATTTTAAAAGAAATTATACTTACCTTGAATCTCATGCAAGTAAGGCCACCATTGGAAGTCAACAATAAACACCTTTGATATTTTGATATTTTAAGGATGCGCAACAATGGAAAAAGATAGAAAATAGGTATATTGGGTGAATGCAAGTTTAAATGGTGCTTGATTTGTTTATATGAGAGAGAATTGACAAAAAGACTTCTGAGTTACTTAAAACGGTGCTTGCTTTGTTTCTATGACAGAGGATGAGCAACAAGATTTTTCGATTCTCTCTCTCTCTCTCTCTCTCTCTCTCTCTCTCAGTTTAAACCTTTTTACAAATGCCTCGGTAAGATGAGTAGTAGGAGAGGGGGAGAGTAAATAGATTATGTGCATTAATTATTATCAAAATCTCTAATATTATTATATTAGAGATATAACATAGATATATTCATTCCTTTTAAATCTATCTACCCAAATTAAATATATCATACATTTTAATTATAAGTTCTTACAAATAGAACACGACTCCTATTATATTTCCCGAGAATAAATAATGTCAAAGAGTATTTCATCCCATACCTAAGATTGTATAACTCAATCTTTGAGTTGTTGGTACTTTTTATTAAGTTGATTATTTGGAACATATCTTGGACCACGAGAGCGTATGGATATGCATTCAACATAACATAATATTTTTTATAGAGTAGTGCTATGAGTTCCAAATAACTCCCCCAAAACTTTCCCAAAAAGCAATTAATATGGTGTTCTGGCGGGATCCATAACACATGGCAATACTTAATAGGCAGGTGAGAGAGTAAGTGGAATCCACATCAGATTTGGGGGAGATTTTGGGGGAGATTTTTGTACTCATATCATTATTCTTTTTTATATGATCTAGATAGGCACATCATCTATGATATTTTTTATATATAACATAAATATATATTATAAATATGTATGTATGGAATAGCTATTCACACATCATCTATGTCTTTCTTCACACCCAGGGCCGACTCTAGGCATAGGCGGGTTAGGCCGCCGCCTAGGGCCCCCGATTAATTAGGGCCCCTTCCGGGAAAAAAAAATTTAGGTATAAAAAAAATAGGTTTAAAAAAAATTAGTTGTAAAAAAAAAGCCCCCCCAAAAAATTAGTTATGAAAAAAATTAGAGTTATCACTTAAAATTAGAGTTATCACTAAACCCAGCCCATTTACTTATTCTATTCTAACCCTAACTCTTGCATTTCTGTCGCCCACTTTCTTCTCTCACTCTTCTTCTCTTCCTCTCTTCTTCTCTCTCTCACACTACTCTCTTTCTCTACTAACCAAAGCAAGAATAAACCCTCTCTTATCCCCCCCCCCCCCCCCCCCCCCCAACCCCCCAAAACAGCAATTTAACCTCATCAAAATAAGGGTTAAAAATCTAGGGATTCAATTTCTTCAATTTCATAAAGTTAGGGCTTGATTGGAGATTGTTTGAAGCTTGTTTGTGTAAGTATATATTATTCAATGCTTTGTTACATTCCTACTATATAAAATTGTTTGTTTTACTACTAATATTTGTGTTGTATTTTTTTGTAGATTCCAATTTGTTATTTGGGTATTTACAAATTAAATAAAACTTGAGATTGCACTCAAATTGGTTACAAATCAGGTTCTATTGTTCCTCTTTAGCATTTTTCTGTAATATTATTTGTCAATATTGTTGAGAATCTTGTGATTTTGTGATTAATTTTTATTTTTACAAATTACACTTGTTGTTGTGTGAATATGTCTACTAGAAAATATCCCTCCGGTCACAAAAAAAGAAAAAGACAAAAACAAATTGAAGAAGAAACATCAAAACTAGCGGGTTCACTAAATAAATATTTTAATAAACAAAAAAAAAATAGATTTTGAACATCAAAATATAGAAGATTTAGATAATGAAAATGTTGTTGAACATCAAAATTTAGAAGAATTAGATAATGAACAATTAAAAAATGAACGTGTAGAAGCTTTACCACTAGATATTTATGATCCGGCTAATTGGAAAAATATTGATCAAAATTTGATAGACACAATGGTAAAAAAAAGGTACAATAAGAGATAATGATATTACTTTTCCTAAAGATATAGAAACTAGGCGTTTTTCTACTATAAAATACACTTTTTATTGGAAAAATTGAGAAAAACGTAATAGAAAATGGCTAGTGTACTCACGATCCGAGGATAAGGTTTTTTGCTTTTCTTGTAAGTTATTCAAAAAGAATGGAAATAAAACTCAATTAGCAAATGAAGGAGTAGATGATTGAAAAAATATAAGTATGCGACTTACGGGCCATGAAAATAGTAGTGACCATGTAGATAGTATGACACAATGGCGAGAATTAATATTAAGATTTCAAAAAAATGAAACAATTGACCAAAATATACAAGATCAAATTGATGGTGAAAGATAAAGATAGAGACAAATATTAACACGAATAATTGCGGTAGTGCAAGCTCTTGCTACAAATAACTTACCCTTTCGAGGTACTAATGAAAAGATTTATGAAAAGAAGAATGGGGTTTTTTTAAGTTTCATTGAAAAAATTGCCATATTTGATCATTTATTGAAAGAACATATTCCGCGTATTATAGATAAAGAAATTCATCATCATTATCTAGGTCACAACATTCAAAATGAGTTAATACTTTTATTAGCGGATGAGATAAAAAACAGTAATAATTCAAATAATTAAAGAATCAAAATATTTTTCGATTATTCTTGATTGTACTCCGGATATAAGTAAAGAAGAACAAATGTCTATCATAATACGTTGTGTTGATACTTCAAAAAGTCCAATAAAGATAAAAGAAATTTTTTTAGGATTTCTAAAGGTAGATGATACATCCGGTGAAGAGTTTTTTAATGAACTTGTAAAGTTTTTAACAAGTCACAATCTTAATATTAATGATATGAGAGGACAAGGATATGATAATGGTTCTAATATGAGATGAAAAAATAAAGGTGTACAAAATAGAGTATTACAAATTAATCCTAGGGCATTTTACACACCATGTGGTTGTCATAGTCTTAATCTTGCACTTGTTGATATGGTTAATTCATGTAGTCAAGGTAAAAAAATTTTTGGTCATGTAACAAATTTATATAATGCATTATCATCTTCTACAAAACGGTGGCAAGTTTTTGGTACTTTTGATTTTATTTTTGGTATGGTTATTTGGTACAATGTATTGATTGCGGTCAATAAAGTTCGCAAACTTTTACAAACATATGACATGGATATTGATGTTAGTTTGAATCTTTTAAAAGGACTTGTTTCTTATTTTGAAAATGAAAGAGAAAATGGATTTGAATCGGCGAAGATTGAAGCTATAGATATTGCTAAAGAAATGGAAATTAACCCGTATTTCGTGAAAAACATAATATTTATAGAAAAAAATATTTTGATGAGAATTCTAGTGATGGGATTAGACAATCATTGGAGGAATCATTTAGAGTAAATTAATTCTTATAAATAATCGATCAAGCGCTTATGTCAATTAGAACTAGATTTGAACAATTTAAAATATATGAGGAGACTTTTGGGTTTTTGTTTGATTTGAACAAGTTAGAAACTTTAGATGATAATATTTTAAATAGTTATTGTATTAAACTTGAAAATTATTTAACACATGACAATAGTTGTGATATTGATGGAAATCAATTGTTTTGTGAATTAAAATTTTTAATGAGGCTTTTACCTAAAGAAATTAAAAAGTCAATTGAGGTGTTAGAATATATTAAAAGAATATTTTTCCAAACGCTTGGATTGCCTATAGAATAATTTTGACAATACCCGTTACGATTGCCTCGGCCGAGAGAAGTTTTTCAAAATTAAAATTAATAAAATCTTACTTTCGCTCTACCATGTCACAAGAAAGATTAAATGGATTAGCCATGTTATCAATTGAAGAAGATTTGTTAACAACAATAAATTTTGATGATTTAATTGATAGTTTTGCATCGAAATATGCGAGAAGAACACATTTTCTTTAAAAAAAAATTAATATAAAGGGCCCCAAATTAATTGTTCGCCTAGGGCCCCTAAAATTTTAGAGACGGCTCTGTTCACACCCTTTGGATACTAAATGATAATTGTATCCTTAGGTTTATAAAATCTAATTGTCCACTTTTTTCACCCCCAACTAAAACAAATACATTTGAAAAAAAAACAAAAAATTATATTCTCAATAAAAAAATATTTTTCATAAATAAAAAAAAATGTTTTTAAACATAAAATTATATCTATTTTTTATTTATTAAAAAACTATTTATAAAACGTAAAATTTATTTTCTTAAGAAACTGTTTTCTTAAAAGAGTATTTTTTCTTATTTACAACTTTTATTTTTGGTTAAAAATGATTTTTTTGTGCTATTTTAAAAATAGACTTTTTGTTATTTAAAAAAAAATATGGTCAGCGACAACGGGATGTATAGGCGATTCAACCAATTATACAAACTGCTGATGCGGACCATTTTTTCTAATATGTTGGTCCGCATTAGCGGTATGTATAGGTGGTCGAACCCCCTATACATACCGCTGGCGCGGACCATTATTTTAAATAGTAAAAAGATTATTTCTAAAATAGTACAAAAAAAACAATTTTTGATCAAAAATAAAATTTTAAAAAAAAAACACTTTTTTAAGAAAACAATTTCTTAAGAATTTTTTTTAGGTTTTATAAACATTTATTTAATTAAAAAATATATATATATATATATATAATTTTCTTTTATAAACAGTTTCTTTTTTATATAAAGA
Organism: Sambucus nigra; assembly: GCA_949130495.1. Lineage (NCBI taxonomy): Eukaryota > Viridiplantae > Streptophyta > Magnoliopsida > Dipsacales > Adoxaceae > Sambucus > Sambucus nigra. The sequence continues at coordinate 322,253,962 of OX422214.1, read as the reverse complement.
AAGTTTTATTTATTGAAAATATAAATTTTTATTTTGTATAAAATTGTATTTGTTTTAGTTGGAGGTAAAAAAATTAGATATTTAAATTTTATAAATTTAAGAACACAATTATTATTTATTATTTAAAAAATATGGAAAAAGACATAAAAAGTGTTAAATTGTTATTCTCTTAGGGCTCATGTTACATATATGCATGCGGATATGACTAGCATTTGTCACTTCTGCTACGCAAAGCAAATGCTAAGTTTGAATTTGAAGAATGCATTAAATTCTATGCGGGGGGGGGGAGGGGCTTCGCTTGGTACGAAAATTAATTTAGAACTTTTGTAAAAAATTATTGTATAAAGATATTAAATAGTTAAAATGGGGTTATAAAAATTTAAACTTATTTTTAGAGATCAATTTTAGTTAGATTAGATTTTTGGGTAATTAAATCATTCTTTGTACAGTTTTTTTTATATAATTAAAGAAATGGGTCTTTAAAAAATTAAATTTATTTTAAAAATTAACATTTTTAATATACATAAAATATCTTTGAACATCTATAATATACATATATGACCCATACTCTAAAATAGCGCAGTGTCAATGCCTATTTGACACATTGTCAGGATCTATCATGATTTTAAGTACGAAATTTAATGTTTTATAAACAGTTTTTTTTATATAAAAAAAGTATTTTTTATTGAAAATAAAAAATTTTATTTTGTATAAAAAAAAATTTATTTTAATTGAAGGTAAAAAAATTAGATATTTCTATTTTATAAATTTAAGAGAATAATTATCATTTACTATTTAAAAAGTACTAAAAAAGACATAAAAAGTGTTATGTAGTTATTCTCTCAGCGCACATGTTACATATGCATGCGGATATGACTAGCATTTATCACTTCTGCTATGTAAAAGCAAATGCTAAGTTTGAATTTGGAGAATGCATTAAATGCTAAGTAGCTGAGAAGGGGACGTTAGAGACTTGACTGAGATTGCCGCATCTGAAAACAGTAAGCTGTACCCTTTCTTTAATTCGAAAATCTCTCTCTTTAGTCTGTACTGTTTTTCCAACCCATTTTCAGTCTCTGTTTTAAAACACCAGTCAAGGTTTCGCTTAAGCCCGTTAAGACTTGAGCTTTGAGAAAAATGGTTTCGCTTAAGCCCGTTAAGACTTGAGCTTTGAGAAAAGTGCACCGCCTACGTTTTATTACGCTTTATTCTTGATAAAAGGTTTAAGATACTCTTTTTTTTAAAAAAACAAAGAATTAGTTAATTATAGAGCATGAATATGAGAAAAATGACTACCAAACATATGGATATATTTTGAAAATTTAAGATATATACTATTTTATTATATTACTAGCCTTGAAATAATTAAAATAATAAAAAAAAGAAAAACGCCTCGCACCTTTTAAAACCTTGGTTTTAGTTAACATAGATGTTCACCTCTTAAGTCATAAGTCATGCAATACAAATAAAAATATTTAAAAATTAAAAGAATATCTGAAAACAGTAAGCTGTACCCTTGCACAAGCCATTTTTTTAAAATATTAAAAGAATATTTTTGAGTTGACTTTTTTATTGTGTTGTACTTAAACATTTCAAGGGATTGATATAAAAATATCAATTCAAAATAATTTTTTTTGTTATATAAAAAAAAACAGATCATGTGTCATATTTAGTTCGCAACGGATAAACAGTTTGTGAAATAACGTAACGGACAAACATATTAATTTAAAAAAACTCGGCAAAATTTCTCGTGGGAATACAACAATCGGCATTTGTATGGCCATAAAATGTTGACTTTCTCTTTGAGGAAAACCACATAATAGTATTTATAAATAGTTATACTATGGGACATATACCAAATAGTCCCTCGGACATTTTTTAATACCCATTTAGTTCAAACTTTTTTATTTTGCATCAAAAAGTCCTTTGCCACATATTTTGGAGAGGGAGTGCCGCTGACGCGGACCTCTAAAAATAAGAGGATATTGAGTGCTTGAGGGATTAAATGGGTTAAACTAAAAATATGTGTTCTTTTTAAAAAATATATATTTATAGTAGAGACTATTTAATAATTGACCCTTATACTATTCCCTTGGAACATTTTCACACCAGTATTTATTCTTCCTTTTTTTTTTAGAGTGAACACCAGTATTTACTTTTGACTGACTAGTATAGTAGGTGTAAGAAAGGAAATCGTTCTTCATAGGTGAGAATTTTAGGGGCATTTACGACTAGGTGCCAAATGTAAAATAAATTCAAAGAAACGCAGTTTTACGATGTTAAGCTTTGTCTTGAGGACACAAAACTAATAGTCTAAAATTTATTCCTTCATATTTTTTCTTTCTCTCAAATTTTCTTCCATTTTCCTATATTTTCTACCTAACTAGATGACTAAAATTAGCTACTTTTTTTTTTTAACTACTTAGTTCTTCCTTTCCTGCCGTAACAGTGCAAAACCATATTTATTGCACTTGCATTGACAAATATGTATGCCCACATGGCTAACATTTATCACTCTTGTTATCTAAAGCAAATCAAAGGAGAAAAAACATAATAAACTGTTCAAGCGAGTAGACTATTTAAGTAAGGGATCAAATACTAAAAAATCAATCAAATATTTTTTAATACACACTTACTCTAAGGCTTTTATTTTGTATCAAAAAGTTTCTTATTCTCTTATTTTTAAAGATCCGCGCCAGCGGCACGGAAAAATCTTTTTGACATGATGAAGGATTTCTTGGTGCAAAATAAAAAGACTTAAACTAAACGTGTATAAAAAAAAATTTAAAAAACTATTTGATATATGCGCCTTTATTAAATCGTAGTAAGTTTGAATTTAGATAATGCATGAAATGGAAAGTAGGAAGACCACCTACACCCAACTACATTACCGCCCATATCTTATCTTCAATGGCTCGCTATTTCTCAGTCTCAGCCTATAAATAGGGATTAAAACACACTTGCTTCCTCATCCTTCTTTTAGAATTAATTCTGAAACCCAATGAGGTTCACTAATATGGGTTCCAAGGCCATTATTTTGCTTGTCCTTTTAGTGGCTACTCTTCAAATGGCTTCAGAAGTGGACGCTAGAGATTTGACTGAGATTGCCACATCCAAAAACAGTGAGCTTTACGCTTGATTTAATTTGAAAAGTTCTCTCTTTAGTCTGTGACTCTTTGTCCAACCATCTTTCACTAAAATATATCTTCAATTCTTACATCATATGTCATTCAATTATATATCGTACTGATCTTGTGCGGACAAGTGCATATTTTAAAAGTGCGAATCAGACATGTGTCACGTGACGGTGAGCGCAGAGAAAAAAGAGAGTGATATATACAGTCTTGCTCTTGTGCGGACAAATCTGCATTTTAAGAGTGCGAACCGGACATGTGTCACCTGACGGTGAGCGCAGAGAAAAGAGAGAGTATGCCTATAATTTATGCGATAATTTCTAGACGCATTGTTAGGTGACATATGTACGATCCGCATTCTTAAAATGTGGATTAGTCCACATAAAAGCGTTATATATATATATATATATATATATATATATATATAGAGAGAGAGAGAGAGAGAGAGAGAGCAAAACTTTTGTACATCATACTTCTTACATCACTCGTACATCTTACCTTATTTAAGGTTTAAAAAAACTACTTTTTCCAATTTTTCTATTTTACACATACAATTAATCTTTCAATCAACACTTGTTCAAAATATTGGGTCAAAAAATAATTTATAATTATTTTTTAAAAATTAAACAAAAAAGGGCTCAAAATCCGTTTGCATTACCAGAATTTTCTACATTTTTAAAAAATAACTAGAAATGTATTTTGACTTAATTTTTTGAATATGTGTTGATTGAAAGGTTATTCTAATTAAAAAATAAAAAAATTCAAAAAAAAAGTGCCTTTTGCCCTTGAAGTAAGTTTGATGTATGGTGTGATATATAGATTGTGATGTCAGAAATCCTTCCTCTATAGAGTAAGGCTGAGGAACAATATTTAAGGTTCAATTTATGACATTATATTTAAAAAATAATAAAAAGTATTTTTTAAGCTGATTCTTTATATGATGTTAAAATATTTCAGAGAACCTAAAAAAATCAACTGAAAATAATTTTTTTTGCTATTTAAACATAATTAGATGAAAATATATCAATTTTAAGGAGTTTTAACCTGACATAATTTGATTAATTTTTTGAAAATAGCCAAAAAGAAATCATTTTAAGCTGGAATTTTTTTGGCAATTTATTTAAATAGTTAAAATTCACATAAAAAAACTAGGTTAAAAAAAATATTTTGGGGCATAGTTCCTAGCACTGTCCTTAAATAGTGTTTGCATGAGACTTTTCGTCTCTCTCTCTCTCTCTCTCTCTCTCTCTCTCTCTCTATATATATATATATATATATATATATATATATATATATATATATATATATAGTCATGCTCTTGTGCAGGCTAGTTCGCATTTTAAGAGTGCGGACCGACTTGTGTCACCTGACGGTGAGCACAAAAAAGAGAGAGATTGTGCCTATAATTTAGCCGATAATTTCTAAGCGCACCGTCAGGTGACACATGTCTGGTCCACATTCTTAAAATGCGGACTAGTCCACACAAGAGCATTATTATATATATATAGTACTTTTTAACTTACGTAAATAAAAGTACTTACATATCATACACATATAAAGAATAATAAAAATATAGTTTTTTATCCAAACATGGTACGGATTAGTGAGGACATTATCCACCAAAGTTTAATCAAACAATTCAACCATTTAATAGGCCCTCAAAGGAGAATGCATAAAACTTTCCAAATCTATCAAATATTGTGTATTGATTTAAAAGTATTTTGAAGGTGGACTTTGTGATATTTTTTTTGGTAGAATGATTGTTTTGACCTTAGCCTTAAATTTGAAATTAGATACTACGAATTTATATAGCCCCTAAGGAATGGCACTCACATTTTTTTCCAATCGTGATTGGCTTGGTGATGCCATATATTTGAGGAATGTCAGGACTAAATAACCCGTTTAAAATTAATTACCCCATCTACATGAAATTTAGCGTCATTATGTGCATGTAAATTATTTATATACAATAATGACTTAAATATATAAAGTAGTTAAGATCAAATTTTTTTAGTCGTGATCTAAATATATGCATGTTTAAAATGGGAATTCTAATTTCATTCAAAAATAAAGTTGTAAATTTTAATTTGAGGCAGGGAATATGTTTCCAATGTCATAAACTTAAAAAAAATGTGAGAAATGGCAAAAATAAGCCTTATATATGAAATAATATATTTATGATCTTTCTGTACCAAAAATATATATATTGAGTAAAATACTGGGGCGTAAACTTAAAATTTCACAAACAATGAGGATTAACTGTAAACGAACCTTTGTTTTAGTAGCTAATGCTAACTAACCCGCATTTATATGACATATTCAAGGAAAATATTTCGAAATACGTAAAAATCACTTTATTTTTTTTACCGATAGTTCAAGAAGTTATTCATAGTAAGTGGAGTAACATTAGTGTGGGCTATTGTCTTAGAAATAAATTATTATTATTTATGAAATTATTTTAAATTTTGAAAATAACAACATTCGATCACATGTGCAGCGGAAGAAATTACGGAAGGGTATGGTGGTGGTGGTAACTATGGCGGTGGCGGTGGTGGTAACTATAGAGGTGGTGGTAACTATGGAGGTGGTGGTCGCAATTATGGTGGTGGTGGTCGTGGTAATTATGGTGGTGGACGTGGAAATTATGGAGGAGGTGGACGTGGTAATTACGGAGGAGGAGGCAGAGGAGGCTGCTACTATGGGTGTTGTGGTGGTCGTGGAGGTCGCAGGTGTTGTCTTAATGCTGCAGAAGCTAAAGCTTTTTTTGAAAATGAAGCCAAGCCTTAAATCTTGAGCAAACATATGTTACCAGTCATAATAATATTCATTTATTCATGTAGTTATATAAATAATAATATATATATATATATAATATAGTGTAATGATCCCATTTTTGTATGCCAATATATATAATCATTTCTACAATTTCGTCTTATTTACTATTTGAAAATATTATAATATTACAAATGAGATATTCTCGATTCTTAATATGACAAAGTCCGTTTTTAAATTTGAAGAATCAACAGTAAAATAGGTCAAATTGAAGTTTTATGGAACAACCTAAGCTAAGTGATAAGTTTTGGGGTAGAAAATTAAATTTTATGAAACTTCAGGGACTTGGTTTTAATAAAGAAAGTTTCAGGGACCAAAATGAAAAATAAAAAGGGGATTTTTGTAAATAAAATATTTTCAAGGACCTAAAAGAAATATTGAAACTATATGGTGTTAAATTACCAAAATGCCCTTTAGGTGCAAAATAACCCTTATACCCTTAATACATTTCCACCTTATGCTCGACGCCTCATGATTGGTTTTGACACCTCCACCGTACACGTTTCGTCATTAGAGGATAAGCCAAAACACGTGTCGTCGTTAGAGGAGAAGCTAAAACACGTGTCGCAGTCCAGTGAAATAAGACTGCAAGATGCCTCCGTTACGCGACACGTCAACGCTGACTCCCATTATAAAAGCTTCGTCATCATGGACACGTGTCAATGCCGTGATATCTTTGGAAAACTATAAATAGGGCCTTTGGGGATCATTTGAAACTCACACCAATTCCTTGAGAATTATAGAAAGAAATAGTGAGAGAAAGTGTGAGAAAGTTTAAGAAGAAGTTCTTAAGGATATTCATCTTAAGGCAATCTTAATGTTATAATGCATCTTTATAGTTTTAATTTATTATTTTATAGCTTTACTTAGTAGTTATGCTGGTAAAATACAATAAAGAATTCACTAATCAAAACTTAAAATTTAGAACAAATCCAAGTTGATTTTATAAACTTGTTTGAAATTATACGATTTTAAAAATGATTCTTTTTAAAGAAATTGCTCGTTATTATGGAATCCCATTTAAGTAATTCCAAAGTCAGGCCCGGTGAAGTTCTGTCTAGATGAGATGGTATTTAAGTGGTGCCCCTATGACCCTCCATCTCCACTGGGAATAAATTCGGAAATGTTCTCTCTAGATGAGATGGTATTTAAGTGGTGCCCCTGTGACCCTCCATCTCTACTGGGAACCGACTGATGAGGAAAGACTATGAATTGAATTCTTCAATTACGATCAATGAGTTTTAAAAGTTGACAAATGGGGATTCAGTAATCCTTTAAAAGAGGGAGTTATTATTAAAGTATAGTATAAACTGGACCTTAGAATGTGTACTTAAATCTTTATCAGATTAACGTGTGATCGAAGAGTCAATACTAGTAAATTTGACCTCCATTTTGGGTGAGTACTCTGACATTCCTTGTGTATTTTAATTATATGATATTATGCAAACTATATATATTTTATGAACTGCTTTTATTCTCAAAATTCATGTGATACCGATGATTGATTCATTTGTGATATGTTTATATTTGTCCATATAAACATACCGATTAAAATGATTATTAAAAAGGATATTGAATATTGAAAATCTGATTCGGCCTAAGGGACCTCTTTACTGACTGACCTTCCCAGCTGGGTTATCGATTGTGTGCCTTAAATAAGGCATTGTGACGAACATGTTCGATTGACCCTCAACTATCGGGGTATAATACGATAGAAGAATACGGTATTAGAGTGTACTTGGCCATCAAAATGATATTATTGAAAGAAAACGATATCACATTTGATTTGTTGCATTCGTCTTATTCTGAGCTATCCAATTGTGATATATATACTTTCATTTCAAAATATATATCTATTTACTGCAAGTTCCTATCCATATATGTATATGCCTTCTCTTTTGACTTGAATAGGTATCTATTTTCTAAAAACCCTGGAATGTCTGGAGATTGAACCTCATTCGGCTTTTTGCTGATGTTGTATAAATAAACATTTTTCAGGAAACGTTTAGTCTCACGGACGGAACGAAAATTGACTATTTTGAAGATTTAGCTTTTAGAGCACTTTTTGTAAAATGTTTATTTAGAGCATGTCTGGCTCTCTCGTAATAAGGTTTAAATTTTCTCTTAAGTTGTAACTCGTTGTTACTTTTAATATATATGAAGTTTCCTTTAGAAAGATCTGATGACGTAATTCCTTTACTTTCAGTATTTTACGATTCATAACCATGTGATAATATTTCTGTTGCATTTATTTAAGGAAACAATTAAATCGGAATATTTATTGCCTTGGTGGCATGTCAAGACACTCGTTCCCTAATACTATTTTTGGTCGGGGTTGTGACAGAGGTGGTATCAGAGCATAGGTTATGAACCCGTAGACTACTGAACATAAGTTTCGAATGTTATAGATTTTAAGTTTCCATACATAGGATACAGGATTAAATATCCGACTTATGTGATAACCCTCCTCATGTATTAAAATATATATAATTATTTATATATCATTGTTCTTCTAAATTGCAATCTTGGGCTAGTATAATACATCTTAAGTTTGGCCATGACTGTAGAAAATGACTAAGGCAAGATCAACTCCAGGAACTAGTGGTTCGAGTATGGAAGGACTCGAAGGTGCATACAAGGCAATTGAAAGTCTAGCAAGAATTGTGGAGCATCAGGTGAATAATGGAGCACCAAGGAATCTTGAACTAAGTAGTTGTACTATTGAACAGTTCAAGAAGTTGAATCCGCCAACTTTTAAAGGTACTCCTAACCCTGCTGACGCAGAAAATTGGGTGATGCAAATGGAAAAGATGTTCGATGTTCTTAAGTGTATAGATGAACAATGGGTTTCATTTGGAACATTCATGTTAGAAGGTGAAGCCGAGCATTGGTGGAGAATGACTAAAAGAATATACGGGGAAAGGAATAATCCCATAGGTTGGAATGACTTCTTAGTGACCTTCTACGAGAAATACTTTCCCGAAACGGTGCAAGACCAAAAAGCAGTTGACTTCATGAGTATGGTTCAAGGAAATATGACGGTTAGTCAATACAAGGAAAAGTTTATTGAGTTATCCCATTTTTTACCTCATGTTGTGATAACCGATGTTTTAAGAGCCAAGAAGTTTGAACGTGGGTTAAGGTTAAATATTCGTAGCCGAGTTTCCATCCTGAAGTTGACATCATATAATGACGTGGTGGCTAGGGCAACAATAGCTGAGAAGGATAGTGAAGAATATAATCAGGTTAAAGAGGGGAAGAGGAAGTTTGGAGAACAAAGAGGAAGGAACCCCAATAACAAACCCTTTAGGACTATAGCTAAAATAAGATAACCTTTAGTAAACAAACCCTTTAATGTTGATAAATGCCAACGCTGTGGTAATATTCATAGAGGGCGACCATGTTACTTGGAGACGGGAAGTTGCTTTGGGAGTGGCTAAAAGGGACATAAAATGCGAGATTGTCCTAACAAAGGGAAGGCGGCAATAAAGACTTCTAATGATAATAAGGGTCAGGGAAGACAGGGTAGAGTTTTTAATATTTTAGATGCAAAGGCTTCTAATGCAGTAGTGTCAGGTACACTTTCTATTTATGCATAACCTTTTCAAGTTTTAATGGATCCTGGTTCTACCCATTCATTTGTGTCTGTACATTTTGTTAATCGCTTTCCTAATATTACTGAACCCTTGAATCATAGCATACACGTTTCTACTCCTTCAGGTGAGTTATTGATGGGGACATTAGTGTATAAGTCATGCCCTATAAATGCCAATAGTCATAAGCTATTCACTGATTTAATAGTTTTAGACATAAGAGATTTTGAATTCATTTTGGGTATGGATTGGTTAGCATCATTTCATGCTCGGATGGATTGTTTTGAGAAGAGAGTTATTTTCCAAATTCCTAACCAACCAAAATTCAGTTTTGAAAGAACTAGCATCTTATCTCCCATGCGTATTATCTCTGCAATGCAAGCTTGTAGTTTTCTTAAGAAAGGATGTCAAGGATTCATTTCCAGTGTTATTGATTTGCAAACAAAAGAGCCTAGTTTAGAAGATATTCCTATAGCTAAGCTTTTTCAGATGTTTTTCCAGATGATTTGCCAAGTCTACCTCCTAGTAGAGAAGTAGAATTTACTATTGACCTTGTTCCTGGAACTACACCAATATCAAAACCACCTTATCGCATGGCACCTTTAGAATTAAGGAAATTAAAAGTTCAATTACAAGATCTGTTAGACAAGGGTTTTATTAGACCTAGTATATCCCCTTGGGGTGCTCCAGTGTTATTTATTAAAAAGAAGGATGGGACGATGAGGTTATGTATATATTATCGTGAACTAAATAAGGTGAGCATTAAGAATAAATACCCCTTACCTCGTATAGATGATTTGTTTGACCAACTGCAAGGTGCGCAAGTATTTTCGAAGATTGACTTTAGGTCAGGATATCACCAATTGAAGATTAAGGAAGAGGATATTTCGAAATCAACTTTCCGTACTAGATATGGTCACTATGAATTTCTTGTGATGCCATTTAGATTAACTAATGCACCAGCCGCTTTTATGGATATGATGAATAGAGTGTTTAGGAAATATCTGGATCAGTGTGTGGTTGTTTTCATTGATGACATCCTTATTTATTCCAAAGGTATTGAAGAACACGAGAAGTATTTGGAGATAGTATTACAAATCCTTAGGAAAGAGAAATTATATGCGAAATTAAAGAAGTGTGAATTTTGGTTGCCTAGTGTTTCTTTTCTAGGACATGTCATATCCAAGGAGGGAGTGTCGGTTGATCCTCAAAAGATCGAGGCTATACTAGATTGGCCAAGACCAACTAATGTGACGGAGATTTGTAGTTTCCTAGGGTTAGCAGGTTATTATCGAAGATTTGTTGAAGGATTTTCTAGTATTGCCAAACCTCTGTCTAGGTTAACACAAAAGACGGTGAAATATGAATGGTGTGAGGAAGTTGAGAATAGTTTTCGAGAACTTAAGAATCGATTAGTAACTACCCCAATTTTGACTATTCCTTCCAGTACAAGAGGATTTGTGATTTATAGTGATTCTTCTAAAAATGGTTTGGGATGTGTGCTAATGCAAAATGGAAAAGTAGTAGCTTATGCCTCGAGACAGTTAAAACCCCATGAGCAAAATTATCCAACCCATGACTTAGAATTAGCAGCGGTAATTTTTGCTCTTAAGATTTGGAGACATTATTTGTATGGTGAGACTTGTGAGATTTATACCGATCATAAGAGTTTGAAATATATCTTTACTCAGAAGGAATTGAATATGAGACAAAGGAGGTGGTTAGAATTGATGAAGGATTATGATGTAAATATTCACTATCACCCGGGGAAAGCTAATGTAGTTACCGACGCTTTGAGTAGAAAGTCTACACCAAATTTAGCATGTCTTATTACCATCCAGGAAGCTCTATTGAAAGATTTGAGAAGTATGGAAATAGATGTACGTATTTATGGCGAAGGAGGAATAATCGCAAACTTACAAATACAACCCACATTGATGGAAAGAATTAAAGTTGCACAAGTAAATGACCCACAACTGAAGAAGATTAAAGAAGAGGTTATTGAAGGGAAGAGAATTGAATTTGTGATACGAGATAATATATTAAGGTTTGGAAATAGAGTGTGTATACCGAGTGATGCCCAACTAAAGAGGCAGATTTTGGAGGAAGGTCATTACTCGAGATTCACAGTTCATCCCGGAAATACCAAGATGTATAGAGATCTCCGAGAAGTGTTTTAGTGGAATAACATGAAAAGGGAGATAACAGAGTTTGTATCTCAGTGTTTGATCTGTCAACAAGTAAAAGCTGAACGTCAGAAGCCATCAGGATTATTACAACCTTTACCTATCCCTGAGTAAAAATGGGAACATATTACCATGGATTTTGTGACAGGGCTACCAAGGAGTTCCAATGGTAATGATTCCATTTGGGTAATTATTGATAGGTTAACTAAATCTGCTCATTTTCTTGCCATTAAGATTACCTATTCCTTAGAAAAGTTAGCTAAATTGTATATACGAGAAATTATTAAGCTTCATGGAACCCCAGTTTCAATTGTTTCTGATCGTGACCCTAGATTCGTGTTTCGCTTTTGGAAAAGCCTACAAGTAGACATGGGAACAAAACTGAATTTCAGCACCGCTTTTCATCCTCAAACAGACGAACAATTTGATAAAACCATCCAAACCTTAAAGGATATGCTTAGGGCATGTGTACTTGATTTAAAGGAGAATTGGGACGATCATTTACCGTTAGTGGAATTTGCATATAATAATAGCTATCAAGCAAGTATTCAAATGGCTCCGTATGAAGCACTCTATGGTAGAAGGTGTCGTTCTCCTGCATGTTGGGAAGAAGTTGGTGAAAGAAAATTATTGGGACCAGAATTTATTCAGGTCACAATAGAGAAAGTGAAATTGATATAAGACCGACTTCAAATCGCTCAAAGTCGTTAAAAGAGTTATGTTGACAATCTACACCGACCGTTAGAATTCCAAAGAGGAGACTATGTTTTCTTACGAGTATCACCGACGAATGGAGTAATCCGATTTGGGAAGAAAGGAAAGTTAAGTCCATGATATATAGGGCCTTTTGAAATCCTTGAAAGGGTAGGTGTTGTTGCGTATAGAATAGCCTTACACCCTAAACTCTCGAGTGTGCATAATGTGTTTCATGTTTCAATGATGAAGAAATACATCCCTGATCCAGCACATATCTTAAGTCACGAGTCTCTTCAAGTTAGAGAAAATTTGACATACATTGAGCATCCATTGGAAATCTTGGACTGTAAAGATCAAATATTACGAACCAAGGTTATTCCACTAGTCAAAGTATTATGGCGGAATCATTCTGTTGAAGAAGAAACATGGGAGCGGGAAGATGAAATAAAAGAGCGATATCAATACCTTTTTGGAAATTAATGTAAGTAAAGTTTGGGGACCAAACTTTTTATAAAGAGGGTAGGATGTAATTACCCCATTTTTGTATGCCAATATATATAATCATTTCTACATTTTCGTCTTACTTACTATTTGAAAATGTTATAATATTACAAATGTGATATTCTCGATTCTTAATACGACAAAGCCCTTTTTTAAATTTGAAGAATCAACAGTAAATTAGGTCAAATTGAAGTTTTATGGAACATCCTAAGCTAAGTGATAAGTTTTGGGGTAGAAAATATAATTTTATGAAACTTTAGGGACTTAGTTTTAAAAAAGAAAGTTTCAGGGACCAAAATGAAAAATAAAAAGGGGATTTTTGTAAATAAAATATTTTCAAGGACCTAAAAGAAATATTGAAACTATATGGTGTTAAATTACCAAAATGCCCTTTAGGTGCAAAATAACCCTTATACCCTTAATACATTTCCACCTTATGCTCGACGCCTCATGATTGGTTTTGACACCTCCACCGTACACGTTTCGTCATTAGAGGATAAGCCAAAACACGTGTCGTCGTTAGAGGAGAAGCTAAAACACGTGTCGCAGTCCAGTGAAATAAGACTGCAAGATGCCTCCGTTACGCGACACGTCAACGCTGACTCCCATTATAAAAGCTTCGTCATCATGGACACGTGTCAATGCCGTGATATCTTTGGAAAACTATAAATAGGGCCTTTGGGGATCATTTGAAACTCACACCAATTCCTTGAGAATTATAGAAAGAAATAGTGAGAGAAAGTGTGAGAAAGTTTAAGAAGAAGTTCTTAAGGATATTCATCTTAAGGCAATCTTAATGTTATAATGCATCTTTATAGTTTTAATTTATTATTTTATAGCTTTACTTAGTAGTTATGCTGGTAAAATACAATAAAGAATTCACTAATCAAAACTTAAAATTTAGAACAAATCCAAGTTGATTTTATAAACTTGTTTGAAATTATACGATTTTAAAAATGATTCTTTTTAAAGAAATTGCTCGTTATTATGGAATCCCATTTAAGTAATTCCAAAGTCAGGCCCGGTGAAGTTCTGTCTAGATGAGATGGTATTTAAGTGGTGCCCCTATGACCCTCCATCTCCACTGGGAATAAATTCGGAAATGTTCTCTCTAGATGAGATGGTATTTAAGTGGTGCCCCTGTGACCCTCCATCTCTACTGGGAACCGACTGATGAGGAAAGACTATGAATTGAATTCTTCAATTACGATCAATGAGTTTTAAAAGTTGACAAATGGGGATTCAGTAATCCTTTAAAAGAGGGAGTTATTATTAAAGTATAGTATAAACTGGACCTTAGAATGTGTACTTAAATCTTTATCAGATTAACGTGTGATCGAAGAGTCAATACTAGTAAATTTGACCTCCATTTTGGGTGAGTACTCTGACATTCCTTGTGTATTTTAATTATATGATATTATGCAAACTATATATATTTTATGAACTGCTTTTATTCTCAAAATTCATGTGATACCGATGATTGATTCATTTGTGATATGTTTATATTTGTCCATATAAACATACCGATTAAAATGATTATTAAAAAGGATATTGAATATTGAAAATCTGATTCGGCCTAAGGGACCTCTTTACTGACTGACCTTCCCAGCTGGGTTATCGATTGTGTGCCTTAAATAAGGCATTGTGACGAACATGTTCGATTGACCCTCAACTATCGGGGTATAATACGATAGAAGAATACGGTATTAGAGTGTACTTGGCCATCAAAATGATATTATTGAAAGAAAACGATATCACATTTGATTTGTTGCATTCGTCTTATTCTGAGCTATCCAATTGTGATATATATACTTTCATTTCAAAATATATATCTATTTACTGCAAGTTCCTATCCATATATGTATATGCCTTCTCTTTTGACTTGAATAGGTATCTATTTTCTAAAAACCCTGGAATGTCTGGAGATTGAACCTCATTCGGCTTTTTGCTGATGTTGTATAAATAAACATTTTTCAGGAAACGTTTAGTCTCACGGACGGAACGAAAATTGACTATTTTGAAGATTTAGCTTTTAGAGCACTTTTTGTAAAATGTTTATTTAGAGCATGTCTGGCTCTCTCGTAATAAGGTTTAAATTTTCTCTTAAGTTGTAACTCGTTGTTACTTTTAATATATATGAAGTTTCCTTTAGAAAGATCTGATGACGTAATTCCTTTACTTTCAGTATTTTACGATTCATAACCATGTGATAATATTTCTGTTGCATTTATTTAAGGAAACAATTAAATCGGAATATTTATTGCCTTGGTGGCATGTCAAGACACTCGTTCCCTAATACTATTTTTGGTCGGGGTTGTGACAGAGGTGGTATCAGAGCATAGGTTATGAACCCGTAGACTACTGAACATAAGTTTCGAATGTTATAGATTTTAAGTTTCCATACATAGGATACAGGATTAAATATCCGACTTATGTGATAACCCTCCTCATGTATTAAAATATATATAATTATTTATATATCATTGTTCTTCTAAATTGCAATCTTGGGCTAGTATAATACATCTTAAGTTTGGCCATGACTGTAGAAAATGACTAAGGCAAGATCAACTCCAGGAACTAGTGGTTCGAGTATGGAAGGACTCGAAGGTGCATACAAGGCAATTGAAAGTCTAGCAAGAATTGTGGAGCATCAGGTGAATAATGGAGCACCAAGGAATCTTGAACTAAGTAGTTGTACTATTGAACAGTTCAAGAAGTTGAATCCGCCAACTTTTAAAGGTACTCCTAACCCTGCTGACGCAGAAAATTGGGTGATGCAAATGGAAAAGATGTTCGATGTTCTTAAGTGTATAGATGAACAATGGGTTTCATTTGGAACATTCATGTTAGAAGGTGAAGCCGAGCATTGGTGGAGAATGACTAAAAGAATATACGGGGAAAGGAATAATCCCATAGGTTGGAATGACTTCTTAGTGACCTTCTACGAGAAATACTTTCCCGAAACGGTGCAAGACCAAAAAGCAGTTGACTTCATGAGTATGGTTCAAGGAAATATGACGGTTAGTCAATACAAGGAAAAGTTTATTGAGTTATCCCATTTTTTACCTCATGTTGTGATAACCGATGTTTTAAGAGCCAAGAAGTTTGAACGTGGGTTAAGGTTAAATATTCGTAGCCGAGTTTCCATCCTGAAGTTGACATCATATAATGACGTGGTGGCTAGGGCAACAATAGCTGAGAAGGATAGTGAAGAATATAATCAGGTTAAAGAGGGGAAGAGGAAGTTTGGAGAACAAAGAGGAAGGAACCCCAATAACAAACCCTTTAGGACTATAGCTAAAATAAGATAACCTTTAGTAAACAAACCCTTTAATGTTGATAAATGCCAACGCTGTGGTAATATTCATAGAGGGCGACCATGTTACTTGGAGACGGGAAGTTGCTTTGGGAGTGGCTAAAAGGGACATAAAATGCGAGATTGTCCTAACAAAGGGAAGGCGGCAATAAAGACTTCTAATGATAATAAGGGTCAGGGAAGACAGGGTAGAGTTTTTAATATTTTAGATGCAAAGGCTTCTAATGCAGTAGTGTCAGGTACACTTTCTATTTATGCATAACCTTTTCAAGTTTTAATGGATCCTGGTTCTACCCATTCATTTGTGTCTGTACATTTTGTTAATCGCTTTCCTAATATTACTGAACCCTTGAATCATAGCATACACGTTTCTACTCCTTCAGGTGAGTTATTGATGGGGACATTAGTGTATAAGTCATGCCCTATAAATGCCAATAGTCATAAGCTATTCACTGATTTAATAGTTTTAGACATAAGAGATTTTGAATTCATTTTGGGTATGGATTGGTTAGCATCATTTCATGCTCGGATGGATTGTTTTGAGAAGAGAGTTATTTTCCAAATTCCTAACCAACCAAAATTCAGTTTTGAAAGAACTAGCATCTTATCTCCCATGCGTATTATCTCTGCAATGCAAGCTTGTAGTTTTCTTAAGAAAGGATGTCAAGGATTCATTTCCAGTGTTATTGATTTGCAAACAAAAGAGCCTAGTTTAGAAGATATTCCTATAGCTAAGCTTTTTCAGATGTTTTTCCAGATGATTTGCCAAGTCTACCTCCTAGTAGAGAAGTAGAATTTACTATTGACCTTGTTCCTGGAACTACACCAATATCAAAACCACCTTATCGCATGGCACCTTTAGAATTAAGGAAATTAAAAGTTCAATTACAAGATCTGTTAGACAAGGGTTTTATTAGACCTAGTATATCCCCTTGGGGTGCTCCAGTGTTATTTATTAAAAAGAAGGATGGGACGATGAGGTTATGTATATATTATCGTGAACTAAATAAGGTGAGCATTAAGAATAAATACCCCTTACCTCGTATAGATGATTTGTTTGACCAACTGCAAGGTGCGCAAGTATTTTCGAAGATTGACTTTAGGTCAGGATATCACCAATTGAAGATTAAGGAAGAGGATATTTCGAAATCAACTTTCCGTACTAGATATGGTCACTATGAATTTCTTGTGATGCCATTTAGATTAACTAATGCACCAGCCGCTTTTATGGATATGATGAATAGAGTGTTTAGGAAATATCTGGATCAGTGTGTGGTTGTTTTCATTGATGACATCCTTATTTATTCCAAAGGTATTGAAGAACACGAGAAGTATTTGGAGATAGTATTACAAATCCTTAGGAAAGAGAAATTATATGCGAAATTAAAGAAGTGTGAATTTTGGTTGCCTAGTGTTTCTTTTCTAGGACATGTCATATCCAAGGAGGGAGTGTCGGTTGATCCTCAAAAGATCGAGGCTATACTAGATTGGCCAAGACCAACTAATGTGACGGAGATTTGTAGTTTCCTAGGGTTAGCAGGTTATTATCGAAGATTTGTTGAAGGATTTTCTAGTATTGCCAAACCTCTGTCTAGGTTAACACAAAAGACGGTGAAATATGAATGGTGTGAGGAAGTTGAGAATAGTTTTCGAGAACTTAAGAATCGATTAGTAACTACCCCAATTTTGACTATTCCTTCCAGTACAAGAGGATTTGTGATTTATAGTGATTCTTCTAAAAATGGTTTGGGATGTGTGCTAATGCAAAATGGAAAAGTAGTAGCTTATGCCTCGAGACAGTTAAAACCCCATGAGCAAAATTATCCAACCCATGACTTAGAATTAGCAGCGGTAATTTTTGCTCTTAAGATTTGGAGACATTATTTGTATGGTGAGACTTGTGAGATTTATACCGATCATAAGAGTTTGAAATATATCTTTACTCAGAAGGAATTGAATATGAGACAAAGGAGGTGGTTAGAATTGATGAAGGATTATGATGTAAATATTCACTATCACCCGGGGAAAGCTAATGTAGTTACCGACGCTTTGAGTAGAAAGTCTACACCAAATTTAGCATGTCTTATTACCATCCAGGAAGCTCTATTGAAAGATTTGAGAAGTATGGAAATAGATGTACGTATTTATGGCGAAGGAGGAATAATCGCAAACTTACAAATACAACCCACATTGATGGAAAGAATTAAAGTTGCACAAGTAAATGACCCACAACTGAAGAAGATTAAAGAAGAGGTTATTGAAGGGAAGAGAATTGAATTTGTGATACGAGATAATATATTAAGGTTTGGAAATAGAGTGTGTATACCGAGTGATGCCCAACTAAAGAGGCAGATTTTGGAGGAAGGTCATTACTCGAGATTCACAGTTCATCCCGGAAATACCAAGATGTATAGAGATCTCCGAGAAGTGTTTTAGTGGAATAACATGAAAAGGGAGATAACAGAGTTTGTATCTCAGTGTTTGATCTGTCAACAAGTAAAAGCTGAACGTCAGAAGCCATCAGGATTATTACAACCTTTACCTATCCCTGAGTAAAAATGGGAACATATTACCATGGATTTTGTGACAGGGCTACCAAGGAGTTCCAATGGTAATGATTCCATTTGGGTAATTATTGATAGGTTAACTAAATCTGCTCATTTTCTTGCCATTAAGATTACCTATTCCTTAGAAAAGTTAGCTAAATTGTATATACGAGAAATTATTAAGCTTCATGGAACCCCAGTTTCAATTGTTTCTGATCGTGACCCTAGATTCGTGTTTCGCTTTTGGAAAAGCCTACAAGTAGACATGGGAACAAAACTGAATTTCAGCACCGCTTTTCATCCTCAAACAGACGAACAATTTGATAAAACCATCCAAACCTTAAAGGATATGCTTAGGGCATGTGTACTTGATTTAAAGGAGAATTGGGACGATCATTTACCGTTAGTGGAATTTGCATATAATAATAGCTATCAAGCAAGTATTCAAATGGCTCCGTATGAAGCACTCTATGGTAGAAGGTGTCGTTCTCCTGCATGTTGGGAAGAAGTTGGTGAAAGAAAATTATTGGGACCAGAATTTATTCAGGTCACAATAGAGAAAGTGAAATTGATATAAGACCGACTTCAAATCGCTCAAAGTCGTTAAAAGAGTTATGTTGACAATCTACACCGACCGTTAGAATTCCAAAGAGGAGACTATGTTTTCTTACGAGTATCACCGACGAATGGAGTAATCCGATTTGGGAAGAAAGGAAAGTTAAGTCCATGATATATAGGGCC
This sequence comes from Sambucus nigra, assembly GCA_949130495.1. NCBI lineage: Eukaryota > Viridiplantae > Streptophyta > Magnoliopsida > Dipsacales > Adoxaceae > Sambucus > Sambucus nigra. The sequence goes on along the minus strand of OX422214.1, from coordinate 322,234,417 downwards.
TTTTGAAATCCTTGAAAGGGTAGGTGTTGTTGCGTATAGAATAGCCTTACACCCTAAACTCTCGAGTGTGCATAATGTGTTTCATGTTTCAATGATGAAGAAATACATCCCTGATCCAGCACATATCTTAAGTCACGAGTCTCTTCAAGTTAGAGAAAATTTGACATACATTGAGCATCCATTGGAAATCTTGGACTGTAAAGATCAAATATTACGAACCAAGGTTATTCCACTAGTCAAAGTATTATGGCGGAATCATTCTGTTGAAGAAGAAACATGGGAGCGGGAAGATGAAATAAAAGAGCGATATCAATACCTTTTTGGAAATTAATGTAAGTAAAGTTTGGGGACCAAACTTTTTATAAAGAGGGTAGGATGTAATTACCCCATTTTTGTATGCCAATATATATAATCATTTCTACATTTTCGTCTTACTTACTATTTGAAAATGTTATAATATTACAAATGTGATATTCTCGATTCTTAATACGACAAAGCCCTTTTTTAAATTTGAAGAATCAACAGTAAATTAGGTCAAATTGAAGTTTTATGGAACATCCTAAGCTAAGTGATAAGTTTTGGGGTAGAAAATATAATTTTATGAAACTTTAGGGACTTAGTTTTAAAAAAGAAAGTTTCAGGGACCAAAATGAAAAATAAAAAGGGGATTTTTGTAAATAAAATATTTTCAAGGACCTAAAAGAAATATTGAAACTATATGGTGTTAAATTACCAAAATGCCCTTTAGGTGCAAAATAACCCTTATACCCTTAATACATTTCCACCTTATGCTCGACGCCTCATGATTGGTTTTGACACCTCCACCGTACACGTTTCGTCATTAGAGGATAAGCCAAAACACGTGTCGTCGTTAGAGGAGAAGCTAAAACACGTGTCGCAGTCCAGTGAAATAAGACTGCAAGATGCCTCCGTTACGCGACACGTCAACGCTGACTCCCATTATAAAAGCTTCGTCATCATGGACACGTGTCAATGCCGTGATATCTTTGGAAAACTATAAATAGGGCCTTTGGGGATCATTTGAAACTCACACCAATTCCTTGAGAATTATAGAAAGAAATAGTGAGAGAAAGTGTGAGAAAGTTTAAGAAGAAGTTCTTAAGGATATTCATCTTAAGGCAATCTTAATGTTATAATGCATCTTTATAGTTTTAATTTATTATTTTATAGCTTTACTTAGTAGTTATGCTGGTAAAATACAATAAAGAATTCACTAATCAAAACTTAAAATTTAGAACAAATCCAAGTTGATTTTATAAACTTGTTTGAAATTATACGATTTTAAAAATGATTCTTTTTAAAGAAATTGCTCGTTATTATGGAATCCCATTTAAGTAATTCCAAAGTCAGGCCCGGTGAAGTTCTGTCTAGATGAGATGGTATTTAAGTGGTGCCCCTATGACCCTCCATCTCCACTGGGAATAAATTCGGAAATGTTCTCTCTAGATGAGATGGTATTTAAGTGGTGCCCCTGTGACCCTCCATCTCTACTGGGAACCGACTGATGAGGAAAGACTATGAATTGAATTCTTCAATTACGATCAATGAGTTTTAAAAGTTGACAAATGGGGATTCAGTAATCCTTTAAAAGAGGGAGTTATTATTAAAGTATAGTATAAACTGGACCTTAGAATGTGTACTTAAATCTTTATCAGATTAACGTGTGATCGAAGAGTCAATACTAGTAAATTTGACCTCCATTTTGGGTGAGTACTCTGACATTCCTTGTGTATTTTAATTATATGATATTATGCAAACTATATATATTTTATGAACTGCTTTTATTCTCAAAATTCATGTGATACCGATGATTGATTCATTTGTGATATGTTTATATTTGTCCATATAAACATACCGATTAAAATGATTATTAAAAAGGATATTGAATATTGAAAATCTGATTCGGCCTAAGGGACCTCTTTACTGACTGACCTTCCCAGCTGGGTTATCGATTGTGTGCCTTAAATAAGGCATTGTGACGAACATGTTCGATTGACCCTCAACTATCGGGGTATAATACGATAGAAGAATACGGTATTAGAGTGTACTTGGCCATCAAAATGATATTATTGAAAGAAAACGATATCACATTTGATTTGTTGCATTCGTCTTATTCTGAGCTATCCAATTGTGATATATATACTTTCATTTCAAAATATATATCTATTTACTGCAAGTTCCTATCCATATATGTATATGCCTTCTCTTTTGACTTGAATAGGTATCTATTTTCTAAAAACCCTGGAATGTCTGGAGATTGAACCTCATTCGGCTTTTTGCTGATGTTGTATAAATAAACATTTTTCAGGAAACGTTTAGTCTCACGGACGGAACGAAAATTGACTATTTTGAAGATTTAGCTTTTAGAGCACTTTTTGTAAAATGTTTATTTAGAGCATGTCTGGCTCTCTTGTAATAAGGTTTAAATTTTCTCTTAAGTTGTAACTCGTTGTTACTTTTAATATATATGAAGTTTCCTTTAGAAAGCTCTGATGACGTAATTCCTTTACTTTCAGTATTTTATGATTCATAACCATGTGATAATATTTTCGTTGCATTTATTTAAGGAAATAATTAAATCGGAATATTTGTTGCCTTGGTGGCATGTCAAGACACTCGTTCCCTAATACTATTTTGGGTCGGGGTAGTGACATATAGTGTGAAGAGGCCGTATATTGGTGTGATGACAAGTGCCCTCGCCCAAGCTACAGCTGATTTCGGGTTCGAGATATGGGTTGCGTCTCCATGCATGGGTGTAAGGCCAACCGACATCTAACTCTCTCAGACCGTGTAGTTAAACGGGAACCTTGTTCACTGGTTACGACATTTTTTTATATAATAGAGTGTGAAAAGGTTATATGAATAAGATGGTCCATGCTTCTAGGTCCTCTGTTTCCTACCCATGTCGATCTATAGATCCCTGAACTTTGTTTGATTTTGTAAGGACATTAGTCCACATGTTTATATTTATAAATGGAAAAAAGACCGAATATATATCCTTGTTTGCCAATACATTACACATGGTAATTTTCGATTCAATTTTAATGGGCCTCGTGTTAATTCTAAAAAGGAAATTTTAAAGTTGGCAATATATTTATTCAGAGAATTCAAAATTCAAATTTAATTTACCAAAAAATGACCCCATATATTCCGTTTCATACCATTTTTTAATGACAAATAATTATTTGCTACTCAGTGTGTGAAAGTGAGTCACCTAATATGTAGAGAGTTTGGTGACAGAACTCACCATGTCTTAGAGCAAAAGATTTTTAAGAACAAGAATTTTTAATAGAGCATAATTGAGGTGGGTTTCGGTATAAGAGAGTTAACTTTAAAATTTATATAGAGAAAATAATCTAAATGTTAACTTTTATGGTGAAAATGACAGGGTTTTATTTTTGGAGGAAGATATAAAAAGATTTCAATTTTACTGTGGGAAAATGAAAAACAAATAAGTTCAACCTTGGTTTTAAAGAAACAACATAAAATTTAGGGGGGGGGGGGGATACTTTTTAATTAAAATAGACTTTTGTTTTCAATGTTCCACCTAAATGCCTATTATATTACTACAACAAGGTATACAGTGAATAATGATATAGTTTAGAGCGGAAATTCAAATTTAACTTCAAATAATCAATTTGCACCTTAAGATAAAGCGGATCATAAGAATTAAAATCGAATTGTTGTAAGTCCTTTATTCATAATATTAACCAATATTTTTTGATTTAACATTTATTGGACTCGAAGTTGGTGTTCGATAAATTTCTCCCTAACATAATAATTTTTTTCCTTCAACATCCGCTGTGTGGACATGGAAGGCGGAATTGACAGATGGGTATGTAGCTCTAATGTTATCATGTCATACGATTAGTGGTTAATTAAAGAGAAACATATGACCATCCCGACCTGTGATGCAATGGCACACGAACGAGGGGAAAATATTTTCATCATTTCTGGTCATGGACATTTGGCCAATACATGAGAATGATGGAGTAAAACTCCAAATCTCCATCTTATTTTACCAAAACAAGAATAGGAAATAAGTCAACTGATCAGCGTGAACCTTAACAAGAAATGGGATTGGGGACTAAGTTCATAAATAAAGGTGTTAGGCATCTCCTCTGCCCTCTTGACACTACACCACAATGACATTTACTAACACATAGTGAGTGTTAGTAATAAATTTTCTAAAGGATATATCCATTAGAAATAATGTGTTAGGAATATGATTTCTGGAATTGAATTGGGAGACAATGATCTGCTCAGCAATGTGCAAACTCAGGAGGAAATCCATGATGCTTTATGGGATATGAACAATGACAGGGCATCATGTTTGGATGGTTTCAATGGTATGTTTTTTCGATTTAATTGGGATATTATCAAAAAAGATATTCACAAAGGAATTTCATCTTTTTTTTGTGAGGAAATTCCCATCAGTTGGACCTCTACTAATGTGGTTTTAATCCCAAAAATTGATAATCCCAATACTTGATAATCCAAAAAATTACGGGGATTTGCACCCTATTAGTCTGTGTAACTTTTTGTCCAAAATTTTCTCTAAAATGTTGGCGAAAAGAATGGGACATATTTTACCAGAAATTATTTCCCCATCTCAATCTGGTTTTCTTGAGGGTCGTTCTCTATTGGAAAATGTTCTCTTAGCTCAAGAAATGATGAGTACTTTTAATAATAAAGTGAGGGGCTCAAACCTTATTGTGAAAATCGATATGTCAAAGGTGTATGATAGGATGTCATGGCTTTTTTATCATAAAAACTTTTCGGAGTTATGGTTTCTGAAAGATAGTGATAGATTTAATCTGGGGGATGATTTCGAATTTTTTGTATTCCCTAGTGATTAATGGGAAACATTGTGGGTTCTTTAAATCTAAATGGGGGTGAGACAGGGTGATTCATTATCATCGGTCTTATTTGTGATAGCTTCGAAAGTCCTTAATTGGGGGATGCAAAAAAAGATAGAACATGGGCAAATTAATCATTTCGCACATACTAGGGGTTGTTCCGCTATTTTTTGTGTTTCTTTTGCAGATGATAGTCTAATTTTTGCCAGTGGAAATAAACATTCTCTTAAAAAGCTAATAGGTTTTCTGAAAGATTATGAAGAGGAGTCACATCAAATGATCAATAACAATAAAACTTCTTTCTATCTTCTGGATAAAGCGACTCATGGTATGAAGTGAATTGTAGAAAATGTGATCGGTTTCCATTTCGAAAAATTTCCAATCATCTATTTGGGGATTCCATTATTCTCTGGGAGAGAGAAGAAATATTATTTCTCGTCATACATTGAAAAACTGATTGGGAAACTAAATTATTGGAATCATCAAAGCATCTCTCAAGAGGGAATACCGACTCTCATAAAATCAGTAGCAGAATCAATGCACCTCCATCTCCTAGCAACAATTAAGCCCCCCAAGATCAATCCTTAATCAAATAAATCATCTTCTTGCTCGATTTTTATGGTGTAACCAAAAAGACAAGTTGAAGTATCAATGGGTGAAATGGAAAGATATTTGCAAAATTAAAGAAGAGGGTGGGCTAAATTTAAGATCCATGCATGATTTATCCCCTACTTATGATCATAACTTGTGGTGGAAGTTTTTTAATTTAAATTATTTGTGGTCCCGATTCATCCATAGTAAATATAAAAAAATGGAGGCTCGTAATTTTAGGGGATTCATCTCGGCGTCATCTTACGTTTGGAGGCGAATGTAACGTAGTTGGGAGGAATTTTTGGATAACTTTGATATTGATTCCCAAAAATGGTCATTGATAAAAGATGGTACATTCACAATTAAATCCTCTTGGAATTTGGTGAGAGAAAAAGGTTGTATTCAATGCTCTTGTTCTCTAATTTAGGATCAGAGGATTTTTTAAAAAATATTTGTTTTCATGTGGCGTTTACTTCATAAAGGGGTTCCCATAGATGAGTACAACAAACGTCTTCAAATTCCTGTTGTCTCGAAGTGTAGATGTTGTTTGGTGGCTTGTGAGGAGGAAAAATATCATCTTTTTTGGAATTGTTGTATTTCTCAAGCTATTTGGAGTCGTTTCTATAACATTTTAGGTTTGAATATTTCTTCCTCAAATTTTAATGATAACTTGATGAAGCGGTAGATTAATTCTAAGGATGTCAAAATTAGGGGTATCCTTTGTCGTATCATTCTTACCTTCATTTGTTGGGACTTATGGTGTGCTAGGAAAAAATACATGTATAAGAGGGTCCCAATGAAAGAGTCTTTTTTACTTAGCCCAATTTGTGGGGAAATTAAGATCGATTTACTTACTTTACCTTTTATGGGCACTAAAACTAGACATTGTTTGCTAACATTGGTGATCATATTGTTCATCCTTGGTGTAAGCTGTCACGTCCCGGGTTCCCGAGCGTGAGGGTTACCTTATAATAATTCTAAATCATATATATACATATATATATCTCTGAAATACTGAAACAACTACGGCATTTATTGATACTCAAATGGGTTACAACCAAACTCTAAGAATTTATTCTTTATTACAGACTTCTATACAAAAATATTTCTCCTATCACTATGCTTCTTTTCTTCTAATATGACATTTCCTTACTTCTATGTATCAATGGATATCTGAAATATTCATCATAGCCTATAGGTACCTGATACACATAGCTAAAAAAGAAGGAATAAGCAAAAATTTGCCTAGTAGATTATTCTAATTCTATGAGAAGTATAAAAATAATTTTTTGAAGATTAAACCTTGCTATGAAGGTTAGTAACATCAGGAGTGCAACAAGAAATTTAATTCGATAGTCATAGTGAGATAAGCATAATTATACATGATGATATTACTAAAAATAGAAATATCAGGCGCTAGATCAGGTTTAAAGGTAGAGGTGGCAATTCGGGTTAGTCGTGTCATTTTTGGGTCACGTTGATTTTGATTTGAACATATGTTTTGGGTACTCTTAAATCTATATGTAGAAGGGTGTTATAAACAAAAAAAAGCAAAATAAAATAAATTTGTTTTTTTTATTAAATAACATCCGAGAGGTACCCGCGAGGCCACCCAGAAGTCCAAAAGCCACCGCAAGTGTCAGCGCCGCGGCGAGTCCCTACGCCACCGCAAGGGTCAGCGCTACCTCAGGCGTCCGCGCCACTTCGGGCGTCAGCGCCACTTCAAGCGTCGGCGCCCCGACAAGGGTTGGCGCCGCCTCACATGTCAGCGCCGGTTCAAGCATCAGCGCTACCTGAGCCATTTCGAGCGTCGGCGCCACTTCGAGCGTCGGCGCCGCAACAAGGGTCGGCGCCGCCTTACCTGTCAGCGCCGGTTCAAGCATCAGCGCTACCTCAGGCGTCAGCGCCACTTCAAGCATCGGCGCCGTTTCGAGCATCGGCGCCGGGACAAGGGTCGGCGCAGCCTCACATGTCAGCGCCAATTCAAGCCTCAGCGCTACCTCAGGCGTCGGCGCCACTTCGAGCGTCGGCGCCACTCCGAGCGTCGGCACCGCAACAAGGGTGGGCGCCATTTCGAGCATCGGCGCCGGGATAAGGGTCGGCGCAGCCTCACGCGTCAGCGCCACTTCAAGCGTCGGCGCCACTTCGAGCATCGGCGCCATTTCGAGCGTCGACGCCACAACAAGGGTAGGCGCCATTTTGAGCTTCGGCGCCGGGACAAGGGTCGGCGCAGCCTCACGCGTCCGCGCCACTTCAAGCGTCGGCGCCACTTCGAGCGTCCGCGCCACTTCGAGCGTCGGCGCCGCAACAAGGGTTGGCGCAGCCTCACCTGTCAGCGCCGGTTCAAGCATCAGCGCTACCTCAAGCGTCAGCGCCACTTCGAGCATCGGCGCCATTTCGAGCATCGGCGCTGGGACAAGGGTCGGCGCCGCCTCACATGTCAGCGCTGATTCAAGGCTCAGCGCTACCTCAGGCGTCAGCGCCACTTAGAGCGTCGGCGCCACTTCGAGCGTCGGCGCCGCAATAAGGATCGACGCCGTTTCGAGCATCGGCGCCGGGACAAGGGTCGGCGCCGCCTCACGCGTCAATGCCACTTCGAGCTTCGGCGCCGCAACAAGGGTCGGCGCCGTTTCGAGCATCGGCGCCGGGACAAGGGTCGGTACCGCCTCACGCGTCAGCGCCACTTCGAGCATCGGCGCCACTCCGAGCAACGGCGCCAGGACAAGGGTCGGCGCCGCTTCAAGCGTCAGCGCCACTGCAGGGGTCACTGCAGAAATGATTATTCGAGAAGTGCTGCTACAGGAGTTTTCATCATGAAACAGCAGGCTCTAAATGAACAACAGCACTAACACTTTACTTTCTTGCACAGGTTGCCTAGTCGAGCAAGCAGGGCTCGAACAGGCGCGTCGGGACCTCCTGGGAGTTTTGGCTTGGCGGCTGAGGGACAAGGTATGTTGAGCAAGCTCAACCACTTAGCACTATAGGATTGAGAGAATACTAGTAGGAAGACCCAGAAGCCACTCGAGGCTACGCACACTGCACACTTAGTCATAAATGAAGCGAGTGGCCAAAGAGTTGGCTACTCACAAGAAATAAACTCTTTACAAGAAAAATGACTTTTCCAGAGGAGGGGGTCCTCGAGGTCCCTCTCAAGAAAAATAACACTTTTTAGAGGGAGTGAGGCCTTAAGGTCTCCTCTCTCAAAGATTTGCAAAATTGCACCACAAGTTACCGTTTCAAAAGATAACTACCAAATCTGCTATTTTGTCTCCATTAGGGGACATATGTGCTTTTTGAGTTTTGGTCGGCGCCAGGTGGCGCCTGCAGAGGGGACAGGCAGCTGCCTGCAGGTAGGGACAAATGGTACAGTTCAGACATTGTTCCCCACCAACTCTCTCAATTTTGGCGCCCAAAATCGCCAGCTCACCCCTTACGCCCATGTATAAATAGACCCCTGGGCAAGGTCAAAAGATAGCCAAGAAAAATTGCACTGTTACTCTGCTAAAATATCACCAGACCTACCTAGTATTCTCTCCCTGCTCATTCTCTTAGTGTTGAGTGCCTTGTTCCTTCACTCCCCACTGACAGCCATCACTCTCAGGTGTTTCCCTTGAGAAAATTGCTATTTTTGCTGTGAAAGTTCATCTTCTTGCAGGGAGTGAGTCGAAGCTTGAGTTCCATTGTTACCAGAAGGAGAAGTTTTCTGCAGAAGTTGCACCAGGAGACCTTGAAGACTTGCAGACAGTGTCCATTGGAGTGGGTCACGCCTCACCCTTTCCAGTTATTCATAGACCCCAGTCTCACTACCCTCCTACATTTGGCGACTCTGCTGGGGCCATGGATTGTTACCGCACCCTGGTGCGAGAAGGCGTAACAGGACCCCCCAACCTAAAAGTAGAGATCCCCACTGCAGCTGACAAGGCCAACCCGAAGTACTGCGAATTGCACCAATGAGTGCAGCACTCTACCAAAGATTGTTACTACTTGAGAAGGATCATTGGTGAGCAGATGGCCAGAGGTACATTGCAGATACCCCCCGTGGACGTTAACGAGAACCCCCTCCCTACGCATCATTTTGGAACTGCCAACATGGTAGTTGCCTATGACGAAGAAGCTACGAGAAGTCTTGCGAAACGGGAGGACGACGAGCAGTTATGCGAGGAGTTAGAAAATCTGTCACTAAGCAGACTTCAGCTGGAAAGAAAGCAAGAGGAGTGGTTCTTCACTCCGGAGTATGAAAGTGGGAGAAGCTGAGGAAGTCGGTCTCTCAGAAGGCGAGGTAGACGTCATCCTCGCTCTAGACGAGGGAGGGACCTCTGAAGCGGAGTATGTTTGCAGTGCCCAGACGTACGAGGTAGACTTAGATTCTGAATGTGAGGCCATAGCAAGGAGCCCCAAGTTCAAGTGGTTTTTCGACCAGATAGGGGTGAAGTACGACACGAGGGTGTCCATCACGAGGAAAGTCTTGGAGGCGGTGCAGCAGCATGGAGACCCTTCGCTAAATTGGCAGGGGCCAATGGGAAGGATGATTAAGAAGTATACCTCTGAAGTGGTGTTTTCAGAAGCGGATAGGGCAGTGCCTTACTTCCACAATCGCCCGTTATACGTCACAGCCATAATTAATGGAGTCTCGTTTCCTAGGGCGTTGATGGATGGAGGAGCATCCATTAACATTATGCCCATCAGTACGTTATATGAAACGGGAATTGACCAGGAGAAGGTGGTCCCGGTACCGCTAGTAATTTCCGGATTCGACAACGCCGGAATGCAGTCAATCGGATATGTGAATGTGGGAATTAAGTTGGGAAATTTCACCTCCCACATCAAATTTCATGTTATTAACGCTGACACCAGCTACCAATTACTCATTGGAAGGGTGTGGATGCACACTCATGGCGTAGTGCCTTCCACCTACCATCAGTGCGCGAAGGCAAATATTAGAGGTGCAGAGATAGTGATCAAGGCCACGCAGAGACCCTTCGCAGTTGAGGAGGCCCACCTGGTAGATGCTGCCTTTTACACAGAGTTGGACGAAGAAAGAAAGGTCTCTACGAGAAAACTAGCAGGAATCGAGATAGCTGAGGGAAGGGTCCCGCAGAAAAAATCCGTTCATGATCGTCTAGGGGAAAGAATAATTCCCCACATAGAAAAAAGCAAGAGGAAGGTAGAGGAGGTAGCTAGGCCTCCTCGAACTTGCAAGAAAGTGGTTTTGCCCAATGGAAAAGTCATCTACCGTTTATAACGGTCTGCGCGGGCGATGTTCTGGGACGAGAGCATCGACCCGGCGCCCGAATGTTTTATTGTTGATGAATCCCATATTGTTGAGCATGTGGAAGAACCAGAAGAGGCACCGGAGTGCATGCAAGACGGACCCAGAGAGCAGCTGCAGGAGTTAGAGGAAATCAAGTTGGGGTCAGAAGAGGGCGAGAGTAGACCCATCCTAATTTCCAAGTGCCTGGAACCGAAACAGAAGGAAGAGCTCATTGAGCTACTTAAGGAGTTCACTGATATATTTGCTTGGAAGTACACGGAGATGCCAGGAATAGACGCAGAAGTGAGCTCTCATAGATTGAACATCCTTCCCAACGCCCTTCCGGTAAGGCAAGCCACACGCACATATAAAGCAGACCTTGATTTAAAAATAAAGGCTGAGGTGGAGAAATTGTTAGCGGCAGGGTTCATCAAGCCTATTCAGCACCCCATATGGCTGTCCAGCATAGTGCCAGTGGCAAAGAAAGACAAGACCCAAATCAGAATCTGTGTAGACTTTCGTGACTTGAACAGGGCGTGTCCTAAGGATGAATTCCCACTACCCAGCATAGACAGCTTAGTGGATTCCACCACGGGACATGAGATGTATAGCTTCATGGACGGGTATGTCGGATATAACCAGATTAAGATGGACCCCGCCGACGCAGAGAAGACTGCCTTCCGCACGCCGTTAGGGAACTTTCACTATACGGTCATGCCCTACGGATTGAACAACGCTGGGGCCACATACCAGCGGACCATGATGGCAATCTTTCACGACTTATTTCATGACATACTAGAATTCTATGTGGATGATTTGGTGGTGAAGTCTAGGAAAGAAAGCAAGCACATTCAAGATCTCAGGAGAGTATTCGAGAGGTGTCGTCGGTATAAGATGAGAATGAACCCCTCAAAGTGTGCCTTTGGGGTTACTGCAGGGAAATTCTTAGGTTTTGTGGTAAATAGACAAGGAGTGCAAGTGGATGCAGAGAAGATGAAAGCCATTGTGATGATGCCACCGCCCAAGAGTCAGAGACAACTTAAGAGCTTCCTGGGAAAGGTATCCTACCTGAGGAGGTTTATACCTGCGTTGGCAGAAGTAACTCATCTGTTCGCGCCTCTACTAAAAGACAAAGCCAAGTGGGTTTGGGGAGAGAGGCAAGAGAGTGCGTTCAAAAAGATTAAAGAAATCCTAGCCTCTCCGTCCACAATGATTTCCCCCGAAGCCGGAGCGCCACTGCTGCTCTACCTCACTTCTACAGAGAGGTCGATAGGGGCCCTCTTGGCGCAAGAGAAGGAAGGAATAGAAAGGCCGGTTTACTACCTATCAAGAGTAATATCCGGGACAGAATCGAGATACACCAGCGTTGAGAGGCACTGCCTGGCGCTGGTATTTGTAGCCCAGAAGTTGAGACACTACCTTTTAGCCTTCACCATTCACATAATCACTAAGTGTGATCCCATCAAGTACCTCCTCGCGCGGACTATACTCGTGGGACGAGCAGCAAGGTGGTTTTTGATTTTGTCAGAGTATGATCTAAAGTGCGTAGTACCTAAAGCCATCAAGAGCCAGGCGGTAGCAGATCTGCTGGCCCACTTCCCGAGTGGGGTTTTCGAACCACCTAGTGAAGAGCTACCCGGAGAAAGTTTCCAAGCATGCATGGCGGAGGAGGTGAAGAAGTGGTTTATGGAATTTGATGGTTCTAGTGCACAAGGAACAGGTGGGGATGGCGTCATACTGTCAGATGGGAAGGAGAAGATTACCCTCTCTTTCAAGTTAGATTTTAAATGCTCAAATAATGAAGCTGAGTACGAAGCCTTCATTCTAGGGATGTTGGAAGCGCTCAGAAGAGGGATCAGGGTACTGTGTATACGAGGAGACTCCAATCTGGTAGTAAGGCAGGTCAATGGAGAGTTTTCCCTTAAACATGCCAACTTAGCGCCGTACAGACACATCATCCAACGACTGCTGAGACAATTCTTGGAAGTAACTGTGGAGAGGCAAGCGCGAACGATGAACAGGCACCCTGACGCGCTCGCCACCATAGCACAAAAGTTGGACATGGAGGAGTCAGAAACAACCATCACCGTTAGGCGGAGAACAGTGCCTACTACCGTAAAGTCCCTATTCCCAAGTGACGAGCCGGAAGACTGGAGGCGTCTGGTGGAGAGGCAACTGGAAACCAGAGAAGGGGCAATGAAAATTTTGGAGTTAGCCAACTATCATGTGCTGCAGGGAACTCTCTATTTCAAGAGTCCCGGAGGGTTTCTGGCACGGTGCGTAGGGGAGCAGGAAGCCAAAGAGAGGTTAATAGAAATGCACCAGAGGCACTGTGGAGATACAGATATCCCCCTTTACTGAAGACTGCAGCGAAGCGGGTATTTTTGGCCCTCCATGAGCGTAGAAGCGGCCCGCTTGCAACAAAGCTGTCTAAAGTGCCAAGCTAATTTTGACCAGCCGACGGAAGCTAACTTCGTGGAAGCCTTCGAAGATTGGAGACAGCCGTACCTAGCGTATCTGAAGAATGGGGAGCTGCCCGCCGAGAGAGCGGATGAAATCTACCTTAGAAAAAGGGTAGCACGTTTCTACTTAGTCAAAGGAGAGTTGTATAGGAAAGGGTATAATGAGAAGGCGTTAAGGTGTGTAGACAAAGAGGAAGTGGAAAGGGTGCTGAAAGAAGCTCATGAGCCCTCCCACATGGGAGGCGCCAAGCTGTATGATCAGCTGATGACGTTGGGATACTACTGGCCGACCATGGAGGCTGACTCCATTGGATACGTGAAAAAGTGTAGAGCATGCCAGGTGCACGGAAACATGGTGCACGCTCCCTCTGTCAGCCTACAAAGCTTGGCAACCCCCTATCCCTTCCACACATGGGCGTTCGACCTGGTGGGTAAGATCGCCCCAGCATCTCATGGCAAGACCTTTATCATTGTGGCTACAGAATTGTATACCAAATGGGCGGAGGCCATCCCTTTAAGGAGGGTCACTGCCCAAGTGGTAACCCAGTTTATAAAAGAGTATATCATATGTAGGTTTGGTATACCCAAAGTGATTCTAACGGATAATGGGAAGCAATTTGTATGCAAAGAGATGGCCCTCCTCACGGACAAGTATAAGATTGTGCATAGTAGCTCAACCATATCCTACCCCAAGGGCAATGGCCAGGCGGAAGCTACTAATAAGACCCTGATAAATATTCTGAAAAAGATGCTAGAAGACATGCCGGGGGCATGGGATGAGAAGCTGCCTATGGTGTTATGGGCCTATCGTACTTCGAAGAGAAAGCCAACAGGTTTCACTCCCTTCTCTCTAGTGTATGGGACCGAAGCTGTCCTACCAGTGGAACTGGCGGTACCTTCGGCCAGAATTTCTCTTAGCAATGGGCTCATTCCAGATCCTAGGCATGTGCAGCTGGAGGCACTAGATGAGCACAGGGACAAGGCGAGAGAGAATTTCAAAGTCTACACTCAGCAACTGTCCAGAGCCTATGAAAATTTGGTTAAGCCTAGGGAATTCCAGGTGGGAGATCTAGTCCTACGAGCATCAACCCACCATCTCCGTAGCATGTCGGCGTCCAAATTCAAACCTAACTGGGAAGGCCCTTTTGTTGTCAGAGGAGTGGGGAAGTCGGGCTACTGCCAGATATCAGAACCTGAGAGTGATTGCCTCCAGTCCATCAACTGCAAGTGGCTGAAGAGGTACTATGCTTAGTAGCAACTAACAAGTTTTGTTTGTATTTTGCATGTCGGCAACGGATGTCAAGGATTGATCCTACACCAGAAAAGTTTTTTTGTTTTTTTTGAAGCAATACTACACTGTAAACGATAGACAAAAGTAAAAGAAATGAAATAGCAACGTTTTTGGTCATTTTGACGTTTATTTCGCTTACTTATTTATACATCCATATACGCTCCCTATTAAGTTAGAAGAGAGTAAAAAAAAAGAGAGGTCGGGAACTTTGCTCACTACACTTGGGAGGTAAGTCCATCCTAAGAGAAAGTATACTGAGCAAAGTCCCCCAGACATAAATTAATATAGTTTTATGATAAAATCAGGCTTCCAGAAAGGGGAGGGGGTCACCCTCCTCCCCAACCCAGCCTCTATGACTATAAGCAGTAATATGTAGGAATACCCCCACAGACAGAGGGGCAACCCAAGAAAGTCACATGCCAACACCTCACAGTTACAAGAGGTGCATTCAAAAAACAATGTGTACAAAATGATAATACATAACTTTTCATATCAATGCAAATACCCCGCAGTATATGGGGTAGCCACCAGTAGACTAAAGGCTCACAGAAATTAGAGCAAGTCATGTACAACAAACACCCACAGCATAAAGGGAGAACAAAAGAAAAAGAAAGTGCAGAAGAAACAAAGTGTCTCATACATGAATGATAAGTGATGTACATATAGAATTCTGAGCACTACAAAGCAAGAAGTAGCCTATCGGCTAGAAACCACAAAAAATAAATCATCGCGCGCGATGGCGCCAGCATATGACGGACCAGCCTCCCGTAGAAACTCTTCCTCCAACCGGACGGATTTAGCATCATCCTCCTCATCGCCAGACTCAAGTCTGGCAAGCTTCACCTGCAGTAGGGCGATCTGATTCCGGATCCTCGTAGCCTCAGCGTGTCGTTGCTCAACCCTGGACTGCCGGGACGTGTGAAACCTCACTATCTTCCGGAAAGGAACACTCAGGAAGGGGCGAACCCCTGCGTCAAGCCAATCCAAACGAAAATGATAGAACTGCTGTAAGTCGCGGAGAGCATCCAAGAATAGCAAGATAGAAGAGCTAGTCAGCTTAGCAGGGGAGGTAGCCAAGAACTCATGAACATGGCTGGCAAGAGCCCTCAGGTTGAAGGCCGTAAGACTGTCAACCTGGAGTATACTCTGAGAAGTGAACGTCTCGGGGTGGTGCTCCAAGATGAGATCCAAGAGCTGACGCTCATGTACCCTGAAGCGGCCTGGTAACTCCTCACGCCATAGCCTACTAGAAATAGTCGCAGCGTCCTCTGTTTCATCATCGCCCTCGGAGTGGTGAGATCCCGCCTCAGAGGGAAGAAAAGAAGACTCCCCACCAGAATCAGCATCACCGACTAAAGGAGTGAACTCAGAACTGTGATCTCCCTCCGCGGTTGCCCCACTACCAGTCTCCACAGTTACCGGAGTATCCTCATATACCTGGAAACAATGAGACAAGGGTGTTATAGGAATGCTTGCACAGTATACGCAAGAAGAAAAGAAAAGGGGAATAGTAAAAAGAGGGGGTACGCCAGTCTAGTACCTCTCTCACAGCTGCCCCGCTGCCAAACTCCACAGTCACCGGAGTATCCTCATATACCTAGAAACAATGAGACAAGGGTGTTATAGGAATGCTTGCACAGTATACGCAAGAAGAAAAGAAAAGGGGAATAGTAAAAAGAGGGGGTACGCCAGTCTAGTACCTCTCTCACAGCTGCCCCGCTGCCAGACTCCACAGTCACCGGAGTATCCTCATACACCTGGAAACAATGAGACAAGGGTGTTATAGGAATGCTTGCACAGTATACGCAAGAAGAAAAGAAAAGGGGAATAGTAAAAAGAGGGGGTACGCCAGTCTAGTACCTCTCTCACAGCTGCCCCGCTGCCAGACTCCACAGTCACCGGAGTATCCTCACACACCTGGAAACAATGAGACAAGGGTGTTATAGGAATGCTTGCACAGTATACGCAAGAAGAAAAGAAAAGGGAAATAGTAAAAAGAGGGGGTATGCCAGTCTAATACCTCTCTCACAGCTGCCCCGCTGCCAGACTCCACAGTCACTGGAGTATCCTCACACACCTGGAAACAATGAGACAAGGGTATTATAGGAATGCTTGCACAGTATACGCAAGAAGAAAAGAAAAAGGGAATAGTAAAAAGAGGGGGTATGCCAGTCTTATACACGGTACCTGAACAATGCCCTCCGCAACGGTCATAGAAGGAGGAGCAGGGGCCCCCGTAGGGGCAACAACACTGATTGATGCTCCAGAAGAGGTTGCCTCGGTAACCAATACTTCCGAAGAAGCTACCTCAACCTCAGGCACCGTAGGGATAGCTACCTGAAGAGGCGCAACGACAGGACAAACCAGCCCTTGTATAGGGGCTGCTGAAACGTTAGTGGCAGGAGCCGCACTCGAAACAGCGCCAAGGGATAACTGCAACAAAGTAAAAGAGGGCTACGATAAGCACAGACTGGACAGATAAGAAAATAGAACTAAGAAAATAAAAGAATACCTGAACCCCATCTAAGGGGGAAGCGCGGAAAAAGACGGTCTGCGCAGCAGGGGCTGTGCTGATGGCCTGCAAAGAATGAAAATGCGTTGTTTACTGCATGTTCGAGGAAAAGGAGATCCCATTGCTTCAACAGAAAGGACTGACCTGAAGTGTGGGCTCACTGGTGGAGGCCACGGTAAATATTGGGCCACGAGAAATCTCCTGAACCAAAGATCTACCATCCATAGATACGCGGACCCTAGGGATAGAAATTCTCCCCGAAGAGGACAAACCCGGGGC
Source organism: Sambucus nigra (assembly GCA_949130495.1). Lineage (NCBI taxonomy): Eukaryota > Viridiplantae > Streptophyta > Magnoliopsida > Dipsacales > Adoxaceae > Sambucus > Sambucus nigra. Next base: position 322,217,151 of record OX422214.1, on the reverse strand, counting down.
GATAACGCCAGCTAAGGGAGGAGCCCCTTCCTGAGAAGAAAATCCAAGAGCCATTAAGACTCCTGCTGAGAGGAGACAAATATTCAAAAAAAAAATAAGTACTACCTCAGATGAAGAGGCCTCCAGGGGCTCAGCTGCAGAAGTACCCGCCGCCGAGACAAGAGAGGACGATGTGGCAACGCCCGAAGACACAGCTCTCTACGCATGATAAATGGGTAAATAAAAAAAAAAAAGAAGAAGGAATACAAAAGGAAATGACGCAATGAAAGTTTTGAAAATAACGAGGCATACCTGAGGAGAAGGGGAAGCCACAGGAGTGGTCCGAGTGACGGTAAAATGCACGGACGAAAGCTGCGAGGAAGCGACAGTATACGCAACCAAAAGGCAGTTAGGAGATGAATAAATTACAACAGATGTTAAATGAATTGAGGAAACAGCAAACCTCTCTAAACAATCCCCGGGAAGAAATGAGCATGGAGTTCCTCTCCCGCTGAAAGGGCGTCGGTCGTAGTGGGGGAAGAGGAGAACCACCTGCCTCGATGGAAGTGGCCTGCACAAATATAACAGAATGATTTAAATGAAAATATATACATATATATGATGAAGGGAAGAAAGAAAATCGTATGCAAAAAATATATATAGACAAGTGAAGGGAGAACGCTTACAGTAACGGGGCGCGTAGTCTGGCTATAAGGGAGATGGGTGGGGCTGACCCCCCCAGGAGAACGGGAGGCCTCATCATCGCTAGAAGACTCTCTGGAGACTGATAACAAAGTATAAGTGTCAGTAGTGCTTTCGCTATGGAAACCCAGGCCGCCCATATCACCCGAAGAAGAACTATGGTCGTCATAGGAAGGGGTGCTTCCATAATCAACTAGTTCCTCTTCTAATGAAGGGGAGGGAGATGAAAGAACTCCGCGAGAACTGGTTCCACTAAGTAAAGGAGGCTGTGATATAGTACCTTCTGCAATAGGAATGGACGCGACCCGCGTTTCCTGAGAAGTAAGGCTCGGTGAGGAGTAACCTTGGTCCACCGTAGAGGAAGCAGCTATGCCAGCGCTACTTCCTTTCTTTTTCTTCGCAGCCCGGGTCCTCACAGGAGAAGAAGGAGGAGAAGCAGTAGTAGCAGGAATAAAATTGGAAACATCGGTGTTAGGATGCTTCCTTTTGCTAGTAGTAGAGGTGCCCGCCTTCCCTTTTCTTTTTGGTTGGCTTTTAGACTTCACAGGGGGAAGCTCAGTCGACGGAGGCGGAAGTGACTCGTCAAAGAGAGGTTTCACTAAAATAGGGATGGCCTGCTCCAAGGGTGGCGTAGAGGTGGTACTGAGAAACCAAGGCTCTTTCTGCGTTCGCCTGACCAAAAACTGAGCTCTGGTATATTTAATGGGGTTAGTCTCATGAGGAGGGCCAACTACACATTCTTGAATAAGACGAACCTGCTGCTGCCAAAGAAGGAACCAGGATGAAGTGAATGAAGGCTGATAATCACTGGTAGGCACATAGAGACCACCCAAACCACTGACCCTGCGGAATAACCCCTGAAGAGTAAAGCTCGCGCAAGCCTCGGAGAATGCCTCAGAATGACTGCTGCAGGTAGGAAGAGGAGGAGTGTGGACACCCTGATCATAACCAAACTGTCGTCTTGCCCTCTCGGAATGGTAAAATTCAGCACGGGGACCTAACTCGGTCCAAGAAGGAAGGTGACATGGTAAGAGCATCGTCATCACATTAATATGGGGACACGTGGAAACTGACCCCACTGCGGAAGGACAATAGAAGGTTCCGCCATCACCAGGGAAAGAAAGCCAGCTGAAAGTACCCCCTGGGCGCTTGGTATAAGGCCGAAACTGAAATTCCTCGATATCATCAATCAACATTCCCAAAGACTGCTTGGGAGTTTTCTTATGCCACCGAAGAAGCCTCGCAGCGTCGCTATGACAAGCGTGAGCCCCTGAAGTAAAGTGGGGGAAATGCTCAAACAAAAAGGCCATCAAGAAAGGGCCGTTGACATGATTAGCAACATCATACCGACCGCAGGACCTCTCTACAACTATGTGTGCTCGGTCTATCCAGGTGTAAAGAGAACCCAAGGTCAGGGCAGCTAGGGGTACTGGTCTACCGCGAGACAATCGCACAGCCAACCTAAAAAGAAGTTCGCGGGGACAGTCTTCAGGCTTACCTGGAAGAAGGAACCGAGTCAGGAACGTAACAAGGAAAGCGGCTAAATGTGCAGGAGAGTGAAGCTTAGGACCATCCTGGGATCTGGGCGCTGCACGAGAAGTCTCCCCCTTTGGCAACTGCTCAAAGTCTCTGAACCAATATCTTTGCCATTTGGCAAAGGAATGCTTGGAATGACCCATTACATTTATGGCCACATATCTCGAGCACTCCCCGAGAGATGACCGTAACTCCCCCACCAACTCTGCTCTAGGGAGTCCTCGCAGTCATCAGTGAAGACCTGTTGCCCAAAGAAAGGAAGGGCGTACAACTCGCATATATCCTCGAGAGTAACAGTAAATTCCCCCCAGCCCGTGACAAAGGTGTGAGACTCCATACTCCACCGGGACAATAAGAGATTGAGCGAAGTACCGTGTTTAAAGAGGGTGCAGGACTTCAGACTGCTGACGGCGGTGAAGAGCCCCACCTCCCTGAGAATAGCCACGTAATCAGGAACGCTCAGAACGTAGTCAACCCAGCTGGCCCACTCCTCTGTAGGTCCTCCGGGGGTTTTAACCTCAACGTTGGAATAGGGAAAGTCGCCTCGGTCAACTCGGATTCGGAGAATTGAATCCGGAGAAATAGTAGGAAGATCAGCAGACTCAGTTAACCCCACATGAGACCGATCGAGAACAACACCCAAAATTTTTTCCCCAAAGTCGGAAAGTGAAGTCATGAAACTGTCAGCAGGACCAAAAAAGGGAGCACGGCGATAAATACCGAAGTCCCGCCCTTGACGAATGTGCATATAATCCTTCCATGCCTGAGAGGAAGTAGGCGTAGCTGATGAACCACCCAGAGCCAGTGGCTCAAGAAAAGAACTCACCCCAGTGGAGATTCCGAGCGAAGGACCCCCGGGGTCCCTTGTCGCAAAAAAAGAAGTAGAGGCAGAAACCCCATCATAATCATAGGAAGAGCCCCTGGTCAGTGGCATGCTCTCCGTAACACTAATATTCATCGAGACACCCTCGGTCACGGAACCCCTGAAGTGACGAAAGGTCGAGACACCCCCTTCCACAAACGAGAGACCTGTGGATGCGAGACCAAGTATTGAAGTATCATAAGTGGAAGTACCCATTTCAGAAACAGTCAAAGGCGTCGGGACACCCGAGGGCGAAGTGATGGCGTCCGCACTAATACTTGTCGAGACTCCACGCTTCTCGCGCATAATGAAATCGGGCGCGAGACCCTTAGCTGTCAAAATATCCTCGGTCAGAACCTCATGCTCCTCGCGCACAACAAAAACAGGCGCGAGACCCTTAGCTACCAAAAAATTTTCAGCCGAGACCTCGCGCTCCTCATGAACATTACAAACAGGCGCGAGCCTCTCAGATGACAAAAGGTCTCCGCGCGAGACCCCTCGTGCCGTGGAAGACTGCCTCTCGAGACCCCCCACAGGTGGCGACGGGAAGGGCGAGGAACCCGTGAGGGTTCTCGGCCCAAAATCTGCAGAAACAGGTACCGCGGGCTGCGCGGCAGCACTAGTGAAGCTTGACGCGAGACCCTTGGCGGTCGGAGCAGCCCCAGGCGAGACCCCACGCTCCTCGTGCGCAATAAAATGGGGCGAGAGACCCACGGACGAGAAGACCATTCTCCCCGGGCCCTCGTTGACGACGCCGCGCAAGATATCCTTATGCACATATAATGGATGAACCTCTCGAACCAAGACTTCGGAGCCCAAATCAGCAGGCGAGAGACCCGAGGACGAGAGAATCGTCCGCCCCGGGTTCTCGCCGATAACGCTGCTCGAGATGTCCCCTCCTGAAGAACCCAAATCAATACCCGCGTACGCCAAGATCAAGGGCGAGGAACCCACGAGGGTCCTCGACCCAAAATATGAAGAGGCGGGTTCCGAGGACAGCACATCGACTCCGCTCATCGGGCGGAAGGAGGGACCGCCGGCGGTGGGTATTTCAGCCCTGGAATCGTTAGAAACGGTTGACAAAGAGGGTATAGAGTTTGGGATGTTGGGGGTTTTAGAGTTGCTTACATTGGGAGATACATTCTTTAGTGGGGAATCCATGGATGAAAGGGTATGATATTTGGGAAGGTTAGAGAAAAAAGGAGATGGGTGGCTATGGGGTTTTAAAAGAATCCCTCTCTCACTTTCTCTCACTACAAACCCAAAGATGCCTATGTCTTGGTTGAAGAAGATGAAAGACCCCAAGATAAGGGGCTTATGTTTTTTCACCAAAATGGAAAAACGTGCAGGAGGGCAAAAAGTTGATGATCTTTTTTTCCCAAATGATGAGATGACAGTTCCCCCACTGACGCGTGGGTTCTCAAAAAAAATTAAATACCTCGGATAAAGGGCCACAGAATTTAATGATCCTAGGATCCCTCAGAAAATATATATATATATATATAAATATATATATAATTGTTGAAACCAGATTTATAGCGTACAAAGTTTTTTTTAGTCTACCCAACCAAAAAATCTTTGCACGAGGGACTAATGTAGAAGGGTGTTATAAACAAAAAAAGCAAAATAAAATAAATATGTTTTTTTTTATTAAATAACATCCGAGAGGTACCCGCGAGGCCACCCAGAAGTCCAAAAGCCACCGCAAGTGTCAGCGCCGCGGCGAGTCCCTACGCCACCTCAAGGGTCAGCGCTACCTCAGGCGTCCGCGCCACTTCGGGCGTCAGCGCCACTTCAAGCGTCGGCGCCCCGACAAGGGTTGGCGCCACCTCACATGTCAGCGCCGGTTCAAGCATCAGCGCTACCTGAGCCATTTCGAGCGTCGGCGCCACTTCGAGCGTCGGCGCCGCAACAAGGGTCGGCGCCGCCTTACCTGTCAGCGCCGGTTCAAGCATCAGCGCTACCTCAGGCGTCAGCGCCACTTCAAGCATCGGCCCCGTTTCGAGCATCGGCGCCGGGACAAGGGTCGGCGCAGCCTCACATGTCAGCGCCAATTCAAGCCTCAGCGCTACCTCAGGCGTCGGCGCCACTTCGAGCGTCGGCGCCACTCCGAGCGTCGGCACCGCAACAAGGGTGGGCGCCATTTCGAGCATCGGCGCCGGGACAAGGGTCGGCGCAGCCTCACGCGTCAGCGCCACTTCAAGCGTCGGCGCCACTTCGAGCATCGGCGCCATTTCGAGCGTCGACGCCACAACAAGGGTCGGCGCCATTTCGAGCTTCGGCGCCGGGACAAGGGTCGGCGCAGCCTCACGCGTCCGCGCCACTTCAAGCGTCGGCGCCACTTCGAGCGTCGGCGCCGCAACAAGGGTTGGCGCAGCCTCACCTGTCAGCGCCGGTTCAAGCATCAGCGCTACCTCAAGCGTCAGCGCCATTTCGAGCATCGGCGCCGGGACAAGGGTCGGCGCCGCCTCACATGTCAGCGCTGATTCAAGGCTCAGCGCTACCTCAGGCGTCAGCGCCACTTAGAGCGTCGGCGCCACTTCGAGCGTCGGCGCCGCAACAAGGATCGGCGCCGTTTCGAGCATCGGCGCCGGGACAAGGGTCGGCGCCGCCTCACGCGTCAATGCCACTTCGAGCTTCGGCGCCGCAACAAGGGTCGGCGCCGTTTCGAGCATCGGCGCCGGGACAAGGGTCGGTACCGCCTCACGCGTCAGCGCCACTTCGAGCATCGGCGCCACTCCGAGCAACGGCGCCAGGACAAGGGTCGGCGCCGCTTCAAGCGTCAGCGCCACTGCAGGGGTCACTGCAGAAATGATTATTCGAGAAGTGCTGCTACAGGAGTTTTCATCATGAAACAGCAGGCTCTAAATGAACAACAACACTAACACTTTACTTTCTTGCACAGGTTGCCTAGTCGAGCAAGCAGGGCTCGAACAGGCGCGTCGGGACCTCCTGGGAGTTTTGGCTTGGCGACTGAGGGACAAGGTATGTTGAGCAAGCTCAACCACTTAGCACTATAGGATTGAGAGAATACTAGTAGGAAGACCCAGAAGCCACTCGAGGCTACGCACACTGCACACTTAGTCATAAATGAAGCGAGTGGCCAAAGAGTTGGCTACTCACAAGAAATAAACTCTTTACAAGAAAAATGACTTTTCCAGAGGAGGGGGTCCTCGAGGTCCCTCTCAAGAAAAATAACACTTTTTAGAGGGAGTGAGGCCTTAAGGTCTCCTCTCTCAAAGATTTGCAAAATTGCGCCACAAGTTACCGTTTCAAAAGATAACTACCAAATCTGCTATTTTGTCTCCATTAGGGGACATATGTGCTTTTTGAGTTTTGGTCGGCGCCAGGTGGCGCCTGCAGAGGGGACAGTCAGCTGCCTGCAGGTAGGGACAAATGGTACAGTTCAGACATTGTTCCCCACCAACTCTCTCAATTTTGGCGCCCAAAATCGCCAGCTCACCCCTTACGCCCATGTATAAATAGACCCCTGGGCAAGGTCAAAAGATAGACAAGAAAAATTGCACTGTTACTCTGCTAAAATATCACCAGACCTACCTAGTATTCTCTCCCTGCTCATTCTCTTAGTGTTGAGTGCCTTGTTCCTTCACTCCCCACTGACAGCCATCACTCTCAGGTGTTTCCCTTGAGAAAATTGCTATTTTTGCTGTGAAAGTTCATCTTCTTGCAGGGAGTGAGTCGAAGCTTGAGTTCCATTGTTACCAGAAGGAGAAGTTTTCTGCAGAAGTTGCACCAGGAGACCTTGAAGACTTGCAGACAGTGTCCATTAGAGTGGGTCACGCCTCACCCTTTCCAGTTATTCATAGACCCCAGTCTCACTACCCTCCTACACTATATAAGCTTATCGTGTCATATTCGGGTTATTTCAGGTTATTACCATAAACGGGTTATCATGTCAAAAATTATCAGCCCTATTTAAAGGCTGCGGATGATTACTAAATAAATAACCCATAATTATCTGTCCAGAGGCTTAAGACAATAGCAAATACATACAACTAAATCAATCTAATTAAATTGGAGATAATAAATCCAGATAACTGGAGATAAAAGTAACTATGCTAAGTCATTAAATGATATTCCATATAGTAGCAATAATACATGCCCTCAATCATCGGAGTCCTTCAGGCCAAATAATACAATCGTAAGTAGAACAGAAGATTATTCCCTAATTGTAGTGTATGCTATAAATAAGTAACTGGGTTAAAAACGTCACATGAAATAATATGATTTCATAATCATTTCAAAATATGAATCAATTGTATGTAAATAATTTGAACTACTCAAATGAGTTATGCAATTCTAATGGAATCAAATGATTCAATTGGTCTAAATATCAAATAAATAACAATTTAATATTTTATTAAAAATTATTCCGATCAAATATTGGGTTTAACTATTTCAATAAAATCTACAATTTTGAACGTGAAGCCCGTTTTCGAGTATGATCCCAATATGTAATTATAAAATTTATTAATTTTCAAAGTTGGTCCGAGAAAATTTGTGTAATTAAATTAATTAAAATAGTTGTCCTAGTCGATACAGGTAATTATAAAATTAAAGTTTGTGACATAAAATAATTTTAAAAAAACATCGAAAATTCCCTCCTTTATTTGGACAATAAATCAGTGATCATGTCACTTTCAAAATTTACCAACACAACCAAATAAATAATCCAACACCTGCATAATCATAATTTTTATTAAATATGACCCGTAAAATAATCTCGAGTTATAAAAATGACATACCCTCGAGTCATTTTGTGTCGTGACTCGATTAAATATATTTCAAAAAGAAGAGGGACACTTTTATAAAAAAAAAATAATATTGAGTCCAATATATTCTGAAAAATGGACGTTTACTCGTACGTGTCGAGATCTCGTATTGACGATATTTTATATGAAATCAAGTATACGAAATCAAGTGTAAATAATAAAATTGACACCAAAATTTTCAAGTGTTTTCTCATACTCCAAATATCCAATTACAATACCCAAAATCAAACCCGAGTCTTCAAAATCTAATTTCAGTGTGAGAATATATATATATATATATATATATATATATATATATAAAAAGAAACAAACCGTAATAGTTGGGAAAAAAACCCACCCCGATTGGGGTTTCTTGGGCCACCGTCAGCCACCATCACAAACACGCACACCTATACCTATACCTATAATAATGCTATGTGCGGACTAGTTCGCATTTTAAGAATGCGAACGGAACATGTGTCGCCTGACGGTGCACTTAGAAATTATCGTCTAAATTATAGGCACTCTCTCTCTCTTTTCTGGGATCACCGCCAGGTGACACATGTCCGGTCCACATTCTTAAAATGCGAACTAATCCGCACAAGAGCAGGACTGTGTGTGTATATATATATATATATATATATATATATATATATATATATATAAGCTTTACATCTTCAAATCCATGGCAGAAAAAAAACGAAAATAGATGAAGGAGGAGAACAACAAGGGCTGTCGTCGATGGAACAGGGCTTCGGCGGTAGAGGCTGGTCCGGTGAGAGAAGGAAGAGCATAGGGACGGCGGTGTAAGGTGTTTTTACAGAGGTTGGGGTTCCGGGGTAGAGGTTGGTCCGGTCTGGGCATGGCCTCGACGGAGGAGGGAGGTCGAAGGTGGTCAAGGGTGTGGGGAGAGGGAGATCAGTGGTGAGGGGAAGAGGAGAGAGGGTGAGCTCGGGTTCGGGGGTTTGGGGATTTCGTGGTATTATAACAAAGGTTTGAGAAGGTGGCTTATTTTCTTCATTTTGATAGAGGTTCTTTAGCTTCTGTTTTCTTATAGATAGAGAAAGAGAATATAACTCGTTTGGTTGAGATGAAATTCAAAGGGGGTTAGGTTTCTTTTATAGAGTTGAGATAGGACAGTCACCTTAGGATAACCATTCAACTAGGTTTATTTGGTACGTGTATAATTTTTAACGGGTATAATATTTTATAATTTTTGAAATTGCATCTAACTATAAATTAGTATTGGAGTGCGTAAAACACATTTTTGTATTTTTTTCACATTGACATTACTTTTGAATTACGTTAACTTATACATACTTTTAATTAGAATAATAATTTAAAATTATTCATTTTAATCTCGTTTTGCTATCCATTTATATGAAAATTAATTTTTTTGAATACACAAATAAATGTGTTGTCCTATTTTCATGTTACAAGACATACGTACAAATCACAAGCATTGCAAAAACTATTATTGATCCGTAAAAGGTAATTTTGACACATAAATAATTAAATTTAAATTAAAATAAAAATTCAGATTATTACATAAGCCACCAGTGGGGGGCAATTATCCACTTTTGTTTTCTAATAAATTTCGGGAATTTTGATTAAAAAAAGGAATACGATTTCTAAAGGACACAACCAATTCGTAAATCTATTAATTCCAACGAATTTGAACAGTTAGAAGTTTGGTGTTTCTAACGGAAAATAATTGTTACAAATAATAAAAATCTTTGCTTATATGAGAGTTCTTTTCACATTTATGTTTTTTCTTTTATTTAATGACGGATCTAAACTGTCACAATTAGAAATTTCAATTGATTTTACTCCCTTAGAAAATACTATATATATATATATATATATATATATATATATATATATATATTGATACACACACACACACACACACACACACACACACACACACACACACACACTAGGGCACCACCAAATCGGCCTTTTCTCACCCTTGCAAAAATCAATGCCAGCACAGAGTGGGAGCTAAAATATGTAATCAACGACAATCACCAAAAAATAATTCATAAAAACTAATGCTTGTTAAAATTTTCAAATTAATGAAGTTCGCATATACAAAACAAAAAATAAGAGAGAGAAATGAAGTTGTGCATAATAAATATCCATCGTATCATTGTCGATAACATGACTAAATATGCATAATCCATAACAAGCATATCAAAAGGGAAACCATCCAAACTTAATGCAAAAAGTTCACATGCATAACAACATAAGCAAAAATAAATGTCATGGTCCATCCATAAGCATAATCAATTTTCTTGAATCAACAATCAATCCATATGAGATATCCTCCACCCATGAAACCAACCAAGGTAAAGAAACCATCTTCAGGATCTACCCATGAATGAGTATAAGGATCGAACACTTCATACACACAAACTAACTTTTCTCCATTTTATGATGTTTGAAGTGACACATTTCACGTGATGAATCTCTCACAACATGACAATTTGCCAAATATTTACCAAACTTATTACACAATAAGACATCGGGTTCATTCATGGGATCATAGGGAGGATGATGTGTTTGAGATGCACCAAGCGATGAAAAAATATTGACCATGTTTTGGTTTAGTGGAGAAGGGTAATTGGTTGAGATGGATCGATCACTCGTGGGAGTGTTTGACCCGTCCTGGATTTATGGGTTACCTGTAGCCAACCCGATCTGAATAGAATCGTTAAGTGTGAATTGCAATGAAATAACCTAAATAACGTTGCTAGTCCAATTATATTTTAATTAACATTTCACTTGTTAGCATGGAATTCCAATTTTCAAGATAAACTACGTGAGGGACCCATGGGCAGCACCCCGAAGTCCAAGTAAACAGAGCTCAACATAAATAAAATATACTTACATGTAAAATGCCCTCAAAATAAGGAACAACTCCCAAACTGCCATAACAAAATGGGGACGTGGGCTTATGTCCACTGGAATTTATTCAACAATATATAAACAAACAACATAAAGGAATACGCATATACTACAACTACATACATTCAAAAATATGTATATATGTACATACGTATACCTTTGAAACATATGTTCCAATGCATTAATTTATTTATTCTCGAAAACCGTATTTGCCCAGATTAATTGACCTTAATCTTACTAAAGGCTTTCATTGTTCATATTTAACCTTCGCCACTTTGTTCAACACACCCGGTACAATAATTGAAACCTTTACACTTAATCTATAAAAACCATTCCTTTACCGAAATTTATCATTTTCTTCATTTAAATATCCTTTAGTACTTTCATTGAAAATCACCAATTCTACACACACATTCATCGGGTTAGAAAATACTTATTTAATCTTTGAAAATTCTTTTATAACACACTCTTGTGTTAAATGTGGGTTTCACCATTTAGGTCGCTTAACCACCAATTTATCTACCTTATTTACCCTTTTTAACTTATCTTATGGACATTGGTTGGTTTTTGCATTAACTTGTTTATTTAGCCTTTACCGGCATATGTATTTCGTTCATTTAAGTTAGGTTGTATTTACACTTTTATCACGGAACCCATTTCTTGATTTGTGTTCCACATTCATTTAACCTTTTCTTGAAATCTTCTTATACCACATACTTACACGGGCTCTACACCGAAGGTTATGTGCACCATATGCTTTGGCCAGTGGTTTAGGGCTTTTCACCCAAGGTCTCCAGGCCCTTCTTGCTTTATCCCGGTATCATCCGAGTGCCTTTTAATGTGTTTTAACATTTTACAAATATCCACATTATTTACTTTTCTTTTTACCCGATCGAACCCAAAACATGAGACTTTACCCTCCCAATTTGTGTAACACTTGAAATATCATTTTGCATCCTTTATAATTTAACCTTGATTTTTATTTCAAAAATTATTTTCATTTATGACAACTTTTTGTAACACCATTTCCAACATTTTTATTTCCTAAAAATGTTCCACTTTACGTAAAATTACCGTTTTATTCGTCTCATTTCAAAATCACCTTTATCCCATTTCACAAGTATTAATTTAGCCCCAAAACACTATTGAGTTATGAAGACCAACTTCTTAAGTGTTTTAACCCTTAACACCTTTCATATTTGGAGTAATTCTTTACTTGATTGGAAATACCTTCTAATTCCATAAGTGTTAATGTTTCATAGCATTAGTAATACTCACTAACCATCCCATGTTTACCCATTAATACTTAATTAATACTTTATACCAACATTCATATTTATTTGCTTCTTTATTTAGGAGATACATCTATACTTAAGACTAATTTCCAAAATTAATCCCCATTTTTGCAAGAGACTTCAAATATTTATTTCATAAATATTTTGGTGACATTAACAATATTCCAAATTTTTATTCCATAAAAATGTCCATTATTCCTTTTTACTAAGGATTCACATAAGTAATACGTTCCTATATTTTTATTTCTATAAAAAATATCCATTATTTTTTTTTGCACAAAATATCATTTCCAGCATTTGTATTCCATAAAATTCTTATTATTTCCTTTTATTAGAAATACACATAAATGGTATTTTCTAACATTTTTATTCCATAAAAATGCCTATTTTCAGGTTTATTAGAAAATACATAAACCTAATATTTTCTAAAATTTTTATTCCATAAAAATGTCTACTTTCAGATTTACTAGAAAATACATAAAGCTAATATTTTCTAACATTTTTATTCCATAAAAATGTCTATTTTCAATTTAATAAGAACACACAACATTTCTCATAATTCTACTTTTAACCATACACAATAAAACTGGATATAATATTTACCAAATAGAGTCACACATACACTAAGAGTAGATTACCCACCTCAGATGACTCCACAATGGTGGTGGTGGTGAAGATGGGTGACTCCCCCACCTCCAAAAGTGGCCCTAAAGGGAGTCACAAAAGCTCCACCAAAAACCTCCATGGAAGATCCATAAAAAACCTCTACAAACCCCCGATAAACATACCCATCTTCTTTTCAGAATGCACCCTCTCAAATACACACCAAACCCTCCAACCATATTATAATACCCCGCACTTTTATGGATTTTTAAATTATATAAATGGGTGTAATTTGGAGATTTGAGGAATTTCTCTGAATAATAAATTTTGGAGTTTATGAGGGTTAGATGATTTTCGCTGTGTGTTACATTTACTTTTGGGATTAAGTAAATGAGTTAGACTATTTTCATTACATGTTGCAGTTGGGTAAAGCGACAAGGGATAATATTTTAATTGGAAACCCCGTATTAAGATTTGTTGAGTTTAATTAGTGAATTGCAGTCAAGTGACTCGGATGGAGATTTCGAGTGTGCGGTTGGTTTTGAAATGGATGAGATAGTCAGAATAGAGTGTCCGGGAGTAGTGTTTAGGTTCCGAGGATTTTTGGACCAGTAGGGACTCACAATTGAGTAAACGAGTCATTTTTCTGGGTTTATAAGGGATAAACCCTTATTCTCTCTTAAAAAGGCATAAGAGAGAGAGAGAGAAAGAGAAAGAAAAAAAAGAGAAGAGAAAGAAAAGAGGGAAAGAAGAGAAAGAGGGGATTTTGGCCAAACTCCGCGGAATTCGACTCGAGGTCGTCGAATTTCATCCACGAGGCAAGTGTTTACTTGCTTTATTTAACTGGGTGTGTGTATCTCATATTATAGTTGGTAAACTATATGATTTTGAGTTAGATTCCCTAAAATAAATTTGGAAAATTTGAGTTTAAGTTTACAAATTGATGTATTATAAACTCTTAATGATTTCTAGTGTTAAAACCATGTTAATGGAGTGTAAAATTGAATTGAAATGGGAGTAATGATAAAACTAGGGCTTTAATGGTTTTAAGGTTCAAAACTAAGAGAAATGGTTTAATACCTCAAATAAATTGAGGTGTTAGTTATAAATCAGTGTTATGATGATTATAGAGTTGTTGGTTGAGATTATAAACCATTAAAATGGAGGTTGGGTTGAAATTTTGGTATTTTGGAGATTGAGAAATTGCCCAAATAGTGCCCCTCGAACAGGGAGAATCGATTCGGGTCTAGACCGAATCGATTAGCATAAGGGGATCTGTAAGGCTGTCTCAGGACGAATCGATTCGCCTTTGAGGACCTGCTTGCCGAACACTTTCTGAATCGATTCGGATGGAAACCGCATCGATTCGCTAGCCCGAATCGATTTGCATTTGGGGCGAATCAATTCTCCTTTGTTGAAAGTGGCAGTTTTCCTTCTTTGAGTTTAGGGGGAGTTAAATTGTAATTGGAGATGATTATGGGGGATTCTATCTATGATATTTGGGCTCCTACATGATGGTATTGAGGGTGAGTAAACCTCGGAATGAAAGAGAGAACCTCGGGTTAATTTAGGGTACAATTCGAGGAACGGACCTAGTGAATGTTCGGGTCGAGCGACATTCGAGAGAGAGGTCATCCTCAAGTGTGTAGAGATATTTATGAGGTTAGAATGTATATGGGATGGATACATTTTAGTAAATCCTATGATGCGATTAGGATGGATTCGAGGATATGGGCTAACGAGGATTAAGCGACTATCCGATACGTCTATTGATGACTATTATTATAGGGGATGCGATACCTATAGAACCCAAATAAGTCGATAGTATACTTATTTCATTAGTAAGAATTGGTGTTTTCGAGAGTATATATAAGTCCTTAAAAGTGATTATGGTGCGAGTTATATATTATGTAAGAGAATACTTATTGCATTAGTATTTTAAGTATGCAGATACTTATATACTATTACGAATGGGAACATTCAGGGTTATTGGCTATCGCTATGAGAGTTTGACAGTTATAGCCATATATATTGAGAAGTGATATAGATTATATATACGACGTTGTTACAGTATATATAATATGAAATGAAAATACATGTATGTGTGTGTGATTGGTATATTTGTATCTTAGAGGCTGGTTCCACAGGCTTTCCCGGCCATAGGGTTGGACAACTACATTATATATTTTCTCTAGTGCGATCCAGGGTGGTTGCGCGATGTGGGTGAATCCCCCGACTTGAGGAGCAGGGAGAGTATATACCCAGGTCATATCGTCCCGTGTACGAGTGCGATGTGTGTATTCCAATTGCAGTAGGGAACATGACCGCCTCCACCGTTGTGTATTTTTACCATGACCATGAGTGACTCTGTCTTAGTACCGTGGTTGAGTGAGTAAACCCGAATTTGGATAGGCATTATGAGATTGCATTCTCGAGTTATAGATCGGAGGGATGGTTATCATACTTATGATTGTGATAGGTATAATTATACTTGTTATGTATAGTATATTGCTTGTATATGAAGAGGAGATATCATATAAGTAAACGTGTATAAAAGGAAAAGAATGAATAAGAGTTATTACCCTTCTGGTAGATTTATATCCGTATTTATGTGAATATAAATCATAGGTTCTAATGAGAACTATATATATATATATATATATATATATATATATATATATATATATACACGAGTTATACATATGCATTATGTGCTGAGGGCCTAATGAATCTCGACGATCAACATTGCCAGGTAGTAGTGTATCGGGGGGGGGGGGGGTTCCTTGTTAGGATTTCACTTCGCGAGACAACCCATGCACGAAACATAGAGCAGTGATGGGAATGGGGAGAAGTTTAGTCCTTAGTACATGGGTTTACGAGGACTTTTAGTAGACTGGTGACCAGATTAGTTAGGCAGGGTAGCTTAACTAGGTTGTCTAAAAGGTATGCGATAGGTGTGGATTACTAGAAGAGGGGTGAGGGGTATCTCATGTGAGTGCGATACCAATTTAAATATGAGAGATTTCATATTTTTAAAATATGGCATATACGCACTTGCCAAAATATTTTCAAAACTCGAGCTCTGACCCGTTTCTTTATTTTCCCCTCTCTTGCTATATATATATATATATATATATATATATATATATATATATATATATATATATATATATAGGTGTCCAGACACAGGGATGCTTGGATGATGATTCCTTCGAGTCAGACGTTTGCTGCAGCAGTTGTGGATGCATGTAAGTTTACTGTAGACCCTTTTATCCTTGTAATCTAGATAGGAGGTACTGTAAAAACATTCGGGCCTATATCCCAACTGTATTCATTTATTCTTTTACCTTATTTTGATTTACGTCTATTCAATTTGGTTGTATTATGTTAAACCGAGCGATCGGTTATTTTATTTTCATTTCAGTTTTGGATATATAAGCTGTGTGATTGTTTTACTTGGATGGTTTGTTTAAAAATATTAGTTAAATAAAATTTTGACACCAGTCTAATAGGTTAATAGTAATTAAATTGGTTTTCGACAGTGATGCTCATAATGAACCATATGAGACTCCTGTTTTAATTTGGTATAGGATTGATCACCCGGTACACTACACCAAATCTGCCGAATTGTCAAGGTCATTGACCTTGACAAATCCAACTTGTCAAGGTCAATGACCGTGACATTTCAAGGCGAGACAACTTTTTTTATCACGGTCGTGTCACGGTCATTGACCTTGACACAAAACTCGCATTTTGTGTCACGGTCGTGTCGCGGTCAATGACCGTGACACGTTTGTCACGGTTTATAACCGTGACAAAGTCGTGACCCTTTTTAGAAAAATTGTCACGGCCATTGACCGTGACAATTCTGGGCAGAATTTAAAAAAAATCTGCTGGGCAGTATGGCCACTGCCACTGCCCAGCAGTATATTTGTACCTGTTATAGCAATGTTGTACCAGTTCCAAACATCATATATCCAAACAAACTAAAGATAATGCAAATATATATTCAAAATAGAAACTATTTAAGAAGAAACAACATCACCATCAATTATCTCAAATCTACAAACTATTTGCATGGAAAAGAGATTTTGTACCGCGACGCTCGGGGACACCTCCTTATCCTTCCCTTCTCGTCCGAATAGCCATATAAGTATAGAGCATATGTGGCCTACCCTTAGGGACACTCCCTGTCCCCTGAATTGAAATAAAGTAAAATTAGTATCCGCCCCTCAAATATACATAAATATAAATCGTAATTGAAATCGAAATCGAAATTGACATATAAATATAAATACATTACCTGTAGTGTCACTCAAACAGCTAACTTGAGCTCATATGGCACCTCCTTCCAACTAATGTACCCCGGGCAATCGTGTCAAATATAATTCTCTTCATATCTAAACACTAAGAAATACCATAATCTTATGGAGTTATGCGTTGCAAATTACTTCCAACCGTTGTATAGCCAAAAATCAACAGTTGAAGTCGTCAATTCCACCTTTTAATAGGTGATGTTTGGCTACATAACAGTTGGGAGGAATTTGCAGAGCATCGCTCCATAGGATTATGGCATTTCTTAGTGTTCGGATAGACGAAGAGATTCAGTCTCCTCTCCACAAATAGGACACCCCAAATAACTATGTACTAATCACCTATTAAAGGTAAGAAGCGTATATTCATGGATTAGTATAAATAAAACTTAGATGTAGTTGGAATATTTATGTATTAATCTCCTCTCCACACACGCACACTACACAAGAGTGAAAATGATAAAGTGCAGATCAATTAAAAGCATTAAAAATGGATGTTTCGGTACAAATTGAAATATTTATTACAAATTGAAAAATTGTTTCAAATTTGGGTTATCATAAAAAATGGATTGATATTCGGTAGGAGCAGCCAAGTCATCCACACTACTATTTAGACGCCTTGGCGCATGTTGGACAATTGACCATGGCTCGTTGTTGATATACTCCGAGTAAAACACTTGCTTAACCTTTTGAAATGCACAAACAAATGGCTCATCGCTCACGTGGTCGTTGCTCTTCAACTTGGACAAGTCAACCATGATCAAATTGGTGACAGGATCAACTTTACAAGCATTTTTATCCTTAACTCTTACCCATTCACAGTAAAATACAACCTCTTTGAAGCTTATATAATCCAATTCAAATAAATTTTGTATTACACCATAGTAAGTCATTTCAACTTCAACGAGGTTTTTATCTTTTGCGCTCGCTCGAACGAAAGTAAGAGCCTTGTATGAAATTCCCGAGTTCTGTACATTTGTACTTTCCTCGTACACTTTAGCGCCGAAAATGTAACCGTTCAATCGATACTTTTTGTACTCTTGTGCCACGAACAAGGGTCCAGTGGCTAGACGAGTAAGGGTAAGTGGTCCTATCCCATTCAAGACTGCATTTTTCTATTAAAGGGTAAGTGGTCCTATCCCATTCAAGACTGCATTTTTCTGTAATATACTTAACAGCTCATGCACATTGTTACGATTTGAAAAAAATTCGACAGCATATCCCCTTAGTTCTCCAAGTACACGACGTAGATTGGCAGGTGTGAGTGTTATTTCAATTGGTCAATTGAAATAACAGTCACACTTGTCAATCTAGTATGTACCCAGAGAACATTAAGATACGACTGCAGAACTTCCTCCAAAAGTAACAACTTTAAGCCAATAAGAATATTATACAGAAATTATACAGTCTCAAACTGTCCAAACCGGACAATTTGAGAGATCTCATTACAAGGGTAATGACTCTCGAACGGGTCTAAGGGCTATTGAATGCGTACGCATAAGAACTAGAAGGCTAGTATCTATGCGCACTATATTTAATTTCAAGTATGTTTCATATAATGGGTTAATTCAAATACAAAAATAAATTCATGGGTTAATTCAAATACAAAAATACAAATTCATGGGTTAATTCAAATATACACACACACACACACACACACACACCTCCCTCCACACCCCCCACTCACCACATATACACACCCCCACCTCCCTCCACACCCCCCACTCACCACATACACACACACCACCACCCCCACTCACCACACACACACACAATAGCCCCCCACCCACCACACACACACACACACACACACACACAGTAGTGACTGTCTATTTAAAATAATCTCAATGTTAATTTCATGTATTGAATTTCTACTATTGTTTTGTGCTTTTTATAAATCATATTCAATGTTAGATATGTGTTTTGTTAAGATATCTAAGCTGTTCTATAGAATTTTTTTTCTGTATTTTGAAGTTTAAGTTCTAAAATAATCAACCTAAAGTTGTGGTTCATAAAGTATTATCACAAATATAAACTAAGAGTGATAAAATAACTTTGAGGCATATAAATTAATTGTGACAAAGTAAGATTATGCACCAGAACCTAAAATTTAAAAAAAGTGTTTTTATTTAAACCCCACTTTTCTTTCTATAACTCCTATTTTATTAAACTTTAAATATAATTAAGGGTGTATAGAAAGAAAAGTTAAATAGGAATAAAAACAACATTTTTAAAATATGAAGGGCTCACCAATTTGATCAAATTTTTCAACAACATAGACTAAATGATCTTTATTATAAGACAATTACTACAAATTTATGCACATCGCCCGAATTCAAAAAGTAATTTAATGACTAAAGTAATACTTTTTTTAACTTTAGTTATTCACCACAAATCTTAAAAAATATTTTATTTTTCATGCTTTTAGCAACTTCGGATTCCATTTTAACCCTTATTGTAGTTTTTTAGTTTTCATGCTTTTATTTGATGGATATAAAGTCATGTGATTATTTCACCATATAAAGTCAACAAAAAACGCCATATATGGTTTTTTTCTCCATTAGTATAAGTATATAGCGATTATTTCACACTTAAATCACATATTAAGCCGGCCTTCATTTTTTTATGAAATTTGTAGAAAATTACTTATTTATTTTGAATGAAAATAAATTGTTATCCAATATTTTTGGATATTATTTACATTTACATTTTTGGATATTATTTTTGGATATTATTTACATTTATATTTTTGGATATTATTTTTGGAAATTTATAGAAAATTACTTATTTATTTACATTTTTAACCCCCTACCCTGCCCCACCCCCCACACACGCACACACACACGCACATATATACACACATACACACATATATATACACACAAACATATATATAAATGGAAGAGAGAGAGAGAGAGAGAGAGAGAGAATTAAACCTGAAAGTAGAGAGAGAGAGAGAGCAGCGTCGAGAGAGAGAGAGAGTGAGGGAACGACGGGAGGGAAAAAAGAAAGGGGAAAGGGTTTTTACTGGAACCATTATCACGGTCGTGTCAAGGTCATTGACCGTGACAATTCTTTATCACGATCGTGTCAAGGTCAATGATCGTGACATAAAATGCGTGTTTTTTTGTCACGGTCAATGACCTTGACAAGGGTGGCCGGCTGAAAGGTGACAATTTTGTCATTTTGATGTAGTGGTATTTTATTAGGCGGGGTGTCACAGATGGTATCAGAGCATCAGGTTCTAGTGTCCTTACGAATCTGTGCGGACGTACTACGCTTTCAACATTGCTCTCGATTTGATATAGAGCCCTATGATTAGGATTGTTGATTCCTGTTGTGAGATTTCGTTCTCCTGCTACTATGTAACATTATAGTCAATCATTTGCGTGCTCGTTCGAGATTCGTGTGCTGATCGATGAAAAGAGACCACAAAAGGCCGTGATGAGGGCAGCAGGAGGCGGGGCTTAGTTGGAGCTATAAGTTGAAGTCGGGGATGAGGTTCGCAGTCGAGGTCACTCCCCTTTGTGGCATTGTCAAGGATTGCTACAACAACTACTAAAGTGTTGTAGTTATAATTATCCAAGTACTGCTATAATTGAGAGTGGTGGTAAACTTGAATTACCCCGTGAAGTTAAGTTGGGGAAAATGTTTGAAAGGGTCTTTGATAAGGACCATATGTTGAAGTCATGTCATGCAAAGTAAGTGTAGCATTACCCAGTGGAAGTAGAAGTCTCAGAAACTTTATCGTAGAGTAGGGTAAGAAAATACCCATATGTAAAAATTCGAAGAAAATGTTTCACTCATGGGAGAAATATTGAAATGGTGGGAACAGTGATCACCATGTTTAAGGGAGCAGGATGTGTTGCTCATGGAGGGATGTTATGGATGATTTTAACCGTGAGTTCCCATGATTTAGGAGGAATGAAAAGAATGCAGTTTTGAATTATTCACATAAGGATCGGTCAGAGGCCGACAATGAATAAAGAGTTATATGGATAAGTGAACTTTGTGCCGAATTAAGATATGTACATTGAAGAGAGAGTCCTTCAGTGGAATGATCGTCTCACTAGTAAGTGTTGCTAACACTTGTGGAGAAGTTGTATTCGTGGAACCTCATTTGTGGACATCCACCTAGGGAATTCATTGAAACAGGGCGGTTGAGACGGGTAGTGGAGTTTCCTTTTGACGAAGAAGTTAAGTGGACTTTGAAGGTGATTGTCAAGATCGAGGCTATAAAGTCCGAGACACCGATAACCTTAACATCGCCAGGGAGGCCAAAGTTAGGGAATGATTATAATGTGGAACGTAGAACCACACGCTTTAATCTTTTTCGGTAGGAGTTAAAGGATGAGAGTAGGGTGCCTAGATGGGGCATTGATTAAAGTAGTTTTGTTTCGCTTAAGTCAAGTGTACTATGTCTGGGAGCCAATTGGAACCGTTATGGTAATTGGCAAGAATGTTGTTATGAGTTTCACCTAGGACGAAGGAGGTATATTTTATGTGGAAAGATTGAGTCACAATATTTTATTATCCCTGGATTCATGTGTGTAATTCGAGCTTTGTCGCGGTATCGGTAACATTATATAGAGGATATATATCTATATTTTTTTCCATGGTAGCGGGGATTTATTTTATTTCATTCACTGTGAAAAGCGGGTGTTAGTATTTTGAGTTTGTATTTGGTTTTTACTACTCATTTTTTATGTGTTATACGAGTATAGTACTATTATAAAATTAATGTTATTGTATTATCGGAGAGATAGCAGGCTAATGATTGCAAGACTATCGTATCCGCAATTCTAGGGTGGAACTGGTTATTGCGATATCTCACCTGGATACAGGTTGGGCTCTCCTTTATTATGCATCTAGATGGAGCTTCGGTGAGTAGATGTTTCACTAGCATGACATTAGTGCATGGGGACCTTCTAGATGTGATTTAAGATATGCAGGGTTTATGGTTAAGCTATGAGTTTAAGCTTGTTGTTGTTTGCACAAGGACTTAGTGTTAGTACAAGCACCTTGTGGTATGACTCTTGGAAAGAAGTAGAAGTTCAGGCCAAATTTTGTTAGTAGATAGTATGGGATGATCCCAGTGGCATATTTGAAACTAACGGACCTCCACGACCGATAAAGTTAAGTAATAGTGTATAGGAGAGGTTCCTTATTTGGATTTTACTTACGAGACACTCCACGCATGAACCTTAATGTCGTTGGGAGTGAAGAGATGTTATGGGATGCACGGATGTTGGCTTTGATGATAAGTTACATAGATTGGTGAAAACACTATAAACTGAGACTCATGAGATGATTACATGATTTGGAAGCTAGAAGCGCTAGGGAAAATCACTCAAATGTTTCTCTCACCAAAAGTAAGCATGTGAGGTAAGGTTAAGGAAATTGATTTAAGTCTTATAGCCAAGCCCTGAGTGGATGGAAAATTCAGAGGAAATATGTTTTGGGTATGATGTTAATAACACTCTTGCAAAGAGTAGGAGCCTCGATTAGTTAGACTTTCCATTTCTCCAAAATGGAAGGACATAATAGTAGAAGTATGTTAGTAGGTTAACGAGGTGGGATTCAGAATGTCCCGATGGTGTGCCTTAGGCCGTTATATCTCAATGACCAACGATGCGAGGGAGTAGTGTAACAGGAGGGTTCCTTGTTTGGATTTTGCTTTGCGAGACATCTCACGCATGAAACCGAGCGAAAGTCAGAAATTGAGAGATGTATTAGGCACTAGGGACATAGTTATAATAGTACTCATTTTATGTGTGTAGGAAACACATTGATCTTAGGACTACCATGAAGTAAGGCCAGTGGGGCATGTGACATGATTTTAGGAAGATTGTCGGGAGTTAACCACGAGAAGGTTGGTGGGTTAACTTTATGAAGGATTGGATTTCCAAGTAAAGGAAGGATTGGATTTTGTATTTTTTCGGGATAAGAAAACCCAGGTATTTGTACCAAGCTGAGAAATGAAGCCAATTTTAGAGAGAGTGTTGCAAAAAGGGTTAGCACACCTAAGGTAAGCGAGAAGACTGGCAAGAGTAGTCAAGTGCTAGTATAGTTTCCTTTTTGAAGGAATTCGAATTCATGGTGTAGACGAATGGACGCTTAGACTCGCGGATTTTGATGCGATCGATACATTAGAGTAGTGATTATAGACTCATTTTCTTTATATGCAGTCATAAAAGCACTAGGTGCGATGTGACGTGAGAGTCAACCTTATGACCTAGGTAGTGCCGTAACATATAGAGACATAGTTAAACTTGTTATTAAGCTAGTGCGTTAGAGTATAAGCCTTGAGATAGGTGGGTACCATTTAGGTTAGTACCTTTCGACTTGTGTATGTAATATGAAATGTTATTAGCGATCCTAACTTGGTACACCGATCGTATTCGAATTTCGGGGATGAAATTCCGTTGTAGGGGGAGAATGTAATACCCCGCACTTTTATGGATATTTAAATTACATAAATGGGTGTAATTTGGAGATTTGAGGAATTTCTCTGAATAATAATTTTTGGACTTTATGAGGGTTAGATGATTTTCGATGCGTGTTATATTTACTTTTGGGATTAAGTAAATGAGTTGGACTATTTTAATTACATGTCGCAGTTGGGTAAAGCGACAAATGATAATATTTTAATTGGAAAATCCGTATTAAGATGCGTTGGGTTTAATTAGTGAATTGCAGTCTACTGACTCGAATGGAGATTTCGAGTGCACGATTGGTTTCGTAACGGCCAAGATAGTCAGAATAGAGTGTCTAGGAGTAGTGTTTAGGTTCCGGGGTTTTTTGGACTAGTAAGGACTCGCAATTGAGTAAACGAGTCATTTTTTTGGGTTTATAAGGGATAAACCCTTATTCTCTGTAAAAAAAAAGGCATAAGAGAGAGAGAAATAGAAAGAAAAGAAAGAAAAAAGAAAGAAAAGAGAGAAAGAAGAGAAAGAGGGGATTCCGACCAAACTCTGTGGGATTCGACTCGAAGTTGTCGAATTTCATCCATGAGGCAAGTGTTTACTTGGTTTATTTAATTGAGTGTGTGTATCTCATACTATAGTTGGTAAACTATATGATTTGGGGTTAGAACCCTTAAAATAAATTTGGGAAATTTGAGTTTAATTTCACAAATTGATGTACAGTAGATTCTTAATGATTTCTAGTGTTAAATCCATGTTAATAAAGTGTAAAATCGAATTGAAATGGGAGTAATGATAAAACTAGAGTTTTAATGGTTTTAAGGTTTAAACCTAAGAGAAATGGTTTAATACCACAAATACATTGAGGTGTTAGTTATAAATCAGTGTTATGATGATTATAGAGTTGTTAGTTGAGATTAGAAACCATTAAAATCGAGGTTGGGTTGATATTTAGGTATTTTAGAGATTGAGAAATCGCCCAAACAGCGCCCCTTGAACATGTCGAATCGATTCGGGTTTAAATCGAATCGATTAGCATAAAGGGATTTGTAAGGCTATGTTAGGACGGATTGATTCGGATTGAGACCGAATCAATTCACCTTCGAGGACTTACTTATAGAACACTTTTTGAATCGATTCAGATGGAAACTGAATCGATTTTCTTGCCAGAATCGATTCGCATTTGGGGAGAATCGATTCGCCTTTGTTGAAAGTGACAGTTTTCCTTCTTTGAGTTTATAGGGAGTTAAATCGCAATTGGGGAAGATTATGGGGGAGTCTAGCGATAATATTTGGGCTCCCACATGATGGTATTGATGGTGAGTAAGCCTCAGAAAGAAAGAGAGGACCTCGGGTTAATTTAGGGTACAATCCAGGGGACGGACTGTAACACCCCACACTTTTAGGGATAATTAAATTTCATGAATGGGCCTAATTTGGAGATTGGAGGCATTCCATTGAATAATAATTTTTGGATTTTAGGAGGGTTAGATGATTTCATATGTGTGTTACATTTATTTTTTGGATTAAGTAAATAAATCGAATTATTTTAATTACATGTCGCAACGGGGTAAAGCGACAAAGGATAATATTTTATTTGGAAAATTCGTATTGAGAAATGTTGGGTTTAATTAGGGAACTTGCAGTTAAGCGAATCGGATGGATATTTCGAATACGCGGTTGGTTTCAGAATGGTCGAGATAGTCAGAATAGAGTATCCGGGGGTAGTGTTAGGGTTCCGAGAATTTTTGAGCTAATAGGGACTCGTAATTGAGTAAATGAACCATTTTTGGGTTTTAAAAGGATAAACCCTTATTCTCTCCTATATAAGGCAAGAGGGAGTGGGAGAAAGGAAAGAGAGAAAGAGAGAGAAGAGGAAAGTAAGGGAGAACAAAAGAGAGAGATGTGAGATTCTAGCCAAACTCCGCCGGATTTGACTCGAGGTCATCGAATTTCATCCTCCAGATATGTGTATACTATTTTTATTTCATTTTGTGTATATATATCATATTATAGTTGGTAAACTATATAATTTTGGGTTATAACACTTAAAATACATTTGGGAAAAATTTGAGTATGAGTTTACATATTGATGTATTGTAAACTCTTAATGATTTCTAGTGTTAAAACCATGTAAATGGAGTAAAGATATGAATTGAAATGGGGGAAATGAGAAAACTGGGGTTTAATAAATCTAAAAAAATTGGTTTAATCCCATAATCAATTGATGAGTTAGATAGAAATTAATGTTTAGATGTTTGTGAAGTTGTTAGTGTAGAATATAAACCAGGAAAATGGAGTTTGGGGTGGTTTACTAAAAATTTGGAGAATTGATTTTCGAGGGTTTGGTATGACCGATCGACCGCGCCCCTATGGTCGGTCGATCGCTTGTAGGAAGAAGGGCCTACTGGTTGGTTTGCTAAGATTAATTGCAAACTGCGGTCGACCGGGGGTCCAGGGCTGACCGACCGATACTCTGTTTTCAGCCCAAGATTTTGGAGATTATTATTCTTTCTCCTCTTTGAGTTTTATGTTTAGGGGCTTCCTAAATTAGAATATTATAGAGGGTTATAATGTAAAGGATTTGAGGAGTTGTGAATTGACTTAAAGTCATTTAAGAGGTTGATTCAGGTTATGGACTATCGAAAGTTTAAGAAAAGGGAGCCATTCGGGGAAGTTATTTTGTATGTACATGTGAGTCTATTTATGTGGTGGGGATAACTTTTGGGGCCCATTGTGATTAAGGAAATCCTAGGATGCGGTTAAGATGAAATTTAAAATACGGGCCCAAGAGGATTTTGGGTTTAGTACGGTGAGTGTGAGAATACTTGAATGATTATTACTATTGAAAACATTTTTTTTTTAGTATTGGTCATTGCTATGAGATTGGTAATTTTGGCCATATATATATATGATTGAGGAATGATGTCGATTATATACATACGATGTCATTACAGTATATGTATAATATGATATGAATATGTATATATATCTATGTGTGAATGGTATACATATAATTATGTGAAGCATACCCCCCCTCTAATGCTATCATAGGAAGTTGCGCGATGTGGGTGAGGCCCCTGGCTTGATGAGCAGGGAGCGTATAGTCCCCAGGTCATAGCGTCCATTATTAGATTGTGTGATTTTTATTAGGGGGAGACGTAGTTGGTATGTTTCGTCTCATTCTCGGGGAGGAACTATTAGCGCTTTCCATATGTTGTGATTTGTTTTTTACTATGTCAGTGTTATTTAGTCCGACCGCTGGTACCCATGATGGTATGTGAGTAATTCCTTGGAAGATGATTGTGACATCCCGCCTAATTAAACACCGGGTGATCAGTCCTTTATTAAATTATAATCAAGGTGAACGGTTGGTTCATTCTTAGCATCACTGTCGTAAAAATAACTTTTCCAATTTAACACCCTAAATAATTAAGCTAAGTGTCAAAACCATTTTAGACATTACTTTCCAAATTATATTTTAAAAATCAACATTTAAAACTTTACATAATTCATAGTTAAAGAATCACACAACAACTATTCTGGAGCATATAAACCAAACAATTAAACATTTAACTGATTAATTTCAACATTTAAAACTTAAAGGAAAAACGTCTAGACAATAATAAATCCCAAAGTGTAAGTACTGGAAATAAACGAATCATAATGTCCAATAAAGCAACTAAACAATGGAAAAGGGCGACACATACCCAACTGGATAAAATAATGCTAGGAGTGGAATAAAAAAAATGAGATCGTCTAAGCAAGAGGCCTACAACTCCCACCTAAGCTGCAGCGCGTTCCTTCCAAATGATCCTATGCAAGACGCCCTTGTGGCTGGGCACCTGTAATATATACATATATATACAAGAGAGGAGAGATAACAGTAAACGGGTCAGAGCCCGATGGTAAAACAGTTTAAAAATTTAGTTTATCAAGTATTTAAAATGTTTACTGGCTAATGCAACAACATATTAGTAACGACACTCTCTTGCGAACGTCTCAGCTCTCTTCTAGTGTGCACAACTATCGCACTAATCTCCCCAACAGTTTAACTTCTTTTATCTTAAGTTACTCGTAAGATTTCAAGTTGACGATTTCCAATGTTAAGGAGGCTAATATTATTTAACAGTATAATTCTTACATAAGCCTGATATGAGAATAAAGTTCCTCAGAAATATAACATACTTTTCAAATACTTATTCCCAAGTTGAAACAATTATTCTTTTCTTACATATCATAATCACAGCAGGTAGTTCCCAATTTCAGATTTAAATATCTATATATTAATACTCGTATAATATATATATTCTAACAGCACGCCACATAAATCTATGGTGCGAGCATACTCTGCTATCCAGTCCCCGTATCACTCGTACTAAGGGAAATACTAGTTCGGAATCACTCTCGAACCGTATTAACACAAAACACATATAAAATGAGGCGAAGCATAGTTCCAAGTCCTAAGAGGATATCACATACCCTCACGTCTCTTAGGACCGTCTGACTATCGATCCGATAGCCTGTACTAAGGATTCCTATCTTCTAGGGTACGAGTCAATATCCCCTATAAAGGTCTCATCGAGATAAGACTGTCCCAGCGCGGTAACCTCAGGGATAGAAAGTAGCGCCGACATGATTTTTACACACATATAAAATATATGATCAATCATAGAGTCATATAGTTATATAACTATTCACATTCATAAGTTAGATACGCCCACTGTCCAACATTATATTATTCCATTCTTAGTACAGTTTTATTCGATTATTTCTTATAACGAACTTATTCATTTGTATTTTTGAAATTTAATTTATTTCAACTCACTTCTCATCTCTCGAAGTATTCTCCTTAGCTAAGCACAAATTCAGTAGGCCCTCTCTTACCTTCTAATCCAACTCCTCGACATTTCGATTATTACTTCTACACACATTAAATTTCTTAGGTATGAATATTTCCCGTTTACCCCTTCATTTTCCCATTTGCATTAAAGTTCCACTAAACGGGGTTTACCTTGATCCTACTGGTCTTTTTTATATTTAATTATGTTGTAATAACATTAGTCAAGAGTTATTACGCATTTAATCGGATTAGGTCAACGTAAGGAAAAATCTAGTTTTTCTCAAGAGGGGTCGATCGATCAATAGAAAGGGGTCGATCGATCGAACCGTCGATCGATCGATAGAAAGGGGTCGATCGATCGAACCGTCGATCGATCGAACCATCGATCGATCGAAGCTCTAGGCTCGATCGATCGATCAAGCAGGTATGGCGACAACTGCAGAATACCAGTTACGGGGATTATCATCCAAAATCATCCAAATCCAAATTTCTAACTCCCAAACTCCCAGAAATTTATACCACAATCATTATAAACCCAAATGAACAATATTCTACGTAAGGCTTGCGAATTTTCATCTAGTTTCATGGATTAAAAGGGCCAAAATTCATATAATTCTCATGAACCCTAAAAACTTCTTTAACTTAATTCTTCTCATTCTTTTTCCATAATTTCTACTTCTAATCCAATGTAAATTCATGGTTCAACCTCTACATGTGAAGGGAATTTCTAGAATGATGTTTATATCTCTACAACATGCGATTTCTAACCTCAAGCATGGGTTTTCTTTCATAATAACGCATCCTAATCAACCCTAAACTAATATGAATGAAGCATTAACTAAATTAAGCAAGATAAATACTTGCCTGGAAATTTTTGTTTCTGATTTGTGGATGAAATCAATGTGGTGGTGATCCTTGTTGCGCGATCTAACTTTTGGCGGTGACGGCGGTGCAAACGGAGGGGTTCTTAGCCTAGAACTCATTGGTAAGCTCTTCCCTTCATTCTCCAATGGCCGTCTTTTGTTTTTGGTTGTGTTAACCCTAGAAGACAACCCTAAGCATCTGATATAACCTAAAAAATTCGTAGGTTTCCAAGGCCAAAAATACAAAATGCTTAAAATGCCCTCCCGGGGTGTTAATTAAGCGTAAAAATGCCCCGAGACCCAAACTAAACCCCCGGGTACATTATTTTGACTAACTCGACCCTTCCGGAGACTTTGGCGCACTCGCAATGACCATATGGGTGACTTATAATTTATTCACTTTTATTAATTAAAATTTAGTCCCGACACAACACGGGCGCGTCCTGACTTAAATTTCTATAATTGTCATTTTATTCACTCGTGAAATTTAATAGAACCAATTTTTATATATTACTTTGCTCATTAGTAATATTCAATAAGTTTCCAATAATTATAAACTATAGTCACGTTAGTAATTAAAAATAATTAATTTTTGGATTTATATTAAATTAATAATTCACATCAAATTTAATAAATCCCCAAATTTATAAAGCATAAAAATATGGGGTATTACATACTTCCCCCCTAATAATGGAATTTCTTTCCGAAATTTGAAAAAATATGGCATACCTGGTAAGAATAAATCTGGGTATTTCTCGCGCATATCTGCCTCGCGCTCCCAGGTGGATTCCTCCACATTATGATGCTCCCACTGGACCCGTACAAGTGGAACTACCTTTGACCTCAATCTCCATTCGCTATGGTCTAGGATAGCCACTGGTCTTTCCTCGGAAGAGCTATCGAGCTGTAAGTCCATCTCCTCAATCGCGATATGGGTATGGGCCATGTCATCCCGAAGGAATCGTCTCAACGACGAGATGTGGAATACATCTTGAATGCGATGTAAATGCTCTGGCAGCCCTAATCTGTATGCTACCGGCCCAATCCTCTCGATGATGGGAAACAATCCTATGTACCTCGGGTCCAATTTCCCTTTCTTACCGAATCTCATCACTCCTAGGAGATACATGTAGTAATACTTGGTCCCCCACGTTAAACTCTCGAAAGAACCATTTTACATCGGCATAGATTTTCTGCCTGTCCTGGGCTACCCGAATGTGACTCCTGATAATCTCAATCCTCGGGGAGGTTTCCTGAATCACCTCTGGTCCGAGAAACTTGTTATCCCCCACCTCTAGCCAACACGTTGGGGAACGACAAGGCCTGCCATACAAAGCCTCGAATGGAGCCATGCCAATCGTGAACTGATAAGAGTTATTATAAGCAAACTCTACCAGTGGAAGATGTGGCTCCCAAACTCCTCCAAAATCAAGGACACACATGCGTAGCATATCCTCCAACATCTGATTAGTATGCTCTGTTTGTTCATCTATCTGTGGGTGATAAGCTGAGCTCAACCTCAACTCTGTACCCATGGCCTCCTGAAAGCTCTCCCAGAAACGTGACACGAAGATATTATCTCTATCTGACACAATATTCAGGGGCACCCCATGTAATCTGACAATATCAATAATGAATAACTGAGCATACTGACCCGTATAGTCTGTTCGTACCGACAGGAAATAAGCCACCTTGGTCAAACGGTCCACAATCACCTAGATGGAGTCGTGGCCCCGCTATGATGTAGGCAACCCAGTAATAAAATCCATAGAAATACTCTCCCACTTCCACGCAGGTATTTCCAATGGCTGAAGCAACCCCGATGATTTCTAGTGATCCACCTTTACCAGCTGGCAGGTAGAACACTTGGACACGAACTCAGCAATGTCCTTTTTCATCCCACTCCACCAGTATTGCCGCCTCATATCCTGGTACATCTTATCTCCCCCAGGATGCACTGCAAATTGTGACCCATGAGACTGGGTCATCACTGCATGACGTAAGTCTGCTCCTTCTGGAACCACCAATCTCCTGTTAAACCTCAAGCCCCCATCAGAACTAACAGAATATGACTCAGCACCCTCAGCTAAAAGTCGTACAATCTGCTCCTGGAAAAATGGGTCTGTGGTCTGTGCCTGTATTACCCTCGTAACAATCTCGGGTGTCACTGTCATGATAGATATGAAGGAATGGGCTACTGCATCTTGGTGACCCAACTTTTTCCACTTTGCTTTCCAGATGTCCGCCACATCATCTACCGGCCTACGGCTCAACGCATCGGCAACCACGTTGGCCTTCCCCGGATGGTAATGTATATCGAACTGATAGTCCTTCACAAACTCTAACCACATGTGTTGACGCATATTCAGCTCTCGCTGAGTGAACAGGTATTGCAGTGACTTGTGGTTTATGAACAAGTGAAATTTCTCCCCCAATAAATAGTGTCTCCATATCCTCAATGCAAAAATGACCACTGATAACTATAGGTCGTGTGTGGGGTAATTCTTCTCGTGCGGCTTAAGCTTGCGGGAGGCAAAAGCTATAGCCTTCTCCTCCTGCTGCAGTACTCCCCCGAGTCCCCATAAAGAGGCATCGGTGTAAACAAGATACTCCATGCCTGGATTAGGTAAAGCAAGGACTGGTGCTGAAGTAAGCTTGTCTTTCAGATCGTCGAAAGCCAATTGACAAGCATCATCCCAAACATATGGTATATATTAATAAATATTTCCCCTCTCTATATTTCCCCTCTCTTGTTATATATTAATAAATATAGGTGTCCAGAGACTGGGACGCCTGGATGATGATTCCTTTGAGTCAGACGCTTACTGCAGCAGCTATGGATGCATACAGGTTTACTGTAGACGCTTCTATCCTTGTAATCTCGATAGGAGGTACTGTATAAATACTTGGGCTAATAACCCAATTTCATTCAGTTATTCTTTTACCGCCTTTTTGCGCGACATTCGATTTGGTTGTATATTGTTAAATCGAGTGTTCGATTATTTTTATTGCATTTCAGTTTCACATATATAAACTGTGTGGATGTTTTAATTGTATGGTTTGTTTAAAAAGATTAATTAAATAAAATTTTGAGGCCAGCCTAATAGGTTATTAGTAATTTAATTGGTTTTTGACAGTGATGCTAAGAATGAACCATATGAGACTCCTATTTTAATTTGGTACAGGATTGATCGCCTGGTATTTAATTAGGCGGGGTGTCACATGTTAGGGTTCCGAGATTTTTTGGGCTAATTGGGACTCGTAATTGAGTAAACGAGTCATTTTTGGGTTTTAAAGGGATAAACCCTTATTCTCTCCTATACAGGGCAAGAGAGAGTGGGAGAAAGGATAGAGAGAAAGAGAGAGAAGAGGAAAGGAAGGGAGACAAGAAGAGAGTGTATACTTGCTTTATTTCATTTTGTGCATATATATCATATTATAGTTAGTAAACTATATAATTTTGGGTTAGAACCCTTAAAACAAATTTGGGAAAAATTTGAGTGTGAGTTAACATATTGATGTATTGTAAACTCTTATTGATTTCTAGTGTTAAAACCATGTAAATGAAGTAAAGATATGAATTGAAATGGGGGAAATGAGAAAACTAGGGTTTAACGGTTTTTTTGGTTCAAATCTAAGAAAATTGGTTTAATCCGCTAATTAATTGACGAGTTAGATATAAATTAATGTTTAGATGTTTGTGAAGTTGTTGGTGTAGAGTAGAAACCATGAAAATGGAGTTTTGGGTGGTTTACTGAAAAATTGGAGAATTGATTTTCTAGGGTCTGGTATGACCGGTTGAGCACGCCCCTATGGCCAGTCCATCGCGTGTAGGAAGAAGGGCCTACTGGTTGGTTTGTTAAGCTTAATTACAAACCGCGATCGACCAGGGGTTCAGGGTCGGGCGATCGACACTCTGTTTTCAGCCCAAGATTTTGGAGATTGTTATTCCTTCTCCTCTTTGAGTTTTAAGTTTAGGGCTTCCTAAATTAGAATATTATAGAGGGTTATATTGTAAAGTATTTGAGGAGTCTTGAAATGACTTAAAGTCATTTAAGAGGTTGATTTAGGTTATGGACTATCAAAAGTTTAAGAAAAGGGAGCCATTCGGGGAAGTTATTTTGTATGCACATGTGAGTCTATTTATGTGGTGGGGATAACTTTTGGGGCCCATTGTGATTAAGGAAATCCTAGGACGCGGTTAAGATGCAATTTAAAATATAGGACCAAGAGGATTTTGGGTTTAGTACGGTGAGTGTGCGAATACTTGAATGATTATTACGAGTGAAAACATTTTTTTTAGTATTGGTCATCGCTATGAGACATTGATAATTTTGGCCACACATATATGATTGAGGAATGATGTAGATTATATATATACGATGCCATTACAATATATATAATATGATATGAATATGTATATATATCTATGTGTAAATGGTATATATATAATTATGTGAAGCATACCCCCCTCTAATGCTATCATGGGAAGTTGTGTGATGTGGGTGAGGCCCCTCGCTTGAGGAGCAGGGAGAGTATAGTCCCCAAGTCATAGTGTACATTGTTATATTGTGTGATTTTTATTAGGTGTGAGACGTATTGGGTATGTTTCGTCTCATTCCCGGGGAGGAACTACGACCACTTCCCATACGTTGTGATTTGGTTTTTACCATGTCGGTGTTATTTAGTCCGATTGCTGGTACCCAGGATGGTATGTGAGTAATTCTTTGGAAGATGATAGCATTGAGAGACTGCATCCTTGAGTTATAGATCATTGGGATGGTATTTATACTTGGGTGTATAGTATATCACTTGTGTTTGAGAACAAAATATTACATCTCTAAATAGAGTAAAGAGATAAATAAATAAGGATTTATTCTCATTCTGGGAGATTTTATCAGGACTTAAATTGTGATATGTATAATAAAATGAGTACGTTATGTATATACATTTTTATGGGTATTTATATTTGTACATTGTGTAATGAGGGCCTAATGGATCTTGACGATCGACATTGCCAAGTAGTAGTGTATCGGGGACTTATTTGGATTTCACTTCGCGAGACACCCCACGCACGAACATGGCACAGTGTTGAGAATGGGGAGAAGTTTATCCCTTGGTACTTGGATCAATTAGGATTTTTAGAGTTTTAATGGACGGATTAGTTAAGCAGGGTAATTGGACTAGGTTGTTTAATAGGAATGTGATAGCTGTGCACTATTAGAGGAGGGGTGAGAGGAGTATCTCATGGGAGTGCGATACCAATTTTATTATGAGATAAAACATGTTTTTTTATAAAGCATTTTTGCACTTGCAGAATATTTTCACAACTCGGGCTCTGAACCGTTTATCTATTTCCCTCTATTTTTCTATATATATATATATATATATATATATAGGTGTCCAGACCCAGGGATGCCTGGATGACGATTCCTTCGAGTGTGACGTCTGCTGCAGCAGCTGTGGATGCATGCAGGTTTACTGTAGACGCTTCTATCCTTGTAATCTAGATAAGAGGTACTGTAGAATATTCGGTCCTAAAGCCCAATTGTATTCATTTATACTTTTACCGCCTTTTAGTGTGACATTCGATTTGGTTGTATCATGTTGAGTCGAGTGTTAGGTTATTTTATTTCATTTCAGTCTCATATATATAAACCGTGTGAATGTTTTCTTTGAATGGTTTGGTTAAAAAGATTAGTTAAATAAAATTTTGACGCCAGCCTAATAGGTTATTAGTAATTAATTTGGTTTTCGGCAGTGATGTTAAGAATAAACCATATGAGACTCCTGTTTTAATTTGGTACAGGAGTGATCGCCCGATATTTTATTAGGCAGGGTGTCAAACGGACTTAGTGAATGTTCGAGTGGAGCAACATTCGAGAGAGAGGTCATCAGCAAGTGTGTAAAGATATTTATGCTGTCAGAATATATATGGGTTAATAGATTTGAGTAAATCCTAGGATGCAATTAGGATGGATTCGAGGATATGGGCTAACGAGGATTAAGCGACTATCCGATACGTCTATTGACGACTATTATTATAGGTGATGCGATACCTATAGAACCGAAATAAGTCGATAGTATACTTATTTCATTAGTACGAATTGGTGTATTCGGGAGTATATATAAGTCCTTAAAAGTGATTAAGGTGCGAGTTATATATTAAGTAAGAGAATACTTATTGGATTAGTGTTTTATGTGTGCAGATACTTATATACTATTACGAATGGGAACATTCGGGGTTATTGGCTATCGCTATGAGATTTTGGCAACTATAGCCATATGTATTTAGAAGTGATATAGATTATATATATACGACGTTGTTACAGTATATATAATATGATACGGAAATACATATATATATATATGTGTGTGATTGGTATATTTGTATCTTAGAGGCTGGTTCCACAGGCTTTTCCGGGCATAGGGTTGGACGTCCTGATTAGATATTTTCTCTAGTGTGATCCAAGGAGGTTGCGCGATGTGTGTGAATCCCCTAGATTGAGGAGAAGGGAGAGTATATCCCCAGGTCATATTGTCTGGTGTACGAGTGCGATGTGTGTATTCCGCTTGCAGTAGGGAACATGACCGCCTCCACCGCTGTGTATTTTTACCATGACCATGAGTGAGTCTGGCTTGGTACCATGGTTGAGTGAGTAAACCCGTATTTGAATAAGCACTATGACACTGCATCCTCGAGTTATAGCTCGGATGGATGGTTATTAAACTTATGATTGTGATAGGTACAATTATACTTGTTACGTATAGTATATTGCTTGTATATGAAGATGAGATATCATATAAGTAAACGTGTATAAAATGAAAAGAATGAATAAGAGTTATTCCCTTTCTGGTAGATTTATATCCGAATTTATATGAATATGAATCATAGGTTCTAGTGAGGACTATATATATATATATATATATATATATATATATATATATATATATATATATATATATATACGAGTTATACATATGCGGTATGTACTGAGGGCCTAATGAATCTTGACGATCAGCATTTCCAGGTAGTAGTGTATCATGGGGGTTCCTTGTTTGGATTTCGCTTCGCGAGACACCCCATGCACGAAATGTAGCGCAGTGTTGAGAATGGGGAGAATTTTAGTCCTTAGTACATGGGTTTACGAGGACTTTTAGTAGACGGGTGAACAGATTAGTTAGGCAGGGTAGCTTAACTAGGCTGTCTAAAAGGTATGAGATAGGTGTGCACTATTAGAAGATGGGTGAAGGGTATCTCATGAGAGTGCCATACCAATATAAATATGAGAGATTTCATATTTTTAAATATTTCATTTATGCACTTGCCAAAATATTTTCAAAACTCAGGCTCTGACCCATTTCTTTATTTTCCCCTCTCTTGCTATATATATATATATATAGGTGTCCAAACATAGGGATGCCTGGATGATGATTTCTTCGAGTCATACATTTGCTGCAGCAGCTGTGAATGCATGCTGGTTTAATGTAGACGCTTATATCCTTGTAATCAAGATAGGAGGTACTCTAAAAACATTCGGTACGATAGCCTAACTGTGTTCATTTCTAATTTTACCTTATTTTGATTTATGGCTATTCGATTTGGTTGTATTATGTTAAACCGAATGTTTGGTTATTTTATTTTCATTTCAGTTTCTTATATATAAACTGTGTGAATTTTTTACTTGGAGGGTTTGTTTAAAAAGATTAGTTAAATAAAATTTTGACGCCAGTCTAATAGGTTATTAGTAATTAAATTGGTTTTCGACAGTGATGCTGAGAATGAACCATATGAAACTCCTATTTTAATTTGGTATAGGATTGATCACTCGGTATTTTATTAGGCGGGGTGTCACACATATAATAGTTAGTAGCCATATATATGTTGACAACGGAGATTTTTAAGGCTTAAAGGGTTAGACTCCATAGCAAAATAATGAGAGAGTTGTGTGTTGAAGAATGAAACTAAAATCCCTCTCTTATCCACATTCTAACCCTCAAATCTGATCCTTTCCTCGACCAAATATCAACCGTTGAATTTGATCAACGTCTGTGGCATCGATAACACATTCTACAAGTCTGACTTTATTTAAACGTCGCTCGAACGACATATCTTCCTCGCTTGAATGACTTCCAGGTTATTTGAGCGACCTTAACTTCTCAATTTCTCACATTTTCCCCAATATAACTCCCAAAACCTTAAGAAGGCACACTTTTTCTTACAACAAAAATTTCTATAATCCATGAAAAGTCCGTAGTCCTCTTCAACTACAATTTACACATCAATATATATAATCCACGCATATTATTTATTTAATTTATCGGGGAGGGATATTACAAACTTCCCTTCTTAGGGAATTTTGTCCCAGAAATTATTGCTCCATACACCCCAAACTCATGGAGTCCACTAATTCACGAGGCCCACCAACTTCCATCCTAAGTCCTAAAAATCCTCCAAGAGAACATCATCGATGTCCTTAATTGTATTATCACCAATCTAGCACGTCCCATTCCCTAACGATCACCATTTTGTTAACTATGACGCTACAAACTCGACCCCGATTTTCCATTAGCCTTACGCTCAAGCCCTAACCCATTGATAGGACTACCTATGCTAGTAACTACCGGAGCCTCCACGAGCAAACCATTCCTTGAGACCAATTCTCACAAAAAATAATGCATAACATAACCAACCGTCATATCTACCATGTCATTCTCTCACTCCAAGGAGAAATGGTATCAGTAAATCACTATTGCACACTCGGTTTATAACTTTCGATGTTCACTCTAGTGAACCTAACATTACCCTAGGTATCTCATCGTTGATTTCTCACTTGTGTGTAATTTAATCAACTCATCGTGCCAAGGAAATATCATGACCTAAGTTTTTCTTCGATTTACAGCACTATACTGTATCCGCAAACCATTATTCTGCTCTTTATAATCCGAGTCATTGGCTACCAAGTCGGCTAATCCAACATCCACTAGCCTAATGGAGATTGATATTACGAACAAACCAAGTGATCGGTGGCCTACCCATATATATGAAAAACTTTATACAGTAGCAAGATTACCTCAAATGAGCGCACCTAGGTACTAAGCTACATTGGCCAAACTAGACCAACCGCGCTCTCCCGGGATTAACCATGCTGTACCAAGTTATAGAACCAACCTGAGTCACCACATAGATTAGAACATTGGTTCTCGATTACCGAAATAAAAAAGAACACACTTGAGTCATAGGCCTGAGCAACCATCCCAAGAAGTTTCACCCCCAAGCATCAGATTTTGACTCATGGAAGTGAACCTATATCGAATGATGGAAGCTATATTACTCGTTCGCATCACTCTCACTCAGTATTACTTCTGGCCCCCCTGCCTGAGTCACTAGCCATGGAGAATGAAATCCTAACCATTCACTCTCATAGTCACGAATGCAATCAAAATTCAGAAATTAGTAGTCCTTGAGGAAGTCAATGCTTGTGTTCCCTCCTTAGGAGCAAGGACCTACCTTTATTGCCCTTGGCATAAACGAATCATTCTAACTGGCAGACACTTCACGCTTCGTATTTACCGACCTTATCCAAAACTAGTAATGACATCACTAACCTATTATACTTAGGTTAACATATCATGATCAAATCCTAAATCCTGTAGACGTTACTTGGCTTAAGGGACTCACTCACCTAACGGTGTCCCTATGACCACGAGATTTTCCTCCGATTTACTTTTGGTTGTCACCCATACGGTCTCTACGTGATGACCATTCCCTTCATCATTGGCACCCTGAGGGTAACTAATATTTTATTGAGCTACATCTCCTACTCATGCGAGCTTGTCAAGACGCGCTAATACCCAATCCTTGCATCGCCAAGGCTACCCAAGCATATACTGTCGACACCCGACATAACAATTATGCTTCGATTCTACCCCACCGTAGTCACCATTTGCAAGTCACCACATGGCTCCATCACTATAAGACTCAAATACATTTCCCAGTATTGCTCGAAACCGAGTATCACCACACCTGCACTAGTCATCCATGACATTCTAGTATCGCTCATAAGGGATACAACTACCTTTTTAAGTTATGGAATACACCATAATCTGTGTCGATTGGAGAACCATTCCCGACACATACATAATACGATTTCTAATCATCACCTGATCTCAATACTGTCATTACTATAATAACATTGCCTCTCCTTACCAGACTTGATTGGTCTCCTATGAACACAAAACACACCTCATGTGAAATCCCCAAATTGCGAGATTTTACCATCTACATTCTTCTCATCTTAGGCACACCCTGCAAACCTTTTGATACCCACATCAATATTACGTAGTGCTCGTAAGGACACTAGAACACGAGCTTCCAACCATAGTGCACCTAAATCCTCGAGCAACTCAAGACATCACAAAATTATATTATTATCTTCGATGATTCCACACTCAAAATTTTCTTATGGGAACCTCCATGCTTTCTATGGGCTATCCACACAATAGGATCACTTCGTACCTAGCCATTACCTTGGTGGCTAAAATGAGTTTCAACACATAGATATGAATCTTACCTTCTTCTGAATGATTGTGACTATAAGTCACGCATAAACTATAATTATGGCCACTACCAATTATAGCAGAACACAGGCCTCACATGTAGCCTATAAACCCCAAGGTCCTCCTTACCTAAACCTCGATGACTATTCAACCATGTCAATCAAATTGCCTTGCTATGTTAGTGTCACACTATGTTCCAATCCAAAAGTTAACACAAGTATCCTTTTCTTGGTAGGATATAGACGTGGGGTACTGCCTATAACCACCAAGGCCCTCACCACAGATGCCGCACGAGATCTTATTCCTTAATATCACACTATAATCACCAAACTATAAATTAATACTACCTAGGTTTTTTGTAGGACACGGGACGTCGAGTATCACCCATAAGGAAGCCCACCTTGATAACGCCGCAAAGAGTCCTATTCTAAAACATCATAAGCTAATTGATTATTACCAAGTCACCATGGTTATCTAGGTTCACTCCTAAGTCACCTTAATCTTCATGATTATCTAAACTCGCATTTTATTCAAGGTACATAAGTTGAGATGCACTAAACCCAAGTTCCCCAACGAATGTACCTAATGCTTCCTCACTTGAAACTAACACTTGTAATTCTATTCATCTATCAACAATCTTCTAAGGTGTTCACCCATAAGGATAGATTTCTATCAACTAAGACTGACTTGTCCCCCTAGTGTTGGCCTACATCAATTTATAAACTCATTAACTTAATCATCAATCACGAGATTTCCCCAAGGATAGAATTTTCTTAATTATCACATCGATATAGACTCCTAATATACGTCATATCCAAGGCTACACCTAATTAATTCAAGATTTCCCATTACATAGTTTTGACACTCTAACTATCATTCTCTACCATTCATTGGACATAATCTCATGCCACTTACCCAATGGGTGTCATCTTATTCTATGAACCCCTCACATGATTCTAAGACATAAAATTGCTAACTAAATAGCCTCATGCTAACAACAATGGTGTCACCACTATAGGATTGCATGGACACCGTAAGTTGCCATCATCTTAAATAGAAAATGCGAAAGCGATTAATGATCATCAATCTAATCGTGTGCCACAACACATTAATCTAACTCGTCGTGCTAACCTCTGAAACTTTACCGTCTAGGACACAATCTAAAATATCATCAAAATAGCATGAATGACCCGAACCACACCGACATCAAAAGATCTAATACTAAACTCACCACGTCACACCCAAGAAGAAACATGAACTCGGAGCTCTAATGACATTTGTAACGTCCTGTCCCAGATTTATGGGTTACCAGTAGCTAACCCTATCCTAATAGAGTCGTTAAGTGTGAAGTGGAATGAAACAACCTAAATAATGTTGCTAGTCCAGTTTTATTTTAATAAACATTTCACTTGTTAGCATGAAATTCCAGTTTTCAAGATAAACTACGTGAGGGACCCATGGGGAGCACCCCGAAGTCCAAGTAAATAGGTATCAACATAAATAAAGTACACTTACCTATAAATCGTCCTCAAAATACGAAACAACTCCCAAGTTGTCATAATAAAATGGGGTCGTGAGCTTATGATCATTGGGATTTATTCAATAATATAGAAATGAACGGTATAAAGAACACTCACACACTACAACCACATACATTCAAAAATATGTATATATCTACATACGTATACCTTTGAAAACACATGTTCCAATGCATTAATTTATTTATTCCCAAAAACATTATTTCTCCATATTAATTGACTTTAATCTTATTAAAGGCTTTCATTGTTCATATTTGACATGTTCCACTTTGTTCAACACACCCGGTTCAACACTAGAAGCCTTTACACTTAATCTAGTAAAACCATTCTTTTACCTAAATTTATCCTTTTATTTATTTAAATATCATTTAGTACTTTCATTGAAAACCACCATTTCAACACACACATTCACCATGTTAGAAAGTGCTTATTTAATCTTTGGAAAATCCTTTTACTACACACTCTTATGTTAATTATGATTTTCACCATTTAGGTCTCTTAACCACCCATTTATCCACCTTATTTACCCTTTTTAACTTATCTTATGGACATTGGTAGGTTTTCGCATTAACTTGTCCATTTAGCCTTTACCGGCACATTTATTTCGTTCATTCAAGTTAGGTTGCATTTAAATATTCACCACACAACCCATTTCTTGATTTGTGTTCCACATTCACTTAACTTTTTCTCGTAATCTTGTTATCCTACACACTAACACGGGATCTACACTGACGGCTATGCGCACCATATTCTCTAGCCAAAGAATTAGGGCTTTTAACCCAAGGGCTCCAGGCCTTTCTTTCTTTATCCCTGCATCATCCGAGTGCCTTTAAATGTGTTTTAACATTTTACAAATGTTCACATTATTTCCTTTCCTTTTTACCCGACCGGACCCAAAATCTGAGACTATACCGCTCCAATTTATGTTACACTTGAAGTATCATTTTACGTCTTTTATACTTTAACTTTGATCATTATATCAAAAATCATCTTCATTCAGGACAACTTTGTGTAACACCATTTCCAACATTTTTATTTCCTAAAAATGTTCCACTTTAAGTGAAACTACCATTTTATTCATCTGTTTCCAAAATCACGTTTACCCCAATTCACAAATGTTAATTTAACCCCAAAACACTATTTAGTTATGCACACCAACCTCTTAAGTGTTTTAACCCTTAACACCTTTCATATTTGGAGTAATTATTTACTTGATTGGAAATATGTTTAAATTCCATAAGTGTTAATGTTTCATAGTATTAGTAACACTCACTAACCATCCCATGTTTACCCATTAACACCTAATTAATACTTTTTACCAACATTCATATTTCTTTACTTCTTTATTTAAGAAATACATTTATACTTAAGAGTACTTTCCAAATAAATCCCCATTTTTGCAAGAGACTTAAAAAACTTGTTTCGTAAATATTTTGGCAATATTAACAATATTACACAGTTTTCTCCATAAAAATGTTCATTATTCATTTTTACTAGGGATTCACACAAGTAATACTTTCCTACATTTTTATTTCTATAAAACAATTTCCATTATTCATTTTTGCACAAAATACCATTTTCTAGCATTTTTATTCCATAAAATGCTTATTATTTTCTTTTACTAAAAATACATATAAAGGGTTTTTTCTAACATTTTTATTCCATAAAAAAGTCAATTTTCAGGTTTACTAGAAAATACATAAAACTAATATTTTCTAACATTTTATTACATAAAAATGTCTTTTTTCAAATTTACTAGAAAATATGTAAACTAATATTTTCTAACATTTTTATTCCATAACAATGTCTATTTTCAGTTTAATAAGAACACACAATATTTCTCATAATTCTACTGTTAATTACACACAACAATAAGTCTATAATATTTACCAAATATAGTCACAAATACACTAAGAGTACCGCCTTTAAATAACTCCAAAATGGTGGTGGTGGTGAAGATGGTTGACTTCCCACCTCAAAGGTGGCCCTAAAGGGATTCACAAAACCTACACCAAAAACCTCCATATAAGCTCCATAAAAACCCTCTACAAAGCCCCCCAAAATATACCCATTTTCTTTTCAAAATTCACCCTCTCAAATACACACAAAACCCTCCAACGATATAATATTTCGTAGCTATATATATGTTGATAGTGGAGATTTTTAAGGCTTAAAGGGTTAGATGCAGTAGAAAAATAGAGAGAGATTTGTATGTTGAAGAATGAAACTAAAACCTCTCTCTTATACACATTCAAACCCTAAAATCTAATCCTTTCCTCGACCAAATATCATCCGTTGGATTTGATCAATGGCTGTGGCATCGACACCACATTCTACAGATCTGACTTGCGTTAGACATCACTCGAACGACTTCTATGTCGTTCGAACGACATAGTTTCTCACATTTTACCCAATATAACTCTCAAAACCTTAAGAAGGCACAATTTCCTTACAATAATTTTTTTTATAATCCACGCAAAGTTCGTAATCCTCTTCAACTATAATTTATACCTCAATATATATAATCCACGTATATTATTTATTTAATTTATCGGGGTGGGATATTACATCGACAGTGCCTCAATTTCTTTCATGTTTGATACAATATTATACATAACCTATAATATAAATGGGCAAAAAATAAAAGTTAAGAGCACGAATAATGTAATGAAGTTGTAACATGTCATGGTGAAATTTAAGAACATGAAAATTTTCCTTCACGGTATCCTAGACACTCTATAGTCTTGATTTGAGCTCATAATTATTCCACGCATAATTTGTATTTTCATTTTTCCCCTGTTCAAGTGCCTCGCTCCCAATCCCAATATTAATAAGTTGTGTCCTAGATATATGGCTTGAATATGCACGAACACTTCCCCTTTTATCCTTCCCAAATACTTTAGAATCTAAATTGGTGTCGATGCCTCTCTCATCATGGCTAATTCCTTCTCCACATATTATTATGCTCTCAGAATCCATCAACTGATCCTATAGTATGAACAACAAAATTCTAAACTATAAATACATGTAAAAGAGGAAAGACTAATGGATAACAAATAACAATATTATAAACAAAAAATCAAATACTCACATATTTGGCCTTAGCACTAGCCATCACAATCCTATTTTCATCAATGTGTCGGGTAATCCAGTTATCTGCGAGCCTAAATTATTTAGTCTTCTCTTTCTTTACCTATAAACTTGATTTAAAGTGTGAGGCTAATGAATGTTAAGACTAAAATTATAAACATGAATGACCACCTTTTTGAATACTCTATAGGCATAACTACAACTATACCAAAATAGGTGAATGGTCACGATAAGCTGGTCATGACCCCAAGTTTTGACTAGCGTATAAACACACATGACTAGTTCCATGACCATAGACTTTCGTGACCTAAACTAGAGCTCGTCACGGTCTAGGACCGTGACCAGGTTAGGTCATGGATATGGTCCCTGACCAATGTGTGACCATTATGATGGAAAAATTTCATTAAAATTCACTCCAACGGTGGTCACGGTTGTTGGCCATGAACTATGTCCATGACCATGGCTAAAAATCCCTCCAACTGCGATCACGAATTTAGGTCGTGACCGTTTTGAATTTTTCATGATAGTGGGTCAAAATTATGGTCCATGACTAGTCAAATTATGATGACATGGTCACGAATGATGATGTGGAAAAAAAGGTC
Source organism: Sambucus nigra (assembly GCA_949130495.1). Classification (NCBI taxonomy): domain Eukaryota; kingdom Viridiplantae; phylum Streptophyta; class Magnoliopsida; order Dipsacales; family Adoxaceae; genus Sambucus; species Sambucus nigra. The sequence continues at coordinate 322,172,258 of OX422214.1, read as the reverse complement.
ACGACATGCGGTCACGGTCCTGAGCTGCGATCAACCTTTTTTTTATAAACACCCCAAACCCTTCAACCATTTTCACTGAAAAACCCTAAACTCAAAACTTCTCTTTCTCTTTAGTGTTCCTTTCTCTCTCTCCATCCTTCCTCCTCTCCGACGTTCCTCTCTCTCTACTGTTTGTATAAATGTGTGCATTATTGTTTGCATATGTGTGTGTATACATACACACACACGCGCACACACACACACACTCACACACACACACACACACACACACTACACACTCACACACACACACACACACACACACACTATATATATATATAGTGTGTGTGTGTATGTCTCTATGTATACACTATATGTATATATATTCTCTATATATGTGTGTGTGTGTGTGTATAGACAATGTATGTGTGTGTATTTGTATGTATGCATGTGTGTGCTAATGTATGTGTGAGTATATGTGTGTGAATGCATGTGTATGTGTATATTTTAATTAATTTTAATTTTTTAATTTTGAAACCGCAATTAGTGGAAATTTTTCCTCTTTTTCTAAAACTAATTTAGTGGAAAAAACCCCTAAAAACTATTTACTAAGTTCTAATTTAAACCAAATTTAGTGGAAAAATACCCTAGTGGGCGAAAACTCCAAACACACCTAAAACAGCCCCGCAAGGGGCATGAACACTTGAAACATGACCGATGTAAATTATAGGAATTGATCGCATAGTCACAGAACTCCCGATTTGAGAAAATGATCGATATTTGTAAAAATGCACCTTTAGGCTTGAAAACGTGGCACTAGTGGGTGAAAACCCCGAACAACCATCAAACGTCCCCGCAATGGGCACGGATACCTTGGATGTGACACACCTCACACGTGACTAACGTAAATCATTGACATTGATCGTGTAGTTGCGGGACTCACGGTTTGATATTTGGACCAAAATTTACAAATCGGCCCACTTAGGCTTTGAAACGTGCCTCTAGTTGGCAGAAAATTTAAACAACCCGTAAACGGCCTCGCAAAGGGTACTAGCACCTCGCAGATGAACATTGTAACTCATAACAAATGACCATGCAGTCATGGGACACCCAGTTTGAGAATAGGAATGAAATTTGCAAATAGACACTTAGGCATAAAAATGTGCCGCTAGTGCCAAACGTCCTTGCGACGGCATGAACACCTCACATGTGATGAACATAACTTATAGCAATGGACTTCTTAGTCATAGAACCCTGGTTTGATAATAGAAGAAAACTTTACAAATAGGCACACAAGCTTGAATATGTGCCTCTAGTGAGCAAAAACCTCGAACAGATCCTAAACGGTCCTGTAAGGGGCACAAATACCTTGCACGTGACCAACCTAACTCGTAGTAACTGATCGCGTACTCATAAGACTCTCGATTTGAGAATAGGAATGAAATATAAAAATAGTCACACCTAGTAGGAGGGAGGATGTGGATGAAATTACCTGTATATAAGGTAAAGATTAATGACTGGAAACAATTGTGTTCAAATTAAGACTCTTAGATCTTCAATTTTGAATGCACACACTTATTTTGAGTTACTATAATAACAATATGGTTGATAATAGGATGCAGGGTAGACATTCTCGTAAAACAAAATGGTTTCGACATCCACACTACATGCCTGCAACATCTCAAAATGTTACCACAAACGTAAGACATCTTGCATTGGACATTTGAGAAATGGATTTTTTTTAACAAAGAAGTCAAAAGTTGTGCTAGCAGAAGGCAATAAAAATAATTCGTAAATCCTAGCTGGCTCAGGGAAATTTATTGATGTATATACACATAGATGAAGAACTATGAGGGCATATAAACTAATTTGAGTAATGAACTCTCAGAAGGGTTATACAAATATGAACTCTCATAGGGGTTATACACCCTTACGAAATACTGTCTTATACAAATATGTCAAAATAATAAGGTTAATACAATGAACCCCATTTCATGGATTCGAAGCCAGCAATCCATTCTGCTTGCCCAAAACACCAAAGGCAAAACATATACATAGCCACTTAATTTTCCTATTAATGAAAATGAACATGCACCTATTTTGTGGTAAAAAAGTCAAACACCCATATGATAATAAATCAAACAATGGTTTCAACACTTAATTGCTTATCCCATCCTCTTACATGACAATATATATAGAGAAATAAATATTTAGATAGTCTTAAATAAATAGATAGAGAACTAAATTTGAATAATGAACTCTCATCCCTTTTAAATTGTTTATATTTAGCTTATTTTCTTGAACCTATGATCATTGTTGAGAAACATAATATAGCTTATGTAAACTATCTTTTGGCTATGCCCTCATCGGATGGACAAAGTATTATCGTAAAAAACATGATAAGCTTTATAAAAATGCGTTACACATACAAATAAATTACCTCATGTGGGAAAATAATTAATCCCCCACATAAGCATAGCTCTCAATGTGAAAGACTCTTTCCTGGACATGTCATAAGCCAACACTCCTTACCATAGTTGCTTCAACTCATCTACTAGTTGATGAAGAAAAATATCAATGTCCTGACCCGATGCGTTCGGATCAGGTATTAACAAAGACAAAATAAGAAACTCTCGCTTCCCAAACAATGATGCTGAGAAATTTAATAGCACGGTAATAATAGGTCAACAACTATAACTAGTAGATTGACTACCACGAGGATTAAACCCATCAGTTTCTATTGCTAACCAAACATTATGCTCTTTTTAAGAAAAAATCGGCAATTTTGAGTTTAAAATTTCTCCACTGTGATGAATAAGAAGGATACCAGTAAAAATCCAGTAAAATAGTTTCTCGACTATGCCATGTTATTTCACGTGTTGTCCATGGTATGGTGTACAATCTAAAAAGTTTATGAATAAGAAAAAAAATGCCCTAATACTTTCCCAGGTTCTTTGCTTATTTTACTCCCTTTCCTTCAGGTCACTTTATATATCAGCTCTCCACATTGAGGATATCCATCATTATCATCATTTTCATTCCAATAACACTTATGGATGAAGGGCAATTGTTGATTCCTACATGGATGGAATTACCCTTCATCCATATGTCTTTCATCACACGCTTCATATGTGGATACTTTACTGGAAACATTTTTCCATTCGAGATCCACCTTTTCAATATATGTACAAGTTCAATCACATTGTTCACTGACCATCCAAACTTCTTCCTTATATTGTGAAATTCTACGATTTTATAAAGAGTTGTCTCAGGGCCCTCATATGTGGGTTAGAGTTTATTAGTTGCTAATTTCTTATATTCATCGTACATTTTGTTACCTAGATGTGTTTCTTCAGTACCCTTTTTTGACCTCCTTCAGTATCCATATAAGTACATTCATGCACTCCCTAAAATGTATCAACAAGGTTCCCTATACAAAGCCCTGCATTGTTAGTGCCTTTTCAGCTATTTCTTTAACAGTTCTTGTCGATGGGTGCTCTTTTAAGTTTATCGAAGAATTTTCACAATGTAAATATCTGTAGTATACGACTTTTCTATATCATGCCTGAGTAAATGTGTTCAAATTTCTGTTACGGTAAACCACAAGCAGTTTTGATAATTTGAACATGAACATGGAAACGTTGACAGTAATTGATCATTATTTTCAATCTCAAAGTAAATAAAATCTTCGACACTTTGTTTATACATTGAGATAAATCTTAAGACATTTTGTAATGTAAATGAGTTAAGTGAAAAGAACATATCGTGTAGTAAGGCAATACATACATATGGAAAGAGTAAATAATTATTTAAAGCAGAATTCATATTGTGTTTTCTCAACATTTCAATAACACTTATATAATTCTACCACCGAAATAATAATCACAAAACATGTATTTTGATTGAAATGAACATCTACAATATTCAATATTAGATAAAAAAGTTTAAAATTACAAAGATGAAATAGTACATTATTGTGGTAGTACAACGGTACATAAAAAACTCATACTTTAGTATTTTGATATGATCAAGATTGAAACCCTAGCATTGATTATAGCCTTCAATTTTAGATGTGATATCACATATTAGTTGTGATTTTTTTTTTATTTTAGCCAAGTGTGGGGGTGTGAGACAGAAAGAGAAGTTAACAAGAGAGAGCGACATGGAGGGAAAGAAATTTCCCTCAATTCTAATTTCAACCTTCGATTTTTTCTTCTTATTTCCCGTTAGTTATAAAAAAAATAAATGCAGCATACTAACGGAACAATATGGTTAGTAACGGATATAATTCTCCAATGAAACCATAAACCAATAAACTTATTACCCAATAAACATATGCTGTAACTACATAAATTAATAAATAACACACATAAAAGAATGGCTTGTGATAGTGAACAATTTATCCATATTTTAATGTATTTTTCGTTTTTGCAATCTTACATTTAGATTCAAACCCTAGAAATTCATTTACGGGGAGATAAACATTAACAAAAATGACACATATTAAGAAACCCACCACACTCGCAGCATATAAAACTCGAGTCATATACTATACTAGCATCCGTATAGTGTTTAGCCAGGGGGTAATCATAGGTTTTCAGTCAAGAATCCCAAAACTTTCTACAAAATTTTCTAGATGAAGGTTGTGTGTTAGGCATAACCTCCGTTTTTATCTCCATGTGTAAAACAATGTTAGTCTGTCCTCAAACTCTCGGCTCAATTGAGCCTTCAAGTATAACTTTCAAATGGAGGAGGTGATATCACCTAAACATATAGCAAGGTCCTTTAAATTGAACTTATATTAACATTATAATTTTTCTCTTTCTGTGTCATGTGATCTCTTCATTAAGCTACTAAGAGGGAGATTAGGACTCATTTATGACTTAGTATATAAATCTAAATAGTATAGAAATAACTTATTTTTATTAATTACGATGTGTGTGTCTATATATATATATATTTGTTTGTTAAACTAACCAACAGATTAACATGAAACTTTAATAAATTTTGTTATTAAATTCAAACAGTTAAAACAATATAATCACAACAGAATATCAACATATATTCATATAGTCACTCTTATAAACCAATTAACATAACAATTATGTAACTTTAGGTATTCAAGCACTTAAATAGTGTATAACTAACTAGAAAATTATAGAAAACATAATGATAAGTATATTTGTATATATCAATCCACAAACTGATAAATTCAAAACCTTTGTATAATTTTGTATATATTAATTGGTTAAATAATAAATGCATAATGAATACACAAATAATTATAATTTTGCAACATTATTTAAATTCCAATGCGTGTATATATTTATCCATATATACTATTATATTGAGAAGGAATGGTGAATATAAATATCGAATTAGAAGAGAGTTGAACCGAGAGTTACGTGAAGCCTTTGGAAAATGTGTGTGTGTGTGAGAGAGAGAGAGAGAGAGAGAGAGAGAAACAACAATATGTTTTCAGAATATACAATTCATAAGCTGAAAAGAATTTGAAAGAAAAAGGACTTGACTTACTCCGCACAATTGATAAGAGAAATCGGTGGTCAGAGATGACAGGGTGTAGAGATTAATGGGTCGTACCTCTACACATGTGATGAGATTAATGGATTGTATCTTTCTCCGCACGGATGATAGGAGATAAAATGTGAGCCTAATTTCGACGATAGAGAGAACTATGGTCAAATATGGTAGGGGCTGGAGATGATACAATCTATAGGAGTCTCGAAACTAAAAATTACATGAGATGGAAAGACCTAAAAATTTGCAGACAGAAGAATAAGCTAAGGATGAGTCCGAACCTTTGGCGCCCTATTTTTTTTCTCACGCTATTTAAAAGGCGTATTAAAAAATTAAATTTTAAAAAATAATTGTAATGTACATGAGTAATTAATAAAACTTAAATACCCTAAGAAATTCCTAATGCACTCTAACTGTTACAAAACAAAATATTGGTCCATTACATATGTTCCCATATGGTGTGGTGCGATCTATAGTGGGTCAATATATATATATATATATATATATAGACTAGAGGATACCCATGCCTGAAGGCATGATAAAAATTTTCAAAGTACGTAATCGCTAAACGGCGAAAATTTCGAAAGAAAGTAATTGCAAAATGGCAAAAATATCATTCCCCAACAAAACATCTCTATATTGTTCCCCAATATATATAAGTGCATAACTGTTACAGTTAACTATTTTATACCATACATCTTGTAGTACTTAATATATATTATTAGCTGTTAACACCTAGCAAAACTAAATCAAAAAGTTTATTTTACAATACAAATAAGTGTAAACAATTTGGAAAATAAGGGTAAAGATTCCTTTGTTTGTAGGAGTATCCATATTGTTTAAGAAATAAAGAATAGTCCAACAAAACTAATAGTCCATTCGGGACCTCGTATAAACCACATCATCGATAAAACAATTGAATTCATAAGTTAGAGCGAGGTATAAACACAAACCAATAGTTAACATAAAATCAAATGTAGAAGAAGCGAAATTGAAGCATTTTTTGTAAAACATAAAACTCATTGTTTAATTAAATAGAACACCTAAGAAAAAAACAACGCATTTATGTATTTATGAATGAATTAAAGATAAGTACATTATAATGCAACTCTTTAATGAGTGGGCATATTAAAAGCCTAGTTAACTATACTCTTGAAATATTTTATCATGATCCAAGACGACATTTAAAAATTAGTCTCCAATTTTTTGTCACAATCGTCCTTCGTAGCTCACATCTAACATAAAAACAACAACATTAGGAAAATGACATGATAATTAATAGACACGGGTAATTAACAAATAAAACGTAATTAATGCTTTAAAAAACTAATGTAATCACACAAACTAAACTTAAAACAAATTTTAAAAATAGTATTTCATAAAAACATATAGGGTATGATATATTTGAAAGAAACCATCCACCTTTCAATGCGTTTAAAAAATGTCAAAACTCTCAAGAATAACCAACATGCTTAGTTCACTACATATATTATATAATACTACTGTACTGATAAACGTCGTATATTTTCCCAGTAATCCAATGGACCCCTAGGATTTACTAATTGGAGTATAATTTTTTCGAACGTCAGATAATCAATCAACTAAATACACAAAAGTTAACTCCGAGTATCTTTTTATCTATTAGAAGTGAAATCAGGTCTACTATTTGAAAATCTTGTTTGTGGTGTCATGTGATTTGCTCAATAATAAATTTAGTGACTCAATATTTGTTAGCTTAAGAGCCTAACAGTAATTGTTGTACTGGCACTTAAGATATATCATAGAAGGGAAATAAAGGAAACGAAAGTGAAGATTAACAATAATAGCTTAAGACCCTAATTGTAATAAATCAAAAGGGAAGATAAAAAAAGGAGGGGAACGAAAGAGAAGAAAACGTAGGAAGAAAACTAGAGCATCAGAGAATCTGTTTTATTTATATCAGAGAGTTATCTTATAAAGACCCACATGATATAACCACTCATTTACATAAAACAAAGCAACAGAAGCCCCCTCACATTACACTCGTCCACTCCATAAACTTCCCCTCAACTCACTCACTCACGCATCAACACGACCATCCTGATGTTGGCATGGCCCCTTAAAGAAGAACTCTTCATTCTGATTTCCAAAAACCTCATAAATTTCTCTCACTAGTACACCAAAAGCAAGCTCCTCTGCCACCTTCTCCCAGTGATTGATCACATTATTCTTCCAGCACCTATAAATTTATATATATATTTAGACCATGAAGTAAATATGTACAAATCAGTGAAAAACTTGAGAAAAATGTCAAATGTGCATATATTGGTTTAGATGTTATCAATCCCGTGGGAGAGCACGACAATTAAAGTAAAGAGGAAGAAGTTACCTTTTTGGGGTCCTTTAACAAAAACATGATATGAGCAATACAACAGTGAAATAATATATGCATATATTGTTTTAAATGTGCATCTAAAAGAATGACCCACGAAGTAAAATTGGATGTGGAAGCATGAATTATTGGATTTTGGTCACCATTAGTACCTAATATGTTACCTGGTAACTCTGTTTCTTCATGAAAAATTATTGTATCGTTACTATTATCATGCACAGTGCCCCCTGAAGACAAATTAGAACTGATAGAAATGAACTTGCATATATTGATTTAGATGTTATCAAACAGACATATCTGAAACTTACGTAGAATCTATTAAAGATGGTTCTATTAATTCAAGTGTCTTTTGTTATTTCGACCTCCATACCTGCTCCTCCACATGGGCTTTATGAAAAAATAGAAGAATTATCGCTCCAAAGCATACAATGTTGACAGGCTTCTTACCCATTGCTCTTCTAGCCACACATAATCCACAACTGAAAATATCTAATCAGAAATGAAATTTAACATATATGATCGAAAATGAAACTGCCAATAAATAATCTAGAATCTAAATTAAAACCAAAAGAATAATCAAATAGCAAAGTTTCTAAAGTAGAATTCTATAGTAGTATTAAAACCAAAATAACGCCCCAACAGAATCTACATTAAAACAAAAATAATGCCCCAACAATTGGTTCATAACTTAAACATCTCAATTTTTGGACTATTACTAAAGTAGTATTCTATTAAAGGCAGTAAAGAAAATAAGAATAATCGTATTACAACAGCAAAATATAGGGTCATTGACCCTAACACCCTGATTACCACCATTCATTTTAGACACGGGATTAATGACTATTTCTCGACTAATCTTCTGCTTATTAAGTATCAACCTTTTTCTTTTTCTATTTCTCCAACTTGACATCTAATTTCTTGGAAAAAAATAAATAAATCTTCAGTATAAGGGTTTTTTTATCTCCATTGGTTTTTTGAATCTAATGGGTACATTCTATCATAAAGAGACATTACAGACTTTACAGGAAAATCAGTCCCTCTAGGTGATAAATTAGAATTGTCCGTGGCCTTTACTTACTCATTTTTTAACATTTACTGATTTGATTTTGTCAAAAAACTCCTCAATAACACTTGGGTTCACTGTTTTGGCTTTAGGATCAGGGTTCAAGATTTTAAGATTTCAATCATCCATAACATCTTGTTCTAACACTTTAATTTCATCTTTCTCTACCTCTTTTTGCTTCCAACCATTTGTGTTCATTCCTTTTGATTGACGATCATGGTACAGTACATCAAAATTATGGTCTATCATTCCAGCTTGTTCAATCACTTCAATATCATCTTCCTCTTCCTCTATAAGATTCCCTTCATTATTTGTTCTTTCTTCTAATCTAGGGACCCCATCCACTTGTTTCTTCTGAGAATTTTTTACCACTTCAAATCAATCTTAATCCTTGTCATCGTTTACCAACTCAAACGCTCACACTATCTGTACAATCCATATCATTTAACAATTCAATTTGATTCATTAACTATAATAATTAGTTTAGTGTTTATAAGTAAATCTCATTGTTGTATTAACTACTCAACAAACTAAACATGAACATATGATAAAAAATTATACCCATTTTCATACATATGAAAAATCATATTCTAAATCTGTGAAAAATTTGAAACTATACCCCAAATAAGTACTCAAAAATACCTTGAACTTGGAAAATACACCACATTGTTATCAATTAAACTCCCAGTGCAAACCTACATTTGAACGAAAGCCAAAAGTAAATACATGAAATTGAAAAGTTGAATAATGTATCGCCATCGCCATCGAAGACAAAATTAGAAATGTAAAATTTAAAATGAAGCTTTTTCTTTATTCATTTTCATTTTTAAATAGAATTCTTATTCAGAAATGAGAACATGTAAAAATAAAATTCTTCATTTATGTACTCAACCTAAATGCTAGACAATCACTGATATTAACATTAGATTTAAATTAAATGTTGTCCTCCATGTCTCTCACATTTGCCAAAGAAAAAAAAAATCAAACACATCTATGTATAAATGAGTTCGCGATGTTAAAATTACAATGGATAGGAATATCCACTGAGATACCATGAATCCACACCCGATTCACAAACTAGTGGAAGATGCCTGGTGCGTGCCACCAACAAAAGAGAGCACATGCTTAGTAACATATCCCACTATTTATCAAAAAAATGAAAAATAAATAAGAAACATATTTCACAACTAAAATAAAAATAATCATGAGAGTGTAATGTATAAATCACACTCATTGTAGAATTTATAAATTAAAATACTACAAACGCTCAATAATTTTATAATGAGATTTAAACAAACAAAGATAGGAACAAAACCCAAATAAATAGTTTTATCAACAATTGTAGAGTGGTATACCTGATCTGATTTAAAGAATGACATGAACCCTAAAACCCCATAAATTTTGGAAAACTCATCGAATTAAAAAGGAAAAGAATTGTATACCTGATTTGAACTGTGATGTGGTGAATCAAGGTGAGATATCCGCAAACAGTAATAAAAACACATGAGTTTGAACTGTAAAAAACCACGCAATCCCACTTATGTTGTCATATGCGCATATCCATGTAATAATGAGCTAAACTTAGTAAAACTACCAATATATTACGACCATCGACAGTAATGGGTGATCCAAGAAAAAGATCATATAGAGGTGGAGACACTATTTAGATCTGCAAAAAAAAATTGAACAAAAAAAAACACAAACTTCCAATCAGAGAGAGAGAGTCAAATGGGTTTCTTCAAACAGTAACTTAAAATCCCAAATGGCTTTCTTCAAACAGTCAATTCGGTTTCTTAGAACAGTCAAATAGGTTTAATCGGGTAGGTGGTGGATGGATGGTGGTGTTGGGTTAGATGGTGTATGATGGTGAATGAAGATGGTGTAGGTGGTGGATGATTAATGGGGCAAGCACAAAGTTTGACGAGTGGGTTCAAATGTAGAACGAGTTTGAGAGTAGTGAGAAAATGAGACAAAGTGGTGTTCAGATGTATAGATAAGGTGTTTACTAAAATATCTTTGTATTTGAATTAAAGTGCAAGACGGGGAATTAATTAGTGAGAAAGAAAAGGGGGAGAACCCAAAATTTTCAAGGGTAAATTAGGAAGTCTAAAAAAAATCGATCTTGGGACATCATAGTTCTATCTTATGACATACATAAGTTTTGTAACTTATTACACACACACACACACACACACACACACACACACATACATGTGTGTGTGTGTTTTATTTATGTGCATGTGTATGTATAGTTGATAGGGGGTGATAATGATTATTTTAGCAAAGGTTTTAGTGTGTCTTATAGTTTGCAAGGATGTAAATGTACAACTGTGTCTTTGTAACATGAACATGTATGGGTTAAGTGTGCAAGAGTTTAACGGTATAAGCATGTATGTACGCATGGAGGAAAGTTTCGTTGAGACATCACCATGAGAGGGGAGAACACACATGGTAATAAGAGAGTAATTAATTTATAACAATTGAGACATCACTAGGAATAAGTAAGCATGAACAAGTCAGTTGCTAAAAAGTTTAAAGGGAAAATGCAAGTGAAAAAATCATAATAAGGGAAAGGATAAATATGCTACCTCATAAGATTTGAATATCATTGGTAGATTTGGAATACCTATGTACCTTTTATCAGAGAAATAAAAAAAAAATTAGTTCAAAATGAGCTTAAATGGGAGTTTGGATTCCATTCTAAACAGTTTGTTTTTTAAATATGAAAAGTGAGTCTTAGAATCCTGAAGTGACAAAAAGTGGAATGTGGATCCTTTTATTATGCGTTTAAAAAAAATATCATTTCTATATTGCCAAAAAATATAAAGCGTGTCCTTTCTATGTTTATTTTAGAGAAAATAGATTAAGAGGTGTATATATGTAAAATGGTGATTAATTATTTCTAAAATGGTTCAATGGCAAAGAAATAAAACTAGTGTGATGTATGAATGTGAAAAGAAAAGATATATATGAAAGGAACATAATTAAAATGCAAATAAAATAAATATATAGTAAATAATAGAATTTAGTATTACCTTTAACCTTTATTCTACCTTTGAATAATTTTGTTCTTGAAATTGACCTCAAAAAACTTCAAATGTTCTTGGATGGATGATGGATGAAGTAAGAATGGCATCTCCACGGTTTAATATAAATGATGTTGAGTGTAATGTAAGATAATTTTGAATATGGTTTGAAATGTGCATGCAAATAGAGGTCCAAAAAAGTGAGGTCGCTCATTTATCTTATAGAAATCGTAACAAAAATCGAACTTCCCTTTAAGTATGTGGCGATGGAACATAGCCCACCCTTCTAGTTAGCATGGAAAAAACATACAACAAAAATTAGAGGAAGGTTATCTGAGTGGTATGCCCACGAGGGTACCAAACGATAGGTATTTAGGTAGCTTCCTCAAGTTTTTCTTTAATCTTTTGGCTCAAGTGGTCAACTCCTACACAACAGGAGGGAAAGATGATTTAGAGACCTACAATATTTGCATTCAGATAATTTCCAAACCTATACATTTAGTTTAGTAAATATAGTTTAAAAATTGGATCAAGGACCAAAATTTTAAACATTTAAAGGAATAAATATCATTTTTAATAGAAACACAGTTGAAATACCGGAGAGACCTATACGACATAAAAGGTTTATGTAAATTAGCTCTGTGTATTTTCGGGACCAAAATATAATTGGGCCCAATTCATGACTAGGCGAATAAGCCCAACGCCAGTACGGAGACGCCCAACACAACTTACTAGTAAAAAATATTAATACTAACATTTATCACTTGGATAATTACACGCCAATCACGATTGACTCATATCAGTTACTAAAATCTCAGACTGGATATTCAGGGAATCACCAAACGAGCTTATCTCAAGCCGAGTGAGCTCATTAGATTATTCAACCACTATGGTTTTAATTAAATAAAAATACAACCCACACCCTGGGGAGAAGGGGAAGTAATTTGGAAACTTTGAAAGAAACTAATAAGAATAAAGTTCCCCCTCAGTGGATATAGACAATTTATTGAACAATGTATATTTGTGTGTTGTGTGATTGGCATTTTTATACTCATCTTTTAGTTGATATTTGGAATATATTGATTGGTAATATTTGCATTCACAATTGGCCCCATCTGTAGGAAAAAAAATTCTATGCACGAGAGAAAACTCTTCAAAGAGTAGTTACAATGTCTCACCAACAAAATAGTGCACCCCAACCTGGAGATAGGCAAGCTGATTTGGCTCCACTGAGAGTAAGGTCTGAGATTCATCAAGCTGAGAACCTAAGGTTTTGTCTAGAACAACGTCCTTTAGAGGAAGGCCACGATCATCCTAGAGCTACCCAAATCTCATGTCTGGTCGATGCCTATGTAGCAAGGCTTCAATAGCAAGAGGAGGATATTCACCATCATATTGAAAATATTTCTCACCTCTAGTGAACACTAGAGAAGATGGAGAGAAAACTCTGCCATGATTATAAACGTAGTGCTCAGACATCTAGCCCTCAAGTGAGCAAGACTTAGAGCCGAGGAAGGGGAACTATGCATGACCAAGAACATTCAGAGCATAGAATTAATCAAAGAAGGAACCATAGTGACAATGAGAACCATAAGGATAACATAAGGAGTTTAGTTCGAAGGGAAATCGACCAATACCCCACTAGCCGAGGGGCCAGGTCTACAAAAGATCTAGCAAGGAGATATCTTATCACCCAGATGAAGTCTCCTTTCTCAAACACTATCGAGGAAGAGGAATCCCTGAAGAAGTTTATAACCCCCAAATTCAATGTCTACGATGAAAAGACTAATCTCAGTGATCATGTTTGATGGTATAGGAAGACAATGGCTTTATGGAGTCATAACGATGCTTTGATGGGTATATTTTCCCTTCTAGTTTTGGTAATGTGGCCCAAAACTAGTTTAAGATTGTAGAAACCCCATTTTAATACCCTCTAACCTCTCCTTAGGTCCTTAGCACCTCCCTTCATCACTTCAAACCCAATTCATACCCCAGGTACTGACCTAAAGGCCAACGGGCACTCCCAGACTTCATTTGACCAAAAGTCAAACTCTTCAGCTCGGCTGATACTGAATGAATCTTCTAAGGGAACTGAATCCCGTTTCCAACGGTCCATCCCATGCGCAATTCTGACTTACCATGAGGACGAACGACCCATTCTCCCCCGAAATTCGATCAAGAGGTCACCAGATGTTCCCACGCTTTATTTGACCAAAGTCAACTCTTCAGATCAATCGATACTGAATGAATATTCAAAGGGCACTAAAACCCCTTTTCAACAGTCCGCCCCGTGCATGATTCTGACTTTTCGTACAGACGAACGATCCATTTTACTCTAAAAGGTCACCGAATGCTTTCAGGCCCCGATTGACCAAAGTCAACTCCCCAGACTGAGTCAAGCTCTTTGTAATGTCTAATTTCATCTCCTAACCTTTCAAACAGTATTCCCCATGCATGATTCTGACTTACGATGTGGACGAACGATCCGTTTGCGTTCGAAGTTTCCTCGTCTAAAGGACCGACGAGCGCTTCCGAGCCGCATTTGACCCAAAGTCAAATCCTGAACCTGGGAGTAGTATGAAGGAATTTATAAGGTCTCTAAAATAAATTTCCAACGGTTCTTCCCATACACGATTTGGATCAACGGTTCGTTCTCTACGACCGATTTTTCGAAGGAACTGGAAAGACACTACCAAACGACAGGTTCCAAGCCATGCCTATCAGTAGTGTGCCTAAACACACTTGCCGATTGGCAGAACCAGGGCTACGTCGATCGACAATGCCCTGGGCCTATAAAAAGGAGGGCCTAACCTCATTCCCCAAAAAGGAGGAAAGTTAGAGATCCATCACTCTCAGTAAGCTCAGAAAACCCCTCTCGAAGTCAACGTGATTTCCACATCCAAATCCCTTTCCAACCTTCACCTTTCATTACTTTTTTCATCAAAAGTGGTGAATTAAGTGCCCTCCATCATCATCCAAGTGCAAGGACTGCTCTCCAACACCCAAGATCAAGCTCAAGATCTCCAAGAAGGTCCAAGTCTTTCAACTCTCTCTTTAAATTCTCGTAAATTCGCATTAACTTATTTTCTTACTTAGTACTTTTATTCTCTCATCTCACATATCTTAATATACTTTTTATCTAGTTTTATTTCACATCTCTTGTTTTCATATAAATAAAACCCAAAAAAAAGAAAAAGAGGATTTGCTCATAAATTTCAAATGAGAATTCTCACACTTTTCTCACAACTAATACACTTTTTTACACACACACACACACACACACACATACAAGAGAAGTCCCTGGTTGGATTTATGGGATAAATCCCACCACCCCTCTTTTTGCATACGAACTACGTGGACTTTTATGCCTCTATAGGCTACGTAGGCGTCTCGGGGTAAAACCCGAGGCTCAATTCCTTTTTTTACTTTTTTTCTACTTTTCTATATTCTTTAAACTTAACTCTCTTAAATCCTATGTATTTGCTTATATATATTTGTTCTTAATGGCGTATTATTCCACATGCGTTATCATTCCCTTATAATGATCGACGCTAGGATAATCGTATAAATCCTATTTCTAATATTACTTTTGGGAACATTCCTATGAATGACTCGCTTTATCTCTTCCATGATATAAGTCAATGATTCCTATCTCCATTACGTATACACATGCTCACATATCATGGGTAAATAAAGGAAAATAACAATAACCCATGAGAGACCGTAAGGGAGGAATAGGTGCCTAACACCTTCCCATTTCGCAACTTAGCCTCCGGACCCCTTTTGAATCATTTTGATTTTGTATATCTCAGTATGTCTTTGGATGCTATCCTTCGGGATGGATCCCTTTTCTTTTGTCTGTTTTGAGTAAAATAGACTTGCAACTCTATCTCTCTACATTTTTCACCTCATTCATCGACACCGGCCGAAGCGCTCCCTAGAGGAACGCGCGGGACCTAGAGGGATCCTCTCCCGCCGCGAGGGGATATATCCGGGGATGTCCACAGTGGCGACTCCACTGGGGATATGATTTTTGAGGGCTAGAATCTATTTACATGGGTATTTTAATTTCTTATATATCCCCCTATTTTCCCCTTTACTATTTATGTGTACCTCATGCTTATGCTTCTATTCACACTCTCGTAGAAAATTCTCCATGTATACTTCACACCACGTGCACATATAATCACATATATCCTCATGTTACACGCATCACCCATACTTGGTATACCATTGGTACTCATACTTTGATACCTGTTGGGCATGATCAAGAAAGATACTCTAATCATAAGAAACTAATAAGAATATCATGCATGATTCACATGATATCACCAAAAAGAATTGTGATTGACCAAATTTTGTTCAGTAACTAGAGGGTCACTTCGTGATAGGCGCTAGTCTGGAAGGGCACAGTTGGCCTAAGTGATATAACTCTCACCTTCCATTGACCAAGTACATTTGACGTATATCGAAGGGTTCCCCCGTATCGTACCGCTTGACCTAAGTCATGACGGAAGGTATATCACAGGGAACTCGTTCACGTACGCAGTATATTGAATTCTCTCTCACATGTACTGTCCCCATGAGGTATATAGTGAGGCAATTCACGTACGCTCAGGTATATCAAATGGCTTGTCCACACGTACCGATTGCCCTAAAAATCAAGACGTATATCGTGGAAGCCACACCAGGGGGGGGGGGAACCATTGTCGATTCACCTAACCAAGATGCATACTTGCATATAGGTGTCAAGACTAGGACACACATATTAGATTACTAGTTTCAACCCGAAACTCTGCCGAAATTCTGGGTCGGCCTGCTGCCTAAATTTTTCGTGCAATTTTAAAATGGGACCCTGCCCGTGAACCTGGTTACAAGTCCAACCATAGCTTTGCGCATGTTACAAACCCAACTTTTCCTGTCTCGGGTCCCGTTTGGCGTTTCATTTTGCTTTTAGGAGAATTTAATACGAGTGAGAACATAATGATAATAATAATCATGCTGAGACCCGTCTTCCAAAAACACTTCTCCTTTCTTTATCAAAAATCCAAAAAAATTTCTCCTTTCTTTACCAAAAATCCAAAAATATTTTGTTTTCCAATCTCAAAAAGAAAAAAAAATGTCAAAAATATTTTTATCTTTTTTTTGTCAAAAATAAATCCCACTTTATGACTTCTCAGGTCGATCACACGCCCTTGGCATGGCTCCTTATTGGCTTTGGTCTTCAGTCAAATCACCCCGGAGTTCCGTCTGTTCGTCTGCTACCTCTTCTGAGTCCGATATCCATACTCTTTCCATGGAGAACACAGATCAAGCACCAGTTGCGCAACCATATCTGACTGCAGTTTTAGCTCAGCTTGTGTCCAAGATTGATAACCTTCAGACTGAGGATCAGGAGATGCAACGAAACTAGGTTCCTGTTCCTCAAGATCCCGAGGCCCTATTCCCCCATGCTATGGCTCCCCCCGAGCCTATCTGGGTTCTCGAAGAGTATCAGCATGCTCCACGCACCCCTCCTGTTAATGGGCAGTCGCCTGCCCAGCTTCCTATGCAAACCTTACCCAGCCTGGGGTTAACTTGCCTGTGATCGTTGATCCTAAAGAGGAAGAATTGAGCAAGGTCAAAGAAGATCTCAAGATGCTAACTAAAAAGTTCTAACGAGTCAGAATCTCCGAAAATTACATGGACTACACCCACATGTCTCCTTATCCTAAGTCAAGGTTACCCAAGAACATCAAGATGCCGAATATCTAGAAATTCGGAGGAAGTGGACCACCGATTGTCCATCTTCGTAGTTATCATCGTGCTATGACTCTCTTAGGGGATTCAGAAGAAGTGATTGTGACACCCCAACTAATTAAATACCAGGTAGCTACTCCTTTATGAAAAGTAATACAAAATGTCAAGTTGTCTCAGTTCATAGCATCACTGTCGAAAATATTTTTTTAAACAATTACTAGCCACCTAATATTTAAAAAGTGAGTTGCCAAATTTTATTAAATTAAATTAACATGCAACCAATTAAATTATAAGCTAAATACACCACATCCACATTACAATCACAATGGAAATATTTATGGAATAATAAATGAGTCTAGAGTAACACTCCCCTGAATAATTCAAACACTAAATAAAAACCCAATACAAAGTCTGAATAATTAAATAACTCCAAAACTGAATTGAAACTGAAAGTATGAGAAAGCTGTCTCTATATGGAAAGGGGGAGACATGCCCTAATAGATGAATGACCCAGAAATAGAATCAAATGCAAAGTGTTGAGGCGTCTATTGACTTCCACACTAGCTACATCACGTCAATGGGATGGTATTCTTACGCTTGGCATCCGTGTGGCTGAGCACCTAAAAGGTTTTACAAAAAAATAGATTTGAAAGAAAATGGGTCAGAGCCTGATGTGAAAACAGTTTAAAAATATCATGTGTTTAATTACATTAAACAGTGAATAATATATACATGTTTGTTACGTGCTCTCTCATGAGTTCCTTACCCCTCAACTAGTGTGCATGCCTAAAGTATATTCTTAACCCGTCCTAGTTATGCCGTTAACTAACTAGTTTGTACCACTTATTGTTCTCACATTATAAAATAGGGGTCTATTCATAACGTTCTAACATATCCTGCGTGTAACTCACCTATTCACTGATAAGGTTAATTTATAACAATTACGATAGAAAATTCTCATTTTAAATCTCATTCAAAATGTCACAATGATTTATATTCACACTTTAACAAAGAGTTCATTATAATCACAAGTATATTATTCTCAGCACAACTATATAAATCAGGCACCCCTAGGCTAAGTTGTGGTGCACACATACTCTGCTATTGAATCCGGGTACATCATGTACATAAGGACTACGTGTTCCGAATCTCTCAGGAACCATTTCATTAAGCAAAATCACACATATTAGAGGTGAACATAGTTCACATACCCATGGGGCACACACATACCTACGCTCCCATGGTTAGCTGACTTATTAACTCACAAATAAGTCATTCACACCCCTATGTCCTTAAGGTACCAATCTAAATTCCCCCGTAGGCACACAAAGATTTGATGGCCCTATCCCGAAAGCCGTCCTCCCGTGATAGCAAGTTTAGTAGGTATGTCATACACACAATAATACATATACTAAGCATTCACACAACTTAGATAACTTATTAAATTTTTGAAGGTATGTTCTCAGCCTTATACAATTAGTCTAATTCATACTCTATGATTATTCCGGGTGATATAGATTTTATTTCGCCGATACGTCTCACGTCGTAAAATTTCGAGCACTTAAACCTAACCGAAGAGGTACTATGTCTCCTAACTTTCCCACACATAATTTCAGTACTCTTAACTCCTTATTTATGTCCCAAATCCTAACTTCTCATTCCTAAGAATTTAAATCAGTTCTCACATCATAAATTATAAAATTACTCGTTGCACACTCGAAAATTCAACGCTACATTCCAACCCAATTCTAATGTATTACGGGTTCAAATATATATCCCTATTGGTCTCCTTCAAATCCTAATGCATTCACATGATCCCCAACTACAACATTCGATGGCTGTAAACACTTAAAATGAAAGAGGGGAAAAAGCCACCATTTCTGGGGGGATCGATCGATCGATCCTGATCATTAATCGATCGATGGTCGATCGATAGACCTATGAATGTCGATCGATCGATCAAGCAGGTAAGGCTAAGGGTTTCTTCATTTTTAGTCCCAGATTTTCCCCAAAACGATGTGAAACTCTAATACAAGTACACGGGGTCTTTATACAAACTAATTTCATGATTCTTAACGTTCTAAAACTTTTAAATCATCAACAATTAGCCTTTCTTGGATCAAATCTCCATATTAACCTGAAAACCTTATTTTTCTATTTTCTTCAATAACCATAATATTTATCTTCTTAAATCCGTTTTAATCCGTCTAAGGTTATTAATTTGTTACTGAATTACTTCCAGAACTAATCTACATGCAAATCCTATCCAAGATTTAGGTTTCTTCTCCAAATTTCATGAGTTTTCATCATTATTCAAGGTTATCATCAAATGCTACACTAACATGGATGAATTATTCACGGAAACTTAATGAAATAAAATCACTTGCCTTAGAATCAATGTTCTGATCCATTGGTGATTTTAGTGGCTAGTTCTCCCTCTTTCTCCGGTGACAAATCCGATGAATAATGGTGGTGTGTGGTAGTTATGGGTTGGAAACCCTCTTTGTAACTTCTCTTCTTTCTCACGTTGCCCATTCTTGCTTTTTGGATGATAATGGCCCTAATATTGGCTGATAAATAACGCCTAAAATTCTTGGGTCAAAATCCCTTGAAAATTAAGATGACTGAAATACCCTCTCGGGTTGCTGGTTTGGCCTAAAAATTCCCCGGGACCCAAACTAAATCCCCGGCTAGTGTTTTCTAACTATTTTGACCCCTACAGACACATTGGCGCACTCAAAATGACCATACGGGTGATAAAATTATAATATACTTTTAAATTCAATTAAATTGATTCTTGACGCGACTAACACGTGCGTCCCAACTAAATTTTCCAAATTGTCGTAATCAAGACTCGCGACAATTTCAATAATTTCAATAATCACATATTACCATAATCATTCAGTGATATTCAACATTATTATCATAATCAAATGCCAAGTCTCGTCTCGCTAGTATTTAAATCCGGACTAATTTCCAATTAATTATCTCAAATTAATTTAATTAATCCCATAATTAAAAGTAATTTTATTTAATTAATCTCATAATTAAAAGCCATAAAAATACGGGGTATTATATACTCTCCCCCTAATAACGTAATTTTGTCCCAAAATTCGAAAAAGTGAGGCATACCTGGAAAAATTAGGTATCCTTTAGTACTCAAAACAAGATTCAAAGTAAGGGGCAATCACCACAGTACTCGCTTTACAACAAGCTTGTTGAACACTCTCGGCACTGTAATAGTTATAGGGCCACCCTCAATAAATGAGCCTCACCTAGTATTATTACTAAACAACATTCAAATAAGAATAGCCTATACCTCATTGGCTGCATTATCTGAATATTATTGGGAGCCCACAGCTCACTTAGTATCAATTCCTGTGTTTATCTAAACACAAAACTCTCATCCTGAGAATAAACCATAGAACATCTGACTACTCTTATCCATTCTTCGAATTTCTGTTCCCGGCGGTGTAACTTTTACAAAAGGAAAATCCACTTAAGACGGTTGGTGGTTATCCCATTATTGTCATCAGACTCTAACTATTGACTTATCCAAAATTCTGAATATTCGCTAACCTCTAAGCATACAGAGGAAGGATAGTGAGGTTTATCTACACAAAACATGTGTAAGGACCTTATCCATTATAAATAGGTGCGAGTGCTTTCACACAACTCTACTATTAGGTAATATCCTCTCCCCTTTACCATATTATACTTCACTTACTAGATATACCCGTCATTGAAATGAAATGATCGCAATGAGTACAAAATTATTTTCATACAGCTCCACCAGTCTTCAATCACCTTGCGCCTACTCCTCGGGCTATAGGTGATACAACCTTCTCAAAACGAAACGTTATTCCCATTACTTCCTGATGTCCCATATTAAAGATGGGTTTCAAGGATCTCACCCTACTTCAGAATAATATTGGGCAGGACCATGTACCGGTGCGTTCACTATCTAAAAGTGTAAACCACGCAAGGATATAAAAATTACTTTCCTTCCGGACAACCTATTGCACATGTTCGAAGGAACTCATTACTTATCTTAGGTTGGCAAGCTTAGTCACCCTTAACATTTGATTGGGTGAACACTGCTCTAAATTGTCCATAATAGTTAAATATTTGACTTTTTAAGGGACACCCCCTTTTTAAATGGCTTCCCACTGCCTTTTGACAACGTTCGGACGTGTTAATCTGATTGCATACGAATATACTGATTATCATCCTTCCCTTACTATGCTTAATCCATTCTACCGCTACCATTTAGTAATATCAGTCTCACAAGCATAAATTTCACACATTTATTTCCCTGCCACTTCTTTTGGCTATCCAGACACCAGCAAACCAAGGTGTCCCTACACCCTATAAACCGTGCATATGGGTCTAAACGTCATATACGCTTCATACATATGCTTAATTATTTATTGTCCCTGTATTCGCATTGGGCTATATCACGTGCACATTCCAGATTACCCCAGAATTTGAAATCTTAAATCCTTGTTAACATCATTCCATCCTTTGACCCGCCATAATAAAAAAAATTATCAGTATTTCCTCATCACACATCTGGCTCTATTGGCCTGATATCGTAATTCACCTTTTAACTTTCTGTTATAACTACATACTTCCATAACGATCGAGGTAACGAACTAATGGACGAATGTCCAAACATCTCCCTACTACCAACCTTACGCTAAGTTTCATGCGTGGGATGTCTCGAAAAGAGAAATCCAAATAAGGAACCCCCCGATACACTACTACCTAGCATTTTTTATCATCGAAATTTGTTAGGCCTTTTGTTCATAACGTGTACCCCTATATTCTCGTCTCCTGACACTAAAATTACATCTTCTTCGGCAAACATACTTAAACAAGGAACCTTCTCCGAAAAACACTGTTACTTGAAATTGGTGGATATCACATTCCATAAAACATCATGAACATATAATCGGGGCTCTCGAAATCCTGCCCCAGACATACAACTATGAGTCTTAACTCCCACGTCTCTAAAGTTTGATCTAATAGTGTGCTCTTCCTATTACCTAGTGCTGAGCATTAAACATAATAACAAGATAAATATTTCTGTAGAACAGTAAACTCAATACACTCCGAATCATATTAATAAAGTCTCTACACATACCGGGATCGAGTATCCGAGACCATTATACCTCTCTAAGTCTCTAATATCTATATATATATATATATATATATCTAAATACGAGACCAACCCTCTTACTAGTGAGGTTTTGCCATAACAAAAAATCCTACTCTGAGGTTGTAACCTAGATAGACTTGCAATATCCACAAACTATCGGTCTAACCATTATTATAAAACCATAATTAGGATAATATCATACTCGTATAACATAACGAAAAAATGAGTAATATCAATAAAGTATATACTACTATTAACACACACATTCATCCCCCGCGGATACACTAAAGGTACCCCCGCTATACCAAGGAAAATATTCACGTAATAATATCGTTGATGTTATACGCACTAAACTCGTCTCACAAGAAAATCAAGAAATAATAAAATGAAGGGACTCGTTCGTGTCTCATAAAATATGCCTCGTTCCCTAAGGATACAAATCATACTTTTATCTTGCCAATCGCCATGTATGCTTAGATGTCTATTCGACTTAATACACATGTCCGAACCAAACGTAAAATTACATTTATTAATGCCCTTGCTAGGCACCATACCTTTATTCCTTTACTTACTCTGAGAAAATTTAGCACATGGGGTTTTACTCTCCCCAAAATGCCTCTGCACAAAATCCACTTATCTCTAGTCATACTGACCATGTTAGGGTTATCCTTCATTGGACTTTGGTAGTCTCGACTCTTATGGTTACCTCCATTATTCCCTTAACTTTGGTGGCCCTAAGGAACATGTTACTGGCTTCGACAACCCTTACTGAATTCTCTATTGTTTGGTAAAAATTAGCTATCCAAATCGTTTAAATGGGTCCCCTAGTGGGTCTCCCCCTAATTGTGCTTCACCAACACTGTTTCTCCAGTCTTACCCTCTGACATTGTTACCATTTGTATTGCCCGTCCATGCAGAATTCCTTATAAGTGCTAGCAACTCTTTTTATGAGTTAATTTCCCACTCTGAGATCCTCTTATCCATTGTATTTAAAAAGAAAAAAAATCTTATAAATGATAAATTATCGTACCTCCAAATGTGGGTGGTAGTTACGGTAGCAGTGGCATAAGTGCATATCGGGCATTATATGTGCGTCCATACTGTACTACTTGCTGCTGCTGTGAAGTCTATGTTACTGGGGTGGATATCCCCGCCTCTTCGAGTTAGGTATTTTGTGGGTTCGGGTGGACACCTAATGACTATTGAGGGTTCCTTCCCTTCCTAGGGAAATCTCGACGGTGGTGGCCCCGCTCGCCGCATATAAAACACTTATGAGTACAGTTTCTACTCTGTTGGCCCTACTGAGCACGCTGTTGTCCTTGATGGTTTAGCTGACTCTACTGAGTCGACCGAGGATGTCCTCCAGCTCTTTGCAGGCAACCTTGATGTTTGTGGCCATTCCTTACACACTTTGAACACCTCTTTGTGGTAGCTTTCTGTCCTTGGACTTGTTAGCCCTAACAGGTTTGGCTCTTCCCACAATTTTCATAGTCTCCTTGGTTTTGGTGACTCTGAGGAACTTGTCGCTACTGCGACACATATTTCCCATTGTTGTTGTTCCTCAAAATGTCATATTGATAAACCTCTATTATTCTTTTGCCCCTTGTAAGCTGCATGCTGCGATTTTGGTACTGTAATATTGCGATAGTCACTGCTTGTTCCACGATGTTTGCTATCTCGGTGATTTCCTCTCTTCCTTGGTGTACCTGAGGTATTTGTTGATCTCGTCCCGCATTTGCTTCTCCGGCAGTGTTAGTTTGTCTCTCCCTTGTAAGTGACATCTGAAATTCAAATGGATTTTATAAGACCTCTGACTATACATAACATTGTAGCAGAAGTACGTAGTCCACAACACGAAACAAAGATGCAACAGTCCTAATAGTAGGGCTCTATATCAAAGATGCTAAGTGGAAAACGTAATAAGCCGTAAAGATCCTAAAGGACACTAGAACCTGATGCTCTGATTCCACCTGTGACACCCCGACTAATTAAATACCGGGTAGCTACTCCTTTATTCAAATTAATGCAAAATGTCAAGTTGGTTCAGTTCATAGCATCATTGTCAAAAACATTTTTTTAAACAATTACTAGCCACCTAATATTTAAAAAGTGAGTTGACAAATTTTATTAAATTAAATTAACATGCAACCAATTGAATTATAAGCTAACTACACCACATCCACATCACAATCACAATGGAAATATTTATGGAGTAATAAATGAGTCTGGACTAACACTCCCCTGAATAATTCAAGCACGAAATAAAAACCCAATACAAAGTCTGAATAATTAAATAACTCCAAAACTGAATTGAAATAGAAAGTATGAGAAAGCTGTCTCTAAATGGAAAGGGGGCGACATGCCCTAAGAGATGAATGACCCAGAAATAGAATCAAATGCAAAGTGTGGAGGCGTCTACTGCCGATATCCTATAACTTCCACACCATCTATAACACATCAATGGATGGAACTCCTATGCTTGGAATCCCTGTGTCTAGGCACCTAAAAGGTTTTACAAAAAAATAGATTTGAAAGCAAACGGGTTAGAGCCCTAGGATTAATATATATATGTTAGTTACGTGCTCTCACATGAGCTCCTCACCCCTCAACTAGTGTGCACGCCTAACGTATATTTTTAACCCATCCTAGTTGTGCCGTTAACTAACTAGTCTGTACCACTTCTTATTCTCACATTCTAAAATAGGGGTTTATTCATAGCGTTCTAACATATCCTGCGTGTAAATCACCTATTCACTTATAAGGTTGATTTATAACAATTACGATAGGAAATTCTCATTTTAAATCTCATTCAAAATGTCACAATAATTTATATTCACACTTTAACAAAGAGTTCGTTATACTCACAAGTATACTATTCTCAGCACAAATATACAAATCGGGCACCCCTAGGCTAATCTGCGGTGCACACATACTCTGCTATCAAATCTCGGTACATCAAGTACATAAGGACTACGTGTTCTGAATCTCTCAGGAATCGTTTCAATAAGAAAAATCACAGATATTGGAGGCGAACATAGTTCACATACCCATGGGTCACGCACATACTTACGCTCCCATGGCCAGCTGACTTATTAACTCACAAATAAGTCATTCACAGCCCTATATCCTTAAGGTACCAATCTAAATCCCCCGTAGGCACACAAAAATTTGATGGCACTATCCCGAAAGCCGACCTCCCGTGATAGCAAGTATGGTAGGGATATCATACACACAATAATCCATATACTAAGCATTCACACAACTTAGATAACTTATTAAATTATTAAAGGTATGTTATCAGCATCATACCATTAGTCTATTTCATACTCTACGATTATTACGGGTGATATATATTATATTTCGCTGATACGTCTCACGTCGTTAAATTTCGAGTACTTAAACCTAACCGAAGAGGTTACTAAGTCTCCTAACTTTCCCACACATAAATTATGTACTCTTAACTCCTTATTTATGTCCCAAATCCTAACTTCTCATTCCTAATAATTTAAATCACGTTCTCACATCATAAATTAGTAAATTACTCGTCAGAAACTCGAAAATTCAACGCTACATTCCAACCTAATTCTAATGTATTTCAGGTTCAAATATATATCCCTACCGGTCTACTTCAAATCCTAGTGCATTCACATAATCCCCAACTACAACATTCGATTGTCAAAAACACTAAAAATTAAAGAGGGGAAAAAGTCACCATTTTTGGGGGGATTGATCGATCGAGCATGATCATCTATCGATCGACCTACGAATGTCGATCGATCGATCAAGAAGGTGAGGTTACGAGTTTCTTCATTTTTCAGTCCCAGATTTATCCAAAAACTTCATTACACGATGTGAAACTCTAATACAAATATATTGGGTCATTATACAACCTAATTACATGATTCTTAACGTTATAAAACTTTTAAATCATCAACAATTAGCCTTTCTTGAATCAAATCTCCATATTAACCTAAAAACATTACTTTTCTATTTTCTTCAAGAACCATAATATTTAAATTCGTTTTCAAATCCGTTATGATTTGGTTACTGAATTACTTCCAGAACTAATCTACTTGCAAATCCTATCCAAGCTTTAGGTTATCATCAAATCCTACACTAACATGGATGAATTATTCGCGACAACTTAATGATATCGAATCACTTGACTTAGAATCGATGTTCTGATCCATTGGTAATGTTAATGGCTGGTTCTCCCTCTCTCTCCGGTGACAAATCCGGTGAATAGTGGTGGTGTGTGGTGGTTTGGCTTGGAAACCCTCTTTGTAACTTTTCCTCTTTCTCACGTTACCCACTCTTTCTTTTTGGTTGATAATGGCCCTAATGACCCTAACATTGGCTAATAAATAAGGCTTAAAATTCGTGGTTCAAAATCCCTTGAAAATTAAAATGACTAAAATACCCTCTCGGGTTGTCGGTTTGGCCTAAAAATGCCCCGGGACCCAAACTAAACCCCTGCCTAGTATTTTCTAACTATTTCAACTCCTTCGTATATGTTGGCGCACTCAAAATGATCATACGGGCGATAAAATTATAATGTACTTTTAAATTCAATTAAATTGATTCCTGACGCGATTGACACGCGTGTCCCAACTAAATTTTCCGAATTGTCGTAATCATGACTCGCGACAATTTTAATAATTTCTATAATCACCTATTACGATAATCAATTAGTGATATTCAACATTATTATCATAATCAAATGCCAACTCTCCTCTCACTAGTATTTAAATTCGGATTAATTTCTAATTAATTATCTTAAATTAATTTAATTAATCCCAAAATTAAAAGCAATTTTATTAAATTAATCTCATAATTAAAAGCCATAATAATACAGGGTATTACAGTGATGGCCCAATTATTTCAGCAAAATTTGAAGGATAGCGCCCTCCGATGGTTTTTGTCTCTCGAGGAGTCCAGAATCCGTAGCTGGGAGGATGTACCTCATGAATTCAGGCTGCAATATAAATATAACGAAGAGCTTGAGGTCACCCGCCTTTATTTAGAGCTGCTCAGACAGAACTCTAGGGAATCAGTCAGTAACTTCATAGCCCGATGGAGGGAAAAATAGATTACCATGACCAATCGGCCTTCCGAGGAAGAACAAGTCAGCATAGTGAAGAAGAACTTCTTGCCCCATGTTTGAGAAACCACAGGAGGACTATACTATCCCCACTTTCGAGCTCTCAGAGAAGAAGTAGTAGAAATCGAGGAAGGTCTTGCTAAAATATAGGTTGAACTGAGGACGGTGTCCGGACAGTTCACCCCCAGAAAATATGACAAGCCTGCCAATGCTGGAGTCTCAACCATCAACAACATCTCTCAATCGACCACTTCGTGGGAACCACAGAGCCTCTATGTCCCAGTCCAAAAGGAATACACTGAGATCCATGCTCCCCTCTCCAATGTCTATCAGGACCTGTTAAGCCAAAACCTCATCAAACCCTTGGATCCCCGTCCATTGCTAAATCCACTTCTAAGAAACTTCAGGGAAGATTCCCATTGCGCCTTTCACCAAACCACTGGTCATACCACCAATCAATGCTTTCACCTTCGAAATATAATCCAAGGTCTAATTGACCGGGGTACCATTGCCCCACCAGCTAATCCTAAACCAAACACAACTCACAACCCACTCCCAAATCATACCAATGCTACTTCCTAGAAATGAACCCAGAATTTGATCCTTCAACTCAAAGCACACCCATACACTCTCCCAAACCTCTCCAAACCTGCCCATATTTCCTCCTACACCCTACTAGCCTCGCTGATCAGGCGTTGTCACTCCTTACCAGAGAATGCATTGCTGTCCGTACCTGTTCTAAAAATGAAGGTATGGAATTATCGGAAGTGTTAAACCAACTCCTAGAGTTCGGGCTGAAATTTCCCTCACAGATGATCATTAATTGCCAGAGGTTAATTACACTGTTCTTGGAAGCATGGAAATGGTCCCGAGAGTCAGATAATTGGGTGGTACGAACCGATAAAGTCAGGCTAGATGATGTTGTCCAGATCATGGGGGGATTATTCAGGCAAAATGATAATATTTGCAGTATGATCGAGTTGCTTAATACTCTGAAGTTACAAGGGCGCCTAGTACCCTCACCCTTACATATCCCCACAGAATGGGAAGACCTTTATGAAGAAGCCATTGAAGTTGTGGAATGCATTGACTTAACATGGAAAGATAGAATTATTACCATCGGATGGGGGGAAGAATTCAGAGATTCGAATGAAGAACAAGCTTTCGAGAAAACTGGCCCGATAGACGACATGTGTGGGATGATATCATTTGAGAAGCTCCTAGGAGAAATAAACAAGATGGCAGAACAACCTGAGATCGATGAAGAAATAGGGTTCATGTTCTTCCCTTCTTCATTAAATCATATGACCAAATCAGGGAGGCATTACCAGATCCCAAGATCACTACCGGCTAATGACAAGGGGAAGGGCGTTGAAAACCTTCCTATGCCAGAAATTACCCTTGAGGAAAGCTAGATCCTCGATCAAATGAAGAAAACTCAAGCTAACATCACTCTATGGGGTCTTTTCATGTCTTCCCAGTTACACAAAAATGCTTTGATCAAGTTGCTCACTGGACCCATAGTTCCTCCTTTTACCACACCAAAAGAAGCGATAAATTTGGTTGGATCCTTTACCTCTACCCAAATTCTATCCTTTTCTAAAGAAGAAGTCCCCAGAATTGGGCCAAACTACAATCATGCACTCAACATCTCCGTCGAAGTTATGGGGAAGATCGTACCACGCTCTCTTCTCGATAATAGATCCAATTTGAATGTTTGCCCATTAAGAACCTTTAAATTCGTAGGACTGAAATAAAGTGACCTCGCTCCAACTTCTGCTGTTGTACGTGCCTATGATAATACCCGTGGGGAGGTGATGGGATCCATAAAACTTGTAATAGGGGTTGGACCTATAAACCTCTTGTTGAATTCCAAGTTATTAACATTCCAACTTGTTTCAACCTGTTCCTTGGATGACCTTGGCTCCACAATATTAAGGGTGTGTCTTCCTCACTCCATGAGAAATTGAAGTTCTTCATCGACGAACGAGTCATCACCATTTTGGGCGATGACGATAATGCCTAGGGTGCAAGTACTAACAATCCAATCCTTAAGATACAACACGGGTAAAATGATATGCTCCTATTAGGATTCCAAGTTAAGCCACTCCTACTCCCATCAGGGGACGATCTCAAAGAAAGGGTTTGTCCCGAATACGACCCCCATGGTAATGTCAATGTGATTCAGATGTTCAGAAACATGCACTTTATGCCCGTACTGGGGCTAAGACAAAGATATCAAGGGATACTTGAGCCCATTGAACTAAATAAAGCTTTCCCTCCTTATGGTTTGGGGTATGAACCATCTGAACAAGAGCTCAGAGTGATCCGCTAGTCTCGACCAAAGAGAAGATTAGACTGCCTTCAAACCATCTCAGGTGACTTCTTGAATGGACGATTCATCAAAGAGGTTGAGGACTTCCCCTTTTATGGCTTTTCGGAACCATGGTATGACCATATAGACAAAAAGATGAAACCCGAAATGGAGATCTTTTTCTAAGATAGCTACCCATGGGTCGAAAGTTCCCAACGTCATGTACAACCGTTCATCAAAGATACCAAAGAGACTGAGGAAAGCGACTCCGAGGACTTGTTCAACTTACAGACACTGGGGATAACACTCTGCATAGTTCATTCAAGCACTACATCCCTGGATCTATCCCACTTGATTAAAGTTGCTGATACACCTCTCCCAATGTTTACCCCATTTCCTCTTCTATTGTATATCCTTGATCAAATTTAATTGAGACCTCTTTTGATGAGGTTCTCAAAGATGTTTTTCCTATTAATGAAATAAACAAAGATTTTGAGTATCTTGTTGTGCCTTACATTAATTGTTTAGATTCTAATCAAACTTTTGATGATGATGATTTTGTAAATGAACGATTCTTAATAAATCTAAAAAAGGTTAATAACAAACAACATAACCGCGTTCAAGTTAAAGAAGAAGAGACTATTATTATTAACCTCAGTTCTAGTAGCCAACTGCGCGAGATTAGGATAGGGGCTACCCTTGACGAGCATGAGTGCGCACAACTCAAAGAATTATTAAAGGAATTCATAGATGTCTTTGCATGGTCCTATGATGATATGCCCAGTATTGATCCTAAAATTACTCAGCATGAGATCCCAACTCTTCCAGATTACAAGATAGTTAAATAAAAGCTAAGAAAGCTCCGCATCGAATGGTCGCTCAAAGTCAAAGAAGAAGTGGTCAAACAGCTGAACGTGGCCTTCATTTGTGTGATCGAATATCCCACATGGCTAGCCAACATAGTGCCTGTGCCGAAATTCGAAGGGAAAGTTCGGATGTGCATAGACTATCGAGATTTGAACAAAGCCTTTCCAAAGGATGATTACTCGTTACCCAATATCGACATGGTCGTGGACAACACAACCAATCATGCCCTCAAGTCATTCATCGATGGGTTTTCTGGATACAACCAAATCAAAATACACCCAGATCATCAAGAAAAAACCGCGTTCATAACCCTATGGGGAACCTTTTGCTACACTCTTATGCCATCTGGTCTCAAGAATGCTGGGGCTACCTACCAGAGGGCTGCCACGACTATCCTACATGATCTGATTCATAAAGAAGTCGAGGTCTATGTGGATGATATGATTATCAAATCCAAAACTAGAGAATGTCATGTTCCCGCTCTTCAAAAGTTCTTCGAATGACTGCAACAGTATTAAATGAGACTCAATTAACAGAAATATGTCTTCGGCAATACAAAGGGAAAACTCTTGGGATTTATAGTCAGTTAGAAAGGGATAGAAGTAAATCCTGCAAAGCTAAAAGCCATACTTGAGATGCCACCTCCCTGAATGGAGAAAGCACTCCGAGGTTTCCTTAGGAAATTGCAATACATCATCCAGTTCATCATCCTGCTCACCTCCATTTGTGAACCAATTTTCAAACTCCTCTGAAAGGATTCAACAAAAGTTTGGAATGAGGCCTGCCAAGAAGCCTTCAACCGAATCAAACAAATACCTGACTCAACCACCGATACTCATGCCACAACAGACTTCTCTCCCCTTGCTCCTATACCTAACCATAACCGAGACTGCAACTAGGGCTTTGCTAGCTCAATACCTTAAAGATTCCCGTAAAGAAAGAGCTATCTATTACTCCAGTCACAAATTGGTTGGATAAGAAGTCAACTACACCGCATTGGAAAAAGCATGCATCGCGCTTGTTTGGATCACCCAAAAGTTGCGACATTACATGCTCACCTTTCGCATTAAACTTGTATCCCGAATGGACCCCATCAAGTAACTTCTTGAGAAACCCGCCTTATCCAACCGAATGGATCGATGTTAATGCTCTTAGCCGAGTTTGATATTGAATACGTCACACATAAATCCAGGAAAGGAAGAGCCATCCTTGACTACCTCGCTGACTAGCCCATGGAAGAGGCTGATGACTGGATCTCCAAATTCCCAAATGAAAACATCTTCTACGTTGCTCAAGATGACCTTTGATCGAAAATGTTCTTTGATGGCGCGGTAAACAAAAATGGATTTGGCACTGGGATACTTTTGATCGCCCCAGACGACTCCCACACTCCCATCTCCATCAAATTTGATTTCCCCCGCACAAATAACATGACTGAATTTGAGGCATGTATGGTAGGCCTCAATGTTTCTCTCTAGAAAGGAATTCAATTCCTAGATGTCCACGGGGATTCTTCCCTCATTATTGGTCAAGTGCTCAAAACAGGAAAGTTAAGGAAGAGAAACTCCAACCCTTCCATGCCCACCTAGAAGAACTAGCCTCCCAATTCCAAGACATCACCTTCCATTTCCTACCTCGAGCAAAGAATAACCTAGATAATGCCCTTGCTACCTTAGACTCTATGGTCGACATGCTCGAAGGAATAAAAATGACCCCCTTCGTAGTCCAAAAGCAAAACAAACCAACCCACTTCTACCTCATTGAGCTCATCACCAAAGAAGATCCTGAGATAGTCAACTGCTGGTATTATGATATATGGCACCTCCTCAAGCATGGTAAATATCTTGAGGGTTCCAATAAGAAAGACCGAGCAACCCTCCGAAGATTGTCCACCCAGTACATCTGTCAGAAAGCACTGCATCGCTGGAACCCATCTACACTGCATTGCAGGAACCCATCTACACTGCATCGAAGATTATCCACCCTTCGATGGAACCCATCTACACTGCATCACGGGGGCTGACATTGAAGAGGTAATTCAAAAAATCCACAGCGCGAAATGCAAACCCCACATGAATGGTCGCATGCTTGGCAAGATGATCATATGACAAGGCTACTACTGGACTAACTTGATCCAGGATTGCACCACTTATGTACTGAGATGCTTCAAATGCCAACAATTCTCCAACCTTTAACACCTGCCTCTGTATAAATTGTACAACATGATTCTCCCTGGTCGTTCTCCACCTGGGGCATCGATATTATAGGGAAGGTTACACCCAAGGCCTCTAATGGGCATGAGTTCATCCTGGTTGCCATTTATTAATTCACCAAATGGGTCAAAGCTGAGTCATACGCAATTCTGAATGCCAAGAAAGTGGCCAATTCATCAAGAAAAACATCATCTGCCGATATGGAGTCCCACATGAGCTAGTGTCAGATAACGAGTTGCATTTCGAGGCCGAAGTCACCGAGGTGGTCAATGAGTATGGGATCCATATACACAAATCTTCTCCCTAATGACATCAAACCAATGGTACAGTCGAAGCCACCAATAAGAACCTCAAAGTCATCATCAGCAAGATGACCTAAAACTGTCGAGATTGGTACGATCGAATCCCATACGCCCTTTAGGGCTACCAAACCTCAATCTGAACCTCTACGGGGGCTACCCCTTACTCTCTAGTCTATGTTATGGAAGAAAATCCTACTCGTGGTTATAGAAATACGCTCGTTATGAGTCATGCTTGAAAGCAAGGTCAATGAGGAAGACTGACATCAAAGCCACCTCGACGAGCTGTCACTCCTGGACGAAAGGAGATTAAAAGCACTGTATCATATACAAGGGTACCATCATCGAATAGCGCATTCATTTAATAAGAGAGTCAAGGACCGCGGTGTCCAAGAAGGGGATTTATCCCTCAAAGAAGAAGTAGATCCCATTTGGAACCCCAGAGGAAAATTCAAGCCCAATTAGAGCGGCCTATACATTGTGAAGAAGATCTTGTCCGGCGGTGCTGCCATGCTCATCGACTTAGATGGAGATGATATGGCTCGTCTAGTCAGCCTGGACCATCTCAAGAAATTTTATTCCTAGTCCGAAATCTCAGCGTGCTACGACTCTTCTCATATCCCTTCTATTCTTAAAAAAATCTCTTTATTTCCTCTACACAGAACTACGTGGGCCTGATCCTCTGCAAAAAAAACATTTTCTAAAAAAATAAAAATTTTCAAAAACCCCCAGAGGTACGTAGGCAGCTCATACATCTTACATGAGCACGGTCCCTTCTTTTTCATAAAAACTATTCTTTTCTTATCTCCGGGAATGACAGTTCCCCTTAACATATACTTGAACAAAAGGATTATGCATGCCTTAGCGATTGGTATAGATAATTCAAAATACAAAATTCATCAAAAGGCACAACTAGATGATCAAAAACTTATATATTTCAATAATAAGAAATTACAGTGCAATTACATAAGAAAAGGAACGGAGACTCCCTCCCCTACCTTCCTAAAAAGCAAAATAAATTCCCAAATTTATTCCCCATTACAAAACAAACTCTCCAAGATCCCTACCCACAGCTACCAGAGGATCCTGCTCCATCATTGCCATCTACATCCTGGGGTCCACCAGTAGTTCCCCAATCACCAGCAGAAATTTTGAAACCAAGCCTAGAACGACAGCTCTGGCATATCCATCATCACCAACCTTTTGCAAATACACGTACCGCAACACTGCCAGAAGAGAAATCATACCTCCAGCCACTAGTGATCTGTCCACTGAGGATGAAATACAAAGAAGCCCAGCCAATAACTACCGGGGAGAATGGGAAAACTTTGGCAGAGCCACAGCAACGACGAGATTTATCCCCAATCTGCCATAAAAATCCTCATAAGTCGTACAGACTTCTTCTAATCCAAAGCAAAATACATGGTCTTCGGGGTACCAAAATTGTATCGCCGTCATCAGCATGTTCCACTCTATGGGTCGTTTACGCCATAAAGAAACTCGACGCATGTTGTAAGCATCGTAGTCGTGGTTATATGAGCACATTGCCTCCAAAGTTTTGAGGTAGTTAGTAAACTCAACACTACTAGGGAGAGCCATCTCACAGAATAAAAAAGTCAATATGTGAGGGTGTGAGGAAAAAACTCCATTCTTACCCCTCTTTTATACTTAAACCCCCCCACAAAGGATATAACCCATGCAGAAATCTAAAGAAATCCGACCCCACAAGGTACCAAAGTCTGAAAAGGGTACCAATCAAAGCTTTGAATTGATGGGACTGTACTGACCTGCTGATAGTCAGGACAAGGTGCTTGCCGATCGGCAACCCCCTACTTTTGGAAATTTTCCTTTTTCCTCTTTTGTCAAAATTCAGAAAATTCAAAATAAATTGATATTCTCAATAGAATTTTAAAAATCCCCTTTTCATCTTTATATAAATTCTCATTTCGAATAAAAATTTCTTTCAAAATCCCAAAAATATTTCTTTCTACAGTCTCAGTAGCAAAAAGCGCATGTCCATGCATTCATTCATCATTAACAAAAGATAATAAAAAAACTTCATTACATTGCATAGATATTTCTCCGTATTACATCATTTTGCAAGAAAATAAAGAAAAGCAAAAAAAAAAACGGGAGTCATCCCGAACCCACATTGTCTCTCTCTCTCTCACTTGCCATTTCCCCTCTCTCTCCTAGAGCTTCCACCCTTATGACGCGCTCTCTTTCCCCAATGGCGAGATGATGCACCATCGCTACCTGAACCAGACTCCTCCCCGAATGAGGCAGACGGCACAAAGAAAGAAGGAACATGAACTGTGTCCTGAATATGGGCAGTCACCGAAGATATCCAGTCCCTAATATCCCTTAGCCAAGTTGTGGACACCCGGACATGCTACAAGAAAAGGCAGAGTCAATATCAAGCAGAAAGGATCAAAAGAAACCAAAAGAAAAAAAAGCAAAAAAAGATATACCTTTGGACGAAGAACCTCCTCTGTCAAGCCCAACTCCTCCGGGTCCATCGCATGAGGACGATGCAACATAAGCACCATCCCTCCATCAGCCTGTCGGATATTGTATGAAGGAGTACGCAACCGCACAAAAGGAACCTCTAAAGTCGTCGTTGCCGCAGATGTTGAAGGACCATCACCACTGTGGGAGGACCCCACTGGCCGACTCGAACCCGCAGGAGGGAAGGGAATTGCATCATATATGTTGGACGCCCTCAGCCAGCTCGTCACAAAGTCCATATAATCACGTGGAACAACTATATGGGTATACAGCAAGTAGGACTCGCCAATCATCGCCACGATCCTCACATCCTCTGACAGTAGCCACTCCCGCCTCATAGACATAGGGGACTCGCAGGTGGCACCACCACCTCTCCCTCGGCAATCTGTCGGACCACCCTCTCTTCAAGATACCAAGTACAGACCAACTCACGCGCCAACAAATGCCTCATCTACGCATTCAATCCGGTCAACCCTATGTCCTGAATAGTCATTCCCCAAGGGTAAAAGGCCACCAAAAAAATCCCCAGCAGATATGAGTCAAATACAAAATCAGAGAACCCAAAGGTCTTAGACTGAAGAAGAAAGAATTCTTACCCTATCACTAGTCAGGCCATTTAAGACCCGACGCACCGCATCCAAAGAGAGAGACCTCCTTGACTACCGATTGGCCTTGCGCCATCGATGCAACCGACAAAAATCCCCAAGAGTCTCGTCCTTACAAGCGATCAGCTGGGTATTACACCCGCTCACCTCATAGAACCATGTTTACCAAAGATAAAAAAATTCGTAATTAAAAAGAGACGCATAAGGGAAATGCTAATGCATGAAAGGAAAATGAACAAAATTAAAGAATAACTCAAGCAGATACATGGCTCCAGTGAAAGACTGCCGACAGCAATGACTGAATGCATTCAAAGAGAAATAAAGGGTCACCAAAGTCAGGCTCACCCAATCAGAGCGAGGGATGTTCGAAAACATCCTCAAGTATGGTAAAAATAATAAGTGGACAACGTCGCCGCTCGACGCCACTAGAAATCCCCCTAACACCAGCAAAATGAACAACCAAGCCATTTGCCTCCCTGCAGCCTGTACTCCACATTGATCACTCTACCCAATAAAATGTCCTTTGTCGGAACAATAGGCCCCCCAAATTTAAAACCTTTTTACTTCACAAAAAGTAATTTGCTTTTAATTAGATGCGGAAGCGTTGATGGTTCAATTGAACAACAAATTTTAATTTCTTTTCAAATTAAAATTAAACCAAGTGAAATTAGATTCACAATTTGAATTTCACTTAAACCAATTAATTTAACCAAAGTCCTAGAAATTAGCCTAAGTCATATTTTGAATATTTCCAAATTAGGCCAAACCAAATTTTATCAAATTAAATTAAATGACTTGCATTAAATTAACATAAACATTACCCATATTAATTTAGCACCAAATTAAACATAAGTAGTGATTAAACCAAATTTTATCTTTTTACCTAAGCATGCGTTCTAGGTGATATAGCAAGATAAAATTAAACAATGAATCATTACGCCGCGATGTGCAAGGAAAAACCCATAACGGGAAAAAATCTCGGATGACCCTAGCCTTAAGTCCATTAAGTATGGTTTTACAATTACAAGATAGATGACTTACTTCCTCGACTCGACCCCTTTCAAGCCTTAACGCGTCTTCTTGTAAACACCCCCACCTAGTCGACAACCCCGGAGTTCCACCGGAATCTTGGAATCGACCAATGAGACAATAGGTACACCGTCAACCACACATGGTGCCTTTCACCATGTGACAATGCCGCAGCAAAACAAGCTTCTTCTTTGTGGGATATAGAAGCAAACCCAAACTTATCTTCAATGTGGTAGAGAAAAACCGGTGCCAAAGCTCCAAGCAATGTGTATATATAAAGGAACTTGGATAAACAAACTATGGGTGTAAAACAAGTGTTTAAAAGATTTTTCTTGCAAAACAACAACACGTAAATAATGAACTTTTTCCTTTTGGAATTATGCTCTCATACTCTCTTGAAGGTTGTAGGATATGAAAAAGTTAATTAGAAAAAGTTGGTTTCCGCACATATTAAGTCTGCTAAAAAATTTAGTGGGACAAGAAGTGGGAAAGTGGGAAAAAATTTCTCAAAATTGCCAATTAACTGTTCCCGCCAAAACTCGTTCGAACGACATTTTCATTCGAACGAAGTCTCGTTCGAACGAGCCTTATAACGAAGTTCTAGTGTGAACTCGTTAGAAATCTCGTTGGAAATATCATTCGAACCATCATTCTTGTTCGAACGATACTTCGAACGACATTCTAGTTGCCTTTTGAGGAACTTGTTGGCAAACTCGTTCGAACGAAAAAACTCGTTCGAACGACATTTCGAACGAACTTCCAGAAAGAGTAAATTTTGATGTTTTTGCCCAGAAACTTTATATACTTTATTTCAAAGTTTAAATAAAATCTTTTTGAAAATAAACAATAGTTTTAAATAAATGTACACCCAATATATATTGTTCCAAGCTCCTATATATATATATATATATATATTAAAATGCATTCATACCTTAGGAGCAATAGAACCAATGTTGTTGACGTAGAAACGAGGCACATTAAACTCGACATTTTGATGAATCTTTCAACATGGCCACTACGTCTTCAACAAACACGTCATAGGCTTGAAGGATGGTCAATTACTCTACCTATGACTCAAACGTTTTTGTCCAGAATTGAGCCAAAACTACAAAGGACTCAATTGGAAATTTGTGTCCTTACAAATCTCCCCCTTTGGATATTCCGGGACAAAAATCAACAAAAATCGTTAAGGGTCGTCAAGGTCTACTAGACTGACAAAAATGTCCTACCCAAAATAAAAATACAGTGCTTGACTCACACAACCCAAAGGATTAAAATCCTTGCCGGTGAAAGTTGCCACTTAGAATATAATTCCTGCACACTTAAGCAAACACATTAAACACATAGGGAATATCAAAATATTAAATGCAATTGAATAATTACTCCCCCTAAATTAATTCTCCCCTTTATCAACTATGATCAACCTAAGAAGATAGCGCTCTCCCCCTAAGTGAAATCTCCCCCAAACTAAGATACGATTACAATAGGATTATATACCATTTCTCCCCCTTTTTGTTCAGACAAAGGCTTAAGAATAAAAAATTAACTTATCTCCCCCCAAATAAAGCATTTTACCCTTAAACTAAATAAGGGATAAATATAATGGGATAACAAGCTAAACATGCAATAGTGCGTAATGTGATGAGAACATGAAAGCACATAGGCAACAAAATCATAACTAATCCATACAAATGAATACCAACTATGATGAGAAAACAAATGATACCAAATAGACAAATAAGATTCTAAGCATGTGATATCAAACAAACTACGCAACAAACAAGGTACCAATTATGAATTGAAGCATAAATGGACTAACTAAACATGGCAAAGACATAAACAAAATATCATATATATGTATACACAATAGATACAAGCTAAGCATCAGTACACACATATAGATATAAACACAAAAATGACACAAAACAAAGATAAGCTTTTCACACTCGTATGGCATAAATGTGTCGTATGGAAACGAAAGTGTTGGGGTGTGAACTAGTAACAATTAAATTTAAACCCAATAACTTAAACATGTTCACGGAGTTCTCAATTGATTGCAAACTTCATCACAATTGAATATAACCTCATGTGATAATATAAATTGAACTCAATGAACAAACATACACAATTCATACAAGCCTAACATGTTGATGATTCTATAAACCAATAGAGTCATGTC
The DNA here is from genome assembly GCA_949130495.1 of Sambucus nigra. Lineage (NCBI taxonomy): Eukaryota > Viridiplantae > Streptophyta > Magnoliopsida > Dipsacales > Adoxaceae > Sambucus > Sambucus nigra. The sequence goes on along the minus strand of OX422214.1, from coordinate 322,132,266 downwards.
AGTGAAAGCGCAACTAGGATAAACGAACATTGTGCAAACCGTTGATATACCATCCAATCTCCATCAATAAGCATATATATTTGAATGAATATATTAAAAAAAATAGGCATTGGCAATTATTTTTCCTTTTAATGCCATATTTTATTTTAGGCCTTTGGACCATGTATTTCTTTTAGATCCAAACAAACGGTGGCTTACTATTCATAAAGGATTATAAATCCTTTCGGAGCCCTTCCCCGTGCACATTTATATATAATATTTTTATTTCTCACAAATCTCACGTGCAACGGATTTTGACATGCACTAGTCCTCCTAGGTCACAAATATGTAGATGACAAGATTGGTAGGAAAACACCTCACAAAGCTCAAATATAACATGTGATGATTAAATTTCAAAAGATCTCGTGCATGTGTGAATAGAGGCATATAAAAATATAATCCATTTAAATCAACACAAAATCCAACTACTCCATGTAAGCATGGTAAAGAACATAATAAGGATTGACAATCTAAACCAAAAGTTCTAGCCACATGGGAGCGAAAAAGATGGGATTCTAACACAAGTGTATGTCACATAAAGTGTGTCAAACTAAAATACACACAAAATAAAATCTTTTTGAGTTTTTAAAAATTTTAACGAAAAATAAAACTATATACTCAAAAGACAAACAAAAATCATTTGAATTTTCCGTTAAGCTTAAATTACCAAGAGATAAAAACCCAAATGATAAAAAAAAATCTTTTTGTACTTTTCATTTAATGCAAACAAAAGAAATATAATACAAAAGATAAACAAGTCATGATTTCTAGCATGATATATGAAATAAAGCAATGACTAAAAAATGACTAAACATGCATACACCTAGAAATGATATATAATATGAAGAGAAAAAAACTAGTGTATGCAAAGAAAACTAACACATTCAACCTTTAGATTTAGCAAGTGAGGAAGCATGTGGGGTGATTTGACTGAAGACGGAAGCCAATAAGGAGCAAGGGCAAGGGCTTGCGATCGACCTGAGAAGGCGCAAAAATGGGATTTATTTTGAGAAAAAAAGGATGAAAATATTTTTGACATTTTTTTCTTTTTTCTTTTGGAGATTTGAAGACAAAATATTTTTGGCCTTTTGATAAAGAGAGGAGAATTTATTTTATCTTTTGGATTTTTTTATAAACAAAAAGGAGAGACGGTCTCAACATGATTATTATAATTATTATGTTTTCACTTGTATTAATTCTCCTAAATGCAAAATGAAATGCCGAACGGGACCCGAGACTGGAAAAATTGGGTTTGTAATATATGCAAAGTTATGGATGGACATGTGACCAGGCTCACGGACAGGGTCCCATTTTAAAAATGATCGAGAATGCAAGCGACAGGCTGACCCGGAGTTTCGGCAGAGTTTCGAGTTTAAACCGACAATCTTATATGTGTGTCCTAGGCTTGACACATATATGCAGGTATGCAGTTGGTTGGCTGAATCGGAAAGGGTTCCCCCCTTTGGCGTGAATTCCACGATATACGTCTTGCTCTTGTGGGTAATCGACACGTGTGGACAAGCCATTTGATATACCTGAGTGTATATGAATCACCTCACTATATACCTCATGGGTAAGTGTGAGAGCGAATTCGATATACTCGGCGTACGTGAACGAGTTCCCTGTGATATACATCCCGTCATGACTTCGATCAAGCGGTACGATGCGTGGGAACTGTTCAATATACGTCAAAGGTACTTGGCCAATGGAAGGTGAGAGTCATATCACTTAGGCTAACTGCACCTTGCCTGACCAACACCCATCACGAAGTGACCCTCCAATTACTGGGTAAAATTTGGTCAATCACAATGATCTTTGGTGATGTCGTGTGAATCATGCATGATTCTCTTATTAGTATCCTACGAGAATGTATTTCTTGATTATGCCAAACAGGTAGCAAAGTATAAGTACTAATGGTACACCAAGTATGGATGGGTGATGCGTCCAACATGTAGATATATGTGACCCTAGGTGCACGTGTTGCGAAGTGTACATGGAGAATTTTCTACAAGTGTGTTAATAGAAGCATAAGCATTGGGTACACATGAGTAATAAAGGGGAATATGAAATAGGGGGAAATATACCCATGTAAATAGAGTCTATACCTCATATAATCCCCAGTAGAGTCGCCACTATGGCCATCCTCGATCCTCGCAGAGGGTGGGTAGCATAAGGGAGGATCCTAGGTCCCGTGCGTCCCTCTCGGGAGCGCTTAGGCCGATGTCATTTGGGTGAGGTGAAAAATGTAGAGAGATAGAGTCGCCAGTCTATTTTACTCAAAACAGACAAGAAAGGGAGACATACCGAAGTACAACATCCAAAGGCATACAGATGCATACGAAACCAAAATGATTAAAAAAAAGTCCGGAGGCTAAGTTACGAAATGGGAAGGTGTTAGGCACCCATTCCGCCCTTACGTTCTCTCATGGGTTTTACTATTTTCCTTTATTTTCCCTGTGATACATGTTCATGTGTATATATAGTGGAGATAAGAATTATCGACTTGTACCATGGAAGAGGTAAAGCGAGTCATCCGTAGGAAGGTATACAAATATTAGAAAATAGGACTTATGCGATTATCCTTACGTTGATCGTTACGATGGAACGACAATGCATGTGGAATAATACGCCACTAAGAACAAATATATGTATATATATGTAATCTAGGGGAATTCAATTTAAAGAGAATAAGAGATGGCAGAAAAATTAAAAATAGGACTCGAATCTCGAATTTTACCCCGAGATGCCTAGGTAGCCTATAGAGGCATCAAAGTCCACATAGTTCGCATGAAAAATGAGGGGTGGGGTTTATCCCATAAATCCAACCGGGGACTTCTCTTATTTGTGTGTGTGTGTGTGTGTGTGTAGAAAAAGTGTTTTACTTGTAAGAAAAGTGTGAGAATTCCCATTTGAAATTTATGAGAAAACCCTCCTTTTCTTGTTTTTGGTTTTTTATTTGTATGAAAATAAGAGATGTGAAATAATACTAAATAAAAAGTATATTAGGATATGTGAGATGAGAGAATAAAAGTGCTTAGTAATAAAACATGTTAATGCGAATTTATGAGAATTTAAGGAGAGAACTGAGGAAATTGTACCTTCTTGAAGATCTTGAGCTTTATCTTGAATGTTGGAGAGAAGCCCTTGCACTTGAATGTTAATGGAGAGTGGTTAATTCACCAAGTTTGATGAAAAGGATGATGATGTGTGAAGGTTGGAAAGGGATTTTGATGTGGAAATCGCATTGACTTCGAGAGAGGTTTTATGGATTTGCTGAGAGTGATATGCTTTTGATCTGGGCTCCTTTTGTAATGAGGTCAAGGACTCCTTTTTATAGGACCAGGTCATTGACGATCGACATAACCCTGGTCCTGCCAATTGACAGGTGCGTTTAGGCACACTGCCGATAGGCAGGGTCTGGGACCTGCCGTTTGGCAGTGTCTTTTAGTCCTTTTCGAAAAATCAATCTCAGAGCGAAAACCGTTGATCCTAATCGTACACGGGGAGGACCATTGGAAAGTTAATTCAGATACCTTCAAACGTACTTGGACCACTCCCGAGTTTGGGAGTTGACTTTGGGTCAAATGTGGCTCGGAAGCATTCGTTGGCCCATTGGACGGGGAATCATCGGACGCAAACGGATCGTTTGTCCGTATGGTAAGTCCGAATCGCGCATGGGGTAGATTGGTTGAAAGGTTAGGATATGTACTTAGATATTCCAAAGAGTTTAATCTAGTTCGGGGAGTTGACTTTGGTCAACTGGGCCCTAGAAGCATTCGGTGACCTTTCGGAGTAAAATGGATCGTTCGTCCGTACCGTAAGTCAGAGTCATGCACAAGGCGAACCGTTGGAAAAGGGTTTCAGTGCCCTTTGAAGATTCATTAAGTATTGGTCGAGTTGAAGAGTTTACTTAGGTCAAACGGAGCCCGGGAATGCCCGATGACCTCTTGATTGAGTTTCGGGGGAAAATGAGTCATTCGTTTGCATGGTAAGTCAGAATTGCACACGGGACGGACCGTTGGAAAGGCATTTTAGGTCCCTTCGAAGATTCATTCAATCTTGGTCGAGCTGAAGACTATGACTTTTGGTCAAACGGATCTTGTATGTGCCCGACAACTTTTAGGTCAGTACTCGGGGTATGACCTGGGTTTGTAGTAATGAAGGGAGGTGACAAGGACTTAAGGGGAGTTTAAGGGGTAACAGAATGGGGTGTCTACGCCTCCATATATACATTTGGGGTTAGTACATAGGAGATATGACTCAATATACTTTAGGTATGTGAGAGATGTTCAATGAGAACATATAAATCTATATATATCGAGGCTGCGAGGCCAATAAAAGTGGAAACTATTCGTTGGGACCCGCATTGGTTAGTCCTATGTCCCTTCGCTGGGATTCCTAGGGTAATGGGTTTTGTAGTTATAATCAGTTGTTAAGTGGTGAAGTAGGGTGTGCCATTTTTAAAGTCTCTTATTTCCTTAACAACCATTTTCACATGAGATTATTATGTAATTTGGCATACATGTCATAAAAAAGGTTCAAGAGATGCCTAAAATGTACTCTTATCCCTACATGAGCATTTAATACCAATGTTTTTCTACCTAGTCAGGTATCTAGAAAGAATAAGAATAAATAATAATGAACATAATATACAAAAATGGATAATAATAGCGTGATGAAATATGTACAGATCTACATTAAATTGAGTTCAGTCCTCTTAAAAATGATCCCAATGGAGTCTCCACTGTGAGAGCCCCACTTTTTTCCCTCGTCCAATAAAGCGCAGACGTGGCCTAAAAATTGCTCTCTTTCAAAAGAAAAACGGTAATAGAGTTGTCGGTCTATATTACAAAAATAGATAAATGAAAAAGTAAAGGCCTTTATGGTGTCTTATTGATTTCAAGGGATCAACGTATTAACCATAGAGACAAATGTCGGGGGCTAGGTTAGAAATTGGGAAGGTATTTGGCACCCTCTCTACCCTTTTGATCTCAAATGTTGATATAACATATTTTAGAATGTTAGGGTATGAAAATAAGTAATGAAATAAAAATAGTTAATATATAAATATACTATGTTTTACGATGTGGGTGATTGTTTAAATAGTATAGTTAAAGGATATATATGTACAAAGTTAGACTTGGTCACTCGGATAATAGTCTGAGTGATTCAGCATACTCACATAGAGAAATTCAAAGTCCATGTAGTTCACGTAGAAACAAAACGCATTTGACCTCTTATAAAGGCTCGATGCAAGACATATATACTTTCTCTTATCACTTCAGTTATTTTTAGAGTGAAACAATACCAGATCTAAATATTTTAATGATTTGAGTTCATGAAAGAACTTGAATCGAGTTGATTCACCCATAAAATCACTTGATAATGAAAGAATGACCAAACTTCCAACATTAAGAACAAAACAGGAGATAAACCCCTGGACCAAACGATCCTCTAACCTATGTGGGAATATTTATTGGTTCTAAAGATTTTTGTTTCGGTTTTGGACATTTTATGAGAATAAAGGTGATGACATATGAATATGTACGATTTATGACTTGAGTTTCGGAGATTGGGTTTCTCTATCACACCTATGTATCCACCGTAGGCGGAATCAATGTTAACGTAGTTCGAACATGACCTTTAGACAAAAGTTAAGAAAAAAAGAGTAAAAATGTATATAAAATAGTAAATTGGGGTGGTTTTGTAGCACAACATCAACCTATTATATCAAGGCTTCAAGATAAACGAGTGAGAAGAATAATACCTGGAAGGTTACGCATGCTCCTTTTTATTCCGATATCATTTTGACTTGGAATCAACCTTTTCGGAGTGTAAGGTTACTTTAATGATAAAGTACCTTTATAGAGATATAAAATAAGAAAGAGAAAAGTGGGATTGGTTTCTATTCGGTGTGGATGAGAAAGAAGAAGTTAGAGATTTTGGTAAGAACTCAAAATCTAAACTTGAAAGGGCTTCTGAAGGAACGTTGAGAGAGTTTTGAGACTTTAGAGAGGAAATAACTTCTCGACATAAATCTAGCATTTCAGGGCAGAGTTAATGCATATTGTAATGGTTTGTGATGGCTCCTTTGATTGGTAAACTTCCTAGGGAAAAGTATTGTTATATTTAAGGAGTAGATAGGGGTGTCTACTGAACCTATCCGTTAAGGGCTGACAAGAAACAATATATCACTCTCAAGAAACCGTCCATTTATTATATCACTTGTAATAAGACCATATTCAAGCACAACTTTGATAGAGATCACCTATAGTGCGTATCAGGAGATAAAAATAATAATTCATTAATCAAATCCGCATTTGAGAACAAGATCATCACATAAACTACCACACGCTTGCTAAAAAGATAATCCTTAGAGCATACAACTAAAGTACCATGCAACTTGAGTGAACGATGTATGTCCAATGATGCCTAATCCAATGGTTTCCAAATATTAAGATTATTCGTCTTCAAAAGTTATATGACATAACTTTTTTTTCTCTCCATCCTTGACATGGGTAATCAAGATTATTGGGCAAGTGACTCCCAAATTATCTAACAGACATATAACAACGTTGTTAATGTTGACTACAATATTAAGTGGGTCAACGTCGAAATTTTTTCCTCAATGCTAAGAAAAGATAAAAATCAAACGACAACAATATCATTTGACTTTATGTATTTCACTTTAATATGATATCAAGCAATGATATCCACTTTCAATATGAGGTTACAAAGGTAGTTGAAGAATGTGGCATTCAGAAACAAAGATCTTCACCCTAGTGACCATAGAAAAATGGTATTGTTGAAGTTGTAAACAAAACTCTCAAGTTCATCATCATCAGATCACTGATAGGTTCCAAAAAAAGGGGACAAAAACACCGTGTATGCACTTTGGGGCTACCATTTTTTTTTCGCACACCAATATGATCTTTTCTCTATTCTATGGTATACGATATGGAAGTCGTACTAATGGTCAAAATATAATTTTCCTCTCTTCATGTCACGTTTGATACTTAAGTCTTGGAAGAGAGAAGGCTTGAGGTATTACATCACATTTAATGTTATAATTATTGAGTCGTGCGTACCTTCGACGGTAAAGTTAAAGACCTTTTGTCTACGAAAATTTTGAACCAAATATTATCACGAGGTGCCACCATTCTATTCGACCTTGATGTCAAAGAACTGGTTAGGTTAGTAAGTCTTAACTAACTCAAAAATTTATTTTCTACATATTCTAAAAAATATGTTTGTCTGATATCCCCTAGGCAAAACTACATATGGCTTGATCCTCTAGAAAAATTCTCTTGAAACACAACATCTTTTTTCTCACATGAGAAGGTACGTAGGCCACCCATATTATGACTTTCGGTTCAATGACAACATCATTTATTGTCTACCCCTCCCCCCAAAGGGATGAAAATTATTTCATTTAAGATTTTAAAATGAATACAAGGTTATTTCAAACATAGAAATTAATAATTCAAACGTGAGTCTTTTCCACAAATAAGGAGCGATAAATTCAAACTTAAATTAACATTTTCAATTATGGGCACATATAACCACTTTCTAAAATAAACCTACCTTTGAAACACATCCAAGACTTATCCTCACATAATCATAATCACGCCTTACCCTTAAACATTCAAACACATATACTACCACACTTAAATCCAAAATAACATAATCTTACATACCCATTAATGTAGTTATCCATGGGATCTTATGGACACACACCACCTCTGTCATCACCATTGTCATTAAGAGGTCCCCAAACACCAACTACTTAAATAACTCACTTTATTCTCTCAACTCATCTATATTCTTTGAGAAACCATGACCTAACAATTGTGCCATCCTCAATGGTCTCAACACTGAACATCCATCACATGCAAATCTCATGGGAACAATGGATGACATACATGTCAAAAAATTCATCAAAAATGATCAACACGTTTCCAATCAACATAGACAGACCTTGTGGGGGCCTTTATCTTATCCAAAGACATCTTAGAAGGCCTGTTAGACCTTAATTATGATCTTCAATAAGAACAAAATACCCCATAGGCTTGAGAATTACGTAATCTCAATAAAACATTAATTAGTAGTCAAACGTTTATGTTACGTGTGTACATATGGCTCCCGTGCAAGCCGGTTGGTAAATTAATTAATTCCGTAAGATAGGGTCGAATCCTCGGGGAATAGGTTACTAATAATAAAGGTAGGGATGGCTTCTTAAATCTAGTCTTCGGCTCATCAACAAAAAGAAAAGGTGATGATTCTTACTTTAAGAGATTTCCAATTACCTGGACAAGTTAAGCGATGAATGTGAAAATTTAAATTTCTTAAAGTAAAGAATGAAATTTTTGGTTTTAAAATAATTTTTATAAATGATTTTGGGATCCAATCCCCAAAATCGTAGAGCTCCTACGATAAATCGTAGAGTACCTACGATTAAAAGAAAAGAAGTAATTCAATTTGAAATACCATATATTTATGGGCATTAATTCATGTGATAATTGGTTAACAATGTAATAAGTTCGAATGATATATTCACCAACACATGTAATGCATCCTCAAACACTCGGGTTTCTTTTAAAAAACTTGTTTAAGAAGCCTGCACTAATAGTCCCTAACAATATATTAAACTCCAGAAATTAATTATTCAATTACGGCGAATTTTTTATTTAAAGTCGAAAACCTTAGGTTAGGTTCATTATGCCCAACCCATGAATAATTTAACTAGACATGAAAATTAATTATGTATAAATGATACTAATAATGCAAGCATTCGTTTGGAAATATCAAGAAGAAAATATTCAAAATTTGATACCAATTAGAAAATTTTAATTGGAAGAATTAAGTACTTCACGCCAAATAGGAAATCTTAAAATTGCAAGAACTTGACTTTAATGATGAATAACAATGAATTCTTGAATCTCCGGTGATAATAAACCAGATCGTGGATTAATAATGTGTAAAATATCTAAAATAAGTCTCCTAAATGAAGTATATAACAACCAAGAAATGGAAAAAGTGCTAAACATAGACCCTAACAACTGTAGCTACAAATAAGAAAAGATAGAAAATCCTGTCAGAAAAATGAAACCCTTGGACCAAACCTCTTATAAAAGAGAACTGGTTCACTTTTTTTCTATTGGTCTAATTTACTAATGTTTCACTATTTTCAGTTGTGACCCCAAAACGTTTCTCCAACTTTAAATCCCTGTAACTTCTTCACTGTAACTCGGATTGAGGTGTCATTTCTTACTATGCTCTCATGAACTCGAGGTATTTAACCTTCATATTGACTCCTTCTCCGATTTTGAGTGGAAAGTTACTATATTTCCGTGTACTCTCCTTTTTCACTTTATTTTCATTATTTTTGCTATTCTCGTCCGTCCAATTGCATGAATTACATGTAAAACAAATGACATATACACAAAATACGAAAAACTTGCCACAAAGGGTAGTTGCAATAAATATGATCTAAGTTCGGGATAAATGTTATTTTCATGTCGAACCATGATTTTTGGTATGAATGTGCAAGAGAGTATATAGAAATCAATGAATTAAAGTTAAGGTGGAAAACCAAACATTATTCATTATTAAAATGGTACACAGTGTATTACCACCGCAAGGGTGAACTACATTTTATCATCAACATGAACAATAAATTAGGAAATTGAAAGGTGTCACTCTTTGATCCCATTTGGCTTAGTTTACATCCAAACAACCACATATGCAAACAGGTGATTGGTGTGTGTCTTAAAAGGGAAATATAGACTATCCTCTTTTTCCTGGGCCATGAGGAGGAAAAAGGAATTAACTTAAATATGTTAACCACACTTTATCGATTTTACAACAAATATCTATATAGATGAAAGGTGAAGTGTGTATAAAATTCATATGTATGTATACTTTACATAAGAAAATCAAAGAATTAAAATTTATAATCCCATACTTATCAGATTTCAAAGGGGGTATAGAATTAAACAATCCATTAGTAAAACTAAGTAATAAGTAATCCAAAATCTTACTAAAGTAACTTGATAGGCACACAATTAATGTGGCACTCATACGAATGTAGCTAAACTCTGACTCTCAATTATCTGAGATCATAGGCCAAGTAGAAAGTTTTGTGGGAAAGAGAAACAGTCTGCTCCCTAGTTAATACTGATGCGGTTAAAAGAAATCATAGTAAAGCATAAAAAGTGAAAGGAGAACTGAATCATTACAACAAATTGTTATGATATCAATTATTAGATGAGAGTGGTTCAATTTTGGTCAAATGATCATAATTAAAATAATCAAAGATATATTAACATATGAGTATGGTACTTTTTACATATACTTGGAATCAAATTTGAGCTATCATGAAATGATATCAATATCAGTTAAGAAAATACGTAAAATTTACTAATAAATAGATAAAAACACATACTTGATTGGAGTATTGGTCAATTTATACTATAAGCTGCGTATTTTAAAGTTTAAGGCATTAAAGTATAATTAACATTTGACATTAAAATCCTTCACTTAGGGTCCAATTTAAATTTTGGTGTAGAAGACTTTTTGACTTGGAATACTTTCAAGTACTTATCGAAAAAGTTTGGGGTTAAAATTCATTCATTGAAAAATTTCGGAGGGGACAATTTGTAATTTACTTAAAATATTTCAAATCTAAAATTCTATTTTTTAAAATATTTTTCTAGGATTGACGAAACACATCCTTATCTTATACCATTTTGACCAAAAAAATAAAATAAAAATATAAGAAAAAAATTCAGAAAGTCTTAATTGGCCACGCGCCCTCACGCGCGTAGTTAATGTTTCTAGTCAAATAGTTCATTTTCAACATATTGTTTTTTTACGTTATGGTTTGATATCCTTGACCTGAGATATCTTCTTCATTTGTAAACCTCTTATTATGATTTGTAAACAACTCAACCTAATTTTTCGTAAGGAATCAAATTATATAAGTTTTATAGATCGATGTGTAGTATACATTGAGTTCCACAACTGTGTGTTTTTTAAAAAAATGACCTAACATTCGAAGATTTTATGTGTATGGAAGGGATTCTTATGGACATATTCATGTCTCTGCTATGTTAAGGGAGAGTTTGTTTTGATTTTAAGTCTTAAGATGGTTTTTGCGAAGAGAATTCAAAGTTTGAGTTTTGAGAATCAGAAAACATTGAAGTTTATTGTTTAAATTCCTAGGATTTGATCATTGAACTTACGTTCCTAAGGTCTTAACGAATCATTTTCTAGATTCAATCCTGAGTTATAATTAATATATCAAAGTTCACAATCAAAGATCCAACTTTAATGGGGGATTTTTCATGCTTCTTCAACTAAGGACTATTTTACACGTAAAATTCCTACTCTTATAATTTATATTGACATAATATCAACACATAAATCATTTGGTAATGAAAGAATGAATTATAAGACATGGAATGATAGGTTTTCTAATTTGGAGCAAATTTTTGAGTTTTTGATACACTGAAGTGGTGAGTTTAAAAGTTTAGTTCTAGGGGTCTTTATAGGGCATGAGGAGGAGGATGGATTGGTGTATTTGGCAGGAAGAATTTTCAGGTTTCAAGAGGATAAATGCAATGGTTCTTGTTCCGCACATGTTTGCATGTGTATAACATGTGATTTTTAGCATTATTAGCTTAGGTGGAATCTGATGTGCATAGGGAGTTTTTGCAATTGTCAAATATTTTTTTCTAGTCCTTGGTTGATAAGATATGTACTTATATATCTCTAAAAGTATACTTTTGGTAATGTTTAGGATAATATTTGTGATTTTAAAAAGTTGTAGGCAATAAAATTATAATTTTTGGTTAGTTGAAGTCTAGAGGTTCAATGTTATATAAAGTTTGGGTTTAGGGGTTAAGTATAAGTCAAGTTATAGTAGTTTAAAATATCCAGGGTCTATTTTGCAAGTATTAAAACTTCAAGGATACTTTGTTCATTTCAAACTTTTATAGGTTTTGTAGAGTAGTTTTGTCCACATTTTTGATATGTACGAATTTATATCTTTTAGTAAGGATAAAATGGGAATTAGGGTATCTTAATTTTAGGTACTGATATTACAGTTTGGGACCATAAAAATACCGAAATTAAGTGCAAAAATAGGAATATTTGTGTCGAATCAGATTTCCTTAAAATCCTTGAAAATATACCCTTGAAAATAGATATTGAATGCATTAACCGTTTTACTTTCGAAAACCATACTTGCCCAAATTGATCTATCTTGATCTTAAAAAATCTTTATTTATTCAAACTTAGCATCTTTCACGCTATTTGACACACCCAGTTCAACACTTCAAACCATTATACTTGAATTAACCAAATACATTACTTTATCGGAAATACTCCTTTTATCTCATTTATAAAAACTTTTGTATTTTCACTGAAAATTATCATTTTAACCCATGCTTTCACTGTGTTAGAAAATACTTATTTCTCCCTAAAAAACCCTTTCAATACTTTCTTATGAAACTACGGGTTTAACAACTTGGTTGCTTAATCACCCATTTGTCCACTTACTTATCCCATTTTACCTCATCTTATAGACCTTAATAGATTTGCGCAATTACATGTCCATTTAAATTTTACGAGAATATTTATTCATCCATTCGAGTTAGGTTGAATTAATATATTACCACACAACCCATTTCTTGATACGTTCCATATTTCCTTTGTCTTTTTCTTACAATCTTACAATGAACCACATACTTACACGGGGCCTACACTGACGGCTATCTGCACCATATGCACTGGCTAGTGGTTCCCGGACCTTCTTGCTTTATCCCGATGTCATTGGAGTACCTTTAATGTGTTTTAACATTTTACAAATGTCCACATTATTTCCTTTCCTTTTTACCCACCCGAAGCCAAAACTCGGGACTTTACTGACTCAATTTCTGTTACACTTGAAAAATTTTCATTTGTGTCCTTTATACTTTAATCTTGATTTTTATTCCGAAAATCATATTCATGTACGACTACTTGGTATAACACCCTTTCCAATATTTTTATTTCATAAAAAGGTTCCACTTAAAGTAAAATTACCATTTTGCCCGTTTGATTCAAAATCACATTATTACACCTTTAATCCTTTTATAATCCAACAACTTTTAATATTTCACATTATTAGTAAGCTCTATTCACTAACTATTACATGTTTTCCCACTAACACTTCTTACCAACATTCTTATTTCTTTACTTCTTTATCCAAGAAATACATTTTTCCTTAAGACTACTTTTATAAGAAAATACCATTTCTTTATTTAACATGTAGAGTCTTTTAAGTTCATACCCACTATGTCATTTAGTCCTAATTAAGCCTACTTTGAAGACAAAAACTCTAACTTTTGTCATTTCATGTTTAACCTCATAAAAAATCTTTAAACCTATTCACATATTTATTGTCAAAATACTACAAGTTTATAGGTGTAGAAAGTGGAGTTTAAATACTAAAATCCTAACAAATGGATTAAACACGAATTTCATGAAATAAAGACATTATATCAATTTCCTTAATCTTGGAAAATGTCCCCCTTTATTTATAAAGTGTCCATTTTGCAAAAACTTAAAAGCATTTATTTCATAAATGTTGCAACAACTTTAATATCGCTTAACATTTTATTTCAAAAATGTTCATTATTTATTTTTCAATAGAAATACACCAAGAATGACATTCTTACATTTTTAATTCCATAAAAATGTAAACTATTTTGTTCTCACTAGAAGTATACCAAATGGCATCTCTTACATTTTTATTCCATAAAATGTCCATTTTTAGATTTATTAGAAAATTTACACCAACACAATTTCTTATATTTTTATTCCATAAAAATGTATATCATCAAATTTATTAGCAAACACACTAACATAATATTATCTTTCATTTTTATTCCATAAAAAATTCTATTTCAAATTTATTATAAACCCAATATTATTTCATGATAATCCTACTCTTAATATTTAAAAATCTCAAGACTAAAATATACACAAAGAATCCCAAATATAGAGAGTAGATTATCCCACCTAAATAGTATGTAAAGATGGTGGTGGTGATGAATATGGGTGACTCCCCCAAATCCAATGGTGGCCCTAAAGGGAGTCACAAAAGCTCTACAAAATAGTCCTCCATGGAAGCTCAAAGGTACTCCAAAATTGCTCCCACAAAATCATCTTCAAATGCCTCCAATAACCCGCTCATCTTCTTTTAATAATATCCCCCCTTCAAATATACGTTAAAACCCCTTAATAACAGCTACTACATATTTATATATCATGCATATATCTCTAAACGTGGGAAAATGTGTATTTCTCTGGGTTGAGTGTAGGAGCTACACTAAATAAATCGGTTAGGTTACCAGGACTCTGTAGGCTTACTATCCCAAAGTCGTTCTCTCCTTTAACAATAAAGTCTAGAATTATCTACATAAGATGCCCCATATATTCATCCGATTTGATGAGGTTTCATGAGTTGACACGTAATTTTTATCAACGGTCTGAAAGGTTTAAACCTAACTGGCAGACCAACTTCATAGTTTGGTTTTCCCACGTTTCTCTCCTTTAATCACAAAACAAAAGTCCCTTTAAACCATAAGGTATACTACCATAGAAATGGTCAGGTTGAAGGCTGGCCAGAAACGACCCTGGGCGAATGAGCAGTTGACACGCATGGAAGTCTGACTTACCTTAAACGTTGTTCGAACGAATGGCATTGTCGTTTTAATGACACACTCATGTGTTCGAACGACATGAGCATCGTTTGAACGACCGACTAGGATGACACCACCTTTAACTAAGTCCAATCTTTCTTTATTTAATATCCAACCTCCTATCATTATCCCAACTCATTTTCCAATTTCTTGCAAGATACCCTCTAATTATTAACCAATCAATTATATAATTCCATAATTCTCTTTTATTTAATTCAATTTGTCACTCACGAATTCTTCTAATCATGATTAGTTCTTCCACGTATAAAATATACATATCATTCCATTAAATTACCGGGGTGGGATTTTACAATTTTGGTGAGATATTTCATGACATTTGTCGGATACCAAAATTAGTGGCCTTGTGCAGTGTAGTTTAGCGGTTAGCGCTTTTTACGCAGGTTATTGTGCAAAAGGGTTTTTCGTCGGTCATAGCATCCTTTGGGTGTAATTATTTCTCTTCTAGTTGTAATATATCTACCATAGTGCACTTATCATTCTTATCGGCCTGAAGTTTTTTCCATTCGTGGATTTTTCCCTCGTGCATTCGGTCTTATGCTTAGTTTACTTATTCTGCACATTGTAGAATCATTGTCTTAATTAAGAAGATAAAATTTGGAATTTTAAAATCTATTAAAATATGTTTTCATATATACTTTTGTAGTATTAAACTTTTTTTAATAATACATTAGTATTTTTTCTTAAATTAGGGGAATTAATATTCATTTGGATAGCTACCGTCGAGAGGCACACTACCACCCCCTAGAATAGGAATTAATCATCGTATTGATTTTATCATACCTACTAGGACGAGGGTTTATTTGATGACCTAATTTCATCAAAATGAGTGATTATTATCAAGTAAATCCCAGCTTCACTAATAGGGAAAAGTTTCTTTAGATAAACATTCTACCCTAGAATGAGCACTTATCTACCATAAACAAAACCTCTATTATAACTACCAGCTTAGGAGGAGTATGCCAATGTTCTAACTTTTTATTATATATTTTTTACGATTATCGCTTATACCAAGCTCACCTTTCAATGATATCCACATCTGGGTACAAATTAATTAGAATTAACAGATTCCAGATAACAATAAAAAGGTGAATATAAAAATGCGAATCACACATCACACAAATATACATGGTTAGGCCAATTACCTACGTTCATAAATATGTCACACTATTCTTATTAGCTTATATCAAAGTTTCCAAATTACATCGCTCTTACCCCTGGGGCGTGGGTTGTATTTATAGTTGTTTAAAACTATAGTGGTTGAATAAGCCAAGGAACTCCATTGGCTTGAGATAAGCTTGTGTGGTAATTTCCTGAATGTCCCATTCGAGATTTTAGATAACCAATATGAGCTAATATTTATTGCTTTGTAATTATCCATGGGATAAATGTTGATATTATTTTTTTACTGGTAAGTTGGGCCATGCGTGCCCTGAATACCAATGGGTTTGGTCACTAGTCTTGAATTGGGACCAATTATATGTTGGTCCCCATAATTTCCCATAAATTTCTGGTAAAAAGGTTTTAGGCCACAGGGTTTTACCCTTGTCAATGGCCCACTTGTTTTAATCCAATTTAGTTAATTTGAATTAGCTGGTCATTCTTATAAATAATCATAAGTTGTGAGGGTACGCTATTCCGATAAGAGAATGAAATGTTAAAAATCTTTTTAATCGTCGTACTTCATGATTACACGCACTCTTTCAAATTGTGCTTTGATTCTACACTTGATAAAATACCATCATTTTTTCTCTTAATCTACTACTAACAAAAGTCTTAAGAGTTTGACATTTGCATTCTCCAATTTTTGTTGTAAGTCTCCATCATCTCATTCATCATCTATTATTTGCATAGCTTTCCTCTTATTCCTTCTATTATCTTGAGTTGTAATGATCAATTCTTCTAAAATGTCGAGCACTCTCCATGGTATATGTGTAGATGAATTTATGAAAACATACTCCATTCCTTCTTAAGTCACAATCGTTTGTGCTCCAATGTCCAAAGACATTGTTGCCATTAATGAAGGACACTGGATTCATAACCTTATTTTGGTCCTGGGGGATTGACATTTCCCCCCAAACCCTATTTTCTTTGATTTTTTTCATTTCTTCAAGGTGGTCTCGGTTCAATGTTCCTCAAATACTTGGTGTATTGTAAAAGGGGAGAATAGTATAAATGAGCTTTATGGGGCCAGCCATAGTATCCTAGAGATTAGGTATTGTTACACCTGGTCTCATACAACAGATGGCCTTCTTTACTTGAAGGCTAGGAAGAACAACAGAGTGTTAATTGTAAACCTCCTTGATTCTATTAATAGATATTGGTATCATGGGTTTAGTTCCCAAAATTTGCAACATCTATCGCTCCCCGAGGAGGAAGAATACACGGGGTTTCTATGTCCAGACTGGGGGTGATATAGGTTAACACTTGCTCCTTTAATCACTTGTATTCACTTATTATTATGATGTGTTAATGCTAATACTACCTTTTATTTATGCATTTGAGCGGATAACTAGGAAAACAAGTGTCTTACCTAAAAGATATCAATAGTGTTTGATATGCCCCAAGTGTGACCTCGGCTCTGAGACATCAACCTCGGCCGAAGATGTGGCCGACGCTGGGAAAGCCTTGGGTCTGTGACATCGGCCCTCGGCCATGTCAATGTCGGCCCAGGACGACACTGCCACCAACCTCATCAAAAGGGGCACTGCATACGGGTCAGCGACACTACAATTCAGCTGGACGTTACGACCTCGGCTAGGGATTGGCCGAGGTCGCAGGAAGCCATACTTCTTCCAAGGCCAACCTCATCAAGATATCAGTCGTTGCTCCAAGCAAAAGCCAACTCAACCTCGGCCCAGGCCGACCCCTATCCATTATCTCAGCTTAACAAAAGCCGAGACCTTCATGGCCCATCTCGGATTGAACGAGCAACTGGACTTTATCAACCTCGGCTTATACCAAGCCGAGGTCATGACTAAGCGCGATGGCCGAGCACCTCCTGACATTTGGATAAGGGCACGTGGACACAAGTTAGTTATAACAAATCATTCCCCACACGTGGGGAGAATATTTCATCATCATTCTCTACATGTGACAGTGACAGATGGCTTCTCCATATTGGCTAGATCAACACACACATGCTCATTGCATGCATGGGGGGTACATTACACCCCCTAGGTACTATATATAGAGGTCATCCTCTACCTTGTGAAAAGAGAAATTAGCAACCCTAGCTGAAACTCTATTTAAATACACAGTAGAGAGAGAGAGAGCTTGAGAGATTGTATCTATGACCATTAGAGCCCTTACACATTGATACACACCATACACTTGCACAGTGGACGTAGGCCTAATTGGCTGAACCACTTATATTCCATTGTGAATATTCTTCTCCTCATCTCCTTCTATTGTCTATGTATACCTTCTATATGCCTTGTGCTGCCATTGTTGACATTGAATTGAGCTTACAAACACCTTGAAGGGTGGTGCTATTTTCAGCATCATCATTTTGTCACCGTCTGTGGGAACGAGAAGCTATCTCTTCCTCTTCTTCAGCTTAACCTCACCAGAGACTCTGGTGGTGAACTAGGCACCACCCCTCGCACGGAGCTGTTTCACCATTGAAAGAGGTCCTTTAAGGTATTAAGCTCGCCTGATACTTAAGCTCTTCACTAAGAACACATGGCACCAGAGTTACCACCGCCTCTTCCACCACCTGGTGGTGGGGGGCCTAGTTCCAGTCATGCGCCTCCACAGTCCGAAATGGAGGAGGTAGCTGCAGCCTTGAGGTCTTTGGCTGCAACACAACAAGCTATGCAGGAATAATTTGCACAACTCAGCCAAACTATGATGAGGCCACCTGGAGTCTCACCGGATATGATAACTCCGACGACCGTCCAACCTCATCCTGACGCCAGGGGACCACCCCAGGCACCAATGATGGACCAGCCTGCGCCCTAGCGGAGAAGGGACGTTGCTGACCCTAGGTGCTTACGCCTGGGGAGATAAGGAAACCCTTGCCCGGAGGACAGGTATGATGATCTAGAGGCGAAAGAGGCCCCGGAAGATTATTGGGAGCCATATGAGGTTTCGAATAATACGGTTCATCCTCTTCAGCAGAGCCGAGGATATGCTGGTCGAAGAGCCGAAGAGGCCCAACAACGAGGATCAGCTTTTGATCGATTAAGCAGAGGGTCAACCTTTGAGAGGTTAGGTCCAGTGAATGACCTAATAGAGAGGTTATCCAGGTCAAGAAGTGTTATCGGTTCGCAAAGAGGGGACAGACAACGTCAGCCTGACCAAGGCCAACCCCGTGAAAGAAGGGGCAGAGACCAGGAAGAGGTAAAAAACCGACGTTGTGCAGCGGTAGGAGAACCCTCAGTCCATCCATTAGAGGTGGCCGGGGATAACCTCGGCCAGGTCGATGGCAGAAGATCGTGGAATGACTCTATCCGGCTCCTTGAGGAGAAGATACGAGATATCATCAAAAGTAGGGACCCATTACAAAGGGGTTACTCAGAGGGCTCTCCATTTATGGCTAGGATAGTGAGCTTCCCAACTCTCGTTAAATTCAAACCTCCCGTGGTGTCTCCCAAGTTTGATGGCAGCACCAACCCTGTACATCACATCGAGATGTATCAGTCGACAGCAGTCATCTACTCAATACCTGATGAGATGAAGTGTAGGGCTTCTATGGGACCTTAACAGGAGCAACACACAGCTGGTTTACTTCTCTTCCGAAGATCTCAATTGAGAACTTCAAAGGCTTGGCTGAACGATTCATCCAAAACTTCTTCTTTGGGGTGAGACCTCAAAAGAAGACTACTCACCTGCTGTATGTCAAGCAGGGCAAGGACGAGAGCCTAAGAGACTACATCGCCAGGTTCAACAAAGAGAAGTTGGAGGTCAAAGATTATGAAGAAAATATAGCCATGACCGCCCTCATAGGGGGTCTTCAGAAAGGGAAGCTATTGTCGAAACTCGCAGAAGACTCTCCTAGGTCTATGGCGGAGCTACTGGCAACCGCGGGAAAAGTCATGAATGAAGAAGAGGCAATGGCCGCCAAATATGAGGATGAGAATCACGGTAGTAGTGGGATGTCCCAAAGAAAGAAAGATGGAAAGAAGAGGTCGGGTGATGACAAGTTCGCTCACTACACTCCTCTAACTGTGAGCTGTGAGCACATCCCCAACGAGATCAAGAATGACAAGACTCTGAGATGGCCAGAGAAACTGAAGGCCCCACCACATAAGAGGAACAAAAACTTGTGGTGCGAGTTCCACCAGGACCATGGCCACGTTATAGACAGATGCTTCGCCTTGAATAATGAGATTGAAAAGATGTTAAAATCTAGGAAGTTGAGGAAGTATGTGGACGGTAATGCTCCTAAAGGGGGAAGAGATGACCCTAAGAAAAGGAGAAATGATAGATGCCATGACAATGCCCCAGTCAGAGGAGACAATGATTCAGAAGATGATTATGAAGACGATCCGGATCTTCCACCGAAAGATGACAACACCCCAGTGAAGAGGGTGGGTATGATATCATTTGGTGTTGACACCATATGCGGAGGATTTGCAGGAGGTGGCTCTGAAGTAGCTAATAGGAAGGCTCACATGGCAGAGGCCAAGTCAGTGGCCAAGCTTGAAGTTATAAATCTAACGTCTTCCGATATAGTGCAGAAGAGGAAGAAGGTGGACATGAACACCCTTGTAGTTGGGTTCTCCAGACTCGACTTTAAAAGTATCTTAGCCCCCCATGATGATCCTTTGGTAATAACAACAAGGGTGCATGGGTGCGAGGTGCAGAGGATCCTCATAGACGGGGGGAGCTCGGCAGACGTGATGTTTTGGCCTTGCTTCAAGAGCCTAGGTCTTAGTAAAGCAAGGTTGGTACCCTATCACCACCCCTTGATAGGCTTCAGTAGAGAAAAGGTCCACCCCTTGGGCATGTATGAGATGGACGTACGGATGGGTGATGAGTGGCCTAAGAGTTTGACCAAGAAGATAAATTTTTTCGTGATGGATGAGAATGTCTTCTCGGCCTATAACCTCATCATAGGAAGAGTGGCCCTTAAGGAGTTCGAAGCTGTGCCGTCGACAGTCCACCAGATGCTAAAATTCCCAACCCCCTATGGGGTAGGGGAAGTGCAAGGTGACCAGACCATAGCGCGAGAATGTTACATCAACTTGGCCGAAGAGAGAGAGGCCCATAAAAGGGCAACCACCACTTACATCATTGATACACTTGACCCAAGAGATGAGATAAAGTTGAAGAAGGGAGAGGCCGCGGAAGAGGTAGAATCCATTGTTCTCAATGAGGACGAGCCGAAAAAAACCATCCAAGTCGGCAAAGCCCTAAAGACAGAAATCAAGGAAGAGCTGATAAACTTCCTCAGGAGGAGGCAGAGTGTCTTCGCATGGAGTCATGCAGACATGCCCGACATCGACCCTGAGGTTATGAGTCACAAGCTCAACGTGACCAAAGATGCCAGGCCTATCAAATAGAGACGAAGAGTCTACTCCAGGGAGAAGTACGACGTCATTCGAGAAGAGGTAAAAAAATTGGAAGAGGCTGAGTTTATAAGAGAAGTCACATATCCGGAGTGGTTATCAAATGCAGTCATCGTGCCCAAGGCCAATGGGAAGTGGAGAATGTGTGTTGATTTCACTGACCTGAACAGGTCTTATCCAAAAGACATGTATCCCTTACCTCAGATAGATCAGATGGTGGATGCTACAGCAGAACATGAGCTCATGAGCTTCATGGACACGTATTCAGGCTACAACCAGATCTTCATGGATGCTAAAGACTCAGAGAAAACATCCTTCATTACCGATAAAGGGACGTACTGCTATAAAGTAATGCCCTTCGGTGTGAAAAATATAGGGGCAACATACCAACGTCTTGTGAATAAGATGTTCAAAGATCAAATAGGTAAGACTATGGAGGTGTATGTAGACAATATGCTAACGAAGAGCTTGAAAGCTTGCACTCATGTAGCAGATCTCGAGAAGACCTTCGATATTATGGACTCATACAGAATGAAACTCAACCCCGCAAAGTGTGTCTTCAGAGTAGGAGATGGGAAGTTCGTGGGATTTATCGTCAACCAGAGAGGGATTGAAGCGAACCCTGAGAAAATCAAGGCTTTGCTTGACATGAAGACACCGAGGAGTATAAAAGATGTGGAAAGACTTACGGGGAGAATGGCTGCACTTAATAGATTTGTTTCCGGGGCAACAGACAAGTGTCTTGCATTCTTTAAAGTGCTTAAAAAGGCCTTCCAGTGGGACGAAGAGTTCGAAAAAGCTTTCAACCAACTCAAGTCTTACTTGGGGTCTCCTTTATTACCATCTCAGCCTGTAGCAGGAGAGAAATTGTACGTGTATCTGACAGTCTCCGAATCAGCCATCAGCGCAGCCATAATATGGGAAGACGATGGGATCCAAAGGCCTGCGTATTTCAACAGTAAGGCCCTTCAAGGGTCTGAACAAAATTATCCTCATACGGAAAAGTTGGCTTACGCCCTGATATATGCTTCAAGGAAGATGAAGCCTTACTTCCAAGCCCACTACATGGTTGTCCTCACCGACTCCCCACTAAGACAGGTCCTACATAAACCTGAGAAGTCCGGGAGATTGATGACCTGGGCCATTGAGTTGGGGGAGTATGATCTTACCTACCAACCTAGGACAACCATCAAAGGGCAAGCCCTCGCAGACTTTGTTGCTGAGTTCACATGGGAAGAGGCCGAGGCAGAAAATGGCCTAAAGGGTGTTGAAAAGACAAATGGTGGTGTCTTTCGAAATCAGGAAGAGACGACACCGAACGTCTTCCGAGATCAGGAAGAGGTCGCATCTAACAAGGTCAGTGGCAGCGTAGCGAAGAACGAGGAGGATCGGTACCTCTTCAAACAAGGAATCATGTCGGAAGGGGTCTTCTCATCGGATACACACATTTGGAACCTCTTCATTGATGGCTCTTCCTGTGATAGTGGAAGCGGTGCAGGGTTGATACTTTCAGCCCCTGATGGTGCTAACATCGAATACGCTTTGAGATTCAACTTTAAGGCCTCTAACAACGAGTTGGAATATGAAGCCATGATAGTCGGCCTCTCATTGGCAAAGACTCTGGGTGTAAAGCGACTCCTATTCCACAACGACTCAAGGTTAGTTGTCAATCAAGTATTGGGAGTCTATGAGGCCAAATATCAAAGGATGACCAAGTATCTGAAGAGGGTGAGAACGATGTTAGAATATTTAGAAGAGATAAAACTGAAGAGAGTACCTCGACAAAGTAATAGCCATGCAGACGCGTTGGCAAGGTTGGCCTCGGCGACGAAGACAGATATCAGAAGGACAATTTCGGTCGAGGTCTTAGGAAAAGCAACCATCGAGGAAGAAGAGGTATGTAACCCATGTCACAATTTGAATCTTGGAGAATCATGTATGGACCCCCTCGTCAGATATATCAGAGAGGGAGAGCTACATGAATCCAAGATAGAGAGGCAGAAATTGAGATATAAGGCTGCCAAGTTCTCGATGATAGGAGATGTCTTGTACAAGAAGGGATTTCTATTACCTCTCCTCAGATGTGTGCACCCCACGGAAGTTCCCCGGGTCTTACAGGAAGTTCATGAGGTTTCTTGCTCTAGCCACATAGGGGGAAGACCTTTGGCCAAGAGAATCATCACACAGGGATACTGGTGGCCAACCTTGTCCAAAGACGCTGCAGCCTACGTGAAAAGTGTGACAAATGTAAAAGATTTGCTGCTATTACTCATCAACCTCATCATCCTATGACTCAATCACCTCTCCATGGCCATTTGTGGTACGGGGGATTGACTTATTAGGACCCCTACCAAGAGTTGCTAACAGTTATCGATTCTTGATTGTTGCCATCGACTATTTCTCAAAGTGGGTGGAAGTAGAGCCGATGATAATAATCACAGAGCAGAAGACCTTCCAGTTTATTTGGAGGAACATCATATGCAGATATGACCTCCCAAACACTCTCATCTCGGACAATGGGACCCAGTTCAAGAACTCCTCTTTAAAAAAGTACTGCCTAAGAGTTGGGATAAAGCAGTTCTTCTCATCTCCTGGCCGACCTCAGGCAAATGATCAGACCGAGGTCACGAACAGAACAATTCTCGAGGGAATAAAGAAGAGGTTAGAAGATGCTAAGGGAAGATGGACTGAAGAGGTCTACTCTGTGTTATGGGCCTACAGGACCACGACAAGGACACCTACAGGAGAAACCCCATTCATGCTTGCACATGGCTCCGAGGCCGTCATACCAACAGAGGTGGGGCTCCTTACTCACAGGGTTCATACCTATGACCCTAATAAAAATGGGGAAGAAAGGAGGATAGACCTAGATCTAATTGAAGAAAGAAGAGAAGACGCAGAGGTCAGGCAAGCAGCCTACCAACAGAGGGCAGCGAAATTCTACAACCAGAGGGTGAATTCGAGACCCATCGCAGTGGGAGACTTAGTGCTAAAGAAGACCTTACAGAAAATAAACAAGCTCCATCCAAACTGGCACGATCCCTACAAAGTGATAGAAGAAGTTGTGCCCGGCACTTACAGGCTAGAAAATCTAAAAGGGGAACCTTTCGCTAACCCATGGAATGATGATCACCTTAAGAAGTATTACATATGATGTTGCAAAGAGTTTTATGTAAATGTACCATCTTGTTATGAAGAGGTTATTAATAAATGATCAGTTCCCATGACGATTCTTGCTACATTGTGCACTTATGTCAGAAATCATGAGGATAACATCTTAGGTGATGACCTCAGACCCCCATAACACCATTCAGTGGTGATGAGGTCTGAGGTCAGACACCATAATGGGATGACCTCATACCCTTAACATCATTAATTTGGTGAGATTCATTATGAGGATAACATCTTAGGTGATGACCTCAGACCCTTATAACATCATTCAGTGGTGACGAGGTCTGAGCTCAGACACCATAATGGGATGACCTAAGACCCTTAACATCATTAATTTGGTGAGATTCATTATGAGGATAACATCTTAGGTGATGACCTCAGACCCTTATAACATCATTCAGTGGTGACGAGGTCCGAGATCAGACACCATAATGGGATGACCTCAGACCCTTAACATCATTAATTTGGTGAGATTCATTATGAGGATAACATCTGAGGTGATGACCTCAAACCCCCATAACACCATTCAATGGTGACAAGGTCTGAGGTCAGACACCATAATGGGATGACCTCAGACCCTTAACATCATTAATTTGGTGAGATTAATTATGAGGATAACATCTTAGGTGATGGCCTCAGACCCCCATAACACCATTCAGTGGTGACAAGGCCTGAGCTCAGACACCATAATGGGATGACCTCAGACCCTTAACATCATTAATTTGGTGAGATTCATTATGAGGATAACATCTTAGGTGATGACCTCAGACCCCCATAACACCATTCAGTGGTGACGAGGTCTAAGATCAGACACCATAATGGGATGACCTCAGACCCTTAACATCATTAATTTGGTGAGATTCATTATGAGGATAACATCCTAGGTGATGACCTCAGACCCTTATAACATCATTCAGTGGTGACGAGGTCTGAGCTCAGACACCATAATGGGATGACCTCAGACCCTTAACATCATTAATTTGGTGAGATTCATTATGAGGATAACATCTTAGGTGATGACCTCAGACCCCCATAACACCATTCAGTGGTGACGAGGTCTGAGATCAGACACCATAATGAGATGACCTCAGACCCTTAACATCATTAATTTGGTGAGATTCATTACGAGGATAACATCTTAGGTGATGACCTCAGACCCTTATAACATCACAGTGGTGACAAGGTCTGAGGTCAGACACCATAATGGGATGACCTAAGACCCTTAACATCATTAATTTGGTGAGATTCATTATGAGGATAACATCTTAGGTGACGACCTCAGACCCCCATAACACCATTCAGTGGTGACGAGGTCTGAGCTCGGACACCATAATGGGATGACCTCAGACCCTTAACATCATTAATTTGGTGAGATTAATTATGAGGATAACATCTTAGGTGATGACCTCAGACCCTTATAACACCACTCAGTGGTAACAAGGTCTGAGGTAAGAGTACTAAACTAGTTCATGCAGACTCCATTACACAAGCTTCAGATCTAAAATATCACAAACATTTAACAAAATGAAGTAAATGATCCCCCTTAGAGATTGCCATATTCAGAGATTAAAAATTTAGAGGTTACAAGATTCAAAAAATGAGTTAACCATGTTCATTTAGGGATTACAAATGTTCAGGGGTTACAAATAAGCTTCACAATTGAATTCAAGGGTTTGAGGGGGGAATGTTGGTGTCTTTGGCCTGGTCATGCTGGACGACATTGGTCACCTCGGTAATTTCATCATTGTGGTCTTCCCCTCCAACCTCTGTGCCGTCCAATGTTGCAGTCTCGGCAGGCGCGACAACCTCCTCCTCAACTTCCTGAAAGGCCTGGGCCAGCTGAGGATTAGCAAAGCCAAGGCCTAAGAAATCAGAGGCTTTCAAACTCCCAGCCTCCTTCTCCTTGGCAGCTTCCCACTTGGTAGTAGATTTGATACCTCTCTCGAGGTATTTAAAGCCAAAGCTCTTAAACTCATCAGAAGTTTTGTATTCAGCTATTATCCCCTCAGAGGCATCATCGAGGGCTGCCTTCATAGCCGAGTTGACCTTCTGCTGCAGAACGTCGTCCTTGGCCTTCAGAGACACAACATGGTCCTTCTTAAGCTGAGAGATCTCCTTCTCCAACCCCTTCACCTTCTTCTCAGACTCACCCAGCTCAGACTTTAGGCGGTTAATTTCTGCGTTCAGAGTGCTTTTCACCTTCTCGGCCTCTTGACCCTTCTGGATGAGGGGCAACTTCCTCAGAGTCCAGTTGGAGAGGTGGTGCATAGCTATCAAGCCCTGCATATTTTGTGATCATAAATAAGTTGGAGACAAATCAGAGGTTACACTTGGAAATTATAAGGAAATATGAGGTCATACCTGAATGGATCTGTGGATGCCGAACTCAATCAGCAAGGGAGTATCCAGTGACCGGAAGAAACGCTTATCGACCTCGATCATTATAGAGCCAAAGGCATCCAGGGCCTGCAGACTTTAGCCGACGATGCTGTCAGTAATCTTCAATTACTCTAGACGAGCCGATAAGGCGTCTGCTGAAGAGATTGGGTTGGCAGAATCAACACTCTTTTTTTTCTGCCTCTGATCCTCAGGGGCATGTTCAGTAGGATCCCTCTTCTTCGTGGCTTGGGGCTTTAAGGCAGAGGGAGCTGGAGGAGGAATATTAAGACCTGCCTTCTTTGCGAGCCTCGTCAATCTAGGCGTAGCATTTCCCAAAGCTCGTCTGAGATATCCTTTGGGCGCTCTGCAAAATTTAATAGATCTGAGTTAGGGAATCAGATACGAATAAACTCAGAGGTTCAACTTGGAAAAAAAAACTCTTACCAAACTCGGTAAGAGGACTTCCACCTAGGCCGGTCTTAGAGAGGTAGTGGAGGGTCATCAAGTTTTTGAATTTTACGAGCAGACCATGCATCCCCTAATCTTGAAGGTCTTTCACCTTCTGAAGATTCTGCAGGCTCAGACCAGGGTCGGCCCTCGTAAACATTATGACCTTACCCCATCTCAGGGGCATCCTCGGCTCTAGCAAGGACGAGGGAACACATGGACCAAATTCCCACAGCCGAGAAGCGAAAAAGTATCGAGGTTTCTAGTTGTGGTTGGAAGTCTGAGTTATTTAGAGCATCTTTTTCTCAGGCTTCCGAACTACAAAATGATTGTAGCTCGGATGAGTTTTGGCAGAGGAGGGAACATAACAACCGACAAAGACCTGAACTGGAAGGTCTGAGTGGTGGACAGCCCTCCACAAGACTATGGCCCCTATTATGACCCTCCAGGCATTAGGGGACAGTTGGGAAGGGGCCAAATTGATGAAGGTAAGGATGGACCTAATAACAGGATGAATGGGAAAATGAAACCCTAACTTGGACATCTGCTTGTACAAGCAGATCTCACCATCTCGGCCATGGTAAGCCCTCTCTTCCCTCAGAGGTTTCCTAAGCTTTATGGAGGGGATGATGGAGTACAGATATCTGAAGCAAAGAAGGTCTACCTCAGTAATGGTACTCTCGATCTCGACCGCCTCAGAGACGTCGTCATCACTCTCAGTGTCATCATCGTCGTCATTATCTTGCTCAACGTCGACCGGAGCAGACGTTGATGGATTACTCGGGAACCTCTGAGCAAACTCGGCCCCGGTGACGACCAACAGAGGAATGGCGTCAAGAATAGGGGGAATAGCCACACTCATCTCAACAACCTCAACCTCTGAGGAAGAGAACGAGGTGCTCGAATTATTATGGGACGAGACCCGACTAGAGACCTCGACTTGATTAGGGGCCTGATCTTTCCGAGTTGTGAAATCCATGGCCTCCTAGATGGAATCCACAGTCATATGGTCTGAGGTTGAAGACTCAGACTTAGACATCGGCACTGGTTCGACAGGGACCTCTGTTTGGCTACATGGCTCTAATGGATCAGGATATATCACCTTTCGGGGTGGTGGAAAGATGGGTCTAAGAGGGAATTCTTGTGACTTACGAGCCTCCTCCCGTGCCCTTTTTATTTGTCTAATTTTTTCTAATGTCTTCTCTCTGAGAGAAGGGAACTCCTCAAGAAGTTGGTAGAGGGGCCTGAGCATCAAAGGCAGGCACTACACTTTAAAGATCAAACGATAAACAAGATTGGCTAAGGAAATAAAGCAATTTAAAGATCAAACTGCCCAAACTTAGCAAGAACAGTTCGCCTGAAACTATGGAAGCCTTACCGAAAAACTCGAAAACTCGTCGAAAAACACAAATAGAAGGGAAAAAGCAGAGAAAATGAAGACAAATGAAGGGAAGAAGATACCTGAAGATGAAACGATAAGGGAAAGAGAAGAAAATGTGAGGAAATCACCACCAAGAACTGTTGAAGTGAAATCGTGAAGAAAATTGCCTTTAGAGAGAGAAACTGCTAAAGTGAAATCGTGCCAGGAAAGAAAATTGAGGAAGGAGGGAAAAATGAGGGTTTAAACCCTAAAATATACAGGCACGTGTCTCAAGGCCCATTATTGCCTTGGGAGCCCCAAAGGGTGGCTGACAACACATGCTTGCCAAGCAAGCCACACTTCAGCAATGGATAAGTGTCAAAAGAACATTGGCTCATAGGAGAAAGGCCTCGGAGGTTTAGAGATCCCATAGTCACCTGCACTCATGTAACTAAGGGCTGGGGGGTGATTGATATGCCCCAAGTGTGACCTCGGCTCTGAGATATCAAGCTCGACTGAAGATGTAGCCGACGCTGGGAAAGCCTTGGGTCCGTGACATCGGCCCTCGGCCATGTCAAGGTCGGCCCAGGCCGACACTACCACCAACCTCATCAAAAGGTGCACTGCATACGAGTCAGCGACACTACAATTCAGTTGGATGTTACGACCTCGTCTAGGGATTGGCCAAGGTCGCAGGAATCCATACTTCTTCCAAGGCCAACCTCATCAAGATATCAGTCGATGCTCCAAGCACAAGCCAGCTCAACCTCGGCCCAGGCCGATCCCTATCCATTATCTCGGCTTAACAAAAGCTGAGACCTTCATGTCCCATCTCAAATTGAATGAGCAACTGGACTTTATCAACCTCGGCTTATACCAACCCGAGGTCATGACTAAGCGCGATGGCCGAGCACCTCCTGACATTTGGATAAGGGCACGTGGACACAAGTTAGTTATAACAAATCATTCCCCACACATGGGGAGAATATTTCATCATCATTCTCTACATGTGACAGTGACAGATGGCTTCTCCATATTGGCTAGATCAACACACACATGATCATTGCATGCATGGGGGGTACATTACACCCCTAGGTACTATATATATAGGTCATCCTCTACCTTGTGAAAAGAGAAATTAGCAACCCTAGCTGAAACTATGTTTAAATACACAGTAGAGAGAGAGAGATCTTGAGAGATTGTATCTATTGCCATTAGAGCCCTTACACATTGATACACATCATACACTTGCACAGTGGACGTAGGCCTAATTGGCTGAACCACTTATATTCCGTTGTGAATATTCTTCTCCTCATCTCCTTCTATTGTGTATGTATACCTTCTACATGCCTTGTGCTTCCATTGTTGACATTGAATTGAGCTTACAAACACCTTGAAGGGTGGTGCTATTTTTAGCATCATCATTTTGGCGCCGTCTGTGGGAACGAGAAGCTATCTCTTCCTCTTCTTCAGCTTAACGTCACCAGAGACTCTGGTGGGGAACTAGGCACCACCCCTCGCATGGAGCTGTTTCACCATTGAAAGAGGTATTTTAAGGTATTAAGCTCGCCTGATACTTAAGATCTTCACTAAGAAACACATGGCACCAGAGTTACCACCGCCTCTTCCGCCACCTAGTGGTGGGGGGCCTAGTTCCAATCAGGCACCGACATAGCCCGAAATGGCGGAGGTAGCTGCAGCCTTGAGGTCTTTGGCTGCAACACAACAAGATATGCAGTAATAATTTGCACTGCTCAGCCAAACTATGATGAGGCCACTTGGAGTCTCACCGGATATGATAACTCCGGCGGTCGTCCAGCCTCATCCTGACGCCAGGGGACCACCCCAAGCACCAATGAAGGACCAGCCTGCGCCCCAGCGGAGAAGGGACATTGCTGACCCTAGGCGCTTACACCTGGGGAGGCAGGGAAACCCTTGCCCGGAGGACAGGTATGACGATCTAGAGGCGGAAGAGGCCCCGGAAGATTGTTGGGAGCCATATGAGGTTTCGAACAATACGGGTCGTCCTCTTCAGTAGAGCTGAGGATGTGCTGGCCGAAGAGCTGAAGAGGACTTTGTGGTTCGACCAGGAAGGTGATCCTACAGTAGATCACTAGGACGATCACCCCTTTCACCTAAGTCTAAGTCCCATCAGAAGGCTGAAAGTGAGTCCTCCAGAGTTCGTGGCCAAGGTTTGGTCGTTGAGGAGAAAAAGAAGAATTTGGAGAAAGGGAAGAAGAAGAAGAAGAAGAAGAAGAAGTGCAGGAGGAAATGGAGAAACGAAAATGAATTCATCCTTCTATCGAAGGTCCCATAGGCCCAATTCATGTCCCAAAATCCCTCCTAGTCCCATGGCCTATTGAGCGGGCACTGCGCGCTGTTGATTATGAGTGGCTAAGGATGCTGGGACTTGACTAGATTTCCATCGGTGCTTCCAAAACTTTGTCACTAGCGAGGATCTTATTTTTTTTATTTTTTCTCTCATTTTTTCAATTATGATCTGTGAACATCTCTTAATTTTTTATTTATTCTTTTGTTTCGCAGTTTGTGTAAGAGTTTACGATCATCTTAAATGGTCCCGACGACCATCCAGGTGGAATGATGAATTAAGTGAGATGATCTGAAAATACCAAGAGGCCCTATCCTAGGCCAATCGTGCCTATGAGCGAGAGAAATAGACCATTTTCGAGGGCATTACACCCAAATGGGAGATTTATGAGTGCTCATAGCAGTCACAAATGACCTTTATAACTACTATTTATCGTCATAATTTAGGGGGTGACAAAAGAAAAATTATAACTCCTAACAACAGTCACAAATTTTTATAACTCGTATAGGGGATATAAATGATGATCCCAATTTGTAACTGTTGTTTGTAACTGTTGTTAGCAGTTACGAATATAATATTTGTAACTATTAATAGCAGTTACGAATCTAATACTTATAACGGCTCTCAGCAGTTACAAATCTTATATTTGTAACTACTATTAGTAGTTAGAAAATTGACAATACTGACAAATTTGTGGCTGTTATTAGTAGTTACAAAAGTTAAATTTATTAAATGTGGCAAGAGTTATTACAAATGTCTTTATATTTTCACAAAATGATGAAATGCTGAGAGTGGAATAAATATCATGAACATGTAACAAGTCTAAAAAAATTAAAAACATTTTATTTATATTTCTGATATTCCAAATATCTGGTACATATAAAACTTGTTTAAACTTAATTTAACATCAAATAACCTCTTCTTGGGCGCCAAGTAGAAAGTGAACAAAGAATAAAAAAAAAACTAAAAAAATAACAACGTAACACTTCGATGACATGTAAAAAATCTATCTAAACCTAGACCCGGGGTCACCACGCAGTGTATACACTTCGTGAAGTCTAGGTATATCAACCGTGGGGAGTATTGATATCCTCCCTCGTGTACTCAGAGTAAACCTGCCGAGGATGTTCGATGGACTCAAATTTTTTGAATGCGGAACCTCGGTATCAATTGAATGGTGTTTGTGCTCCTTGCCACGAAGTGTAAACACATGGATTTAGGCCTTTGAATGCTACATATGACAGATATGCCATGTGTATGTCTGCAAACATTAAACTGTAACTATTTTAATAATTAATCACACTATGTATAAATTAGCAGAAACAAATAAAACATGAACATATTTTAACAAGTGGATATTCAAAACTGGATCAGCTTAAGATGAATATGAATGATATTTGTGACACTATCCACAATTTTATACTGACAAAGATGCCACCTTAGTTATGATACTATTAAATTGGTTGTAATTGTCAACTATAATAACTAAACATTTTTAAAAAAATGGGCAGAGGTTCCTTTGTTTATAGGACTATCCACCAACCTGTTTAAGAAATAAAAAATAGTACAGCAATATAAATAGTAACAACAACACTAATATACATTCAGATAATGACCTAATAAAAATCTTCCATACAAGTATAGTACCAATAAGTATAGTCAAATTACCTATTAAGAAATGTTGGGGTCAAAAAGTATATTTTTGGGACACATCATCACCATATAATCCGATCATAATTCGCCAAGAAAGCTTTCCCACATAATTTTCGGTTCTTATATCAAAATATAATTTGTTGGTTACTTTTGATCGTGTAGCTTCCTGAATACTAGCCCTAACGAATCCATAATTTTTCCTCTCAGCAGAACGATATCTATTACCTGATATTAATAAATATACATGATATTAATAAATTCACAAAATAAAACTTTAAGTACTTCATGCATACATGTTTAACTTTAATAAAATCAAAAGCTTGAATCAGTGTTACTAATGCATCAGGGGCAGCATAATTTCTTAGATCTCAGTGTTCCGTTTAGGATATGCTTCTGTCGTGAAGGACCTAAAATATGCTCCGAGTCTCCAAAGAAGCCAAAAAAGAAGACTTAAATTCCCTTAAGAGATTCCTCTCCACGACGGCCAACCTCCCTAACATGTTCGCAGATTCTTTCCTTATAGACCAATCTTCACTGCTCGTAAAATCAACCAGATACAGAACCAAAAAACTTTATACATTCAAATTAGATGCGGCATTAGCAGTAACAATGCTGCCAATCATAGTTAACAAAGCATTTTTGGGCTTGAAACAATTAGTCTTCAACAATATACAAAATTTGGGGAGGAGAGTTTTTAAGTATTAGGGTTCAGGATCTAGGGAGGCATCTATTGCTATAGAAAGACATCATAAAATTGATCTGAAAGTTGTAGTCTTGCTCAACCAAAAGTGAATCAACGAGGGGTTGCCAGCGAAAAAAAGGGGAAAAGGGGAAAAAAGTCCTAAAAACAACAGGAAAACCCGAAATAAAGAGATCTTTCTTACCTGAGCTGCGTAGGACAAAGAGGTAGGTTGTTGGCGGTGAAGAATGGGTAATAAGGGAACAAAAATAAAATTAGAAAAATCTAATAGACAAACATACCATATTTCTCAACACTGTCAAAGAGTTTCACGATATCTTTTACTGTTGTTCCGGTCTTCAATAAGAAAACAAATGTGAATTGAAACCGCATTAAATAGAATTTAAATTTGATCATATGATCTGAAAAAGCTTGTTATGGGAATAGTGTGAATATGCACAAAACAAAAAGATAAATTAAAGAAAGTCCATGATAAAAAAACAAATGTTTTTCGTAATCTTCCTAGGAAATATGACAATACTGCAATAGTAGAATCAGATTATGTAAAGCACGAATATTAGCTATGGTACCCCCTCCCCAAATGTTAGAATTCATAGGTTCAACTCTTCACTCCTTTCATAAAATACAAGAGAAATAACATCAAGTATCAAGGAATTTGATTACATGACACAACTGGATGCTTGGAAGACAATTGGATGCTTGATAACATGATAACATGTGCTTATATACAGAGTAATAGTTGAACATTATGTTAGGATCTATATGTATGTATGTATATCGTATGAACCATTTGATATCGAGAGACATGAGATACAATATTTTGAGGTAATTTATTGATCCTTGAATTTGAGAATCCGGGTATTGAAGGCGAGAGGGAGAGCTCTGAAAAAACTAGGGCTAGACTTTTAGACCTCGTCATCCTCTTTGACAATAGTGATCTGAAGTTCCTACAACAAAATAAAGGGATTGAGAGTGAGAGACGTACCAACACAGAAAAAACATGTTCACCCTGAGTTAGGTGAAATGGGCAGCTGGTGATTTCCATACTTGTACTCCCAAGCTGGTGACCTAACATTTAGTGTTTTCGAAATCCTGCTATTTAATTATAAGCTGATCTAAAGAACAAACATAACTTATCCTAACTTGTTGTAAAAATCCTTCTATACTATTAACATGTATGAAAAATATGAACTAGGGGAAAATCCCAATTAGCTTCCTTGAATAACATTTGAGGATATAAATGCCCACTTCTTTAATAATGCCCACCAAGCCAATTTTATCATTTTTTTTAACTCCCCCTCCCCTCCACCCATCTTTCGGCCACTAAAAGGTTGTCCATGACCAGGGGAATTTTTTTTTTGTTGGGGGGGGGGGGGGGGGGGTATGTCTGGGTTTTGTAAGGGAGGGGGTCAATTACAAAATACAATACAAAGTGGGTTATTGTATTCTTTTTTTTTACAAGTGGCTAGAATACAATCCTATAATATCTCAATTAATACAATTATCACATATGAGGTGTTCCACCCTAAATTACAATAAATTACTAAACATATTTCAAGGGTGTATATTTAGAACATAATCATCACACTGACTTCATTATCTGAAACATTTGCTTACTAGAATTATTACTAATGCACATGGAATTGATTGCTCTTGCAAAAGAATATCATGTTAAATTACTAATAAAGTGCGTCCCTTGCATTAAATGAAACATAAATAGTCGACTACCCACACGTTCCAACTACTATGCTTGTAGATGTTAAGCATACCTTAAATAATCAAACATTCTGCTTGGAGGAAAAGAGCTACAATCAAATATTAGGCTTGTAGATACTAAGTGTACCTTAAACACTCTCAAGACTTATTCTTCCAGTACTTTGTTGTTACATGAGAATCAATCATAGTGGTAGCAATCAAAGGAAGGTGATTGACATACTCCATTTTGAAGTAATGTCCTCGCATTTCGTGAATCCACCATAACACCTTTGGGAGAACACGAGGAACGTTTTACTTGAGAGTAACATCCAACCACTTTACAGTAAAAGCAGTGTTTAAAACAACCAAATTATCTTTAAGAGTTTTGTTTATAGCTTCTTGGTCCTTTGCAGAGAAGACCTTACAATGTAAAAAAACCACAATCAGAAAAGAATCCAAAGTTTTGTTGTCTCTCACTTCCTATTTTTTCAAGGATTAATATCACAGTAATGTAATCACAATGATTCCCTCAAATTTTAATGTTTGTTTTAACCCTCACTAAATGAGGATCATGGAATTTCAATCAATTGTAAACAGAGTGAGAAAGTTTCACAGTGAAGCATTTTAACTTTAGGGGTACGCAAGTTCATCCACGATAAACAATGTAAAAAGATCAATACACTAAATTGCTTATGAAACTTCCCTTAAGATTACTTAGTATGCTAGGTTCATATCTGCCTCAATTTGGCTCCAATTTCGACTGATATATTAAATTCCTATCCAAACACAATATCAACTCCGAGTAACTCTTATCACATACCTATAAGAAAACAAAACAAATAACCATTCATTCTATATAAGACTAAAACTTAAAAAAAAAAACTATCATAATTATGATTACAATTTGCATATAGGTATGGTTTTGGGGACTTCAGGATTGTGTTCTTGATCTTCAAATAATTCATCAAAATAGTGTGGACTTCTTATTTAAAACTCCACGGTAGTCGCATAATAACCTCAGAGGGCGTGACTAACAAACACGAAAAGCACCAATGCACATTCCTCCAAAGGCAGCTGCAGTGGGTATGTAGCGATTCAATTCCTTCTGCAAGTTCGAATCAGGTTAAGCTGCTTGGCCACATCTTTAGCAGAAGATCCAGAAACTTTAATCCAAGTTTTTGACAATAGTGCACAAACTGATAGCATAAAAACTAAATAGAAAAGAGCATGGAAGGGATTGGCTTCCATATCTGCCAAGCTTGATGGTGTAGTACCATAGTAAGTAATACCACCAATGGGGACAAATTGACTTGAATATTCATATTCCTTCCACTTTCCCAACAGATTAAAAAGAAAATTTCCATTATATCTCCTATGCAGCAAGTGAGACATAAAGTAAAGGATGGATACGAGTGTGGACTGAGGAATGATGGGCATGTTGGAGTGTAGAATATATTTATTGGGTATGATCCCTGTTGTCCACGGGCATTTTTCGATCTAAAAGTTAAAACCACACGAAAACCTTGGAAGTAGATTACAATAAGGAAGATTAGGATGGTAGCAAGCAATTTCGTAACACCTGGAAGATTATGTTGGTAAAACGCTTCCTGGAGAGCGCGAACTTTGTCCGGTGTAGTTATTAGCAGGTGGAATAGTGCAATAATAACACCTTCAAATTTAGCACCATGCCCACTGTTAATAGTTATGGGGCTAAATTCTTTCTAGATAATGATTTCACAGATATTTATTATTGTTGGATCATTTGTATTGATTTTAGTGTGAACTTTGGTAAAAAAAAGAGCACGAATAGAGTCACCACATGATCATTCTTAATGCCATAAATGGACAAATATGAGATAGTACAGGGTTACCAATTAACTTTGATAGATAATACGAGAATGATAAATCTTAGTATACTCATAATTCCCTTTATAATAAACTATCACACATTATCCTCTCATAACACATATATTAAGGAAGTACAAATCTTGGAAGCAGGGGTCAGACGCACATAAACATACAATTGATAAACATACAAAAACAAAATAATTTTATGAAATTAAGAGATTAGTGTTGATTTTTGAAAACATATTCGAACAATTTAGAAGATAGTTTAAGACAACCGATGAGGAGCTTAAACGTTATGGGAGGACCATTGATTTGATGATGGTTTGGGAATAAGAGGCATTCCTCAAAACGTACAGGTCAGTATCAGTATCATGTGCCTCTGATTCTATCTTCACTTCAATTTTAGACTCCCTGGATGAAATTCTCCCCCATGTATCATTATCTATTGTGAACTTGTAAAACATATAATTACCTTCCTCGACCACCCTGGAATGACTTCCCAAATAGTAGAGGTCTCAATACCTGCTGGTTTGTTCTCTCCAAATATAAATCAAGACCCACAATGTCAACCTTGATATCCATTTCTAGGATAGATATACTTAAGGAGGGTTTGAGCTCGAGAATGCGTAAATTGTATTTAGTTGACCATGGTTGACTATGAGCACATCATCTCGAGAGAGAGTTGCATTCTGGAAAAGGCTTATCTCGAGGACAGCCTTATGATTATGTATGTCTGAAAAGCCAAATTCTTCTGGCTGTAGTTTAGCATAAATCTCTTTTGTCAGCCAAACATAACGCACTTCAATCAAGGGAGGATTTAGAGGGTTTAAGAGGAGTAAGTTACTGCATATATGAGGCATCCCAATAGAACCTTCTCTGGCGGTGAATTTGAGGACTCCACTATGTGTTGTACCACGATGTTGTTTAGTGAACTTCGAGTCTAAAGGAACCTCCTCTTGATGAATTGCTGACGAGTGGAAGTGCAAGGACACCTTGATTAGATAATTTTATGAAGCATGGACGTGGTACTTTGATCTTCTCTCCATTAAGGTACAACTTTTAATACATGATAAAAGATGACTCCTCTCCCAATAAGGACATTTTCTTCCAGTTTCTAATAGACGGCAGAGGAGCAGAAACATTGTAAGCATTCATCACATCTTGCATGACCTTCAATAATATGTCTAAGAAAAATGATATTAAAATCAACCATGGTAAATCAATGATAATGTATATGTAATCACACGATGATTGATGGCGGGCATTGATGATGATATTTGTACAAATGATGGTAGTGGCATGAAGGTTCTATAATACAAAAGATTTGAGATTTTTAATTGAGTCATTGAGAAAGACTACCCAATAAAATCCATCAACTAAACACTTTAACAGTTGTCACAGGTATAAACTGTTTTCATTTTCATATAATGTACTTGGACTTCCCCCTCTTTTAACACTGTTTTAAATGCTTCTACTTTGAAAAAAAAAACTATAAAACCTTGTAGATACTAGTATTCTAGTTTGTGGTAAAAAGAAAAAGGAGAAGAAAAAAATAATATGTCAAACATTATTAAAATACTATTCTGGTTAATGGTGAAGATATAACTTTTGGAAGACATGAAAAAAAGGAACGTATAACTTCAGGTGTGTGATTTCACACATACCTGTCATTGAAATACAAGCCGGAGACGTATCGATCTATATCAAAACGGCACTAGCATGTATAGCTAACTCCATGAAAGATAATAGTAACCACTAGTTCATTAAGAGTACTAAGATTTAGCCATTACACCACCTGTGTTCTTTCAAAAACATACAAGACCAATATCATCCTACTTAAGTTTCAGCAAATGCTAATGTACGAGTATTCAAAAGCATTAATAGTCTAAATAGACATACTAGAACAAAAAAAACAAGCCACACTAGTATTCGAGAAACACCTTGGAAAACATGTAAATCAAACTGTTTGGAGTGCTTAATGAAATCAAACTGTTTTTCATTGGGCATCCCCATCGGAGGGGGACAACCCCAAAATTCTTAATTTCAGACCGGGGAACGGGGGAGTATAATAATGGTAGTGGTTTTTTGGAGTCCTTTTTTCCCCCATACTCGCATTCCCCTTTACCCATTAAAGATTTTTTCAAAAAACTCTTAGCAATACCCCATCTTTAAAGATTACATTTTATCATCATAAGAAAGCTAAAAAAATATTACTTGGGCATAAAAGTATACAATTAGCATTAATAGCCCTACACACCACCCTATTAGCCTAGAACTTAATTGAAAAAGTCATCAAAATAATTAGTCATCAACAAAAATTTAAGGGAAACAAGGATTTCCTATAGGTATGGAGATAACTTATAATTATTGACGTATGTCATACGTTTCAAACTTTGAAAAGCACCAAGGTCAAGTTGATTTCTTGAATTCTTAGTTGTGAATTCAATTAAGTTCAAGTCAATATGTAAAGTTGACTATTAAATATAAATAAGAATCCTGTATATAGAAAAATTAATATGCCCAAACGACATCAAATTAAGGCTCAATGTAGATCATGATTTTATAATTTATTTTCTCAAAAAGAAAAATGTAACATTTAGATCAAATCCCCCCAAACATTTGCATTGAAAAAACTCCAAACATTTACATCAAAAAACCACAAAAAATTGTTAGAAAATAATTTCTTACTCACTTGAGGAACAATAACAACTCATTAAGCAGTTGAATATTTACATTAAAAAAACTCCAAACATTTAATCATATGGATACACTTTGGCCATGTGATGAATCAGTCAGTAGTTAGTTTAAACCACAAGATATTTTTCTGTCAAATATTTTCTTTTAAATAAAAACAATATTTACAACTACATATGATCGTGTTAAAACATATATATCACAAGACCCTGGAAACATTTACATCACAAAACACCAAAACGTAAAATGAAGATTAAATATAAGAAAAGTTTTGGGGCTATGAAACCTAAGACAAATTAAATTCTCTTTGGGTCAAACTCAGATTGGTTCAAGCAAGTCGGATTCGGGTAAACCATTTTCTCTTTAAAATAAAAAAATAAATAACACTCCAACAACACCAATCTAAAAACTTTCCAATAGTTTTTTTAAAAAAGTCCTCAAAGATATTCAATAACAGTATCTTGTTAAAAAAATACGGAAATCCTAGAAAAGATCTACTGAATTTATACCTCAATCCCATTAAAACCATTCACAAAAATTTAAAAAGCACTCTACGCACTAAGTCAAAGACAAACATCTACAACATACAATATTTGAAAAATTAATTGATAAATCAAATGGTCACGTGGTTCCAAGAAAACAATTTTTCTTTGGTAGATTCTCCATAATTGAAATGGGTGAATAATGGGATCGAGATAGAGAAACTTACAACGGAGTTGAATAATTATTTTCAAAGTGAAGAGGGATCTAATATTGAAGAGCTGGGAAAGAGGAGAGAGGAGAGAGGAGAATGAAGAAGAAGATTTTTGGCCAAAATGTTGTCGAGAAGGGAGAGGGAGATTAAAGAGTACCTAGGAGAGAAAAGAGGGAAATTAAAACAAGGCTAAAATTTTGGTGACCCCTAATAGAGGTCACAAATTAACTCTTACTCAAAAATTTGTGATCGCTACGACCAGTCATAAATTTGTGACCGCTCATAGCGGTCACAAATTAAGTCTTAAGTTAAAATTTGTGACGGTTACCAGCTGTCACAAATTTGTGACTGCTAATAGCAGTCATAAATATTAAATTTTTTACTGTTCATAGGAGTTACAATTTTTTGACTGCTCCTAAGAGTCATAACTTAAGCCTAATGATAAATTTGTGACTCCTTGTGGCAGTTATAAACGTGTAACTCTTTATAGCAGTCATAAATTAATTATTTGGTAATATTTGTGACTATCATGAGCAGTGACAGTTCAATTGGCTCAAAATTTTCATTACCCAAATATTTTATAACTCCTAATGGCAGTTATATATATTGTTGTGACTCCTAATGGCAGTGATAAAGTTTGTCACCCCTATTAGCATTTACAAGAAGGTAGTCACAAAATTAGTATTTTGGTGTAGTGGGGCATGGTGTCACGGACGACGTAGAATAAATTATTGAAGGTTGAAAACATGCACCTGAAGATGAAATATTCTCGATTAGTTATGAAGATTTCCCAGATCCCTTTGGCTAAGGATGATAGATTTGGAAAAGGTTGTGACGAAGCCTACACTGATGCCAAGATATAGATAGACTATGATCGTCATGCTAGTTTTAATAAGGGATGGAATCAAGGCTTGGAAAAAGCTGGAGTCCCTACTGACTCTGAGTTGTTCGGCTAGTACCACCATGGTTCCCCTCTGAAGGTTAATGAGGGGCCATCCATCAGAAACCCTACTGATTAGGCGAAGGAGGTGGCAACCAATGGGAAGGAGGCTAATGTTGCAGAGCATGTGAAGAAATGAAACCCTTAGTTCCTAGTTTTTTTTCCTTTTTTACTTGTACTTTGTATGCCTTTTTATTTTTCTACCGTTGGACTGTAATGGATCGACCTATCAAATTAGCTTGTGAAAGAAAATAATATTTCCTTTACTTTTATTGAAGTCTATTTATATTACACAAAATGCCTTTGTTTAATTACTGTTTAATTATTTCTTGTCCTTTCCTTTTTTTCATTGTAGTGTATTTTCGTGGAAATTCCATCCTTCCAGCAACTTAGATAATGTGCTCGGGCGGGGTATGAGGGACCAATCCCATAAAGAATTTGTCATTACTTGTAAACCTTTTAAGAAAAGGGTTGAGTCTTACAAACACCAGTCCACCTTGGTTTCCAAACTGAAGGACGATATAAAGGACTTGAAAGACGAGTTATCCGCCACGCAGAAGGAGATAAATGATTTGAAGGCTTAGCTTGTAGAAGCTAAGAATACGGGGTAGGTCAGAACCCTAGACTAGTCAAAGAATGGTGAATTTAAGAAAAGGCTTACTGAGGCTAAGGGAAATGTTTAGGGGAGCAATGTCATGATTACGTAACTTAATCGTGATGTGAAGAAGCTCTGGTACTTATTCAGAATGGTTTCGCGAGTAGCTTGGGCCACTGGTTATGATGAGGGAGGGCAAGATGCCCTAGTGAGACTATAGGAAGCTCAATATATGACCTACATGCGCATTTGGTTGAATGCTCTTAATATTATTAAAGAACCTATAGATTGCCAACTTTGGTATACGTACCATGTTGAGTTCCTGGTGTTCCGACGACCTCCCTTTAGGCAAGATGAGATGTGGGTCCCCTTGAATGCCATTCCTCTCGACTTGTTGAGAAATAATTGGAAGGCCCTGATAGTGACAACGAATATCGGTCTGATCCTAACGATAGTCATAGAAAGCCTATTGAGAATTTTTTTAGCCAATTATGAATTGTTGTAATAATTTTTGTGCTTTTTGTAATTATTATCTTTTGTAATCGGGCATTTTCCAAACAATTAATTCGATACCATTTTTTTATTCATTTTTCCAGTCCTTTCTGACTTGCATGTGTTATGTTTGACTTTCTTCCCTTTTAGGTCATGTTGTCACACTCCTTCGGCCTAGAATAGGTAATGGAAAAAATGCACCTGGTTTATGGGCTATCAACCCATTAAGGATTTTATTCGACCAAACAAATTTGGATTCTCACTGTCTAGGGATCCCCTATAGGGCTTTCATCTTTCCTAGGCAAGTCGGGAGGTCGCTTGTGCTAACTGTGACAATTACGCGAGGACTATAACTTTGATTGTAATAAGCCAAACTCCTATTGTAATGAAGTTAAAACTTGGTCGGCATTTTCAAAGATTAATGCCAATTAAATCAATTGGATAATTAAGAGATTGACCAAAATTTGGAAATAAAGGACTTTATTCATAACTAAAATAATAAACAATAAGCAACATGTGTTTTGAAATGAAAATTTGAAAAACTAAGTGGTGAAAAGTAAGACTAAAAGTAGAAATTCT
The DNA here is from genome assembly GCA_949130495.1 of Sambucus nigra. Lineage (NCBI taxonomy): Eukaryota > Viridiplantae > Streptophyta > Magnoliopsida > Dipsacales > Adoxaceae > Sambucus > Sambucus nigra. Next base: position 322,089,371 of record OX422214.1, on the reverse strand, counting down.
TGAGGTTGGGCGCATTCCCTGCTCTTGGTATGTATCTACCCTCCATTGTTTCTAAGTGATAGGATCCCTGTAGATCATCTTTGATTACATTGAATGGTCCCTCCCAATTGGGACCTATCTTTCCACCTGACGGCCTTATGGCGTTGTCGAGAACCTTTCTGAGGACATACTCCCGTACTTGGATCTTCCTTGGATTTAGCCCTTCGTTGTACTGCTTTGCCAGTTGTTTTTGGTATGAGGCTAGCTTGATCATGGCTTGATCTCTTCATTCATCTTCCATATCAAGTTTAGTGCAAAGGGCATCATTATTCAGACCTTGCTCATCCATCTTTATTCTCATTGTCGGGAGACCTTCTTTGAGTGGTATTACAACTTCCATTCCATACGTCAGCACGAAGGGCTAAGTTCAGTATGCTCAAAGAACATGAGGAAGCTCATCCACTCAAGAGTCATTTTCCTTATCTAACCTTTTCTTATGGACATCGAGCATTGGCTTATTGGAGGCCTCTACCTAGACATTTCTATGGGGGATATTCCACTGAACTAAAGTGGTGCTTGACTCCATGCTCATCACATAAATTTTGAAAAGGACACTTTCAAATTATGTGCCATTATCGGTTATGACTTCCCTTGGTACCCCAAAGTGAGTTATGAAGTTTCACCAAATGAACGATATTTCGGACATCCCAAAGGGGATCAGAGTCTACGGAGAGGGCCTCCCTCCTATTCCTTCCCTTTCGACATGAGCACGGGATTGGGACATATCTTGGGGAGCTTGTCTCTAGCCTATTTTGCACAAAACCGAGAAAATAAATGTTGCCACCTCGATATAACGACATCAAGGACAAAACTAATACTTGCAAAACCAAGTACTTCAAGGGTTTGAAGACTAAATTATGGAAGGTGAAGATGTTAAGCACTCATTCTGTCCTGCATGTGTTAATCTTCTCTTATTAAACTCCATGAAGTGTGTACTTATGTGCATAATATAAATGGATAATGGAATCACTCAACTCGCATCATGGATAAAGGCGGAGTGAGGTCATTCTTAGATAGTGTTCCCCAAATAGTAATTCAAAGTAAAATGTAAGTGTTTGTTGATGCACAAGTCGTTATAAAAGAATGAATCCATACATGGACAAGACAGGAGTATGAAAGCATATAAAATCGATTAAGAATATATGATAAAAATAATGTAACAAATGTGTAAAAGGGAGGACTCGAGTCTACGGATTTACCCAAGACGCCTATGTAGCCCAAGGGTCATCAAAGTCCACATAATTGAAAAATAAGGTAAGGTGGGGTTTAACCCATAAATACAAACATGGGATTTCTCTTATATATGTGTGTAGAGATAAATGCGCTTCTGGTGTCAAGAGGTGTAGTGACAATCCCTATTTTGGAATTTATACGTAAATCCTTTTTTTTTCTTGTTTTTCAATTTTTTTATGTAAATAAAGTATGTAGAAATACTAATATTAAAAGTTTGAAATTAAGGTATGTTGTTTAATCAAATTAATAACTAAAGTAAAAATAAAGTGGCTAATGCTAAAAATAAAGTGACTAATAATAAAATAAGAGAATTGAAAGATAGGGGTGGAGAATTGGACCTTTTTATGTAGATGCGTTGATCTCATGATGAGGTGATGCTGATACGTGGATATGGGTGAGAATTTACTAAAAGGAATATGAAAAAGGATGGAAGGAATGTCGAAAATAGGATTTTCAAGAGGGAAACATCTCTGATTCGAGAGAATGTTCTGTGAATTGCTGAGAGGGATGTTTATGGGTACTTTCAAAGTCAGGTCATGTCCTTTATTTATAGGGACAATATGGGTACTAATCGGAAGGTTCCTTGACCTGCTTATCGACATAGGACCCCAGACACATTATCGATAGGCAGAGTCCTAGGGTGCCATTCGCAAGTCTGAAGTAGTTTTTTAGAAAAATGACCGTAGAATGCGAACCTTAAGTCAGAATCACACACGGGGTAGACCATTGGAAAGGGTATTCAGAGCCCTTTAAGAATCGATTGAGGAACTCTTGGGTTCAATAGTTGAACAAAGTCAAACAGGACCCGAAAGCATTGTTCGCACTGTCACACCTTGCAAAATCCGACAAACATGTGAACTAAGTAAATACCTGTCTTAGCATGAGACATAAATAAATCAATCCACAAGAGAAATAATTAAATCAATACGAACTGATAATAACAAATGAACGATAAAAGATCCATCACATGCTAAAACTCCGAATAAATCCAATCTCCAATAATGATTTAATAAAATATGAATAATTAACCGACTATATAATCCGACTGAAATCCTCTAAACAACTTTGGAACTGAATGGCCAAATAAAACTCAAATGAAGTCTGATAATTAAATTCGGCTGAAAAGGAAAGTCTAGCTAAACAATGCAATAAAACGAATAAACTCCAGTTGCACCTCCAAAACAATAACTTCAATAATCCTATGGAGGTTCCTTAAAACATAACCTGAAAAATTTAGTCAACGCACGAGGTCAGAGCCCCAAGCATGAATACACACTACTCCCCTCAAATGGGATCCTTAAATCCAGACAGTAGCATTATAAGCAATAAATATCACAATAGAAAATTTTAATTAAACGAGATAATTAAATGCGATAATTGTAGAAATCCCCAATTTAAAAGGCACACGAGTATGATTTTAAATTCCCAAATCCCCATGATGTTAATTTAATTTAATTAACCAAAATTTATTATTTGTTCTCACTTTTTATTATGGCGGTCCACCCCCCCGGGTGGTAATCCATCAAAGTGTCACACTTCCCCTTTTCAAATGACCTCTGATCCATTTAAACTGTCCACCCTACCCCATGACAAGGTTCCACACACGACATGACATAAATCGTCCGCTGACCCGTTTAAACTGTCGGTCCCTGATACGTTATTTCATCACAAATTTTAATACCCGTTTTTATCTTAGGCATTAATTCTCATTTTCTCAACTTCACGAATTATAAATTACCCCACCCTTTTAATCGACGTGAGATCCTCAAAATACCCCTTAGTCCCACACCTAAGGCTCCCCAAGTTATCAATATATCCTACCCTATGTATAGGATGAATTTATAACATAAACCTCGACCTAGTCTCATGCGTAGGCTAGCGTAATGACGATAAAGTAACAAAAATCAGCCCACCCACGATAAAGAAAAGTCGAAATAATCTACCCACACTAGTCCCTACCCACTAGTCCCATACCTAGAAGGCATCCTAAACTATAAGGAGAGAAAATATACGCCAACAACCAGTCGTCACAATGGCACTTTCATAAAACTAACAAGTCACATAAATAAGCACACTTAATCAATGTACCAAACTACGCATGATAGTCCAATTCAATTAAATCTTATTTTAATGATCACATCGTCATAAGCACCCAATTAATCTCATATAATTATTTTTAAATTAAATACACCGCGATTTCATCATTAATACATCAAAATTCCAATTTCATCACCTTAACACAATTTACGTGAGTTATACGCCCCCAAATTCATTTATTTCAAAACTAGGGTTTTTCTACATGCAACCTAAACCAATAAAACCCAAAATCCACTCAAAAATTGTACGTTCCCAAGGTTTATGAATATTAATCATATTAAAGGATTTCATGAAAATAGCCCCAAGATTTATGCGTCCACCTTCTCTAGTTAGATTGCTAACTAATTTTAAGAAAACCTTAAATTTATGTTTAGGAAACACTTAAAACGCATAATACTAAAGGAAATGAATAGAGTATTCATGCCTAAAATTAGTTGGATAAAAATTTGAGTAGAAAGTTGAACTCCTCTTGAGAAAACACCAATAGAATCTTCAAAACTTGTTAAAAGTTGGGTCTAGGAGTTGAAGATGAGAGAAATATGTTTTGAGAACCTTACTAGATAAAGTTGAGAGAAAAAGTGTTTTTTGAAGTCCCATATCCGTATCAGTTTAGTATATAAAGGGTTTAAGAGTTAACACCAGATTAGGACTCTCTAATCCATCCACCGCCCCTGTCGTTCAAATGAAGTACGATGTCGTTCGAACGAGATGCTACGTCGTTCGAACGACATACGCTGTCGTTTGAACGACCCTACATCCAAAAATGCAATGTTTTAAAATCCAACTTTTTAATCTGATAAATATTCTTAGAAACGTACCCACCAGTTAAACGATAAAAATTATTATAACCTTTTTATAAAAGACCCAAATTAATTCCCGATTGTAAATTTACTAATAAAACCAAGTTAAATTCTTAAAGGCCATTAAATATAAAATTTTATTTTTCACCAAATTAATTTAAAGTCAATTAATTAAAATAGGGCGTGTTACAATCACTAGACATGAAATTTTCGAAGGAAAATAGATCGTTCGTCTGAACCATAAGACCGATTCATTCAGAGACGGACCGTTGTAAAGGGTAATCAGTTCCCCTTGAAAATTCATTTATCTTTGTTCGATTCGGAGAGTTGACCAAGGTCAAACATGACCTAAAAGCGATCAATGACCTTTCATAGTAAAATGGGTCGTTCGTCCGCATCATGAGGCTGATTCACGCACAAGGTGGACAGTTGAAAAGTTTATCCAGAGACCTTCAAAAATTCGCTAAGCTATGTTCAAGCTGAAGAGTTGACAAGAGTCGAACGGGGCTCTAGATAACCTCGTGGCCTCAAGATTAGTTTTGTGTAGTAAAATAGATCATTCGTCTGAACAATAAAGTCGATTGGCACATGGGGCAGACCATTGGAAAGGAGATTCATATCCCTTCAAAGATTCACTAAGCTTTTGCTCGGACAGTAAAGTTGACTGGAGTCAAATGGGGGATAAGAGCTCTTAGTGACTTCTAGGTGAGTTTTGATAGTAAAATCGACCGTTCGTCAGAATCGTAAGGCCGATTCATACATGGGTGGGACATTAAAAAGGTGTTACCGATCCCATCAAAGAGCGTCTGGTGACCTCTAAATTGCTACTCGGAGTAAGACCTAGGGCTTGGAATGAATGAGTCGGTGCAGGGACCTAAGGAGGTGCTTAAGGGGGTCCTAGGATGATGTGTCTACACTTATCATGTCTGCATCTCTAATATTGGCCAGTGGTTCTGCCTCAACCCACTTGGTGAAATAATTTGTGGTCCCAAGAAAGTATCTGTGATTCCCTATTGCAGTAGGTAGTGATCCCACGATATCCAACCGCTACTATGCAAATGACCATAGTCTGGTCAATGGTCTCAAGTCATTAGACGCTTGATGGACCATGGTAGAGAATTTCTGGCACTTTTCGTACTTTTGAACATAATCACCAGCACCTCTCTGTCTGTACGACCACCAGTAGACTTTTTTGATTGTTCGGAATGCCACGGATCTTCATCATTCTTGACTTCTACATATATTATAATGAATTTCATAAAGAACTTGCTCGATGTCCCTTGGGTGTACGCATTATAGGTAAGGGCTTATGAAGGATCTCTTGTAAATTTTTCCCCTAGGATCCAAGTAGAAACGGGAAGCTTTCAACCTCACTACACCAAATCTACCGAATTGCCACGATCATTGACCTTGACAAGTGCAACTTGTCAATGTCAATGACCGTGACAATTCTGGGGGTGACAACTTTTGTTGTCACGGACTTGTCACGGTCATTGACCGTGATAAGTTCATTAGACTTATCACGGTCATGTCAGGGTCCTTGACCTTGATAAGTTTTTTCATGGTTAAGGACCGTGACAATGTTTAAAAAATTATCACAATCATTGACCGTGATAATTCTGGGAAAAATTGAAAAAACATCTAATGGGCAGTATGGCCACTACCATTGCCTAGCAGTATATTTGTACCTATTATAGCAACGTTGTACCTATTCAAACATCATATATCCAAATAAAATAGAGATAATGCAAATATACATTCAAAATAATATGCATCACGATATGATCCAAATAGAATTCAATTGTAACAACTTAAAACAATTCAATTTAAACAATGTCACTACATGTCTGGGGTAGAGTTAGCTCTGAGAGGTGAATAGGCCAGATGATATAAGAATTGGCAAACCAACAAATATACGTCGTGTCGCATTGTTCGTGCACCCATAATGGGGAGTTCTCTTTCTCGGGTATCACAAACGTGACGAGCACCTTGGACTCGATGTCTTCAAGCGAACATCCATGAACTGGCATACCCTGGATGGTATTCGAGTCCCTCAACCCACGCCCTATCCGCTAGCCATCAAATATGTCCAGTAAAAACACACTCGGCCAACCAAGTGTTGACATCGATCAGCCGAAGGGAGCCAAATAGGGGATTGGATCATCAAAGTCCGCACGTGTCGGCGATGAAGCAGTGAGGTCCATCTCCTCGTCATCCTGCACCTCATCCTCCTGCACCTCATCCTCTACCAACGTCTCCTTCCCTTTCCCCTTACGGTTTCCACCCAATGAATGCTTCATAAATGATAACATATTTTGGACCGTCGCCTACAAACAAGACAGCTTCGCGTCATGCGAGTCCACCGTTCGAGCCAACCCAGTGTCGCTCGTCTCCAATTCGATGATCCTAGAGTTGGCCACCCGCAAGATCACCCCTTGTCCTCCCCTTGCGATCAGTGCCAAGAACTTGGCGGAGTACGTCTATGGACAAAGATGCCTTGTCAGCATCAGACTGTGACTCATGCACTTCCTTAAGCTTTGCTTGAAATGACAAAAAGCACATGATTAGTAAAATAACTAAATAAAAAAATTATAACATAATTAACAAAAGTAAACTGTCGGATTATTTATAATTGTGGCCCCGATGCTCGGGGACACCTCTTTATCCTTCCCTTTCTTCATACAAATAGCCACGTAAGTATTGAGCCTATATGGCCTACCCCCATGTCCACTCCATGTTCCCTGAAATAAAATAAAGCAAAATTAGTATCGGCCCCACAAAGTAAAATAATGAAGAATAATATATTTCTATAGTTATAGAAAAATTAAATCTTACCATCATACTATGCTCCACCACGACGTAAGACGTCCGACCGGAGTAGTGCACGTCCGTCCTTTTTGCCCGATTTTCCCTCCCCGATTGGTGAAATGCCAATTGTCTCTCCCAGATCTCATTGATAATGAACTTTTTCCAATGTGCCAATGAGATCGGCTCCTTCGGCGGGACGGATTCACGAATTCAGATAACAGACTCTCGGTTCTTCCCAAAGTACCGGGCCCGCATATTTTTCTTCGACGTCTTGTGTTGCTCCCTTAACTGCTCCAAGACGGAATCGCGTAGCTTTTGATCCAGGTGAATTGTTCATGTCTAAAAAATACAATATTAGTTGCGAATAAATATAAATATAAATATAAAATGAAATTAAAATCGAAATAAAAATTAAAATCAAAATCAAAATCGAAATTGAAATTGAAATTTTCATATAAATATAAATATAAACACATTACTTGTAGTTCCACCCAAATAGCTAACTTGAGCTCATTTAGCACCTCTCTCCAACTAGCGTACCACGGGCCGATGATCATCTTTACCAGCTCGAGGGATATCGCTAATAGTCCCATATTGTTCTCGATGTCTATCCCCAATTTGCCATATTTGGGGAGCCTAGGGGTCGAGGAGCCCTCGTCGCCTCCGCTACCACCGAGCCCAGACCACATTATCATAATCAGCATCATCATCCTCGCCTTAATACCTGAAGGAGACATTTTCTATAAAAAAAAATGTTGTTATTAGTACAAATAAAAATAAATTAGAAGAAAACATGCAAATATTTACAATTATTACAAATTCAAATGAATTATTATTGTTTAACGCCTCAATTCTGAATTCGAAAACAACAACATCTAGCTCATAATATATACAATTACTAAAAATCCGAAACACCCCCACCCCCACCCCTACTTCCCACACACACGTACACTACACAAGAGTGAAAATGATAAAGTGCAAATCAGTTAAAAGCATTAAAAATGGATTGATAAAGTACAAATTGGAATAATTATTACAAATTGAAAAATTATTTCAAATTCGGGTTATCATAAAAAATCGATAGATATTCGGTAGGAGAAGCCAAGTCATCCATACTACTATTTAGATGCTTTGGCATGTGTAGGAAAATTGACCACAACTCGTTGTTGATATAATCTGAGTAAAACACTTGGTTAACCTTTTGAAATGCACAAACAAACGGCACATCGCTCACGCGATCGTTGCTCTTCAACTTGGACAATTCAACCATGATCAAATTGGTGATCGGATCAACTTTACAATAATTTTTATCCTCAACTCTTACCCAGTCACAGTAAAATACAACCTCTTTAAAGCTTATATAATCCAATTAAAATATATTTCGAATTACACCTTAGTAAGTCATTTCAGCTTCAATAAGGTTTTTATCTTTTGCGCTCGTTCGAAAGAAAGTAAGAGCCTTGTATGAAATGCTCGAGTTTTGTACATTTGTACTTTCCTCGTACACTTTTGCGTCGAATACGTAACCATTCAATCGATGCTTTTTGTACTCTTGTGACACGAACAAGGGTCTAGTGGCTAGATGAGCAAGCCTTGATGTCGCATCACCTGTCTTTAAGAGCTGAGAATATAGATAAATTAATTAGATTAGTTGTAAATTTTGAGTGTAATGTAACGTTATATAACGACCATTTTCATTATAATTACCTCTTGTGACAACCACATCTTAAATTTGTTGTCTGTTGTACAATTATTTTTCGTCTTTCATTGTTCTCACAGTCTCATATTTCAAAAAATTACAAAATTAATCGTGTATAAAATAATGTAAAATATTGTTCTCACAGCTACTTGTTCATGTTGCAAACTCGTTAATTTCACTCATTTTCCCATCACATGACCACCATCTTCGACGAACTCATCAATGTTATCAACGCTGGTCGAGTCAAGCATATATTCCTAAGCATATATTAATGACTCCACGGTGATGTATTCCTCTGCAATTGATCCTGCAATGTATCGCATATTCTTGACGTAATCTTTAAAAACTTTCATCAATCTTTCAAATGGATACATCTAGCGATATCTAACTGGACCACAAAGAAGTGCCTCACCGCATAGGTGTAGCAATAAGTGAACACTTATGTCAAAGTATGCTGGGGGAATGTACATCTCCAACGCACAAATCGATTCGGTCACCGCCAATTTTGCGGCCACTATGTGTTATCGATTGATTACCTTCTCACACAAGAGTGAGAAGGTAATACTAATTTCCATAATATCCCTCTGCAAATCCTTGTTCTTGGAAAATAGTGCTTAAACAATAGAGGAACCAATTGCATGATCACATGCGAATCGTGGGACTTACACTTATGTAAATCATGAGTAGCATAGTTCACAATCCTTTGCAAGTTGGACGAAAAATTAGACGGACCCTTTAAATTATATATTGTGTCTAAAAGCACCTTCCTTTCCCCACTCATCAAAGTAAACGCACTAGGGGGAATTATTTTCCTTCCCCTACTAACTTCTTTGAACCATAATTGTGGTTTAAGTTTCAACGATTTAAGGTCTTTTCATGCATTTTCTCCATCTTTTGAATGACTCCCCCTAAGGAAAGTTCCAACAATATGTTTAGCGAAGTTCTTCTCTGCATGCATCACATCCAATACATGGCGCACCGGGTTATTCTTACAATAAGGTAAGTCAAATAAAATTGACCTCCTTGACCATGCCTTTCTTGTCTCAATTTAATTCCCAGATGGGGTCTTTTTATGCTTGACATTCTTAAATTTGGGATTCTTACCAGGCATATGAGGGCCATATTCAGAAGATTTACTTTCAATTTCTGAAACTAAAAATTGTCTCGGTGGTAGGTTATGTTCAAGCCCGCCTAATAAAAAATTGGAACCTTTCTCAAATCTGAAACTATGAGCCGGGGTAAAAACCTCTTATGGCAATGGTATACTTTTTTTGAGCTAAACAATAGATGAATAGATTCAGTCTCCTCTCCATAAATAGGACACCCCAAATAAGCATGTACTACACAACCAGATAATGTCCCATAAGCTGGAAAATCATGAATTGGCCACATCAACATAGCTTTCAGCGTAAACTCTTCTTTTCGAAAAGAGTCAAATGACTGCACACCCTCTTCCCATGGCTCATTTAATTATTCTACCAAAGGAGCCAGGTAGACTTCGATGTCATCACTTGGTGTCTTTGGCCCAGGTATCAACAAAGGCATCATCGAAAATTCAGGTCTCATACACTGTGAAGGAAGGAGGTTGATTGGGGCTAGGATCACTGGCCATACACACTGATTGGTTCTTAGATTTCCAAATGGATTGAAACCATCTGTTGATATAGCCAAATGAATGTTACGCTGTTCTCCAGCAAAATTGGGATACTCATAATTCATCCTCCTCTAAGCTGTAGAATTAATAAGATGACGCCTGAGATTACCCCTACTTCTGCCCTAGCATGCCAAGTCATTGCCTCCGTTATCCATGGTATTGTGAAAAATCGCTTTAATCTAGGCCCAACGGGAAAATAATTCAACACTTTTTGAGGAACTTTTGAGCTTGTGCCTTCCTTACTAGTAGATTGGACATATCTAGGTTCATCGCATACCGAACAACGATCGATATTTTCAAACTCCTTTCGTTATAGCATGTAGTCATACACACAAGTTTGAGTAGATTTATACTTCATTCTCAAACCTTTCAAATTGTTCTTCATAATAGGATAGCTATTTGGAAGCATATTCTCCTTGGGTAGTAAGCACTTCACCCATTTCAGAATTCCTATCACGCTATTTCCAGACAAACCGTACTGCATCTTCAAACTGTACAAACCAACCATGGCATGTAAAGTTGTTTGAACTTTCTCACAACCAGAGTATAACAGTTAGGTCTCCTTAAATTTTAAACTTTGGTAGTCATCGTCAAGGTTTATCGTGATATCTTCACGAGCACTTGAACCTTGTACATCATCAGTAACCTCATTCTCCTCTGCTTCATAAACTCCGTCTGCATCATCAACTAAATCCTCTAACATATTATGATCTATGTCGTCCCCTTCTACATCTTTCCTACTTGTTGAAGATTTTTGTCAAGGTTGTTCAGGGATAAAAGGAACTTTCAATTCACCGTGAAAACTCCAAAATCTATAACTATCTTGCATACCCCATCTTAACAAATGTAGTTCAACTGTTTTCCACTCAAACACCTTATAATTCTTACCATTAGCACACCAACACGAAAACTCTTCATCATTATGACATCTTTTTGCATATTTCAAAAATTCGTTAGCTTCTCTGCGAAACACATCCCCCATTCTATCCATCTCACCCATCCAGTCTACGTATTTCAGATATCCCATCATAGTTACCACAACTAATCACCTATTAAAGGCTAGAAGCGTATATTCATGGATTAGTATAGAAAAAAACTTAGATTTATAATATGTTTATTTAATTATGTCTTATTTATATTCGATCTTTAAATTTCAATTTCAAATTCAATTTATAATAGAAATTTCTATTTCCTCCACCTCCTCTAAAATTTGAGTTGTCCTATCCCATTCAAGACCGCAATTTTTTGTAATATACTTAACAGCTCATGCACAATGTTACAATTTTAGAAACATTCGGCAGCATATCCCTGTAGTTCTCCAAGTACACGACGTAGATTGGTAAGTGTGAGTGTTATTTCAATTGATCAATTGAAATAACAGTCACACTTTTCAATCTAGTATGTACCTAGAGAGCATTAGGATACGACAGCAGAACTTCATCCAAAAGTAACAACTTTAAGCCATTAAGAATATTATTATACAACATTTTTTATGCAGTCCCAAACTGTCCAAACGAGACAATTTGAGAGATCTCATTACATGGGTAATGACTCTCGAACGAGTCTAAGGGCTATTGAATGCATATGCATAAGAACTAAAAGGCTAGTATCTATGCGCACTATATGTAATTTCAAGTATGTTTCTTTTAATTATCATACTATATATATTGTTCGTTATACAAAGTAATTTTCAAAAAAAGTTAAAAAATCCCACCCCCATATGGACAATAATCCAGTGGTCATGCCACTTTTAAAATTAACCAACCCAACATCGATCGACTATAATCCAACCGCAATGGCAACAACAAATGTGTATCCCCTACTCCTTCTAATTCATCTACTCAATTAATTATTTTCATCAATTAAACTAACTATAAAAGTATACAATTATTAGTTTACTAATTTACGATGAGGGGCAATCCTACTTGCAATTGAAAGGGGAAGTAATTATTAATTTACAAAAAAAATTAAGAACCAATCAATATTAAATCAATCAATTCTTTTACAAGGGGCACTACAATATGAGGGGCAATATCTAATAAACCAACAAAAATTTAATTAAAAAAAACACACACATGCACATATGCACACACCCCACCACACCCAGCCCTGTCCACATGCACACACACACACACACACATATATATATATATATATACACGCACATGAACATATACACACACATACATACACGCACACACACATACACATACACATACACATACACCCACTACCCTCCCCCCAGCCCTGCCCCCTCCCCCCACACAAATGCATATATACACCACACACACACACATATACACACACGCACATATACATACACATATACATAAATGGAGTAGAAATAGAGAGGGAAAACGTACCAAAGTTGTAGAGAGAGAGTGAGAAGTCGCTAGAGAGAGAGAGAAATGGAGGGAATATAATCGGTGGGAAAATAAGAAGAAGGAGGGTTTTTTTACAAACACAATTGTCATGGACATGTCACGGTCATTGACCGTGACAACTTTACAGTATTGTCACAGTCAAAGACCGTGACAAATACAATTGTCAAGGACTTGTCACGGTCATTGACCATGATAAGCATTTGTCAATGCGTGTTTTTTTGTCACGGGCAATGACCGTGACAAGCCTATTCGCTTAAAGGGTGCCAATTTGACCATTTTGGTGTAAGGACTGGTGGGATAATTTTTTATCGGTTGGCAGTGTTTTGTTCAACAAGTATGCTATGATTTCTTTCATCCATACAGGACCTTTGTCGATGGAAAGGAAGTGCTTGGGGCTCATTATTTTGTCAATACTTGGTTTGGCGAGGAATTCCACTCCGATATGGACTTCCTCTAATTTCATAACCAACTCACGTACGATTATAAGGTAGGCTTCCATCTTTTCATCCTTGGCATTAAAATCCACACCGACTTGATTGGTCACCATTTTGGAGTTGCAATAAACGTTGAGATATATTGCCCCTAAAAAGTGAGCCTTTCGTAGAACATCTATGAGTGCCTCCTACTCGACATCATTATATGAGGCTTTAAATCCCAACCTGATACTTTGTTTAAACATTGCATTTTCTGAAGTAAAGAGGATAATTTCCATGTCCGATCCCTTTTTGGAGACACCATCAACATATAACGTCCATATGTCGAATGAACCTCCTCATGCACCTTTGACTGATCGACCAATTGCTGGTCTATGGTAAACTCTGCAATAAAATCGACCAGAACTTGCCCTTTTATTATCACCCTCAATTAAAAGTGAATGTCAAACCTCTCATGTTCTACCGACCACTTTGACATCCATCCAGAAAAGTCATCTTTGAAAAGTACCCCTTTAAGGGAGAAAGATGTAATTACAGTAATGGATTTCACCTCAAAATAGTTCTTCAGCTTCCCTGAAGTGATCACTAATATGCAACCCTATTTTTGCAAAGGCAAGTAACATTTCTCAATGTCCAGTAGTGTTTTATTTGCATAGTTAATAGAAAATTGTTTCACTTATCTCTTGCAGACTAGATCCGAGTTGATTGCACTACTTGATATTGCGAGATAACGGACGAGAGTGTCCCTTTGATCGAGGATCGATAGCATCTTAGGTTTCCTCAAGTAGGACTTAGTCACCTTTAGGTCCTTGGAACACTCATCATTCCATGTGGGGTTTTTATCTTTCTTGAGTAACTAGAAAAATGATTATCAATGATCAGATGACTTTAAAATGAAACAACTGAGTGCTGTGTGTATCCGAGTGAGTTTTCACCCGCGCAACATTTTTCGGTGACTGGACCCTATTGATAGTTTATATCTGATCTGAATTTTCCTATATTCCTCTATTGCTAACTAGATAACGCATAAAATTTCCTTACTGGACCCCGAATGAGTACTTACTCGCGTTGAGTTTCATTTGGTAACACCTAAGGGTTTTAAAGCTGTTGTCTAAATATTTAATATGGTTGCTCTTATTCATGCTTTAACGAGCTTATAGTTAATATACACCTCCATAGTCTCTCACATATGGCATTGGAACATCTTTGTGACCAGTCTATGGTATGTAGCTCCAGTGTTTCTTAAGGACAAACCACATGAAACTCTAATAATACAAACTTAATGGTGTTATGAATAACGTCTTGTCTTTATCGGAGCCGAACAGAGGAATCTGGTGGTACCCTCAACAAGTATTTAACAAACTCATTTATTCATGGGCTGCTATGGAATCGACCAGTTAGTCTATCTTTGGTAGGGGAAACTATCCATAGGATAAGCCATTTTGAGGCCGTTGAAGTCTATACACACTCTCCAGATTTCATTGCTTATGTGGACTATGATCGAGTTTAAAATCCATTTTAGGAATTGAACTTCATTAATGGACCTAGCCTTCAGAAGTTGCCCTACTTAATCTTCTACTGCCTTTGAACTCTCTGTGACTATTCAGTGAGCCTTTTGTTCGATTGGCTTGAATGTTATATCCACATGGAGATAATGATATACAACCGTAGGATCAATTCTCGGTATATCGTATGGCTCCCATGCAAATACATCCAAGATCCATCTCAGTAAATCAATTAATTCCCTCCCTCCCCTAAGGTTCGATTAGTATTGTTCTAATCAAATTTTTTCTCTCCTATCGACTTTCATCAAAAGCAACCTCCTCCAGGCTTTCAGCGACCCTATCAGCGGGGTGAATCATGGTTTCATCTAACCCTCGCAGCCATCCCGTAGTTGTTTTTAGATGGAATAACCCTATCCTGGGCTTTCTCTAGAATAACGTTTTTATCTTTATTCTTTTGTTGCCTGGGTCTAATGGAGGCGATATATCATTTTAGAGCAATGGATTGATCACCTATTATCTCCATTATGCTCTAATTTGTGATTCACTTGAGCTTATGGTAGCAAGTGGAAGGGACAACTCTCACGGCATGAAGCCACCCTCTACCTAGAATGGCATTATATAGAAAATTCATATCGACCAACCAAAACTATATTACCTTTAAAATAACCCCTTCCCTCATTATCACGATCATTTCTCCTAAAGGCATGGTCATATTCCAGGTGAAGATGACCAGAGGGATGGTCTCTTCTTATTGATCTAACATCTTGAGCTTGATCTTATGGAAGAGCTCCGTGTACATCACATCTGAAGAGCTACCTTGGTCCACTAGTAACTTTTCCACATCCCAATTCTTAATTCTGAGAGTGATTACCTATTCATCATGGTGTGGGGTTCTTACCCCAACCAAATCCTCCTTTGAGAAAATGATGTGCTTATTTTAGTCGACATCCACTGGTCACCGATGCTTGCTAGCCTAGATTATGGTGGAATCTATTTGAAAGGCCTTCATCACAGTTGTGACCTTTTTGACTTCTATACGAATAGCATTTCCTTGAATTCCCTTGAGGTCGTCGGGTGCCCCATGTATGACCACAAACTCATGTACCATCTCATCATACAGGACATTTTCTAGTTTCTTATCGCCATTAGTGATTCCCTGGTCATATTTTTTCTCAATGTATTAATTTAAATGTCCATCCTTAGCCAACTCCTCTAGGTGAGCTTGGTGCGCCCTCAAGTTCTCAATCTTGTGGAAATTTTATTTACAAAATGCGCATCAGAGCATGTTGTTCCTCTTGATCGGATCCCCTCCCATCTTCTTATGTCAAAACTATTGATCTTTGATTTTCTCTAGAATCTTGTAGATAAATTATTTAAAAATTGTGATGATAGCTTTAAAGGCTTTGGAGGATTTTATCTTTCCCTCGTTCCTGTAACCATCATGATTCTGGTTCCCCTTCTTGGTATTGTTATCCTTGTCTCCCCATTTGTTTGCCTTGACGCAACCAGTCTCGTCCTGATTGCTGTGGAAAACATCCTCTACCTTAGCATATTTCTCAATACGCGATATAAGATCATCATTAGTATGAGATTACCTCTTCGTAAATGATTGGTACATCGTGGATGTGGCGGTAGACCTATCTTGAAGAGTTCCATAACAACTCTCTCCTCAATAACCTTCCACCTCATTAAACACATGCCAATAATGTTTTGGATATTCGTGCAAAGACTCATGTGACTTCTTATTCATGGCGTGAAGCGAATTTATTCTCTTCAAATGAGAGCTACAAGTGATGAAGCGTGAATTAAATTACTCTATAAAGTTCTTAAATCTTATGATGGATATATGAGGCAACCTCTTTGTGGCCATCCCCAGATATATCCCCTTGCGGCAGGAGAGGATCTCTTTAGGTCCCGCTCATCCTTCTCGGGAGTGCTTCGGCCCGCATTGACGAATGAGGTGAAAAATGTAAAGAGATAGAGTCTCCAGTTTATTTTACTCAAAATAAACAAAAAAAAAAGGCATCCATCTCGAAGGACAGCATCCAAAGACATATTGATACATGCGAAACCAAAATGATTCGAAAGGGGTCCGGAGGCTAAGTTACGAAATGGGAAGGTGTTAGGCATCCATTTCGCCCTTACGGTCTCTCATGGGTTCTTGTTATTTTCCTTTATTTCCCCGTGATATGTGTGCATGTTTATACATAGTGGAGATAGGAATTATTGACGTGTATCGTGGAAGAGATAAATTGAGTCATCCATAGGAATGTTCCCAAAAGTAATATTAGAAATAGGATTTATGCGATTATCCTTGCGTCGATCATTATAAGAGAATGATAACGCGTGTGGAATAATACGCCACTAAGAATATATATATATATATATATATATATATGTGTGTGTGTGTGTGTGTGTGTGTGTGTAAATGCATAGGATTTAAGAGAGTTAAGTTTAAAGAATATAGAAAAATAGAAAAAAAGTAGAAAAAGGACTCGAGTCTCGGGTTTTACCCCGAGATGCCTACGTAGCCTATAGAGGCATAAAAGTCCACATAGTTTGTATGAAAAATGAGGGGTGGGATTTATACCATAAATTCGATCGGGGACTTCTCTTGTATGTGTGTGTGTGTGTGTGTAAAAAAGTGTTTTAGTTATGAGAATTCCCGTTTGGAATTTATGAGCAAGTCCTATTTTTCTTGTTTATTGGGTTCTATTTATATGAAAATAAGAGATGTGCAATAATATTAGATAAAAAGTATATTAAGATATGTGAGATGAGAGAATAAAAGAACTAAGTAAGAAAACATGTTGATGCGAATTTAGGGGAATTTAAAGAGAGAGTTGAAAGAGCTGGACCTTCTTGGAGATCTTCAGCTTGATCTTGGATGTTAGAGGGCATCCCTTGCACTTGTATGATGACGAGGGCACTTAATTCACCAAGTTTGATGAAAAAGGTGATGAAAGGTGAAGATTGAAAAAGGGATTTGGATGTGAAAATCACGCTGACTTCGAGAGGGGTTTTTTGAGCTTACTGAGAGTGATGGATTTCTGATTTTCCTCATTTTCTTTGGAATGAGGTTAGGCCCTCCTTTTTATAGGCCTAGGGCATTGCCGATCGGCATAGACCTAGTTCTGCCAATCGACAAGTGTGTTTAGGCACACTGCCGATAGGCAGGTCTTGGAACCGGTCGTTTGGCAGTGTCTTTGAGGTTCCTTCGAAAAATTTGTCGTAAAGCGTGAACCATTGATCCAAATTATGAATGGGGTAAACCATTGGAAAGGTATTTCATACACCTTCGGACTGCTCCCAGGTTCGGTAGGTGACTTTGGGTCAAATGTGGCTCGAAAGCGATCCTCGCCCCTTTGGATGAGGAAACTTTGGATGCAAATGAATCATTCGTCCGCATGGTAAGTCAGAATCACGCACGAGGCAGACCGTTGGAAAGGTTAGGATATGTACTTAGACATTCCAAAGAGCTTGACTATGTTTAGGGAGTTGACTTCGGTCAACTGAGGCCTGGAAGAGTTCGGTGACCTTTCGGAATAAAATAGATCGTTCGTCTGTACCGTAAGTCAGAATCGCGCACGGAGTGGACCTTGGAAAGGAGTTTCAGTGCCCTTAAAAGATTCATTCAGTCTCAGTTGAGTTGAAGAGTTAACTTTGGTAAAATGGAGCCTGGGAGCATCCGGTGACCTCTTGATCGAATTTCGAGGGAGAATGGGTCGTTCGTCCGTATGGTAAGTCAGAATTGCGCACGAGATGGACCGTTGTAAAGGGGATTCAGTGCCCTTCGTAGATTCATTCAGTCTCGGTCGAGCTGAAGAGTTTGACTTTTGGTTAAACGGAGCCTAGGAGTGCTCGATAGCCTTTAGGTTAGTACATTGGTTATGATTTGGGTTTGCAATAATGAAGGAAGGTGATAGGGACCTAAGGAGAGGTTAGGGGGTATTAGAATGGGGTGTCTAAAGAGCCCCTCAATAGGTGAATTTGGAACAAACGATAGCCGTCGAATAGACACCACATGATGCCTTTGAAAGAGGATGACCAAAGGGTCAAGGTCGATTCTGAGGACCTAAGGATGACGATGACCGACTCTGAGAGCCGTATCTAATTCTAAGGGATTGAAGATGAGGGTGACCGATTCTATGGGTCGAAGCCAATTCTCAGGGCTTGAAGATGAGGCTGACCAATTTTACGGGTTGAAGCCAATTTGACGATCTTGAAGGAACATGCTGGTGATGGTATTAAAGGAAGTGATGACCAAATAAATAATGGGGGTGACCAATTCTGTGGGTCAAAGCCAATTCTAAGGTCTTAGGTTGTGATGACTGAATATGCGGGTCGAAGCCAATTCTATGGGCTTTATGTTAGATGACCAATTCTGCGGGCTTAAGGTGAGATGACCAATTCTACGAGTCGAAGCCAATTATGAGGGCTTGAAGATGAGGGTGACCGATTCTGCGGGTCGAAGCCAATTCTGCGAGCTTAAGGTGAGATGACCAATTCTATGGGTTGAAGCTAATTCTGCGGGTTTTAGGTGAAATGACCAATTCTACAGGTCGAAGCCAATTTTGCTAGCTTAAGGTGAGATGACCAATTCTATGGGTTGAAGCCAATTCTGCGGGCTTTAGGTGAGATGATCAATTCTGCGGGTCGAAGCCAATTTTGTGGGCTTAAGGTGAGATGACCAATTCTGCGGGTCAAAGCCAATTCTGCGAGCTTTACGTGAGATGACCAATTCTGCGAGATTAAGGTGAGATGACCGATTCTACAGGTAGAAGCCAATTCTGCGGGCTTTAGGTGAGATGACCAATTCTGCGGGTTAAAGTCAATTCTGCAATCTTTAGGTGAGATGACCGATTCTGCGGGTCAAAGCCAATTCAGCAGGCTTGAGGTGAAAAGTTCTTGGGGAACTCTACCGGGAAAATTATCTCGTGATTTTGATTTGAGCTGGGGAGACGATTGATGGGGAAATCCTTGTCTCGTTTGGAGAATTTAATGGGGGAAAGACCAATTTGATACTGGGGAAGTGATTAGGTGGTCCAGGTTTTGGATGCATTTATCAAAAAAATTGTGACCTTTGGGGAATAGGAGATGATCCTGAAGTTCTGGACGTTGACGAGGAGAGATTCGCTTAATTTTTTAGAGTTCCACTAGGAAATATGGGTTTCGCTTGAGGAAGTGCGAAATTTTCTTGGTGAAGATGCTCTAAATCCTTTCCGAGATTTTAAGGAAATTTATGAGGATTTTTTAGGGTTTTCTGGTATTTTCTGTGAATTTTTGTACGAAAACTTAAGGGAGGTGCCGATCGGC
The DNA here is from genome assembly GCA_949130495.1 of Sambucus nigra. Taxonomy (NCBI): domain Eukaryota; kingdom Viridiplantae; phylum Streptophyta; class Magnoliopsida; order Dipsacales; family Adoxaceae; genus Sambucus; species Sambucus nigra. Next base: position 322,069,402 of record OX422214.1, on the reverse strand, counting down.
ATGGTGTGCAGGGTGCCATTCGGTAGTGGCATGGACTTTTGGGCAACCTCGAGAAGTTAAAAGGTCAATGCCAATCGGTAGGTGGGGGTGTAGTGCCGATCGGTATGACCCTTCGCATCCTATATAAAGGGGGGAATTCCCCTCATTTTTCACAGCTTCTTGCCTTTTCTCTTTCTGCGATTTTCTTCTGCGAATTGTTCTAACATTCCGATCTCTAAAAATGGCCACTTTTGTGAGCTCTGCATTACACCAGGAATTATTGGTTGTTGATGATTGTGCAAACGTGGAGTGGAGGGCCAGGGCGCCTCTTGCTTTGGGGAGCGAGATCTCTTTTGACGCATTCGAGCCGATTGCGGATGAGCGGACCTTAGTGCAGGAGCCATCGCGTCATCGCTCTTCGAGAGTGGTGAACCCCAGCGGTAATGTAAGTAAAATGACTTTTGGCATTCTTTTTTGGTGATTTTCCCTTTTCCTTGGATTCTGACAAGGTTTTTCTCTTTTGGCAGTCTGATGTTTATCTGTCGAATATGCGTGCTCGCAGGACGACGGGGCTTAAGGTTGTCTGGGAGCATCTTCCATTTGTGGTGCGTTGTGTGGTATCCTCAGCAGGCTTTGGGAGGTTGGCTTCTCTGCTAGATGAGACGCCTCATTCGACGGCACTCCTATGTGCTATGGGGGATAGGTGGTGGGACACCACCCACACCTTTCATTTTAACTTTGGAGAGATGACTGTGACTCCCATAGATGTGCAGCAGCTGCTGGGGCTAGATTACGATGGGGAGCAGATAGAGGTGGATCGCTCTTTACGGGTGAGGCCAGAGGCGGTGCGAACGGAGCTTGGTGATGTGGAGAGGATAGTGTTTGGGGACTCCATTCATCTGTCGCTGCTGAAGGATGTAAGGACACAAATTTTTAATTGACTCCTTTATAGTTTTGGCTAAATTTTGGACAAAAATGTTTGAGTCATAGGATAGAGTAATTGACCATCTTTCAAGCCTATGATGTATTTGTTGAAGACGTAGAGGCCAAGTTTAAAGCTTCATCAAAATGCCGAGTGTAATGTGCCTCGTTTCTACATCAACAACATTGGTTCCATTGCTCCTAAGGTATGAATGCATTTTAATATATATATATATATATATAGGAACTTGGAACAATTTATATTGTGTGTACGTTTATTTAAAAAAATTGTTTATTTTCAGAAAGATTTTATTTAAACTTTAAAATAAAGTATATAAAGTTTCTGGGCTAAAAAATTGAAATTTACTCTTTCTGAAAGTTCGTTTGAAATGTCGTTCGAACGAGTTTTTTCGTTCGAACCAAAATGTCGTTCGAACGATTTTGCCAACGAGTTCCCCAAAAGTGCATTGGAATGTCGTTCGAAGTATCGTTTGAATAAGAATGATGGTTCGAACGAGATTTCCATCGATATTTCTAATGAGTTCACACTGGAACTTCGTTAGAAAGCTCGTTTGAACGAGACTTCGTTCGAACGAAAATGTCGTTCGAACGAGTTTTGGCGAGAACAGTTAATTGGCAGTTTTGTATAGTTTTTTCCCACTTTCCCACTTCTTTTCCCACTAACTTTTTGGGCAGATTTAATACGTACGGAAGCCAACTTTTTCTAATTAACTTTTTCATATCCTACAACCTCCAAGAGAGAGTTTGAGAGCATAATTCCAAAAGGAAAATGTTCATTGTTTAAGTGTTGTTATTTTCCGAGAAAAATCTTTTAAACACTTGTTTTACACCCATAGATTGTTTATTCAAGTTCCTTTATATATACATTGCTTGGAGTTTTGGCACCGGTTTTTCTCTACCACATTGAAGAGAAGTTTGGGTTTGCTTCTACATCCCACAAAGAAGAAGTTTATTTTGCTGCGGCATTCTCACATGGTGAAAGGCATCACGTGTGGTTGACGGTGTACCTATTGTCTGATTGGTAGATTCCAAGATTCCGGTGGATCTCCGGGGTTATCGACTAGGCAGAGGTGTTTACAAGAAGACTCGTCAAGGCTTGAAAGGGGTCGAGTCGAGGAAGTAAGTCATATGTCTTGTAATTGTAAAACCATACTTAGTGGACTTAAGGCTAGGGACGTTCGAGATTTTTTTCCGTAATGGGTTTTTCCTCGTACATCGTGACGTAGTGATTCATTATTTAATTTTATTTTGCTATATCACAACGCATGCTTAGGTAAAAAGATAAAATTTGGTTTAATCAATACTTATGTTTAATTTGGTGCTAAATTAATATGGGTAATGTTTATATTAATTTAATGCAAGTCATTTAATTTAATTTGATAAAATTTGGTTTGGCTTAATTTGGAAATATTAAAAATATGACTTAGGCAAATTTCTAGGACTTGGGTTAAATTAATTGGTTTAAGTGAAATTCACATTGTGTGTGTGTTTAATCTAATTTCACTTGGTTTAATCTTAATTTGAAAATAAATTAAAATTTGTTGTTCAATTGAACCATCAACGCTTCCGAATCTACTTAAAAGGAAATTACTTTTTGTGAAGTAAAAAAGTTTTCAATTTGGGGGGCCTATTGTTCCAACAAGTGGTATCAGAGCAAAAACGATAAATTATTTCGTTAAAGATCCTTTAAATATTTTTAGCTAAAATGGAATTTTCCCCATTCTCAAAATTTCCTATTTTCGATCGTTCTAATTAGACATACTGGAAAGGACGTATGAAATCGACACTTAAATCTATCGATGAGAGGGTTTGGTTATTTGTAGTTAACGGGTGGTCTCCACCAACTCATTTAGTATATAATGAACGTCTTCCCAAACCGGCCGATAGATGGAGTGAGAATGAGTTTAAGCTTTCAAATTTTAATTTTCGAGGTTTAAACGCCTTGTTTAGCGCTGTCACACCAGATGAATTCCGACGCATTATAACGTGTGAGACCACTAAAGAAGCGTGGGATATTTTACAACTCACTCATAAAGGTATAAGTGTCGTAAAAGCTTCGAAACTCCAAAACCTCCCCACTCAATTTGAAACCTTCAAAATGAACGAAAAAGAAACTTTTGATGAATTTTATGCTAGACTTTTCGATATTGTCAATTCATCTTTTAACTTGGGAGAGAAAATACCTGACAACCGAGTAGTAAAGAAAATTTTAAGGTTCCTACTCGATAGATTTATTCCAAAAGTGACCGTTTTAAATTCTTTACCAACTTTAGCCTCTACGAAATTAGAAGAGCTTGTAGGTGATTTACAAACCTATGAACTGTACATGTTTCCCTCTAAAACTGAAAAGAAAATTGAAAAGGGCGTTGCTTTAAAATCCCGAAAAGAAGAAAAATAAGTAGTACAGAGCGAGAGTGATAGTGACTCGGAAGATATGACCTTGTTTGCTAGGAAATTTTGAAAGTTTCTTAAAATTAACAAAGATAAATTTAAAAATGACTTTAAGAAATTTGAAACTTCTAAGCATGACAATGCCGCGAGGATCCCTAAAACTTCTAAAGAAAATTTAAATAGGGACGAGTCAAATAGGTGTTTTGGTTGTGAAGGGTATGTCCATAGGGAATCTGAGTGCCCCGCTAAACTAAGGAGAGAGGGTAAGCGACCCATTTCATTTAATGTAACCCTTAGTGATAGTGATAATGAAGAGGAAACCGATTCCCCCACTAAGCCCAACTTTGTGGCTTTTATGGCTAGTCATGTGAGTGACAGTGAGAACTCATCTTTTGATGAAACTTTAACACATGACACTTCCAAGGACATAGTTTATGATTCCCTTATTTTTTATGGTAGTGAGAATGAAGAAGAAAGAAAGAGTGAAAATGAAGAAAAGGTTAATGTGAGTGAACTTCAAAATTCTTTTCAAGAACTTTATGAAGAATCTATTAAATTAAAAAGAGCTAATTTGAAGTTAGAAGCGCGTTTAAAAGAGCGTATCAAGGTCGTTGATGATAGTACGATGGTGAAAGACCTTAGGACACGAGAGAGAACTCTTCGAGAGAAGTTTGAATATGTAGAAGGCGAGAGAGATAGTCTTAGAGGTTTAATGGAATCCTTGAAAAAGGATCTTCTTGAGTTTGAAGAAAGAAATGTTTTATTAGAGTCTAATAGCTTAGAATTAAAAAATAAATTAAAATACTCTAGGAAAGTCAAATTTGATTTGGAATGTAGGTTTGAAAAATTAGATAAAATCTTAGGCACGGTCCAAATAAGAAATAACACTTATGGTTTAGGCTTCGATACTTGTAATGAATCTCCTCATAAAGACAAAACCAATGTTTTAGGAGAATCGCCTAGGAAAGCTTTTAGTGATCATTCTGTAGGTAAGTCTTTTCGCCGAGTTTTTAAGTGCTCACATTGTGGTTGAAAAGGCCATCTTAGGAAATTTTATTTTGATCTTAAACAAGTTCCTAGAAAATCCCACCTTAGGAAACCAAGGTAGTTAAGATTCCTACACCCCGAGATAGTCATTAGTTTGGGTTAGGAGATCCGACTTGGTAGCTTTACAAGATAGGTTTTTTTATTCTCATTTACTACCGGAGTTTTGTCTGTTCCCCTGTTACTTCTTTCTATTCCGGTATCCATCTGCTTTCCATGGATCAAGTCCTCATTGTGCAGTCGGATCTGACGACAGTCCTAGCTCAGCATGTCTCAAAGATTGACAACCTCCAAACTAAGGTCCGAGAGATGCAACGAAACCAGGTTCCTGTTCCTCAAGAGCTAGAGGCCCTATTTCCTCGAGCTATGGGTCCACTCGATCCTATCTGGGTTCTCGAAGAGTATTAGCACACTCCACGTGCCCCTCCTGCTAATGGGTCGTCACCTACCCAGCTTTCGATGCCAAATCTTGCCCAGTATGGGGCTAACTTGCCTATGATCATTGATCCGAAGGAAAAAGAGCTGAAAAAAGTTGAAGAGGACCTCATGATGCTCACCGAGAAGTTTGACTACGTCAGAATCTCAGGGAACTACATGGAATATACCGACATGTCTCCTTATCCTAAAGCGAGGTTACCCGAGAAGTTCAAGATGCCAAATATCGAGAAATTTGGACGAAGTGGACCCTTGATTGTTCATCTCCTCAGATATCACCATTCCATGACTCTACTAGGGGCTTCAGAAGAAGTGATGACACAAAAGTTTTAGCAAACTTTGAAGGATAGCCCCCTCCGATGGTTTTTGCCTCTCGAAGAGTCTAGAATCCGTAACTAGGAGGATGTAGCCCAATAATTCATGTCGCAGTACAAATATAACGAAGAGCTTGAGGTCACCCGCCGTGATTTAGAGCTGCTCAAACAGAACTCTGGGGAATCAGTCAGTAACTTCATAGCTCGATGGAGGGAAAAATCGGCAACCATGACCAATCGGCCTTCCGAGGAAGAATAAGCCAGCATAGTGAAGAAGAAGTTCTTACCCCATATTCGAGTAACGATACGAGGACAATATTATCCCCATTTTCGAGCTCTCAAAGAAGAAGGAGTAGAAATCGAGGAAGGTCTTGATAAAATAGATGTCGAACCAAAGAAGGTGTCCGGATAGTTCACCCCCAGGATATATGATAAGCCTACGAGTGCTGCAGTCTCAACCATCAACAATATCTCTCAACCAGCCACCTCATGGGAACCAGAAAGTCGCCTTGTCCCAGTCCGAAAGGAATACACTGAGCTCCATGCTCCTCTCTCCAAAGTCTATCAAGCCCTGTGAAGCTGAAACCTTATCAAATTCTTGGATCCTCGTCCATTGCCGAATCCACTCCGAAGAAACTTCAAGGCAGATGCCCATTGCACCTTTCACCAAACAGCTGGCCATACCACTGACCAATGCTATCACCTCTAAATCATAATCAAAGGTCTAATGACCAAGGTACCATCGCCCCACCAACTAATCCTAAGCCAAACACTACTCATAACCCAATCCCAAATCATGCCAACGCCATATTTCTAGAAGAGAACCAAGAATCCGATCCCTCAACTCAAATCACACCCATATACTCTCCTAAACCTCTCTAAATTTGCCCATATCTCCTCCTATACCCTGCTAGCCTCGCTGATTAGGCACTGTCACTCCTTACCAGAGCATGTATCGCCATCCATATCCGTTTCAAAAATGGAAGTATGGAATGATCAGAAGTCTTAAATCAACTCCTAGAGTTCGGGATGAAATTTCCCTCATAGATGATCATTGATTGACAAAGGTTCAGTACGCTTTTCTTGGAAGAACGAAAATGGGCCCAAGAGTCATATAGTTGGGTAGTACAGACCTATGAAGTCATCCTGGATGATGTTGTCTAGATTATGGTAGAATTATTTCGACAAACCAATAACATTTGAAGTATCACAAAGTTATTCGATAGTTTGAAGCAACAAGGGCACCTGGTCCCTTCACCCTTACACATCCCAACCGATTGGGAAGACCTGTATGAAGAAGTCGTTAAAGTTATGGAATGTATCGACTTTACGTGGAAAGATAGAATTGTTTCCACCAGATGGGGGGAAGAATTCGAAGATTCAAATGAAGATCAAGCTTCACAGAAATCTGTCCCAGTAGCGGACATGTGTGGGATGATATCATTTGAAGAACTTCTTGGAGAAATAAATAAGGTGGTGACCCGAGGTTGATAATGAAATAGGATTCATGTTCTTCCCTTCTTCAATAAATCACATGACCAGATCAGGGAGGCATTACTAGATCCCAAGCTCACTACCAGCCAATAACAAGGGGAAGGGCGTGGAAAACCTTCCTATGCCAGAGATGACCCTCGAGGAGAGCAAGATCCTCGATCAACTAAAGAAAACTCAAGCTAACATCACTCTATGGGGGATTTTCATGTCTTCTCAGTTGCACATAAATTCTTTGATGAAGTTGCTCACTGGATCCATAGTTCCTCCTTCTACCACACCAGAAGAAGTGGTAAATTTGGTCGGATCCTTGACCTCTACCTAAATACTACCCTTTTTCGAAGAAGAAATCCCCAAGATTGGGATAAACCATAATCATGCACTCATCATCTCCATCGAAGTTATAGGGAAGGTCGTGCCACTCTCTCTTGTCGATAATGGATTCGCCTTGAATGTCTATCCACTGAGAACCTTCAAATGTTTAGGACTGAAAGAAAGCGACCTCGCTTTGACATTTGCTGTTGTGCGTGCCTACGATAATACCCATCGGGAGGTGATGGGATCCATAAAGCCTGTAATAGTGGCTGGAACTATAAACCCTGTCGTCAAAATCCAAGTTATTGACACCCCATCTTGTTTCAATATGTTTCTAGGATGACCTTGGTTCCATAGTATTAAGGGTGTGTCTTCCTCACTCCATCAAAAATTGAAGTTCTTCATCGACGGACGAGTCATCACAATTTTGGGTGACGATAATAATGCCGAGGTTGCAAGTACCAGCAGTCCCATTCTTGAGATACAACACGGGTCAAATGATATGCTCCTATCAGGATTTCTAGTTGAACCACTCCTACTCTTGGCAAGGGATGACTTCAAAGAAAAGGTTTGTACAGAATACGACCCTCATGGGAAAGTCAATGTAATTTAGATGTTCAGAAACATGCACTTCATGCCCGAACTGGGGCTAGGACAAAGATAGCAAGGGATAGTCGAGCCGATTGAAATGAGGAAGTCTTTCCTTCCTTGTGGAATGGGGTATTAACCATCAGAATTAGAGCTCAGAATGATCCGCCAGTCTCGACCAAAGAGAGCACTAGACTGCGTCCAGACTATCCCAGGTGATTTCTTGAATGGACGATTCATCAAAGAGGGCAAATACTTCCCCTTTTGTGGCTTTCCATTACCATGGTAGACCATACAGACAAGAAGATGAAGCCCATAATGGATATGTTTTTCCAAGGTAGCTACCCATGGACCGAGAGTTCCCAACACCATGTATAACCATTCATCAAATATACCAAAGAGGCTGAGGAAAGTGACTCCGAAGATTCTTTCAACTTACAGACACTGGTGCTAAAACTCTGTATGGTTCATTCAGGCACTACATCATCGGATCCGTCCCAACTGATTAAAGCTACTGATACACCTATCCTCAACTGACATGCTGCGCCACTTCTACCTGCTAGAACGTCCCCTAATCCTAATGTTTACCCCATTTCTTCTTTTGTTGTCTATCCTTGTTCAAATGTAATCCAGTCCTACTTTGATGAGGTTCTTAATGTTATTTTTCCTATAAATGAAATAAACGAAGATTTTGAGTATCTTCTTGTGCCTTACATTAACTGTTTGGATTCTAATCAAACTTTTGATGATGATGATTTTGCAAATGAACAATTCTTAACTAATCTAAATAAGGTTAATAATAAACAACATAACCGTGTTCAAGTTAATGAAGAGAATACTGTTGTTATTAACCTCGGTTCTAGTAGCCAACTGTACGAGATGAGGAGAGGGTCTATCCTTAACGAGTTTGAGCGTGCAAAACTCGAAGAATTGCTAAAGGAATTCGTGGATGTCTTTGCATGGTCCTATGACGATATTCCCGACATTGATCCTAAAATAGCTCAGCATGAGATCCCCACTCTTCCAAATTACAATCCGATTAAACAAAAGTTGAATGGTCTCTCAAGGTCAAAGATAAGGTGGTCAAACCGTTTTATGTAGGTTTCATTCGTTTGATCGAGTATCCTACATGGCCAACCAACATAGTGCCCGTGCCGAAATCAGGAGGAAAAGTTTGGATGTGTGTAGACTATCGATACATAAATAAATCCCCTCCAAAGGATGATTATCCATTACCTAATATCGACATGATCGTAGGCAACACAGCCAGTCGTGCTCTCAAGTCATTCGTCGACGAGTTTTTCGGATACAACCAAATCAAAATTCACCCAAACCACCAAGAAAAGACCGCATTCATCACCCCATGGGGAACATTTTGTTACACAGTTATGCCATTTGGTCTCAAGAACGTCGGAGCTACCTACGAGAGGGCTGCCACAACCATCATACACGATCTAATTCACAAAGAGGTTGAGGACTATGTGGATGATATGATTATCAAATCCAAAACTAGAAAAGGTCATGTTACTGCTCTTCAAAAGTTCTTTGAATGACTGTGACAATATCAGATGAGACTCAATACGCATAAATGCATCTTCGGTGTTACAAAGGGAAAACTCTTGGGAATCATGGTCAGTGAAAAAGGGATAGAAGCAAATCCTTCCAAGATAAAATCCATACTTGAGATACCACATCCCCGAATAGAGAAAGAGGTCTGAGGTTTCCTTGGGAAATTGTAATACATCAGCTGATTTATTCTCCAGCTAACCTCCATCTATGAACCTATCTTCAAACTCCTTTGAAAGGATTCAACCAAGGTTTGGAACAAGGCCTGCCAAGAAGCTTTTGACCAAATCAAACAAGATATGACCCCCGATACTCATGCCACCACAGCCTGATCTCCCTTTGCTCCTATACCCAATTATAACCGACACTGCATCTGGGGCTTTGCTAGCCCAATACCTTGCAGATTCCTGCAAAGAAAGAGCCATCTATTATGCCAGTCACAAATTGGTTGGATACGATATTAACTACACTACTTTGGAAAGGGCATGTGTCGCGCTTATCTAGGTCACCCAAAAGTTGCGGCACTACATGATCGCCTTCCCTATCAAACTTTTATCCCGAATGGACCCCATCAAATACCTACTTGAGAAACCCTCCTTGTCCAGCAGAATGGCCCGATGGTTGATGCTCCTAGTCGAGTTTGATATCGTGTACATCACACAGAAAGACATAAAAGGAAGAGCCATCTCTGACTACCTCGCTGATTACCACATGGATGAGGTCGATGTCTGGATCTCCGAATTCCCATATGAAAGCATCCTCTACACTGCCTAGGACAATCTCTAGTGGAAAATGTTCTTTGACGATACTGCCAACAAAAAGGGATATGGCATTGGGATACTCCTGATCGCCCTAGATGAATTCCACACTCCAATCACCATCAAGCTGGATTTCCCTTGTACCAATAACATAACTGAATACGAGGCATGCACGGTATGCTCCAAAGTTGCTCTCAAGAAAGGTATTCGATGCCTAGACATCTACGAAGATTTCTCCCTCATCATCGATCAAGTGCTTAGAAAATGGGGAGTTAAGGACGAGAAACTCCAACCCTTCCATGCCCACTTAGAAGAGCTAGCCTCCTAATTCCAAGACATCACTTTTCATTACCTACCTCGAGCAAAAAATAACCTAGTCGATGCCCTTGCTACCTTATCCTCCATGGCCAACATACCCAAAGGAATCACAATGACCCCCTTCCAGATTCAAAAGCAAGACAAACCAACCCACTATAACCGCATCGAGATTGTCAGCACAGAAGATCTTGAGCTAGCCAATTACTGGTACTATGATATCTGGCACCTCCTCAAGCATGGTAGGTATCCCTAGGGTTACAAGAAGAAAGATCGGGCAAACCTTCGAAGACTGGATGCCCAGTACATCGTCTGTTACAAAGCACTGCTCAAAAGGAACTTTGATCAAACCCATCTACACTGCATCGCAGGGGATGACATTGAAAACATAATGCAAAAGATCCACAGTGGGGAATGCGGACCCCACATGAACGATCACATGCTTGCCAAGAAGATCATCCTAAAAGGTTACTACTGGACCACCATGACCCAGGATTACACCGCCTATATTCGAAGATGCCTCAAATGCCAACAGTTCTCAAACCTTCAGCATGTGCCTCCGTGCAAATTATACAACATGACCTCTCCCTAGCCGTTATCCACTTGGGGCATCGACATCATAGGAAAGGTTACACCGAAGGCTTACAATGAGCATGAGTTCATCCTAGTTGCCATTAATTACTTCACCAAATGGGTCGAAGCTAAGTCATACACAGCGCTGAACGCTAAGAAAGTGGCCAAATTCATCAAGAAAAACATCATCTATCGATATGGGGTCCCGCACGAGATGGTGTCAGATAATAGGTTACATTTTGAGGAAGAAGTTACAGAAGTGGTCAACGAGCATGGGATTCAGAGACACAAATATTCTCCCTACCGACCACAGACCAACGGTGATGTTGAAGCCGCCACTAATAACCTCAAACCCATCATCAGCAAGATGACCGAAAGCTATCAAAATTGGGCCGACCAGATCCCATGCACCCTCTGGGGCTATCGAAACTCAATCCGAACCTCTACTAGGGATACCCTTTACTCTCTAGTGTAGGCATGGAATCCGTCCTACCATTCGAGTGGGAAATAACCTCGCTGGGCATCATGCTTGAAAGTAAGGTTAGTGGAGAAGACTGGTGTAATACCCCGTATTTTCTATCATATTTATTTTTGGGGATTAATTGAATTAAATGTTTATTGATTGGAAATTAATCCGGATAATAATATTAACGAGATGTGAGTTAGTATTTTATTATAATGTGTATACTTGGAATTATATGAATATTGAAAAATATTGAAATTGTCACGAGATTGAAATACGGCAAGTTGGGAAACGTTGTTGGGACGCGCGTGACAGTCGCGTTAGGAATATAATTATTTGAATTAAAAAAGTGAATTTTATTTTTATCATCGGTATGTTCATTTTGAGTGCGCCAACGCGTCCGGAAGGGTCGAGATAGTAAAAAAACACTAGCCGGGAGTTTAGTTTGGGTCCTGGGGTATATTTAGGCCATACCGGCATCATAAAGGGTATTTTGGTAATTTTGTATTTTTGGGAATTAAAAGTGACGAAAATTAGAATAGAAATCTGACTTCTTCTTTAACCCACTAAACCCACTAACTACACTAAGAGACTTAATGGGCTACGGGAGAAGTTGAAATATAGTCCCAACTTACCAAAAACCAAACACACCTCCATTATCATCATCCTTGGGAAGAACTTGTAGAGAGAGAGAGAGGAAAGAATTCTGCAGAAAGAGAGATAGAGGACAGATTCAACGTTCAAATTCAACATCAAATTCAGAGAAAGATTAAGGCAAGTGGTTTAAATTCATTTGATTCAAGCTATGCTTTTCCATGTTTAGGAATTTTCGAAATTGATCTTGGAAGATGATTTAGACCCATATATTGCAAGATAAAAGTTATGAATTATGTTAGGGATTGCATCTAGTAATATTTTGGACGAATTATATGTTCTAAACAGAACCATTAATGATCTAAAAATGGAATTTAGTAGTAGTTTATTGATGTTCTTGAATGGGGAAGAAATCTGGAAATTTTTGATGTAGTCTTGATCTAAACAAAGCCTTTGAATGATGAATTATGGGTTTTGGAATGTTAATACTGTTGTAGAATGATAGTATGATGATATTGTAACCTTGTCTTAGAGTTTCATGCTTGAAAATGGTGTTTTGGGACGAATTGGTAACTGCAAAACGAAGCAGTCCGTAACCATACCTGGTGCATTTGATCGATCGATGTTCTTCAGTCGATCGATCGACCACCATCGATCGATCGAAGGTAAAGGTCGATCGATCGACCTTCCCAGAATGAGTAAAGTTTTTCCCTAATTAAATTTTAATGGTGTTAACCCTTGAATGATATTATTGGAGACCTTATGAATACCCTTAACCTTAAGGAAGACTACTAGACATGATTATGAGATTGGACCTTAATTGGAATTCAAAATTGAGGAATTATTCTAAATTAATGAAATTCGGTAAGTGAAATAATATTTGGGTTAATAGTGTAAATTCGAATAATTTGATGAAATAAGGTTTGGGGAAGAAGTAAAGACCTTAGGTGTAAAGATGTTATATGTGGGAATAATAGGAACTTAATAGTCTATTTGAGATAGGTTTTAAGTTTAAGAAGATACGACGTGAGACTTATCGAAAATTTAATTCTATATTATCGGGATACTTGAAATATATGAAGTGGGAGTAATGGTATAAAGATGTAGAGTATACCTTAATTAATATTGAACTATTTAAGATGTGTGAATGCTTAGTATATGATTTTATATGTATAACATACCTACCATACTTGCTATCACGGGAGGTTACGTTCGCTTAGGGCCTTCTTATCCTTGTGTTGCCCGAATTTAGATTGGTACCTCGAGGACATAGTTCAAGAGAACGACTTATTTGTGAGTTAATAAGCCAGCTGACCATGGAGCGTAGGTATGTGCGTGACCATGGATATGTGAATTATGTTCGCCTCCAATTATGTGTGTGGTGTTTATTCCAACAATTCCTGAGAGATTCGGGATTTGTAATCCTTATGTACGTGATGTACCGGGATGGATAGCAGAGTATGTGTGCACCGCAACTTAGCCTTTGGGTGCTTGTATTGTATATTTATGATGTGAAAATAAACGGTTAAACGAGAAGGAATTTACTATGTTAAATTGTGAGTATAATTATGGTAATGTTATGTAGAAAAAGGGAACTTATATCTATAAATGGTTTTGTTAATAATTGGGAATCCGAAAATTAAAGTAGAACTCTCTATTTAATTGTTAAGGTTGGAAATTAAACGTGAACCGAGTAGTAGTGTTAGAAACTCTTCAGAATTAGATAGTTATGAGATAACACATGAATGGGTGCAGGAACGTTAGGAGTGCACAGTTAGACCAGAGGTGGGTATCTCATGTGAGAGCACGCCCTAACATGTATTTTGCATATACTGTTTTAAATGTTTTTAAAGCACTTGCAGGTTTTTAAAATATCTCCACATTCGGGATCTGACCCGTTTGCTTTCAATCTATATTTTTGTTAAAACATTTTTAGGTGCCCAGCCACAAGGACACCATGCATAGGATTCTCACTCAGATGACGAGCTGTAGCTGCTTGTGGAAGCTACAGGGATTTGCTTTTAGACGCTTATATCATTTGGATTCCATACTCAGTATTCCTCAGTTGTAGGGCATGTTGCCCAATTTCTATTAGAGACATTTCCATTTCAGTTTTTCAGACTTTGGCATGTATTGATTTAGTATTCAGTATTTCGTTACTTACTTCAGTTGCGGGATTTTGTTGTGAGGAGTTTCTCCTCCAGATTTATTTATATCATGTGTCGGTTATTCTATTATTTCATTATGGTGAATGGTGATATTATTCTTGTTTTAAATCTTTTACTGCATATTAATCAGGCTTTAATTAAAATTTGGCAACTTACTTTTTAAATACTAGGTGGTTAGTAATAATAAAAATGTTTTCGACAGTGATGCTATTAACTGAGCCAACTTGGCATTTTGATTTAATTTAATAAAGGAGTAGCTACCCGGTATTTAATTAGTCGGGGTGTCACAGGTGGTATCAGAGCATCAGGTTCTAGTGTCCTTTAGGATCTGAACGGCTTATTATGTTTCCGCTGAGCTTTCTTTGATGTAGAGCCCTATATTTTAGGACTGTTGTATTCTTTTGTATATGCTACGTTCTTCAGCTACTTTAAGTTTATAACTGCGAACTTATAAACTTTATTCTTATTTCAGATGCCTCCACAACGTGCACGACGAGTTCCCAGGAATGCAACGCCAGAACCACAGCCCGCACCGGTTCAGGGCACGTTGAACGCCGCTGAGGTTGCAGCCATAGTAGCCCAAGCGGTAAATGCCACAATTGCCGTAGTTCAGCAGGCACCACCTCAGGCGCCGGTTGCCGGGCCAGTACAGGCAAATGCATTCCCGTCTGCTTGGGAACGTGTAAGTGACGCTTTTTAGAAAGCGCATCCGCCAGAGTTTGCAGGTAGCTCAGATGTGGTAGTCTCGAGCCAGTGGAGGAAGGATATACAGTGGCACTTGAGGATGTATGAGTGCACGAATGTTCAGAAGCAGGTGATAGCTACTTTCAAGCTAGTTGGGTCTGCATTGCAGTGGTGGGAGTCTATTACCACCGTAGAGGAGAGGGATACTCTCACTATTCAGGAGTTCTGGGTGCGGTTCGACCGCAAGTACTTTCCGTCAGCTGTTCATACGGAAATGAGGAGGAGATTGATGAGTCTGAAGCAGGAGGGTAAGACCGTGGCCGAGTATGAGGCCGAGTTCACTAATCTGTTGAATATCGTTCCGGATGAGATACCGACAGAAAAGAAGAAGATTGAGAAATTCATCGACGGGTTGACTTGGAGGATCCGTCAGCATCTGTTAGGGAACCTCTCGTTGGCCACTTATTCTGATGTGGTTAACGCGGCGTTGTTACACTGCCAGGATCACCGCTTTCACATGGCTGAGGGCAAGAGATCGGGAGAGTCTAGCCATCAGGGCAGGACTGGAGGACATGGTGCCAGTGGGGCACAATCTGTTCAGGGGCAGAGACAGGGTGAGCAGGGTTCCCAGCAGGGGGATAATAAGAGGTTCCGATCAGGGAACTACAGACAGGGACAGGGAGGTTTCCGGCAGGGCCATCAGGGTCCGAACGGCCATCAGAACCAGCAGGGTCAGAATGGTCAACAGCAGTTTCAGCAGGGCCAGCAGGGCCAGTGGAGGAACGACAACGGTCACCAGGGCCGGGGGCAACAGGGGCAGAGAGGGAGGAACTTCCCGGGGAAGTGTTTCATTTGTGGTAAAATTGTCCACAAACGACAGGAGCGTCCTGATAAGGGCAGGGCCCCACAGCAGCAGCAGCAGGGCGCTCGACATGAGCCACAGAGGCCACTCTTCCCACCAGCTCTCCCAGCTCCAGCCCAGGTGCCAGCGCTTCCAGCGATTCCCGCAGGTCCTGTGCAGCAGGGGCAGCTACAGTATGGACGTGTCTATAATGTCCACCAGGCAGCAGTCCCACAGGCACCGCCCACGATTGAGGGTACATTTTCTATCCATGGCACTATGGGTCGGGTACTGTTTGATACGGGGGCTACGCATTGTTTTATAGCTACACATTTTGCGAAGGCTTTAGGGTTGTTAGCGACAACGGAGAGCACAGTGACGTGTGTCGACTCACCAGTGGGGAGTGGGTCACTTATTTTCTTTATATGTCGGGGAGTAGGGGTAGAGATTGGTAGTCTGGTATTACCTGCAGATATGTTGGTATTAGATATGCATGTTCACGATGTGATTATCGGTATGGACTGGCTCGCTGATTATAGAGCCATGATTGATTGCTTCGGTGGTAGCATTGTTTTTGCCATTCCGGGGAAGGAGATGTTTGTAGTGGCGATGCCTCGCCCAGAGGGAGGCTCGTTCGCTCATTTGTATTACCTAGAGGAGGATACCTCTAAGGAGGTTGTGATTCCTTTAGATTCGATCCCAGTTGTCAGGGAGTATTCTGATGTGTTTCAGGAGATACCAGGCCTACCCCCCAGTCGAGAGATAGACTTTGTTATAGACTTATTACCAGATACGAGACCTATAGCACGCGCACCGTACCGTATGGCTCCAGCTGAGATGAGGGAGTTACGGGATCAGATTGAGCAGCTTTTGGGTCAGGGGTTTATTCGGAGAAGTACTTAACCGTGGGGTGCCCTTGTGTTGTTCGTGAAGAAGAGAGATGGTTCACTGAGATTGTGTGTGGACTACCGAGAGTTAAATAAGGTCACGATACGGAATAAGTATCTGTTGCCTCGAATCGATGACCTATTCGACCAGTTGAGAGGAGCTTCTTGCTTCTCAAAGATTGATTTGCGATCTGGTTACCATCAGTTGCGTATCAGGGAGGAGGACGTCTCGAAGACTGCGTTCTTATCGAGATATGGTTCTTACGAGTTTCGGGTTATGCCATTTGGTTTGACCAACGCTCCAGCAGCATTTATGGACTTGATGAATAGGGTGTTCAGGGATTTCCTAGATCAGTTTGTCATTGTATTCATCGATGATATTTTGGTTTACTCCCAGACAGAGGAGGAGCACGCCGAGCACTTGAGGCAAGTTTTGCAGACACTGCGCCAGAATGAGTTGTATGCAAAATATGAGAAGTGGGGGTTTTGGCTGAAGGAGGTTCAGTTTTTGGGGCATATTATTTTCGACCGGGGAATATCTGTTGATCCGGGGAAGGTATCCGCGGTGAGGGAGTGGGGTCAGCCCACGACACTGACGGAGATCCGTAGTTTCTTGGGCCTAGCAGGATACTACAGGAGGTTTATTCGGGGTTTCTCCACGATAGAGGGTCCCATGACACATCTAACTCGTAAAGGTGTGTCGTTCATTTGGAGTGATGCCTGTCAGTTGGCATTTGATGAGTTGAAGGACAAGTTAACCTCAGCACCTGTGTTAGTATTGCCGAGACCGGGAGTTGAGTATCTTGTTTACACCGATGCGTCCTTACAAGGACTTGGAGTTGTAATGCAACAAGAGAGTCAGGCCATAGCTTATGCTTCCCGTAAGCTTAAGCCTCACGAGAAGAATTACCCTACCCATGACTTGGAGTTAGCGGCAGTGGTATTTGCCCTTCGTATTTGGAGACATTAACTTTTGGGGGAGAAGTTTCGATCGTTCACGGATCACAAGTCCCTACAGTACCTATTCACGCAGAAGGAGTTGAATATGCGGCAACGGAGGTGGCTTGAATTTGTGAAAGATTATCAGTTCAATATCCAGTATCACCCGGGGAAGGCTAACGTAGTAGCAGACGCGTGGAGCCGTAGACCTGTAGATGAGGTGGCGGAAGTGTGGAAGGCAAAGTGGAAGGAATTGGGACACCAGGATGCAGTGGCTCGATCATTCATGTCTGTGATGACTGTTACACCGCAGATTGTCACGAAGGTAGTGAGGGCACAGGCAAACGACTCATTCTGTCAGGAGCAGATAGTTCGATTATTGGCAGAGGGAGCCGAATCCTATACCGTTAGCTCAGACGGGGGATTACGCTGCAATGGGAGATTGGTGGTTCCGAAAGGGGAGGAATTGCGGCATGAGGTGATGGCAGAGTCGCACGGCTCACGGTTCGCGGTGCATCCCGGAGGGGACAAAATGTACCAAGACATGAGACGTCAGTATTGGTGGAGAGGTATGAAGAGAGATATTGCCGAGTTTGTTTCTAAATGCGCCACTTGTCAGCTAGTAAAAGTGGATCATCAGAGACCGGCAGGACTACTACAGCCGTTAGAGGTCCCGATGTGGATGTGGGAGAGCATATCCATGGACTTTATCATGGGGTTGCCTATGTCACAGAGAGGTCACGACTCCATTTGGGTAATAGTGGATAGGTTGACTAAAGTCGCTCATTTTCTACCCGTGAGGACAGACTACACTGCAGGACAGTATGCCCAGCTCTCTATTTTTGAGATAGTAAGACTTCACGGTGTGCCCCTAAATATCGTGTCCGACCGAGACAAGATATTTGTTTCACAGTTTTGGGAGAGTTTTCAGCAGGCCATGGGCACGGAGTTGCGATTGAGTACGGCGTACCACCCGTAGACCGATGGGAAGACCGAGCGCACAAATCAGATGTTGGAGGACATGCTACGTATGTGCACCATTGATTTTGAGGGTGGATAGGAGCAGTATCTTCCACTGGTGGAGTTTGCTTACAATAACTCCTACCAGTTCACCATTGGCATGGCTCCATTTGAGGCGTTGTACGGTAGACCGTGTCGTTCCCCAGCATGTTGGTTGGAGGTGGGGGACAACAAACTACTTGGGCCGTAAGTAATTCAGGATACTTCGACAAGGATAGAATTGATTCGGAGTCGCATTCGGGTAGCTCAGGATAGGCAGAAGAGCTATGCTGATGCGAAGAGATTCTTCAGAGAGTTCCAAGTGGGGGACCAGGTTTTGCTCAGAGTATCTCCTATGAAGGGGATTATGCGTTTCGGGAAGAAAGGGAAGTTGGCACCGAGATATGTGGGACCATTTCCTATTATTGAGCGGATTGGACCGGTTGCGTATAGGCTTGGATTACCGGAGCATTTACATCGGATTCACGATGTATTTCATATTTTATCTCTTAGGAAATACCTTAGAGATAATTTGTCTCATTCTCTCATTGCTGTGGAGGACATTGATCTCCAGCCAGATAGCTCCTACGAGGAGGGGCCGATTGCTATTCTGGACCGAAGTGAGCGGAAGCTGCGGTCAAAGATAGTTCCGTTAGTGCGTGTTCAGTGGCGACATCATAATGTCGAGGAGTCCACATGGGAGCGTGAGGATGAGATGCGCGAATGTTATCCAGAGTTATTCTTACTAGGTACTTTCTAGTTCCGAATTTCGGGACGAAATTCAGTTATTAGGGGGGAAGTATGTAATACCCCGTATTTTCTATGATATTTATTTTTGGGGATTAATTGAATTAAATGTTTATTAATTGGAAATTAATCCGGATAATAATATTAACGAGATGTGAGTTAGTATTTTATTATAATGCGTATACTTGGCATTATATGAATATTGGAAAATATTGAAATTGTCACGAGATTGAAATACGGCAAGTTGGGAAACTTTGTTGGGACGCGCGTGACAGTCGCGTCAGGAATATAATTATTTGAATTAAAAAAGTGAATTTTATTTTTATCACCCGTATGTTCATTTTGAGTGCGCCAACGCGTCCGGAAGGGTCGAGATAGTCAGAAAACGCTAGCCGGGAGTTTAGTTTGGGTCCCGGGGTATTTTTAGGCCATACCGGCATCATAAAGGGTATTTTGGTAATTTTGTATTTTTGGGAATTAAAAGTGACGAAAATTAGAATAGAAATCTGACTTCTTCTTTAACCTACTAAACTCACTAACTACACTAAGAGACTTAATGGGCTATGGGAGAAGTTGAAATATAGTCCCAACTTACCAAAAACCAAACACACCTCCATTATCATCATCCTTGGGAAGAACTTGTAGAGAGAGAGAGAGGAAAGAATTCTCCAGAAAGAGAGATAGAGGACAGATTCAACCTTCAAATTCAACATCAAATTCAGAGAAAGATTAAGGCAAGTGGTTTAAATTCATTTGATTCAAGCTATGCTTTTCCATGTTTAGGAATTTTCGAAATTGATCTTGGAAGATGATTTAGACCCATATATTGGAAGATAAAAGTTATGAATTATATTAGGGATTGCATGTAGTAATATTCTGGACGAATTATATGTTCTAAACAGAACCATTGATGATCTAAAAATGGAGTTTAGTAGTAGTTTATTGATGTTCTTGAATGGGGAAGGAATCTGGAAATTTTTGATGTAGTCTTGATCTAAACAAAGCCTTTGAATGATGAATTATGGGTTTTAGAATGTTAATACTGTTGTAGAATGATAGTATGATGATATTGTAACCTTGTCTTAGAGTTTCATGCTTGAAAATGGTGTTTTGGGACGAATTGGTAACTGCAAAACGAAGCAGTCCATAACCATACCTGGTGCGTTCGATCGATCGATGTTCTTCAGTCGATCGATCGACCACCATCGATCGATCGAAGGT
Organism: Sambucus nigra; assembly: GCA_949130495.1. NCBI lineage: Eukaryota > Viridiplantae > Streptophyta > Magnoliopsida > Dipsacales > Adoxaceae > Sambucus > Sambucus nigra. The sequence continues at coordinate 322,049,148 of OX422214.1, read as the reverse complement.
AAAGGTCGATCGATCGACCTTCCCAGAATGAGTAAAGTTTTTCCCTAATTAAATTTTAATGGTGTTAACCCTTGAATGATATTATTGGAGACCTTATGAATACCCTTAACCTTAAGGAAGACCAGTAGACATGATTATGAGATTGGACCTTAATTGGAATTCAAATTGAGGAATTATTCTAAATTAATGAAATTCGGTAAGTGAAATAATATTTGGGTTAATAGTGTAAATTCGAATAATTTGATGAAATAAGGTTTAGGGCAGAAGTAAAGACCTTAGGTGTAAAGATGTTATATGTGGGAATAATAGGAACTTAATAGTCTATTTGAGATAGGTTTTAAGTTTAAGAAGCTACGACGTGAGACTTATCGACAATTTAATTCTATATTATCGGGATACTTGAAATATATGAAGTGGGAATAATGGTATAAAGATGTAGAGTATACCTTAATTAATATTGAACTATTTAAGATGTGTGAATGCTTAGTATATGATTTTATATGTATAACATACCTACCATACTTGCTATCACGGGAGGTTACGTTCGCTTAGGGCCTTCTTATCCTTGTGTTGCCCGAATTTAGATTGGTACCTCGAGGACATAGTTCAAGAGAACGACTTATTTGTGAGTTAATAAGCCAGCTGACCATGGAGCGTAGGTATGTGCGTGACCATGGATATGTGAATTATGTTCGCCTCCAATTATGTGTGTGGTGTTTATTCCAACAATTCCTGAGAGATTCGGAATTTGTAATCCTTATGTATGTGATGTACCGGGATGGATAGCAGAGTATGTGTGCACCGCAACTTAGCCTTTGGGTGCTTGTATTGTATATTTATGATGTGAAAATAAACGGTTAAACGAGAAGGAATTTACTATGTTAAATTGTGAGTATAATTATGGTAATGTTATGTAGAAAAAGGGAACTTATATCTATAAATGGTTTTGTTAATAATTGGGAATCCGAAAATTAAAGTAGAACTCTCTATTTAATTGTTAAGGTTGGAAATTAAACGTGAACCGAGTAGTAGTGTTAGAAACTCTTCAGAATTAGATAGTTATGAGATAACACATGAATGGGTGCAGGAACGTTAGGAGTGCACAGTTAGACGAGAGATGAGTATCTCATGTGAGAGCACGACCTAACATGTATTTTGCATATACTGTTTTAAATGTTTTTAAAGCACTTGCAGGTTTTTAAAATATCTCCACATTCGGGCTCTGACCCGTTTGCTTTCAATCTATATTTTTGTAAAACCATTTTTAGGTGCCCAGCCACAAGGACACCATGCATAGGATTCTCACTCAGATGACGAGTTGTAGCTGCTTGTGGAAGCTACAGGGATTTGCTTTTAGACGCTTATATCATTTGGATTCCATACTCAGTATTCCTCAGTCGTAGGGCAAGTTGCCCAATTTCTATTAGAGACATTTCCATTTCAGTTTTTCAGACTTTGGCATGTATTGATTTAGTATTCAGTATTTCGTTACTTACTTCAGTTGCGGGATTTTGTTGTGAGGAGTTTCTCCTCCAGATTTATTTATATCATGTGTTGGTTATTCTATTATTTCGTTATGGTGAATGGTGATATTATTCTTGCTTTAAATCTTTTACTGCATATTAATCAGGCTTTAATTAAAATTTGGCAACTTACTTTTTAAATACTAGGTGGTTAGTAATAATAAAAATGTTTTCGACAGTGATGCTATTAACTGAGCTAACTTGACATTTTGATTTAATTTAATAAAGGAGTAGCTACCCGGTATTTAATTAGTCGGGGTGTCACCACTGGTGCCAAAGCCATCTTGACGAGCTGATCCTCCTAGATGAATTGAGATTAAAAATGCTATACCACATACATGGGTACCATCACCGAATAGCACAATCATTCAACAAGAGAGTCAAGGACCGCGGTGTCCGAGAAGGGGATCTAGTCCTCAAAGAGATCATAGAACCCATTTGGGACCCCAGAGGGAAATTCAAGCCCAATTGGAGAGGCCCCTACATTATTGAGAAGATATTGTTTGGCAGTGCTGCCAAGATCACTCATTTAGATGGGGAAGAGATGACTCGTCCTGTAATGACCCCGTTTTCTTATGCCAATATACAATTGTCTTCTTTCAATTTCGTCATACTTACTATCTAATAATGATATATTATTACATATACGATATTCCGAGTTCTTAATATGACTGATCCCGTTTTTAAATTTGAAGAATCAATGGTAAAATGGGTCAGATTGAGATTTTATGGCACATCCTAAGCTAAGTGATAAGTTTTGGGATTGAAAATGTAATTTTATGAAACTTTAGGGACTTGGTTTTAATAAAGAAAGTTTCATGGACCAAAATGAAAAATAAAAAGCGACCTTTTCGTAAATAAAATATTTTCAGCGATCTATAAGAAATATTGAAAATATATGGTGTGAAATTACCAAAATGCCCTTCAGGTCCGAAATGACCCTTATACCCTTAATACCTATCCACCTCGTGCTCGACACCTCGTGCTCGGTTTTGACACCTCCACTGTACATGTGTCGTCGTTAGAGGAGAAGCTAAAACACGTGTCGTTGTTAGAGGAGAAGCTAAAATACGTGTCGCAGTCCGGTGAAATAAGACTGCAAGACGCCTCCGTTACGCGACACGTCAACACTGACTCCCATTGTAAAAGCTTGGTCAGCATGGACATGTGTCAACCCCGGGATATCTTTGAAAAACTATAAATAGGTCCTTTGTGGGATCATTTGAAACTCACATCAATTCCTTGAGAATTATAGAAAGAAATAGTGAGAGAAAGTGTGAGAAAGTTTAAGAAGAAGTTCTTAGGGATATTCATCTTAAGGCAATCTTAATGTTATTTTGAGTGAGTACTCTGACATTCCTTGTGTATTTTGATTACATGATATTATGCAAACAATATATATTTTGTGAACTGCTTTTATTCTCAAAACTCATGTGATACCGATGATTGATTCATTTGTGATATGTTTATATTTGTCCATATAAACATACCGATTAAAATGATTATTGAAAAGGATATTGAATATTGAAAATCTGATTCGGCCTAAGGGACCTCTTTACTTACTGAACTTCCCAGCTGGGTTATCGCTGGTGTGCCCTAAATAAGGCATTGTGACGAACATGTTCGATTGACCCTCAACTACCGGGTATAATACGGTAGAAGAATACGGTATTAGAGTGTACTTGGCCATTAAAATGATATGATTGAAAGAAAAAGATATCACATTTGATTTTTTGCATTCTTCTTATTCTGAGCTATCCAATTGTGATATATATACTATCATTTCAAAATATATATCTATTTACTGCAAGTTCCTCTCCATATAGGTATATGCCTTCTCTTTTGACTTGAATAGGTATCTATTTTTTGAAAACCCTGGAATGTCTGGAGATTGAACCTCATTCGGCTTTTAGCTGATGTTGCATAAATAACCATTTTTCAGGAAACGTTTAGGCTCACAAACGGAACGAAAATGGACTATATTGAAGATTTAGCTTTTAGAGCTCTTTTTGTAAAATGTTTATTTAGAGCATGTCTGGCTCTCTTGTAATAAGGTTTATATTTTCTCTTAAGTTGTAACTCTTTGTTACTTTTAATATATATGAAGTTTCCTTTAGAAAGCTCTGATGACGTAATTCCTTTACTTTCAGTATTTTACGATTCATAACCATGTGATAATACATCCGTTGCATTTATTTAAGGAAATAATTAAATCGAAATATTTGTTGCCTTGGTGGCATGTCAAGACACTCGTTCCCTAATACTATTTTGGGTTGGGGTCGTGACACGTCCAGTCAAACTGTACCATGTCAAGAAGTTCAACCCCTAGTCCGAAATCTCGACGCGCTACGACTCTTCTCATCTCCCTTCTATTCTAATAAAAAAAATTCTTTTCATTTTCGTCTACCCAGAACTACATGGGCCTGATCCTATGTAAAAAACCATTTTCAAACAAACTAAAACTTTTTAAAAACCCCAGAGGTACGTAGGCATCTCATACACCTTACATGAGCACGACCCTTTCTTTTTCACAAAATACTATTCTTTTCTTATCTCCGAGAATGACAGTTCATTCTAACATACACTTGAACAAAATACTATTCTATGCCTTAGCGATCGGTATAGATAATTAAAAAATACAAATCTCATCAAAAGGCACAGCTGGATGATCAAAAACTTGTTTATTTCATTAAGAGGAAATTGCAATGCAATTAGATAAAGGAACGGATTACTCCCTTCACCCATAACTTCCTAAAAAAGACAAAATAAAATCCCCACATTTATTCCCCATTATATAATAAAAGATCCAAGAGTCCTAGCCGCAGCTACCATAGGAGCCCGCTCCGTCATCATCATCTTCATATTGGGGTCCCCAAGCTTCCCCCGCCTGAACAGAGTGTCGCAAATGCTCCATAGACCGATAAGCTCGAACCAACTTCGAAAAAACTACCACACCTCCGTCTATGGTATTAAACAAAACAAACCACCTTTGTCCAGTCTCCACTGCCAACATCTTGCTGACTACTCTCCTCCACAACCACTTCATATAATCCCCAGGGATATGCCAAACTCTCCCAATAGACTGAGAAGGACGGGTCAACGGATGCCGATTCTCTCACATTGAGCCAAGATGCATGCACAAACGCTCAGTCAAATCTTCTACTGGAAAGAAGTTTAGTGTCTGAGGTGGCACGAATTCCTCCCAACCAAATTGACGCAGAAGTCGCCAAGGGAAATAGAAAAAGGTATGCCTAAGACCAACCAGCCTGACATATGGGTATTCTCCCAGCTCCAGAATAGGAAGCAAATGTTCCCACCAGGGCACTGACCAACACAAATTTAGAGGCCCGTGCTCCGTAAGACAATTCTCCTAGATCTCAATATCCAAGACAACGCTGATGAAGCAACGCAAAAAGAAGTTGGGTACATCCAACAAAGGATATTCTGGAGGAGTCACCAGGCATATTCTTTCAGATAACCACATGAACAGCATCACGAGGCTATCCTTCTGGAAGGCAGAACGACCTTCTCGCCAAGCATCCAGGCCATTCAAAGTCTCCGATAGTATCATCGCCGCAGGATTGTGACGGTATGACATCCAGGAGGTAATGGATGCAAGTTATGGGTCCACCAGCAGTTCCTTAGTCACTAACAGACATTTTGATACTAAGCTCAGAACAACGGCTCCGATGTATCCAACATCGTCAGTCTCCTGCATATGCACGGACTGTAACACCACAAAAGGGAGATCATTCCTCCAATAACCAATGGTCTAGCTGCCGAAGGAGAAATGCAAAGAAGCCCAGTTAGAAAATCCCTGGAAGAACAGGAAAATTCGGGTAAAGTTGCGGCAACACTGTGATTTGTCCCCAACTTGGCAGAAAATTCCTCGTAGGTAGGATAAACTTCATCAAACCCAAAGAGGAATACATGGTCTTCGGGGTACCAAAATTGTACCGCTGCCATCAGCAGGTTCCACTCGATGGGCCGATTGCGCCACAAAGAGACTCGACGCATGTTGAAAGCATTGTAGTCGACATCGCTCCCAAGGCTTTGAGGTAGTGAGAAAATTCAATGCTACTAGGGAGAGCCATCTTGCAAAACTAAGAAACATTAGACAAATGTAGGTGTGATGAAAACACTCCACCCTTGTCCATCTTTATACTTGAAAACCCTCGCAAAAGACATAACCCCTGCAGAAATCAGACGGAATCCTACCCCTTAAAGTACAAGAGGCTGAAGAGGGCACTGATCAAATCTTAGAATTTATGGGACTGGACTTGACTGTCGATAGGCACGATAAGGGTATTGCCAATCGGCAACCTCCTATTTTTGGAAATTTTCCTTTTTCCTCTTGTGTCAAAATCAGAAGCTCAATAGAAATAAATTGATATTCTCAAACATAATTTCAAAAGAACCTCTTCCACCCCTATATAATTTCTCATTTCTAAAACTTTCTTCAAAATCCCAAAAATATCTCTTTTTACGGTCTCAGCAACAAAGTAAAAGCGCATGTGCATGCATTCACCATTAACAAAAGATAATAAAAAAACCATTGCATTGAATATATATATTCTTCTGTGTTACATTAAATTTTACTGGAAATAGAAAAAAGCAAAAAAATAACGGGACTCAGCCCAAACTCACATTCTCTCTCTCTCCTACCCTTTACCCCACTCTCTAACAGCTTCCACCCCTGTGACCCACTCTCTTTCCCCTATGGCGAGATGACGCACCACCACTACCCAAGCCAGAGTCCTGGACAAAGCAGACGGCACCAAGCAAGAAGGAACCGGGACCGCATCCCGAATATAGGCAGTTTCCAAAGATATACAGTCTCTAATATCCTTCAGCCAAGTAGTCGACACCCGGACTTGCTGCAAGTAAAAGGTAAAATCAGTATCAAAGCGGAAAGGATCAAAATAGAAAAGAAAGAAAGAAAAGACTAGAAAGGTATACCACAGGACGAAGAACCTGCTCTGTCAAACCCAACTCCTTCGGATCCATCCCGTGAGGATGGTGTAACGTAGGCACCATCCCTCCATCAGCCCGCCGAATGTTGTATGAAGGGGTATGCAATCGCATAAAGGGGAACTCTGAAGTCACTGTCGCCGCAGAAGCCAACGGACCACCGCCGCTGTGGGAAGACCCCATCGCCCGACTCGAACCCGCAGGAGGGAAAGGCAAGGCATCATAAATGCTGGGCGCCATCAACCTGCTCGTCACAAAATCTATATAGTAATATGACGCAACCGTATTAGTGTACAACAGGTAGGACTCCTCGATCATCGCCGCGATCCTCGCATCCTCTGGCAATAGATGCTCCCACCTCATAGACATAGAAGGTTGCGTAGGTGGCACCACCACCTCCTCCTCCGCAATTTGTCAAACCACCCGCTTCCCGAGATACCAAGAATGGCTGAACTCATGTGCCAGCAAATGCGTCATCTGCGCATTCACCCCGATCGCCCCCATATCCTGAATGGTTGTCCCCCAAGGGTAAAAAGTTACCTACAAATCCCCAGCAGGCATAAGTCAATACAGAATCAGAACGTGGAAAAATCAAGACTGAAAAGAAAGAGTCTTACCCTAACACTAGTCAGGCCATTCAAGACCAGAGGCACCCCCTCTAGAGAGGGAGATCCCTCCGACTACCGATTGGCCTTCCTTCATAGATACAATCGACAAAAGTCCCCAATGGACTCGTCCTTCAAGCCAATAAGTGGGGTATTGCACCCAATCACCTCATAGAACCACGTCTACCAAAGACAAGAATTCATAATAAAAAAGAAACGCATAAGGAAAATGCGAATGCATGAAAGTAAAATCCCCAAATTAAAGAATACCTGAAGGAGAAACGTGGCTCCAGTAAAAGTTTACCGGCAGCACTGGCTGAATGCGTCCAAAGAAAAATAAAGGGTCGCCAAAGTTAGGCTCCCCTAATCATATAGAGGGATGTTCGAAAACATCCTCAAATATGGCAAGAACCACAAGTGGACGATGTCGTCACTCGACACCACCACGAAACCTCCCAGCACCAACAATATGGACAACCAGGCCATCTGGCTCACCTACAACTCGTCCTCCACATCAACCACCCTACTCAGCAAAACATCCTTCAGTAAGGACAGCCTAATAGAATCCCCAGAAACTATCCTCCCTACATCACCGAGTGCCGCCCTCACCTCCTCTAGCCTCACTCGTAGAGAACGATCCACCTCTATCTGCTCCCCATCGCAATCCAGCCCCAGCAGCTACTGCACATCTATGGGAGTCAGGATCATCTCCCCATAGCCAAAATGGAAGGTATGGGTAGTATTCCACCACCTCTCCCCCAAAGCGCACATGACCGTTTTCGAACGAGGCATCTTATCCAGCGCAGATGCCAACCTACCAAATCCCATTGAAGATACCATCCAATGCACAATAGATAGAAGATGCTCCCAGACATCCTTACGCTCCGTCATCCCACGGCCACGCATGTTCTTCAAAGAGATATCGGACTGTCAAAAGAAAAAACCTTGTCAAAAATTTAAGAAGGAAGGAAAAATCATCAAAAATAAAAGAATGCCAAAAGTCTTTACTTACATAACCACCAGGGTTCACCACCCTCGAGGAGCAATGAAGTGATGTCTCTCGTAGAAAGGTTCACTCATCCGCAATAGGCTCAAATGCGTCAAAGGAGTTCTCACTCCCCAAAGCAAGAGGCGCCCTGGCCCTCGACTCCACGTTCACCCAATCATCAACAGTCAACCATTCCCTATGTGTTGCAGTGCTCACAAAGGCGGCCATTTCTTAGAGATAAGAATGCTAGAACGATTTATAGAGGAAAATCGCAGAAAGAAAGAAAGAAAGAAGCTCTGAAAAATAAAGGGAGTTCGCCCCTTTAAATAGGATGCCAAGGGTCTTGCCGATCATCACTGACCCCCCAACCACCGATCGGTACTGACCCCTTACCTTCCCGAGGTAGTCCAAAAGTCTATGCCACTACAAAATGGCACCCTCTGTATCATGCCGACCGGCGCCCCCCTTAAAATTTTGTACCAAAATTCCCAGAAAATACCAGACAACCCTGAAAAATTCTCAGAAAATTCCTAAAAATCACAGGAAGGATTTAGAACATTTTCACCGAGAAAATTTCACACTCCCTCAAGAGGAACCATTATTTCCCCAATGGAACTCCCAAAAACCAAGAAAAACTCCTCCCGGACCTGTCCCCGAAGGATCTCTAAAGATCGCCCCTATACCCCAAAGGTCTCAATTTTCCCCAAGCAATACATCCAAACCCTGGGCCACCTAATCACCTCCCAGTGAATTTTTTTAAACGATTTCCCCAGAAATCGGCTCCCCAGCCCAAAAAAAAACCACAAGATAAATCTCCCTGGTAGAGTTCCCCAAGAATGTCTTTACTTAAGCCCGCAGAATTGGCTTCGACCCGTAGAATTGGTCATCTCTACTTAAGCCCGCAGAATTGTCCTCGACCCGCAAAATTGGTCATCTCTACTTAAGCCGATAGAATTGGCTTCAAACCGCATAATTGGTCATCTCATCTTAAGCGCACAGGATTGGCCATCTCTACTTAATCCCGCATAATTGGCTTCGACCCGTAGAATTGGTCATCCCTAATGAAGCCTGTAGAATTAGCTTCGACTCGCAGAATTTATCATCTCTACTTCAGCCCGTAGAATTGGCTTCGACCCGTAGAATTGTTCATCTCTACTTAAGCCCACAGAATTGGCTTCGACCCGTAGAATTGGTCATCTCACCTTAAGCCCGCAGAATTGCCTTCGACCTGCAGAATTGGTCACCCTCATCTTCAATCCCTCATAATTGGCTTCGACCCACAGAATCGGTCACCCTCATCTTCAAGCCCTCAGAATTGGCTTCGACCCGCATAATCAGTCATCCCCAGCACCTCCTCAGGAATTGGCCTAAACCTTTCCTCCAAACCATCCCTTAGGTCCTCAGAATCGACCTCGACCCCCTGAATTGGTCATCCTCGTTTCCTTAGGTCCTCAGAATCAAACTCGACCCCCTGAATTGGTCATCCTCGCTCCCTCAGGTCCTCAGAATTGTCCTCGACCCTCTGAATTGGTCATCCTCCCTCAAAAGATTCATACAGTGTCTATTGGATGGTTATCGTTTGTTCCAAACTCACCCGTCGAGGGGCTCTATAGACACCCCATTCTTTTACCCCTTAAACTCCCCTTAGGTCCTTAGCACCTCCCTTCATCACTACAAACCCAGGTCATAAACCGAGTACTGACCTAGAAGCTGTCGGGAACTCCCAGGCTCCATTTGATCGAAATTTATATCTTCAGATCGACTAAGACTAGATGAATCGTCGAAGGGACCTAAAACCCCTTTCCAACTGTCTATCCCTTCCACGATTCCAACTTACCATGTGGAAGAACAACCCGTTTTCCCTCGAAACTCAAGCAGGAGGCCATCGGGTGCTCTCGGGATTCGTTTAACCTAAGTCAACTCTTCAACTTGATGGATACTGAATAAATCTTCAAAGGGCACTGAAACCCCTTTCCAAAAGTCCGTCCTGTGTGCGATTCTGACTTACGGTATGGACGGACAATCTATTTTACTTCGAAAGATCACTTAATGCTTCCAGGGTCAGGTTAACTAAATTCAACTCCCCGAACCAGATCAGACTCTTTGGAATGTTGAAGTACATCCCCTAACCTTTCCAATGGTCTACCCCGTACACAATTCAGACTTACCATACGGATGAACGATCCATTTGCGTCCAACGATTCCCCATTTAATGGACCGATGAATGCTTTCGAGCCACATTTGACCTAAAGTCAGCTCCCGAACCCGGGAGCGGTCCAAAGTACTTTAGAAGGTCTACGAATTACCTTTACAATGGTCCTCCCCATGTATGATTCAAATCAAAGGTTTGTTCTCTGCGACCAATTTTCCAAAAAGGCCCGAAAGACACTGCCAAATGGCAGGTCCCAGACTTTGCTTGTTGGTAGTGTTCCTAAATGCACCTGTTGATTTCCAGGACCAGGGCTATGTCGATAGGCAATGCCCTGGGCCTATAAAAAGGAGGCCTTGACCTCATTACAAAAGGATCCCAGATCAGAAGCATATCACTCTCAGCAAATCCAGAAAACCTCTCTCGAAGTCAGCGCGATTTCCACGTCAAAATCCCTTTCCAACCTTCACTTTTCATCATCCTTTTCATCAAACTTGGTGAATTAACCACTCTCCATCATCATCCAAGTGCAAGGGCTGCTCTCCAACGTTCAAGATCAAGCTCAGGATCTTCAAGAAGGTCCAATTTTCTCAATTCTCTCCTTAAATTCTCATAAATTCGCATTAACTTGCTTATTACTTAGCATTTTTATTCACTCATCTCACATATCCTAATATACATTTTATTTAGTATTATTGCACATCTCTTATTTTGGTACAAATAAAAAACCAAAAAATAAGGAAAAGAGGGTTTGCACGTAAATTCCAAATGCTAATTCTCACACTTTTCTTACACTTTTCTCACAACTAAAACACTTTTTCTACACACACACACACTCACACAAATAAGAGAAGTCCCTGGTTAGATTTATGGGATAAACCCCATCCCTCGTTTTGCATGCGAACTACGTGGACTTTGATGCCTCTATAGGCTACGTAGGCGTCTCGGGGTAAAATCCTACATTCGAGTCCTATTTTTACTTTTTCTCTCATCTCCTATTCTCTCTAAATTCAATTCTCCTAGATTACATATATATACATATATTTGTTCTTAGTGGCTTATTATTTCACATGCGTTATCGTTCCATTGTAACGATCAACGTAAGGATAATCGTATAAATCCTATTTTCTAATATTTTTATACCTTCCTACGGATGACTCGCTTTACCTCTTCCATGGTACAAGTCGATAATTCCTATCTCCACTATATATACACATGCACATATATCAAGGGGAAAATAAAGGAAAATAGCCAAAACCCATGAGATACCGTAAGGGCGGAATGGGTGCCTAACACCTTCCCATTTCGTAACATAGCCTCCGGACCTTTTTTAAATCATTTTGGTTTCGTATGCATCAGTATATCTTTGGATGTTGTCCTTCGCGATGTCTCCCTTTCTTTTATCTATTTTGAGTAAAATAGACTGGCGACTCTATCTATCTACATTTTTCACCTCACCCAAATGACGCTGCCGAAGCGCTCAAGAGAAGCACGTGCGGGACCTAAGATCCTCCCTCACTCCGCCCGCCCGCCGCGAGGATCGGGGATGGCCACAAGAGGATCAATTCATGTACATTCGGCTATAATATAATTATCATCACACACGTACACCCAAGGTATATCTTTAGGGGTGATAACTAAAAAAGGCATCCTTTATCATTACAGAAAGGCTTACATAACCTAATAAAGTCGAATTACATGACATGCCTACATAAATAAGCTAGGATATTCGATAAATGGTGACTTCTCCAAAAGTGTTTTGACTCCATGATTCAAAAATCCACATACTTTTCATAAATCCGAATTACGGGATGTGAACTAAGTGAGGAGTATCATAACAAATGTATCATCACCCGGGGTTGTCGAAAATTAGAAAAACAACATCCTTTTTCAAACTCTTTCTTGTTCCTCTAAGGATAACACTCAGACAAAAATTTTAATTCCACGATTTCATGAAACTTTTCAATCACCATCTTGGATAAGATACGAAAGCTACATCTATTAAACTCTCACGTTTTATAGTCTCGACAACAAGAAAAATTAATAAGGAGTGTCATTAGATGAATATCTGGCTAGCTTAATACCACTTGGGATGATTTTTCAACTATGGGTCATTAAAATGTCTTTTTCTAAAATCGAATGGAGAATAGGATCAAACGGCTATTATGAAGCAAAATGCGATTCAGCGTGATTGAGACAAATTGAAGATGTAGTATTTTCCTCATTTTGAAGCCACAATCGATGTGGGAGACCAACTGGAGGACGATCTCTTGAACTGACAAACTAAAATGGGACTAACAATAGATGGAATGTATCTTAGTACACATAAATAAAAATTAAAGCATAGTTTTTGAAAATGCTATTAAAGCACCAACACCCACACCTACCTATGATGAGATATCCCACTAGACATTCTATCCCCTATACATTCCCATAGGTAATTTTTATCAAGCCCTTAAAAAGAAGGGTCTTATTAAGCCTCGAGATACCATATCATTACTTGAAACATTTCCATAAGGCTTCATAAATGGCCTTTACTGTGAGTATTATGAGATAATGGAACAAATTTGAAAGATGTCAAGCACTAATATTTGTCATTTAAGAGTTGATGGACCAAGGTAAGATGATAAAAACTATTAAATTTAAGCCTAGTGTTAATAATATTCCTTTACCCAATAATGGATCGGGAGTGAACTCCCTTACTATTGAAGATGAATTCGCAGATCAATCCCTCTTGATCAATCCTATCAACTCAACCGAGGAAATAACATAGTTTAACCTCTGAAGTGTTATCGACACACATCTAGATCTTGCGCTGTCAACACAAACCCATATAGATATAATGGTTTAAACACTTAGAGCTTTGAAAGATACTAGGCATGATCCTCTATGGATAATATTTTTACGAATAATATACATTGTGCTTTAGGAGAATTTGGATCTTATACTTACTGTGCACAAATGTGAAATCCCTATGAGCATTGGAAGGGTATATACGATGAGCCACATCAAGTAGCAGGGTACATAAGATGATCGTAATGTTGAGAAATTATCCCTATTGGTATTGGCCCACTAGACAGCCTCACTAAGTTTCAAGTAATTGATATACATTCTTCTTTTAATATCATTATGGGAAGGCCATGGATTCATGATATCATGGCTGTTAGTTTGTCACTACATACAAAATTAAAATTATTTTTACGTAGAAAATCTTATCACTATATCAGGAGATAGTAACTTACTCAAGGGGGACATAGCACCCCAATTATGTAAATCCTACATGAAAGTGTGCGTGTCTCTCTCTCTATATATACACACTCACCTTAAGGTCATCTCATCTGACACAAAGGAACAAATCCAATCTCATATTACAAATATAGTTTCCATAACATTACCCACATGATGAAGAAATTGAGATTCTTCCTAGGGATAGAACTTTGGAAAAATCAACAAGGGTTGAGTGAACCCATCAAGATAACTTATTAGTCTGGCACCAATGGACGTGGATACAAGATAAAGGAAGATGACCTCACCTCAAAAGCCTTGAGTATTAAGGAGCCAAAGTTCAAGAGATCCGGGGTTACCAATAAAATAGGTCACTATAGCCTCAATGAATCCTCTCTGAAGGAGTGATAAGAATTTCCTTGTTGTGGGTTCCCAAAACCATGGGTAGAAGTCAACTCAGAAATACAAATCTCACGATGGGAGATTTTCTTCGAAGACAACCCCATGTGGAAAGACGAAGAAGTACACGACATCAAAAACTTGATTGGGATGTTGTATAAACACTTTGCTAGTTAAGAGATATAATGATGGAGAATCATAAGAAATAGATATTCTTCAACCTACCGATGAGTGAGAATGCATTTAAGGACAAAATTGCATACCTGTTTCAGGAGGAACCTCCATCCTTTACATGTAACCTCTCTTTCGAGGAAAATGCCATTGCGAAAAACTACTTCGATGTACTCAACCACATAAACGCTTTTATTGATAAAATAATGTGAACCTTCATCAAGCATTATTAAGCCTGTTAAACCGTCTATATCATCCATGTTTAACATCCCAAGAAAGAAAATAATAAAATTCATATCTAGGAAGCCCTTTCAGAAGGTCAAGTTAACAAGTATATCAATATATTTTCTTGTAAGGAAGTCTTTTTTTCTATGTCATTATCACACCAATAGGCGTAACATCAAATTATTTTTCTCTTATCAAAAATTTAGTTGAAAGTTTAGCAAATGTTTGGGAATCCTTGCGAGTGTAGGAACCTAAGAAACCTCCTCTTACATATCCAGTTATTGAAACTATCAATATACATATCAAGGTTTCACCTTGACTTCGACCTAATTCGTGGAGTTGAATTAACTACCATAAATATTTATTTTCCTGAATCCACTCCCATCTCCAAGAAAAGCGCTGCTGGAAATTCAACTTTTGTCACAGAGGATCCCAACAAAGAAAATAACCATATTAAGTGTACCTCCAAGTCACGCATAATTTCTAATTCTCCCGAGGCTGCTCTAGACTCAAGTGTTTCACCTTTGAGGGGAACTCCATCATCACTTATGTTTATCCCACCATTTGTGAATCTTCATGGGATGATGTCTCCTAGGGAAGTCAATTCTTTCCTAGAAGAACTCCATCAAATGATATCTCAAGATCCATTTGAATACCATATTTCACTTATTCAGGTCTGGAATAAAAGATACATTATCCTCTCCACGAGCAACAAACTCCTTCTTATTAAAAATTATTTCCCTTTCAAGTTTTCATCCTATTCAAAGCCTTTCTAGGGTACCATTTAATGATCTTACAAGAGATCACCACTAGTGTCTCGTCTCTCCCAATCTTTCAAAAAAATTCTCCAAGTGTATTCAGAGGAAGGTTTTTTTTATGTACAAACGAAGACCAATATTAAACCTCAACTAAGAAAATTTTATAAAAGGTAAGAACAAACATCTCACACAAATATAATCGCTTAGATAGCTATGAACCTCTAAACTCTCTCGAATAGGAAAACTTTTATGTAAGTTCGTCGTTTCTTGAAAGCTCCTCTAATAAAAACCTTTCATACCTCCAAAAATATAACAACACTAGAGTGTAGAAGTAAGTAAGGGAATACATCCAAATCTAAGGATGAAACAAACAAGAGAGGCATGCAACTCATTTGTTTATTGTTCACTTTTTCTATTTTTTTAGCTTTTCACAATATTAAAACAATTTTGAGATTAAGGTGAAATAAGACTACAAAATCAAAGATGTAAATAAAAATAAGTGCAGATACTAAGTAAATCTAACTAAATTAAAATCTAAAATATTAGATGGGTGAGGAAATAAAAGTGAGGACTAACAAGGGATAGGATGACACCATATATTCTAGTTAATTAATTCATTGAAATTAATTATACCACATTAGTATAAACACAAATCAACTCTCGTTGAAATTGTAATTTTGACAATATCATTTTAGAAAATTAAATTTAACACCCCTACAACTCTTGAAATGTAGATCCAAGCATCATCTACCAAATCACCCTCTATGATCGATCGATTAAACTAGTTTAAATAATAAAAGTAACCCTAGAGTTGAAATTAAAGGAATAATACCACACATGAGAAACCTATATCTCTAGTTCGAATCTAAAATGGGTATTATAACTAGAATTTTGATTTTCTCTCAAAAATCATTTACCCTCTCTCGAGGAGTAAATTAAAATGTAGGAGTGCAAAATTAATCATCAAAGTGACATTTAATTTAAATTAATTAATTAAATTGGGATTAACATCAAATAATGGGCCACCCCACCTCTTAAAAGGGGTTTTAGCCAAACATGATAAACAAACATTCAATAGGCATTCAATATAAAAGCATAGAGAGAAGAAAAATCAAACCAATCTCTTGAATTCAATTTACTTCAATCCTTGAATTAGAAGCCTACAACCCTCCAAGTGAGGGATCAATAAAAGTATAAATGAAATAGTCACTCAACTTGAATCTCACAAATTTATTTTTTTAGTAATCTCTGAAAAAAATAAAATAAAATAAATTTTTACTTAAAAAAACACTAAAATGGTGTTTCTCTCTCTAAAATTTTCTCTCTAAACCCCTATATTATTTGATTGGTCTTCAAATGGCTTTGGGTCTTGTTATATAGCGAGGCACATGGAGATAATGGTAAATTGGGTATGAATTAAAAGTGTGCATGGGGTGTGGGGTGAGAGGGGGTGTGAGGTGTGTGAGGTTATTTTAGGACGAAAAGTGGGAATTAAGTTAGTTGGGGGTATTTTTGGAATAACTGGATTAAGTTGGTTTATAACATGTGGGTTTTTATTAAAATATTTATTTGTCTTGGGTTACGTTTTTGTTTCGAAAAATGGGTTGATGAGAATAAGGGTGACCAGGTTTGTGGGTTTATGGGTGGTCGTGGGGAGAGCATGCGGGGTAGTTGGCCACGACTTGGGTTTGAGGACGGGTTGGAAGGCAGATGGGTTGCGAGTTTGGGATTGATACCAATGGGTTTGCCGGAGGGGTTGCTGCTGGGTCGCCGATTTCGAGGGGTGCCGACGGTTGTGGGATCTGGATTTGGAATGGTTGGTTTCTCCGACGGGTTAGTGTAGTTTCGGGTTGAAGGTTCGAAGTGGGGGCTATGTAGTAGGGTCGTCGACGAATTTTCGGGGTTGAGAGTTGATGGGTTTGTTAATGGTGGAAGTTTGTGTTTGGGTATTTTAAAGGAAGTATATAGAGAGTGGAGAGATGGTTGAAGATGAAGTGGGTGGTATGTGGTGTCGTAAGGTGTAGGGGAGTCTGTGAGGGTGAGTGAGGAGTTTGTGTGTATGTTAGGTGTGTGGTAATTGGGTGTGAGCGAGTGTGTGTTAGTTTTCTGTGCATGAGTTTAATATGTACCCTTAATAAAATAAAAATAAACATAATAAAATAAAAACAAGTAAAATAAAATTAAAAACTAAACTAAACTAAAAATAAAAATCAACTAAAAATAAAACTATCTACAAAAACTAAAAAAAATAAAAATAACACGACACACAATACAAACTCTAAAAATTAAACACGACTCAAATAAAAGCTAATAAATAAAGTGAAACAAAACAATAATAATAATAATAATAATAATAATAATAATAATAATAATAATAATAATAATAATAATAATAAACTAAATAAAAACTAAAAACAAAAATAAAGGAAAACAAATACTCGACGTACTAAAAAAGAATCCTCTAAAAATAAATAAAATCTATTAAAAATAAAACTCAAATAATAAAAATAAAAATTACAAAAGAAGTCACAATAAAACCTAAAGTCCGAAAAATATAAAATCTAGAAAAACCAAAAATAAAGACTAAAATTAAAAACTAATAAAAATCACAATAAAAAGAAATAGAAAATAAATTCTAAAAATTTATAAATAAATCTAAAATAAAACTAAAATAAAACGACACAAAATAAAAATCTATAAAAAGTAAAAGTACAAACACAACACACACATGGGGTTCGGGGTATGTTTTAGCTCTATTTAGACTCGGGTAAGGTACGTGACTGGGGAATTAGCTTCATAAATCGCACATTTGCCTTGAAATAAGCATCGAACTTCCGCAAAGGATGAGCAAGCTTGCACATTAAACATTTACGCACATAAGACACAATTTATCGAGAATTAGCAACTAAAATATGTTTATTTGGGGTATAAAATATGCACTTTTGGCCGTTTGTTACACCACCCCCATACAAAACAAATCTAATCCTCGAGCAAAAAGATAGAGAGAAAGAGAAAGATAAGAAACCAAAAGTGTACCACTTTCGCAGACACTTACGATTGCACTTAGCCCGTGCAACAAGCCTTTAAACATATAGGTTGCCCTACGAGAGGAGTTGTGTCTCGTGAGGGTTTGCAGGGAATATACCCACAAAATTCTTTATTTGCAACGACATTCAATCCCTTATTAGATGTAGAATAATCGGATAATCCATCACAAGATAAATATTTTGAAGAATATAAGAAAGAATTGCAAAAATCATAGCTAAGTAAATACTCAAGGCACATCCTTCCTAGAACTCACCGTGTGTGTGTGAATCAATCAAAATAGGTCAAGTATCATAAGAGTAATTCTTAGATCGCATTTTCGGAATCAATGCTTCAACTTTAAAATCTCACTAGATGTATCTCTCTCAAACGAGGGTAAGTGTATCGCTCTTGTGTGTGAATGTAAGAAAGTTCAAACGCCTCATATGTTTAGAAAGGTATTCCACTTGGGTGAAAAATGGGAGATAAGAATGGAGTTCAAATAGTATTTTTAAATAAATTGGGTCGATCAATCTCACAGTCAAATCTAGACGTTCGCACAACGGTTTCCAATTGACACCGCAAGCCACAGTCGCGCACATGGACACAAATTATAGCCGTTCGCATGCCTCCGATTCATGCGAAAAAATATTAATCATGCAGATGGTTAAGGATGAAAAGCAGATTAAACATTTAAAACTGGTTAAAACCTAAAACACCTTCAAAAATATTTTCCTCAACATTTTTAAAAACATTTTAAGAAATACATAAACCTCAAAATAAAAGTTGTCATGCATTTTTAGAAAAATTGAATTTAGTTCACATGTTTGTATCCAATAATCATTCACATATAACCTACAAAAGGATACATCTTCAACTTTAATATCGATGAGAACTTGTTTGAAAGCAAGACTTCCATAAGTGGCTTAAAAGAGCTCCAATATCTTAAACGGTTCAATATAAGCTCAAGAACCTAACCTTACTCATATGGAAAAAGTCTATATGACTTGATACACACAAATGTTTTCACATTGGAGGTATCCAATATAAACCGACACAAATGTTCTACAGTTTGAATGCCCCCTTTTGGCTATTCTATTAAAAACCCCAAAACCCCAAACAATCTTATAACCCCTACAAGACTTACCCTCCACTATACATATAGTGATATCACTAGGAAAGTAATGCAAAAATATCCATGAAACACAAATAGAAAGAAACCATCGGCTCTGAACTTACGCTTTAGAAATCGAGTCACCAAATTCATGTGTGAAACACATGACACAACAAATAACATCACGCATGCAAGAATGAAAAAATATAAACTCCCCCTGCTTGGTAATTCTCTAATAAAACATTAATGGTTTAGATGAGATATAAATATATAAATCATGAAATAAGGCAACATCAAATACAATGATATATGAAACAATATCCTGAAAGCGTCATTTATATATCATCATGTAATGAATCAAACAAACAAATCATAAATCATCTCCCCTTCAAATTTAAAAATCCCATTTTTCACAATATATCAACAAGAATGCAATATGATTACTCCCCCTTTTTGCGATGGAATAACAAAGAGACGAAAATAGCATGAAAAAACATGAGGAACATGAAATATAAGGATAAAACTAGTAACACGAGGATAATAGAGGCAGGGAAGATAACATATTCAGAGCATTAAATAGAAGCATTGAAGAACAACCGGTCAAAAAATAGGGTCCGTACACGTTTAATATGGGAGGTCATATGAATGGAAGAGCATACACACAATGATATATGTTGTGAACCCAAAAGTGCATAATGTTACCCAAAATTTCAACAAAATAAAATTTGTGCAAATGGGTACCATTTTGATCTGCTCACACGGGGAACTCAACAATTCTCTAGAAATTGAAACAACTTGATTGCAACATGGTAGCACTTGAAAAAAAGTCAAAAATCATCCTTTATCAGTCTTTCGAAATGAGTTACCGTTAAATATATAAAACTAGTCAAGCAACTCAAAAAAGAACTCTCCACTTCAACAAACTACCCAACACGCATAAATTAACAAGTAGGAAATCCTCAAGCATCCAATCAACACGGCTAAATTCTAACAATCAGAGAAGGATTATTAAAATGAACAAAAATAAGCATATGCACATGAAAATAAACATGAAAAATCTCAACGAGCAAACATATTATGAAAATATAACAAAATCACATATACTTGAATAACACACTACTTTAGATAAGTCTTATAATAATTTTGTACACATATTAAGCAATTTAAGATATTTGTAATGGACACTTGAAAAAAATATAGCAAGTCGAGAGTCACAGGATTTGTGGTGCAAAGAAGTAAACTAACATAACATCAAATACGAAATTGAATTATTTGGCACATTTAAGACAAATATTAATGACAAAAAGAAATATGACCACAAGTTTAGTCTTAAAAGTCAAACTCAATTCACAAATTTCTCTCATTAAGTGTTGATATTAAAATTTTTACATGCCAAACTAAAAAATAGCTTCACTTTTGAAATTACGAAAGCCCCTAAATCTCTTGGATTGTGAATTTTTCCAACATATTTGATTTTACCGTTGATTGTCTTTTTAAACACATAGTTGACACCTACCTAGTTGGGCGTTATCACACTAATCGTAGACCTCATGAACACTTTAAAACGATCTATATTCTACTTCAACAAAATAAAATCTAATAAAAAATAAAGTGTAGACCTTTGTATTACTATTTGAAACTCATGCAATATTGTTTTCAAACAAGTTTACAAATGCTTGAGAAATGAAATCAACCGATTGTGCATTCATATGATGTAAAGTGTAAACAATCACTTAATTCATCAATGTTTTAATGATAGAATGAAATGACCAAATTTACTAAACATATTCAACATTTCAGATCACCAATGTATTTCAAAAGCAATAAGACATCATGGTAAGGAATCTCATAGATTTAAGCCACATGTTCGTATGGAAACATTTTGAAATTTTGAAAAAAATAAAAATTATATATATAAAAAATAAAATAAACAAAACAAAATGTGCAAGTAAGGAAATCAAGATGCATTTTAACACTCACAATCGAATGATCACTCAATTGCTACTAACCCTGAATAACCCCTAAGATAACAAAACCTAGTTATGTCTAATGGTTTGATAAACATATCTGCATATTGACTTTTGGTACGAACATAGCTCATAGAAATAATATTTTTCTCAAATAAGTCCCTAATGAAATGGTGATGTAACTCGATGTTCTTGGTTCTTGACTGTTTCACGGGATTCTTTGAAAGGCATTCATATTGTCACAAAATAGTGTCATCGTCCCTTGATACATACCGTAATCGTGAAATATATTCCTTATCCATAGGAGTTGTGTGTAATAACTCATGGATGTAATATATTTGGCTTCGTCTGTGGAAAATGAAATCAAATTTTGCTTCTTAAACAAACATGACACCAAAGATGACCCCAAATAAAACAACCATCGAAGGTACTGTTCTAATCAACAATGTTTCCCTCCTAATCGGAGTCGGAGTAAGCAGATAATGAATCATTGGTATCGAATTGATACCCTAATCCAAAATTATTTATTCTATGCATGTAACTAATGAACCTCTTAAGGACATAAAGTTGTGATTACTTTAGTTTTGCTTGGTAATGCGCACACACACCCGTGCTATAGGAAATATTTGGCCTACTAGAGATCAAATACAATAAACTCCAAATCACACTCTAATAAAAAATTTCTTCCACATCCTTTCTTTTTTCATCATTTGTTAACTTGGAGTCCAACCCCTTTGGAGTATTGACATGTTTTTGTCACTCCAACCCAAAATTCTTTATTAATTCATTTGTGCACTTTTCTTAAGATATGAACATCCAAATTCTCATTTTCTTCACTTTTAAGCCAAGAGAGAATGTAAGTTCAGCAACCATACTCATCTTAAAACCAGTTTTCATTTCTTCAAAAAAACTAAATGCGTACTTCCATATGGTTGAGACAAACATGATATCATCAACGTAAATTTGAGCCACAAGGATGTGATCCTTAGCCCTTCTAAAAAAAATCTATCGACTCCACCACGTTTAAAACTACTTTTTAATGAGTCTATCGTTAACCCTTCATACCAATCTCTCGAGGCTTGTTTGAGAACATACGATGATTTATGATGTTTGAAGACATGATTTGGAATTTTTTTCATTTTCAAAACCATTTGGTTATTCAACTAACACTTTCCATTTAGAAAAAACACTTTTAACATCCATTTGGTAAAGTTTGAATTTTTAGTAACAAGCAATGTTAAGTAAAAGTCTACCATTATCTAATCTAGCAAGGGGTGCAAATGTTTCATCAAAATTGATGCCCTCGATTTGTGAAAATCCTTGAGGTACACGGAGCTCCTTAATTCTCATATTTATACCGTTTTAATCCATTTTTTTCTTGTACACCCACAGTACCAATGACGTTGATATCTTCAGGTCATGTTATTATTTCCCAAACCTTTAACCTATCAAATTGTTTTTGTTCCTTTTCCATCGCTCCAATCCAATTTCAATCTAATAAAGCCTATGTGATGTTTTTACCCTCAATTTAGTATGTAAATAAATGGAAATTGAGTTCATTTTACAATTGACTAAATTTGTTAATACCACTCTCGAGATTAACAATGATTTTAGATGACGTGTGTTTACATTGAACCCAAGTCTTGTCTCTTTCTCACCACCAACACCATGAGACGCAATTTAGGAAGAAGTTCCCTCAATGTCTCCACTAAGAGAACTTGACTCTCCTATCTTAAAATTCCTAGTTTCAACCACTTTTATATGTTGGACCTCACCTTCTACTATATCATCAAGTGTCAACATAGTCTACACATCATCATCAATAACCGCATTGAAAGTCTCCATCACCTTTTTACTTTCCAAATTATAGACTTTATAGGCACGACTATTTTGACAATAGCCAGGAAATATGCCGTCTTCACTTATTGAATTGAATTTTATCAACTATTCCCTATATCTCAAAATGTATCAGTTGTTACCAAACAACTTGAAATATTTAATAGTAGTCTTTTTGTCTTTGTAAATCTCATACGGACTCTTTTTCGTAAAACGTCTAAAAAACACATGATGTGGTGTGTGACAACTTGTTTATAATTCCTCAACCCAAAACCTTTTTGGAATGTTATTGCATTCAAGAACGAAACGACCAATTTCTTGAAAAGTATTATGCGTCCTCTAAACAGCCCCATTTTGTTGCTAATTTGAAATGACCAAAAATTCATGGGCATTACCAACTTCGTCATAATATTTTTCTACTTAAAAGTCCTTGAATTCGATTCCATCATAACTCCTCAACCTATAAATAGGAAGTCATTACTCATTTTGGATATTTTTTCAAATGGAATCTGTGATCTCAAATGACTCCGTCTTTTCTATCATAAGACCAATAAAAGTAAATCTAGAGACAATATATTTTTTCTCCAGTGCTTTTGGTTTTTGAGGGACTAATCAAATCAATGTAAACTAACTCTAAACGACTAGCGGTTATTATTCCAGTCCACTTCTTATGGGAATTATTCATTTAGTCCCCTTTTGGCAAGTATTACACACATCACTCCCGGACTTCCCTAATCGAGGCAAGTCGTTCACCCTCTCCTTATTTGTCAAACTCCACAAATCTCTAACTTGATGTGCCAAAATCATTGATGTCATAAATCAACTGATTTATCTTTAGACTCTAGACACACTACACTCTTCTCACTCACCAGGACATAATAATTCTTACTTGAGCGGACCCCCTATAAAATCTCCAACTACATCTTTATGATCTATGAATTCACCCTTGGAAAATATCATAAAGTGACAATCATAAAAAAATTGAATTATTCTAATAAAATTATCAAAAAGTCCTTGAACACAAAGCATATTGTGAAGGATTTTTCTCTCGATCACTTTCACCAAACCTTTACTGTGACACCCCGCCTACTAAAATAATAGGTGGCCAACCCAATACTCCAATAATTACAGGAATCATAGATGGTCCATTCTTAGCATCACTGTCGATTAAAATAATAGTATGAGATAACCACCAATCATTTTAGAAAACGGATTGTCATATACAAAAAAATTTAAAAGTAAAAGAGAAACACTTAGACAATCCAATTTGTAAAAACGGTGGGTATCAAAAATCGATGAATAAAGTATGACAATACAATAAATAATCACCGAATAAGCTGTCGGTGCACAGACCAATACAAATAATACATTAAGTATTACAATCAATATTTACAATATAATAAATGAGTGCAATACCTTGGGCAAACACGCCCGAATAAAAGTACTGAACATAACTAGAGTACAATAGAGGGGAGCGTCTACTACAAGTATCTTACAACATCCGCAATATGCCGTAGCTCCAAGACAACTGGAAATGGAAATGGAAACACGGGTGTCCATGCGGAAGAGCACCTGTAACGGAAAAGAATATGCAGAAACAAGGAAATATAGAAACCGGTCAGGGCCGGGTTTGATATGATTACCATGTGACTAAAATGCATGGCAGGTAAGTGCGTAAAACTCTCACAGATAACAATAATATTCCTTACCTCTCGATCTAGCAGCAACCTAACGCAATATCGTGAGATGTTCTAGTTAACCCTAAGTACTAAGGGCTAACTTTTCCCCATTCTCAACACTATGCCCTATTCGTGTGTGGGGTGTCTCGCAAAGCGAAATCCAAACAAGGAACCCCCCCAATACACTACTACTTAGGCAAGGTTGATCGTCGAGATCCATTAGACCCTAAGCACGAAAATAAGAAATTAATAAATGTGTGTGCATAAGTGTGGGAGGTCACAACTACAGCTACTCAAGAAAATAAAAACATAAACCCATCCATCATCTAACGGCACAATTCCTAATTCTTTATTTAGGAATATACATATATGGTAAATTCATTTTATCAAATGTTTACCAATTAATCTCATTTCAAAACCTTCTTTACCGAATTTTATTTGCTTTCTTCTATCCAGGAAAAATAAATAATTTAAAGCAAGTTTTATTGTCATAAAAATGCTGTACTTTCATATTATATCATCCATTTTCCTTCTTCCATCCGGAAAATGTATTTAACATCCCATTTCCCTTCTTATATCCGGGAAATGTAAATTAAAGCCATTTTATTATCATAAAATGCTTTAATAACCAATAATGTCCCACATTATTGAATCATAGTCATATATATATATATATATATATATATATATATATATATATATATATATATATATATATATATATATATATATATATATATATATATATATATATATATATATATATAATGCAATCTAAGACCGCCCGTCCGGGTTTCCCCACTGTGCGCGCCCCTAAATGGCTATCATCTTCCAGGGCCTCCAAGACAACCTGGGATCCTATCGAAACGTCGGGAAGCGACCATGTGCCTGCGGGATAGTCAAGACCACACCCGGAATCTCCTAACCAGCGCAGAAAAATATATTACAAACGCTCACATGGCCTAGGGACTATATCCACCCTGCATCATTAGCCAGGGGGCTTCACCACAACGCGCGCGACTTCCCTTATGATAGCGATTCAGAGAGGTGTGTATCCATAAATTATCATTTATGAAAAACATTACTTTTTCCATTTTTGAAAACTCATATTTTACATTTCCAAAAATCATTCAATTAGCCATTAAGCACCAAGTTTTAGAAGCTGCATTATATTCTTATTAAGTCATATTTTATTAATGACCTAAGACCCCAAAGTGCCACTAACCTCAAAATAGCCTCAAATAGTTTATATAATTCATAACCCTCAAAGTGAGTCTCCATAATGGAGTGTCTCTCAAAAGCTCAACCTTAATATTTTAAACTTCAAATATATCTTTAGGTTAACCTCCTATATCAATTGGACATTAACCTATTCCAAACTAGTCCTCGGGTAAACCTAAATCTCCATTCTTAGCCTAGGACATTTGTCTACCCAATACCACCCTCTAGGACTCCCCATTACTTCCCAAAGGAAGGTTCCTAAGCCTCAAACCTAAAAGAAAAGGGCTAAAACAAAATTTGAGAAACCTCACCTTTTCAGAAGAGGTCGATCGATCGACCTCTGGCCGTCGATCGATCGAAGGCTTCGATCGATCGATCCTCCAGGTTCGATCGATCGATCCTGGCGGATAGCTTCTTCTCCGAGAAGCTGTTTCGGCCATTAACGAGCCATCCAAGATTCTACCCGCTATTTCACCCAACCACAACAACAAATACTACTATAAAATCATTCCTACATATCAAATGACTAATTATTTCTCTTCAAATCAGATTAAAACATAAGATTTAGGATTAAACACCCAAAATCACCCAAAACCCATTTATGGTTAAAACCTCCCAAAACTTAACTACACATGCAGATTTATCACATTAAATCAATATCTAGCAAGTAAGAAACTTGCCTCGAGGTTCGTAGTCTCTGAACACCTCCGGTAGCGACGGATTCCGGCCCAACTCTTCCATCTCTCTCTTTCTCTCTACTTTCTCTTCTCTCTCTCTCTCTCTCCTTTGGCTTCTCTCACACAAATGAAGAAAAAGAAAGGGGGGTGGGGGATTTATAAGGGTCAAAATATAAACCCCCACTCCTAATTGCTAATACACCACTAAAATGACTCGTAACCACTTAATTGAGTCATAACCCCCTTAAAATGCCTAAATCTCAAAAATTACAACTGGGCACTTATTTCGACTATCTCGACTATTCTAAAAACAACCGCACCCCCTATTTTGGCATTCGGGAAAGTGTGAACTATTTTTACGTTCCAATTCCATTTTTAATTCATTAATTATACCCAAATTTAACTATAGGTCATAACCGTCGTTTTACATATAACGACGCAAAATACACAATATAACACTATTTACCTTCTCATAACGGTAAATAGTCAAAACATAGTAAATATTATCCTTAAGTCTCACAGGAAATAATATTTACTCCAACATTCCTATTTTATAAAATTAGCCCATCAGGCAAAATAGCATAAAATAGTCACTCGAAAACCTGAGTTGTTACATACTCCCCCCCTTAAAGGGGAATTTTGCCCTCAAAATTCAGGCGTAACCCATAACCATATAAAGGGTATACTATAAAAAACCGTGCTATTATACTAGCAAACCCCCGAATAGAAATGTCCCCATAGGACTCAGACTAAGGTCACCACTAACGATCTCAGTCCGCATCATCATGCTATAACATAGCGCCAAATCGTTCCTCAGGAACTTTCGATCCTACCCTTCTACTACGGGAGGAGATACCCACACAAGCTCGGCACTAATTGCCTTACTTTCCGAAACGCGTCACACCCTTACTAGGGAATAACTACACTATCTTACAATCGCTAACCCCAACACTACTAACTTCTATTCGCGTTGGCGTAACCCTCGAAAGTCTACTTGCTTACTGAGCCCAATCTAAGGGAAGGTTCTCGGACCACTCCCTGTCCCAGGAATATACTATTCACTGCTTCCATTCCAACGAGTAGACAAGGCATATAACCATCTATACTAGGCTACGCACGGCCTAACGTTTATCTAAAATGATCCGAACTATTGCACGGAAGTTCGATCCATAAAAACTACTACTCCGATCTCTCCTTTAAATCAAATCCACCCCTCCACTTACGGGTGGTAGGATATACCCCATATCCCAACGGTTCCCCATTTCTGCCTGGAGACTTTACCTGTACCTTGACATGAATGTCTCGTCTCGGTTCACTACAGTTACTAGAAACTGCATACAAATCTAAAACTCCTGCTAAGAAGAGTTGGACGTACACCTCCCGCTTAGTCCTCCCATTTCCATTGAGCAAGTAGCGATTGATCAAATGATCCACAGTTTCCTCAACTAGAATCATGACCGTTACATTATCGACAATTCGATAAAATGTCCACGGATATACCCATCCTCGTTCCACACTATTCTCTACATACTAGTAGGTGAAAGGGTCAATCACGGACCTGAACGCTCTTAGAATAGTGTCCCCTTGGTGAAGCTCACTCCACTTGGCATTCCATGCCACGAATAAACTTTACGACAATTTCTACTCGGCGCCTCTACTACTCCCGTTCGCATTGCCTTAGCAAAAGGGAATATCCTATCGATAGTCCTTCACGATCACAAACTTATTATTCGTGAAAGGACTCTAAATTCCTACCCAGGAGAAATGCCTCTAAGTCTTTAAGGCAAAGACTACCTCCATGAACTTTAAATCAAGCGTGGGATGACACTTCTTAAAAATGTGAGACACACGAACAATAGGTCCATGTTCCCATATTAGCACATCCCGTTCCTGGCAAAGACTCGTTCGTTAAATCCACTCTCGATCATAACATCATGAGTGCAGGAGAAAAGTCAGCTTATACTTCAACTCCTCCAACTGTAGGTTACCCATGTAACCCTCTAACTACGAGAGGCCTCACCACTAATGGCCTAACATTCTAACAAGGTCGAAATCCCATACTTCTCGTCTAGGGACCAAATCCTACTTAGAGTTAACCCACAACTTATTGTGGTCAACTCCCAACCATCTTCCTAAACTAACGCCGCATGCCCTAAGGGCCTAGCATCCTAAGAATCCTAAGGTCAATCTATCTATCCTAACCTAGCCGTATAAGTATAATACTAAATATCCCTAGTGTCCAAGACCTTTCCCGACTTCCGACATTAGCTCGGTTTCATGCTTGGGACGTCTCGCCGAAGCGAAATCCAAACAAGGAACCCTCCCGTTACACTACTACCTCGCATTGTCAGTCGTCGAGAAGTAACGGTCGAAGACACATGATCGGGATCGACGGAATCCTAATTCGAAATTATACTACCACCTATATACGTCTACGTCCTACCATAACAATCGACTGAGGCATTTACTTTCAGTAAGATGCCACCACTACTCTACTCCAAGATACACATATACCTCTACACAAATGGCCTTCTCAATAAGGCATAACCATAAGTCCCTATCGGACTTCCATAATCTTAGTCTTCCCCCACGTTAGTCAGAGGAAAACTATCATAGTGCTCATATATCGCACATGAACTTAGCCCTTAATCACTCATATACGTGATTCTTGGCTAAACCTTCCAACCCAGCACTTAACCCACAGAAAAGAAAAGAAAGAAGAAAAGAACAGAAAAGAAAATGCACATCTCTCCACTCCCAACGTCGTTAAGGTTCATGCGTGGAGCGTCTCGCCGAAGCGAAATCCAAACAAGGAACCCCTCCACACAGTCACCCTAGCTAGCCGGTCATGGAGATAAGGCAATAGCATACACAAGCAAAGCAAACAAAATAAAAACAAAAATAAATAAAGGAAACTATCTACATACCGTAAACCACCTCTATAAAGTCTCAACCCGTATCCAGGAGAGATGTTATAGGCCCACTAGTCCTCCTCCTAGAACTAGAACTAGGATAGCCTCGCAATTTATTCGCTTGCTACCACACCCACCAATCTAAGGATATATCTACTCGTATAATATATAATACAAGTAGCACGCGCCACATATATCACCACTCGCCCCATAACGAGTGAGAAGGAAAATACAGAACTCCCCTATCATGGAAGCCATATAAATATACTTACTATATATATAAAAAAAATATGTACCGATACCATCATAAGCTCGATATACGCACCTGAATCTAGGGCTAACACCAAACTACTCCCATCTTACCTAAGGAATGCACTACTCGCACCCTAGTTAGAAATTCCCACCAACATACTAGCCAACCTCCTTGGCTACTACCAATAGTTCTAAGACACGACATTCTAGTCTTACCCGAACAAACTACTTCCATCAATGACTCAACTAGGAGCCCTATTCTTGCCGATTATCTTCAATCGACAAGATCAGAACGCATAGTTCCCTTGACTTCTTCAGCAAGGAGAACATTCTGCCAACCTCCCCGACCTTAGCTCCACGAGCCTTCCCCGGGTGGATGTCCACCAGTGGGGTCTCATGAACACTACTTCTCCAAAAGTGTTTCCAACACTTACTTAAGAGCCTAGCATTTCCACTGAGAGGCTCTCTCTATGGGCAAAAACATTTTGCCCCACCATAACGAGGCGACTATCATATCCGCCACTTCAACCTTACTCCAAAGGGTGAAAGGTTTTCCTCAAATCCTCACACCTGAGCACTCCTATACCCAACTCTAGGCCAAAACTCTCGGGCCTTACATTCTCACCGAACGAGGTTACACTTCCTCTATCCAACCGAACTTTCAACATGTGGTCCTAATAAAGAACCTCTCAACTCCGAATTGACATTGCTCGGAGTCCCAAGCATAGTACCACTCTTTACCGGCAGCGGTACTTGGGAAAACTATTTTCACTGTACTTAGTAGTCACGGCAGCATTATAAAACAATGCTACAAAGGGAGAGACCTCCAAAGCGGTCCTTATTCCCGACCACAGCCTACAGCTTATAGTAATCCCATCCCACGACGCCTTCACAATGGCCTTCCTCAACGCCCTTCATCTAACGACTTACAAGCCTCACACGAACGCGCAGAAGATCTTCGGGGTTCTCATACCATAGCAAGAGAACGAAATCTCACAAGAGAATTCAACGACCTTATTCCTAAGGCTCTACATCAAATAGAGAGAAATGCAGAAGACGTAAAACATCCGCACAGATTCCTAAGGACTCTAGAACCTAATGCTCTGATACCATCTGTGACACCCCGCCTACTAAAATAATAGGTGGCCAGCCCAATACTCCAATAATTATAGGAATCATAGATTGTCCATTCTTAGCATCACTGTCGATTAAAATAATAGTATGAGATAACCACCAATCATTTTAGAAAACGGATTGTCATATACAAAAAAATTTAAAAGTAAAAGAGAAACACTTAGACAATCCCATTTGTAAAAACGGTGGGTATCAAAAATCGATGAATAAAGTATGAAAATACAATAAATAATCACCGAATGAGCTGTCGGTGCACAGACCAATACAAATAATACATTAAGTATTACAATCAATATTTACAATATAATAAATGAGTGCAATACCTTGGGCAAACACGCCCGAATAAAAGTACTGAACATAACTAGAGTACAATAGAGGGGAGCGTCTACTACAAGTATCCTACAACATCCGCAATATTCCGTATCTCCAAGACAACTGGAAATGGAAATGGAAACACGGGTGTCCATGCGGAAGAGCACCTGTAACGGCAAAGAATATGCATAAACAAGGAAATATAGAAACCGGTCAGGGCCGGGTTTGATATGATTACCATGTGACTAAAATGCATGGCAGGTAAGTGCGTAAATCTCTCGCAGATAACAATAATATTCCTTACCTCTCGATCTAGCAGCAACCTAACGCAATATCGTGAGATGTTCTAGTTAACCCTAAGTACTAAGGGCTAACTTTTCCCCATTCTCAACACTATGCCCTATTCGTGCGTGGGGTGTCTCGCAAAGCGAAATCTAAACAAGGAACCCCCCCAATACACTACTACTTAGGCAAGGTTGATCGTCGAGATCCATTAGACCCTAAGCACGAAAATAAGAAATAAATAAATGTGTGTGCATAAGTGTGGGAGGTCACAACTACAGCTACTCAAGAAAATAAAAACATAAACCCATCCATCATCTAACGGCACAATTCCTAATTCTTTATTTAGGAATATACATATATGGTAAATTCATTTTATCAAATGTTTACCAATTAATCTCATTTCAAAACCTTCTTTACCGAATTTTATTTCCTTTCTTCTATCCAGGAAAAATAAATAATTTAAAGAAAGTTTTATTATCATAAAAATGCTTTACTTTCATATTATATCATTCATTTTCCTTCTTCCATCCGGAAAATGTATTTAACATCCCATTTCCCTTCTTATATCCGGGAAATGTAAATTAAAGCCATTTTATTATCATAAAATGCTTTAATAACCAATAATGTCCCACATTATTGAATCATAGTCATATATATATATAATGCAATCTAAGACCGCCCGTCCGGGTTTCCCCACTGTGCGCGCTCCTAAATGGCTATCATCTTCTAGGGCCTCCAAGACAACCTCGGATCCTATCGAAACGTCGGGAAGCGACCATGTGCCTGCGGGATAGTCAAGACCACACCCGGAATCTCCTAACCAGCGCAAAAAAATATATAACAAACGGTCACATGGCCTAGGGACTATATCCACCCTGCATCATTAGCCAGGGGGCTTCACCACAACGCGCGCGACTTCCCTTATGATAGCGATTTAGAGAGGTGTGTATCCATAAATTATCATTTATGAAAAACATTACTTTTTCCATTTTTGAAAACTCATATTTTACATTTCCAAAAATCATTCACTTAGCCATTAAGCACCAAGTTTTAGAAGGTGCATTATATTCTTATTAAGTCATATTTTATTAATGACCTAAGACCCCAAAGTGCCACTAACCTCAAAATAGCCACAAATAGTTTATATAATTCATAACCCTCAAAGTGAGTCTCCATAATGGAGTGTCTCTCAAAAGCTCAACCTTAATATTTTAAACTTCAAATATATCTTTAGGTTAACCTCCTATATCAATTGGACATTAACCTATTCCAAACTAATCCTCGGGTAAACCTAAATCTCCATTCTTAGCCTAGGACATTTGTCTACCCAATACCACCCTCTAGGACTCCCCATTACTTCCCAAAGGAAGGTTCCTAAGCCTCGAACCTAAAAGAAAAGGGCTAAAACAAAATTTGAGAAACCTCACCTTTTCAGAAGAGGTCGATCGATCGACCTCTTGCCGTCGATCGATCGAAGGCTTCGATCGATCGATCCTGGCGAACAGCTTCTTCTCCGAGAAGCTGTTTCGGCCATTAATGAGCCATCCAAGCTTCTACCCGCTATTTCACCCAACCACAACAACAAATACTACTATAAAATCATTCCTACATATCAAATGACTAATTATTTCTCTTCAAATCAGATTAAAACATAAGATTTAGGATTAAACACCCAAAATCACCCAAAACCCATTTATGGTTAAAACCTCCCAAAACTTAACTACACATGCAGATTTATCACATTAAATCAATATCTAGCAAGTAAGAAACTTGCCTCGAGGTTCGTAGTCTCTGAACACCTCCGGTAGCGATGGATTCCGGCCCAACTCTTCCATCTCTCTCTTTCTCTCTACTTTCTCTTCTCTCTCTCTCTCTCCTTTGGCTTCTCTCACACAAATGAAGAAAAATAAAGGGGGATGGGGGATTTATAAGGGTCAAAATATAAACCCCCACTCCTAATTGCTAATACACCACTAAAATGACTCGTAACCACTTAATTGAGTCATAACCCCCTTAAAATGCCTAAATCTCAAAAATTACAACTGGGCACTTATTTCGACTATCTCGACTATTCTAAAAACAACCGCACCCCCTATTTTGGCATTCGGGAAAGTGTGAACTATTTTTACGTTCCAATTCCATTTTTAATTCATTAATTATACCCAAATTTAACTATAGGTCATAACCGTCGTTTTACATATAACGACGCAAAATACACAATATAACACTATTTACCTTCTCATAACGGTAAATAGTCAAAACATAGTAAATATTATCCCTAAGTCTCACAGGAAATAATATTTACTCCAACATTCCTATTTTATAAAATTAGCCCATCAGGCAAAATAGCATAAAATAGTCACTCGAAAACCTGGGTTGTTACACTTGCAAATTATTTCTTTCCATTCCCAAAAGTGGCCATTCCTCCATCATAGTCATTCGATGTCGTGAAAAGTGATTTCACACTGGTCTTGTTCCTAGAGCAACCACTCTCAAATACAAATTCATCGAATTTGACTCTTTGAAAGGAACAATCATAACATTACACTCACATTTCTCCTTTATCACCCATTTTGGCTTCACACTCACACCTTTCTTTAACTCACTCACTTTCTTTGGAAGTTTCTTAAGATTATTTTCTAGTTTCACGTTATTTTCTTGAAAATCATTTTGCGTTTGGAATTTGGGATACGAAAATTTCTCATCTCTTGGTAATTTAAAAAAAAATACCTTAATTGTCCTCTCATTAGGAATATGAGAACTTGAAGTTTTGAAATGTTTTAGGAGCAAAAAATTTCCTACGTCTCTTAGGAAAATTTGGATAATGTCTAAAAGTGGGAACTTGTTTTTCGAAAACTTTTCTCTCAAAAATTTTCTTTTGAGGTCTTGCACCAATTTTGGTTTGATTGACATTTTCATTCTTATCAACCTTAACAACAACCACATTTATACTCTTAACAGACAAGAATTTATGCCCAATCTATTTTTCTTTTGAAACCAATTTTTCTATGTTAGATTGAGTAGAACTCTCTTTTACATCATCCTTCCTTTCCCATGCAAATTTTATATTACCATTAGAAAGAGGGTCAAAATAATCAAAACTAATCCCTTTTGCACCATTCGGGATCATAGATTTCTCGACAAGCATTTTATTCGTCTTTTTTAAATGATTATCTAAAGAAAGTTTTATTTTAAAAGAATTTGCCAATTCACTTTTAAGATAAAAAAATTCTTTATAATATTTTTTGTCTTTGAGTTCAAACGTTCTTCTTTCCTTATTAAGTTTAAAATTGAATTCATAGAAATCGCTTTTTTTCTTTTTCAAACAAAGAATTTTGGTCACTAACTCTTGTTAACTCACGCTTGAGTTGGAAAAAGATGTCATCTTTCTCTTTCATAAAAAAACATTCTTCTTCAAAAACTGTTATTTAGTTTCATAACTTGATGTTAGATTTATTCCACTTGAGTGATTCATGAAAAAATTTGTCATGTGCATGAATAATCACAATCGACTCTTCATAACCACTCTTATCATTGTCATTGTGACCAATCTCAAAACTAAACTTACTAGACTTAAGTGAAGTATGTGAGTAAGTATCCAAATTATGAGTACGGAATATTAAAGCATATGAGTGAGAAAAATCCATTGAGACACACAAATAAGCAAGCAAAAAACCCAAAAAGGGTCTAACTCAAGACTTAAATCCTATTATGAGCAATCTTGCCCTAACATCAATTGAGAATAATCTGTGAATGACTAAAACAAAACATATAAGGGGTTGAATAGGTTTGTTGGCCGAATTTGTTACAATTTTAAAATTTCAAAATCTTCTTACAAATTATCAAAACGAATCAAGTAAATCTAAGTGATTGTGAACAAACAAACACATCTAAGTCAATTTTAAATCTAAATTGAATGACCAAGCAACCTAATGTTATGTGTATTATAGAGAATGATAAACAACAACAACAAGAAAAACACAAGACTGAATTATGAGGAAAATGCCCACCAAGGGGTAAAAAATCCTTAACGCATTGATAATTTCCATTTCTACTTGAAAAGAAGATTTGACAAATGGAAAGTAGAGACCTTTCCCACAAACATAATTTTATATATACATATAAACCTTTAAAATATCCCCTATAGCAAATGAAAACCCAATCCAATATCCATAAAGTAAATGAAGAACTTTTTTCATCCTTTAATTCACACAACAATCCTATCTCCCTAATCGATTGAATTGCCTCTGTTTTTAGATCTAGGAGTAGTTGATCGTGTTGATTCAAACTAGGTAAATAAGCGTAATTTGGATAGTGATGTTGTCTAAAACATTTCTTCATAGACAAAGTAGATCAATGAATAAATCGGGATTCTTTTGACAAAATATGAGGAATAAGTGAAAAAATGGAATAAATTGAAAACTAGAAGTTATCAACCCTCAAAATACGTTCACAAAGGTATTCCACTTGTGTAAAAAATTGGAGAAAAGAATCTCCTTGAAATTGGATTTAAAAAAAATATGGGTCGGTAGTTTGCATAGATATATTTAACCGATCGTAAGATGTCTCCCGGTGTGAAACCCGAGCAACAGTCATAGCATGAACATAATCTTATCTACGAAAATGATTAAATCTAAAAACCACAATAAAAACTTAAAACTTATTAAAACCTGAAACATTTTTAAAAGTATTTTCCTCAAAACTTTTCATAAAATATTTGAACAAAATACTTAAACCTAAAAAAAAAATTCCTCACACATTTTAGAAAAAATGAATTTACTACACGTGTGTGTAACCAATAATAGTTCACATATAACTTTAAAAAGGATACATCTTCAACTTTAAGATATATGATAATTTGTTGGCAATAAAGATTTCCATGAGTGTTTTCAAAGATATTTAATGACTTCCAATGTTCAATCTAGACTGAGGAACTACGCTTTCCTCATACGGAACACGTCTATATTAGTTTTTAGACACAAATTATTTGCCATATGATATAGACAATATAAACTTATACAAATTTTCTACATTTTCGGTGCTCCAATGTGGATTTAATCCCATTACCCAAAAAAGTAGAGAAACTGTGAGGAATTTCGAGCACTTCGGAAGTTCAACAAAATCTACCAATGCAAGGAATGACTTCCTAGGGACTGTAGTCTATTCCTCACGTGCCATTGATCCACAAAACTCATGTATGAGATCCATAATTTGATTTATCGCAACTCCCCCGGTAATTTCCTATTTTGGGGCGCAATTGTTTCATTTTTCATGGTTGTTGGTTGCACCAATAGAGGTGGTATCTTGGGAGGAAAGTTTTATTGTGGTTGAAAATATATTGGTTCATATGTCTTGGGAGCTTGTTTATTTACCCTTTAAAGAGGCTCGTTGACAAATCTCTTATTATTTCCCAACCCCCAAGTTCATATTTCAACATAGGATAGTTGACAACTCCATACTTAGAAGTCCCCGAAACCCCTAAATTGTTTGAATTGTACTCTGGCCTATTTCCACCTACTTCTTGGATAGGCATTCTTCCTATTGGGTTATTGTAACCCCTTTATTGGTAAGTGTTAGAGATTCATAAACCCTTGGGTTATTTTTCACACTTAAACCATTAGGGTTTGGGTAATTTCTAGTCCCTAGGTTTGTTTCAAAATTGATTGCTCCAGTATTGGGTCTATAATACAATAGATTAAAATAATTATGATCAATGGTAGAATTTAAACCAACTTGTGTTTCTTGTCCTTGACCATTAGATACAACATCAGTAGGGGGAGAAAACCTATTAGTTACTATTGTGATCATTGCACTAGTATTCATCATTATATTCTCAGGATGCTCACGTATCAGGATTAACTGATGTATTAGTTGATCCTTGGTCTTTAAGGACCCATCAACAACAGGTGTTGCACTGGAATTTTTGGCCTTTGGGCTGCTGTCACATTCAAATATTGGTTTTGAAAAATTGGTCTCAACTCTTGGGTAGTTTCAACCAATATTTTTTCTTTACCGATGATATGTCGTCTGATTGAAATAATGTCACCAACATTATCACTACCATTATAGCTCCTTTTAGTTATAGTTATGACGAACAATTATATAGCACTTGTGTTGCACAGGCTGTGACAAAAATATGCTTAGCTGAAATGGTTGGTTTGTATATATGGTTGTGTGCGAGCGTGTCAGGAAAGTCTATTATATTAGACCCCAATTAATTAACATAACCTTGCGATAATCAGGAAATTGTGTACCATTCAATGCTTCAATTAAGAACACTTGTTCTTCCTTGTATAAAGGCTTTACATTAAATTCTAAATAGATTTAATCTATTAAAATCTAAATAACAAAAACCAAGTAATACAAAAAATTAAGATAAAAAAACTAAAATAAAATAGTTAGACCAATGAATGTAAAGAAAATTATACTAGGAAATATAAAGATAATTTAAATGTAAAAGCAAAGGAACTTTTCATAAAACATAAAGGGAATTAAAGTAAATTAAAGTTACAAACTACTTCGAATAAAAGAAAAACTATAAAGACACTAAATGAAAAGAAAGGGATATCAAATGAGTAAATGTAGTTTTTTAGGGAGTTATTTATTCCTTTATCATTTACTTATTTATAGAGTTCCTTTTCATGCAACGGCTATTTATAACTACGTAGTGGGTAGTTACCTATTTAAATAATCCCTCGTAGTTGCGCTCATGTCCCTATAACCGATATATAAGTTCTCACCCCATGTTTAAGGTCTTGACAAGTGTCAATTCCTCGAGTATCCATTTGTGTTAAACTGACCCATTGTGTTTTTCGCTGTAATTACCGTCTTGTATTTCCACGTCGAAAGACTTTATTAGTAGGTAACTATACGGTGTTAATAGAAATGACCTTCCCAAATTTACAAATCATTCAAACGTGGATCATACCAGCTGAATGATATGAATGGCGATATACACATGCGGAAAACAAATTATAGATTCTTAAAGGCACACTATCCAACAATATGGGAAACAAAACAGTAAAAGCAGAAAAAGCATAGTGCAATATATTGGTAACTAGGTGTGTAAAAATGCCTAATTACAAAGGACCTAAAATTAGTCTAAAACCTTTGGTACATGTACCTTTTGGAGTTAATATATGTGAGTTTTTTATCAGAAATAATGTTTCATTATGGGCAGACACTTGCATTTTCCTTACCAGTTTATTCAACCTTGATTGGGAGTCAACATTGCCAATGGAAGATCCTTTCAACTAAGTATTAACCTGAGCTAACCTTTTCTCTAATTATTTTTCTCTGCGATGATGTAAGTCATCCTAGGTTGGACAATCTTTATCCCTAGTTACCTTTGCTTTCTGTTGAGAATATTAACCTTCGCCAATAGATAGGTCATTTCCTTCTACATCCACTTAGATTGTGACACCCCATATATTTTTAATAATTTGGTTGATAAAATCCATTTCTTAAAATTACACAGCTTGTTAATATATTTATATATCATCCTTAGCATGAAATAAGAATCAATGGATGGTAATAAATCAAAGTGAAGAATGAGATATGAAATCCTCAAATACTGATATATAATTGATAAATGGAAACCACCACCAATAATTAAAAGTAAATATTGTTGGAGAAAACCTAATACATGCCAAAACTCCAAAAACATTGTATTTCCAAAATCGAGTAAATTCTAAGAATGAAGTAAACCTTGCATTTCTCAGCATAAATTAAATAAAGTTAAAAGTAGGCTCAACACTATAGAGGATGAAAATATGTCTCCAATAATAATATAACGCATGGTAAGGGTGATCCCGGATCGCTCTTAAGGAAGGTCGGTGGATCGACTACAATCCTTATGACACTACATGACTAAGTTGATAAGATACGGATGACAGGAGTCCAAATAAGGATAGAAGACCGACCATGTTAAAAAAATAATTTTCTTATTATGATGTAAACTTTAATAGACGAGTCCCTTTCCAATTGTAACCCCTAACTTTATATAAAGAGAAGACCCATCATTGTGAAAAGAGAGCTAGAGAACACTCTCATGTAAACTATCTCCATATTTAATGAAAGACGTCGTTGTCGCAGTGTATGTAGGCTACTCTTGATCGAACCATGAAAATAATTATTCTTATGATGTTTAACATTATTGTGAGGGCCCCCGATCTGATGATTTTATTTACCCTCCAATTTGGCTCCCTCGGTGGGAATCACGATGATTTGTTCATATATTTGTTTCCTGTATCATTAATGGTTGATTTGATGGAAGCTTAAGAAAATGATTGACATGTAATGAATTTTATAAACACAACCAACAACTCAATCCGAACAACCTAGAAAATGAGCTATGTTTTCCCTTTGTGTTCATATTTATTATCACATGCATTTACATATGACGTTTGCAGGTCGTGGGTAAATATTAACATCTAAATTAGTTATTATAGATTGATGCTTGTTATAGACATGTCAAAAACTATGTTTCGTATGAAATTAAGGCACAAGGAAGTAATGGAATTCATTTGAATTAGATGCCTTGAATATAGGAGGTGAGATAGAGGGACTCTCTCTCGTTTAATTCAGTCAATAAAATAAATTTCAAGAAAACACAATTTTTTGGGAAAACATCCTTTGATTCAACAAAAACAAATTGATTGATTTATTATCATATTTTTAAGGGGAAAAAAAATCAGAAAGTATAAGAAATGTATGAAGATAATATCTATACATGTTTGTATGTGATAATCAGAATAATCATTATACTATATACAAGGTGAAAACTCGCGCTCAGGTGTAAACCCGCGTGATGCGCGGGCTAGACAACTGTTATAGTCATTTCTCACGCCAAATTGTTTGTGTCATCGAGATTCTCTCCATTTGTAGTAATAAATAATGAGAAATAACAAATTATAGAGATATAATATTGTAATTAAAAAATAAGCATTGAAAACCCATTGCAATAATATACGTAAGTTGATCGCATGATCATCTAGCTACTACATTGGGAATAATACAATTTGTCTTTTTTTCCCATTGTAATGTTTTGAGAAATTAAAATCAATTGTGAATACTACAATCTTCCAAACAAAAATCTATTATATAATTTGTCAAATAAGTTGTTTAAGTTGCCTAAAATCTATCTAATGTATAACCTGAAAACATATAAAAGAAAATGCTCCATATGGAAAATGCAAGGATAGAGACATAACATAAAAAAATATAAAGATTAAGACATAAAAACTGTTGATGAACGATATGTCATGGATAGATTATTGAAGGCTCAATTACAAATATCAAACAAAAAAAATCATCTAACAAAGCAATTATGAGATTCACACACACCCTTGCCTCTCCAGACATAGATAGCAGAGAACAATAAAATAATGAAACAAAAATTTACAACCATCCCAATAATAGACTCCTTGTGTAGTCGGCGGTCCGACGATGAACAACATCTTCCCTGGTGCTATCTTCGTGAAAGAGATGCTCCAAATTCCATGGAGATGTAACTAATACTTTGGGGATCATGTTGATAACTGTAATATAGGTCCACTTCTCAAGTTATTTCATTGTAAATCCATTATATATATCTATATATATATATATATATAATGAGAGAGAGAAAAGCTAAAAAGTAGTTTTTTTAGTATTGAAAAAAAAATGATTTAATTATATGGTAATATTTAGGGGTTTAAGTGTTTAAAACCCATACAAAAAAAATAACTAAATTATTTTTTTGTAATTTTTTAAATAACCTATTTTTTGGATCCATTAAAAAGGGTCTATATACACATACACACATGAATTGGAAATCTGAGTAAAAAATAAAAAAGCATTAAATTTTAAAAATGGGAAAAATATTTATTTACTTACATAGCATATGAATATTGGTTCATCCAACTATTTGACTCCCCAATTTAACTTAGCGCAGAACCCAGTAAGGTAAAAAAAACTCGAAACCCATTGGAAAGTCCCATTAAATGGCCAAAATTGAGTTTGAACAAATCGATCGGCAACCCTAACTCTTTTAACGACGTCAATCAACAGCCACATCAGTTACATCTAATCATTAGCGGATAAGATTTTACTAACAAAAATTTGAGCAAATCTAAACAAAAATACGGTTAAAAAATGAAATCATAAATAAAGTACAAACTAAATAAGATGACAACACTCATAGAATTTAATAAATAAACTCATAGTCAGTATCCACAACCATTTAAACGATTTCCATGGGAATGTTTCGCACTTTCATTAGGTCATCTACACCCTCTTCAAACATTAGTAAAAATCCTTATATTACGATTCATAAATTTTGCACTTTTGTTGGGCCATTAAGATCAACTTCAAACGAGAAGTAAAAATCCATATATTACGATTCATAAATATCACGGAGGAGGATAAATGATAACGATTCTATTCAAATCTATTTGATGTTCCAACACATAAAAATGCAACATAAATTGGATTCACACCAAGAGCCTTATGTATTTCTTGTATATCGGGTTCCGCCCCTTATGCGGATTTAATTTATATACTCTATTTATCTATAAAAATGTAATTTAGTTAAAAGTAATTTTGTTGAAAGTCTTTAGCAGCGGATATCTTTATTAATTTGATTGTTCATAATTTCATAACTAAATTCTTTATATCTATGCAACAATCAAACTGAATTCTCTTATGCCCTGTACTTTTCCCTTGTTTTTTTAATTAAATTGGATTTTGTTTCCAAAAGAAATATTAATTGAAAGATTTTTAATTGAATTTTCTATCCACATATCATATATAATAAGAATAACCACACTGAACTTTTCATAATAGGTCAACGTGCATCATAACCAATGGCAATGGATATGTGGACCATATGAGAACTCAGACTCCATCGTTTTTCCACCTCCATTGAGTACCATCTTTTTTTGTCAACTTTGTTGGCTCAACATTTCTGAACCAACCACCGCAACACAACCCATCCAATTTGGTTTGGTTTTGACTCGATATGTTTCTCTTGACTCAATTTGGGTTTCTTTCTTATATCTAAATGTTAATCGAAGAACAGAGGAGGGTGAAACTAACCTCTATCATTATTTGTTGGCTCTCTCTCTCTCTGAAAAATGACAGTTATTGGGATGGGTAAGCGCACGTAGACCTGCTTTGCACACGACATGTGGAATGTTTCGACTCATCACTTCCGTTACATGAATGAAGCAACGGCGTCATCACACGCGGTGAGTAACGATTATTCAGCGTTAAAAAAATTTCGGTGCTACACTCCATTAACCTCTTTTTCTACAACAACGTACGCAATCAAAACTCATAGTTGTAATAAATGAAATAAAATGTATAAAAATGTTTTTAAAAGACAACATACTATTTACTTTGTTTTGGAAAACAACAATATACCTTCAGTTTCTTAATGAAATGTTTTTATGAACCACAAGTGATGGCATATGAGCTAGAATGGGCGAGAAAATTAGAGAAGGTTGGGTGTTAATTAATGACATTTGAGGGAAGCTATTTAAAGGGAGACTTATTGGGTATATGATATAGGGAGAAGACGGGTTATTCAGAGAAGTGAAAAGCCATGAAACAATCAATTGCAAAAAGAATAATAGTTACAAAGGATGTATGGAGAAGAGAGACAGAGAAAGATAATTGCACTTGGTCATATGTTTTTCCTCATAAATAGTGAATATAGAGAACCATGAGATTATGAAATAACAGTAGAGAATAAGAATTCCATGTAGATAGTCTTAGAGGCTGAGGGTTTTAAAATCTTGTATAACATTTTAGAGTATTACAGAGATGTTATTGCTTCCGTAAAAAAATTGTTGTTGACAAAGGAAGAATGGAGTCGCCCTACATGTTTCCGGCCAATAAATCACTAGGTTCTATCGAGATGGGCATTCAAATCCTCCTTGTAGCAATTTCTACTCAATGACTGGTTTCTTAACGTCCATGAATTACTCCATCAAAAGTTGCAAGGTTTAAGAAGAATTCGACCCAGTTCTCTCATTAATCTTGCGATTCTCTACCAGAAAAGCTTTCTTGGGTTATCTTCATCAATAATTTATCATCGATGTTGACATTACTGACAATCGAGAATTGATATGTCATTATCATATAAACAA
The DNA here is from genome assembly GCA_949130495.1 of Sambucus nigra. Lineage (NCBI taxonomy): Eukaryota > Viridiplantae > Streptophyta > Magnoliopsida > Dipsacales > Adoxaceae > Sambucus > Sambucus nigra. Next base: position 322,005,590 of record OX422214.1, on the reverse strand, counting down.
CAAATGGTTACAAATAATCCACAGATGAAGAAGTTGTGGTTAATTTAGATGCAATCCTGTTGGGTTACTTGGAAATCCTTGGAAGGCTTCCTCTACAGTAAATTTGAGAGGCAACAAGCCCTTTCATCATTCATCCCTCTTTCAAACACAACACAGTGAACAATTGTGTTTTAATTTTCAAGACAATTCTCAAATAAATGTTGAGCTCAGTTAAAGAAAAAATCATCTAGAAAATGGAGGAGATTAAACACTCGGATAAGAGAAAGCAAGCTCCACTTATGACAAATATTTAGTCATATTGAGGAGGGGAACTGTTATGAGTTAAATCTAGGAAATTTAATGAAAAAATAATTGAGATGAATTGATTATATACACTTCACCCTTTTGTCTATTAATTCTTTCATGGCCCACATTAAGCCCATATAAGGGGGCTTCTTTACAAAAGCCATTGGACCATGTTGACACATGAGACCAATTACTGAATGTCCGACCTCAAATTTATTCCCAACTCACTGGGAATCAAACAATGACAAACTAAGACGATATAGAGAGAATTCCAGAAAGGATGTTCAAATCTATTTCAACAATAAAATAGTTATTGAATAATTGTTCACGTCACTCGATTACTTTATCTAATTCTCGAAAATTGATTGGTTCAACATTCGAATTTTAAACTTCATCTTGATAAGATGATCATACGTATGTAAATACTTATTTGTCCTATGAGTTCAGTCATCTTTAGTTTTTATCAAAATATTTTTTCGTCGATAGAATCTCACTAGAAGATCATTCCTTAGAAGCAAATCGACTAATTTACACACCCCAATTGGGGCTTATATAGGTTCTCTAGTCCTGCCTAAAGTTTAACTGCAACGACACTTAGTTTAAAGTAAGACACCTTCATCAAGTCGGCCGCTTGAAAATCTTCAATAAATTCCACTCCAGTGGTGGCACCGAAAACTCACTCAAGTAGTGGCACTACTTATAATAAGTCGGTCACTAGATAATCTATCATTAAACCAGTGGTACGACTTAGAATAAGTCGATCGACTACAATTGGCATAAAATCCACTGAAGCAGTTTTATGACTTAGAGAAAAAGGTCATTCGAGAATGTAAAACAAAATAACCTAGACATTAGGTAGAAAAGTTTAGAAATAAGTTGGTCGCTTGTGCTTGTCATCAAACTCACTCATGTAGGGGTACAACTTAGAATAATTTAGTCGCCTGAGAATTTAACATAAAACCACCTCGAAGTATTGGGTTTTATAATTTAGAAATAAGTTGGTCATCTATGTTTGGCATCGAACCCACTCAAGCAGTGGTACAATTGAGAACATGCCAGACGCTTGATAATATGGCATAAACCCACCTAAGAATTGGGTGGTACAACTTAGAAAAAATTGGCCGCCTATGTTTGACATTAAACCCAATCAAGAAGTATTACGACCTAGAACAAGTCACTCGCGTGAGAATCTTGCATTAACCAACCTAAGAATTGGGCAGTGTAACTTAGAAATACGTTTTTCGTCTACATTTTGCATAAAACCCACTCAAGAAGTTGTAAAGTTTTTAAACCCACCTAAGAATTGGGTGGCACAACTTAGAAATAATTTGGTCACCTACGTTTGTCATCAAACCTACTCAAGAAGTGGTAGGACTTAGAAGAAGTCGATGGTTAGACATTCTGGCATAAATCCACCTAAGAATTGGATGGTACAACTTAGAAATAAGTTGTTGGCCTATGTTTCGCATCAAGCCCACCTAAAACTGGTGGTACATACCAAAATGGGATGGTCGGTATAGAATGGGCATACATTAACCTAAAAATTAGCTCACACAACTTACAAATAAGTGGGTCGCCTAGTTCGGCCTCAAATCAAATCACGTAGTGGTACGACTTAGAATAAATCGATCACTTGATAATCTAGAATTAAATACACTAAAGTAATTGTATGACTTAGAATAGGTCAACCACCAATGATATCACATTAAAATCATTCTAGTAGTTGTAGGACTTAGTCGCCTTAATTGTGCACAAATCCACTCTTCACAATGGCATAATTTGAAATACGTCAATCTGACTATATTTTGAACAACCCCGCCTATGAATAAATGGCTTGATCTAGAGCGTATTACTTTATCACAATCAATTTACTGGAAAAAATTGAGAGTATAATTGTCACGACCTTGTCCCAAAATTAGTAGTAGGGAACGAGTGTCTTGACATGCCACCAAGGCAACATATATTCCGACTTAAATTATTTCCTTAAATAAGTGCAACGGAAATATAATCACATGGTTATGAATCATAAACTACTGAAAGTAAAGGAATTATGTCATCAGAGCTTTTTAAAAGGAAACTTCATTTATTTTAAAAGTGACAACGAGTTACAACTTAAGATAAAATTTAAAACTTATTACAAGAGAGCCAAACATGCTCTAAATGATAAAACAAACATAATAACAAAAGAGCTTTAAAAGCTGAATCCTCAACACAGTCCTTTTTCGTTCCCTCCGCGAACCTATTTATTTCCTGAAAAATGGTTATTTATGCAACATCAGCTAAAAGCCGAGTGAGAATTAATCTCCAGACATTCCATGTTTTTTCAGAAAATTTATACCTATTCAATTTACAACAGAAGTCATATACATATATGGACATGAATTTGCAGTAAAATATATAAAGCAAACTGACAGTATATATTTTCAGAATAAATAATTCAGATCATAACAGATAAAACAATTTGAGAAATATGTCAATCATTCAATTTTATTTTGATGGCCACGTACGCTCTAATACCCAGATAAACAGATAGTGTTACCAAATGTTTCCAGTCCGCAACAACACAGATAGAAAATCATGATATCTGAAACAACGCCATATTTAGGGCACACCAACGATAAACCAACTGGGAAGGTACCACCAAAATATTTCCACCCAGTAGTCAAGGCCAACATAGTAAGAGAGTTTTCATAGGCCAAATCAATAATTTCAGAATTCAAATCAGATGTATATAATGAGAGATATACACATATAACAAACGACGTAATCATCGGTATCAGATGTATTTGAGAATAAAGTCATTTCACAAAATATATGTAGTTTGAATAATATCATTTAATCAAAATACATAAGGAATGTCACAGAGTACTCACCTATAATAGAAATCCGAAGTTACAGATACAGAGTCTTGGATCGCTCGTTAATCATAAGATGAAACTTCTTATTAAACTTCCTCACACTTTCTCTCAGTATTTATCTTTGATATTTGGAATGGATTTTGTGTAAGAAATGAACCTAAGGCTTCTATTTATAGTTTCCCAAAGTTATTTGGTTGTGGACATGTGTCCCTATTACTAAGCATTCATTTTGGCGAGTCAGCATGTCGCATGTCGCGTAATGAGGCCATCTTGCAACCTTAATTCACTAGATGGTGACACGTGTTTTAACTTTATCTAATTGCATGACATGTGTTTTATCCCTTCCTTTAAAGGCAACACGTCTACGGTGTGGTGGAAAAAGTATAGCACGAGTTGTCAAGCACGAGGTGTTAAGCACGAGGTGTAAAGTTATTAAGGGTATTATGGTCATTTTACACATGAAGGATATTTTAGTAATTTTACACCATACATTTTGGATATTTCTTAGAGGTCTTTGAAAGTATTTTATTTAAAAAATGGTCCTTTATATATTTTTATTTTATTCCCTAAAACTTTCATTATTTCAAAATCAAACCCCAAAGTTTCATAAATTTCATTTTCTACCCCCAAAACTTATGATTTAGCTTATAATATGTGATAAGACTTTGATTTAATCCATTTTGATGAATAAGGAGGTTATTTCAAAGTGTTTAAGTCGGCCAAACCAGCCTTCCCTTCAACCAATCAAAATATTACACATGGTGTGGTAATAAGACAAAATATGACTTAAAGGATCGACAAATATGCCCTTATTTCGTAATTTCGATATAACTTCTTGTTCGGACCTCCGTTTAACACACCGTTTATTTTGTTACAACCCTAATTTATATATCTACAACTTTTAAATTTTTTTTACCTCAAGTCAATTGTTATATTATAATGGTCAAAATTAGTCTCTAATATGAGCATTCCTACCGAAAACTTTAAAATTTTGTGTTTGTAACTAATTTGATATTTCATGATTTATAAAGGGAGGATTAGACTAAAATAATAAATTAACATTATTAATATCACATATGAAATAATACAACATTTACAACTACATATGAACATATAAAAGTGGGGTCATTACATCCTACCCTCCTTATAAAAAGTTTGGGCCCCAAACTTGGCTTACATTAATTCCCAAACAAGTATGGATATTTCTCCTTTATTTCATCTTCCCGCTCCCATGTTGCTTCTTCAATGAAATGATTACGTCATAACACTTTGACCAATGGAATTACCTTAGTTCGTAATATTTGATCTTTATGATTCAAAATTTCTACTGGATGCTCAATGTATGACAAATCTTCTCTAATTTGAAGTGGTTCGTGACTTAGGATATGCGTTAGATCTGGGACATATTTCTTCATCATTGACACGTGGAACACATTATGCACAATAGAGAGTTCAGGGGGTAAAGCTATTTTGTATGCAACAACTCCTATCCTTTCAAGGATTTCAAAGGGTCCTATGTATCTTGGACTCAATTTCCCTTTCTTTCCAAATCGGATTACTCCCTTTGCTGGTGATACTCGCAAGAACACATAATCTTCTCTTTGGAATTCCAACACTCGTCGGCGATTGTCAACCTAACTCTTTTGACGGCTTTGAGCGATTCCAAGTCGTTCTTGTATCAATTTCACTTTCTCTGTTGTGATCTAGATTAATTCTAGTCCCAATAATTTTCTTTCTCCAACTTCTACCTAACATACAGGGTAACGACACCTTCTACCATAGAGTGCCTCATACGGATCTATTTGAATACTTGCTTGATAACAATTATTATATGCAAACTCCACTAACGGTAAATGATCATCCCAATTCCCTTTCAAATCAAGTACACATGCCCTAAGCATATCCTCTAAGATTTGAATGGTTCTCTCAGATTGTCCATCTGTTTGAGGGTGAAAAGCATTGCTGAAATTCAATTTTGTTCCCATAGTTATTTGTAGGCTTTTCCAAAAGCGAGACACAAATCTAGAGTCACGATCAGAAACATCTGAAACTGGAGTTCCATGAAGCCTAATAATTTCCCGCATATACAACTTAACTAACTTTTCTAAAGAATGGGTAATCTTAATGGCAATAAAATGAACAGATTTAGTTAACCTATCAATAATTACCCAAATAGAGTCATTACCCTTTGAACTCCTTGGTAAACCTGTCACAAAATCTATAGTGATATGTTCCCACTTCCAGTTAGGGATAGGTAGGGGTTGTAGTAATCCTGATGGTTTTTTATGTTCAGCCTTTACTTGTTGACAAACCAAACAATGAGATACAAATTCTGCTATCTCCCTTTTCATGTTATTCCACCAAAATACTTCTCGAAGATCCCTATACATCTTTGTACATCCGAGATGAAATGTGAATCTCGAGTAATGAATTTCTTCCACAATTTGCCTCTTTAGTTGGGCATCAGATGGAACACATACTCTATTTCCAAATCTCAATATATCATCTCTTATCATAAATTCAATCCTCTTCCCTTCAATAACTTATTTTCTAATCTTTTTTAGTTGTGGGTCATTTACTTGTGTAATTTTGATCATTTCCATCAACGTGGTTTGTACTTGTAAATTTCTGATTATTCCTCCTTTACTATAAATACATACATCTATTTCCAAACTTCTCAAATCCTTCAACAGTGATTCTTGGCTTGTAATAAGACACGCTAAATTTGATGTAGACTTCCTACTTAAAGCATCCGCTACTAGATTAGCTTTCCTGGGGTGATAATGAATATTCAAATCATAATCCTTCATTAATTCTAAACACCTCCTTTGTCTCATGTTCAATTATTTTTGGGTAAAAATATATTTCAAACTCTTATGATCGGTATAAATATCACAAGTATCACCATACAAATAATGTCTCTAAATATTATGAGCAAAAATTACAGTTGCTAATTCTAGGTTATGGGTTGGATAATTTTTCTCATGTGGTTTTAACTGTCACGAGGCATAAGCTACTACTTTTCCATTCTGCATTAGCACACATCCCAAACCATTTTTTGAAGCATCACTATAAATTACAAATCCCCCCGTCTCAGAAGGAATAGTTAAAATTGGGGCGGTTACTATTCGATTCTTAAGTTCTTGAAAACTATTCTCAACTTCCTCAGACCATTCATATCTCACCTTCTTTTGGGTTAACCTAGATAAATGTTTGGAAATACTAGAAAATCCTTTAACAAATCTTCGATAATAACCTGCTAATCCAAGAAAACTACGAATCTCCATCACATTAGTTGTTCTAGGCGAATCTATTATAGCTTTGATCTTTTGATGGTTAACCGACACTCCCTCCTTAGAAATGACATGTCCTAGAAAAGAGACACTAGGCAATCAAAACTCACACTTCTTTAATTTTGCATATAATTTCTCCTTCCTAAGGATTTGCAATACTATCTCTAAATGCTTTTCATATTCTTTAATACTCTTGGAATAAATAGGGATGTCATCAATGAAAACAACCATACATTAATCCAAATATTTCCTAAACACTCTATTCATTATATCCATAAAAGCGGCTGATGCATTAGTTAGTCCAAATGGCATCACAAGAAATTCATAGTGACCATATCTAGTACGAAAAGCTGATTTCGAAATATCATCCTCATTAATCTTCAATTGGTGATAGCCTGACCTAAGGTCAATCTTTGAAAATATTTGTGCACCTTGAAGTTGGTCAAACAAATCATCTGTACGAGGTAAGGGGTATTTATTCTTAATGGTCACCTTATTTAGTTCACGATAATTTATACATAACCTCATCGTCCCATCCTTCTTTTTAACAAATAACACTAGAGTACCCCAAGGGGATACACTTGGTCTAATAAAACCCTTGTCTCACAAATCTTGTAATTAAACTTTTAATTCCCTTAATTCTAAAGGTGCCATACGATAAGGTGATTTCGAGATTGGTATAGTTCCAGGAATGAGGTCAACCGTAAACTCTATTTCTCTACTTGGTGGAAGACTGAGTAAATCATCAGGAAAAACATCTGGAAAATGTTTAGCTATAGTAATATCTTCTAAAATAGGCTCCTTTGTTTGCAAATCAATAACACTCGCAAGGAATCCTGACATCCCTTCTTTAGAAAACTACAAGCTTCCATTGTAGAGATAATACAAATGGGAGATAGGATGCCTATTCCTTCTAAACTGAATTCTGGTTGGTTAGGAATTTGGAAAGTAACTCTCTTCTCAAAATAATCTACTTTATTATGATACGATGCTAACCAATCCATCCCAAAAATGACTTCGAAGTCTTTTATGTCTAAAAATATCAAATCAATAAATAGTTTTTGACTACTAACATCTATAGGGAAAGACTTATATACTAAGGTTCCCATCAATAACTCACCCGAAGGAGTAGAAATGTGCATGCTATGACTCAAGGGTTCGGGTTTATTAGGAAAGATATTAAAAAAATGCACAGAAACAAATGAATGGGTAGAACTAGGAACTATAAAAACTTGAAAAGATTGTGCACATATAGAAAATGTACCTTAAACTACTGCATTAGAAGCTTCGGTATCAAAAAGTGCAAAAACTCTACCTTGTCTGCCTTGCTCCTTCTTTTCACCTAAAGGTTGTATCAGAATCCTTGCTGGGGTTGGACAGTCTTTTATCTGATGTCCCTTCTGTCCAGATCTAAAACAAGTTCCCGTATCCTTGTAGCAAGGTCGTCCTCCATGCATCTTCCCACATTGCTGACATATCTTGTTATTATACCATTTTTCATCCCTAGCTCCCCCAATATTGGATATATTCCTAAAATTGTTTATATTGTTTGTGTTCTTCCCTATTTTCTCCCCAAACTTCCTCTTACCATCTCTAATTCTATTGTACTCCTCTTTATCCCTCTCAGCTATCATAGCCCTATCCACGACGTCAATATATGATGTCAACTTCAGGATCAAAATTCGGCTAAGAATACTCAACTTTAACCCACGTTCAAACTTTTTAGTTTTTAAAACATCAATTATCACAACATAAGGTGCGAAATGGAATAACTCGATAAACTTCGCCTCGTATTGACTAACTGTCATATTCCCTTGCACTAGACTCATGAACTCATTTGCCATTTCATCCTTCACCATTTCAGGGAAATATTTCTTATACCAATAAGTTCTTCAAACCTATACAAGTATTCCTCTCCTCGTCTATTCTCTTAGTCATTCTCCACCAATGTTCGGCTTCACCTTCTAACATAAATTTTGCAAATGAAACCCTTTGTTCATCGGTACACTTAAGAACATCGAGCATCTTTTCCATATGCATCACCCAACTTTCTGCTTTAGTGGGGTTAGGAGTACCTTTAAAAGAAGGAGGGTTCAACTTCTTGAAATGCTCAATGGTATAGCTAGTTGGTTCAAGATTCCTCGGTGCTCCATTATTCACTTGATGCTCCACAAGCCTTGCTAGACTCTCAATCGCCTTGTATGCACCTTCCAGTCCTTCCATACATAAACCACTTATTCTCGCAGTTGATCTTGGCTTGGTAATTTTCTACAGTCATGACCAAATATAAGACGTATTATACTAAATCAACATTGCAAATTGGAAAAATAACTATACATAAACAATTACAAGTAGACTGAAAGACATATGGAGGGTTATCACATAAGTAGGATATTTAATCATATATCCTATGTATGAAGAATTAAAATCAATAACGTTCGAAACTTATGTTCAGTAGTCTACGGGTTCATAACATATGCTCTAATATCACCTCTGTCACTACCCCGTCCCAAAATTAGTAGTAGGGAACAAGTTTCTTGACATGCCACCAACGCAACATATATTCTAACTTAAATTGTTTCCTTAAATAAGTGCAACGGAAATATAATCACATGGTTATGAATCATAAACTACTGAAAGTAAAGGAATTACGTCATCAGAGCTTTCTAAAAGGAAACTTCATTTATTTTATAAGTGACAACGAGTTACAATTAAGATAAAATTTAAAACTTATTACAAGAGAGCCAAACATGCTTTAAATGATAGAACAAACATAATAACAAAAAGAGCTCTAAAAGCTGAATCCTCAACACAATCCTTTTTCTTTCCCTCTGCGAACCTACTTATTTCTTGAAAAACGGTTATTTATACAACATCAACTAAAATCCGAATGAGATTTAATCTCCAGACATTTCATGGTTTTGCAAAAAATTGATACCTATTCAATTTACAACATAGTGCATATACATATATGGATAGGAATTTGCAGTAAAATATATAAAGCAAACTGACAGTATATATTTTCAGAATAAACAGTTCAGAACATAATAGATAAAATAATTTGAGCAACATGTCAATTATTCAATTTTATTTTGACGGCCATGCACGCTCTAATACCCAGATAAACAGATAGTGTTACCCAATATTTCCACCCCGCAACAACACACACAGAAAATCATGATATCTGAAACATCGCCTTATTTAGGGAACACCAGCGATAAACCATCTGGGAAGGTACCACCAAAATATTTTCACCCGGTAGTCAAGGATAACATAGTAAGAGAGTTTCCATAGGCCAAATCAATAATTTCAGAATTCAAATCAGATGTATATATCGAGAGATATACACATATAACAAACGACGGAATCATCGGTATCAGATGTATTTGAGAATAAAATCATTTCACAAAATATATGTAGTTTGAATTATATCATATAATCAAAATACACAAGGAATGTCAGAGAGTACTCACCTAGAACAGAAATCCGAAGTTACAAATACGGAGTCTTGGATCGCTCGTTAATCTTAAGACGAAACTTCTTCTTAAACTTCCTCACACTTTATCACTATTTATCTTTGATATTTGGAATGGATTTCTTATAAGAACTGATCCTAAGGCTTCTATTTATATTTTCCCAAAGTTATTAGGGTGTGGACTTGTGTCCCAATGACTAAGCATTCATTTTGGCGAGTCAGCATATCGCGTGTCGCATAACGAGGCTATCTTGCAGCCTTAATTCACCAGATGGTGACATATGTTTTAACTTTATCTAATTGCATGACATGTGTTTTGTCCCTTCCTTTAAAGGTGACGCGTGTACGGTGTGGTGGCAAAAGTATAGCACGAGGTGTCAAGCATGACGTGTAAAGTTATTAAGGGTATTAGGGTCATTTTACACATGAAGTGTATTTTTGTAATTTTACACCATATATTTTAAATATTTCTTAGAGGTCCTTGAAAATATTTTATTTAGAAAATGGTCCTTTATATAATTTCATTTTAGTCCCTAAAACTTTCATTATTTCAAAATCAAGTCCCCAAAGTTTCATAAATTTCATTTTCTACCCCAAAACTTATCGTTTAGCTTAGGATGCTATAAGACTTTCGTTTAATCCATTTTCTACCCCCAAGTGTTTAAATCGGCCAAACCATCCTTCCCTTCAACCAATCAAAATATTACACATGGTGTGCTAATAAGACAAAATATGACTTAACAGATGGACAAATATGCCCTTACTTCGTAATTTTGGTATAACTTCTTGCTCGGACCTCCGTTTAACACACCGTTTATTTTGTTACAAACCTAATTCATATATCTAAAAAAATAGAGGTTTTTTTACCTCAAGTTAATTTTTATATTATAATGGTCAAAACTAGTCTCTAATATGAGCATTCCTACCGAAAACTTTATGTTTGTAATTAATTTGATATTTCATGATTTATAAAGGGAGGCTTAGACTAAAATATTAAATCAACATTATTCATATCAAATATGAAATAATACAACATTTAAAACTATATATGAACATATAAAAGTGGGGTCATTACAAGAATAATTTTCTTGAGATGGCTGAATTTGGCCTACCTCTGCCCCATTTAACTTAATATGGTCAAATTGATCCTTTACAATCATAGATGACCATTAATGGTTATGTTGGAATACAACGATGAACATTAGCCTAATCCGCCTTAGTTCGACCTACTTCGGTCTCATTTGATGTAAGATGGTAAAATTGATCTCGTACGATCATAATTTGCCATTCATGTTCACGTTGGTCTATGACGAGCAACATAACATTACACGATTGAATTTGCCATACATTAGCTTCATTTGACCAAATATGATCAGATTGATCCCTTATAATCAAAATTTACCATTAACAGTCAAATTGGTCAATGATGATGAATATTATCCTAAGGCTGTCAAATTTGGCCTACTTCAGCCTCATTTGACCTGAGATACTCAAATTAATCCTTTATTATCATAACTGGCCATTAACAATCAAGTTAGTCTAAGATGATAGAAATTAGCCTAAGATGGTTGGATTCATCCTACTAAGTCTCGTTTGACATAAGATGCCAAAATTGTTATCTTACGATCATAATTGATCATCAACTATCATGTTGGACTTCGATGACCAACATTAGCTTAACATGATTGAATTTGGCCTTCTTCTTCCACATTTTACCTAAGATGGTCAAATTGAACTCTTACGATCATAATTGACCATTAACAGTCAAGTTGGTCTACAACGATAAACACTACCTTAAGACGACGGAATTCAGCCACATTTGACCCAAGACGGTTAAATTGATCTATTACGATCATAATTGACCCTTAACGGTCATGTTGGTCTACGACGACCAACATTAGGCCGAGATGACTTAATTCATCCTACTCTAATCTCATTTGACCTAAGATGGTAAAAAACATATCTTATTATTATAATTGATCATTAACGATGAAGTTGATATAGGACGAACAACATTATCCTCAGATGATCGAATTCTGCATACATCAGCGTCATTTAACCTAATATGGTCAAATTGATCTCTTACGATTATAATTAATAATTAATGGTCAAGTTTGTCTATGATGGCCAACATTAGACTAAGACGACTGGATTCGGCCTCATTTGACCTAAGATGGTTCAATTGATCGAAGTAACAGTACTGATGTATAATAGAAAAATGTCAACCACAACCATTAAGTAAAATTAAATATTGTATGACAAAAACTAATACATGCCAAAACACCAAAAAACCATACTATCTCCAAAACTAAGTACAAATATTAAGAATAATGTAAGACCCGAATATTTCAACATAAATTACATAAAGCTAAAAGAAGGTTCAGCACTGTGGGGGAGAAAAATATGTTGCCCATAAGAATGTGATGCATGTAAGGAGAGATCTCCGATCATTCCTAAGGAAGGTCGGTGAATTGCATATCTAGTCACCAACACATGACTAACCTAGCCTGTATTGGCCGACTACAGTCCTTATGACACTACCTGACTAGTTTGACAAGATAAAGATGACAAGAGTCCAAATGAGGATAGGAAATCGATATTGTTACAATTGCATTATTATTATGTAAACTCTAATGTAAGAGTCCATTTCCAATTATTACCCTTAACTATATATAAAGAGGATACCCCTCATTGTGCAAGGGGGATGAGAGGCTTGAGAACACTCTCATGTAAACTCTCATTGCCACTATGGACGTAGGCTGATGTTGGCCGAACCACGTAAATCAAGTCTCTCTCGTATTTATTTTTATAATCTTTAACACTATTGTGGGGGACCCCCTTTTGAGTGATTTTATATCTTGTAAAAATGTCTAAAACTCCAAAACATGGTGGTGACTAGAATGGAAGACTGCGTGCTCCAGTGGAAAACTAAGTCGGGTACACTATAGAATGTGAAACAACCAGACGGGTCAGGTTCACCACAACAAGATAGTATCTATGAACTCAAGTAGTAAAACTACCAATCATGAGTATAAAAAATAAATATATAGTTAATATTTTAATCGTTATACCCCATTTTTACCGATTAAATTCCATTTAAAATGTGTACTCAACCATGCCACTTAAAATCACCCTAGATCCCGTATAAGAATAGCCAATTAGTAAATGTAATGTCAACCTTATAATAATTGAGATGTATCCAAAATAACCATGCAATAAAGCATAAAGCAGGCGCACACACACGTACACACACACACACACACGCACACACACACACACATACACACACATACACACACATACACATACACACACATACACACACATACACACACACACACACACACACACACACACACACATATATATATATATGGTCGATCGATCGACCAAATGGTAGATCGATCGACCCCCTGTTTTTCAGCAGATATTTTGCTTTTCTTTTCTCTTTTCTTTTCTAATTTAATTCCCACTTGGTATATAAGCCAATGTTGATGTAATAAACAGGGGTGAACGTTTTTAGAGAGTTTTAGAAGATAGAATAGTTAGGGTTTGGGTGATTTGCTTAGTTCTTCTTCATTTCTTCTTGGATTGACACACTTTTGGGATTGAATGTTGACTATTCATCATCCTCTCCATTAATATAGTTTGTATTTCTCCATTCCTTGCTTTCTAGTTAATTTACAAGCTTTCTAATTTAGGTTTACATGCTTTGATTACTTGCTTTGTAGTGTAATTTTACCGCATTTATTTACCGCTTTCCATTTATCGCGTTTTTAACATGCTTTCTAGGTAACTTAAATTAGGTTGTGTTTGAATTGAACTCACTCGGGTTGACGCGTTTCTTTGCTTTGTTGATGGAGTTTACAGGTCTATTTCGAGTGTGTTGTCCTAGTTATTACGTCTAGGAGATTTGACTGGGCATATCATGTATGTCCCGTGCTTACGACCTTTTGTGCGTAATTTCCGGGATATTTGTTGACGCCAAAATCTTATTAGGCTTTTATGATGATTTAGGGCGTAACAACCCTTGCTTTAATCAACTGTCGAAACGAGACGCATTTGAAATAACTCGTCGACCCATGTAATCATTTTTTACTAATTAACTCGGGTGAGGGATATTCGACGCAACCTATAAAATAAGTTACCAAACTTATGTATGTCATAAGATAGCAATATGATGTCATCAATATTTTTTTTACACTACCAATTTTGGCCCTCAAATCTTTGATTACCCCTTCTTTTTTTACTTATCAAATTTACCCTTATATTCAAAATTGGGGGTAATTCGGTAATACATATTGTATCAACTTGCTCACACTCTCTCACTTCTCACACAAAGAAAATGTTACTCTCATCACCAAAACCCCCCAAACAACACACTCTCTCTCTCTCCAATCCACCGCTCCCTCTTTATCGGACTCTCCGCCTCTCCTTCACACCGCTCCTCCTCCTAACCAACCCCTCCTCATCTTCATCTCAATCAGAATTAGGTTTCTTATTTGTTTATTTGTTATTGGTTTTCCATCAAAATGGATTTCTATATAAACATAGGTTTTTCCATCAAAATGGATTTATGATTTAATCCTCGATTTTAGGGCTTACTTATGGAGGTTAATATTTTGTTAGTATCTAATATTTTGTGAGCATTTTATTGAAGGGTGCTATTCATTCTTCTTTTTTGCAGATTTATCTCTTCAATAAGGAACCTCATCAAGTATACTCTCTTATCAAATTTGATTCCATGAATCTTTTAGTTTTGGTTTGTTAAAGATTTATTTATTTATTTGATTTTCATTTTTATTCTACAAAAGGGATTTTGATTTTGGTTCATTTTTTGGTCGATTATAGGGATTTTGGTTCGATTATAGGGATTTCGATTCTATTATCCAGATTTTGATGTTGCAGTTGCTCAAGTTACCTAGGTATGATTAATATATCAGTGTGTTGTGGTTAATATGTCAGGATGCTATGCGTGGTAGGCACGAGCCCTTAGTGGTAACATCCCTAGATAGATTAGACATACAAGTTTCTCAGGAGTTTTGTATCATTATTACTATCATCACTTTTTGTATGTGAGTCAGATATTTGGATGTTATCATCATCACTATAAAATATCGCTTTGTGGAGCGTTTGTTAAAATGATTGTATTTTGTGTTTTTATTTTGATTGTAACATGTTAGTTTTCATTGTCATTTTCGTAGGATTCGAGATTAATCTATGGTCTGATCTACTTTAGAATTGGTGAGGCATTTGTGTTTGTTTTTTCATTATATTGATGAGAATGATCTGATCCTAACGCCTAAGCTCTGAACTTTGAGTGTAATATTGATTTTTTTTATTGATGCCTTAAATCAAGGGTTTTAAGTAAATTTGTTTATGACGTCTACGTGTGCGCAGTTCTTAGAGATGTTTTTTACGTTAACTTTTATTCTTATTGTCTTTGGGTGTTCAAATCGTAACTGTGGATTTATGCACTTTTTGTTTTTGAAAAAAATGCCCATTGTTCTCAGGTCTACTAGCAGTTTAAGGGTTGTTGGGGTGTCAACTTATTACTCTGAAGCAGAGAAGTACAAATCCGAGGATAAGGAGGACGAGTAGATTGCCTCATCCTATCGAGAATATGCTTATCTTTTTATTAATTGGTAATCTATGTTAATTTCAATATGTTTGCATATCCAACATATCACATTTGTGTTCCTCAAAAGTGTTCCAAGACTGCTGAAAAATTTCTTTGCTAACTTAAAGCAAAGTTTATGTTGTGCAAAATTCATAATTTTCAGTTTTTCCATCATCTTCATTGTTCAAATCAGTACACTTATATACTTGAGTAAGAAAAGTTCATTATTTATTCTGTAGAATGGGTCGAATCAAATAAGCATTGAAACTACACTCTTTCGAGGTCAATCAAATCAAGACACACATGAATATTCTCACACTAGCATGGCACATCCGACATGATTTTTGTATAAGATTTAAATATTTTTGAAGATTTTGCACACTAATTTTAATTTTTTTAAAAACACACTATCAATTAATTTTGCACACAATTTTTGGGATTGGTTTTGTTGGATACTAAGGTCAATGCCTATTTGGATTGGTTTTATTAGTCATTGAGTGTTGATTTTAACAAAAAAAACACCCTATCTGTGCAATATGTACACGTGGTACTTGATTGGTTTCATTGGATACTAAGGTTAATGCATGCCTCTAGGTGTTTGATATCAATGCCCAGGCAAGGATGGATTGACTGCACTTCACAAAGTAATACTTGGCAAAAAGCAGTCTATTTTAAACTATCTTCTGAGAGAATCAACAAATCCATTTGTTCGTGATAAGGAGGGGGTTACCTTGATGCATTACGCTGTCCGCACAACATAAAGTCAGATGATTAAAATTCTTCTATTATATAATGTTGATATAAACATCCAGGAAAATGATGGTTGGACTCCACTTCATTTAGTTGTTCAATCCTGCAGAACAAATGTAGTGAGGCTTTTGTCCATAAAGGCAGATGATAAGACCTTGAAAAACCAAGATGGTTTAACCCCAGTTGACCTTTACCTCCATAGCGGTCGAGACAGGAGTACTTACGAGATAATGAAGCTGATAAAACAGCTACCCAAGGTATGACAACTGATTCAAACAATAAAAACAATTCCGTAGTGTGACTAATGGTCAACTTCTTTAACAACAAGCTTTTAACTCATGGTTGTTACCGTTTATACAAGTGAAGACTTCAGCTTTAAATTAGCTAGCCTAAGATTTCATGATGTTGCCAAAGAAGTTGATGCATAGTGGGGCTAACAACAACGCTAAGGGCGTGGAAAGTGCAAAATGAATGATGTCATCTGCACATGCTACATAAATGTGATAAGAGTAGATCTTCCTATCAACGAGCTTTTGTCATACTTTGTTTCTTTTTGGGCAGGTAGTTTTTTAGACAATCTTCCTATCAAATCGAAACATTCATCTATTCTATTCCATCCATGAATCTAATGAAATGGAAACTCTCAAGGATGATTGATTACTACTGTAAGGATGGTTAGAATGATAATGCTACTTAATCTTCTACGATAATAATAGACTTTATCATTGTATAAATTTGTATAATTTTGGGTTTGTTTTGTTTATCTATATAATTTCATATGGCTGTTTGTAGTTTTTTTGGAACATATAATTTTGATTTTGTAGTTTGCGCTGAAAATTTTACGAGTGTTGGGTATGGATAGTTTGAATAATAAAATTTTTAGTGTCCGAAGTATGGCTAGGGGCATGTGTTGGGTGCATCGATTGTAACATAGCTATTTACGAGTGAAGATACTTTTCAGTGTTCGTCTAGGCAGGTGTATGTTGGTTTGATCCTATTTATGATGTTCGAATCTAGAAGATAACAAGCTTTATTAATTGTTTTCTCAACTTACAGTTCAATGTTGTTTTGATTATTTTATTAATTATTTTTCTGCAGATAGTTTAATGTAGTTTTCTCTATAGGTTTCTATGATCAAACGAGGGACTGATCTATTATGTTTCAATCGAGTGAGTACAGGTGGTTTCCTCATTTCTTCAAATCGTAGGAAGAAGTAATTAATAGCCTCTACCTTAATTTAATGTTGTTCCACCAACCATAAACCTGATCTATCCTGAATTTTGTGCATATATTGTTCTTATAGTTCTCACTGTTACAAGGAAGAATTTTGAATTAATATCACCATCTTTATCCCACATTAGATTTATTTTTTGTCTATTGTACGCTTCTTCCACTTTGACAATACTATTATACTCAGCTGCAGTTCTAGACCAAGCCCTGTTTCACACAGGAAAAAAAATATACTGGCAGGCTAATTGCTTTGGAAAGAAAATTCAGAATGACCTACGCATTACCTATGATAAATCCTATAACATTGCCATGGTTTTAAACCCCTGTTATATATTCCACTATATTAATTAGCTTCAAATACTTTTTGTTGGTGTGGTTGTTGTCATTATAAATTCAAATTTGATCCGAATGAACTGATTTTTTTTTTACTTTTTTCAGTGAAGCCAACCTCATTCATCACTAGCACTGATCAAGGAGTGCATATTGTTTGCAACTGCTTCCCAAGAAAAAAGATTGTGACCTGTGAGATTGAATCTACCTTGAATGATGATTTTCATGTTATTCGTTGCATGGCTGAGTTTGGAGACAGATATTTCGGCACAAATGAGGAATGATCAACAGAGCGAAAGAGACAGCCGAGATTGCTCGCTTAACTGATATTATGTTTGGGACAATTTTCAGTTTTGAAATCATTTTGACTTTTAAAATTGTATGAAGATGAAGAAACATGGGTGGTTGCTCTAAAGGGTCGTCAGTATCTTCCTGGGTCAAAGCCTAATTTAGCCGATCTTGCTGTCTTTGGAGTTTTGAGACCCATTCGTTACCTCAAGTCCGGTAAAAATACAGTGGAGCATACGCGCATTGGTGAATGGTACACTCAAGTGGAGAGCACAATGGGATTGTCTTCTAGGATCAAGGCATAAATTAGATGGTTATTTCCACTCAGAAAGTGATCATCAACGTTTTATAGATATGATTAACATTTTGATAAGTTTCTTATGAAGAGAAAATAAGTTAAAAGACTTTTAAAGCTGAGAGGCAAAATAATATCTATTGTACACATATAAGTGCATATTTATATGCTTATATGTGAAGTTGCTATCTATGTCCAAAAAAAACCGGGTGGCGAGACAACTGTTTTGTGCTAATTTCTATTTTCCTTGCTATTTTGCATATTTAATCATTTTCGGTTCCACTTGACAGGTACTCTGTCTCTCTAGGGGTTCGGGGGGGGGGGGGGGGGGGGGAGGGGGGCAAGCAAAGGTATTTTTTCTTGCTGGAGAAGAGACCATTGCATATGGCTACGCAACAAAAACAAAGGTATGGTTTCTGCTTGGTAGGTTTACGGAGTGAAATCACGTCTTTTTTCTTAGGAGTTTCCTATTTTCTATCGATTGACTTATGTGCTTTGAGTTTTTTCCTATATCTATGTTTTTCCTAATATAGTGTTTTCAATAAACTAACAATTAGGTTGGTCATCCAAGTTAGAGGAGAGAATGTGATCCCGCACATTCTGCCCTCACCACGTGCCGCAACACTTGAAAATATGTCGCTTATTTCAAACTTTTGATGCAAATTAGAATAGGGTAAAGCTCATAAACTTTTGATGTAAAATACCACAAATCAAATACCAAAGTTATTCTAAGAGGATATAACTTTTTAAGAAGGAAAACCTCATGTAGAGGCACAAGCTCAAGCTGATCTAAACAGTCAGCAGGGTCACAAGGTAGAATTACAAGACTCAGAATTGATCCAATTTATGGAGTTGTGGGCAGACCCGTGCCTTAAACGATTTTACAACAGTGGTCTTAAACGATTTTACAACAGTGGCCTGACAATCGTGCTACGCACCTACTGGCCTGACAATCCCAACAATGATATGATTGTTTTCTTTTCTCCTTGCTACTATTTCAGTGCTGCAACATGTTCTGTCTGAAGTTATAATGTAGTAGGTTTTTTGAATTTTAATGTTTATACATTGGATAGGGCATTAAATATTTTCAAGTTTTGTCTTATTATTTTTTCTTCCCATTTTTTGTTGGTTTACTGCTTCTATGTTTCAATAAAACATTTGGAGTTTACATCGTAAGTAGTTTGATGAAAATGGTCTACATAGCTTACTAATATGACACACATGTACATTTCAGATCCCCAATGAGCTATATGATGCCTTCATAACAACCGTTGACAAATGAGTTAGAACAATGCCAAATAGAAGCATGCATTCTGCTCCTCATCCCACTCTGGGGGCACTAATGGCGGATGCATTACATCCTTTAACAGGAGGTGGAATGACCGGCTCTATCATATATTGTTATGCTTTGAAATCTTCTTAGACCGTTGCGCAATCTCAATGATGATCTACACTTTGCAAATATCTTGAATCCTTTTACACCCTTCGTAAGGTGAGTAATCAAAATATGAGACACTAGAAGTTGGTTACAGCCTGTTGCATCTACACTAAATACATTGGCAGGTGCACTCTACAAAGTTTTCTGTGCATCATCAGATCAAGCTAGGAAAGAAATGCGCGATGCATGTTTTGATTATCTGAACCTTAGGGGCATATATTTTGATGGACCAATCACTTTGCTTTCTGGTCCGCCCGTTGAGCCTGGTTCTCCAATTCTTTGTTGTGTCTGTTTATGGCGTTGGTCGCTTATTAATTCCATATGCATCACATAAACGAGTATGGCTAGGGGCTAGATTGATTTCGGTGCGTATTCTAATGCATTCTATTGATTTCGGTGCATATTTTAATACACGTTATGCTATTTTCTCCATTGTAGGGTGCGTCTGGAATCATTTTCCCCATTATAAAGTCTGAAGGAGTTAGACAAATGTTCTTCCCAGTAATTGTCCCAGCATATTACAGGACTCCTCCTATTATATAAGAAGGGGAAACTATTTCTTTTTTATGAAGATAAATAATTGACTTCTTATCTTTATTTTTTTTCTTATGTAAGATAACTAAGGTTTGTATTTGCAATAAGGTGGTGAGCTGGTTTTGGATACACTTCATCTACAAAATTAAGTTTGTGCATTACAGGCTAATATTATTATTTATTGATGTATTTGCATTTTCTTCATGAATTGATTACTATCTTATTTATTTATTGAAGCATCGGTTGTATTTCGACAAGTTGAGTTAAATTGATTATGATGTTTATATGAGGTCCAAAACGGACTATTACTATTGTAGTTTGAGGTTTTTTATTTCTTAAGCGGGATGGATAGTCCAATAAACTAAGGGAACTTTGTCCAAATTTTCTAAATTGTTTATAGAATTGTGTTATAAAAAAATGGTATGATTAAAATTTCATGATTCTATACTTTAAAAATTTACAATCTAATATATAAAACATTTATTATTTACGTTATACACGACTTTATATTTTTTTAAATTATCAGCGTGCCTTCAGGCACGGGCATACCCTAGTATATATATAATGAGACAAGGCCCCTATTTTTTTAGAGGTCACTAGTAAAAAAAATAACCTCTAACTAGTCTCTATTTATTGGGTCACTATCACGTAAGTCCGTCGTATAAGCTATCATGAACAATAAATCGGCGCACCCTTCCACTCTCACTCCATAATTGGCACAACCCTATGCACGACTCCTTATTATAAATTTAGTATAGTAATACAATAACTTTAACCCAAGACATGCAATAAAATAATAATCATATTCGGTCCATAGAGTTTAGCCTAATGATATTCAACAAATATATTCCATCTATTAATTATTTGTACCCACCCCTTTTGTGCAAGGGCAATAACGCATAGGCTTTATATGGAGGATAAATTTAATGTAGAATTTATGTCTTATCATTTAGGATAATATAATTCATGGGGTGTAAGTTCTATATCTTGAGTTGGCTACTCATACCCAAAATTTAATCTCAACAACTAATATCGAACAATCCATTACCCTTTCATAATTTCAAGGTATTGTTATAATTACTAAGCATACATGGGATGATTTGATTTTAACCTTTAGCATATTATGGAGTATAGAGGAATATAAAATTCCAATTAAGAATTAAGGTTTATCCACACACTTGTATGGAAATTCTAACCCTTCTTTAAATCATAGTTTCCCATATATAAATGGTGATAATTCAACATATAGTTTATACCCTATTTTCTAGATTTGAATTGGAGGGGAAATCCTAACTTTCATATCACAAGATTAATCTACAACATGTAATACAAATTATAAGAGAATTACTACATTACCGTGGAAACTTTACAAAACATATCAAACTCTGAAAATTCAATTCAATTACACAGACTTGGATTAAATTAATCAAGAAAAAGACTCCATCAATTTGGTTCATTCATTTATTAATAAAATAAAAAAATTTAGAGGTATGAATAATACAAGATAAATCATAATCATCTCTACACCAATTTTATAATTTATGAAAATATCTTTAGGTAAAAAATACCACTTATATCATGAAAGGTGATAGTAGAATTATCTTTCCTCAATTGATGAATATAACTCCTAAAATTATATAAGAATAATGGTAAAAGAAGTCCCTTTGAACATCTCTTTCAATTTCTCCTCAGTTGATGAAAATACTCTCCGATTTGTGTAGAATAGAACCCCCTTGAAAGTAACTGAATTCTTCCTCCAAAAATTCTTTAGAATTTCCCAAATGTTATCCCAAAAATAATTATAGTATTTTATAGAATTGGCCTTATATTAAAGGATAAAATTTTAGGGTTGGGAATTTATAATTTTGTTGGAAATTCGATTGAGGTTTTGAGGGGTGAATTTCCATTCAATAGATAAAACAACAGGATAGTAGTAAGGTTTATTTTATGTTAGTTGTGGGGGAAAAGTGACATATGAAAATAGGGAAAAACATAAGGAAAAGAGAAGGGAATCGTGTTGATATATATATATATATACACACACACACACGTGCGCGTGAAATGACGGTGCCTAAAGGCACGACAAAAATATACAAAGTACGAAATCGCGAAACGATGAAAATTTCGGAAGTACGAAATCGCGAAACGATAAAATTTTCCAATAAACTCACTTACATGTAAATTTTCAAATTATTTAATCGTCTAAATTTAAGTCATAAAAATTCTTTTACAATACAAAGGCGTAAAAAAATTAAAAAAATTGGCCAAAGTTCCATTTATTTATAATACTATCCAACCTGTTTAAGAAGTAAAAATTAATCAAAACAAAACAAATAGTCTGTTTTGGACCTCGTATCAGCAATATAATCCAAATATACTCAATTACATAGAATCAGGGCAAATTATCAATTTTTTAAAAAAGTCAAAATTCATATTCTAAATCCAAATATACTCAATTACAAAGTCAATCAAGCAGATTTATATGTAGATATCCCTATTGCCCCACTTCCATATGCAAGATTGATTACCTCCATCCTCAAGGATGCTGGCATTGCGGCACCGCTCGATCGTACTCGCATTCCTGGTTCTTTTGGATAGGGAACCCGCACTAAGAGCGCCAAACAGCTAGCCGTCCTTCGGGTGTGGCGGGGCAGTGATAGAGAGGAAGAGGCTGCCTCGAGTGAGAGCGAAGAATAGGAAGAGGAAGCAACCGATGCTGATGTAGAAATGGGTGATGTCGGTGCGGATAAGGAGTCAGCGGACGAAGAAGATGATCCTGATTTTGAATGGGCGGGTAGCGACCTCACGAACCGTATGACGGCACTTGAGACGCGATTCGACAATTTTTTGACCGATTACCGTCGCGATACAAGCATGATGTTTCTCTTCCAAGAGTACATATACTGACGCCAAGGAGAATCCAACGAACCACTGCCATCTTATTTCTATGACCCCGACGCCCCTGGTTCTTCACAACCCCCACCCCAGTGATGCTGTATTTTGGTTGTGGTAATTTTTATTTGTTTTCGCTGTTCACATGGTTGTATGTCTTTCCCTATAATTGTACCACAGTCCTGTTTTCTATAAAATCTGCATTTTCTTCATTTTTTTGTTTTATTTATCGCACTTATTATTTTGCCTTGTTTAGATTTTAGTCCTTTTTGCTTGAGGACAATGCAAAAGTCTAAGTTAGGGGGGGGGGTGACAAGTGCATATTTCTAAAACTTCACAAATTTTCAAAATTTCCAAAAATCATAAAATTTTGAAAACCCCAAAAATATTTTTGTTCAAAATAAATAAAAATTGGAATCCAAATTTTTCGAAAATGTCATTAAAAGTCGGTTTAAAGTCTGAAGTTGTAAAATTCAACATACACAAAGCCGAAATTGACTAAAGATGGAAATCGAGCGAAAATTGACGACTTAACGAATAAGTGTGGAGATTAACAAACCCGGTGAGATTCGAGCCTATCACTTTTTGCTAGTTTTTAAATCAATTCGAGTTAATTGTTAACTCAAAGTTCTTTTCAGTGCCTAAAAAGTCGTCGAGGATCTCAACCCTTTCATTTAGATTGGTTACGAAAAACGTGTGCGATATTGCTTTGAAAAACGTGCCAAAAGTGATCTTTAAACTTAAATTCATCTCGAAACGCATATGGTAACGCAATTGGCATTTTGGACAATGAAGTAGGCCCTCGTTTGTCACCCAAAAATATTGGCCAGAAAAAGATGCGAAAAAGCACCCCTTTTGTAACCCAAATTGAGCCAAATAGATTTTCCCTTTCGTTTGACAACCCGGGAAAAAAAATAGCCTGGAATTGCGAAAAATGGAAAAATTCAGAATTAAGTTCGAAAAGTGCATATAAAGGGGCAAGGAAAAAATAGATATGCTCAACAAAAATGGCAAGAAAAGAAGTGAAAAATAGGGGAAAAAAATAGAGAAAAAGAAGAAAAAAATGGCAATTGCCCGGAAAAAGCACAAATGGACATCATGAATGACTTTTCTAATTTCAACCTTCCCTACCTCTTTTATTTTACTCAATATACCTTAAAACCCGAAAAAGTCCTAATCGAGTCTAAATTGCGAAATTGGTTACCGCGTGGAGAGATAGAACACCAAAAGATAATAAAAGAGATTGAATGTCAAAAAGAGGCAATGTAACCATTTTTAAAACCGTAATCCGTTGATGAGATCCTATTACTATAAAATTTTTGTCTTTCTTCTTATATGCGTGACTTTTCATCCATTATATTTACTCTTTATATCACGCATACCAAGAGAATATCCACATTCCGAGTGATTCGTTTGAGAGAGCATTCCTTGAGAATTTGAAATCAAAACGAATTTTCGAATAAGTAACGTAATGGTCAATCGGTGGAAATCCGCAGTTAAATTTCTGGCTTCGCACACACACACACACACACACTACGGTTTGAGACTTGTACATATGACTTGATGATGACTATTTTCTGTGAAAGTTTGATTTAGACAATTTTTAGGTATTTTGATTTTTCTTTGAGTAGAATTTTGTGGGTATATTCACAGCAAACCCTCACGAGACACAACTCGTCCTACTAGGGTAACCTAGGGGTTTAAAGGCTTGTTGCATATGCTAAATGCAATCTCTTGCCCGCGAAAAAGGTATTCTATCCCAATAAATTTTTTTCAAGAGTTGAGCCATACTAGGATTCTTTTACATTGCTCAGGACGTGCAAAGTTCTAAGATAGGGGAGTTTGATTAGGCATAAATTCTTCTCAATTTATCCCTTAATTTAGTTACTTTTAGCACCTCGAATAATGTAATCGATTTGACTTTATCTCATAATCTTGATATTGACTTATCCTAACGAGTACACCGAGTTTCTGGTATTTCGTACTAATTTTGCAAGTATTTAATGTCAAAAACGAAAGAAAGAAACTGGAAGAATTGAAAAAGAAAAGAAGGAAAGTCAAAAGGGCAAAAGTGTAATTTCTACACGAAATTTGGATGAGGCACCTAAAGAGATGTTGAAAATATCAAGTTCATGAGCACATAGGAAGAAACAACACCTCAATCGGAATCTAGGAATAAAAGTTATGAGCAGTCAAAGTTGGAGAAAAAAGTCAAAGAGGTAGAGCGATCCATAGGAAGGACAGACCGGTCCATAGTGCATATTCTAGAGAACCCCGGACCGAAAGAAAACCGAAGAGGGAGGAAAAATAAACGAACTGGTCTTCCCCGGACCGATCTGCCCCAGAAATAAAAGAACCAATCTGCATACCAGGCAGATCGATCTGCAGTAGACCCGGACCAGTCCGACTATCGAGTTTTAATTTCTTATCCTTCTCTAACGGGGAGTCCTAGTGCAGCTAAAACTCCTGAAACTTTGTAGGGTAGATAAACCCATGTGTCACACCCCGTAAAATCCGACAGACGGGGTGGCCAGCCACCGCCGTCAAACTATATCGGGCGTGAACTAAATAAATACCATTTTGAGCATGAGACAGATATGAGACATAAGTAAATCAATCCACGGGAGAAATAATTGAATCATTCCCAATCGATAATAATAAATCAATGATAAAAGATCCATCACATGCTAAAACACCGAATAAATCCAATCTCCAATAGTGATATAATAAAATCTGAATAATAAACCGACTGAATAATCAAACTAAAATCCTCTAAACAACTTTTGAACTGAATGGCCCAATAAAACTCAAATGAAGTCTCATAACTAAATCCGACTGAAAAGGAAAGTTTAACTAACCAATGCAATAAAATGAATAAACTCCAGCTGCACCTCCAAAATGATAACTTCAATAATCCAATGCATCGTCTCCAAAACTTATCCTAAAAAGTTAATCAACACACGAGGTCAGAGCCCTGAGCATGAATACACACTACTCCCCTCAAATAGGATCCTTGAATCCAGACAGTAGCATTATACGAAATAAATATCACAATAGAATATTTTAATTAAATGAGATAATTAAACGCGATAAATATAAATTACTAACTACCCGCAAATATCCCCATTTAAAAAGTCACATCAATATGATTTTAAATTCCCAAGTCCAACGATGCTAATTTATTTAAATTAACCAAATTTCATTATTTCTTAACATTTTTTTTATTATGGCGGTCCTCCCGCTCTGGGCGGTAATCCATCAAAATGCCACACTTCCCCTCGTCAAATGGCATTTGATCCGTTCAAACTGCCGACCCCTTCCCATGACAAGGTTCCACACAAGACACGACAAAAATCGTCTGCTAAACCATTTAAACTGTCGGCCCCTGCCATATTATGTCGCCACAAATTTAATACCCATTTTATCTTAGGGATTAAATCTCAATTTCACAAATTATAAATTACCCCACCCTTTTAATTGATGTAAGATCCTCAAAATTTCCATTATTCCCATAAATAAGGGTTCCCAAGTTATCAATACATCCTACCCTATGTATAGGATGAATTTTTGACATAAACCTCGACCTAGTCTCATACTTAGGCTAGCGTAAAGACAATAAAGTAACAAAAATTACTCCACCCATAACATAATCAAGTCGTAATAATATAACCTCACTAGTCCCATACCTAGGAGGCATAAATCATCAAATGGCCTACCCATTAGTCCCATACCTGTAAGGCACCCTAAAATATAGGGACAACAAAAATACCCAAACACCCGTCATCACAATGGCAATTAAATAATACCAACAAGTCACACGAGCAATCATAATTAATCAATGTATGAAATTACGCATGATAGTATAATTCAATTAAATATTAATTTAATTATCACATCATCAAAATACCCAATTAATCTCATATAATTATTTTAAATTAAATACACCGGTATTTCATCATTAATACATCAACATTCCAATTTCTTTATCTCTACATAAATTATGTGAGTTATACGCCCCCAAATTCTTTTATTTCAGAACTACTATTTTTCTACATTCAACCTACACCAATAAAACCCAAAATCCACTCAAAAGTTCTACGTACCCAAGGGTTGTGAATATTAATCATATTAAAGGATTTCATAAAAACGGACCCAAGTTCTATGTGTCCAGTTTCTCTAATTAGATTGCTAATTGATTTTTAGAAAACATTAAATATATGTTCAGGCAACACTTAAAACGCGTAATACTAAAGGAAAGAAATAGAGTACTCATGCCTGAAATTAGTTGGATAAAAATCTGAGTAGAAGGTTGAACTCCTCTTGAGAAAACACCAATTGAATCTTTAAAACTTGTTAAAAGTTAGGGCTAGGGGTTGAAGATGACAGAAATATGTTTTGAGAACCTTACAGGAGAAAGTTTGAGAGAAAAAATATTTTCCAAAGTTCCAGCCCCGTATCAGTTTAGTATATAAAGGGTTTAAGAGCTAAAACTAGAATAGGCTATCTAATCCATCCACCGACCCTGTTGTTCGAACGAAGTACGATGTCGTTCGAACGAGATGCTATGTCATTTGAACGACAAACGTTGTCGTTTGAACGACCCTATATCCAAAAATGCAATCTTTTAAAATCCAAATTTTTAATCTGATAAATATTCTTAAAAATGTATCTGCTAGTTAAACGATAAAAATCCTTATAACCTTTTTATAAAAGACCCGAATTAACTCCCGATTGAAACTTTTACTAATAAAACCAAGTTAAATACTTAAAGGCCATTAAATCCAAAATTAAATTAATTTAAAAACAATTAATTAAAACATGGGGTATTACATAATTCCCCACTGTGACACCCCGCTTATTAAAATACCGGGTGATCAATCCTATACTAATTTAAAATAAGAGTTTCATATGGTTCATTCTCAGCATCACTATCGAAAACCAATTTAATTACTAATAACCTATTAGGATAGCGTCAAAATTTTAATTAACTAATATTTTTAACCAAACCAGTCAAATAAATCAATCCCAATAGTTTATATGAAACAAATGAAATGAAATAAAATAACTGAACACTCTGTACAATATAATATAAACAAATCAAATGTCGCACTAAAAGGAGGTGAAAGAATAATTGAGTACAGTTGGGCCATCATCCCGAATGTTTGTACAATACCTCCTATCTAGATCTCAATGATAGAAGCGTCTACAATAATCCTACTTGCATCCACAAACGTCTGACTCGAAGGAATCATCATCCAGGCATCCCTGTGTCTGGACACCTAATATATATACATATATAGCAAGAGAGGAAAATAGAAAAATGGGTTAGAGCCTGAGTTTTGAAAATGTTTTAGCAAGTGCTTCAAATAAATTTTTTAAAATATGATATCTCTCATATTTAAATTGGCATCGCACTCTCATGAGATACCCCTCACCCCTCTTTTAATATTGCATAACTATCTCATACCATTTAAACAACCTAGTTAAGCTACTCTTCCTAACTAATTCATTTCACATATCTTCTAAAAGTCCTCATAAACCCAAGTTGACACACCCCAACCCAGTTACTTATAATTAAGTTTGAAATTCAGAGTGAGTCAAACCATGATTAATTTAACCAAACCATAAACACGAGTTTTAATTTCAGAGTCATCATTTTAAATCCATATAACTGGAAACCTTTTTGCAACATTAGAGTAGTCATACTTATACAAACTTGCTTGAAGGATAATTTAATTTAATTACATCATTTACATTTAAAAAAATCTTTGTCTCTCCCATTCCTGGCAAACCCACCCAACTTCCTAGATTCGACAGTGGCATCGCGTTACCTAAAAAATGTGAACATAGGAACCGTGAGCAAAATAGCCCAGTGAATGCATCACTACTATACTAATGCATGAATTTAAATGCAATAAATCATGTCCATATAATTATGTATCAAGTTATCCGGCTCATTCATAATGAATGACCAACTTTTTCGAATCATAATTCACATATCCTGTCTAAATAGACAATTCTCCCCCATTCCTGGTCGAGGAGCAACCCCTTGTCATTAATAGACAAATCTCCCCCATTCCGGATCGAGGAGTAACCTCCCATTTTGGTAAACCTAAATGAACAATTTCATATTCATTATATTCTGATCATATCAACAACACGATACAAATATCTCTTCCCATTGAGTACACTCACCTTGGGTTGTCAACTACGTATTCACGCTTCCTTCGCGAGGAGCTGAACTGGGTTGATTAGACCTTACACCTATCAATCCAATTAAATTAGTACTTAATCTCAATTGTAAGTATTATCCTATCATAATTATGTAATTTTTCATGACTATACACCAGCAATATAATTCCACTTAAGTCACATTTCATAAACCATGAGTAAAGACAAAACAATGTTATACATGTTAATAAAGTTATGAACATTCAACCGTAAGAAATACCTCATAAGGAATTTAATACCAAAACCAATTAACATGAAAGTATACTTATCAATGTATATACACAAGAAACATGTACTCAAAATACTCTTTGGAAAGAAGAGATAACAATATTTTTTCATGGGGTATCCAGTATGGCCTCAGATTATTGCCCTCTATACTCAACCATCCTATATTCCTAAATTGTATAAATAAAGGGGTCCAACCTTATCAATATAAAAACATATATGAATATACCTTCCAGTAAAAGCAACGGTGTAATTTTTCAAGCTCCCTAGAGCAAGTTATGACCTTTTCTTTACAACACAGGAAATCTGCCCTACAAGCTCCTCTATTGTTCCTTCAACTTCCAAGAATTTTCATAATTTTTCTCCATCATAACTTTCCATGATTTTCAGCCCATTTTCATTACACATACTGAATAGTACAGAATTAAAGTTTCATAATTGTTTGACTTCATTTTATATCTCAAAGGCTTGACTAAACTCAGGGCATACCGAAATGAAGTATACAAATAGAAACTGTATACCAACTTAAAATCATCATTACGGCCTAACCACAAGGACAAAAATTCTAATTTTCGGATATGATATGAATATATGAGTCTAATTTCATATTCAATTGTAATTTGTCAATTCCATTAAGCACTCAAAGAGATATGCAAGTTTGAATACAAGGGGTTTCAATACAAAGCAATTTGACCTATAAACACCACTTATCTCACATATGAACCAATACATATTATCATAGAGGATAATGGAATTTCCGTCAATAATTCACGATTTATATACTTTGAAATAAGTATAATACAAGATTGAAACAATATTAACATATAATTTTACCTTGGAAACACCTTAAGAATTTTCTTGGAATTATTTTCCTAGATTTTCCTTGTAATCTTTCTTCCTTAACTTCTACTTTCTCTTTCCTTAAGCTTAAATATCTCACAACTGAACCTAGGGTTATATTTTCTGAAGAAATAAGTTAAAGGGAGAATTTAATTCGGCAAAGGCATGCCTCCTTTCCATCCAATCAAATTAAGCCATTTGGTTTACTAAAAGGCAATTTACCACTTAAAGGGAGTGGACAGATTTCCCACTTGTTTGTAAATTCAGTATAACTCTTTACTCGGGCATCCGTTTTATGCACCATTTACTGTGTTACAACCCTAACTAACTTTATACAACTATCTAGTTTTTACCTCAAGTCAATTGTAATGTTATAAGGTTCAAAACTAGTCTCTAACAGGAACATTTCTACCCTCGTACCTAGGGTCATTAACCTCACCCTGTCTCACAGGCGAGTTGATAGGAAGCCTATAACAGAGATCAGGAAGGTCGTCTCCTAGAAGGTCGGCTCCTCATTGACCAACCTCGGCTGGTCAGCAACCGAGGTCAACAACATCTTATGGGATCAAGCAATGCTCAACATCACACTTTACCTCAGCCGAAGTTACAGCCTAACCTCGGCCAGTCTCCCAGGCCGAGGTCATACTGATGATTGATAGGACAAGGTAATAATATCAGACTTCCACAACCTCGTAATCGGTCAGGCCGAGGTTACTGCAAATTATGTCACAAGTCCGAGCACACGTAAAGACATGAAAGACTTGGAACATGTGGACTAGGAAGTTATAACTAAATCATTCCCTTCATGTGAGGGAATATTTAGTCAACATTATCTACATGAGACTATCCACGTGTCAACAGGACACCAGTTCGATTTTCATATACATGCTCATTACATGCTTGGGGGGTATACTACACCTTCCAAACACTATATATACTTGCCTGCTCCTACATTGTAAGGGATCCGAAATTGCAACAGTATAAGAAACTCTATTTGTATACACAGTAGAGAGAGAAAGTGAGAGATTGTATCACAGGCCATTAGTGCCACCATTTTAGTGACTCTTACTCACACACTCACAGTGGATGTAGGATATATATATATATATATATATATATATATACTCTTATTCTTCCATTATTATTACTAGCGTGAGCTCATCAACACCTTATCTGATGGTGCTATTTTCAGAATCATCATTTTGGCGCCATCTGTTGGAACGAGAAGTTGTACATCTTCCTTTTTGAAGCTTTGACTTATCGGATACTGTGGTGGTGCACCAGTCCTCCCTCATCGCATGGAGTCGTGTCACCATTGAAAGAGATCCTCAAAGGTATCAAGATCTGTAGTGATTTCATTTAAAATCTCGCTAGTCTTTTTCCATGGCACTAGAGTTACCACCTCCACCATCTGGTGTTGGAGGTCCTAGTTCCAGTCAAGCACCATCTTTGAAGTCCTTAGATGCAACTCAACAAGCGATGCAGGAACCATTTACCCATCTAAGCTAGAACATAATAATGAGACCACCTGGGGTCTCACCGAAGATGATAACCCCGGCAGCTGCTCAGCCGCATCATCAGGCCAGGGGAACACCCCAGGCACCACGAAAGGACCTACATACTCCTTATCAAAGGAGGGATGTTGCTAACCCTAAGAGTTTATTCCTGTGGAGGCAAGGAAACCTTTTCCCTGAGGATAGGTGCGATGACATTGAGACAGACGATTCCCCGACTGACTATAAGGTCTCAAAAAACATTGTACGTCCTATCCAGTAGAGCCGAGGTCAGTTTGAAATACGAGATTGTGATGCATGTCAAAGAGGATAGGCCTTTGAGTGCTTAAGTAGAGGTTCTTACTTTGAAAGGATCATCCCAGTTAATGATCTGAGGGAGAGGTTGTCCAGGTCAAGAAGCATAGCTGGCTCATGAAGAGAAGGTGACCATCAATGGCCTCATCATGGTTGACCCCCACATGGCCGAGACTATGGTCAGGGGGAGGTCACAATAGATGTTGTGCAGCAGCTGGGGAACCCTCAGTCCACTTGGAGGTGGATGGGGATAACCTCGGCTAGGACGACATTGCTAAACTATGGAACGATTTTATTCAAAGGCTGGAAAACAAAATTGGAGATCTCTTAAAAAGTCAAGACCCGTTATAGAGGGGATACTCTAAGGGTTCTCCATTTATGGTAAGGATTGTCAACTTCCCAACCCCTACCAAATTTAAACCTCCAATGGTGCCTCCCAAGTAAGATAGAAGTACTAACCCCGTCCATTATATTGAGATTTATCATTCTGCAGCTGACATCTATTCCATCCCTGATGAGATCAGATGTCGAGCTTTCTCAAGAACTTTGACCGGGGCTGCGCATATTTGGTTCACTTCTCTTCCTAAAAGTTCAATTGAGAGTTTTAAAGGTTTGGCCAAAAGGTTCATTCATAACTTTTGTTTTGTGGTGAGACCTTAAAAAAGATAACCCATTTATTGTATGTCAAGCAGGGCAAGAATGAAATCCTCAAAGTTTACATCACGAGGTTCAACAAGGAAAATTTAGAGGTAGAAGATTACAAAGAGAGCATAGCCATGACAGCTCTCATTGGGGATCTGCGGAAGGAAAAGCTCTTATGGAAACTAGCCAAGGACCCCCCTAAGTAAATGGACGAGTTGTTAACAATAGCTGGAAAGGTCATAAACGCAGAATAAGATATGGCTGCGAAGTATGAAGATGAGAATGGAAGTAGCAGTGGGAAATTTCAGAAGATAAAGGATGGAAAGAAGAGGGCTGCAGATGACAATTTTGCAAATTATACTCCTTTAACTATGAGTTGCGAACACATCATCAACGAGATAAAGAATGATAGGTCCCTGAGATGTCCAGAGATACTGAAAGCTCCTCCACATAAGAGAAATAAGAACTTATGGTCTGAGTTCCATCAAGATCATAGCCATTTGACTGAGAGGTGCTTCGCTCTGAAGGATGAGATTGAAAAATGTTGAATTTTGAAAAGCTCAGAAATTATGTGGATGGTAGATCTTCAAAGGGAGGAAGAGACGATCCTAAGAAGAAAAGAAATGATAAAGGTCGGGAAGATACCCCTGCCAGAAGAACTGATGCCTCAGATGATGAGGACGATGACCCTGATCTCCCACCGAAGGATGATAATATCCCGATAAATAGAGTGGGTATGATCTCATTTGATGTGAATACTATTGTGACACCCCGCCTAATTAATCCCGGGTGATCAGTCCTAAATCAAGTTAGAACAGGTTTCTCATTTGGTCCATTCTTAGCATCACTGTCGTCTTATTTAATTACTAACCACCTAAGTGAGAAAAGTAGACTGGTGCCAATTTTTATCTTTCATTATTTAACAAACACCCATGCGGAAAATAAAACTATATAACAATCACAGATAACTGAATTAATCATTCACAAGTAAAAATATAATTGACCGAATAAACCAACGGTCCAAATAATAAATCCCATAAAGATAAGAATAAACTCTCAACAAGTCTAATACAAATAAATGGAAAGTGAGCAACATGCTCGAATACTAATCATGAACTTATACATTTAAGAATGAAGAATGAGGCGTCTATCAAAACCCCGCAACATCCACACATGCTGCAGCAACGGATCCCTGGAATATAGTCAAGGCTGGCGTCCCTGTGGTTGGACACCTAAAAGGTTTTTAAAAGTTTTTATAGCAAGGGTTAGTACCCAAAACATTTGAAAAACATTTAACAAATGATTAACTTGCAGTAATAAATAAATATGCATGCTCTTCATATTTTTAGTTAATAACGCACTCTCTTGAGGACTTCCTTACCCTTCCTCTATTATACCCTACGAATGCTTTAATTAAATTACCTAGTTACTCATCTCATGACTAGATAATTAACAAAGTTCCTTTATACCCACCCTACTCTAACTGAGTATGTAGTGATTTTGATATATAAGTTATTGGTAACATCAACTTACTACATCACTTCCCTTTTTATATTCATATAACTTCTACACTTGTTATACCTGTGAAATAAC
Source organism: Sambucus nigra (assembly GCA_949130495.1). Taxonomy (NCBI): domain Eukaryota; kingdom Viridiplantae; phylum Streptophyta; class Magnoliopsida; order Dipsacales; family Adoxaceae; genus Sambucus; species Sambucus nigra. The sequence goes on along the minus strand of OX422214.1, from coordinate 321,970,963 downwards.
TCACTTTTCATTAATATTCCGTATATAATTAATTATAAAATTATATACTTATAATCATATTCCAGCATTCTCATTCATACTGTAATATATATAATAACTTGCAACCTCCCGAGTAAAATACTCCCGGAATGTAAATTCTATAAAGTGCTATCCCACTAGGTATAATCACATAGCCTAGTTATCCCAAGTCAGAATTTTCACACTAACTTGATCAAAATAAATAATTGGAGGCGGTCATATTCCTTCCCCGAAAGTGAGTTGTCCCTCACCCATATAACGGACGCTATGACCTCGGGAATATACTCACCCTACTCCTCAAGCTAGGGGATTCATCCACTACGCGCAACCTCCCCCTATAGCACTATAGTAACAAATATCTAATCACTGATATTAATTGAGCACACCATATATATATACTAACGCCTCCGTATATATAAATATAAAAGTCCCGGCTATACCGTTTACTAAAATCCGTAACATAAGCCTATTAAAATTATTAAGAGTTTATGTTCCAACTCTAAGTATTAATTAAATTGAACTTTAATTAATTTAGTTATTTTTGGTGTCGCCCCCACCATAAATTTGGACTTACTCCCGTAGCCCAAAATAAATTTACCCGAGTCACAATTCCCGACTCAAATTTATTAGCCTCAAACCCTAATTAATCTATCTGCAATTAATTAGATTAAAACTCATGTATTTAATTTCTCAATAATTAATTACATAAGATTTTTATATAAATATTCCCTCTTATATAACCAACTGGCGGAACTGCCAGATTCTGGCGACCGTCGATCGATCGACCCAGACCGTCGATCGATCGATCGAACAGGTCTTCGTCTTCTTCGCGAAGACAGGGCAGCCATGGACGGATTTTCATAAACCCTAATCTCTTCTAACGTGAGTTTTAAGCCTTCTTAACCCCAGAGTATACTAGAAACCTTATTAGGATAACCCAGAAAGACTACAACAACCATCAATTCGTCCATAAACAACTGATTCATAAATTTTTGGGGAAAATCCATCTTTTTCCTTAAAGACATTTTTACTCCAAATTTCTTCATCAAATTCGTTCTAATTTAACTGGATATCCTTCTAACAGATATACATCAATATTTCAATATCAGATTTTACATAACTCCTCATAATTTTGGCCAAAACAGATTCATGTTTTCTTTAGAATTATCAAAGCCCCATGTTTATACCATGAACCCCAAAACGAATTTTAAATTCATAACAACACACAAATATGAATTGAAAGACAGTTTTCATGATATTGCAAGTTATTCACTTGCCTTAGGTTTCGTAGTGTCTGAATTTGTGATGGATTCCAAGGTTGAAGATGACCTTGTTGGTTCTTTGAGATCCCCACGATGGCTTTGGCTGCTGCTAGGGTTTCCTAACCCTTTAGTTCTTTTTTCTAATTAAGCTCAGCCATGCCCTAATTTCTTTTTATTAGGTTAATTTTTCAATTCCCGTTTTTTGACTAATGGGCCAAGCCCAAGTGACCAAAATGTCCCCGAGTGGGCCCGGCTATGTCTAAAAACGTCTCGTGACCTGTTTACTACCCCCGGGTACACTTTTCCGACTATCTCGGCCCATCCGGACTCAACTGTACACTGATAATTTGCATCTGAATTAATTTATAAAAATACTTATCCCCCACCCAATATAGTCTATACCGACTTCCGGATGTGATAAGTACATACCTCGTCATTAATACTCGAAACGACGAAATTTCATTATTACTATTCACTTAGTAAATAAATTTTTCCTAAATATTAACCATTCAATCCCAGATTAATATTTATATAATATTCTATCATAATTAATTCTTTAAATTACAACACACTAGTAATTTAGAATTTCTGAATTAATTCAATTTTAAATGTACCAAAAATACGGGGTGTTACAACTATCTATGGAGGACTAGCAAGGGGTGGCTCAGAGGTTACCGACTACAAGCCCCCATGGCAAAGGCCAAAGCAGTGACTATGGCCGAGTTTATGAATTTGGCTTCTACAGATGTTAAACATAAAAGAATAAAGACGATAGATAGGGACACCCTTATAGTCAGCTTCTCAAGACTTAATTTTAAGGGTATCTTAGCTCCACACGATGACCCTTTAGTCATCACCACAAGGATGCATGGATGCGAAGTTCAGAGGATCCTTGTAGATGGGGGTAGCTTTGCAGAAGTTATGTTTTGGCCCTATTTCAAGAGTTTTGGTCTCATCCGAGCAAGTCTTATCCCTTATCATCATCCCTTGATTTGCTTTAGTGTTGAAAAGGTTCATGCATTGGGTATGTGTGAAGTGGATGTAAGGATGGGAGATGAATGTTCTAAGAGGTTGACTAGGAAAATCAATTTCTTTATGATGGATGAAAATGTTTTCTCAGTTTATAACCTCATCAAGGGATGAGTATCCTTCAAGGAATTTGAGGTCATGCCTTCAACGGTCCACTAGGTGCTAAAATTTTCGACTCCATATGGAGTAGGAAAGTTCATGGTGACCAAACGTCGGCACGAGAATGCTACTTCAACTCTGCAGAAGAGAGAGAGAGGCTCATAAGAGGGCAATAACAACTTACAACATTGACACCCTTAACCCCAAAGACGAAACAAAACTCAATAAGGAAGAGATAAAGTATGTTTGCCTGGAGCTATGCATATATGCCATGTATTGATCCTGAGATAATGTATCATAAACTCAATGTTATAGAGGATGCTAATCCCATTAGGTGGAGAAGAAGAACATACTCAAGAGAGAAGTATGAAGTCATCAAAGAGGAGGTTCGAAAGCTTAAAGAAACTAAGTTCATCAGAGAAGTTATATAACTTGAGTGGTTATCTAACGCTGTTATAGTACCCAAGAGTAATGGGAAATGGATGATGTGTGTAGACTTCACCAATTTAAACAACTCTTGCCCAAAGGACAGTTTTCCCCTACCTCGTATGGATCAGATGGTGTATGCCATAGCTGGACATGAGATCATGAGCTTCGTGGATGCATTCTCTGGGTATAATCAAATCTTTATGGACTCGGCTGACTTAAAGAAGACAACCTTCATTACAGACAAGGGAACCTATTATTACAAGGTCATGCCCTTCGGTCTAAAGAACGCAGGGGCTATATACCAATGTCTTGTAAATAATATGTTCAAAGATTAGATAGGAAAGACCATGGAAGTTTATGTGGATGACATGGTGACGAAGAGTATGAAGGCCGACACCCATGTGACCAACCTTGAAAGAACTTTTGACACCATGGACAAATATAGAATGAAGCTCAACCCAACTAAATGTGTCTTTGGGGTAGGAGAAGGAAAGTTCTTAGGCTTCATCGTCAATTAAAGGGGAATAGAGGCTAACCCTGAGAAGATCAAGGCTTTGCTATAAATGAAGACACCCAGGACCATCAAAGACATTCAGAGGATGACCGGACGAGTGACTGCACTTAACAGGTTTGTATCTAGAGCTACAAATAAATGTCTTCCTTTTTTTAAAGTTCTTAGAAAGGCCTTCGAATGGAATGAGGAATGTGACATAGCTTTTAAAGAGATGAAGTCCTACCTCGATTCCCCTCAAATCCTATTTTGGACAATTCAGGGTGAGAAGCTATATGTATACTTAACTGTCTTAGAGTCAGCCATCAGTGCTGCAATAGTAAGAGAGGAGGATGGAGTGCAGAGACCAGTGTACTTTAATAAAAAAGCACTCCAAGGGTCCGAGCAGAAGTACCCTCGGATTGAAAAGTTACCCTATGCTTTGATACATGCTTCTAGAAAAATGAATCCATACTTCCAGGGCCACTCCATGGTCGTCCTCACCGATTCCCCACTAAGACAGGTCCTCCCTAAGCTTGAGAAGTCAGGAAGGCTAATGACTTGGGTAATCGAGTTGAGGGAGTACAATGTTGTTTATCAACCCAGGGTTGCCATCAAGGGATAGTCACTCACAGATTTTGTGGTCGAGTTTACCTGGGATGAGGCCGAGGTTAAGAAGGATCAAGAGGCTGCAGATGATCCAGTGGAGATAAATGTTGCCAAACTTTGGACGAGGCCAAGAAAAGTGATTTCAAATAAAGAACAGTTGAGAATGAAGAAGAGAGATACCTCTTCGAGCAGGGGACCCTAACATAGGGTAACTCGGCTAGAAAGATTTAAGGAATTAAAGATGAAGAGGATACCTCGGCTAGACAACAGCCGAGCCGATACACTTGCGAGACTAGCCTCATAAATAATGATAGACATAAGGATAATAGTACCAGTTGAGATTCTGCTCAAGCCGACCATCAAAGAGGAAGAGGTTGATAGACCTTGCCTAAATCTGAATATGGGAGCCTCATGGATGGATCCTCTTATCAAATACATCAGAGAGGGAGAGATCTAGAGTCGAAGTTAAAAAGGGATTCTTACTCCCTCTCCTCAGATGTTTCCACCCTTCATATGTTCCACACATCTTGCACAATATACATAAGTGATATTATTCAAGTCACATAGGAAGGAGGCCGTTGGCTAAATGTATAATCACTCAGGGGTACTGGTGGCCGACCTTGGTCAAAGATGGAGTTGCTTATGTGAAGAAGTGTGATAAGTGTTAGAGGTTATCCATCATCCCCCATCAGCCACACCAACCCCTAACTTCTATCAGTTCCCCTTGGCCATTTACAGTATGGGGCATTGATTTGGTAGGACCCTTGCCAAGAGCTGTAAACAACTATCGGTTCTTCATAGTGGCAATTGATTGTTTCTCCAAATGGGTAGAGGTAGAGCTAGAGCTAATGATCAAAATCACTGAGCGGAAGACCTTTCAGTTCATCTGGAAGAACATCATATGCAAGTATGGTCTTCCAAACACCCTCATCTCTGATAATGGAAACCAATTCAAGAATATATACTTAGAAAAATACTGCTAAAGAGTAGGGATCAAGCATTTTTTTCTCTTCTCCTGGACGATCCCAGGCAAATGACCAAACTGAGGTTATGAATCAAATAATCCTTGATGGGATAAAAAAGCCTAGAAGAATCCAAAGGAGGGTGGATAAAAGAAGTACATGCTTTGCTTTGGGCTTACAAGATGACAGTGAGGACACCCACATGGGAAAATCCATTCCTTCTAGCTCGTGGCTCAGAGGTTGTTATCCCAGCATAGATAGGGCTACCCACTCATAGAGTTCAGCCATATGACCCTTATAGGAATGGGGAAGAGATAAGACTTGATCTTGATTGGATTGAGGAAAGAAGAGAAGACGGAGAGATAAGACAAGCAGCCTATCAGCAGAGAATTGTGAGGTTTTATAATAAGAGGGTAAAGTCAAGGCCTATAGCTGTGGGAGACCTAGTCCTCAAGAAAACTTGGAAGAAAACTAATAAGATCCATCCCAACTAGCATGGTCCTTATAGGGTCATTGATGAGGTTCTGCAGGTACCTATCGGCTAGAAAATATTAAAGGAGAACCTTTCTCCAACCCTTGGAATGCCAATCACTTAAAGAAATATTACTTATGATGTTGCAATTGTTCTTATCTTTTTGTAATACATGTATCGATTTATACAGAGGATGTTAATGAAAATATAGCAATGTTGTATTGATACCTTTCGTTAAAATGTATACGTCTTTAACATCATTAAATTTATGAAGTTTGAGGTGAAACATCATTAACTTGGTGACCTCAGACCTTTAAACATCATTAAATTGGTGAAATATAAGGCGAAACATCACTAACATGGTGACATCAGACTTTAAATATCATTAAATTGGTGAATTATGAGGTGAAACATCATTAACTTGGTGACCTCAGACCTTTTAACATCATTAATTTAGTGAAATATGAGGTGAAACATCATTAACTTGGTGATCTCAGACTTTAAACATCATTAATTTTGTGAATTGTGAGGTGAAACATCATTAACTTGGTGACCTCATACCTTTTAACATCATTACTTTGCTAAAATGTGAGGTGAAACATCATTAACTTGGTGACCTCAGACGTTAAACAACATTAATTTGGTGAATCATGAGGTGAAAGATCATTAATTTGGCGACCTCAAACCTTTTAACATCAATAATTTGGTGAATTATGAGGTGAAACATTATTAACTTGGTGACCTCAGAGCTTTTAACATCATTTGTTTAGTGAATTATTAGGTGAAATACCACTAATTTGGTGACCTCAGACCTTTTAACATCATTAATTTGGTGAAATGTGAGGTGAAACATCATTAACTTGGTGTTGATACCAAAATTAATATGTTGATATGGACGAATGATATGAAGACACGTGTCAATCTACTTGACACAATAGCAACGAGGAAGTTCGTTTCCCCGACCAACTCATGAACTCCCGAGCAACGAGGATACACCGAGGAACTTCAGCACTCCGAGGTACTCTAGCGCTCCGAGGAACTCCTGAGCAACGAGCAACTAAGGCGGTCCGATCTGCATCTCGGCCGTAACATTAATTACCAGATAACCAACAGTTCAATTATTCATTGAATGTTTATCATCTTGACGCACACGCTGCATTAAATGTATTACCATTTCATATGTATATCATTTAATGTATCAACCCTTTCATGTACAGTCTAAGGGCTATAAATTCCTTGTATCACCCTCATTCAAAGGGACCGGAATTTCTTGAGAGCACTTGTAATCGAGAATTCCCAAACACTCAACAATAACATAACAGTGGACGTAGGCCATTCATATAAGGCTGAACCACTTTAAAAATCTTTGTCTCATTTTATTTATCTGTGATTGAATAATTAGAGCGATCTAATTTTTTACATCAACAGATTGGCGCCGTCTGTGGGAAACGATTTGTTATTATCATTTTTCACCAAAAATCATTCATCACCAATGGCGGATAACCCAGAATCTAGCAATCGAAACGCTGGAAATGCTGGAAATCCTCCTAATCCCTCTGCACCTCCAGATCTGGCCGTGATCATGACAAATCTGGCTCAAGGACAAACCGCCATGCAAGATACAATGCGGCAACTCATACAAACCCTTCATGGCGGTGCACCTGCACGTTCAGGACAGCAAAGTGGTCAGAGGCAAACTTATTTACTTTCTTCACGATCCAGGCGTACTGAGTCACGTCGTAATGAGGAATCTGATGATTTCTCTTATCAACCTGGGCAAACTTCGTCACTAAGGGATACAGATACTGATCAACATATCACCCTCTCTCCAGAAAGACCCAGTGCCTTAGAAAGATTGAGTAGGGTGTCTCCTTTCAGTCGATTAGGCCCTAGGAGGAATAGGAGTCCACCTAAGATCATGTCGAGGAGTTTTCGACGACCATCAGATCTAAGAGAAGGATCAGCACAATCACGACCAGTTGCTCGTCAAGATAAATCTCAGGAGGCTACTTCAGAACGATCTATTGCTCGAACCAATAGGCCCGAGGAAGGAAATGAAGCGTGGAAAGGATCCCTTCAGCGCTTGGAGGATAGATTGGGAGAAATGGCTAAGGCGAAGAATCCATTACAACGAACTTTTGTTCAAGGGACACCTTTTGTACAGGCCATTGTGAATTTTCCTACACCGTCAAAGTTCAAAGCACCTGTGGTAACCCCCAAATATGATGGAAAGACAGATCCTGTTCTTCACATAGAGCAATATCAAGCTACTGCCGACATCTATGTTGTCCCCGACGAGATGAGATGCAGAGCATTCTCAGGAACTCTTACTGGAGCTGCCCAGATATGGTACAACAATCTTCTTAGGGGTAAGATTTCAACTTTCTTTCAGTTGGCCGAGTTGTTTATTGGAAATTTCTGTTTTGGAGCAAAGCCAGTAAAACGAGTAACACATTTGTTAAGTGTTAGACAAAAATATGGTGAGAGTACTAGAGATTACATAACTCGTTTCAATAACGAGAAGCTGGAGGTCATAGATTACGAAGAGAAGACAACAATCACCGCTTTGATGAGTGGGTTGTTGCCTAATAAGTTGTATTATACTTTGGCAAAAGATCCACCTAAAACTATGTCAGAACTGATGGCAAAAGCGGCCAAAATCATGAATGCCGAGGAAGCTATGGATGCAAAGAAGAATATAGATAAAGACACCAAGGTGGAAGTCGACAAGTCTAAGAGTAAAGAGCATAAGGGCAATGGCGGTGATAAACGCTCCAGAAATAATAAATCATCATGGGAAGTCTTGAAGAAATATGACAATTATACTCCTTTGAAAATGGGTATTAATCATGTCTTGGAAGAAATCAAGAACAACGAGGAGGTAAAATGGCCAAAGAAACTGAAGTCAGACCCTGATTCGAGGAGTAGGGATAAGTACTGCGAATTTCATAAAGATCATGGTCACATGACCAAAGATTGCATAGCTCTTCAGAACGAGATTGAAACACTCATCCGAAGAGGAAAACTAGCAAAATATGTTGATCGGGGAGGCGAAAAAAGAAATAATGACCGAACTAGAGAGAGGTCTAGATCTCCTCGCCGAACAGAGGAGAAAAAGAAGAGAAACCATGAAGATGATCCAGAGGATGACCCCGATCTTCCCAAGAAACCAAGGCAGCCAGAACGAGAGGTATTTTCCATACGTTTTGGATCAATTGATTGTAATGTTATTACAGGAGGAGATCCAGGAGGAGGAGACCATACTGCAGAAAGAAAAGCTTACCTCGGAGAGGCTCAAGCTTGTTCATATATTCAGCGAATAAATCTGGCCGAGGACGATCGTCCGAGGAAGGTAAACAAAGAGAAGCTGGTCATTGGTTTTTCAAAAAACGACTTGGCAGGTGTTCTTTATCCGCACGACGATCCTATGGTGATCAAAATGAGGATGAAGGAAGTGGTGATTTCAAGGGTGTTGGTAGACAATGGAAGTTCGGCAGACATCATGTACTATTCATGCCTTGACAGTTTGAATCTGAAATTATCTCAATTGGAACCGTATCACAGACCCCTCCTGGGTTTTGCTGGCGGGAAATTTTTTCCAATTGGGACGATCAAGTTGGACATATTCATTGGAACTTGGCCTGCTTCTCGAACAGAGAGAATACGCTTCTTTGTGATGGATAAGAATGTGCAGTCAGCCTACAACACCATCATGGGAAGAGTTGTTTGAAGAAGTTCGAAGCAGTTCCATCTACAGTGCATCAGTGCTTAAAATTCCCAACAAATTTTGGAGTAGGAGTTGTGAAAGGTGATCAGAAAGTAGCTCGGGAATGCTATTATTCATCTGCCGAGCAAGAGGAACTTGAAGATTCAAGAAAAAAGACTACTACCTACCAGGTGGATGAAGGTACAGATATTGAAACACTGGATCCTCGAGATGAATCCCAACTTGTAAAAGGACAGGTGGTGGAATCTACAGAAAATATTATTCTGGACGACGAGCACCCTGAACGAGTAACCCAGATAGGTTCTACGTTGGATGCTTCAATAAAACAGGAGTTGATAACTTTCTTGAGAAACAGGAAGAAAACTTTTGAATGGAGTCATGAAGACATGCCAGGAATAGATCCAAACTTCTTTTGTCATGAACTCAATGTGAATAAGGAGATCAAGCCTGTAAAGCAGAGAAGAAGGGTATTTAGCCCCGAGAAGAATCAGGCTATACAAGAGGAGGTCGAGAAGCTTCAGAAAGCCCAGTTCATTGAAGACGTAAAGTATCCAGACTGGTTGGCAAACGTGGTGATGGTAAAGAAGAAAAACAATAAATGGAGAATGTGTGTTGATTTCACCGATCTTAACAAGGCATGCCCAAAGGATCATTTTCCATTACCCAGAATTGATCAACTAGTGGATGCTACCTCAGGACATGAGATGCTCAGCTTCATGGATGCTTACTCTGGCTACAACCAGATCAAAATGAAACCTGAAGACAGGGAAAGTACTTCTTTTATTACCCCTAGGGGAACTTATTGCTATAATGTTATGCCTTTTGGTTTGAAAAATGCAGGAGCGACATACCAGCGACTGATGAACAAGGTTTTCACCGAAACAAATCAGTTACAACATGGAAGTCTATGTCGATGATATGATAACAAAAAGCAAGAAAGCTGCAGATCATCTAGTTGACTTAGCTCAGACATTTGATCAACTGGATAAATACCAGATGAAGCTCAACCCGACGAAGTGCACATTTGGAGTACGAGAAGGAATATTTCTCGGGTACATTGTCAACCAGCGAGGCATTGAAGTAAATCCAGATAAAATCAAAGCTCTTTTAGGGTTGCGATCTCCAACAACAAAGAAAGAAGTGCAGAGTCTTACAGGACGAGTTGCAGCGCTCAACAGATTTGTATCTCGAGCAACTGATAAATGCCTCCCATTCTTCAAAACACTTCGAAAAACTTTTGAGTGGACTGATGAATGTGAGAAGGCCTTTCAAAACTTAAAAAAGTATTTGGGAGCACCTCCATTGTTGTCCAGGCCAATAACAGGAGAGAAGTTGTATTTGTATCTGGCAGTATCAGAGAATGCAGTTAGCTCGGCATTGATCAGATTGGAGAATGGAGTCCAGAAGCCAATTTATTACACAAGTAAGGCTTTCCGAGGTGCAGAGATCAGGTACCCAAAGTTAGAAAAATTGGCATTGGCATTAATTGAAGCAAGTAGAAGAATGAGGCCATATTTCCAGGCCCATACCATCATCGTGTATACCGACATGCCATTAAGACAAGCCCTTCATAAACCAGAAAAGTCAGGGAGACTGATGTACTGGGCAATAGAGCTCGATGAATATGATATTGTGTATGAACCAAGGTCATCATTAAAAGGGCAAGCTATAGCAGATTTTATAGCAGAGTTTACATATCCAGATACCCCCGAGGAACAAAAGTTGCTCACTGACCAACCTGTGGATGTTACAGGATCAACAAACATAAGTCCAGACCAACTCCGGTTGGTAAAAGGGCGAGAAGAAATGGTCGATGAGGAGCGAAAATTAACAGGGGAGGATGGAAGAGAACAGCAGATATTTCACCGAGGAACTCTATTGGATAAGAAATTTGAAGACGAGTTACCTACATGGAGATTATATGTAGATGGGTCATCTTGCACAGCGGGTTGTGGAGCAGGGATTGTTTTGAAAACCCCAGACGAGATTGATATAGAATATGCCTTGCGATTTCAATTCAAAACCTCCAATAATGAGACTGAGTATGAGGCCATGATAGCAGGTCTTAATCTAGCAAAGATCATGGAAGCACAACAAGTGATGGTATTCAGTGATTCTCAATTAATTGTGAATCAAATGATGGGAACATATGCGGTTAAAGGGGAATTAATGGTCAAGTATCATGCAAAGGTGATGGGATTGCTGACAGAATTTGACGCCATTCAATTGATCAGAATACCCAGAATAGAAAATGCACAAGCAGACGCACTGGCCCGACTAGCATCAGCTACTCGTACCGAACTGCGAAGAACGATACCAATTGAAGTACTGGAAAGTTGGAGCATAGATGAAAACCTGACGATGAATATTATTACCCTTGATCTAGGACCATCTTGGATGGATTCCATCAGGGGATATATTGAAGAAGGAGGATTTCCAGAGGATAAGCTCGCTGCCAAGAAATTGAAGTATAAAGCTTCTCGGTATGTATTAACTAATGGTATTTTATATAGACGAGGAATTATGGCAGGATTGCAGAGATGTGTACATCCCTCCGAAGTGAAAGAATTGATTGAAGAGATTCATGAAGGGTCTTGTGGAGCTCATGTAGTAGGTCGAACACTTTTGCAAAGGGTAATGACTCAAGGATACTACTAGCCGACGATGAGGGCAGATTGTATAGCCTATGCTAAGAAATGTGACAAGTGCCAACGTTTTTCCTCCATCCGACGAACTCCACAAGCATTGTTGACACCCATAACTTCCCCTTGGACATTCTCCATATGGGGAATTGATTTGGTGGGACCATTGCCGACCACCCGAGGAAGATTCAAGTACCTCGTCGTCGCAGTAGACTATTTTACTAAGTGGGTAGATGTTGAACCCCTTATCGACATGACGTACGAGAAGGTATACCAATTTGTCTGGAAGAATATCATCTGTCGATACGGTCTCCCTCATGCCTTCATCATAGACCATGGAACACAATTCGACAACGAAGAGTTTGCTGCCTATTGTCAACAATCAAACATCCTGAAGACTCATTCAGCACCAGGTCATCCTCAAAGCAATGGGCAGACTGAGGTGACAAACAGAACGTTACTAAATGTTTTGAAGAAGAGGCTGAATGAGGCTAAAGCTAATTGGATTAATGAGCTACAATCAGTATTGTGGGCTTACCGAACAACTCCCCGAGCAGCAACTGGAGAATCACCATACATGCTGGCATTTGGAAGTGAGGCTGTAATACCTGCAGAGTTGGGTATCCCAACACACAGAGTGCTGAATTTCAATTCCCCAGTCAGTGACTTGATGAGAAGATTATATTTAGACATGCTCGAGTAGGTTAGAGAAGAGGCAGCCATTAGGAATGCTGCTTACCAACAACGCACAGCTCTGTTCTACAACAAAAGGGTGAAGAAATGCGACTTAAAAGAAGGGGATTATGTGCTAAAGAAGGTCATTCAGAAGCACAATAAACTTAAAGCCAACTGGCATGGACCTTACCGAGTTACAGAAGTTGTCCGACCAGGAACTTATCGAATAGCAACTCTAGAAGGAGAGGAATTCAATAATGCTTGGAATGCTGAACACCTTTGCAAGTATTATCAATGATGTAAAATGTACAACAGTTCCATCAATATGAATAAAACGATGATGTTTTCACCATTTTTCTCTCCTTTGTTTGAAAGTTTATCGGGGAATACTAGTGTTGTACACTACGCTGCTCGACAGCAAAAAGAAGACGATAGTTCAGACCCACGACCAACTCCGGTTGGTAAAAGGGCGAGAACAAACAAATTATACTCCTTTGGTTAGGAGGCGTACACTTGCGTGATCAACTTTGGTTGGTAAAAGAGCTTGTGGACAAGATAGTTCGAAAGAACCTGATAGTTCGAGCGTGATCAACTTCGGTTGGTAAAATAGCGAGAACAAATTATACTCCTTTGGTTAGGAGGGGTACACTTGCGTGATCAACTTCGGTTGGTAAAAGAGCTTGTGGACAAGATAGTTCGAAAGAACCTGATAGTTCGAGCGTGATCAACTTTGGTTGGTAAAATAGCGAGAACAAATTATACTCCTTTGGTTAGGAGGTGTACACTTGCGTGATCAACTTCGGTTGGTAAAAGAGCTTGTGGACAAGATAGTTCGAAAGAACCTGATAGTTCGAGCGTGATCAACTTCGGTTGGTAAAATAGCGAGAACAAATTATACTCCTTTGGTCAGGAGGCGTACACTTGCGTGATCAACTTCGGTTGGTAAAAGAGCTTGTGGACAAGATAGTTCGAAAGAACCCGATAGTTCAAACCCATGACCTACTCCGGTTGGTAAGAGGGCAAGAACAACAGCCTTAAAAATGCCAATTTTGGCTGGTTAAGAAACAAAATATGCCAATTTATATTGGTATTGGTCGGAAGGTAAAATCATTCCAGAAAATACAAGAATTCCAAACTGAACCAAGTATAGTTGGTCGGTGATCAAAACCCACTAACTGTAGTTGGCGACAAAGATAAATTATCAACCTTGGTTGGTCGGACACATTTTATGAAAATATTTCAAATTGAACCAAGTATGGCTGGTCGGGGATAAAAACCCATCAACTGTAGTTGGTCGACAAACACTATTTAACAACCTTGGTTGGTTGGAAACATTTTAAACATTTCATACTCATCACTTTATTATTAAGTGATCGAACAACATTTTTTTATACTTGTAACTGTTTATTACTAAGTTGGTTGATGAACAGCAGAAAATTGTTATCTTTTTAACAGATACATATGCACAAATATAAAGTGTTTAACAAGCACAAAAGAATAACAATACAGATTTACAAACAGAAAATGAAAGTCTTTCATTAAAAATCAAAATAAATTACAAGCTACATATATGTGCTAACTGTTACATTGAAAAACCTATTCTATTGGTTTCTTTCCTTTAGCTTTTGAAACAGGCTCCTCGCCAGCAGGAGGATCCTCCAGGCAAAGAGGTGAATTAATGAAATTAATATCTCTGAGCATTCTGACGTTCATCACAGAAGGAGTATCCAAGAGATGCTCGGGACGAGATAATTCAATCTGAGAATGAAGACTATAGTCGCCAAGGTATTTTGAAATTAGGCTCCGAGGAATGGCACGAGCTGGGATTCACTCCATGTCTAGTTTATAAGGTGGTACAGGCAAGTCTAGTAGCCCAGGAGCATGATAATCCCATAAGAAATGGCCCTGCTCTAGCTTTAACACACCCAGGGCGTTCAACCATCCTTGTTTATAACCTTCGTTATTGGCACTTTCAAGACGAGCATCCAAGTGACAAAGGGCTTCGTTGTAGCCTGCCATCCAAAACTCACGAGGTTGTTTTTGAAATTGGAAAGTTATTTTCTCTAGTTGCTCGTGAAGGTTCCTGGCAAAAATATCTTTATCATTCAAGGCAGACTTCGTCGCAGTAAGTTGATCTTCCAAAGATAGATTTTTCTTGGACATTTCAGATAAAGCCCGATCTTTGGCGTTCAATTGGTATGCTTGAGTTTCCAATGTTGATAGAGTACGATATTCTTCAACATTACGGCTGAGAACTCTTGATCGACTCCGAGCAGGTGGAGAATTTTGCTCCTCGACAACATTTCAAACAGCTCTTCCTCGCCCCCGAGAACCTCTTCCTCGTCCCCACGCAGTAACAGGAGTACCAGATCTTCTCAGAGTATCCAACTCTTGCCTTAATTTGGCGTTCTCAACCTCTAAGAACGAGAAACCTTCATCGGTAACCGGTACTAAAGCAGTGGAAGATGACGCTGCAGATTCATATTGTGCCAACTTTTTCTGCAGATTATTATTCTCTTGTTCCAGCAACTCAGCAATCTGCCTGCAAGCCTCAACTTCACCTTTTAGAGTTCTCTCCCTAACATCGTATCCAGCAAGGATCTTTTTATGGCCTGTTTGAGAAGAAAGCTGTTGATATCTAGTTTTATACTCCTTGTGCAGCAAAGCAGTTGATTCATTGTGTTGATGTTGTAGATCTTCTAAGGTACAATGAAGCTCCTCAATCAAGTCATAGTAGGCCACGTTGTTGGCCACAGCTCGGTCAAGTAAATCCTTCAAGTACCGATAAGCCTCAATTGCTTGCTCTGAAGCATCATGACCAAGGATGTCATCAATTTCTGATGTACTAAGGTCTGTATGACCAGCTTTATAATATTCGTGGCATTCCTGCATCAGCTTTGTATCATGTGCAGATATCAGTTCCATTCTAGCCACAAACTAATAATGAAGAGAAGACAACAGTCAACAAAAACAAATCATCAACAACAGAGATGAACAAAGATGTATTTTATTAGATCACAAAAATATTACATTGTTTGATTACAAATAATGAAAGATAGAAATGATACCGAACAACTTCACACCTTTTCCTTGTCTCCCAAGACTTTCTCGGGAGGTTGGGACGAGGAGCTTGGTTGCTCGGTGGTAACAGCAGCTTGATCAGCAGGAGTTGAAATTTTCTCAGGAGGAGGAGGCATGGAAGAAATGTCCTCGTTTGCAGAAGGTAAAGAGGCAGGGACTTGATCACCTATGGCCATGGAAGATTCATCAGAGATAGGCTCATCTTCTTCTTCTTCTACAATTGGTGGGGGAGGACCAGGGAGGTGTAAGTGAAATAGGTTAGAGTCCTCTTTGATCTTCAATTCCTGCAGGGCATCTACCCAGCCATCTCGGAAGTATTTCAACTTCCCTTATTGTACTTGGGATGTCATCGCAGCAATCCCTTTGTCCCATCCTTTATCCCAGCCAGCGCTGAAGGATTTTTTAACTGCGAGCTTTCTTTTCAGTTTCTCCGAGGAGAGCTTCTCGGATAGAAGATCCTCGGCAGTCTTTAACTTCGCTTCCAATTCTTCTTTTAGGCGATTGATATCTCGCAGAACGGTCAACTCTTCCTCTGCCTTTTTCAGCTTATCTTCAAGCTCACCAAAGTTCTTGAGCTTGTCGTCATATTATTGATGCTCAATCTCTAAACTTTTCACCTTATCCTCCAAACTCTTGGAGGTCTCAGCCAACTTCACCTTCTCAGCTTCAACTATTGACAACTTCTTCTCCCAGACAGCTTTGTCCTCACTATACTGCTAAAAACTCGAAAAAGGCGGATTCTATGAATTTGAAAGAAATTCAAATATGAAGAAAAGGCTCCTAAAACACAGGAAAGTCATTTAATATCGCCATATACCGAGAAAGAATGATCCATACCCCTCAAAGTTTGAAATATGAAACATTGGGGGCTTCTGTTGATACCAAAATTAATATGCTGATATGGACGAATGATATGAAGACACGTGTCAATCTACTTGACACAATAGCAAAGAGGAAGTTCGTTTCCCCGACCAACTCATGAACTCCCGAGCAACGAGGATACACCGAGGAACTTCAGCACTCCGAGGTACTCTAGCGCTCCGAGGAACTCCTGAGCAACGAGCAACTAAGGCGGTCCGATCTGCATCTCGGCCGTAACATTAATTACCAGATAACCAACAGTTCAATTATTCATTGAATGTTTATCATCTTGACGCACACGCTGCATTAAATGTATTACCATTTCATATGTATATCATTTAATGTATCAACCCTTTCATGTACAGCCTAAGGGCTATAAATACCTTGTATCACCCTCATTCAAAGGGACCGGAATTTCCTGAGAGCACTTGTAATCGAGAATTCCCAAACACTCAGCAATAACATAACAGTGGACGTAGGCCATTCATATAAGGCTGAACCACTTTAAAAATCTTTGTCTCATTTTATTTATCAGTGATTGAATAATTAGAGCGATCTAATTTTTTACATCAACACTTGGTAACCTCAGACGTTAAATAACATTAATTTGGTGAATCATGAGGTGAAACACCATTAATTTGGTGATCTCAAACCTTTTAACATCATTAGTTTGGTTAATTATGAGGTGATACGCCATTAATTTGGTGAATTATTAGGTGAAATACCACTAATTTGGTGACCTCATACCTTTAACATCATTCGTTTAGTGAATTATATGTGTCTGATGTTATTTACATTGAGTCCCATTACTCAAATTGTATAATACGATGGATAAATGAAACATCATAGACATTAAACAGTAAAGCAATAAGTAAAGAAAAGCAACACAAATGTAAAACATGGAATTGCGTTCATTCGAGCCAAACATTTTTACATCATTCTAAGAGAAGAGGTTACATTTCATCAAATAAGAGGGGTTACATAAAAGCTTCACAAAAATTCAGACATGCAGAAGAGACACTCAGACTTCAGCCGACCCACCAGGAGTAGGGTTCATTTGCTCTGGGACTTGGTTGGTAACTTCAACATCGTCATCCTAACGTCCACCATCCTCGGTCTTAGCCACCTCAATCTGGCTCGTCTCGGTTGGGCCACCCTCTTTAATCTCCTACAGGGCCTTAGTGAGCTGAGCATTGCTAAAACCGAGGCCAATAAAGTACTCGATCGAGAGACTGTCGAAACTTTCTTGGTTCATTACATCCCATCGACTAGTTGCCTTGATGCCTCTCTCTAACTACTCCAGGCTGAAGATAAAAAAACTCATCAGAGGTTTGATATTCTCTAATGATTGTCTCTGAAGCATCTTCGAGGGAAGCCTTAACAACCACATTAACCTTGGACTGAAAGCTATCATCCTTTGCCTTCAGATCCTTGGTATGATCAACTTTCATGCGGGAGATCTCACCATATCTCTCCTTCAGATCTTTCCTCAAGTCACCAATCTACTTCTTCAGATCCTGCTCAAGATTCTCAGCATCCCTTCCTTTCTGAATTAGCGGCAACCTTTTCAGAGTATAATCATCCAGACGGTGAAGAGAGAGAGAGCATTCTGTAGAAAGAAGAGTCTTACATATCAACAACAATGAATGGATAAAGATCAGAGGTAACACTTGAGAAAACTAAAAATAGATACCTGAACTGCCCTATGAACTACAAACTCTTCCAGCAGAGGGACATACATCAAATAAAGAAAGTGCTTATCATCCTCGATCATTGCGTGGCCGAGGGCATCAGAAGCCCGAGCACTATTGCCAATGAGGTTGTCACTAATTTTCAGCTGAGAAAGTCGAGCCAATAGAGCATCGTCTGAGGAGATTGGTATACCATGCTCAGTATTTTAAACTTTGTTGGGCCTTGTATGGGAAGGGTCTATAGGTGACTTTCTCTTCTTTGATGTCTCAGTAGGAGATTTCTCCTTTTTTGTGTAGGAAGGGGGTGGCACAGTCTTTCCACCACACTTCTCTAGTAGTTTTGTGATGCTGGGAGCAGACATATTCCAGAGGTCTTCAGAAACTCTTGTTGGTCACTTTGTAAAAATGTCAGAGTCAAAAGATCAGATATATGAATTATATGAGACCAGACTTAGTGTAAAATATTTTATTCTAGAGAACTTACAAAGCTCGGCCAAAGGTCCTCTCCCAATACCCATCTACGACAAATAGTAAGGGGTCATCAGATGCTCATACTTGACGAGGTTACCATCTTCTCCCTGACTACGAAGATCATCAACATTCTTATGATTATCTTGGCTCAATCCAGGGTCAGTTTTGGCTAAGAAAGAGACCTTACCCCACCTCAGGGGAGTCATGGTAACAGATGTTCCACAAGCCTCACGAGGACTAAACTCCCAAGCCCCTGAGGCAAAGAAGAACATAGGTTTCCAGTTATGGTTAGAGGTTTGAGTCACAAACAATATCTTCTTCTCAGATTTCCTGGCTACAAAGTGATAGTAGCCAAGGTAATTTTTAGCGAATGAGTGGATGTAACAAGCTAAGAATACCCTAACTGGAAGGTCGGTATGATGAACCACCTTCCAGAGTACGATGGCCCAACCATAACCCTCTAGGCATTGAGGGAAAGCTGAGAAGAGCGAGGTTGATAAAAGAAAAAAAAGCTCAGATAGTGGGGTGAATTGGGAGATGGAAGCCGAGTTGAACATATGCTCGTATACACAGAGCTATCTCTCTCATCCGTCAAAGGCCCTCTCATCCTCCAGAGGCTTACTTAAGGTAACAGATGAATGAATGGTTTAAATATGTCTGAAGACAAGAAGGTCGTATTCATTGGAAGATGTCTCAGGACCATCAACCTTGGAAGTGTCAAGTTCACTCCCTTCATCATCATCATTATCATCAACGATCTGAGTTTGAGGCTCAGATGGGGAACCATCAGGAAACCTCTCAGCAAACTCAGCACCTTTAGCAGCCAACAGAGGAATGCCGTCAATAGGAGGGGGAATTACAACACTAGACCCTAATATTTCAATGGAGGAAGACCTACGAGAGGTGCTAGCCTCCTGATGGGATGAATAATGGTCAGAAACCTCTGCTTCCTCTGATATAACATTTCCTTTGGGGGACCAATCTATATCCTCTTGAAAAGAGTCTACAGACTCTGCGGCCTCAGAGGTAGACATGGGGTCTAAAGAAGATGATTCAGACATCAGCTCAGGGACCTCAGGAACTTCAGCAAGTTCAGTAGGCTCAGGGTATATGACCTTCAAGGGTGGAGGAAAGATTGGTCTGAGGGTAAAGGCCTCAGCCCTACGAGCATCCTCCTGGGCTAACTCTATCTGCCTAATCTTTTAAAAATTTATTCTCACACAGAGATGGGAACTCTTCAATAAGCTGGTACAAAAGTCTGAGCATATGGCAGACGACACTACACTTGAGTTAAGGACTTAAAATACAAATAGGTACACAACTTATATAACCTAAATTAAAGATCAAAGGGTGGAATTTGAAAGGTCTCAAATAAAGAACACCCTAAGTCAGGTCACCGGAGAATATGACTGGGAGGTCACCGGAGAATTTAAAAAAAGGAAGTTTGTGGCTAAAGCAACCTTAGATTAACTTGGGATGGCCCTAGTGCCACCCAAACCACTGCAAGCCTATCCCTCTAACCACTTGACAGTGGTGGAAACCCTCACCGGAAAAAGGTAAGGTCGCCGGAAAACCAAAAAACCAACAGAAAATGATGTTATGTGCAAATATACCTAGAAAAGGGGGATAACAAGTGTTAAAGGAGGTTACCTAAGAAACGAAGAGTGATGATCAAAGTCTTACAAGCCCAAGATGCGCAGGAAACCAGAGAAGTGATCAACCTTTTGGCTATGGAGGGTTTTTGGGGTTTCGCAGCAAAGAAAGCCTTGGCGGGAGAAGTGAGGGAAAAAAAGAATTGAGGAAAGAGAAATTCTTTTTAAACCTTCTCAATGATGGGGCATGTAAGAACATAATTCTTATCATGTAATTTTATTTTAATTGGATTAATTCCGAACAAAATGAATTAAATCTAGGCTAGTTTTAATTATGGAGTTTAATTGAGCCTACGACAAAGTTCAAGTTCAAGAATGCGAAATTTAAAGCATTGAAGAAGATTTCAAGTCAAGAGGTGTTGCATATGTTTAAGATCGCTCAGGTATGAATACTATTAAGTAGTTGGGTAATTTCTGTATTGGTTAAATGATGGGTGATTTAAATGTTTGGTAATTAAATCTTTTTATGTTATAAAAATATTTCTGAGTTGCAAACACTTTAAGAAAAATTCGAGGAATAATTTAAAATAAAAATATTAATTTAAAATATTGTAGCTCGCTCGAACGAGATCATAAGTCGTTTAAGTGACATTCAATGTCGTGCGAACGAGATCTCATCTCACTCAAACGACCTGCCGCCTCAATTTTCTTGTTTTCGTTTTCTTGGACTCTGTGCAGCTGAGTTAGAAATAAAAATGTATCTCCAAACGTTTAAAGAGGCAGAACAGTTTTGAAAACTTATTCCCATACATTTTTTCATCTTTCCGTGTTTATTCAAGATCGTATTACTCAATTCCAAAGTTAAGTGATCTTGAATGCATTTACCTGAATATAATTCGTTCGTTGACTACACCGTTCTGAACTTTGTGAGGAGAACTTTACAACCGAAGAGCTGCGTGCTATTGTATAAGGAGACCTTATGAAGTAACTTGTGGAGAAACTGTCTTCTTCTCTACTGTTGACCACCTGGAGTTCCTGCAGGAGATTTCAGCCGAGACATTGAAACCGACACATGCGGGTATTTCGTATGTCGCACTTATTTTCATTATAATCCTTGTAACCGTTCTTTACAAAATTATAGTAAAAATAAAAAGGTTTTGCCCTTTGGGAATTTTTCTTGAAATTGTTTCTTTTACCGCATGCTTTATTCATTGAATAGATTTAATCACTTGGATGCATGTTTAGGGTTTAAGAAGTTAAAATTTATTTTAACTACAAATTAGAACAAAGTTGTTTTTACCTTAGTACACACTAAAGGGCCGTTTCAAATTGGTATCAGAGCTTGTTTCACTATCGTATTGTGTTTGATCCCGAGTCTATAGGTATGTCTTTCGGTGGCTTTGATGATTTTAGAATTCACTTGTTTGAATCATCTAATTGGAAACCTCACATGAAAACTGCTCTTAAAAACTGGTTAATAAGGGTGACTGTGAAAAGTGTCTTTCATGCGAAGGTTTTGGTCACATGATAGATGAGTGTCCCACTAAACTTAGGGAGAATTTTAATAAACCGATAAATCTCGTCTCTTCCCTTAATGATAGTGACCTAGAAGAAGAAAACTTTTATGCTAGTGCGTGAACTTCCCACCTTTGTGGCTAGTCATGTATGTGATAATGTCTTACTTTTGCATGATTCTTCCGCAGCCACAGATGTTGATACACCTAAGAGTGAGGGTGAGGTGAGTGAGTATGAGAGTGAAGACAAGAGAGATTTGCAAACTGCTTTCAAAGAATTGTATGGAGAAACTTTAAAAGCAAAGAAAGCAAACGTGAAATTAGGAGCTATATTGAAAGAACGTGCCATAGAAATACATAATTCCAATGCTTTAATTGAGGATCTTAGGGCACAAGAAAAGAAATTTTGAGAGAAAATAGAATATGTTGAGGGTGAGAGAGATAGTCTTCGTGGATTGATGGAGACTATGAAAAAGGAAATTCTGCAGTTTGAAAATTCTACGCGTTTACTTGAGTCAAGGATAGGTGAGCTTGAAGAAAAACTGAGAGATTCGAGTAAAGTTAAGTTTAATTTGGAGGCTAGGTCCAAAAAGTTAGACAAAATATTAGGCACCGTCAAAATCAAAGATAATCGAAGAGGTATTGGCTTTAATAATCATGTCTCACCTGCTCCCAAAGATAAAACCATGCAAACAAGAGAGTTGCCTAGGAACTTTAGGAGAGAGCCACCTAGGAAAGTGAGGTATAATCGGCCTATAGAAAACGCTTCTCACCGTATCTAAACTTGCACTCATTGTGGTAGGAGAGGTCATCTTAGACGTCTTTGCTACGATCTTAAGAATGCTCCTAGAAAGTCTAAAGTCATTTCGGTTCCCAATGCTCCTTCTCGTAGGTTTACACTTACTTGGGTTAGGAAGTTAAATTTATAAGCGTTAGGTATTAGGCTTGGTGATTGTTGCATCATTGCTCGTGTTTCTACTCATCTTTCATCTTTCGATTGAGGTTGTTCATTGGTTTGTCATACACTAGTATTTACATCATGCGTTATATTTTGCTAGTGTTATGTCATGTTTCTTATTTTTGTTATTTATTTGAGTCTTTTCGAAAAATTCAAAAATATTTTTCTTTTTATAAAAACTTTTAAAAATTCAAAAACATTTTTCTTTTTATAAAAACTTTTGAAAATAAAAAAAGATTTTTTTTTTTAGCTGTGAGGTTACATGGTTGATATGGGATATTGGTGTGCTTGATTCCGCCCTTCTTTCATTATTCATGTGGCTAGGAATTTTGGTCATTATTATTGATGCCTATAATGATCTTAACCTTTGCACTATGGGTTTGTTTCAAAGTTGAAATGCATTTTGATTCGACTTTGCTTATATGCCATCCTTGCACACATG
The DNA here is from genome assembly GCA_949130495.1 of Sambucus nigra. Classification (NCBI taxonomy): domain Eukaryota; kingdom Viridiplantae; phylum Streptophyta; class Magnoliopsida; order Dipsacales; family Adoxaceae; genus Sambucus; species Sambucus nigra. The sequence continues at coordinate 321,947,939 of OX422214.1, read as the reverse complement.
CACGAGTTTATATGAATGTTTGACTTCTCTTGCATATTTGAGTTTGGTGAGACGTTCTTATCTCAATTTTTTCATCTATACGTAAGTAAACTTAAGGAGGAGGTGTGCTTGTAAGAACTGTTTTCCGTGAGAATTGATATTCAAAATATGATGAGTGTACACGGTAAAGGGCTGCGAGAGTATAAAATTGACTTGTCGTGAAAGCCACCGTTTAAAAGAGCCCAAAAGAAAAACAAGGCAATAAAAATCATATGCCAATAATTGGGGCCAATAGGTCTTTCTCTAAGTAGAGATTGATAGATTTTTCTAAATATCTTAAAAAATTCATATATATATGAGGGAGTTTGGTTGGAAATTAATTAAACGGGTTTGCACCACGAATCATATATTGAAACATCGCATCATGACGCTATTGTTTGTAGAATCGTCAACAATTCGGACTTGCATGCATGTTGATTAAGTTTAGTTCATCAAACTCACGCTTATTTTGTCTCACATGGCTTTGATGAAGTTTGATGATTCCTTCCTATCAATTAGAACTCTTTGATCGATTCAACGTATTGAAATGATGACTCATTTGTTGTAGTTCACTCCCAATCAATTCACTTTCATAAGTGAGCACAGTAGTACCATGTATACATGTAATTCCCATTTGTCACTTTTTACACTGTTTTGTGTTTTGTAGTCTGTTTTTGTGTTCCAGGTACTGTTTTTGGATAATTTTATTACTGGGCAAATACTGAATGGTTTTGGGGTGTTTCTGGAAAATTTTAAAATCTCGTTCGAACGACATCACATATCACCCAAACATGTCGTTCAATCAACTTACCAACAGCATTCGAGCGACATCCTTAAGTTGTTCGCGCGAGATTATGGTTTTCTTATACAGTCATTTCCTCTTCTTCTCTTCCCGTTCTCTCGTAGAACTTACTCTACTCTCAAAACAGCGAAACATTTAAAAAAACAAAAAAAAGTCATTAACAAGATTTTGAATCTTCGATCTTTTGTTTTTTCATCTTCCCATAGTTGCCCATGCGTTCTATGGTGTCTGAACCTGTTCCAACAAACTCCTTCTCACAAAGGTTCGTCGGCGGCCATTTTGCTCAGTATAGTTCGTCGGCGGTTGTCTGTTCAACTTATTTCTCCGGCGAGTGTTTCCCTATATATTGGTTCTCCTGAGTGTGGTACAACCATTGTTACCTTCTCTCCAGCGTTTTCGACCTCATCCCAATACTCCAGCTTTTGTTCTCCGATGAGTTGTTCCCGTTTTTTGCCGATTTTAAGGTATTACTGTTCATGACTGATTCTTGATTTTCTTTAATCATAAATCGTTTATTTGAGAAAATTTTGGTTTCTATTTATGATTTTGCCTATGATTGTAGCTGGTGTTCGCGGTGGTTTGGTTGGACGATTGTATGGAGATAGGCTCTTAGGTGTGTGTGTTCCTTAGCGACGGTACTCTTTTACACTTCTCACATTACACCTTTTTTTAGTCATGCCACCTAGACGTCATGGTGCTCCTTACGGGTGACTCGATAAGGCTCCTCCCTCTGCTCAAGCTCAGAGATCTCAAGCCAGTAGGCCCCCGTACTCACCTGTGAGGTGGTCCACTCATGTTGAGTATGATCATTACTGCTCATTGGGTCTTCACAATCAGTCTGTTGTTTCGGAGAGAGTAATTCAGTATGATGAGTTTCCTGAGCTAGGTATTCCTCGTTGGTTACATGATAGAGGTTGGGATTATATGTTTGAGTTTGTGGGGTAGTTTATCCAGACATTGTCTGAGAGTTTTTCTTTCGCGCCCTTCCCTATGTTGAGGGGATCTTTTCTACTATACGTGGCATTCCTATTATCTTCACTGCAGATCTCATAACATCTTTTCTGCACCTTCCTCATGTCCCAGATGGTGTGTATCCTCGTTATACCGACAATAGACCTACTTATGATGATATTTTGTGGCATTGTTTGTGGGAGATTATCCAGGCAGGTTCTACGATGTATCATCGCCAGGTTTACCCTTCCTTCCATGTACTTAATAGGTTTGTGTCAGCATCCATTTATCCTCGGACAAATCACACTCAGATTGGATCTGACATCATCTATTTTATGTACCATGTTTCTCAAGGGTGGGATATCGATATACTGATCGTCATGCTTCGTGTCATATCTTCGGTTACTATCCATGGTTCCATCCCTATCCGCCCTTCTCTTCCATATGGGATTCTCATTTCCACCCTTTGAACTACTACTGGTGTCCCTGTTTTAGAGGGTGATATGCGTCTCCCTACGTCTGGTATTATTGATCATAATACTTTCACTCGTTCTGAGAGTCATTTGCCACAGGCACCGAGAGCGAGAGCTCCACCCAGATAGGGAGTCTTCCCTGATGCTGAACCTTGTCAGGCTGCTGATCACACTGGTCCGAGCACGTCTGATTTTTCTCAGCCACCACCCTCCACTCCTGCACGCGCACGTCCTATCGAGGAGGAGGTTTCTACTTTACAGGCCCAGGTAGCTGCTCAAAGCAGGATGTATGACTCTATTATGGCCAGATTCGATGCTGAGGACGAAGCACGTGTTCGTGCTAAGTCCAGGATGATAACTTTTTTATGAGATGCGACAGAGAGAGAGGTAGAGAGGCGAAGGTTCATCTGGACTCGGTCATATCTCTTCCACATACACTGTTGATACTAATAATGATGATGATGATAATGATGATACTCTAGCCGATGTTTAGTTGTATTTATTTTATTGTATCTGAGACATTGTGATTCTTGATGTATTTATTTATTCTCAAATATAATGTACTCTTCTGGACCGTTGTATCACTTTTGGCTTAGTTTTATGACATGGATGTACAAACTATTTTGCAGTTTTAGTGATTCTCGCATTATTATTCTGTTACTGCTATCTTTTGTTATCCATTATCATACTAATATTGTTTATCTAGCTCTGCTAATTCATTCTCATATTTTATTGCTAGATTTAGTGTGTCTGTCCCACCTCTTGTCTAATCCAAGCAAAAGAGGGGAGAGATATGTGATGTAGTGGGAGTATTTATTATGATATTATATTTGTTTTATTCCTCCATACTTCACTTGGGTATCTATTTATGTCTCATGTGTGTAGGTATTGTTTTTAGAGATTCAGCTAATTATTGATACATCACATTGAGAGACAGAATCAAATTCAAAGATTCAGGTGATTTCCATTCAGAGACAGAATTATATTCAAATGCTTGCCATTCATTCAGTTTCATTATGTCTTGTATTTTCTATATTGTGGAATTTTGGGATAGGACATGTTTTTATTTTCTGGCATATAACATTTATGTTTAGTTTTGTCCCGGAACAGCCAAAGGGGGAGATTTGTAAGAACATAATTCTTATCATGTACTTTTGTTTTAATAGACTTAATTCTGAACAAAATAAATTAAGTCTAGGCTAGTTTTAATTATAGAGTTTAATGAGTTTAATTGAGCCTAAGACAAAGTTCAAGTTCAAGAATGTGCAATTTAAAGCATTGAAGAATATTTCAAGTTAAGAGGTGTTGCATATGTTTAAGATCACTCAGGTATGAATACTGTTGAGTAGTTGGGTAATTTCTATATTGATTAAATGTTGGGTGATTTAAATGTTTGGGAATTAAATCTTTTTATGTTATAAAAATATTTCTGAGTTGCAAACATTTTAAGAAAAATTCGAGGATTAATTTCAAAGAAAAATATTAATTTAAAATACTGTAGCTCGCTCGAACGAGATCATAAGTTGTTCAAATGACATTCAATGTCGCGCGGATGAGATCTCATCTCGCTCGAATGACATGCCGCCTCAATTTTCATGTTTTCATTTTCTCGGACTCTATGCAGCTCAGTTATACATAAAAACGTATCTCCAAATGTTTAAAGAGGCACAACAGTTTCGAAAACTTATTCCCATACATTTTTTCATCTTTCGGTGTTTATTCAAGATCGTATTACTCAATTCCAAAGTTAAGTGATCTTGAACGCGTTTATCGAAAGATAATTCGTTCATTGACTACACCGTTATGAACTTTGTGAGGAGAACTCTACAACCGAAGAGCTGAGTGCTATTGTATAAGGAGAACTTATGAAGTAACTTGTGGAGAAGTCATCTTCTTCTCTACTGCTAATCACCTGGAGTTCTTGCGAGAGATTTCAGCCGAGACATCGAAATCGACACTTGTGGGTATTTCGTATGTCACACTTTTTTTTCATTGGTTCTTTACAAAACTATAGTGAAAATAAAAAGGTTTTGCCCTTAGGGGATTTTTCTTGAAATTGTTTTTTTTACCGCATGCTTTATTCATCGAATGGATTTAATCAGTTAGATGCATGTTTAGGGTTTAAAAAGTTAAAATTGGGTTTAACTAAAAATTGGAACAAAGTTGTTGTTCCCTAAAGTACACACTAAAGGGTCGTTTCAGGACGCGACTTCCAATGTCCTCACCATTACCCTAGGAAACCCAAAGAGCGCCACCAGAACTGTCATATCTTGGGGAAAATGCTAGCCAGTTCAGTGAATGACATGTGTCTAAGGAACCACACCAAACCTCAAGACATCAAAACGTCCCTTCATTAACCTGACTCTCATACCCCTCAGTCACCTACTCACATAGAAGACTAAGGGATACAGAGTGATTGATATTCCCAAAGTGTACCCTCATACCCAGGGTCATTAACCTCGGCCTGTCTCACAACCGAGTTGACAGGAAGCCTACAAAAGCCATCAAGAAGGTCGTCTCCTAGAAGGTCGGCTCCTCATTGACCAAGCTCGGCTGGTCAGCAGCTGAGGTCAACAGCATCTTATGGGATCAAGCTATAGTCAACATCACACTCTGCCTCATTCGAAGTTGCAGCCTAACCTCGGCCAGTCTCCCAAGTCGAGGTCATACTGATGATTGATAGGACAAAGCAACAATATCAGACTTCCACAACCTTCTACTCGGCCATGCCGAGGTTACTGAAAATGATGTCACAAGTTCGAGCACACGAAAAGTCATGAAATACTTGGAACAAGTGGGCTAGGAAACTATGACTAAATCATTCCCCTCATGTGAGGGAATATTTAGTCATCATTATATACATGAAACTAGCCAGGTGTTAACAGGACACTGGATTGATTTTTATATACATGCTTGGGGGGTACACTACCCCCCCCCCCCAAGCATCATATATACTTGCCTTCTCCTACATTGTAAGGGATTCAAAATTGCAAACCTAGCAGAAACTCTGCTTGTATACACAGTATAGAGAGAAAGTGAGAGATTGTTTCACAGGCCATTAGTTCCCCCATTATAGTGACTCTTACTCACACACTCACAATGGATATAGGCCAGATTGGTTGAACCACTTACATACTAGTGTTTATCCTCTTATCCTCACCTCATTCTACTAGATATGTACATAACTCTTGTGTTGCCATTGTTATTACTAGAATGAGCTCATCAACACCTTATCTGGTGGTGCGGTTTTCAGCATCATCACCACTGTTCTAAAAAACCCGCCTAGGCTCCGCCTACGAACGCCTAGGCTTGAGGCTTGGGAGAAACACCCCGCCTTAAGCTTTTAACGCCTTATGCTTGATAAAACCCTTAAGGCGCACTTTTTCTCTAAAAACAACAACGCTTTAGTGAAACGATGTCGCCTTTTAAAGATTTTTTTACAAACCGGACCATTATCTCATCCAAAATAATCAAATAGTAATTTAATTTGCAAATATTCTGACATATTTTATGATATGTACAATTTTATAATTTCAATAGCCTTGTTATGGTTAAAAAAATATTAAAATATATTAAAAAGGCCTAAACGCCTTTTCACGCCTTTTTACGCCTAGGGCCCGCCTAGGCTTCTAAGGCTTAAGGCTTGGCCTCCACGCCTCGATCATGCCCAGCATTTTTTAGAACCTTGCCTATATGTATATTCTAATTCTTCATACAAGTTATATATATATATATATATTCATATAATAAAGTTGTTTGACACATCATACAATTTTGTGTACAAAATCTATGAAATCTTAGGATATCTAATTAACGTGTAATTGGACATGGTGGAGTCAGAGCACAAGGCTCGAAATAATAGCATAAGGCTCGAAATATGCACGGGCAATACTCTCATCGGTTACTTCTTAACTTCTCTCACACACGAAGGTTCCCATCTCTCTCTCCACTCTTTTCTTCATCTTCACTTTTTTTCTACTTTTTGTTTGTATTGTTTTTTTAGGACTGAAATGGAGAACTTTTCCTTTGTTTCTATGTAGACAAACTATTTGACGAACCACTCAAGCAAGAAAATAAACCTGACAAGATGTTTGACGAACCACTCAGACAAGCTATTTTTTTACGGGGTTTTGTTTTAGTATTTGGTTTTGTACGAATTTTTGTGCAGACTTATCATTTATGTTGGGGAATTGAGAGTTTGATGGTTTGATCTGGTTCAGATCTAATCTATGGTTTTAGCGATGATGGTCGATGCTGGGTTCGTCAACCTCATCTCTTTCATAGGCTCTCCACACCTAGGTATATGAGTTTCCAAATGGGTTTCAAAATCTACTTTTAAAAATGGGTCTACATAGACCACGCCCAACTAATAGGTTTCAAAATCTACTTTCTTATTTCTCGGCTCTCAAAGTTGAAGGTTTTATACACATGATCTAAAACGTTTTGGTTACTTTGTTGAATAATTTTGATTTTAGTGTAGCACAAAATGACATTAACTATTTGAATCTTTATTTATTTGGTTCAAACTTTGCATGTTTATTTTGCAAATCTAAAACATTCTGCCTTCATATCTGGTTTGTTCACTCTTGATTCTCCGAACTCAGTTCCTTCTTATCTCTGTCCCACCATTATTGTGGGTTTCAAAATTTGGCTTTGGGTTTTAGTATGCTGCCATTTCCATTAAAACTCCATTGGTCCATTGCCATGAAAACTCCATTGGGTTTACCTGTGTGAGAGAAGAATGGAGTGGTGGGTTTACCTGGGTTTAACTGAGTTTAAGTGTGTTGGGTTTAACTGAGTTTAAGCATGTTGGGTTTATCTGGGTTTACAAATTAGAACCTGACGAAAACCAATTTGTTGGCCGACACTGATGGGTTTAACGAACGATATCTAGATCCTCCAACCTGTCCACCAATGAACGGGTTTGGGTCGTCCTAAATAAGAACCCAAAATCAATGGAGATCGGCCAGAGCAAGCTTAGACTCATGGTTATCAGGTATTTAGTGTCCTTCAAACTTTTTTGGTTTAGACATGGCCCCTGTTCTTAGATAAATATCAGTCAAAGAAAACAGGGGCTGGTGGATTGAAATGTTGTAAAGACCTCTATGAACAAACCTAAACATGAAGATGATTATGGGAGCTCCAAAAAAAGGAAAATGAATGTTTAATTGGTTAGGGTCTTATTTATACTTTGTTTTTTGTTCCAGGGTGATTATTTGGGTACTAAGATGGGTTTTTCATAAGTACTCCAATGACACTATTTGGAGGTTTCTTTTATGGGTTTATTACTGTCACTCTTAGAGTTCATTTGGTCAGGGTGAAATAATTTTAATCGCGTCGAAAAGTAAAGTGGCGAAATATTTTTCATATATTTAAAATTAAATTTTTGTTGAATTTACATTGTGAATAAGTGTCCCCTCTATAAGTATGAAGAAAATTTAAGTCTAAATAGGTAAAAACATATTTCAACATATTATTTTTTACCGCGTTAAACATATTTTAATACGAACCAAACGAGCTATTGTTTTTTTTGTTGTGTGTTAGAGTATACGAAATTAAAAAAAAGTTTTTATTTTTTATTTTTTATTTTTTTGTATGGATGTTAAACATTTCGGGAGAATCTTAATAAATACATATCAAAATATTTTTAGTATTTAAAAAAAAGTAGATCCATATTCGATATTTTTTAAATTTGTATATTAATTCATTTTTTTAAAATGTAAAAAAAAATATCATTGGGTTCATTTTTTTAAGGTTCCACTCAAATCTTTAACATTCATACAAAACATAATAAAAATATTTTTTTTAACTGATAATATGGTAACATAACTCAACACACAACATAAAACAAAGACACATTCAGTGACACATTATTAATTACTGATTTGCATTTTTAATTATAATATTTCTTTTATATTTTAAAATATTTGAAGTTTTAATTTGGAGTCCTGCAATATTATTTAGTTTTTATTATTTAAAATTTAGTTAAGAATTTAATTGTTTCGTGAAAGAAATATGTCAGAATCAAAGTTATGTAATATGATTTGAAGTATATTGGAGTCCTGTAATATGATTAGTTATGTGTGGGGTATATGTCAAAATCATCTAGTAGCAAGAAGAGAATGATTATCTCTATGAATGGATCAAATGTTCTTTATCAGATTACTGCACAAGACATTGGAACATGGCTCTAAAATTCAAATCTTTTTCTTTCTCAAAATTGCGTGCGTTCAAAAGTATCCAAAAGTAATAGAGAACTATAAAAATTTAAATAAAAAATGAAGAAAATTTAACGCTAAGTATGATATAATACAGTTCGGTTATTTTTTTCAAGAGCGAAATATTTTAAAGTTATTAGGGGACTTTAGGAGGTAGGTGAAATCAACTAATGGGTTTGTAACTTTATCAGACATTTTGACCGTCGAATAATTAAGTGAAAAAATTAAGGAATTTAAATGACCTTAGATTATAAAATGGTATGTAATTAATACAACCACATAAAAAATATACAAAAACATTCACGATAAAAACAATTAAGAACATGAATTATTTAATCTTAAAAATGCCCCTAATGATAAGTCGCTAATCGAGGTACACCAGGATAAAATTATGAGCGTGGCATCAGCACGGTCGCAAATTTAATACGGGAACAAATTTATCACTGAATATCACGGGAATAAATTTATTGTCGTGCCATCGGCACGGGTACAGACTAGTATATATATATACACACACATTAGCGTATGCCCGTGCCTGAAGGCACGACGAAATTTTTCAAAGTACGTAATCATGAAGCGGCGATAATTTTTCAAAGTATATAATAGCGAAATGCAAAATTTTTAAAGTGTAATTTTAAAACAATGTCAAATAGTCCAATAACATTCAAATAGTCTAGATTCATCAAATAAATTCACAAATAATAAGAAATATACAATATTCATCCATCGAATTCACATTGTGTCTCAAAAAAACAAAGTGTCAAATTTTTAAAAAAATTTGGCATAATCTCCTTGGTTTATGGAACTATTCACCCTGCTTAACAAATAACAAATAGTCCAGCATCCAAATTGTCTGAATTCTTCAAACAAATTCACATATAAAATGAAATATACAATATTCATCAATCAAATTAACTGTGTCTCAAAAAAACAAAGTGTCAATTTTTTAAAAAAAATTGGGCATAGTCTCCTTTGTTTATTGGACTATCCACCCTATTTAAGGGGCAACAACAAATCCAACAAATTAAAAAAATCCCAAATTCTGCTGATTTAGGCAGCGGGCTACAACGGCGGAAGTTTGAGGCATATTTAGGCATCGGGCTACAACGACGATGGAAGATTAAGTCCATGTTTGATTGGTCTTGGATTAAAACCTGAAATGAAAAGAAAAAAAAATAGTTTGTTCCCAAAAACATTGTACGTTAGCAATTCAACTTTCGAGTTCCCAAAAACATTCTACGTTAACCTAACTACAATAGCTAGTACACAATGATCATATATGGCATGGAGTCTATAAATCTCATCCTCACATGGTAAAGGGGGAGGGGACATGTGTGAGTGGGGAAGGGGGAGGGGACGGGGCAGGGGGCGCGTGTGTGCATGTATGCATATATTCAGTGCATATATACATATTGCAGCGTGTGTGCATGTTTGTGTGTGTATTTGTGTGCGAGTGTGTAAGTGGGGAAGGGGGAGGGGACGGGCAGGGGGTGCATGTGTGCATGTTTGTGTGTGTGCGCGTGTGTGTGTGCGAGTGGGGAAGGGGGAGGGGACGGGGAAGGGGGTGCATGTATGCGTGTGTGCGTGTGTGCATGTGTGCAATGCATATATGCAATTTGCATATATGCAATCTGCATATATGCATATTGAAGCGTGTGTGCGTGCGTGTGTGTTTGTGTGCGCGTGTGTGATTGGGGAAGGGGGAGGAGATGGGGCGGGGGTGCGTGTGCGCGTGTTTGTGTGTGTTTGTGTGCGCGTGTGTGAGTGGGGAAGGGGGTAGGGGATGGGGCAGGAGGCGCGTGTGTGCGTGTATGCATATATGCATATATTGCAGTGTGTGCGCGTGTGCGTGCATGTGTGTTTGTGTGTGTTTGTGTGCCTGTGTGAGTGGGGAAGGAGGGAGGGGACGGGCAGGGGGCGCGTGTGTACATGTTTGTGTGTGTGTGTGTGCGCGTGTGTGCATGTTTGTGTGTGTGTGTGCGTGTGTGAGTGGGTATGGGGGGAGGGGATGGGGCAGGGGCGCGTGTGTGCGTGTATGCATATATGCATATTGCAGCGTGTGTGCATGCGTGTGTGTTTGTGTGTGTGTGTGTGTGTGTTCGTGTGAGTGGGGAAGGGGGAGGGGACGGGCAGGGGCGCATGTGTTCATGTTTGTGTGCGTGTTTGTGTGCATGTGTGAGTGGGGAAGGGGGAGGGGACGGGGCAGGGGGCTCATGAGCGTGTATAAATATATGTAGTGCATATATGCATATGTATATATGTATATTGCATCATATATGCCTTTGTTTATATGCATATTGAGGCATATATGCCAGTTCATATATGCAGTGCGTGTGCGTGCGTGTGTGTGTGAGCGTGTGTGAGTGGCGGAGGGGGGAGGAGACGGGCAGGGCGGGTGTGTACGTGTGGAGAGATCAAATCCAACCAAAAGTAGTGCCTAATAAAATACAACAGAAAATGAATATATGTCATAATCAAAGCCTATAGCACATTTCCATAAACGTCGCATATTCATTCTTTTAAAGTCAAATTAGCTGTGCTTGCAACATTAAAGCAGAGTGTATAAGTGATTTCAACAATAAATAGAGTAATATGCATGTGTGCTCTTACATTTAGTGACCGACATGCTCTCTGATACCGATAATATATGTAACAGCTTTGCTGTTATACATAGTTTATATATAACAACAAATATATAAGTGCATATGCATATATATATATATATATATATATATATATATGCAGAACTTGCCAACAATTTTATATGTAGAGCGTATAAGTGCATATATATGCATATGCATATATATGCAGTTGTCCTAATCTACGACATCAACACAAAAATCTAAAATTCGAAACAAAACAATTACCTCCACAACGTTGATGAAAATGGGACAAATCTGGAATATGGGAGAGAAATCGTGACAGGACGGTAGAAGAACATTCTGAACCTCTCTCTAGTGTCCTTAATGGCCTGCATTTTGTCGGCAACCTGAACATTCTATCGACAACCTAGGATGCAACAAACATTAAATATTAATCAAGTAACTTAACAATTCAGGAGGCATGTCTGGTGGTCAATAGTAATTATTAAATGATGTGGGGGTGGGGGCATATATTGAAGATTAGGCATAGGTTATCGTCTAGTTTGAAGACATGATTATCTGGGCACTCACCATCTATCTTGATAAGAACAGTATTAGATTTGCAACCGCATATCATGTTTTGAAAGAAAGGTTTCCCTCGAATATGCAACCAAAACCAACCTTAAGCACTCATTGAATTCCAGCCTCATTTACATCTATTGGGAGATGTTTACCATTCTTACTTCAAACTAAACCAAAGAGTTAATAGAAATAACACCAAAGCCTATAGACTCTATTCAATCCAAATTCTAAACTCTGATGTTCATCGTCAAAGCAGATTAATCAATGAGAAAATATACTACAGTTTCAACAGTAGAGAAGAAACCTCTGTTACTTAAAGAACTACTCCAACGTAGGAAACTGAATTGCCGAAAGCTCTAGCGAAACAATAATGGCAACGACACAACCACTGGCCCGCCGCAACTCCTGGCTGGGCATTTTTGCCTATTCGAGGGGCTTGGGCTCACCAGGAGTCCCTTCAGGACTGCAATCCTACAATGTCTTCAACGGAATAAACTGGAAAAATCGTCAACATAAGCAGACCTGCATATGCATATATGCATATATGCATTACGCGTGTGTGTGTGTGTGCGTGTGCGCACGCGTGCGTGTGTGAGTGGGGAAGGGGTGAGGGGACGGGGCAGGGGGCGTGTGTGTGTGTGTGTGTGTGTGTTTGTACAACGTAAACAACGGCACGAAACATGATACTACTAAAAGAAAGACGTGTCCAAACCAAAAGAAAAAAAATATCACCAATACCTCCTTGAACATGAACAAATAAACAATCACCCCCTTATAGTTCGTATACATTCTTCCTTTTCCAATTACAAAAAATCACCTGCCCAAAAGACATGGGACTTGGAATAGATCTAATCCAATTATGGAAGAAGTTACCTCAATTCCCCTTTTTAACACACTCAACCCTTCGGTTAAATATTCAATAACCGGATTGCATAAATTAGTTTCAACATGTAAGAAAACATGATAAAAATAATAAAAATGAGGCAATTTGACACTAATTATAAAGAGCCTATGAGATATGCCATACATGAGAATAAGAGAACATGACATTGCCAAAGTTTCTAATGGAATTCTGAGAATGGGTAACTAGTAATTCCTAATATATACGTGTCTTATTTATGGTCTCAAGCAATCTGATATTTACGAGTGCTAGTAACAACAAAAAAAAAACAACCAAATGCATATATGCAGCTGCATATATGCATATTGCATATGAATATATGCTTATTGCAACATATATGCCAGTGCATATATGCAGTGCACGTGCGTGCGTGCGTGTGTTTGTGTGCGCGTGTGTGAGTGGGGAAGGGGGGAGGGGACGGGGCAGGGGGAGCGTGTGTGCGTGTGTGTGTTTGTGTGTGTGTTTGCACAACATAAACAATGGCACGAAACATTATACTAGTAAAAGAATGAAAGGAAAAATAAAAGGAAAACTTCCATTTGCAAAAAACTCAGCAATTCAACAATTCAGCTCCATCTATAATGTAAATTGTCTGAACAGTGGTGAAATGAAAACCAATACACGTGTTATAGTCACCATAAATATGAAAATTAATAGTCACCATGAAAATTTCACTATTAACAATTATAAAAAAAAAACACTTTCCGGAAGTTAATGTTTGGAATGGCTATTTAAGACCGATATGAAACCACTCCATGAATTACACAAAATTGACTTCGGCAGGAAAATAAGCAAGGAAGATAAACAAGGCAGAGCACAATAGAGAAATGATTTATAAGAATACAATTTGAAATTGTACCGAATCAGCATTCATTTTCGTGTGACGATAATTTTCATAAATAGTGCATCCAACTCCACAACAGTTGTGCATTGGTGCAATTGGTCGTATAGAAACCTGAAACGGAAGCTAAAAACGATATGATAGCATACAAAAAATGATATGAAGCTAAAAAGATAAAGAATGGTGATTCATAATTAATTTAGTTTACATATTGACAACAAATACATAAGAGGCAAAGTTTAAAAATCTTAATAAGGTGGAAAAATACATCTTAATTCATAGATACATAAGAGGCAAGATCAAAATCCAACACCATCACATTATACGAAAACTAAAACAACATAAATACAAACATATTTAAAATAAGCATTGATACCATGCACAAACAAAATTCTCAAATTAACTTGTCACCAAATTCAATATGTTAGTAGCAACAGTTAAAGAAATTGTGTACCTGTACAAAACAACAAAAATGAAGTTAAATCAGTAAGATTGAAAAGAACAAAATGAGAAACCAAATATTTGCGAAACATGTCAAAATATACAAAGTGGTGTCCAAAAATATATGATTCATGGTTAAACATTAAATTACTTTTTACCCTTAGTCGTATTCTTCCATGGGTGCAAAAATGCTAAAATGATATACCTTTTTGTAATACTTGGATGTTGCTCATTTTAAAACTCTAAAAAAACTAATATAACCTAATATAATTCAGGCCCTATAGAATATAAACCGCTAAATGCAACAAAATACAACAAAGAACACAACATATTCTTGCACGAACCCGTCTAACAATTGTAAAAACCTAAAAATATTACGAAAAATAATGTTTGCATCAAATCACAAAAAATCTTTAAGGACGCTTCCATTAGAACAAACAACAACAGGGCATCCAATTTCCTAAGGCTGGAACTTAATAAAATGCACATACCAAACTTGAATAAAGGCCAAAACAACATTTTTACAGGCTCTTTACACACTTTCTGATTATATAATCTGCTTAACTGCTGTATGATGAACTACCCATAAAAATATATATTTATATACTAAACTGACTCTATAATGAACTACCCATAAAAGTGAACTAATTGTACACAGCAAAAGAAACTGAGCAACGATGGTCTGTTATAAACTCTAATGCAAAGAATATCCACAAAATGTATAATGCATGACCAAACTCAACATGAACACATTTTCACCAGAATATGGACACGACATAGATAAAAAATGTATACCGCATACCTAAATTCACCACCACATGGGCACATTTTCAGTAATAATAACATATTTCACAATATTCACCAATAAAAGACCTTAAATACAGTTTCTCACCAATCAAATAAAGTTGAAACGATTGACCTCCTTAGTGGCTACTCTGTTCAAACGACTTATTGAAATTAAATCTGCAAATAAAGTTGAAAAATATTATTGTTAAAAAAAACAATTACATGTGAAAAAGTGAAATACACCACAAACTTAACTTATTTACTTACAATATAGAGATGCCTTAAACCTAAACTCGGGAGATAATATACAACATCTAATATTCATAGATCTGGAAAAAAACAAAGAATTTAATTAGAACATATCAACGAACCCCAATAGTCTTCATCCAAATCTGCGCACTAACAAAATTGGCACAAAAATTGAAACCCAAAAATATTTAAACCCACAAAGGAAGTCACTAAATCTGCACACAAACAAAATAGGCACAAAAATTGAAACGCAAAAATATTTAAACCCGCAGAGGAAGTCAACCCCACATATTCTTACATCATAGATGTTAGACTTTCTGGGTAATATGATCCGGCTTGTGAATAAGCTTCGGCTTTCAGATGTTAAATCAAGAGATGTTAGATGTTAGATGATGAAACCCATAATACAATAAGCAGGACATATGATCAAAAAAATCAAATAATACTTACTAAAAAACTGAAAGCCGTCTAAACATATCCCTAACGTGGGATTTGGGTCTGGTTGAATCTCCAGCGTGGTGTTTAGGTGTGGAACGTAGTTTCGGGTTGAACTTGGGGCTAGTTGGGAAATCAGAGGAGGGAGGTGCGTGTGGGGTTTGTGGGTTTGGAGTGAGAGGGAGAGAATTAGGTAGATGGGAGTGGGTTTGGGGTTTGGAGTGAGAATGAGGGAGATAGTCAGATAGATGCGCGTGCGTGTGTTTGAGTGAGAGGGATAAAGAATTCCACAAATGCCCTCATTTTCAAAATAAAGGGTAATTTTGATGAGTAAAAAAGATTGGGAAACCAAAATAATTGAGGGGTAAGTTGAAAAAAAAAGATGTGACCTGAACCATTAAAATGTGTAAAAATATGTAAGGAGGTGGCATCGATCTGCACCGTTAAAAATGTGTATATTTTCAAAAACCAAGCTAACTTATTATATATATATATATATATATATATATATATATATATATATATATATATATATATATATATATATATATATATATATATATATATATATACACATGTGTGTGTGTGTGTGTGTGTGTTTATGTATTTTCATAAATAAGATAAGTGGTATGTGTAAGCCATATATGTATATTCTCGTTCTTTAGACAAGTGGTATGTGTGAGTCACATTGCTTTCTGTAAAACTTCCTTGTATTTAAACTTCAACATATTTTTGTATCCTTTAAGGAATTTACTAATTCTAGTTGGATATGAAACTATACTAATATGTACAAAGAATATCCAAAAAATAGAATTAAACTCCTTATGGTTAGACCTAATTCATGTTTGTATATTAGATCTGATTGGGAAACTTTTCACTAGAGTTGTTTCCACTGTGTGGATGAGCCACCCATTTTCGAATAGAGACCTCCTAAATAACTATACCATCACTACAGATAGGATGCTCCTGAACATGGATGTCCTTTTTTTAATCAAAAAATGAATTCGACCTGGGTCCAAATGCTCATTACTCAAAATAGAAGCAGGACTATCCTCGTTTGCATCTTCACCAGTGCAAGTTTGTGATGCAATTTCACTAACAAGTCTATCCAAGACAGTCATTATTTTTTAACCATTAACTCGAAGAATAGTATAAGAAATGTGAGTTTTTAACAACTTTTTTTGAATATTCCTGCATTCGTTAAAAGTGTGGCCAATGGTCTTATAATAGTCACAAAAACTTGATAAGGAATCATACATCACAGAGACAAAAAACATTCCATGATATTTTTCAACAAGGAGTTTATCAAGTGGTTTATTATTTAAATCAATTTTCACTAAGACTCGAGTATAAGAACCATGGGAATGATCAAGAGTGGTTTTGTCCATTCGTATTGGGATAATAGTACCTCTAGAAATTTTTAAGAGAATCCTTGGATCCCAATACTTGGTATAATCCCATGAATCTAATCCAAATTGTTGCAGTAGATATGACATGACTTTTCAAATGAAAATCAAGTATCCATTAAAAAAGTTTAAAAAACCCACGGATAGTTTATAACTACGAAGAGACCAGACTTTGTTCATGTCGATGGAAGATTGTAATAACCCTTACTGATATGCGTAAGAATCCAATCCTTTTGAAGCTTCTAAATATAGGAGAGATAGAGTTTTAAGTCCTCCAATTTTGATGGTTTATCTCCTTTGGCAAGATCCAATCTTCTAATCAGGATAGAAGATATACAGTTCTTTATGATTTCCAGATAAACCTCATCAATAAGATGAACAACTAATGTATCCCCACATTGGTATGGAGCAGATAATGGGTGGAGTGTTGGAGGATATAGGAGAGGTTTAGAAGATGGATTTTGTTTCCTAAGAACATCCGTAAAAGAGAGATTTTTTTAATGTAAATCACGAACTTAAGGGCTAAGAAGAGTGAACACATCATGGAGAAATTTGGGGTCAAGATCCAAGCAAGGAGGAAAATTTAAATCAATGGGAAAGAGAGATGGAATGAAAATAGAGAGAGGGAGACAAATTTAGAGATAAGGAGGATCTTATCTCTCTAAACCATTGTTGAATATTATTCAGGTTTCAACTGAATTCAACTCTTTGTGTTATGATGATTGTTGGTTGTTAAGTATATATAAAAGCTGTTCCTTTATGAGTTATATCAATTGGATATAGTAGAATGATTATAAAAAGGGTGATTGGGCCTAAATTAGGTGAAAACCAATGTGCAAATTTCGTAACAGAAGAAACTGTGTCGTTTTAAGCTTGACAGGAGGAGCGAACTGATTGGCTCCCTAGACCAAACCGGTTCAGCTTCTTAGTGTTGCCCTGTTTGTTTGTTTTAATGAGTTTTGATAATGGGGAAATTGTAGGTTGGTTTGGGATGTCCATAAAAGAGTTTGGAATTATGAAAATGACTTTAGAATATTTTAAAATGCCTTGAGATGTTTGAGTTATATTTGAGGTTAAGTTTAGAGTATTGGGGATGAATAGTACTCGGGAAAATCTGGTAATGAATTCAGGATAGAAATTCGATAAAAAGGGTGTACGGGCTTGTTGAGAATGGTTATGTGTTCATAATACTAAATAAGGGATTATTTAATAATGAAAGTGTGGATTGACACTCGAGACTTTATGCTAGTTCTACGAGTGATATGAACGGTTAACCAGGTTATCTATTATATATATATATATATATATATATATATATATATATATATATATATATATATATATGGGATTAGAGATAATATATGTACGTGATAAATTTGTGTGTATGATATTGTTTGAAGTATTCCTAGCGGATATACTATCGGTGGAGGTTACGCATCGTGGGAGGTCACTCTGTCGAATCACAACATAGGTAGTATCGTTCCTCAGGATCATAGGTTTGTGCATATCCACGTTGTGCATGGTTGGATTCCAGTGGAATAATGTAGTATGGTTATGATAACGGACTTAAGGCCATGATTGCCTCTGGGTTTAGTTACATTTTTGGGTTCGGTGGTGAGATTCCAGTCTGGTTGCCAAGAATGTGGTGGAGATTAATGGATCTTGATAGCATGCTAGATATTTAAATCCAGTGGGGTAATGCTCAGAAGGATTACGATTATACGTACATAGTGATATATATATATATATATATATATATATATATATGTGTGTGTGTGTGTGTGTGTGTGTGTGTGTGTGTGTGTAAATATAAATACGGGTGAATTATAGAATATTATGAATACTAAATTTATATAAATTCCGGAGGACAGCTCGACACTACTATGCGTATTTACGTATATAAATAGGTATAACATTATATACTAGCATAAGATATGAATTGTGAATATCATTAATAACTTGCATAAGGTTATGAGAATGAATAATAATGATATAAGGATTAATTAATTAAGGAAAGAAGAGTGGATTAATGAATCAAAGATAAACAATATTCAAGGGAGTGTAGTACTTTACATTGAGATTAGTGGTGACACTAGTAAGGTGGGGTAGAGCATATGTTAGGTGCGCACTATAGTTGAGAGGTGAGGAGTATCTCATGTGAATGCGACATCGGCTTAAATATGGAAGGTTATTCAACATATTTATTAATGCAAATTTATTGCTTACAAATATTTTTAAAAGGTTTTTGGCTCTAAACCGTATCAAATTATTTTCCAAAAATTTTTTATGTGTCAAGCCACTGGGATGCCAAGGATAATTATTCTTTCTAGGGACTTGTAGCTGCAGATGATGTGGAGGCTTGCAAATTTTTAAGTAGCCGCTTTATTCATTGCTATCAGGATTAGGTTCCCTTTTAGGATATTATTGTCCATGTAGCCCCTTTCTATCAGAAATATTTATTTTAGTCTTATTTATTTAAGCTCTGATGATTGTATTGGATTTTTAGTAACCGATGGTTTATTCAGTACTTGGTTTTATTTGTTTAAGTATTTAGATTCTTTCCCGGTGTGATTTATTATATTGTTTACTACATGGATTTATGTTGAATGGTTTGATTTGGTATGGTAATTTCATGATTAAAATATGACACTACTTTTTAAACTAATAGGTAGTTAGTAAATAAATCAAATTTCGACATCGATTATAAGAATGAGCCATCTGAGACTCTCACTTTATTTTTAATAGAGGGACGACCACCCATTATTTTAATAGATTAGACCATCTAGTTCTAGAGACTTTTAGGATCTGTGTGGCTTACTACGTTTTCAGTGTTACTTTCTCTTTGATGTAAAGATCTATGGTTTGGACGGTTGATTCCTTTTTTGATTTATGTTCTCCCGCTATTAAGTATAGTGGAAATGAATCAAGTACGAGTTCAGTTGGGCTTCGTATACCGAGCGATATAGGATGACTAGCGAGGGCTGTTAATAGGACTACAGGAGGAAAGGTGCAATCGTAGCTTTAAAGTATTTAGGGGACATTATCGCAATAGAGGTCACCATTGTTGTTGCTCAGGCAATTAATGTTGTAATGACCAATAGGGTGCAAAAGTTTCCCCAAGTACTACCAGTGCAGATGGTGGCACTAATTTAGACTCATCCAGTGCGTTCGGTATGGGAGAAAGTCAGAGGGGATTTTAAGAAGGCCCATTCGGAAGAGTTTTCGTATGTTAGCTAGCCAATGGATGGAGAACATCCAAAGGCAATTGGGAATGGTGGAATACATTGACACCTAGGATTTAATTCTAGGCAATTGTTAAACTCATAAGAGTAGTGTTGTAGTGACCGGAGTTAATCACCACATCTGAGGAAAAATACTATGAATATCGAGGAATTTAGGGTGCGGTTTAATCGCAAATCATTTCATTTGTTGTTTGAACAAAGATGCAAAGGAAATTTCTATACTTATTACAAGAGAGTTGGATAGTGGACGGTTATGAGGAAAAATGTTCTTTCTAAAAAAACTTTATACCTGACGAGGTGGATATAAAGGAAAAAAGGGTCCTTAAGTTGATGATGGACTCATGGGTAGAATAAGCCAGCATTAAAGGGAAATTTTGACTTGGAAAACTTACGTTGATGTCATCAATGACTTACTTTTAAAAGGTCAATATCAATGCTTCATGCGAAGGGATCTATGATACTTGTAGAGTCTAGGTTACAGAGAAACACTAAACGTATTGGCGTTAATGGCACACCACATAGGGGATAAATAGTAGAGGGAATTATTTATGAAATTCAAATTAAGGGAATTCCAACTGAGTGAATGTGGATTCTGATAGGGCCATCAGGGCTATAATTATGTTCCACAGGGCTAATAGAGACAAGGGTAAACCTGGGATAGCCATCAGGGTTGAGGCTGACATGGCCAGAGAGTAATACAACCTCAAGATGGCTAGTGGCGCCAGAGATAGGGAGGTGTTTTATATATGGAGAGCAGGATTACATGTTTCGATCTTTTCAAAAGCTAGATAAGTGATAAGGGAAAGGTGCCCAGTAGGGAAATAATTACAGCAGTTCTTGTGATAGTTCACATGCGAGTATTACATCCAGAAACTAGTTGAGAAGCCAGTGCCATTAGCGGATGAAGGTGTGATTTTTTTATCCTAAGGTAAATGGAATAGGTTTTACATGACATGAGTGCATCATCAAATTTTCGTTAGCATTAGATTCGTGTGTGATACGGGTTTAGTGGGTTAATTATTAGTATCACGACTATGTGTATATATATATTTACCGTTGAGTAATGGGTCTCTCTTTGGTTCCACCTACAAGGGAGTGGATGTGAACAGTCAGAGGATATGACTTTCTGGATTTCCTCATTTTAGAGAGATATGTTATCCGAGTACAATATTATCCTGAGTATGGATGGTTAGCAATGATTGAGCGATATTGGGTGGTTTCACTTTTTTAGGGTAGAATGTGTGGTTTTTGCGATGTCTTGTCCTAAAAAAAGATTAAGACCATGTATATATAATATTGTAGGGGAGATTTTCATGAGTTTTTATCTCGTTATATTTGATCCCAGTGCATAGGGACTTTGTTGATGAGATTCAGGGGATATCGATTTACTGTTGAGCCTAGAGATCGAGATCGTTATTCATTTAGTGCCAAGGACTTAGTGATAACGAGAGCGCCTTATTATGTGGCTCCTTTAGAGATGTGGGAGCTAAAGATTAGACTTACACATCAAGGGATAAGGTTTTGAGTGTTTACGAATCACGATGACTAACAATGCTAGGTAGTAGTATATCGGGGGTTCTTTGTTTGGATTTTGCTTACGAGACTTCCTACGCATAAATCTTAGTGATCATAGAGAGTTAGGAGATGTGTGTTCATTAGGGTGTGGACTTAGTACTTTAGTCATTTCAAGTGCATGTGGATAAAATTGTGAATTGAGAGTTATTTTATTATTTAAGGCCAGTGGATCCGGGTAGTGTTGTTTATGAAGAATTGTGGAACTTTCGCACCACTAGTGGATCGGTGGGGAAATATCGAGAATAATTAAGTTATGATTAGTAGGGAGATTGAGTATACCCTTACTATATAGACAAACCAAATATGAAATTCCAGGTTTGATGTAATTATGTTAGTTTTGGTGTAATTTTGCAGATATGAATGGGATATAGGGTGTATAGGCACCCTAATTTGTTAGATTTTTAGTATTGACTGCGATGAGAAGTCGTGGAAATGTATGTGCTGAACGAATGCATATGGGTAAGTTAGAAGTAGAATTAGAAAATTAAGATGAATTGATGATCGTCGAGGAGAAAAATAGTCAGAATATGTGTACAGCGAGGAGAGCTATCACATAAGAGATGGGTTAAATAACTATAGAGAAACATGCGAGGGATCTCCCTGAAAAATGGAGGACCCAACATTTTGAAGAGTAGAGCAGACTCGTACCCAGCCAAGTTATGAGGGTGGATTGATCATAAATAGTTTGTTGATTTCATAAATGAGACGAACCCAGGAAGTGCATAGTTTTGGAGGAAACGAATGGGTCACGGTTTTGAAATACCTTAAGAAAAGGACTAAAATGTACCATTTGAAGTGGAATGTTGAGCTTGTGGATCAGTGTAGAGTGATACACGCTGAAGTTTTCCACCATATGCACTACTCATGATAGGTAGAAAGGGATTTTTGAGGTGATTAACCAGAAATTTCACAATACTTGGTGATTCAAATGACAAATGGGTAGGCAGATGAAAAAGTTCATTGTTAGGTTACCAACGTCGCGAAAAAGGCAAGATTTCCTTCGGTTTTGTGGAATTGGGTGACTGAGATGGAGAAATTATTATGAATATGGGTGAATTACACTATCCGGTAGTGTTCCCAACATTTTATTAAAGAAAGAGAATGAGCTGGCATGAAGCACCACCCAACATTATTATGGATCAAAATACGATCATTATGTCCCACCTCTGCTGAGTTATCAAAAGGTAGTGGAGGCGGACTTGTGTTTAAGCAAGGCATATTACCCATAACCCTAGGAGTAAACGAGAAAAGTGACTAGGAGGTTGAAGAAAGCGAGAAATTTATATTTTACACACTAAGGTGGTTAAGAGGAGAAATTATCATTGGTAGAGTGGTGTGTATCAACTCGTACCAGCTATTATTTGAAATAATTCTTTTGAGACTTGAGGCAAGAGGTCTTATTGTCCGCCTTGTGGTTAGTTAATGGTGGAGCGACAACAAGTTTCGCGGGCCGGATGTGATTTAGAGTTGGTCGATAGGAATTAATTTAATCAAAATTATTTTCATATAGATCAGAAAAGTTATATGTCGTCATGAACTAAAGAGTTAAAAGCCTGTCGTGTGTGACTAGAAATTGTTGCTGATATGTTTCTCCATTAAAGGAAGTATGGGATTTGAATTACAAATTATATTGGCACCTAGGGAAGTAAGGCCTTTTTCAACATTAAGTTGACAGAGCTAGTGGAGCATATTCTCATCTTTTTAAAGAAGTGTTAGCGGATTCACTATAGTTTTGTGTTTCATTATATAGGTGAGATCTCAAGAACTATGGAGTATATCGGTATGAAATGGTTTGAGTAAACTCATTGTTAATTTTTTTCCGTAATGAGTAGGCCTTCAGTCAGGATGGTACCACTAGTGAGGTTATAGTAGAGGCATCAAAATGTTATCACGAGTTAATTTTAAGTACGTTCGGATGTCGTGCGAGTAAGTATCCAAAGATTTTGGTTTAACGCATAACCGATTTTCAGGAAGAAATCCCTTTGCAACGGGGAAGTATGTAACACCCCATATTTTTTAGAATATCTAAATTACACGTGTCCTGGTAATTTTATTAATTTGGTAAATAAAGTGAATTTATATATTTATTAATTAACAATAACTCGATTAATATTCATGTGATATTACGTTAACTTGTGTGATAAATAAATGAAATTGTATTTCTTTATATTACGCCGTATGTGGATAAGAGCGACGGATCAAGAAGATCTTGTTCAGGACGCGCGTATAGGGTCGTGTTGGTAATAATGTAGGAAATTGATGATAGGTGACTCGGATGATAATTTAGAGCGCACGGATGATTCGAAATGGGTCGAAATAGTCAAAATTAAGTACTCGAGGATTGGAATCGGGTACTGGGAGCTTTTTAAACTTGTCGCGACTCACTTAAGGATATTCAAGTTGTTTTATATTAGTATATTAACAAAATTTCTCGATTAGGCTTATAAAATGATAGGGTTAGTGTTGGTAGGCAATCTCCTTGTTATTATACAACCACAAGAGTGAAGATAGAGAAGAAAATGAAGGGGAAATCAAGAGAGAGCTCATGAAGAGGGTAAATTGGGATAAATTTTGGGGACTCCGAGTTTAAAATCATCACATACAAAGAAGATTCAGACCCTAAAAACAATTTTAAGGCAAGTAGTTATCTTTCCTAATTATATATGTGGCAGTTTCAATTCATATCATTGTAGGTGTTATGGAAAATTTATCTTTGGGTGGGGACTCACATGTAAATTGGGTTTTTGAGAAATTGATTCCCTAAAAAGTGGTGTGAATTTGTATATGAGATTTTTGAATAAATACCATATTATAAAAGTAGGATCTTGTGAAATCTTTGTAGTATTGATGATAGTTAGTTATGTTCTTGAATTGAAAACATGTTATCTTGAGATGTTAGTCTTTCAAATTAAAAGTATGGAATAATTAGATGATTAATGATTTAATCCTTTGGGTTAAGGCAATTTTTAGGTGTTTAATACATATAAAATTTGTTCCTTTACAAATTATATTGATTAGGTAGTGTATAAGGATGATTGAAAGGGTGATTAGGACTAATTTAGGTGAAAAATAATGGGCAGATTTCGTAACAGAGGAAACTAGGTCGTTTTAGGCTTGACAGGATGAGAGAATCAGTTCACTCCCTAGGCCGAACCGATTCGGATTCGTTTCCCACTTTGTTTATTTTAATGAGTTTTTATCATCGAGAAATTTTGGGTTGGTTTGGAATGTCCGTAAAAGAGTTTGGACTTATGAAAATGACTTTAGAATATTATAAAATAAATTAACATGATTGGATTATATTTGGGGTTAAGTTTACAGTATTTGGGACGAATAGTACTCAGGAAAATATAATAATGAATTCAAAATGGAAATTCGGTAAATAGGAAATAGAGGTTGATTGAGAATGGTTACGTGTTCAGAATGCTTAATAAGGGATTGTTTAATAATGAGAGGGGGGATGGACACTTAGGAGATTAGGCTAGTGGTATGAGTGATAGGAACATTTATTCGGGTTATTGATTATATATATATAATAAGTTACAAAACTTACATATGTCATACGCTTAGCTTATGATGTCATAAGATGTATTTTTTCTTATAATTCCCATTTTACCCTTTCAAAATTTTGATTTTCCACTCTTTGGACACGCTCTAATTTATTTGGCAGATTATTTCAAAATTCAAAAAAAAGGGTAAATATGTCCAAAATGAAAGAGAAACTCAAATCCTTGAATCTAGTGGCTTAGAATCACCAACAAAATAAGGGTTACGATTTAATGCAGCCAATCCAACAACTCGCATTACTCCAACTTTTGAACACTTTGGACAACTTCAAGAACCTTTAGATATGGTGATTTTTATTGGGACTCACAACCACTGGAGTGTGCTATAACCACCCATCATTGGACATTAGAACTAAAGAAGGACACCTATCGGTGGACTAAAGGCAATCCCCCTCTTTTTCTCTTAACTCGCCTCAACCTCCCCTCACAAACCTCTTGTTTAGGAGTTTTAAGATGGAGAGAAAAGAAAGGAAAGGGAGAGAAAGTTTGGTATTACTATTTCCTTCGTTTCGGAGTTTATTCCGAGGGAAAGGGAGAGAAAAGGAGAGAAATTTTTCTAGATTCAATCAAAATTTTCTCTGCAAAACTTTCCGTCCAATATGGGAAGAAATGGAGAGAAGAGAAAGCCACGGTTCTAAATATTTATTACACTTCCTTAGTTGCCCCTACTACAATCCGATATATATTGTGAAAAGGAGTCCATCCCTCATAAAACTCTATAAACTTGCTCCATTATAAAATCATTCAGCCGTCCCATTCACCAGATCAGCATTCGTGTGTGACAACTTTTAGGTATCCTCTGTTATCATATGTATGTTGTATACACTGTTTTCATATATATATATATATATATATACCTTCGAACAGGTGGAAGTTGTAGTATATATACTACAAACAAGTATATATACTACAACTTCCACCTGTTCGGAGGTATATATATATATATATATGCTACAAATTATAACAGATATCAGACTATATATATTCGGAGTTGGAAGGTCTGTTGTAGTATATATACCTGTTTGTAGTATATATATATATATATATATATATACCTACGAACAGGTCATACAGAACAAGTGGGTATGTTACCTGTTTACCTGTTTGTAGCATATATACCTGTAACAGATATCATACAGGTATATATATATATGCCTCCCAACATTTCCTCCGAACAGGTCTGGTATATATATATATACCTGTATGGTATATATATATATATGCCTCCAACATGTACCTGTTATATATATATATATATATATGTATGTATATGTTATGGCTGTTATATATGTTGTGGCTGTTTTCATACATAACATACATGTTGTGGCTATATGTTGTGGCTGTTGTGGTTTTTATATATGTTGTCGCTGTTTTCATACATAACATATATAGTTGTGGCTGTTTTCATACATAACACACACACACACACACACACACACATATATAGTTATAGTTATAGTTATATTAATCATAATAAAAGTTCTATGTTTTTAATTAAGCTTTTTCCATTTACTAGATGGATAATCAAGAAAATGAGAAAACAAATGAACTCATCATGTTGGTGAGAAGTCGACAATTAATTGAGGTTGAAGTTATGTATCAAATAATTAATTATATTGCACATCGAAGACTTCGTAGAGATCAACATATATAGGGTTCATTGACCGAATGACAAAGAGTACGAGATGAATTAATGGTATAAATTACCACGTCTGAACGGTGTCACGATGTTATATGCATGGGGCCACAAGATTTTATAACACTTTGCAAGACATTAGAAAATTTTGGTGGTTTGTTACCAACTCAACGAGTGTCAGTTGAAGAGCAAGTTGCCAAGTTCCTTCACATACTGTCAAAAGATATGAGAAATCGCACAATTTCGTTTTCCTTTCGCCGATCCAGTGAAACCATAAGTCGTCATTTTCATAAAGTTTTGAAAGCAATAATAACTTTGGAAGAAATATTTTTGCAACAACCCACGGGAGCACAAGTTCGTCCTGAATTACTTCACAACGATCGTTTTTTTCCTTACTTTAAGATAACTTAATGCAACTGGTTTTCAATTTGATAATTGCAATTATATTGAAATAGATGAACATTCACGTATCATATTTATGTCAGGATTGTGTTGGGGCAATTGATGGCACCCATGTTCGTGTCAAAGTGGCTGAGAGGGAAGCTGCGAGGTATCATGGGAGAAAGGATTTTCCAACACAAAATGTGTTGGCTGCATGTACATTTGATTTAAAATTTACTTACGTACTACCCGGGTGGGAAGGGACTGCTTCCGACTCTAGGATTATTAAAAATGCACTTACAAGAGAAGATAAATTGAAAATAACTAATGGAAAATATTATCTTGTCGATGCGGGGTTCATGAATAGGAGCGGGCTTATGGCACCTTTTAGAGGTGTTCGTTACCACTTAAAAGAATACTCCACTCGAGAACCTGAGAATACTCGAGAGTTATATAACCATCGTCATGCATCACTACGCAATGCAATTAAACGAGCGTTTGGGGTATTGAAGAGGCGATTTCCAATTATAAGAAGCGGAGCCGAATCATTCTTTTCAATTCACACACAATCTGAAATTATTCTAGCATGTTGTATTCTACATAATTACCTAATGGAGGCAGACCCTGATGAAGCTATTTTAAAAGCAGTTGATGAAGAGCTTAAAAATGAAGACCCAGATGAAGACGATGAAGTTGGCCCTCCAAGGGATGGGGATGAGGATGTCGCACGAGGAGAATATATAAGAAATTGCATAGCGACTAATATGTGGAATGATTATGTGTTGGGATTCCAAGTTCTCGTACATTTAATTTGAAGCAATTAAAAGCTGAATTATAATAAGCATTGGAGAGTTTGATTTGATATAAATGTTGTTATTTATTTTTTATGTTAATATTTTTATCATAAAAGCTGTTGTTGCGTAATGACTAATATTTATGCTTTTGTATAGATACTAACAATGAGCTAGAAAATAAAAGATGATGGTGCAAAAAAAATTCCTTTGACTTAAACGTCTCAAATGGATGATATGTTCATTGAAGCAATGCATCACCAGGAACGTGAAGGAAATAGGATTGACGGAACATTCACAACTACAGCGTACAGTAATATGCTGAGCGAGCTGCATGCAAATATTCCTAACATTGAGCTTACAAAGGAGCATTTAAAAAATCGACTAAAAACCTTAAAAGAGCATTTCAATAAATGCTATGATTTGTTTAAAAATTTGAACGGTTTTGCTTGGAGTCCGACAACTAAAATGTGGAGCACTGAGCCTGAAGTTTGGGAAAATTTAGTCCAAGTAAGTATTCCAAATTAAGTTTAAGTAAATTAGTTTGGTACCGACAGTATATTAATTGTTAATTATTTTTTTTATGATAGGCGAAACCTGAAGCAAAAAAATGGATGACAAAACCTGTCAACAACTATGATAAGTTGGCAGAGCTATTTGCCAATAATCGAGCCATAGGTGACGGCGCTGAGACAACTAAGGAAAAGAAGCGTCGTTGGGATAGGTCTATTGATGAGAGCGAGAGTATTACCATTGATGATATTGATTTGGAGGATGATATTATTCTAGAAAGTTTTGGTAGTGATTCAGCTGACGGGGGGGACGTGATACTCAATCAAATTCATAATCAACGTGATGACACAACAACATCAAAGGGAAAAAAAGAAGACTTCGCACAATGAAGATGAAAATAATTTTTTGAAGAGTGCCCTTGACAATGTGGCCCATGCAATTCGAGAGGGAAATACAGTTATTAAATAATACCGCCCACGTGTTTACTCGGAGTCTGAAATTTTTGAGGAGTTGGTGGCTATTGGAGTACATTCACATGTTATCGATGATGCATATTTTTTCTCTCACAAAATCCCGACAAAGCAAGGATAGTGCTCGGTTGCCCTTTTGAGAGACGCTTGATAATTTTGGAGAAAATGATGGCGACTACTCGTGCTCCGCGATGCATTATGAAGTTTGTGTTTTGGAGATATCTTATTTTATGAATAATTTAGTGCCATTTTTTTAACTATATGTTTAAGACTTATTATTATGGTTTGAGACATTTTATTATAATTTTTTTTATCAAGTCGTATTATTTATTATTGTGTTGGTATGCATGATGAATTAATATGTTATTATTTTCTTTAACATGTTATAACAGGAGTTGTTAGTTATAAGGGTATAAATGTATTTTTTCTTTTTTTTCCTTTCCTTTCTTTTCAACTCACAAACAAGGAGGAAGGAAAGTCACTTTCCTTTCCTTTCTTTTCTCTCGTAAACTCACAAACAGAGGAAAGAAAGTCACTTTCCTTTCCTTTCTTTTCTTTTCTCTCCAAAACTCGCAAACGAGCTCTAATAGATCTGTTAGAGAAAATAGTGGTGGGTGGGATCAAGAACTCAGTTTGATTTTATAAACTTTAGTAGATCTGAACATGAAGATCAAGAACTCGGTTTGGTTTTCTTAGTTTCGTTGATGTTTTAAACCTATTTCAAATTGTGTGTTGTTTCTTTATGATTTTCCTTTGGGTATTAACCATATTTGTTGAAGGTTTTGTAGGTCGTGACTTCTCCTACTCTTTCTTCTGACCATATTTTTGCTAATTTGGTTGAGTTCAAAAAATTTTCCAATCATATTTTCCTCAATGATGTCGCTCACCCCCACTAATGAAAGTGGTGTAGGTGAATCTAATTATTGTTTTGATATGTGTATGTCTTGCTAATATATTATCTTTTGTTTCAGTATGTGAGACTACAGATTTGCTAAATGGTGCAAGTGGGTTTGGGAGTTAGGTTTGTATAGAAATATCGCTCAACCCCTTTTGTTAAGTTTGCCTTTTTCTGTATCTTTTGTTTATCTTTTTTCGGCTTTGCACCTTATCTTCCTTCACTCATCTATATTTATTTTATTTCTTTTTTTAAAAAAATAATAGATATTTAATTTTATTTTTATTGAGGTACCTGTTATCAAATGTTTATAAATTCATGGTATAAACAAATGGTTTATCAAGTTAGGTTCGTTAAAAAAAAAAAAAAAAAAATTAGGGAAAGACATCATCATGCGTTTACCATTTCACTATCGGACCAACCACTGGTGGTCAATGGCGGCAGCCACCGTGGTTTAAACTTTTTCTTTGAAGTTTGATTTTTCTTTTTCTATTTTATTTCAGATTCAGACCGCAATGTGTTATAAATATTATATTTTTATACTTACTTAAACCCTTTATTTGTGTTGTTTCTACATGTTTTTGCAGATCTGAAGGTTTGTATGACATTTGGGGCAAATGTTGGGCATACAATTCTATAAAAGCACGCTGGGAAAACATGTTGAAGGCGTGTAGATGATGGGCATCCGTTTTGTTTTTGAATTTTTTTCTCTTTTCTTTTCACTTCTTTCTATACATCACAAATAAAAGGGTAATTAATGTTTAATCCTTGAGTAATAATTCGTTTCATGTTTATTCTAATATATTTTGAAAAATAGTTTTAATTTTGTAAAATTGTCACAAAAAAGGTGATACTAAGTGAACACAGAATTGATGTCAATATTTGTATACTAATGTGAATGTTATGGACCAAATATTAATTTTGAAAATAGTTTGGACTAAATATTAAGTTAAATTAAATGAATTTATTTATCAATGTGATCCTTAAATAACACCTAAGTTAAATTGTGATTTTTAACTTTTTTATTTAATCTATTATTATTGTGAAATATGTATGGTCACACAAGTTAAAGTATTACTGAATTTAATTTTATTTTATGTTTACATGTTTTTTCATCTATTTTTCAAGTAAATTCAGTTTTGGATGGCTCTGGATGTTTACATCGTGTCAGATAGGAAGTTTTAACAAGAAAATGCTGACAGAAAGTTGTGGATGGTTTTTAATATAAAGAGCTCAAGGCTCGAGAAAAGGCCTTTGAATACATTGTCAGGTACGAAGTCTAAACCAGATCCTGATTTTCTAAAAAAAATTACTGTTAACAGGCCTTATTTTTCAAATGATCAAATGCCTTTAGAATGCATTATAACATGCGTTGTTAGGTTTCATCCGATCAATTAAAATCGATAAGTTGCCTAATCATTTCAATGGTCACTCTCCTAAAATCTAATAGCATGTGATTTTTGTTCCCAAGGCAACTATATTAGTTGATTATTGATGGCATAGTTTCAATCGGTTACTTTAAAGGATTTGCAACATTAACAATTTTTTCAAACCGTCAATTTCAAATCCCATAGTAGATATATTAATGATAGCTAGAGTTTTCGGTCCCTATACACGTTGGTTAGTGCTCATTTTTATATACCAGATGCATAAATAGCGTATTGCTTATAGCTGGCACGCATAGATCAAATCAATATATTTTTTTATAGTGCGTTAATTTGAGAATAGTTTTTATCAATATTTGTTGTGCGATTGTCATTGTTCATGTTTACATATTTTCTAAGATTGTCATTCGTCCATTCTATTTTTATTTTTTATTTTTTTCTCAAGATTTGATATAACTTAATAATACTACCATTCTAGATTTAATTTCACGATATTGTTTAAGAAAACGTGTAATAATTTCATTCAACGTATTTGATTTATATTACATTTATTTTCATATTTTCATATAATAATGGACTTTTAGATTATATCTTATATGTGGGTATGGCTGTTGGGTAGATTTACTCTAACTCAACACATGTTAACCTTGTTGTGCATAAATATATGTATTATTTAAGTCTCTAAGTAAAATATGATATAATGATGAGCGATTATTAAATACTATTAAACCCACTTAGTTGGGTAATGTAGATAAAAAGAAAAAGAAATTGCTTTTGATCAACACATGAGATGTTTCCTAAAGAAATTTCTTTTGATCCATGTATGAGAAAAACAAACGTTTGAAAATTATCATTTTATTCGAACACTTGGAGTCCTTTGACTACATGGCAAGTTTGTACAAGTAACATTGTCCAGTGCGAGGTGTTTGTGCTTCTTATGGGACCGTTTTGTGGTGGTTTTACATTTTTTGCCATGTAATGGCATACTTTTAAGCATAAGTATAACTATTGGAAAATTATCGTCTTATTCTCAAATCAGGAGCCTAAGAGTCACGTTGATCTCATTTGATGTGTTCGTGTCTTTTACGAGGCCTTTTTCAAGGCAGTTTTGGGATCCACCTTTTAACATCATTATTTTAATCCCAAGACTCTATATTTGCTAATTATCATCATATTCTCAAATACGGAGTCTTGTGACAATGTGGCCAGTTAATATGAGTTACATCGGTCTTATGCGAGGCCGTTTTTTATGGTCTTTCACCCTTTAACGACATATTTTTAAGCCTAAGTTTAAATATTTACAAATTATCATCATATTCTCAAATCGGAGTCCCGGGACTATGCGGTCAGTTCTTCTCAGTTGTGATGGTCCCATGCGAGGTGGTAGTGTCTTTATAAGTATGTTTGGGTGGATGTTTTGGGTTTTAAACCTCTAACGACATGTTTTTACGACTAAGCCTATAGATTTGTAAATTATAACCATATTCTTAAACTAGGAGTCCGTTGACTACGCAATCAGTTTTTACAAGATACATTGGTCATGTGAGAGGTGTTTTTGCCTCTTATGGGGTCATTTGGTGGTTTTCTTCATTTTCATCCTTTAATGGACTTTTTAAGCCTAAATTTAGATAATTCCAAATTGTTGTCATATACTCTAATTGGGAGTCCCGTGAGTACATTGTTAGTTCCTACATGTTTGATTCATCTCATGTGAGGTGTTTGTGTCTCTTATGCAGTTGTTTGGTGGTTGTTTTGGGTTTTTCCCTTAACGACATGTTTTTAAGCCTAAGTTTATATATTTGCAAATTATCATCAAATTCTCAAACTGGGAGTCTTGTGACTATGCAATAAGTCCCTAGTAGTTAGATTGGTCATGTACAAGGCGTTCGAATCTTTTATTGGGCCATTTGTGGTTTCTTTTGGGTTTTCTCCCTTTTAGGACATGTTTTTTTACTATGTCTAGAAGTTTAAAACATTTATCACCATATTCTTAGATCGGGAATCCCGTGGCTATACGATCACTTCTTACGATTTAAATTTGTCCCATGCGAGGTGTTTGTGTCTTTTACAGGTTTGTTCAGTTTTTTTTTTAATTTTTGCCCTTTAACGATATGTTTTAAGCGTAAGTTTAGATATTTGTAAATTACATTATATTCTCAAACTAGGAGTCCCATGACTATATCATCCACTCTAACGAGTTAAATCGGTAACGTCTAAGGAGGCCATTCGAGGACTCTCTTGGGGTTTAAACCTTAACTGACATGTTTTTAAGTCTAATCTTGAAATTTACAAATTAACATCATATTCTGAATTTGGGAGTTCCGTGACTACATGATCAGTTCCTACAAGTTACATTTTGTGCCTCTAACGGGGTTATTTGGTGGATGTTTTAAACTTTCATCTTTTAATGACATGTTTTAAGCTTAATTATACATATTTTCAAATAATTCCCATTTTGTCAATCCGGGAGTCCTGTGGCTACGCGACCAGTTCTTATGAGTTATATTGGTCCCGTGTGAGGCGTCCGTGCCTCTTACGAGGTCGTTTGATTTTTGTTTTTTCATTTTTTCCCTTTAATGGAAATTTTTTAGCCTAAGTATTGATATTAGCAAATTATTTATTCTCAAATTGGGAGTTCTGTGCCTACGCAGTCAATTCATATGAGTTAAATATGTTCTATGCAAGGTTAAATTCTAAATAGGAGTGAGAGGGGGTTCTTTGTACTAATTAAATCGACTCAATGGGATTAAGTCTCTTAAGACTTGGTTAAGGTAAAATCAAAAATTGTAGCAAGGACTTAATATGTACTGGTTTATCTTTACCCCTAGACAAGGGATTCTGCATTATATTTTGGATTTTTTTTCTCCATATTGGAATGGTTGCTATGCCTATGTCTACATATTTGCAAACTATCAACATATTCTCAAACTCGTAGTCCTATGACTATGATATCACTTCCTTGGAGTTACTTTGGTACCCGACGAGATGTTCATGTCTTTTATTATGATGTTTAGGTCATGTATTGGGTTTTCACCCTATATGACTTCATATTTTATTCCTTAGCCAAGATATTTACAAATTTTCACGATATTCTCAAACTACTAGTCTTATGACTATGCGGTCAGTTCTTACGAGTTATGTTGGTCCTATGCGAAGTGTCCGTGTCTCTTATAAGGTTGTTTGGGGCTATTTTGAGTTTTAAAGCTCTATAGCCATGTTTTTTAGCCTAAGTCTATATATTTTTATACATTCATCATATTCTTTAACCAGGATTCTCATGACTACGCGATTAGTTCCTACAAGTTACATTGGTACCATGTGAGGTGTCCGTGCCTTTTATAGGGCTGTTTGATTATTTTTTATATTATCGCCCTTTAACAGCATATTTTTTAGCTCAAGTCTAGATATTTGAAAGTTATCATCATATTTTCAAACCGAGAGTGTTGTGACTATGCAGTTTGTTCCTACGAGTTAATTTCCAAGTGTGAGGTTATCATTTCTCTTATGGGGTCGTTTTTGGACTATTTTTTTATTTTTTTCATCTTAAAGACATATTTTTAAGCCTAAGTCTAGATATTTTTGAATTATTTCCATACTCTCAACCCGTCAGTCTTATGACTACGTGAACAGTTCTTACGAGTTACATTGGTCCCATGTTAGGTGTTGTGCCTCTTACAAGGCCTTTTGGTGGATATTTAGGGTTTTCACCTTTTAACAATATGATTTTAAACCCAATTGTAGATATTTACAAATTATTTTCATACCGTCAAATTTATAGTCCAGTGAGTACGCGGTAAGTTTCTACGAGTTACATTGGTCCCCGTATGAGGTGTTTTGGTCTATTAAGGAGGCCAATTGGGGGTGGTTTCGGGTTTTCTCCCTATAACAAGAAGTTTTAATCCTAAGTCTATGTATTTACAAATTATCATCATATTCTAAAATCGAAAGTCTCGTAATTATGTAGTCAGTTCCCATGAGTTACATTGTCCTAGGCGAGGTGTTCGTGTCTTACATGGCCATTTGGTGGTGGTTTTGGATCTTTACCCTTTAATAGAATCTTTTCAAGCTTAGATCTCAATATTTGCAAATTATCATCATATTCTCAAACTGAAAGTCATGTGACTACGCAGTAAGTTCATAGGAGTTACATTGGTCCCGTATGAGATGTTCATGCCTCTTATGGGACCGTTTGGTGGTTGTATTGCATTTTTCCCCTATAACGGCATGTTTTTAAGCCTAAGTCTAAATATTATTTAATTTTCATCATATTCTCAAAGTGGGAGTCTCATGACTACGCCTTTTAAACACCATATGTAGTTAATTTCTTACATTTTGTTTTTAGTTTATTTGTGTAGGTATTTCATTTCATTTGGATATTACGACACAAGTTTAAATTTTATAGTTGAACATCTCAAAGGTTATTTGTGCAGGACGAAGAAGGTGGTCTACTTCAAGAAGGAATCTTCATGAAATTCAACCATATTCAAGTATCGCAAGAAGGTTTAAAAATCCAAAAAAATAGGACACTACTTTCACTTCATGTATATTAGATTTTATTATATTTTTTTAGGAGTTTTCCTATTATTAAATATTTTTTTTGAAATTATTTTGGATTGAAAATCATATATTTTGTTTAATAAAACATTTTCATTTTATTTTGCAAAGGTGTTGGGGTGGTTATAATTACCTAAAATTGTTTTAACCAACGTTTATTTTTAATACGTAGTGGGTTACAACTGTCTTGATCTGATTGGATGAGAGTGTGTTTCTTTTGTCTCAAACATTTATAATCTATTGTGAGCCGTCGGATTAAAATAATCAGTGGCTTAGATTGTGTTCAGTTGATCCTTTTTCCATTTCTTTCAACCAATCAAAATGCTCAACATGATAACCGACTGTAACACGTTTTCTTACTTATAACACCTAATTTTAAACAGTTGAATCATATTTGAAATGGTAGACTGTATCTTAACCCTTGATTTGAGTAAACCTCTCTAGAAGCTTCCACTGCCTCTATATAAACCTTGTTCATTTTTATCATTTACCTATATGGCTCCAGCTAAGGAGAGAAGACAAAAAAAGATCAAGGGTTAGAGAGAGAAAGAGTTCGAGATAAAAAGAGAGAAAAAAAATTCATGTGAGAAAATCGAGAGAGAAAACTAAATTTATTTTTCCAAGAATTATACACGAATTTTTTATATAAAAAAATAAATTTATTTTTCTCATTTTTTCATTCGAGCGATAGAGCAGCTCATTTGAGCGACAGGGAATCTCGCGTGAAGTGTCGTTCAAATGACATGTGTCTTCATTTGAGCAACATGTTGATTTCGTTCGAGCAATGCGCCGCCTTAATGTTATAACAAATAGTTCATTAAAAGAGTCTGTTTTCCAGAGGAGACCTTAGTTTTACAAAGTACAAAAAATTACAAACTATAGAAACATTATTGTCTCTCCTTTAAGGTTTTAATACTTGTTTTCAATTCATAAAACATCCCAATCTTTATGTGAATTGTTTTGGAACCCATGATACAATCTTATTGAAGTTTTCTCCTGTAGAGAGGATCTCTACCGATGATCTAGGTGCCACTTGAGGGAGGTACTGGGCTCACGCTTGACTGCGTGCCATAGGGAGTACTCGTGAGTGTTCCTGGGCTGACTGGACTGTGTGTTCTGGTGGACCTTCTATAGTCGATTCATTGTTGATTCAGAACTGTGTGTTCTTGTGATTTTTCCATGGTTAACTCATCGCAGATTTCGCTGGTAATCTTGTAAGTTGTGAATTGCAAATTATTAGTGAAATAAAGGTTTTTGGCCTTCGGGGATTTTTCCTGAAATTTTGTTTCCTTTGCATGCTTCTTAGTTTTATGATTTCAAATGACTTAGATGCATGAGTTAGGGTTTGACTGAAATTTGGGATTAATTAAATTAAGTTGTTTTGAAAACACTTGAAATTTTCCACTTCATGGCACAAGTTTACAAATTGATATCAAAGCTTATTTAAGAAGATCACCTCATTCTAAAATTGGTATAAGTGAGGGTTTCACTAAGTTATTGTGTTTTGATCCAGATTTTCTTGAGTATGGCTTTTGATGGTATTGATGATTTTAGATGTCAAATTTTTGAAAGGTCTAATTACAAAGTTCACATGAATTCTTGTTTTAAATCATCCATCAAAAATGACTCTGATAAGTGTCTTGGTTGTGAGGTAATTGGTCATATGGTAGATGAGTGTCCCACTAATATAAGGAAGATTTTTAATAAACCAATATCTCATGTTTCTTCACTTAGTGATAGTGATTCCTAAAAAGAAGTTTTTTATGCTTCTAAGCGAGAGCTTCCCACCCTTGTGACTAGTGATGAGAGTGAAAGTTACGAGAGTGAGGAGAAAGAGGAGGAGTTCAGTGAGTTGCAAGTTTCCTACAATAACCTGTATGTGGAATTTGTAAAGTTGAAGAAGGAAAATATAAAACTAGAAGCTAAATTGAAAAAAACATGCCTTAGATAAGAATAACATGAATGCATTAATTGAGGATCTTAGGACATGTGATGAGATTTTTAGATATAAGCTAGGATATGTCAAGGGTGTGAGAGATAGTCTTGGAGAGTTGATTGAGACTATGAAAAATGAGCTTTTAGAGTTTGAGGATTCTAGACGTGTACTTGAGTCAAGGATAGGTGACCTTGAGAAAAGTTTAAGAGAGACAAGTAAGGTGAAGTTTGATTTGGAGTCTAGGTCAAAAAGTTAGATAAGAGGCTAGGTAATATCCAAATCAAGGAGGATAGGTGTGGTATAGGCTTCGGTGATAGTGTTGCACCCATTCACAAAGTTATCCCCACACGTTTGAGATAGCCTCCTAGGAATATTGTGAGAGATCCCATTAGGTATTTGAGGAGAGCACCACCTAGAAAATTTTGGAGAGGGACATCTTTAGGTAACACTCACCGCCCGATTTACACTTGCACACACCATGGTAGGCAAGTTCATCTTAGGCGTTTCTATTATAAACTTCAAAATACTCCTAGGAAGTTTAATAAGAAAATAATTTCGATTCCCCAAACCCCCCACATATCGTTACAAATCTGTTTGGGTTAGGAAATCGGATTTACAGGTTTTTTGATTGATTGTTCACGACTCTTGTGTGATCGCATTTGATTCACGTCATGTTAGATCTCTCGATTGATTGTGTTATTTATTTGTCATACGCTAGTTGCTCTTCATGGTATATTATTGACAGTGTTATGACTTGTGTATTTTTGTATTAGATTTTTATTTACAAAAATTTTTGAAACATACAAAAAGATTTTATTTTTGATAGAATTTTTGGAAAAAGACAAAAAGAGTTTTGTATTTTGTTTTGCACCTTATATGAATGGACATTTAGGATGAGTGAGTCACAATTTCATTCCATATCCATGTGATGATTTGATAGTGTTTCGATATGCATAATCATTTCATTTTGTGCTTTACAATGTTTCGAGTCATTAGGATGAGATTAGTTGTTACTAACTCGTAAGTTCCTTTAATGAACACTTGCATGGATTTGTTTGATTATTGTACTTGTTTATCACATATTGGTGGGAGTGTTGTCATCTCAATTATGTCTTTAAAACAAACCAAATTTGATAAAACTTGACAATGGAAGTAGTGCATGTAAAGACCGTTTACCATGAGAATTTAAATATGATGAGTGAATCACGGGAAAGGGTTACGAGAGTTCAAAATTAACTCATCGTGAAAGCCACCGTTTAAAAGAGTCTGGACAAATTTAAAGGCAATAAAAAGATAAATATGCCAAAAAGGGGCCACCTCAAAAGAAAAATATAATGTTTACTATTTATGAGGGAGTTTGGATGGAAAGAAATAAAAAATGGGTCTGCACATCCTGATAGTGTCTTGAAAAAGCATTTATAATTGATTAGGCATAAATTCTTCACATTTATCCCCTTAATTTCGATATTTTTATGATCCCGTGCGGTATAAATATCTTGCATTTGTCTCATATTTATGCTACTAACCCTTTTTGGCAAGTATTTCTTATTTTGTGTGTCTCTTATGTGTTTTACAGGTATTTCATGCAAGTTAGTGCCAAAGAGAACTCAAAACAGTGAAAGAAAACCAAGAAATGGGGAGTTAATGGGAATTTTTGTAATTTTTCAGCCTTAGTCCAGAGGTGAGGCCAACTGGAAAGTTGAAGATCTTTCAATTACATGAACACTGGAAAAAATGGCACCTCAATCGGAGTCCCAGTGTGAAAGTTATGAGCTGTCAAAGGTAGAAGAAAAAGTCAAAGAAAGACATGATCGATCCGGTCATAAATTAAAAAAATCGATCCGAAATACAAAGTTCCAGTGAACCCCAGACCGAATACGAATCGAATTTGATAAAAAATAAAAGAATCGATCTGGACAGTACCGATCCGGTCAAAAACTAAAAGAACCGATCCGCATCCAAGCCAAATCGAACCGGAGGAGGACGAGGCCGGTCTGGCTGTCGCAATTTTGGTTTTTCACTCTTCCTCCAATGGAGAGTCCTGGTTAAGCTAAAACTCTTGGAGTCTTGTAGGGTATTTAAACCCATTTTATTATCATTCTTAGTACAGAGAATTTAGCTAATTTTCCATTCTTTTCAGAAAAACCCTAGTTTGGAGATAGTTTATGAATTTAATTCCATGATTGAAGATTATTTAGATTTCAGTGATTACCAGTAATTGTAGTTAATGCTTTGAGTGCTTTGGTAAGATTAGTGAGTAATTTCCTCTGTTTAACTTCCCGTTTACATCATTCTACAAATTTTCCTTAGTTTAATCATGACTTCCTATAATTCCAAAATCGTTTTCATTACTTTCATCATGGTAGGCTAGACTTTTAAAGGTTGGGATACATGAACCCAACCTGATGTGGTAGTTGTATGTACATAAAATTAATCCTCTAAATTTAATGGTTTGATTATGACCGTATTTCATAGAAACACGACAATTGTATATCTTTAGATCTCGTTTGCTTCCGGGTAACCGGGATGCTTTAGAATACAATTCGAGTGTAAGTATTGAAATACCGATTTACTCGTCCTCTGATTAAGTATGATGCGGGATTGAACCTCATATACGTAATGCTTGGTAGTACTAAATTCTGGGTCTAATTAATCATTTAAATTTATGATTAGTTTTATAACAATAATACACTAGGGTTAGGGGATTGTAGTACCGTCCTGTTTTCTTTCATCCTATAGTTTAAAGTTTTAAATCATTCTTCAATAGTATTTTAGGTAATTTAGAATAGTTACATTTTTCATAATTTCATAATTGCATCTAGTGTAGTTGTTCCACAAATCAAATCACCTTTTCCTTTTCCTTTAGAGTCAGAGTTAGGATTTCTTCGTCTATCCAACGTCGTTACAATTCCATTGTCCTATTTCCCCGTGGATACGATCCCGACTTACCGGGTTTATTACTAACGCGATAGGATTGCACTTGATCCTAGAGAGAACGCACTTCTGAGACACATTCTTAGTTGCGTCAAGTTTTTGGTGCCATTGCTGGGGATTTAGGTAGACTTAGGATTAGATCGAGTCAATCTAAAACTTTGACCAAAAATTTTCAAAAATCCAAAAACATATAAAAAAATTGAAAAAGCACAAAAAAATTCATCACCATCTCTCATAAGCTATTAATGCAAAATTATGAACTCACTCCAACTCCCCATAACACTCCAACCCACATTCATGAAAACCCGATCGTTGAGTACGATCCTGATAGCCCTCACACTCCTAACGCTCCACAGTTCTGGGTTCCACCTCCCACACCGTCCCACTCAATCTGAAATAACACCCTGTTTTCCTTCTTGGGACACACTTCAGAGAGCACTCCAAGTATACCAAGTGAGGATACCGAATCTTTGAGAGATAGAGACATGTCACAACACGGTAGTGCAGCTGCCGACGAGGGAGAGGCCC
Organism: Sambucus nigra; assembly: GCA_949130495.1. Classification (NCBI taxonomy): domain Eukaryota; kingdom Viridiplantae; phylum Streptophyta; class Magnoliopsida; order Dipsacales; family Adoxaceae; genus Sambucus; species Sambucus nigra. Next base: position 321,906,848 of record OX422214.1, on the reverse strand, counting down.
CGTATCGCCCTTTGAGAGACGTCTTATATCCCGAGCGCCTTGTCACTCCGGGATGCATTTTACTCCCGTAAAATGCGGGACAGTTTCTCTTTAGGAATGGGATGATCCATATACTTCCCACTTACCATGGAATGGATTCAGAAAAGCCATATGCCCACATCATGGAATTTGAGGAGGCGTGCGAGACTCTTAGCAATAAAACTTGCACAAAAGATGTGCTCCGACTCAAACTCTTCCCATTCTCACTAAAGGATAAGGCTAAATCATGGATATGGTCTTTACCTCCAAATTTAATTTCATCATGGAACGAATTACAATAAAAATTTCTCAAGAAGTTCTTTCCTCCACATCGAACGAATTCCATCTAGGCTCAAATTCAAACCTTCCGAAAATTAGAAAATGAGTGTTTCGAACGATGCTATGAGTATTTCAATAAGTTAATTTCTTCGTGTCCCCATCATGGTTTTGATAAAACGCAAATCATTTCCTTTATCCATAATGGGCTGAACATTAATTCCAAGCAACTTGTTAAAACCATGGGTAGTGGTCCGTTTGTCGACTTAGACGCCCACGATGTGAGCTTCACCTGAGGTATGTCACCGAGACTACCCAATATTGGGATACATCTGACCCTAATGCTCAAAATCTAATCATCAAGTGACCACCACTCCATCAGCATCCGACCTATTTCATGTAGAAAAGAATTCTATAGCGGACAGTTGACTCGACATGCTTGAGAAAGGACTGCGAGACCTACGTGAGGAATGTGGAAGAGGACCAACTGGATCCATCCCAAACCCCGTCGAGAAGGTGTGTGCGATTTGTGATGCGGGTCATTCAACTGAGGAGTGCCCGACTATACCCGCCTACAAAATGATGCTTCAAGAGCAAGTCAGTGGCATAGGTAGTTTTAAGGGTAATTTCAGTGCCCCGCACAGGAATTCTTGCAACCCTTTATGGAAAAACAATCCTAGTTTTAGCTATGGGCAATAACATGCTACAATGAATCCTAATTCACATGTTTCCCCTCCTCCACCACTGCATTTTCAACAAGCTCCACACATGCAAGGACATGTGCAAGAACCACCACCTCAAGGAGCATACATCCCTCCACCGCGGAGAAGTCTCGAGGATACGATCAACCACTTTATCAATACCCAGACTGCAACTAATGTTAGGCATGACTGCATGATGAACGACATGAATGCGAACATCTCACAGTTGCAATCATCGTTGAGTATCCAAGAGAAGGGCAAGTTTCCTGCCCAGGGCCAAAGACTGCCCCAAGGTCAAACTGGTGTTAGCTCCACCTCGACAGAACATTAGGAGCAATGTCAAGCTATGACCACTCTTCATAGTGGGAGAGTCATTGATTTATCACCTCCCTTACACGATGCAACCAAAGACAAGGAGATTTCCCCTGGCACAAAAGAGGCCGAAGATGTCCCCTTGAATGAGAGTGAGAAAGAAGACACTAGTGACCCCGAGGTAGTAGTGAAACCACCCACCGCGGCACCGTTTCCTCAAAGGTTGGTTCCTTCCCACAAAGGAAATCCCCGTGATGAAGTGCTAGACATGCTAAAGCAAGTAAAGCTGAATTTACCTTTCCTCGATGCCATTAAGCAAATTCCAGCTTATGCAAAAGTCATCAAAGACTTGCTGACAATAAAAAGGAGGATGAAGGTAAAGAAAAATGTCTTTCTAGCACAGAACGTGAGTTCCATCAGACTCAATGATCTCCGCCCAAATTCTAAGATCCCAGTGCACCCACCATTTCCTGCATCATTGGAGAAAATAAAATTGAAAAAGCCTTACTTGATTTGGGAGCAAGAGTCAATATCCTCCCTTACGCCATTTATAGGCAACTTGATCTGGGTGACCTCAAGCCCACAAAGATCACTCTCCAGTTAGAGGATCGAACCGTGAAGATCCCAAGAGGTATAGTTGAGAACGTGATCATCCAAGTTGACACTTTGTACTTCACGGTAGACTTTGTCATTTGGGACACGGAGCCCTCCTTCGCCTCGAGCAATCATGTTCCCATCATTCTTGGGCGCCCTTTCTTAGCTATGGCTAACGCAATCATCAATACTCAGAATGGGCAAATGCAACTCACTTTTGGGAACATGAATTTAGAGACTAACATCTTACATATTGCTCAACAGATGGGGGAAGAAGATGATCTTCACGCGGTGAACCTAATAGACGAGATTGTAGAAGAGTATTTCGAGGAAAATTATTATGGAGATGCCCTAGGGTCCTGTTTAGTATCAAACCACGAGAATGATGGGTCCCACAAGAGAGAGCCATTAGGGGTGTGCCTTATGTCATCGAGCAATAGCGGTAGTTGTGATGATGAGAGAAAAGCGGAGGAGATGTGTGTAGTGACCGCAATTGAGAGAGAGGGAAATGGGTTAGAAGAGAGAAAAATGGTGGAGTTAGAGATCGAGCAAGTAAGGAAGGACGTAGGCACTACTAGAGAGAGAGAGAGAGCTAGGGGACATGAGCATGGAAGAATTTGAAAAAGAATTCGGTCTAGTGGATGAGAGACTTAACGACGAAGTCCAAACTCTATTGGATTCATGTAGTCACCTAGAAGAAAGTGAATGGAAATATAAAATCGAGGAATTCCTTCTTTGTGATCATACACCCATACCACTAGAAGTCCCGAAGGCTATTGAGGAGAAAAGTTTTGTTTCGTCCGACTTAGAGCCCGACCCATGCGTTCCAAAAATTAAAAGAAACTTAGGTGTTCCCTCCGAATCGGTGCACATAGGCCATGCTTTGAGTAAGCATCATAGGGATCTCTTTCCAAGTAGTCACGATGCGTCTCTCGGTCTTTCCCTAATCTATGGGCGAGGTCCCAACTTGTTCCGATTATTGGTTTACGATATGAAGACGGGAGAGACGAGGAGAGTATTGAACCCCGTGAGTGGGGTCGGGTGAGTTTGTGGAGAGATGAGAGGTCGTCGCACCCCCGACGCGTATGGGGTGATTTTTATTGTATTATTGAGTCATGTGTTCAGGTCATTTAGTGTCCTTATGCAATTTCTCCATTTGTTTGCTTTATTTATCGCACTTCCTATTTTGCCTTGTTTAGATTTTAGTCCTTTTTGCTTGAAGACAATGCAAATGTCTAAGTTAGGGGGGGGGTCATAAGTTCGTATTTCCACAAATTTTCAAAAATGCCCAAAAATCTAAAGAAAAATCCAAAAATATTTTTGTTCAAAATAAATAAAAATTGGAATTGAAATTTTACAAAAATATCATTAAAAGTCGGTGTAAAGTCTCAAGTTGTAAAATCCAAATACACAAAGCCGAAATTGACCAAAGATGGAAATTGTGCGAAAATTGACGACTTAACGAATAAGTGTGGAGATTAACAAACTCAGTGAGATTCGAGCCTTTCGTCTTTGTGAAAATTATAAATCAATCCGAGTTAATTGTTAACTAAAAGTTCTTCTCAGCGTCTAAAAAGTCGTCGAGGATCTCAATCCTTTCATTTTGATCGATTTTGATAAATGTGTGTGATATTGCTGTACAAAGTGCGCTACAAATCTCTAAATTAAATTAATCTCAAGACGCATATGGTAATGCAATTAGTATTTTAGTCGTCGAGGATCTCAATCCTTGCTAGGATTCTTTTACATTGCTCGGGACGCACAAAGTTCTAAGTTAGGGGGGTTTGATTGGGCATAAATTCTTCACATTTATCCCCTTAATTTCGGTATTTTTATGATCCCGTGCCATATAAATAGCTTGAATTTGTATCATATTTATTCTACTAACCCTTTTCGGCATGTATTTCTTGTTTTGTGTGTCTCTTATGTGTTTTACAGGTATTTCATGCAAGTTAGTGCCAAAGAGAACTCAAAATAGTGAAAGAAAACCAAGAAACGGGGAGTTAAAGGCCATTTTCATAATTTTTCAGCCTTATTCCAGAGGTGGGGCCAACTGGAAAGTCAAAGAGCTTTCAATTACAAGAACACTAGAAAAAACGGAACCTCAATCGGAGTCCCAGTGTGAAGGTTATGAGTAGTCAAATATAGAAGAAAAAGTCAAAGAAAGATAGAACCGATTCGGTCAGAAATTAAAAGAACCGATCCGGATAGGACCGATCCAGTCAAAAATTAAAAGAATCGATTCGAACAGGACCGATCCGATCAGAAATTAAAAGAACTGATCCGAACAGGACCGATCCGATCAGAAATTAAAAGAACCGATCCTAAATAAAAAGTTCCAGTGAACCCCAGACTGAAGACGGATCGAAGTTGATGAAAATTAAAAGAACCGATCCGGACAGGACCGTTCCGGTCAGAAATTGAAAGAACAGGTCCGAATCTAAGTCAAACCAAATCGGAGGAGGACGGGATCGGTCCGGCTGTCACAATTTGGGTTTTTGACTCTTTCTCCAATGGAGAGTCCTGGTTAAGCTAAAAATCTTGGAGTCTTGTAGGGTATTTAAACCCATTTTATTATCATTCTTAGGATGGAGAATTTAGATAATTTTCCATTTTTTTCAGAAAAACCCTAGTTTGGAGATAGTTTATGAATTTAATTCCAAGATTGAAGATTATTCAGATTTTAGTGATTACCAGCAATTGTAGTTAATGCTTTGAGTGCTTTGGTAAGATTAGTGAGTAATTTTCTCTGTATAATTTCCCGTTTACATCATTCTACAAATTTTCTTTAGTTTAATCATGACTTCCTGCAATTCCAAAATCGTTTTCATTACTTTCATCATGGTAGGCTAGAATTTTAAAGGTCGGGATACATGAACCCAACCTGTTGTGGTAGTTGTATGTACATAAAATTAATCCTCTAAATTTAATGGTTTGATTATGACCGTATTTCATAGAAACACGAAAATTGTATATCTTTAGATCTCGTTTGCTTCCGGGTAACCGGGATGCTTTAGAATACAATCCATTTTTAACTATTGAAATAACGATTTACTCGTCCTCTGATTAAGTATGATGCAGGCTTTAACCTCATCTACGTAATGCTTGAGAGTACTAAATTCTGGGTCTAATTAATCATTTAAATTTACGATTAGTTTTATAACATCAATACACTAGGGTTGGGGGATTTTATTACCGTCCTGTTTTCTTTCATCATATAGTTTAAAGTTTTAAATCACTCTTCATCAGTATTTTAGGTAATTTAGAATAGTTGCATTTTTCATAATTTCATAATTGCATCTAGTGTATTTGTTCCCCAAATCAAATCATCTTTTCCTTTTCCTTTAGAGTCAGAGTTAGGATTTATTCGTCTATCCAACGTCGTCACAATTCCATTGTCCTATTTCCCTGTGGATATGATCCCGACTTACCGAGTTTATTACTAACGTGATAGGCTTGCACTTGAACCTAGAGAGAACGCACTTCTGAGACACATTCTTAGTCGTGTCAATAATTTTAAATGTTATTGGTGTGGGAATCATTCTTGACTTTGATGTATTGATGGATTGAGTCGATGTCATTTAAATTAAACATTTTTGACACCTAAGGATGATTTTGAGATCCATTTGATAGGAGTACATCTATGCATTGTGCACATATGTTATGTTTGATTGCGTTGATTTACGTATTGAATATGTTCACACCCATACATTTCGTATCCATGATTTTGTTGTCTTAGTGAAAATTAATGGCATGTTTTTTTTGTAAAATTATTTTTGCATATTTTGTTTGAAAAATCAAAAATAGTTTGTGGAAGATTTTGAGTTACTCTTTACATGAGCCTAGTTTGATTCATATTTTCTATGCATGTTTGTCTTGACTACTCCTTATTTTTCCTGTGTTTATTTGTATCCTTGTCTATTTCGGACAAATAAAAAGGGTCAGGATGAATTATGGGGGAGTTTTTACATTATGGGTGAGATTTGATTATTGATTGATTTATTCTTATATCATTTCAAACTCGATGTGTCACGAAGGTATTTGCTTTGTCTCATGTGTGTAGGTACAAAGATTGAAGATCATTATTTTGCACACCCTGATGAGAAAATCTTAAAGATTTGAAGTTGAAGATTTTGATGAAGAGTTTTGAGTCCTACATATTTAATACCTCTTCACTTTTTGGTTCATGAGAGGGTATTAGATTTGTATAGGCAGTTTGTTTTAATCATTCAGATGTTTTTTATTTTGTACCGGTAGAGACATAAGGGAAATTTATAAGGATATTATTTTTGTTTGTTAACAATTAAGTATGTCATATACCGCTACAACCGTCGAAGAATTTTTCAAGATCATACATACATGGAGACGGATCCAAATATCAAGCTTCTTCAACATTCAAGTCTCTACGAGGTTAATTTCGGCGAGACAGTATTTAAGTCCCTTTATGGTTCACTTAAAAGTGTTTGGATATTTTTTAAAAGAGGTTTTGAAAAGTTTCCAAAGTATTTTCTAAGTGTTAGGGCGTTGTTTTTCATCAAAATAATTTTTCCAAGAATTATAGACAAATTTGTTGAAATAAAAAAATAAATTTATTTTTCGCATTTTCTCGTTCGAGCGACAAGGGATCTCACGCGAAGTGTTGTTCAAATGACGCATGTCTTCGTTTGAGCGACATTCTGATTTCGTTCAAGCGACACGTCGCCTTATTGTTTTTATAAATAGCTCATTAAACGAGTTTGCTTTCTAGAGGATACCTGAGTTTTACACAGTACGAAAAATTACAAACTGCAGAAAATTTTTTGTCTTCTCCTCTAAGGTTTTAATCGTTGTTTTCAATTCACAAAACATCCCAATCTTTATATGAATTGTTTTGGAACCCAAGATACAATCTTGTTGAAGTTATCTCTTGTAGAGAGGATCTATACTACGGATCTAGGTGCCATTCAAGGGAGGTATTGGTCTGACGATTGATTACGTGTCATAGGGAGTACTCATGAGTGTTCCTGGGCTGAGTGGACTAAGTGTTCTAGTGGATCTTCTGCTGTCGATTCATTTCTAATTCATAACTGTGTGTTTTTGTTAGTTTTATGCGGTTAACTCATTGTAGATTTTGCTAGTAATCTTGTAAGTTGGTAATTGCAAATTATTAGTGAGATAGAGGTTTTTTCTCTTCGGGGAATTTTTTCGGAAATTTGTTTTCCTTTCCATGCTTCTTAGTTTTATGATTTCAAATCACTTAGATGCATGAGTTGGGGTTTAACTATAATTTGGGATTAATTGAATTAAGTTAATTTGAAAACACTTGAAATTTTTCGTTGCACGACACAAGTTTACAAATTGATATCAAAGCGTATTTAAAAAGATCACCATATTCTCAGTGGGTATTAAGCATTGGCAAAGGCAGTGTTGCCCTATGTGTTGCCAAACCACCAACCGTCTGATTTGCAGTACTACGGAGTTCTTAGCCTGTTAATGCGTGATTTGGAATGTCTTGAAAGGATAAAGTTTCCCCTTTTGGTAGTAACTCTTTAGTGGGGTTATAAGAGAGAAGATCGTGTGACTAGTGGGGGAAAAACCCACCAGAATTTCTAAGTCTTTTATCTCAAGTTTGGAGCTTCCATGGGAAAGGACCTTCTACCCAAATTGTTACCACACACCCCACCACATACAACCCTTGTGATCATGATATCGTAGGTTGTCCCACCCTCTAAACCAACATGGAAATCCTAGGTAGCCTTGGAGAAATGTTAGGGAGGATGTTCTTCGTTCTTATTGTGCACTTGATGATGGGGTTTGAAGAGAGTCATTCAAGCTTTCATGGAGCCAACCTTATAAGGGCTTTTAGTGACCTTCTTGAGGCCACCTTTGGATGCGGGGGGTCCTCTAGCTTCTTCAACATCTCCACTATGTTTAGAGCTTCATTTAAGGTGGGAGACACTAACTTTGATACCATTTTTAAGTGTAGTATATGTTCAGCATGTTATATGCATATATATTAGACTAATATATATATGTTGATGGATGTTTGTTGCATTCTTGTGTTGATTAGTAACCATATTAGTGTTTCCATGAATATGAGTTACAAAATGATGAATTAAATGCCTCTTGAAAATATTGTATAATTTCGAAATATAGTTATTCAACATTTTATGCAATAAAATGTGTTCTAAAAATGTAAGAAAATATCATTTTAGTGTAGTTTTAGTAAAAAAAAATAATAAACATTTTTATGGAATAAAAATGTAAGAAAATGTGATTTTGATGTACTTTTAGTAAAAAAGAAATAATGAACATTTTTATGGAATAAAATATAAGAAAATGTCATTTTGTTGTATTTCTAGTGAAAAAGAAATAATAAACATTTTTATGAAATAAAAATGTAAGAAATGTTATTTTACTGTATTTCTAGCCAAAATAAATATTGGAAATTTTTATGAAATAAAAAAGTGGAATAATGTTATTGTTGCCAAAATATTTATGAAATAAATAATTTTAAGTTTCTTGCAAAATGAAGACTTTATGAATAAATGGACATTTGTCGAGTTTAAAGAAATTGATAAAATGTCTTTATTACTTGAAATACATGTTTAATCCACTTGGTAGGATTTTGGTATTTTACATCCACTTTGTATGCATATAAACTTGTAGTATTTTGATAGTATATATGTGAGAAAGTTTAAAGAAAGTCTTGTTGGGTTTAAGAATGAAATAAGACAAAGGAATTTTGGAAGCTTAAATGTAAAAGGGTGTTATTTTATGTGTTAAAGGTGTTAAAGTGACAAGTGTGAAAGTTGGACAAAAGTTTGATGTTAAACAAGTGTTAAAATTGCTAAAGTTGTTTAAATGTTAAGTTAGAGATTTAATAACCATTTGAGAAATAAGACTTGTTAAGGAACTAAATGGCGAGCTTGGCAAATAATGGGTAAATTGGTAATTTACATAAAGTGAAAATTTTTTATGGAATAAAAATGTTAAAGAATGGCTCTACACTAATATGTATGTAAATTAATCAAGTCATAAAGCGTGAATGAATCTAGTATAAATCATGTGTGTGTGGATAAGGGACTTAAATAAGAAAAGAATAAATTTTTCCAAGTGTTAATGAAAAAACGGACGGTTAAGTTCGGGTTTTGGCTTCAGCCGAATAAAAAGTAAGGAAATGAATAATGTGGACATCGGTAAAATGTTAAACACATTTATAAGGACTCATATGCAACCGGGAATAAGCAAGAAGGTTCTGGAGACCTTGGGTGAAAATCCCTAATCACTATCCAGAGCATATGGTGCGCATAGCCATCGGTGTAGAGCCCGTGTAAGCATGCGATAAAGGAAGATTTCGAGAAAAGATAAAAGAAATGAGGAAGATGTCAATAAATGGGTTGTGTGGTAAAATTTTTTAATACAACCTAACTTAAATGAATGAAATAAATGTTCCCGTAAGGGTGAAATGTACATGTAAATGTGTAAATCTAGTAATGTCCATTAGTTAAGAATAAGGCTAAAATAAAGTGGGAAAATGCATGGTTAAGTAACCTAAGTTGTTAAAACCGTGATCTGCATAAGTATGTATTGAAAGGTTATCCAATGATAAAGAAGTATTTTCTAACACGGTGAATGCGTGCATTAAAATGCTACTTTTCAATGAGAATGCTAAAGTGTATTTTAATGAAACGAAAGGGGTGGTTTCGGAGAAAGAATGGGTTGGAATAAATCAAGTGTATTGGTGTTAAGTGTTGAATTGGACGTGTTAAACAACATGAGAAATACTTAGTATGAATGAAGGAAGACCTTTCAAGATTATGGTAAATTAATCTAGATGAGTACAAGTTTGGAAGTAAAATGATTAATGAATTTGAATATGTAATTTTCAAAGGTATATCTATATATATTAGATGCATATATATTTTCGCATGCTTGTGATTGTAGTGTGTGAGTATTCTTTTATGTCTTTCGCTTCTATACTGCTTGTATATATTCCCACTGGGCATAGGCTCACATCGTCGCTTTATTATGGCATGTTGGGTGCTGTTTCATATTTTGAAGGCGTTGTATAGGTAAGTGTACTTTATTTATTTTACGTTAGTAGCTCTGTTTACTTGGACTCTGGGTGATCCCCATGAGTCCTACAGATACTTTATCTTGAAATAAACAAGTGAAACGTTAATTAAAATAAAACTCGAATAGCAACATTATATAGGTTGTTTCATTGCACTCCACACCAAATGCTCGGGTCGGACCGGCTTCACTAACTGGTAACCCATAAATCAGGGTCTGGTCATTACACTTTGAGGTCGAAAACTCTATTCTTAGCTTATGTAACAACCCGAATTTTTAAATGGAAATTTTTAAATTGATTTTGGAAATCAGAGAAAAATAAAATTTTGGATTTCAATTTAAAATGTTGGTTTTTATATTTGAATAATAAATTTTCAAACGGAATTGAAATTGAAATTAAAATGGAGTTTCAATTGAATTTTTATTATATAGAAGAGTACTCAAAACATAAAACTCTCTAGAAAAAATATATTTAAAAATAATATTTTTAGAAATTCGGTCGTCCGATCAAGCTGAATTTTTTACTGCAACCATGTCTCGCCGTTCGCTACTACATACTAAAATTTCAAGCCCTTCCAACTGTTCGATCGTCCAAAATAAGATTTTTAGTGTTTGTATTTGATTAGAATTCTTTTCCTAATCAAACTCTTAATCCTTTATATATCAACAAATTCATGGCTTGGCTTTTCAAATAACTTTTTCTCAAACTTTTCAACCTGAAGACCTCTCCAAAATTATTCCCTTTTATCTACAAGCCATAGCCCCAAACTTATTCAAGATTTCAACCTTAGATTAGAAGACTTATTTGGTGTTTTCTCGAGTTTGGGCTAGAACGAGATTTTATTATTTTTGTGAGAGGAACGTGATGGTGCAATTAGATTAAGAGGTTGATTTTTATGTGTTGATTCATATGATGATTTTGAGGTATGCGGCTTACACAATATGCTCCTAAATTCTCTCGAGAGTATTCCATTTTGATTTCTATGTCGATTGCACTCATATTGAATTATGATATTCTTTGAAATCTAAGAAAATTGTTTGAATCTCAATATTGATTCATTGTGATATATTACACTGTTATTTGAGCATCGTATCATGAGATTTTAATATGGCACGAAGAATTGGCACCCGTTAATAGTCCAAAAGCCGGATATGCTTAACAATGCATAGGCACGGTGAGGTGAGGCCTGGTGACTCATTGATGTGTTGTTGAGAAATTAATATTGATATAATGCTTGAGTATTTCATTTAATTTGTATACGCAGATTCGTATTATTGCGATTTATTCATCGTGCTAATTATTTTTTAGCATCTCTTCCTGTCATATTGTGTACTTCCCCGTATTTTCTTTCAGTGTGCATGTTAGCATGGATTGGGACACTATGGACTATTTTGGAGAATTGTTTTAGATCTTGGATTGGAAGATTTCTTTTTAATGTAATAATTAGTGGTGAAATTTTTAGTTGGAGAATTTTATATTCGAGAAACTTTATTGTAATCTTTTTGTGGGAATAGAAATTGTGGATTTATTTAATTTAAACTGTGGACATTTAGATACTCTATACTTGTTGATTAATGGATTTAGTTCACTTTTATCGTTGTATCAAGACGCGTTCTCTTTTTGGGGGCGCGGGGTCTTACAGATGGTATTAAAGCATGGTCTTAGGTCTCGTAGGTTGTGATTCCGTTTAGCTTCCGCGTTATCAATCTTTGATTCCCTTTATTAACTCGTACTCCTTAAGGTAGAGGGTCTAGCATACGTGTTAGATGTTTTTCTTGGAGATAGGGAGTTGTGTTTTTAAGGATGTTGTAGTCATTGAGGTTAGAGATAGAGATCTTGATGTGAGAATTCTTAGCATTTAATTTTGGAGATGAAAATTTCAGAATTTAATTTTGGAGATGAGGATTTATTTTGGAGAAATCGTTGGTATGAATTGTGGGTACCTCTAATATTGATGTAGCAATGTAATTTGACTTGAGGAGTGAAGTGTCGTGATGATTGTTGGATATAGTATCGAGTGATGATCCGAGTAGAGAGCGTGGAATGTTGTTACTTTCTTAGATACTTATATATATAGGAGTTATAGATATTGTATTTTATCGTGGGATTACGCACTTATAGGACGGGGTGTATGGGCAACCGATTGTCGTATGGGTAGGCATATATGAGCTTTATTTTATTTTGCGCAATTTTTTCTTGACGTGTATGCTTCGTCTAATTTTGAGGACGAAATTCTTTGCTAGTAGGGAAGAATGTAACACCCCGTGTTTTTAATAATTAATTTAATTGATTAATTGGAATTTTTGAGAAAAATAAATTTTTTGATTTAATGATTTTTAGTTAAATATGTTGGTTATGATTTTAGAATAATAGAACTTCAAGCGGAATTGAAATCGGATTTAAAATGAATTTTTAATGGAGTTTTTAATATTTGACTTATGTAGTTTTCGTGGGGGAACTGTCAGATTTTCTGTAGGGTCGATGGATCGACCCTTTTAGTTGATCGATCAACCAAGACCATTTTTTCTGCGATTAAGTCAAATTTTATAGTTGGATTGGGATTAGGACTCTTAATTTTTATATAAGACTTATAATCCGTATGGGGACTTCTCATAAACACTTTTTCCCAAGTTTTTCATCAAAAAGTTCTTCCAAAAGATTTTGCTCTCCACCATAATCATCAACCTTCAACAAGATCAAGTTTTTGTCACAAGTTTTGATACAAGATTTAAAGGTTTAATCAAGATTGTCCAAGAACATCTCTTTGCTAATTTTTTGAGAGGAATCCAGATTTTTATTCAGATTCTCAAATCAATCTTTACTTAGGCATGTTTATCCTATTCTTTTCCTTTATTGTTATGTGTCTTGATTGTAGCCTCCATTAAATTCATATTTTCTAAAATAACTTGTTAATGTAATTATTCAAGAGATAAATATTGGGACTATTTTTCATAAAAAAAAATAATGTTATCTAATATTCATAACCTTGTTGTTCTTCGGGTAGTAATTTGGATCGCCAGTTGTATTATGGGCATGTGCATATAGAAGAGCCTTAGAAAGTAAATTTTGATATTTCATGAGAAAACCCTAGTTTAATTTGATTGCTTGTGTTAGAAAATAATAATCATGATAGGACTTGCATGTAGTTGTTATTATGAAAATCAAATATTTATGTGTCCTTGATTTCAGTCACTTAATTAAAATTATTCAATTTGGAAATTTAATGTTGTTGTGAGTGTTGTTATAAATTGTTAATTGTGCCACTTTATGGAAGCATTATAATTTTTTATATCTCGGGGACGTTGGGTATTGTAGGTAATTGGTTTTCACCCCTTGTTATAGTACACTTGTTAGGTATGGGGCTAGTAAGTGGGCCTTAGTTGATATTTATGCTAATTATGTATGGGACTAGTTAGTGTGAGTCTATGCGGGTTATATAATTTGGGGTGGGGGCTGATTTTCTGTATTATACCATTTCTACAATAGACTAGGATTGATGTCTGTAACAACCCGCCTAATAAGATACCGGGCGATCACTCCAATATTAAATTTAAACAGGAGTTTCACATGGATCATTCTTAGCATCACTGTCGAAAATCCAATTAATTACTAATATCCTATTAGGTGGCCGTTAAAAACTTTTATCTAACTTCTCTTTTTAGCGCACAAATTAAAACATTCACAATTAAATGCGTAATGAACTGAAATAGAAAAGAAAAGAACTAAAATAACCGAACACTCGGTCCAAATAATACAACCATATCGAATGATGTACTGAAAGAATAAATAAATGCAATTGAGCCATTGGCTCGAGTGTTTATACAATAACTCCTATCTAGAGTACAAGGAAAGAAATTCTACCGATAACCTGCAAGCATCCACAGCTGCTGCAGCAGACGTCTGACTCGAAAGAGTTCCCATCCAGGCGTCCCTGTGTCTGGACACCTGTATATATACGGTATAGAGAAAGAAAGGAGAGTAGACAAACGGGTCAGGGCCCGAATGTTTAGAAAATATTTTGCAAGTGCATAAATGCTTTATTTTTAGAAAAATAGTTTTATCTCATATTTAAATTGGTATCGCACTCTCGTGAGATACCCCTCACCTCTCCCCTAACAGTGCACACCTAGCGCATCCCTATAAACCTCCTAGTCAAGCTACCCTGCTAAACTAATCTAATACCCAACCACTATCTAACCTAGATAGTCAAACAGATGTACTAAGGGCTAAACATCACTTTAATCTCGACGCTATGCCATGTTCGTGCGTGGGGTGTCTCGCGAAGAGAAATCCAAACAAGGAACCCCCCCGATACACTACTATGCAGCAAGGTCGATCTTTGAGATCCGCCAGTCCCTCAGTACAGAAAGATATATAATATATATACCATAACATTTAATAATATAAGAGCACTAAGGATTAAACTTCTCCCCAGTCTCAACACTGTGCCATATTCGTGTGTGGGGTGTCTCGCAAAGCGAAATCCAAACAAGGAACCCCCCCGATACACTACTATGCGGCACGGTCGATCGTCGGGATTCAGTAGACCCTCGGCACCCAGTTTATACATATACATACATCTACAAAATACTTCCGGATAATATAAATATCTCCCGAACTGAGGATTTCTTGATATATAAAGTATTTATAAATACTTATCCTTTTCATTTCAAAAACTTCCATTTCCCTTCTCATATCCAGGAAATGTATTTAAAAACCAATTCATTATCATGAATTGCTTTAATAAATCATATACCTTTTCAAAAGTCAGTTTTATTATCATAAAATGCTTTTCCTTATCAAATATCCCATTTCCCTTTTTATACTCAGGAAATGTATTCAAAGACATTTTCATTATCATAAAAATGCTTTGATCATAACATATGCTTCCACATCCCTTCTTCCATCCGGGAAGTGTTACCGAAGCCAATTTAAATATAACCCATTTCCCTTCCTATATCCAGGAAATGTAATTAAAGCAAATCCATTATTATGAACTGCTTTAATAAACGCGTTCTAAGACCGCCCGTCCGGATTTCTCCACTGTGCGCGCCCCTAAATGGCTATCATCTTCCAGGGCCTCCAAGACAACCTGGGATCCTATATCGAAACACGTCGGGAAGCGGCCATGAGCTTGCGTGGTAGCCAAGACCACACCCGAAATCTCCCTACCCCCGTAGAAAATATACAACCATAAGCGCTCCCATGGCCTAGGACTATATCCACCATGCATCATTAGCCAGGGGGCTTCACCATACGAACGCAACTTCCCTTATGATAGCGATTTAGAGAGGTGTGTAATCCATATTTTATTAATTATGAAAAACATTTCTCTTTCCATTTTGAAAATATTCATTTATATATTTTCAAAATCATTACCATCATCATATATATATATATATATATATATATATATAAAACACACAGTATATACATATCCTATATATTCTTCCTAGAATATATATATAAATGGCCTTAGTGGCCTATAGCATCTAACGATGATAATATTCCCAAAGATTCCCTCCGGGAATCATAATCATGCATTGATATTAGCATGATTCTAAATCCAAAGTATTTCTTACTTTAATAATCACTATATACTTTGAATCCTATTCTAAGGATTTATTGGATATCTCCAATGATACTATTCTCCTCAAATGAAGTATGTATATATATATATACCCCCAAATTATCCTAATTATCTCTTAGGATATACTTAACGATAATCGATATAATTATGCCTTCTATAAGCATAATTATATAGGCTTATAAGCCTACGAGAAATATCCTCAGGATTTCTCTCACCCGAACAACTTTAAACTTAATAGGTTAAGGATTTCATTTCCTTAAACCCCAAGACTATACCTAGTCTAAATAATCATTTAGAAGTCCCCAATTAAAGTTGGGAACCCTAATCCATCAAATTCTACAATTACTCTATTTTCCTCGAAAATATAGATTAAGGGTTATATACTTAAAACCCTAACTTTACCCTCCTCAATTATCTTAATTTATGGACCGTGAAGTCCTAAAAGGTCCCTTAGGTTATCACCTAATTTTCCTCAAAGCAAAATGGAATGGAATTTATCCCATCTGAATCACCCTAAAGAAATTGTTCCTTTTCAACAGAGGTCGATCGATCGACTTGTGATCGTCGATCGATCGAAGGCTTCGATCGATCGATCCCCGAGGCTCGATCGATCGATCAAGTCGGGCAGCTTCTTCTCCGAGAAGCTGTTCGGCCATGGAAGCTTTCCCCAAGCTTCCATCTCTTCACCCAACGGCCTACAACTTCCACCAACAATGAATACACCTATAATACGGGTCCTAAACATCCCAGGACTCGGAATCACCCAATATATTTAATTAATTACTAAAATCTCCAATTTACCAATTTTAGGGGTTTATTCGTTTTATCTCCCGAAAACCCATTTTATTCACGAATACCCAACCCAAAATCATTAGGGTATGTTATACCAACAATGATATGAGATATTCATGCTCAAAATAAATAAAGCAAGTAAACACTTGCCTCGTGGATACAATCCGACGTCCTCGAGCCGAATCCCGCGGAGGCCGACCGGAATCTCCCCCTTTCTCTTCTTTTCTTCCCTCTCTCTTTCTCTTCCTTCTTTGATTTCTTCTTTCTTTCCTCTCTTCCTCTATATATAGAGAGAAAAAGGGTTTTAACCCTAAAAGCCCAAAAACGACTCGTTTACCCAATTACGAGCCTATTTAACTCCAAAATTACCCGGAACTTAATTTCGACAATCGGACACTCTTTTCCGACTATCTCGGACATTCCGAGACTCGTGGCGCAGTTGAAATTTCCATCCGAGGTACTTGATCGCAAATCACTATTCTAACCCAAAATAATTAAATGCGGTGTTCTACTCAAAATCTCACTTCTTTTGTCGCTACTCCGTGGCGACATATAAATAAAATATTTCGACCTATATGGTCCTAAAATAATTGATAACACCGTTCCAAAATCATTAAATCCTCGAGAATCCCAAAGATCACTATTTCGAGAAATTATCCAAATTCCAATTTATATCCAATTATGGAATTTAATGGTCTCCAAAAAGGACGGGTTGTTACACTCCCCCCCTTACAACAGAATTTCATCCTCGAAATTGAGATGCGACCTACACCACCAATCTTAGGATCACTTCAACTCCCAATACCTTAAGGGAAACGATACTGACCCAACGGTTCCCAATCATACACTATGCGGCTACCGAAATCATAAAGTGACTCTAATACGTCACAGAATACCCATCATCGATAATGCCTATCGGCATGGATTTAAATCTTGTGTACCACTCCTATCGTAACTAGGCGGTTTATCAAACCACCTTACCAAAGGTGCCCATACACCTTTCCAACTTGTGCATATCAGCACAAACATTACGAACGTCTAACACGCATCACTCTCTCCTAATAAGGATCTCCTTTCCTCGGTGTAATACGTTGTCCTCCGAACCCGCGCATTTCAATACTCCTAACCTTGGCGCTGCTAATACTAGCGAACCTATATCCTAAAAAATGCTACGATCTAAGCGTTACCCTACCTACACGAAACTAATATAATCCTAAGTATGTCCCTAGTGCCCAAGGCCTCTCCCAACTCCCGACAAGTGCTTGGTTTCATGCGTGGGACGTCTCGCCAAGGCGAAATCCAAACAAGGAACCCTCCCGTTACACTACTCCCTCGAGTAGTCGGTCATCGAGATATAACGACCCAAGGCATAGAAGCGGGACATCCTAAATCCTACTAGGCTAGCCTATGAACGCATTCTTACTATCTTATCCTTCCGCCCATACAGAAGGAAACCTAACTAATCAAGTGCCCACTTTCTGTGGAAAGTGTCACGAACATAATACCCAAAATGTAGCTCCTCAAAACTTGCCTTTTCATTAAGGCCTGACTATTGTTCTCAAATAAATTTCTCTAAGTCCAACCTTACCCACCCATTTGTGGCGAAGGGATCATTTTAGTGCTTTTCCATGGCACAATTTTCCATAAGTATTTTGACATTATGTGGCTCATAGTCTATAGTGGTTCATCCACACTATAAGACCGTTCCACAAGATCAACATCCTTGCATCCCATAACAGCTCCCCACTCCCGACGCCGTTAAGAGTCATGTGTGGAGTGTCTCGCAAAGCGAAATCCAAACAAGGAACCCCTCCACACATTAACCCTTGACTTTGTTGGTTATGGAGTTCTGTCATTTAAACATGCAACCGGGATAACCCTATCCCCTAATCCAACAAAAGGTGATCTGAACTCCTATCTCTAACTAAGAGTCATACCACCCTGCGCTCGCACTCGTTCCTAAGTCCTTGCGCAAACTAATACTGAGCTAAATCTTATCGCTCAACAACGATTCTGTGGGCCTTAAATTATATCTATAAGGTTACCACATATACCATCCAAAATAAGGAAGCCTCTGCTCATCGAGGTTCCATAAATCCATAATAGCAAAGGTGTACTCAACCTGTATCAAGGTGAGACACCAGAATAACAACTTGTTCCCTCCAAGAACTGCGGACACGATAGACTTGCCATTATTAGCCTTCTATCGCTCCGTTACACCATATACCGTATACGTATATATACAAAATATAAGCACCCGCCTCTATGGCGAATGAAGGGAAATAAAATTCCGCTATTGCGGAAAACACATAGTCATACATTAAAATGTTATCGAGACCGCCACAACTCAAAATACACACACGAGTCTAGGGCTAACTAATACCGCGACTATATCTAGTCACGCCAAATACTCACACCATATACCTCTGCTGAACCTTAGGCGAATAATTCCCAAGGCTGCATTCTTCTCATTCTGCTGATTCATGGGGACTCACGGTTAGAACTATCCGTAAGATCCCTTTGGAATCCTTATCTCCACGGGATAATCCAACTTGAGTACCACTTTCTATCACAGTAGTACTTGGTTGCTCATAAATACTATACTTTAGTAGTCGTCGCAGCAATCCGTAGCATTTGCCACAAGGAGAGTGGCATCTACTAAGGTCCTCATCCCCAACTTCTCCCAGCTCCCCCAGCTAAGCTCCAACTCCTGCTGCCCTCCGAGCTCCGCACACGATTCTCAACGAGCGCGTAAAAGATTTCTATAATCTTCTAATATGGCAGGAGATCGAAATCTCACAAGAGCTATCAACAATCCTAATCCTGGGGCTCTATACAAATCGAGAGCAACGCTGAAAGCGTAGTATGTCCGCACAGATTCCTAAGGACACTAGAAACTGATGCTCTGATACCATCTGTAACAACCCGCCTAATCAGATACCGGGCGATCACTCCAATATTAAATTTAAACAGGAGTTTCACATGGATCATTCTTAGCATCACTGTCGAAAATCCAATTAATTACTAATATCCTATTAGGTGGCCGTTAAAAACTTTTATCTAACTACTCTTTTTAGCGCACAAATTAAAACATTCACAATTAAATGCGTAATGAACTGAAATAGAAAAGAAAAGAACTAAAATAACCGAACACTCGGTTCAAATAATACAACCATATCGAATGATGTATTGAAAGAATAAATAAATGCAATTGAGCCATTGGCTCGAGTGTTTATACAATAACTCCTATCTAGAGTACAAGGAAAGAAATGTCTACCGATAACCTGCAAGCATCCACAGCTGCTGCAGCAGACGTCTGACTTGAAAGAGTTCCCATCCAGGCGTCCCTGTGTATGGACACCTATATATATACGGTATAGAGAAAGAAAGGAGAGTAGACAAACGGGTCAGGGACCGAATGTTTAGAAAATATTTTGCAAGTGCATAAATGCTTTATTTTTAGAAAAATAGTTTTATCTCATATTTAAATTGGTATCGCACTCTCGTGAGATACCCCTCACCTCTCCCCTAACAGTGCACACCTAGCGCATCCCTATAAACCTCCTAGTCAAGCTACCCTGCTAAACTAATCTAATACCCAACCACTATCTAACCTAGATAGTCAAACAGATGTACTAAGGGCTAAACTTCACTTTAATCTCGACGCTATGCCATGTTCGTGCGTGGGGTGTCTCGCGAAGCGAAATCCAAACAAGGAACCCCCTCGATACACTACTATGCAGCAAGGTCGATCTTTGAGATCCGCCAGTCCCTCAGTACAGAAAGATATATAATATATATACCATAACATTTAATAATATAAGAGCACTAAGGATTAAACTTCTCCCCAGTCTCAACACTGTGCCATATTCGTGTGTGGGGTGTCTCGCAAAGCGAAATCCAAACAAGGAACCCCCCCGATACACTACTATGCGGCACGGTCGATCGTCGGGATTCATTAGACCCTCGGCACCCAGTTTATACATATACATACATCTACAAAATACTTCCGGATAATATAAATATCTCCCGGACTGAGGATTTCTTGATATATAAAGTATTTATAAATACTTATCCTTTTCATTTCAAAAACTTCCATTTCCCTTCTCATATCCAGGAAATGTATTTAAAAACCAATTCATTATCATGAATTGCTTTAATAAATCATATACCTTTTCAAAAGCCAGTTTTATTATCATAAAATGCTTTTCCTTATCAAATATCCCATTTCCCTTTTTATACTCAGGAAATGTATTCAAAGACATTTTCATTATCATAAAAATGCTTTGATCATAACATATGCTTCCACATCCCTTCTTCCATCCGGGAAGTGTTACCGAAGCTAATTTAAATATAACCCATTTCCCTTCCTATATCCAGGAAATGTAATTAAAGAAAATCCATTATTATGAACTGCTTTAATAAACGCGTTCTAAGACCGCCCGTCCGGATTTCTCCACTGTGCGCGCCCCTAAATGGCTATCATCTTCCAGGGCCTCCAAGACAACCTGGGATCCTATATCGAAACACGTCGGGAAGCGGCCATGAGCCTGCGTGGTAGCCAAGACCACACCCGGAATCTCCCTACCCCCGCAGAAAATATACAACCATAAGCGCTCCCATGGACTAGGACTATATCCACCCTGCATCATTAGCCAGGGGGCTTCACCATACGAACGCAACTTCCCTTATGATAGCGATTTAGAGAGGTGTGTAATCCATATTTTATTAATTATGAAAAACATTTCTCTTTCCATTTTGAAAATATTCATTTATATATTTTCAAAATCATTACCATCATCATATATATATATATATATATATATATCTAAAACACACAGTATATACATATCCTATATATTCTTCCTAGAATATATATATAAACGGCCTTAGTGGCCTATAGCATCTAACGATGATAATAATCCCAAAGATTCCCTTCGGGAATCATAATTATGCATTGATATTAGCATGATTCTAAATCCAAAGTATTTCTTACTTTAATAATCACTATATACTTTGAATCCTATTCTAAGGATTTATTGGATATCTCCAATGATACTATTCTCCTCAAAGTGAAGTATGTATATATATATATACCCCCAAATTATCCTAATTATCTCTTAGGATATACTTAACGATAATCGATATAATTATGCCTTCTATAAGCATAATTATATAGGCTTAT
Source organism: Sambucus nigra (assembly GCA_949130495.1). Taxonomy (NCBI): domain Eukaryota; kingdom Viridiplantae; phylum Streptophyta; class Magnoliopsida; order Dipsacales; family Adoxaceae; genus Sambucus; species Sambucus nigra. The sequence continues at coordinate 321,885,324 of OX422214.1, read as the reverse complement.
AAGCCTACGAGAAATATCCTCAGGATTTCTCTCACCCGAACAACTTTAAACTTAATAGGTTAAGGATTTCATTCCCTTAAACCCCAAGACTATACCTAGTCTAAATAATCATTTAGAAGTCCCCAATTAAAGTTGGGAACCCTAATCCATCAAATTCTACAATTACTCTATTTTCCTCGAAAATATAGATTAAGGGTTATATACTTAAAACCCTAACTTTACCCTCCTCAATTATCTAAATTTATGGACCCTGAAGTCCTAAAAGGTCCCTTAGGTTATCACCTAATTTTCCTCAAAGCAAAATGGAATGGAATTTATCCCATCCGAATCACCCTAAAGAAATTGTTCCTTTTCAGCAGAGGTCGATCGATCGACCTGTGACCGTCGATCGATCGAAGGCTTCGATCGATCGATCCCCGATGCTCGATCGATCGATCAAGTCGGGCAGCTTCTTCTCCGAGAAGCTGTTCGGCCATGGAAGCTTTCCCCAAGCTTCCATCTCTTCACCCAACGGCCTACAACTTCCACCAACAATGAATACACCTATAATACGGGTCCTAAACATCCCAGGACTCGGAATCACCCAATATATTTGATTAATTACTAAAATCTCCAATTTACCAATTTTAGGGGTTTATTCGTTTTATCTCCCGAAAACCCGTTTTATTCACGAATACCCAACCCAAAATCATTAGGGTATGTTATACCAACAATGATATGAGATATTTATGCTCAAAATAAATAAAGCAAGTAAACACTTGCCTCGTGGATACAATCCGACGTCCTCGAGCCGAATCCCGCGGAGGCCAGCCGGAATCTCCCCCTTTCTCTTCTTTTCTTCCCTCTCTCTCTCTCTTCCTTCTTTTCTTTCTTCTTTCTTTCCTCTCTTCCTCTATATATAGAGAGAAAAAGGGTTTTAACCCTAAAAGCCCAAAAACGACTCGTTTACCCAATTACGAGCCTATTTAACTCCAAAATTACCCGGAACTTAATTTCGACAATCGGACACTCTTTTCCGACTATCTCGGACATTCCGAGACTCGTGGCGCAGTCAAAATTTCCATCCGAGGTACTTGACCGCAAATCACTATTCTAACCCAAAATAATTAAATGCGGTGTTCTACTCAAAATCTCACTTCTTTTGTCGCTACTCCGTGGCGACATATAAATAAAATATTTCGACCTATATGGTCCCAAAATAATTGATAACACCGTTCCAAAATCATTAAATCCTCGAGAATCCCAAAGATCACTATTTCGAGAAATTCTCCAAATTCCAATTTATATCCAATTATGGAATTTAATGGTCTCCAAAAAGGACGGGTTGTTACAATGTCTAGTTGGACTGAAGTTTCTATAATCATCCTTTACTTAGGATTAGACAAAATTGCGTTTGGGGACCCTTAGTTGTGACTAAAGGGTATTTTGAGGATTTTCACATCGCTTTTAAGGGTGGGAGAAATAAATTTTTAATAATGAGTATAAGAAATTTTGGAAATTAATATCGCAGGACTAAAACGGATAGTTTAAACGGGTGAAAGGTCGATTTATGTCGTGTCGTGTGTGAAACCTTGTCATATCGCGAGGATCGCGGGATAAAAACGGATTAGATGGCGGACTTGATAAGGAGACGGATGTGTGGGTGGAACCTTGTCATATCGCGAGAGCTGACAGTTTAAAACGGGTCAAATGGCGGACTTGACAAGGGGACGGGTATCTTGGTAAATTATCTTCACGGTTAAATTAATTAAATTTAACATTTTTGGAAATGCGGGTTAATTAAAATAATATTGGTGTGGCTTTCTATAGAAACCTTGCGGGTTGTTAGAAATTTTTTTTGGTGATTAATAATCTCGTAAAGATTCTATTGTTATGGTCAATATATATAGCACTATTGTCTGGGTTCAGGGACCCTAATTGAGAAGAGTAGACGGTATTCATACTCGGGACTTTAGCTCTGACATATGCGTTAGCTAATATTTTTCAGGATTATTTGGAGTAGATGCATAGAGTTTATTGGAGACATTTTTGGAGGTGACAAGGGAGCTATTTTATTGTTTTAGTAGCTAGACTTTTCTCTTATTCGGTCGTTTTTATTATGAGACTACTTTAGAGTTTATTGGGCCTTTCGGTTCCAAAGTTGTTTTCAAAATTTTAGTTGGATTTCATTTATTTAATATTTGAGATACTTGGAGATTGCATGTGATGGTTTTTTTTTATATCGTACTTTGATGATCTATTAGTTAGACGTTGTAAGTATTTGGGATTTATTTAAATTTATTTATCTTGTGGATTAAAAAATTTTGTGTCTCATATCTGTCACATGCTAAGGATGATATTTAATTTACTCGCACCCGGCTTAGTTTTGGTGGCGGCCGACACCAGAATCTAGCGGGGTGTGACTGCTTAGAACTCTATTTTTCCATAATATTGGTCTTATAGTTGAGTTTGTAAGAGAAGGATGCATACAGAGTTTAAAGAGAGTATTTCTTCTGGTTTTATGTAAATGGATTATAAAGAGATTTGAAGAATGTTGAGTAAATGGTGTATTTTAAGAAAACTTTGTGTTAAATTAAGTGTTTGAAAAATAATGTTTATATTGTTAAAGATATTTTGTGAACAAATATTTTAAAGTTTTCTTGTAAAATTTGGGCTTTTTATAAAGATGGGCCTTATTTATGTTTTGAATGATAAAAAATGTCTTTGGTATTGAAAACATGTTGCAAACATTATGAAATTTCTTCAGTAAGTCGTGTGTTAAACTCATTATTTTGGGTTTTTGAACTTAACATCCCGCTTTCTATGTATATAAACTTATAGTATTTCGATGATAAGCATATAAAGAAATTTAATGGAGATTTCAATGAGAGTTAAATTGAAATATAGAAAGTAGAAATCTCGGCCCTTAAAGTGTGTGAATAAGTGTTGACGTAGCGATAATTGCATGGTCTTAAAACTATTGTGTTAATAAATGAAATAGTGTTTTTCTTGTAAAATAATTTTTACAATGTTCAATGGGTTTTTAGGGAAAGAAAGTAATGAAATATAGAAATTTTCAACTTGAAAAGGGTGTGAACTCCAAAGTGTGAAATGGGCGTTGATAAATAAAAAACATTTGGAAAGTTGGTGTGTATAACTTAATAGTATTTGTGTGAAAATAATACTCGTGAGAATAAAGGAAAATTCAAGTTTGAAAATATATAGGTAGAATGGAAACTTAACATAAAGTGGAACATTTTCATTACATAAAAATTTTGGAAACTGTGTTACACAAATAGTCCTTAATGGAGGTGATTTGTGGGATAAAATCAACGCAAGTGTGTAAATGGCGAGAAATGGTAATATTTAAGGTGTAACATAAGGTGGGGTGAAAACCTAGGTTTTGGCTTCGATCGCTAAGAGATGGAATGATGTGGACATTCGTAAAATATTAAAAAACATTAATATGGACACAAATGACACAAAAAATAATTAATAAGGGCCCGGATCCCTAGGATGAATGAGACAAAATCACTGGCTAGAGCATATGGCAGCATAACCGGTAGTGTGGAGCCCGTTAAAGTATGCACATATTGGAAGATTCCAAGAAAAAGATAATTAAAAAGGGAACATGTCAAGAATTATATTGTGTGGCGAATATTATAAAAGACAATCTAACTTGATTGAATTAATAAGTATTCCGGTAAAGAATAATATGAACAAGTAATGTAAGAAAATTGATTAATGTCCATGAAATAAAAGGAATGGTAAATTGAAGTGATTAAATGGGTAATTACACAACCTAAAGAGGTTATCTCATAACTAATATGAGATTGTGTTTATGCAAGGCTTTCAATGAAAAATAAGTATTTTTTTAACGCGGTGATTGCGTGTGTTGAAAGGTGATTTTGAAGAAAAATACTACGCTAAATTTGATATGAGTAAAGGGTAGCTTCGGCGATAGAAGTTTTTTCCTTAAACAAAGTGTATTTCTTTAATTATTTAACTAGGCGAGTTAAATCAAGAAATGAACGCCAAGTTAAGTAAACGAGGTTCTTTGTAAGATTAAGGAAAATTAATCCGAATATATAACATTTTGGAATGAAATGGTTTCATGCATTATACACACACACACATATATATATATATATATATATATATATATATATATATATATATATATAAGGTAGTCGCATGTGCACTTAGATATAACATGTTAGAATCTATTTTTGCCATTCGATTCTATATTACGTTGTTGTATATCCCATTGGCAATTCAACTCGTTCGTTCGTCTTTGTTACGATAGATTGGGTGTGGTTCCTCATTTTGAGAGTATTATACATGTAAGTATCATTTTTATTTTGCGTTTGTAGATCTATATGCTTGGATTCCTGGAACGGTTCCCACGGGTCCTTCATGTTGTTTGATCAAAATGGAAATCACATGCTAAACAAGTGAAACGCTAATTAAATAAAACTCGACTAGCAACATTATTTAGGTTGGCCCATCGCACTTCCCACCTAACGTTAGGGTCGGATCGGGTTGACAATGGGTAACCCATAAATCCCATACGGGGCATTACAAATGGTATTAGAGAAGTAGGTTAAGGTATCCTTTCAGGAGTGATGTTGTGACGTCGGTAGTTGATCTTTAACGTCGGTGTTGGTTTTGGGACGGTCACACTGCACTGGTGATGGTTTCAGTTCATATCCTCAACAGTGGAATCAAGGAGATTAACTTGATGGTTAATTTATTACCAATTGGATTTATGCCATGTTAGTTGCCATTAAAAGCTTTTGCGCTTCTGATTTTGATATGTTAATAATTTGCGAGTGTTTGTGCGAGCCAATAGTAGCGACACCGTGGTTTTTAGTGTGAGGTGATAGTGTGTCAACCCTTGATGATGTGAGAGGTCTATTGAGATGTTAATAAGGATAAATGATGTCCACTAAGTTAGGGACAAGAATCGTGCAAAGTCAACCGTGGAGACAAGGTGACTAGAGTGTCATGGCTAAGCAGTGTATAACAATGCACTAAGTTATTTGTTTAGATACTTTCGGATAGTTCATAATGATGATGTGATTAAACTGACTTGATCCCTGGGGTAGTATCAAGTCCTAAGCATTCTAATTCGGTGAGAATTTTAAACTGTGTTGATTATTACTTGAGGATCACAATAAGAAAACGGTTTTTTTTATGACTTTTTTAAGTATCATAAAAAGCATTTTATGACGCTTTATTTTTCAATAAAAAGCATCATAAGTTTGGGTGTCATAATTGATACCCATAAAAAGTGTCAGATTAGGTAACAATTATATACGACCTTTATTTCAAAACTGTCACATCTACTACAAAAAAGGGTAATAATTTACTATATTGGATGTCATATTTGATTTAAAACAATCATGATAATCAATTTTCAAATTTTAAAAAAAGTCATATAAAAAATTTCAACACATGAGGGTTTAATATAAACGATCATAAATTAAACATATAATAAAAAGAATTAATAACCAATATTAATGTCATAGTTGAAAAATTAATCCAAACACAGATCAAAATTTACAATAACATAAAAACAGTCTTGAATTTTTTGTATTTGAAGTCACGTACACCTAAAATGCACCAAACCAAGTCATTTGTCCTTATAACAAAAATAGTGGGACACAAATAGATATACGCACCATCTACACTAATTATCCACACAAAATATTGACTTACTACATGTATTATAGATAGATATACCCACTATGTACATCATTCAAAAAAATATCTCCAAAAAGATATACATAAAAAATCATGCATAAATTCGTCGGTCCTCTTTTGTCTTCCATGAAATTGTGCCCACAAAGTGACCTAAATCATATAATATAAGGCTGAATAAATTTGATGAACTCATGTTGAAGTTCATTGATCTCATGAGTTTTATATGACGACTTTCCAGCCAACTCCTTCATCTAAACAACACAAATAAAATTACATTTACCTTTTATCACATCTAAATAAAAAAGAATGTAAAAAAATATTTAAAAACACACGACCTTCATTTTTATAGACATTGATGAATTTTCCAAGAGCTCTTGCATGAACTTTAATAAAACAAAAAAACACAATCAGTTTCTCCTCGTTCTCTAGGGCTGTGAAAATAAAGGAGTTAGTATATTACTCATGTCAAATGTGAATACCTAAATATTAAATTTAATTTATCGAACAAGTATATTAACATTTTCCCGATTTAGTAATGATCTTTTTCCTTTGATTTTCAAAAACGATCTAATTCCACTTCAATAAACGAAATGACATAATTATATTAAAATTATGTAAAATGAAATCAATAATTTTATATTAAGCATTTATTTAGGACACTACTTACGTGTTTATATAGATCTTAAAGTCCAAGCTCGGTTCCCCGTGTAAAGAATCAACCCAAAACACATTTTTTGAAATAAAGTCGATCACAAGCAAATCCCAATGATACCTATATTATAAAGAATTATTGGAGATTAGGAATATTATAAATACACACATATATTATGCTAAAAAAAATTATATATCTACAAACTTACCCGGTATTTAATGGAATAAGAAATATTTATTTATCTGATGCCTTTTGTATAGTTTCTCTTATAAATTGATGACTAATGTTTTTAGAAAATGCTTCCTGAATGGATAGGGGATATACTAATCTAGTAACTTCAAAACTCATTTCAAAATTTTCATGTAGGCATTTATACATAAAACCAAATGCGCGTGAGTTATAAGGGCATTGATGTATGCATAAACGTAAACTCCATCTGACCTCATCTATGCATTCATGAATTACATAAAATATGGTAGAGCTTAAATCTAACCTCATGTATGTGATAATGAAAATTCCATGATGTTCTTGCATCCTACAAGACCGTATTAATTCATTTTTTGGAATATAGGTGGTCTCAAGATCATCATCAAAAATCGCCACGGATTCTTCATCGTATCCATCGTTATGATGTTATCAAGCATATTAGTGAATTTAATAATTGTGCCATCTTTTCCACCAGAATCTTTTTTTTCCTTACTTTTTACCCGATCAACAATGTCAAAATACGAAAGGTCATATTGCAATTATACTCACATTAACTAGTCCTGGTTCAGTACAAACTGAGGAATTCACTATAAACTGGGTGTATGTTTTAGATTTTTCAAACATTAATCTATGGACTTTTGAGCTCAGATCTACATTTTGAGCAACGAAATGATAGTTGAACTTGGATAAAGGGATGTTCAACGTGATTTTGAAGAGTAGTTGCTAATGGAAGAAATAGACACAATTTTGTCTCAACTTAGCTTGCACATAATGACTAATTGAGCTTTGTTTTTTTATAGATTTCATGAGTTATTTTGTAACCAACCAAGTGAAATAAAATGTGAGTTTTGCTCAAAATACACTTGGATTAATGTAAAGAAAGTATCTGAAATAAAAAGTGACTTTTTATTTCACAAAAACACTCAGTGTGCCATTAAACATAAATGCATGACCAAATAGTTTAAAACATTTCAAAACAAACAACACTTAATGATATTCCAGGGTAAAAAATAATAAGCAATTATACATTGTGAAATCCATGGACATTGAACACAAAACATGGAAAAACATTTATCAATCACTTATTTTGTTTATAAATCCCCTTTTCCTTTTCTTTAGACAACTTACATGTTTTTCCTTTTGCAATAAGACTATTATTTTACTTAATTTTTTATAAATAATATGGCATGGCCATTTAATTGAAAAGATCATGAGATGATCACTTGTCATGATTCAACATTTCTTAAATCAACCCATGCATTGGAAGGAATCAGCCTCCAGTGACAGGCAAGCTCCATACTAGCTTATTTTCCTCGTATTTCTTTCCTACTTTTGCTTACCAAAATCGCACCAGACTTGGTTGAAGTAGAGTTCATATATTAAGGCAAAACAGACCATTAAGATTATAAAAACTAACTTCATCATTCTTTTATAAGTATAAAAAATGATAGAATTATAGAGTAATTTGACTTTCGACTACACAACGGAAGGAAACAGTAGCATCTGTAGTGACTTAGGGTATGTGTGTGATATTGAAGGCTAGAGGTAAGGTTGCAGTAAGGTTGGGAATTGGGTATGATCTCATTAGTAAAAGATCGACTGTAGCATAGGAATATAGGCCTTGAGGAGTCTAACCTCAAAGGAACAGAAGGACGAGGGCATTTCCTTAAAAAAGTAAGTACCTCAAAATGATATTTTGTAACATTATCCTTAGCCAGATATTTAGTTAGGGGATTTATAAAATATGGGTCGATGATTAGGAACCATAAAGGAGACCCCTTAAGAACCTTGGTGTTTTGAGAGCAAAATATTATATCTCTTTGGGTTTGGACAAATATGTAAAAGTAGAGAGAGTGATTGAAGGTTTGATCTAATGGGGGAAGGCATCTTATCTTGATACTGAAGGAAGTGGTGGTTGTTGGAGTCGAGGAAGGTTGATAAACTCCATTGTAAGGTATATATTTATCTTCCTTTTCTTACTTTCATTTGCACCTTAAAAAATTGGGCCTTAAACCCCTCTATTTTGATGACAAATCAGAGTTAAATCATTGAGCTTTGCCTTCCTTCTCATGATCATTTTGTACTCTTCAGTAGAGAGGGCTAGGTCACGAGGTGATCTCACTAAGTCCTTATTCACTACCTCCTACTCTGTGCTTAACGTAGGGGAATAATAGTGTAGTGCCCCCCTCTCTTGCTGTGTGCTTAATATTGGGAAGAGTGACTAATTGCAGCGTCTTAATTTGTGGTGTGCGAATGAGATGGACCAACGAGATCACATTGAAACACCATTCATTTAAAGGGAAACCAATATGTATGAGCACATCTTGTCAAATATCCTCTACCACCAGTCATATACTTTTATTATAAGTACCTTTCTCTTCTTCTTCTTCAGAAAATGTACTACTCACTGGACAATTACTCCACATTAATAACATTTAAAGTTGACAACTGGAGAGTGGGTTGCCTTCCCACCCTTCGAGGCTACTGAAATTGGAGAACCATTGGAATTGTTCACCAATCAGTGCACACAGTTACAAACCGTGTGCCTCCTAATACATTAACATCGAGGAAGAAGACAATGAGGTCAATGGTGGTGCTCTTAGGGTGGTTGTCATAGGTATCCCCCATTGGTCGGAGCAGCCATTGTTCCAACGATGGCGTGTTAGGACACTCCATGATCATGTACCCCAATCCTTTGCTTATGAAACTAACCGCTCACTTACCAGAACATGTAAAGAATCCATTCTAAATTTTTCATCGTATTCAAGACCCACTTGGTAACCTTCTTCTCGCCTCTCATGATTGTCCAAAGTAGAAAATTCGGCTTCCATTGTCGAACCTAATTGCGATTGCACTGCCCCTGATCTAAATAGTTGTTTGAATAAGTGGGAGGGGCTGAAACCAAGGAACGAACACCAACTAGTTGTTAGTTTAATTTTCTAAGGGGTCCCTTCAATTAAAAAGACTTTCATATTTAGGTGGGTGTCAAAATTTTCATTTGTATGTGACTTTTATGTTCTCGCTCGATTCGATCCATACGTTGAGCCTTCGCAACGTCAAAGGTGGAAATAAAGGCCTAAATAGCCTACCGGTGCTGAGTCTCACCTCAATTTCCCTCCTTTGCCCCTTATCATTGGTCCTGGGGCTCATGGTGCATTGTCAGGGGTGGAAAACACCCCTTGCGATGGTCCGATCTGCACTAATTGGGGGTCACAAGCACCTGTGGTGGCGATTCCCACCTCTCGATGGAAAAAACTATGATATCCATTCTAAAAAAAAATTGTGATATTGGATGTAGTTTTTATTATCTTTTTCAAACATTAATCTATAGACTTTTAAGCTCCGATCTAAGTTTTGAGCACTGAAATGACAGTTGAGTTCGGATGAAGGGATGTTCACCATGAGTTTGAAGAATAATTGGCAATGGAAGAAACAGATAAAATTATGTCTGAACTTTCTTGCACAGAATGGCTAATTGATCTTTGTTTTTTTATAGCTTTAAAGATTTATTTTATAACCAACCAAGTGAAATAAAATGTGAGTCTTGCTCAAAAGACACATGTATTACACTAAAGAAAGTATCTGAAACGGGAAATGACTTTTTATTTCACCAAAACACTCAACGTTGCTATTGAACATAACTACGCAACTAAATAGTTTAATACAGTTGGAAACAACTATGTTATCCATTCTAAAGAAAATTTTCGATAATGGATATGGTTTTTATTAGCTCTTTCAAACATTAATCTGTAGACATTTGAGCTCCGATCTGAGTTTTGAGCACCGAAATGATGGTTTAGCTCGAATGGAGGGATGTTCAACGTGATTTTGAATAGGAGGGTTGGAGGGAGATGAGCGTTAGTTGAGCAGGTGAGAAATGAATAGAAGGAAAGAATAGTGGTGGAATTTTATGGAGCAAAAATCTTTATGGGCCAAATTCATGTATGCAAAGTATTGTAGAAAATATTACCCTTGTCAGGATTTTTTAGGTCAATTTTGATGCAGAGTCTAGCTAAACTTGGTCTGTTTTGCGTAACATTTGGAGCATCAATCTTGAGGGGGACCAAATTCACAAACTATAATTTCAAAGTAATTCTAAGCTAATTTACACATAGGCAGGCAAACAAAATGAGTAAAAGAATATGAACTATATAGCATCCACATTAAGAAGTCAGGCCTAAGGAAGCATCATAATAGGAAGAAAAACAACAGTAGCTCACATTTTCGTCTAGCACTCTCTTGTTCTCTTTAAGTTCCTCCACGTGTTGTTGCTTCTCGATGATCTCGTTAGCTTGAGTTTCCTGATACTACTTCAGTAAACTTACTTTTGTTCTGCCCTTCATTCAGTAAAATAATACACACCAAACAATCACCAACCAGTCAGCATTTGTAACGCAAATATTTTCACCAAAAAAATAAAAATATGTTATGGTCACTTACTCATTTCAATCATTCCAAATAATAATAAAATCTCGTAGGGCATGGATTTGATATGGTCATGGATTTCATAATGAAGTAAAGTTATTGAATGTGGCATGGATAATGAATTGAAAATGTGGCATGGAATGTAAAGGAGGGGGGGGGGGTTACCTTAACAGACGATAACACAAACTCTTTAGGCCAAGCAACATTTTAATTGTGCGCGTATTTCATAATATACATGTTTGCGTTAGGTACCAGCACAGGAAGATTTGCTTTGGGAGAGTAAACATCATTCACTGATAGACATATATATTTATCCCCCAAGCAAACATTGTGGATATTATCATTAGGTGAAATACGATCAAAAAACACTCCGAGCATAACAACTTTCTCACGTGAATTCAATGCTATCTATATCATTTTCCCTATGTAAAAAAATAAAATGAATAATGAATGACATATATATACACTAATAAAAATAAACATCACTGATATAAGTAAAGTTGTTACAAACCTTCCCAATATTAGGCTTAGAATTCGGCGGTGAAATTATGCGCAGTCTATTCATATTGCTTTGGTCCTATATACACATGACATATTCCAAAATAAATATAGTAAAGTATGAGACATAAATGTAATAAAGTTTTCTCAATTACGTGATTACCTCCCCTTTTTGCCTCTTGGATGGAGAATCACATGATTCACTCACATAATATGAATGCTTCTTATATTTTTTTATTATCATTTTCTTACTATTTGAGGAAATCTTAATTAACGTCGGTGCAAATTATCTACTTTGATACTTACTCAATTCTTCCATTACTTCCTGAAGTTGTCAATCATTTTAGTTTGCCTTCTCCTCTTCTTGATAAAGCGTAGACTCAAATTCTTCAACACGTTGTTTTGATCCCCGTCTATGGATATGAAAGTAAGTTGTTGGAGTGACTCATTTTCCCATACCCCTTACTCGACCACTATACTCTGGGGTACTAAGTGCCAAGGTTAAGACGTCTAAAGTTCCTTGAGTTACTAAGCTCCCATCACGGACTAGCTTTTTCAAAGCATCCTACAATAAAGCAAATTATCAAGACTGTTGTTAAATCATATTCCTTCCAATCCTCATATGTCGTATATATACATACTTATAAAGATTATATAAAAATATGTTTTCTTTACTTTTGAAAGTAACTCACAATTTTTCAAGCAACTTCCTTGGTTACATCGTCGTGATATTGTCTATTTCTCAATTATCGGGCGATTATCCACATTAGAAATCTATCATCCTCATCAAATGCATCTCCATGTCTCTTTTTCTATCCCAATTATAAAATAAAATATAAGAAATTAAACACACAACACAAAGTCCCCATAATGAATTAATTATAGTTGTGTATGCTATACAAACAATATAAGAATTCAACCACATACCGTAATATCCTCAAGACCTACATACCCCAACTTACTAAGCTTGTTGTTGAACATATTCTTTGCTCGCCTTTCTGGTTGTACATCACTTAATTTCTATGCATTGAATTTATGATAATGTAAGAATTTAACCATACCGTGGATAAATGTTATACATTTACATAATAAAATGAATTTAATATACAACTCAAACTTTTGGGATAGTCCTCCTCTTACAAACGCATCACAATCCTGCTGATCAATAAACTTTTTAAACTTTTCTATATGGTTCCAAAGATTACCAGGATCATCTTCAAATGTCTTGACACAACTCTTGGTGAGTTCTCCTTTGAAATTCTTCCACGAACAACCAATAGCAAATATAACTCCCTTCTTTGATTTGGGGTCCATGTTGAACTTGTCCTGTAATTAATGAATATTATATTACATAACAGAATTAAAATAATACAAATATAGACTTAAAATAACATCAATATAAATTATTAGCATTCACCTCCATAGCTATCCATAAATCCTCTTTTAATGACTTTGGAACTTTAGGCCAACTTGGATAACTTATGAGCACCATTGTCCTTGCCAAAAGACCCCTATAACTTGGGAAATCCTTCCTTGTTTCACCATTTTGTTGTCCTTTTCTATTGCAAGTTATTAGTATTTGATCACAAAAAGCCCTGTTGCTTATTTGTTCTAAAACAATCGCGAATCTAACCTTTCATTGTTTATTACTTGAATTTTGTGACGACTTTGCTAAATCGTCTAGACTTTTTAAATGAAATTCATCTTCCTCATCCATATCCACTAGAATGACATATAAATAGATTGAAATAAGTGTACATGTTGATGAATAACTTGTTGATGCATAACAAATGACATGTTGAAATGAATTTGCAGGAAGCAAGAGCATTGTTAATGAAAATGAAAAATATGTTATTCATGCAATTGTTATTTATAACTGTAAGCATCACCGTAAGTAACAAATTTATAAATATTTCATTATTTTAGGGAATCCTATCTTCATTGGATTCCTGATTCTGGGATCCCGAAGAACTACTTCCTTACGTTTGAAAAATTATTTCAATTCTCCTTGACTAAAATGGATTCTCCTATAGAAGAGTCACTGGGAATGTATTACATAATGATAAATCAAGGGTGTTGGTAAGGGCAATCTCTATTTTTAATTTAGGCACTTAGAGATAAGTTTAAAAAATAATATTTTACTTTCTGTAAGGGCACTTCCTAAGATAGAGAAAAATATTGAAGGGAGGGAAAAGTAAAACAAAAAAATAATCGAGATGTACAAAAAATTGCATATATGAAAATCCTATAGCACAGTAGAGAAAAGAATATGAAATTGCATGTTTTTGCCTTACAAATTAAATGTTCTGCACAAAATTAAAATAAATCACTATGAAATGTAAAACGACCATCTCAATGCTAGTTAGTTATACAACTAAAAAGATGCATCATAACATAAGTTTGATGACTAGAGTTTACTAAAAAAATTAAGTAATCAATTATTAATTCCGAAACTTCCTGGAGATGAAATGAAATTTAAGGGTAATCTGTCCCAAAAAAAAAAATGAATGTCAACAATTTCAATTTTACTGTCTATTACTAAATAAAAACTAAGTGACTGTTAAGCTACGCACCTAATTAGCAAGAGTTCTAAAATTGGTAGTGTCCAAAACTGTGTCAAGCACAAAAACATCATAGGAGATATATTATTCCCTAATTTTGAGTGGTGTTTCCAACTTCGAGAGTGCGTCTCTCGTAATCAAAAAGAAAAGTTAAAGCATCATAAAAGTAACAATGTTGCTTTAGTCTATTTGTTAAGCGAATACCCGTCACGCTTCTCAATGAAAACTGCCACTTCATTTCTTGTTTCAGGAAGGCCATGTGAATCACTGTAAGCACCTAAACACTTCATTTTCTTTGGACAAGACGATTGCTGTTTCGTGAGCTTCTGCTTCTCTTTGACTTGCAGCTGCAATGGCATCCGCCATCTCTATTTGATCATTCAAACTGATATGGGGAATGTGATCACCTGTTAGCCAAGGGAGCTCAATTTGTGATTTTTTTATCTCTTCGTTGATGGCTGCTCTCACTGATCTCTCCGCTTCTAACTCAGTTCTCAAATCATTAACAAGACTTTTCAATTTCTCTTTCTCTTCAATGCAGAAGTTAAGTTTCTTAGAAAGAGTGTTCCTTTCTGATTGGTTCTGAAATGCCTGCATATGAAGAAATTCATTCTCCTCATTCACACAAGTACGACAATAATGTGTTTGGGGATGAAACCGTCCATAATTCATTCAAAATAATGTGTTTGAGACTCATTAATTGTGTTTGTGGGTCAAAATGGTTTGAACGATCCAATAAGACGGTTTGTTAACCTGTCAAAATGGTTTTAGAACCTCTAAAAAATAAAACTCAAATTACTAAAGAGTTTAAAGATTTTTTTTATTTAAGTACTTACTTGTATTTTTTTTTCAAAATTATTATACCATATTTATCCGTATACGGTATAATAATTATTTTTTCAAAAAAAAAAAAAGCGGGTAAACTTGGCCCGCCCCGCCCAGCCCAAATTATTTTCGTCCGACCCACTTTTGACCCGTCCAAATTTATCCGTATCCATTTTTGATCCGTCCATAACCGCCCATTTGCCACTACTACTTGTACCCACCTACTTTAATCGTATCCGTATTTATTTTTGACCCGTTCATAACCGGTCCAATCGATTTTCTAAACACCCCTACTTTTACCAACTCCATACCCACCTGATTTTCAACAGCCAATGCCTGCAACGCCATGTCTTTTATCTTTTTCCCTCCTAAAAGCTCCAACAAGTGCTACTTGGTACTCTTTCTTCTAGGATGTCCTTTTATCACAAGTAAATGGACTAAATCATACTAAAAAAACATTGATGGAATTTTGAGTTACAGATTTCTTTTGAAGAGCCAAACTGTGTTGTTCTGCCTTTGTGGAATGAATCTGCTACTTTATCACATTGGTTTTTATATTCGAGATGTTTTAAAATTTTGAAATACTAATTCTCTTATTAGCAATGCAGAATGACACTTTTGTTTGTTCAACATGCTTATACAAAGACTTAACACGGATAAAGTATGTGCTGGGAGTGTCAGGTTCATGTACAACTTAATGAGGTGAATTGTTGGAACCAAATGGTGCATGTAAAGTGAAATGTTGGAACCACGTAGTCTTCATGTACAACTTTATTTCGAGACAAAGAAATATACTTTCAGTTACAGTTAGGGGTGGTAAACGGACGGATACGGATCGAATATCATGTTTTCCATATTTGTATCCGCTATCTGAATGTACTATCCGTATCCGTATCCATATCCGTATCCTCCCGGATAGTTAAAACAACTATCCATATCCGTATCCGCTCGGATACATCGGATTCGGATAATATCCGTATCCGTTTACATTATTTAGCCATCGCAAAAAATAACACTTAAAATATCCAATCCAATGAAATCCAATCCAATCCAATCCAAATAAATATATAATAAAATTATCGCCTCCTAACATCAATAATTATGGATTCCATAATAATAGCATCATTCCATAATGATAATATGGCTTAAATCCATCCATACTTTACACCCATATAAGCTTAAAGCCATCCAAAAAAAATAACAGCCGCATTCCATGCTAGTAGAAATAAATATGCACCTTTTAGATTAATCAAATTTATTGAGAATGATAACCTCATGGACCTTTTGTCTTCAAAACATACAGATATTTTTATTTTGTATATAATATACATGTTGTTAACTTCAGTTCTCATCACAATTAAAACCATCTCTTTACTTTTTTGTTTCTCTCTTACATTCTATTATGTTACTCTCTTACATTCTTTTATGTTTCTCTCTTACATTTATTTATAATTAAGGAAACTAACGAACAACCACATGAGAGTTTCTTTTCTGTTGTTTTGTACGAAAGAGAAATGAAACGAAGTTAATTTTTTTCTTTTTGTTTTGAGTGGAGTATATGTTCTTTAGTCGGTGTATGTTGTGTGTGATAGGGTGTATTGTAAAACTTTAATGTAACTCCATGATAATATACCCAATAAAATAATAATACATGACAGTTTATAATACACCCAATAAAATAATAACTTTATGGTGTTTTTGTTTTGAGTGGAGTATGTGTTTATTTTGTTTTGGAGAATAAACGATTAAGTTTTTTTAATATTATTTTATTAGTAATACTAGTACTAATATTATTAGTAAAATTTTAAACATATGTTTGACGGATACGGATATCCGATAAAATGGATACTCCGCATTGGATACGGATTATCCATATCGGATACTAGTACTATCCGTATCCATATCCGTTTTCTCGGATATTTTTATAGAGTATCCATATGCGTATCCATTTCCATATTTTCGGATAAATATCCGCAAATTCGGATTCGGATATCGGACGGATGCGGATTTTCGAATATCCGTTTAAAGCCCTACTTTCAGTTAATTGTTGGAACCACGTAGTCTTTGGAATCTCCACTAATATTGTTATTAAAACCGTAATATTTTATAAATAATATCATAGACCTAAGGCTTTGTGTAGTCATTGGAACCATGTTTGATTACATGCAACTTTATTTTAATGACATCTATCCGTTGCATGTCGTCATGATGAGATTAAATTTTCTTTAGGGGTACCCAAATAGTGCAAAATTAAATCCTGATCCCCCAGATTCCAATTTTTTTTTTTTTTTAAATATGAAAGATTAAGTACATATTGTTAGCATGACCTCAAAAATTTATATATATGAATTTTTAAAAACATGAAGAATATTATGGTTATTAGTCATGTCGGTCTTATTAAAAATGTACTTTTCGTATTTGTATCCATATCTACCCCAATTACCGATCTGCCAGTTTGCATCAGAAAAATAAGATTGGGAAGTATGAAACTCCTGGAAAATTTGAAAATCAATAAAATTACCCTAAATTTAATAACGAGTCAATTCATCTCATATGTACACCAAAAGATATTCACCATAAAAGATCACCACCATCAACTATTAAAATATAAATTATAAATTGTATACTAAACATAGATAACTCTTTAAAACTCATGGATAACTCTAAGCATAAACAAAACACAACTAACACTCTATTTACTTTTTATTATCAATCCAAATTCCCTCACAATCTACACGTGCACACGAATCTTCACTTTGATTAATCAACTCAGTGTTTGGAAATCTATTGGTGGCAATATGATTTTCAACACATCCAACAAAATAGTCATAAGAACTCTTTGGGGAGTCACAAGAACAATTGACCATTTTGGATTGAGTTGGTCTTGAACATAAAAAACATGTTTGGCTTGAGAAGCTAATATGAAGGGCTCATTCTTGTGGCCAACTCTACAAAGATCAACAGATTAAAAGTCAAGCTCATCTACTTTAATACCATTACCGTTGTCGATCCAATCACACTTAAAAACAAGAATTTTAAAAGTGAAATAATCAAGCATCAATATTTCACTAATGATACCATAGAATCTCAAAGATGAAACAACGGGATGCTTATCCTTTGCACTAGTAACTTGCATTGTTGTGGTCGTGATGCTAATTTCACTATTTTGGCTAACTCGTTAAGCGTCACGTTCTTTCGTATGGTAACTACAACCATTAACGACATAACCCTGATAAATTATCACGTCTGGATGAGGTCCTTGACCTATCCAGTTTAATATGTCTGAAACATTATTGTTGAGGAGATTTAACTCCTTTTCAACCTGATATTTCTTAAATTTTAGTTACAATTTTAATAGTATATTAAATCGTTACATATTTATATTAATCATACCCTTTGATGAAGCCAATCAATAATGTTCTTATTATGTTCAGCTTGTAATCATTTTTCATCTTTGTACTTTCGAGGATAACTTTGCCTCAAGTTCTTCATATGCTCCCTTTGAGGGTGTTAAATTAATTGAGAACAATATTTTAACCACTAAAACAAAATACAATATCGTACATGATTTGCTACAAAAGCAACAAAAAGATAAATTATTCGTATTATTCAACATCATCTGTGTTTTGCAACACATAACGATGTGCTTGCTCCCATGACAATTCGTCCACCTCAATTACTTTATCACCCCCTATTGATTTTCCATCGTATATTATATCATCGTCATCATATGTTGTATTTCTACCTAATGGAACGCCAACGACATTGAGCCCGTGTAAAAATTCCGCACAAAATTGAATTGCTTCTTCGGCAATATAGCGTTAGGTGATGCAACCTTCTGAATGACTTCGATTGTTTACTTGGCCCTTTAAGAATTTCATGTTCCTACAAAAATTTTAAATAAAACAAATATTAATAATGTTTACTTATAATCTTATAAAGTAATGACATATTATTTTAAACATGTGCAAACCTTTCAAATGCATACATCCAACGAGTAAAAACTGGACCACATAGTTCAACCTACCTAACAAGATGTACCATTAGATGCACCATTACATTAAAGAATGTCCGAGGGAAGTACTTTTCCAACAAACACAATGTGATCACAATGTCATCTTAAATATTGTTCAACGTCTTCGCGTCCACTTCTTTTGCACAAAGAGAATTAAAGAAAAAGCACACCCTTATGATTGCAAATCTAACATGCTTTAGTTACACGGATCGAATGGCTACCGGATGTATATGTTGCATGAGTATGTGACAATCATGGGACTTGAGACCAAACAATTTTAACTCTTGCATCAAAATAAGGTTACTAAAATTTGATGAGTATCCATCGGGAACTTTGAGTCGAAGCAACGTCTCGCATACCCTTTTCTTCTCCTCTCTAAACAATGTATAACATGCAGGTTGTAAATATGTCCATTTTCCCTTATCTTATGGTGACAACTTCCCTCTCAAAACCAATTCTACAAGATCAAGACAACTCTTGACTCCATCTTTTGTCTTACTGAGAGTGTTCAGTAGCATCCCTATTATACTGTCACAAACATTGTTCTCAATATGCATAACATCCAAATTGTATCGAACAAGAAAATGTTTTCAATACCCCAACCTAAAGAATATTGATTTTTTTCTTCCAACATTTGGAGTTATTAGGCTCATCCGTATTCTCATTAGCGCGTTTCCTTTTTTGTTTCAATTTATCCTTTCCCTTTTCTATTTTCTCTTCAAAAGGACCCACCTTTTTTCCCCAATATGCATTAATATTTTCAACCCACTCTTGTATTTTCTCTTCGTTCAATGGATTGGGTTGTTCACTAAACTCTTGCTTACAATTAAAAGCTTTCTTTTGCTTTCGAAACGAATGGTTTTGTGGAAGAAATCTTCTATGTGATGTATATACATTCTTATTAGAATGATTTAATCGAATAGAATGTGTTTCTTCATTACAAATAGGACAAGCATAGTACCCCTTTACATCATAACCACAGAAATTACCGTATGAAGGGAAATCATTAATGGCCCATAGTAATACTACCATCAAAATAAATGATTCCTAGAGGTAAGCATCATAAGCATGTATACCTTCATCCCATGAGGTGTTCAAGTCCTCAATTAATGGTGCGCAATAAACGTTTATATCATTTTCAGGCTTTCGCGGACCCGATATCAACATTGTTAACATAAAAAAAATTCTCTTTATGCTTAACGATGGCTCAAAGTTATAAGTTGCCAACATGATCGGCCAACATGTATAATTACTACTAAGAGTACTATGTGGGTTAATTACATTTGATGAAAGTGCTACCCAAAGGTTTCTAGCTTTGTTTCCAAACTCCGGCCACTTGTTATCCCCCAACTTCCACGCAAGGGAATTCGCGGGGTGACGTAACTTACCATCAACTCGTATTTCGTTTGCATGCCAAGTCAAGGCCTTTGCAGTTTGTAGATATTGAAACCACTTTTTAAACCCACAGGCACTCCCCCTTTCACCTCAATTGTATTTTTTTCAACTTATACCTCGGTGTTCCATAAGTAGGGCATTCAGTTGAATCTTTGTACTCTTTTCTATAGAGTATGCAATCACTAGGGCATGCATGTATTTTTTCATACACCGTACAAAACACGG
The DNA here is from genome assembly GCA_949130495.1 of Sambucus nigra. Lineage (NCBI taxonomy): Eukaryota > Viridiplantae > Streptophyta > Magnoliopsida > Dipsacales > Adoxaceae > Sambucus > Sambucus nigra. Next base: position 321,864,836 of record OX422214.1, on the reverse strand, counting down.
ACAATGTCTGTATGGCCTTTTTCATAGATAAAGGCAGCTCATTATCTTTTGGGAGCTTTTGGGCAAATAATCTAGGCATGTTTGAAACCCACTATTTACTTTCAAATTGAGTAAACTCACCCGTGCAGGCATATTCATAAAATTTTTACACCCTTTATAAAAAGGCTTTTTGACATCCTCAAGCAACTTCTCAAATGGTTTAGGATCCCCCATAAAGTCTTCATTTACCGTCTCAAACATCTCCGCCATATAATCAACATCTTCTGGATTTTCAACCAAATTATCGTAATGGATGGGGTCACCTATGTTGACATGTGAGATATTTGAATTAGGATCAACTTCCCCGTAATCCATATACGATAACTTTGATCAATATCGTTCACATATAAATGACCTTTAATTTCTTTTAAACTCCATTTCAAATAATTTTCACATGATGTACATGGACACCGCACAACTTCACTACTTACAGCATTCCCCTCTGCAACTTTAAGAAAATATTCACCCCCTTGTAAGTACTCGTTTGATAATCTATGCATAGACATCTACGACTCGTCTGTTACCATTTCTCAAATTGTACATATATTAAGATTGTAAATATTAGTTGTACAAATGTGATTTTCGTATAAAATAACGTCAAAAGGTCGTCTTATATGAGGTAATTAAGATCTTGCCATGAATTTTAATACTCAGATCAATGGAACAATTCTTTTATCCTGGGTTAAAGTGTTGATTTCGTAGGTCAAGGTGATAAAAAAAATGTTAACTTCTAAGTTCAATGTCATATTTTATCTCCAATCAAATACAATGAAAAAATAATTAAACCAATAGTAGCATTTTTGTGGATGAATATTTGTAAACAATTGATGGCAAGAACCAAAGTAGAATAACAATAAAATCATGCAAGTTTAAATAAATAATCAAGAAGAGTTGAAACCTGAAGAAGTTAATTGAAGCTTCAAACCATGATAAGCGAAATAAAAGATGCCTTCAATCCACCGTAAACTATTTGTAATTCAAAAGAAATAATACGAAATATAAATGTCATCACATAAAGATAAATAAAATGTTTGACAATTAATATTTCATAAACCGTTTCAGATTCAGACTGAACTAAAATCAACTATCACAATATAATGGAAGATGAATATTTCATAAGCCAATTAATATATAATAAAATATGAAAATGTAATAGCATTTTTGTACCAGATCAACTGTCACGATATTAAATCACAAAAGGAACCCAAAAATAAAATCCAAGTCTTGAAGACCAAATTGAAAGCGTCTACTAGGGTCATGCCTCAAAAAAGAGGCCGGAGAATTATGAAGTGCTATCCAAGTTCAAAAAATAATGAGTGGGTATTCAATCAGAATCCGTGAATAAAACACGTATTATTGATTTTCACATTCCCCACATTTTTTTTTGGGGGGGGGGGGGGGGGGATTAGTAATATATATTATATAAATTCATCCTAAAATTTTGACATAAAATATTCAAAATTAATTGAGGTGGGATATGAGATGCAAAATAAAAGAGGAGAGAAATATCTTGGGAATCAATATAAAAAATATTCGAAGTTTTTTGTTTTGAAATTATACTTTCAATACTTATTTGACAAAAATTGCACTTTTAACTTATGTGTGAGTATATTTCACTTTAAAAATTGTGATTTTTAACTTAAAGCCATTATTTTCAAATATTATTTTTAGGTGTATAATATGTGAACAAATATATTTGATCATAATATTTTGTGAAAATAAGTATTTAATATATAATTTGAAATTGAAAACTCCAATATTGATTCAACATATGAAGTATATCAAGTTTTCTGTCAATCAATTTTTTCAATATTGGTCCATTTTACTATAAGGGTCAAATGGGCAATTATCTATATATTTTAAGACCTCAACAAATAGCCAACCTAAACGATAAAACATAAGCTATACAGTGCCATTTCTGATCTGAATAATGACGGAATGACAACACAGGCTTTTCAACAAAAGTATCTTTTTTCTTTAATAAGTAAACAAAAACCATATGTACTTGAAAGGATTTTAAACAACTTGGGGGAGGCCGTGGTCCCCCTTGGACCAGGCAGAGCTTCGCCTTTATAAGGATACGTTATAATCAATACATCTTTGTTAATTTCAAGGAGTCACGTGATCATCACAACTATCCACGGTATTTTGTAACAATTTGTTGTGAAGAAGCAGCAGCATTATCATTCTACACTCAAGAAGCAACATCATTGGCATTTTGTTCAGGGGAGCAACAAAATTGTCATTTTTCTCTGAAATATATACATTTGGAACATTTTTTACTTCAAACATAAAATAATTAGGAATATTGGCATTATCATTATCAAGAATGTTGAAGGTATTATATGTCTGAACACTATCTTAAATATTTTGAGGATTAGTTGGGACAAGATCTGTACAGAGATCCAAAATTTCACTTTCCTATTTTATTCTTCAACAAAGACTCATCATATGTGTCTCTGTTTGTTGGAATTTTAGCCATATGATTATCTTTGCAATTAAGGAGATGAGATTGACTTTAATTGCTTAATGGGATATGGACTTTTGCAAAGAGAATCTAAATGACCAATGGCACCACATTTAGAACATTTGTTTGGAGCGTCCTCATATTTGATAGTTACCGAAACCCCTCCAGGAGGTCTTTAAAAATTAATAAATTTTGACAAGGTTGAGCTTCAACCAGGCGGACTAGGCGGAGCTACTTCAAGAGTTTTAATCTTAAAACAGTATGAAAACTAAAGTAGGAGAGAAAAAATGTACCAGTGTTAGAGAATGGAGAGGAGATCGCCAAGAGAATGGATATGAGATCGTGAGGGAGTGGTAGACCAACGTGAGAGAGGATAGAGGAGAGCGTGAAGGGGAGGGAGTCTTCAGTGAGGAGAATTTTGGATGAAGCAGGAACTTGTGAAAGGCCAAAAAAGATTAGTGGAAAAAAACTCCACTTTTAAATTTTGGAGGAGAAAAAAAGGGTCATAATATGTACACCTAAGTTAAAAACTCTTAAAAAAAAGGTCAGAATATCTATGATCAAATACGACTTTTATATTTAAACTCTCTTAAAAAATAATACTAATATGTGTAAAATGACATTTTATATTAAAAATGTCACATTAATAATATCATTAACCTTTAAATGACATTTTTGTAATAAAGTTCTTTAAATTATTTTTTCAAGCGTTATAAAAAGGTGTTTTTCTTGTAGTGGATATGTACTCGACCTCAATTGATAGGATACTATTGTTGTAAATAAGTGCCTTGGTTATTATCGATTGAAAATTGTACCTCGCAACTTATAATGAGAGTTACTGGCAATTTTTGGTATGTATGTTACGTGTGTAACAATGATGGTTAAAGTGATGTATGAGTGAACCCTAGATAGTCTTCCATGATAGGGTTTTAGAGAATATGATGCAACTTTAAGGAATAAGATCCCCAGTGATGTAGATCTAGAGGCATTTAGGTTGTATACGATGTCTAATATCCTGCTAGAATCCTTAGTAGTGTCGATCCATGGTTTAGAGCATTAACCATTTGGAAGAAGGTTTTAGGATCTTTATTGGATCTTGAGAAAAGATTCGTAGGTTAGACTTATGCCAGAGTCTCGGTTAAAAGGGAAATAAGATTCTTGTCTAGGTGTTGTAGCCTGTCTTAGCAGCTTAAGTGATGATGGAATGCTAGACGATTTTCGTATGGAAATGAATTAAGGAAGTCCCTGGAGTATCCTTTGGACTGAATGCTTGTGGCATCATTGGGGAATAGAAATTGACTTGTTGTGAGACCTTTGGGTGTTCAATGGTTAAGGCGCACCATATGTGGAGACTTGTAGGGTAGTATATTTATGAGTACCTAATGGCGAAGGTGTGAATATGGGGAAATCGATATATCTTACCTGCGGTGAGGAAATAACGGGAGATAAAATCTTGTCAAATCCCTGGGGACGATTACATTGGGTACGCTCGATGTCCTTAGGGAACAAGTTATGTTTGGGTATCATGAGATCACTAGTGTAGGAAGTGTAATACTTGATTTTGAGGAGTACTAGGAAATGAATTTAGTACCTAGTCATGTTAGGGATATCGACGCATGGCAAGGATACCGACATATGTCGATAGTGTACGTAGAATAACCTTAACAATGCAAGGATTAGTTTTTGTCATGTCTTTCCAGACTGGTACGGATTAAAAATCATAGACCTATGTAGTAATTTTTATCCTTATAGTGCTAATGGCGACCGATTCGGCTGTCACGTAATTTCGAATTGGATAGAACCTGGAGATAGGCGTAGTGAGGACTTTGTGTCACTAGAGGTCAAAATGAGGTGAATACTTTGCTTAGTTGGGCACTAAATAAGGAGATGTTTGCGATATGACCATGGTACGATAAAGTAAACACTAACCTAGGTATATTAGGTGAGAAACGTGAGATTGACTAGAGAAATGGATAAAAAGTCGATGTTGGCATTCGTCGATCAGAGTGGCTCGTGCTCGTCAAGGATGAAAAGAGGAAGACTTATTTCTAAGGAGGGAAGTCGATCATTTAACTTCCCAAAAGATAATCAGTTCGTATATTACTTAAGTCTTGAGTATACTATTCGTTCGCAATTCGATTATCAAGTTTGGTGGCTCGAGCTAGGGTGTGGCCGTACTAGGATAGAGTGAGAATGCTTAGGAGGAGTCATAAACTTTGAGCGTACGATGTATAGTCGCCTTTCATAGATCGTAGCTGTTGCATCCGGATGGGATTCCCTCTTAACAATTATTTGTTCATTCTAATTGGTTATGTCATTTCAGCTCCGGTAGTCGAGGATTGTATTCCTTCGGTTCCGAAGGTTGAGGATAGTGTCCTTAAATTTTGGTGGTCTGGTATTGTTCCATGTTGATGGTTTGATCACTTCACGACTTAGCTCAGCATTACTGCGGATGGACCTGGTATGGTCGTTGCAGCTCAGCAACTGGGTGCGCTCTTATTTGAAATATTATTTTGTTTGCCCAAGTTCTGTGTACGTGTGGTTGCATGTTCTACCGTATGATTTTCTTGTAGTACCCTTTTCCTTAAAATAAATGACGTTATGGATCTGGTTGTAAAGAGGAGAGTGATGATTTCAGAACATCGTGTAGGCTTAGAACTTGAGGAATTATAACACGTAATGTCACTTTACCATGGTGAGTGGATTGGTGTAATACCCACGCGAGTGTTCCCCAGCAGTACACCTATAGTAACCTTAGGTTCATAGAAGGGTCCTATGAAAAGGTATTAGCTGGACACATGATTTGGGACTTAGTTGGCATCCCCCCCCCCCCACCCCCAATGTGAAGGACTAGCGATGCGAGGTTAATATCATGTTAGAAGGAACTCGTGTGGTCAGGGTGACCCAAGAATTTGAGGACACTCACGATACGTGATTCTAAGCATTGAAACAATTTATGACGATAGATTGGGTGATTAGTCGTATATTATTTGCCCTTGGGTGAGTGTCGATCATTATAGAGTGTTGCACCAGTAGATGCACTAGTATGCTTGGGTGTTAACAAAGGGGTTGCAGGACTTGATTCAATGTGATTATCGAGCAACTAGAGACTTGAGGACACTTATGTAATTTTGATGGCTAGCCTGATAGTGAGTGTTAGAACATTTTGCATGTCGATTTCTTTTGTGATAGCCCCTTGTTAAATGGCGTATGATGACTTTTTGGTGATTGGCGACTTCGATGATTTGGCCTTGAAATATTTCCATTTCTTGGAATATGGATTGATAATCCTAAGAATTTGTGGAATTGATGGATTCATAATTTCGAGGATGAAATTCCCCAAGGAGGGAAGAATGTAACACCCGTCTCGCGACTCTGATCGTACCCGTGTGATTTGCTAACTTAGTTGGACCTAATTGGGATTTAGACCTGGTTATATGGACCTTGAATAAGAATTGGATAACTTAGTGGCCTTCGTACTTGTCGAATCGAAGTTTTGTGGCCTAAAGTTTATATAGAGAAAAGCTGAAGTCATTTAAACGAAGTGACCCTATTGCTCGAACGAGCTTCGCACGACTTGATATATAGTCGATTTCTATTACTCTCTGGAATCTTGTTGGAAGTAGGTGATTGAATGAAGTCTCTTCGTTCTAACAAGGGAACCTTTCCCGTTCGAATGAGGTGCTTCTCACATCCTATTTAACCCTAGATTTTGGCCTCGTTAGTACCTCGTTATAAGTCTCGTTCGAACGAGAGATATTTTCATTCGAACAAGGGTGAAGTTCGTTCGAATGACCGAAGTAGATCTTGAATGTTCTGTCCTTTTTAATGTGCTGTCAGGACTTGGATTGTCAGATTGTATGACGTGTCGATCTCTCAGTGGCTCAAATTTTGTTACGACTTATTGGGAAAAAACTTGACCGATTAGCCATGAAATCTTACATTCTCTAATGAAAATTGTGAAAAAACAGGAACAATAAATGTCATTGACAATAGGTATGTAATTAGCCACAAAACGTAATTTCGTTGTCAAATACATTTAGCCACGGAGAATTTGCTATGACAGTGCAACAAAAAATTTCGTGGCAAAAAATATTTGGCCACGAATATACTTATATTGTCCACGATTGTTTTCGCGAAAAATCAAAATGGAGGTTTCATCCCTCCTCTTGAATGGGAGATTAGCCTTCTACATGGGTAAAATCACACAAAAAGTGTAAAAATAATTCCACACAAAGTCTTATCATAATAAAAAACATATAGAAAGCCGGGCTATCTTAATGACATTTTTACTTATAAGAAAATATAGTCTATCACTTTGCAGTTTGCAACTAAGAATTTTACTTTGTATTATATCAAAGATCAAAATTTGCAAAACACTAGCATACCATATCCTTCATTGATAGCGTAGAGAACTTTTTTAATGTATAAACATTTTGTCAAACATGTTATTATTTTGGAGGATAATTAAAATTGTACATGAATCCGGGAATGCCAGTGAAAACTTATATTCATTTTTATGAGGAATTTTTTGGATTTTAAAATTGCCCATATTTTAAAGGTCATATATTGACATAACCAGTAGACGGGTTTTAAAATATATAAAACTAGTTGAAAACCCGCGCGATACGCGGCTTATACGGTATTGTAAGCAATATTTAACGAAGACAATGTAAATATGACGAACTCATAGAATGCAATTTTTTTTCACTTTTTTCAATCCGTTTAAGAGAATTCCTAAGTTTATACTTGTCTATATACTCACCCCTCCAGCCTCTACTAACCTCTATGTTTAAGATTTTTTATCGGCATTTCTTAACTCAATATCTTTTTTTTAAATAACATAATATTTTCAAAATTGGCACATAATTAATATTTATTTCAAGATTGTCTGAAAAGAAGTCGGGTCAAAGTTATCACGCATGGATTTTTTTAATAATATTTAAAAATAAAATAAATTTCAAAACAATGCATTTATCAATTACAAAAAAAAATTAATTAATTACAAATACAATTATTAGTTACAAAAATAATATTAGTAAAAAACATATCTAGTGGGTGCCCGTGCCAATGACACGGTTAAAATAGTGGTCTAATACAAATTTATTCAAATATATTTTATTTGAAATGACAAAAATAAGTAAAAGTTAGTTTATCTAAAGAAATTATAATTATCACATCACTTAACATTTGTAGGTCTTTTTTCTTCCAATAACAAAAAAGCAATTGAGTTAATTTGTAAATAAGATACTTTTTAAACTGTTTTGTAGTAAATATTATCAAATTTTCAATATTTTAAACTAAAACTCAAACAAATGGTTTGCTTTCAAATCATTTCTCATCCCAATTAATGTATCATCATTTTCAAGGTTATCTCATATTATGGGCTTAAAAAAAATTATGAAGGTGTGAAGCCACTTAAGTCGGTGTCGTAGCCTTAGTGGCAATTTGGGTTGTACGCTGATTGGTGAGAGCTCAAATTTTGGAGTTTGGGTGCGTGTTTTTGTTAGGTTTGGCAAGCGATAATAGATATGCGATGAGCTGGTTAGATCGTCTATGAAGCATTGATGGTATTAAAATTACAAACACTATTGAAACCGAATCATACGACCCCAGTTCCGAATTGTCAACTCAATATCCAGGTCGTGTTTGATTATAAGATTGGAAAAAATTGAAAAATAATTAATTTTTATTGGAAAATTTGAAAAAAGAGGGAAATATAAATGAATGACTTGATAAGAAGCTAGAATTTGATTCGACATAAAACGGCAAAAATAATAATTCATCTCACCAAACAACTCATCTTTTCCGACTCCATTTTTAACATTAAAAAAAAAAAAAAAAAACTCTACATTCTTCCCCGAAATATTTTTGTTGCCAAAAAATCAAAGTAAAATACAACCTTACTTAAAGGTCCCAAAAAGGGGGACAAAGAAAGTGTTTATAGTGAAAAATATCAAAAAACCTTCTAATTTTGAGCATTCAATATATAAGAGGAACAATACAAAATCAGAAGCAAAAGCCAAAAAAAATAGCTTGATTAAAAAGCCGAATAGGAAGGTACAAAGCGATGAGATCATTTAAAACAGAGAACTAAAAAATGTAAATATCACACCAAGAACAAATAAAGCTAAAAACATTGTATCTATATGATTAAAAAAATGACAAAAAATCACCATATTTGGAATCATGTGACATATATTTGGATCCAAACTTCAACGTATTAACAACAAATCTTCCAAAAAAATTGTTCAAAATCTCTCCAACCCCCTTCCAAAATTATGAGAATCTGTTAAATTAGTAACAGATTTTTCTTATTTTCCGGAAAGCTAAGCCCATGTCTCTCTCTCTCTAGTTAACATGTGGGTGGATAAGAAAGAAAGCTAAGTGGGTCATTGTTTTTTGTATTGTCCGGAAAGTTACGAAAGCGGCATGGAGCTGGACGATTTTCAGACCCGAGGTTGTAAGAAAGGATACAGCCATTACCCAGACGGCAGGCTTACTAGGTGGCCATCATCCTTGTCAAGGATCGTTAGGGTTTCACGGGCTTCCGGTGGAAAAGATTGTCACAACAAAGTTTTAAGAGACCACCATGTCCGGTGGAAAATCTGAAGCCTAAGATGTAGAGAAAGAGCGAGAGGCGAAAATCTTAAATAGAGAGAGAAAAGGGCATAATGAAGCGTCGTGATTTCAAAGAGTCCGAAGGAAGGTAAATAGCTGAGTAGGTGCTTAAATGATGCAAAAGAATTGTCAATTGTACTTATCTTACGTGGACACCTTAAATAAAAGAACATTTAAGTCATGTATAATATTTTAGAGTATATAATAGATAATAGATTGCTGTAAAATAGAATTCTGTTTTGAAAGACATGGATTTAAAAAGTCATGAGAAGTGAAAGACTAGTATTCATTGAGCAAACAACACCACACGAAAACTGTCATAGACTACCTCCTAGGATACATTAAAATGGGTATCTCACCCTGGGGAAATATACATAACAAAGTACCCTTTACCATTTATTCATCTCTTCCTAATACTACAACCCATGTATATTATTTATGTAATTACATGAATACATGGATATTCCTATTATATGACAAACTTAGGGTTTATATTAAAACTTGGCTTCTTTTTCTCCAGAGGTTCCTGCTTCTTCCATGCTAATTTCCCTCTTCAGCAGCTCTCCAGCCCCCACCCCAACCGCCGCCCCAACCTCCACGGCGTCCACCCCAGCCCCAACCGGGGCCACCCCAACCGCCACCCCAGCCACCCCGACCTCCCCAACCCCAGCCTCCACCACGGCCCCACCCCCAACCGGGCCCACCCCAGCCCCCATATTGGTCATATCTTTGATCAGCTACATCATATGCTTCCGCATTTGTATCTGCCCGACATATAAACAAAGGTTAAAGTTACTATTACCAGATAAAAGTATTAGTATAATACGAGATAACAATTTAGTATAATAGACAGAAGTATCATTGTGAATATCATTTAAAAAAATTGTAGCTGACCACAACAATCACTAATATTTATTGTAAATGAAGAAATTGCTTATAATATGGGCAATGTTCAATCGTAACTGTTGTACGTTTAGTACAAACAAACGTAATTAAAAGTCCAAAAAATATGTTATGAGGACAGCTAAAGTTCGTGCATGGTAATATTGACTTCCTTTATGTGAGTAATATAAAGAGTTACGACAGCAAACATACTGTAAACATAGTCTACATTTCCACCGTCAACTTTTAGTGGATGCAATAAACTTATATGTGTTTGCATATATGGGAGAAAACCAAGAACTATTTCCAATAATTATGCTTGTCTGACTAAAAATTGCTAAAACACACACATGCGCGCACACGTATGCTCACACTTTTTCTCATCTTGGGATGTCTGGAATGCGACAGTTGAAGATATCAGAAGAACAAAAGCAAATAGCACACCCAGAAAAATAAAAGCCTTAGACTTCATATTTTTTTTGGGGAGGGCAAGCACTACTTTCAAAATCTCACAGGAAAGACTTTTAAATGGATGTATGGGATTGTTGTTACAATACATCCTTCGAAGGATGTTATTTATACGGGTACAAGTACTATGAGAGTATGAGATAATAAAGACTAGCATTAAAAGTGGTGCGTCTTATACCATCTATACAGCATGGTTGGGTGTTGAAGATTTGGATTCTACTAGCCGTTTTTTCTTCGGTCTTATCTACAAGGCACAAGATGTGTCGTAATAATTACTCATTTTAAGGGTCAACATAGGGGTGGCTGAAATTGTGACAAATTTTAGTGTGTTCTCGAATGGAGGGCATTTATATCAAAATAAAGCTATCCAGCATTCAAAAGAATACTTGGTTCTTATCATCTAGGTCATCTTGTTGCCTTAAAAGTCAAATTTCTTTTTGGGTCCCTGCCCAAAAACATATGATATCTGTGTGTGAAAGATGATTTGGAGTTTTTGACGGGGGTTGAAGCCTGAAATGAAGGCATCGCCATTTGACACAATCTGTTTTTTAGCCAAGTAATAACTGATATTGTTATATGATCACGAAGTCCATTGTCAATTTTGTCCAAAGTTTACTATTGCCTGAGTTTTATGTGATTGAAGAAGATTCTCGGCCTCTCTCAAATAAAACTCAGAGAAGGGGGGCTCTGATACCACAATGGAAATATATGGTACGCTGCATTTTAAACCATCTATAAAGGAAACTTTATACACTTGACCACCCGCCGTTGCGGATTCAGCAAGTATATTGTCTTTGTATGAAAGTGAACCTATTAGCTCAGTTATACATGTAAGATTTGATTAAATCAGACTTTTGGCCATTCTCACGACGGCTTGGCCTTGACAAAGAACAATTTAAATGACTTAGTTCCCACGTTCCAAACCCACAATATATTATAATTGGACGACTAAAACATCTGTTAATCAAAGTATACAAACGTAGCGAAATGTCATTGTGGGTTGACCCCGTATATTGTTATTCTCTGTTAACAAATGAACTCGTTACTTTAGTAATGCAATTAGTAATTATTCCCACCTATGTTCAGCAACTCTAACAGGGATACTCACAAAGAATAATATGCTTGACTTGATGTCCACGTTTGAAACCAACTAACCTCGTATGATTTTACACTTACAATATGTTTTCATCATTCATAACCAATAACCCTACAAACACAAATCTTTTTTTGGATAAATAAATGATTGCATTAAAAACCAAACGCTAAGGGAGCGAACTCGTATGCAGGAAGTATACAAAGCACAAGCACTACAAGAAAATAATGAAAAAACAATCCCACACCATCGACACGAACTCCCAATTACAACGCAGTGTGGATTTCCTCCACGAATTCAAGAAAATCATGAGCAGTGATGGTGGTCTTCACCTTGTACCAACTAATTAGGGTGCTCAAAAAGAGAAGACGAAGCCTTGATGGCACCTTCTCAATACCTTCGAAGCAACGAGCATTCCTCTCGTTTCAGACCTTCCAAAAAATACAGTGAGGGACAATCCCCCAGACCCATTTATCACCCAACCACCCTAGGAGGGTTCAACACCTCCAAAAGTGCCCTCACAAACGCAGGTATGACCCAAAAGGTCCTGGTTATGGCGAGAAAAATATCCCACAAACCTTTCGTCACCCTACAGTGTAAAAGGAGATGGTTGGTCTTCTCCTCTTCCTCCTTGCATAACCAACACCGACTAGTCAAACGATATCTTCTCTTCTGCATACTTTCCATCGACAAAATGGTCTGTCTAGCCACAGTCCAAACAAAGAATCCGATCTTAGGTGGAGCTATAACCTTCCAAATATTCTTCAAGGGAAGACAGATTGTGAAAACACCAACCCCACCCCCTTCCACCTCAATGCATCCTCCCTAACCGTCGAGCAGGGAGCCGAACTTAACCACTCAAAGAACAAGTCTGCATCCTGAAGTTCTCAGTCCAAGAGCCTTCTCCTAAGCTGGGGTCTCCATGTGACACCAATACCATTGGCATACACATGATCAACAACCATACCATCCTTATTCACCCCTAGATTAAAGATCGCGAGAAATGCTCCTGAATAGACCCATTCTCGCCCCATTTATCTTTCCAGAACCTTATTTTGTCTCATTTCCCTAAAAGAAACTTAGTGTTCCTAGAATAGTCTCCCCACTCCGTCGCAATATGCTTCCACATACCCACACCATGGGCTAAAGACCCCACAACCGGCTTCTACCCCATCTGCGAAGAACTCCACCTTGCACCTACAACCCTTCTCCATAATCTATTAACCTCCCGAGGGAAACACCACAACCACTTCCCTAGCAAAGCTCTATTAAAAATACCCAAGTTCATCAAACCTGTCCCCCCCCCCCCCCCCCTTTAATGGGCTTGCATACCTCCTCTCAACCTACCAGGTTGTGCTTAAAATTGTTTGCAGTGCCTCTCCACAAGAAGTCTCTCATGAGCTTGTCCATTTTATTACCCACAACGACAGGTAATGGAAAAATGGACATATAATAGGTAGGCAAACTAGACAAGCAACTCTTAATAAGAGTAATCCTCCCTCCTTTCGATAGATAGCCATTCTTCCACCTTGCCATCTTCCTTCTCCCTTTATCAATACTGGGTCGAAATCGCCTTGAACTTATACTTGGCTGCTAGAGGCAACCCAAGATAAGTACTTGGGAATGTCCTAATCCTACCACCCAAAATACCTACTAGATCCTCCACAACACCCACTTTCCCAATCGGGATCATCTCACACTTCCCCGCATTGATCCGAAGGTATGAAACCGTCTCAAAGCAAATCAGAAGTAGCTTTAGAGCACGAATTTATCTACGATCAGCATCACAAAAGATAATAGCATCATCAGAAAACAAGAGGTGAATAACCCTAATCACGTCATAACTCGAAGACCCAAAACTGAAACCCCTGATCCACCCTGACGCGACCACCAGCCCCATCACCCGACTAAAAGCCTCAATAGCCAAGATGAATAAAAAGGGGATAACAAATCACCTTGACGAAGGCCACGAGAACTCGAAAAAAACCTCTGGGACCCCGTTGATCAACACCGAAAATCTAATCATAGCAACACACCTCTTTATCCACCAGCACCATTTATCCCCAAAACCCATCCTCCTTAATAACTAAAGAAGAAACTTTCAATTAACATGATCGTACGCCTTCTAAATGTCAAGCTTACACGCTATGCTAGGATTCTCACTTCTTAACCTAGACTCCACACACTCATTTGCCACCAAAACAGTGTCGAGAATCTTCCTCCCCCAACGAAGGCATTTTGAGACTCTGAAATAAAAGGATCAATGACCTTCTTGAGTCGAATCGATAAAACTTTTATTAGAAGCTTGTAAATACTCCCAATCAAAATGATCAGTCTGAAATCTCTATATCAAACGAGCCCCCCTTCTTAGATATCAGGGTGGTGAAGGTCGCATTCATCCTAGGAACAAACTATCCACGATCATGGAATTCGACAAAGAAAGCTATGACATCCGACCTGACGATACTCTAAAAATGTTTAAAAAAAGCCATCGTGAATCTGTCCGGACTAGGCGCCTTATATCCACTCATCGACTTAATCACTTCATCAACTTCCTCTTCATTGAAAAATGCCTCGATGCCTTTTGCCTAAAAAACCGATATACTTCCCAATTCGGCCCCGTCAAGAGAGGGACGCCACTCCTCCTCTTCCCTTGACAAAACCTCATAAAAATGAGCAATAGACCCCCTCGCCTCTCTATCTTCGTTGAACACCTCTCTCCCACTAAGATTTTCCCAATGTGATTACGCCTCCTGTGAGAAATGGCAACCGAGTGGAAAAACTTGGTACTCCAATCCCCCTCATTCAAGCATAAAGCCCTTGACTCCTGACTCCAACTAATTTCTTCGTGAATGAACCTATTACTAATCTCCACTTTCTTAACCTCCATTCCTCTCCTCTCCTCCTGCGAGATCCCACCTCTCCCTTCTTTATATTTAACCTCCTTACCTCCTCCATAAGACTCGTTGTGACCAGGCGTACATTACTGAAAACTTTTCTATTCCACCTTAAAATATCCACTTTGAGCAATCCCAATTTTGCTGTCAACCTAAAATTGACATTCCCCTCCACCTCATACCCTGACCACCATTCTCCAACTCTCTCGGCAAAATCATGCTCCTTGAGCCACATATTCTCAAATCTTAATGGAATCATGCCCTCCCCCCACCCCCACACTCTAACAAAATAGGGCAATGATCAGAAGTGACCCTAGGTAAGCAAGATTGTACTACCCGTGCAAATTGTCCCTCCCACCTTTAGGAGATAAGAAAGCGGTCTAGACGAGATATAGATGGTATGTCCCTACAACTGGACCAAGTAAAAAATCTCCCTTCAAGAGGCATACCAATCAACTCCATCTCATCAATGAAATCAGAGAACTCTCTCATGTATCTACAGATTCTACCACCGCTACTTTTCTCTTCTCCAAAACACACCACACTGTAATCTCATCCCATGCTAAAAGGGACACCCTCACACCCTACTCACTCCTGCCAGTTCCTCCCACAACTCCCACCTACTCGAGTCCTCGACTGGTCCGTAAATGCCCGAGAAGCTCCAAGTAAATCCATCATTCAAATTTTTGAAGAGACATGATAAAGACCAACTTCCCTCCCAACTCCCCAATAAGGTAATATATTACCACCACTCTTCTTCCCTAAAGATTTCTTTTTATTGCAATACTTCACCGAATTCGTGAATGATTTGAGAATTTTGAGTCCTATCATAGCATTGCCTATATAAATATCTTTCTTGCCTTTTTTTTTCACAGACAACTTTCGACCCCACCGTGTTTTTAGAAGTCTGTTTATATGACTCAACATTACCTAAATCATGTGACAAAATATTATAATTCATCGTAGGCAGTGACGAGACCCCCACCTCATAAACTATGGCTTTGGATACCCTCACTAGATTTGGCTTAGATAAAATGTTTGTCTTCTTACATGAAGGTGTGGCCCCCTTTTTAAGAATGCCTTTGCGTGTTTGAAAGTTGACAATTCCAAGGAAATCTCTGTTTGACACCTTATTATCCTTCTCAAGATAGACCCCCAGAAGTTCCACAACAAGTCTCCCTCCTAGGATTGGGTTGAATTCCACAACAAGATACACCTTATTTTTTGAATTCTACGGAATTGAAATTGGCCTTTCAATTCCAATTCCAATTCTAAGCCTTGGAATTGGGTTGCCAAACGGACCCTTAATGTTCTTCCCATCACTACTAGACCCATGGACGTCCTTACCACTAGACTTGCCACCAGCTATGTACGGCTTCCCATAGCTCCTTCCATCTTTTCATCCCATTGGAAATACTCGAAGAACAACAAACTAGTCCAGGCTCAGCGGCGACTGAGAACTCAACAGCATCCACCAACTTCCCTCAAGACTCCCCAACAAGTACTCTATAACCAATTACTTTGAAGAATGCGACATTCTTTGTTTGTTGTCACATATTTATGGGCTAGGTTATTTAAGAAGATGGTGTGTAACTTGTTTTTTAATTTTTAGAATTGATGAATTCAGCATTAAGTGTTGATGAGCTATAAACATAATCAAAAGAATACGTAATTAACACGTTTATATGAATTTATAAAATTAACACATAAATATCCAATTATATACGTTATTTGTTCTTTTATTGTACAAAAAGTTGTGTATTATGTATATAATGTTAGGATCTAAGATCAACATAATTATCATATATAATCATTATGTGGAACATAAAATGATATTATAATCGTATATTTTCATCATGTCGCAATTGGAAAGATTGGCGGAGAAGTCGACCTTAATGTTGTCCGATCAGGCTAATCTTTATACTACGACTTCATCTTATTTTTGGCAAACTCGTGTTCTAGTTTTAGCCCATTTAAACGGTTATTGCTTCCTCTATGGTCAAAACACTATACCTAAATTAACTCTCATTGAAAAATTAGATTTCTCCCTTTTATTCTATAATTTCATTACGTTCTCTTTTAATGTGTTTGAATGAAGAAAAATCAGTCACTTATTCAAAAGGAGGGACATGATAAAAATCTTCAGCAATCACTTAATTTCAAATGTCCATCAAGGGACATACCCAAGAGTATTTGAGTTTTGGTATTTGGAGTGCCCTTTCATCAACAGAACTGACTCTTAGTATTAATACACACTATAAGAAAATTTGGTTCTAACGATAAATTTTTTAGTAAGGAAGTGATTTTCGTTGCTAAAAGTGTATTATTACCAAGGAAAATGAAAAAATCGTTGCTAAAAATATAATATTGTTTTATACAATTTGCAAGGAAATTTTAGAATCCTTGCAGAAAATTTTGGTGGTAAAATTTCCCACCTTTTTTTTGTATTCAAAATATTTACTGCAACGTTTTAATTAATTTTCATACAAAAAATAACACATACATTTAACAAAAAAATGATAAAAAGCCCAAAATGTGTACACACACTAAAAATCACCCACACATTGGTCTGTCAATGTAGCCGAGCAAGACCGAATCTTGTTTGTTCGGCCCGTTAAATTTTGACGAGCTTTTATTGAGTTTGAGACGAGATGAATTTGAGCCGAGGTATTAAGCCCGAATTCAATTTGAGTTGATCTCAAGCAAAGCACCCTCAAGACCGAACTAGGCTTGACCCGAAATAATATATTTACATATTTATATAACATTATTTTATTTTTTATGATATGTGAAAATCGTTTTAAAACAAAATAATTTTAGTTATTTTATCCATGTGCAAATTGATAGGCTTAATATTAAAAAAATAAAACTAAAGTGATACATTTAGTAAACACCCTCACAACGTCTTTTTGCATTGAATTTTTTAGCAAGGAAATTTATTTCATTGCTAAAAGTAAATTATTTGCAAGGAAAATTAAAAGTCGTCACAAAAAACAAGATGATATGAAAAGTATTTTGCGAGGAATTTTTTCGTTGCACAAAGTAACTTTTATAGAGTCTTGTTAAAAATTAGGGAGAATTTTCTCGCTTCATTCTAGTTTAATAAAATACCTACTGCAAGGAAAAAAAAATTTATTGTAAAAAAAAATATAGTTTTTGTATCAAAACTACGTCATTTAAGCTACAAAAAGATTAAAATCATTTTTACAAAAGACATGTAACCCAAAACTAAACCTACCCAACTTTATTTTTCTTTATCCTCCCTCTAACCTAAGACGGCTAACCGCTAAACACCTCACCCAACTTCACAGCTAACCCCGAAACCCCTTATCAAATCCCCATTGGAATCTCACATTGAAGTCTGACGACGGTAGAATCTGATACCTATTGCGATTTGTGATTTGCTGAGCCTATTGCAATTTGTGCTTTGTTGTAATCTTTTAAGAATCTGGTTTCTTTTTTTTTTTAATTCCTTTTTTCCTTTCTATTCAAGTCTTCAAGATATTAATATCCATTGCAATTTTTGTTTTTGTTGTGATGAGAGAATTGGGTAGGCAATGGGTCAGGGGGTCGAGTTATGATGCTGTGGCAGGTTAGTAAAGCAGTGGTGTGGGTGTAGCAGTATGTTCGCAGATTTAGTTTCGGGTTAGGGTCTTAGTAATAGGTATTTGGATTGTGATCAGGTCGAGGATAAGCAGGGGGGGGGGGGGGGGGGGGGGGGGTCTTTGCGAGTTGGGAAGGGACTGCGTGAAGTAGTAGTGGGTAAGGGTTAATAGGGATGCATGTTGAGAGTTGGGGTTGGTAGGGTATTGTGTGAGTTTGGTATTATGTTAGGATGGTTTAGATTTAGATACAGTGTTGGGATTGTGAGCAGCGGGGTTTAGGTAGATGAATGGGATGGTTTAGACAGGTAATAGGATAAGCAAGTGTGAGACCAAAATCTATTTTGCCATGTCAAAATAGATTTTCATACTCAGTATTTTTGGAAACTACATAACTTTTGTAAATAAATATGTCTATCACCTCAAAAAATTTCATAGGACCCCGATACAAAGCCCAAAATTGCAATTAAGTCTCCGAAAAAAGATCCACCCTCAAAATAGGTTTGGGAAACTTCACGATGTTGATTTTCAAAGTATCGAGGCATCCATTAGGGCAGGTGCTTGAGAAACTTGCACATATATTTTCTTTTGTCCACTAATTAAGTCTTTGATTATCTTAACTTTTTTTGCTGCATGTAACTTATACGATCAAAGAATTGAAGAAAACGTATGAGAATTGAACATCCATTTTTATTGGAAGATGATGTATTCTGCTCTTTAAAAAAACTCCCCTAATAAAGGCATTATGGAGACCCTTTTATTAGATTGAATATTAAAAAAATATTTCTTTTGATTTGTGAATATTTTTAGACGAGAATATGTTTTCTATCCCTATCAAAATGAGTGCTAAATTTTTGTACTATAATGCCTTTGGCATATTTAGATTTTTAGATTTTGCATAGATCGTACACAAAATGACAGGAGAAAAGGAATAGAGAAATATAAATTCATCGAGCATCGTCTTGCATCCGTCGATAGACAGTGGAAACCATGGCTCATCTTTAATTGTCATTAAAACTCAGTGTAGAGAATATGGCCATTCTTGGATATAAATGTAGATTTATCTTTTTTATGTATACAAAAACATCACACACATAGTGGTAATGGCATCCTGAAAATTTACATTCAGTGAATGAGATGAGACATGACACAAACACGACGCGTAACCGACATGTTGTCCTCCTAACTTATGGGAGGGTCTTGCATATAAAGGGATCTAGTTATCTTCTCTTTTTTTATTATGATTATAATATTATGAGAAAACATAAATGCTAGTGTGTTATCATATCTTTAAATGTCTTTGTCATACTTTATGTTTCTATACTTCTTTTGTAATTAAAATTGATATTTAATTTGATATTTACTTTACTATCTTCTATAATGTAATTTTTAACATTATTAATAGGATTTTTTTCAGACGTGTTTTTATTCCACCTTAACAAACGTTTTTGGATTCACCCCTAGTGGCAAGGATGTTTGATTTTATAATATTGACCACTTAAAAGCCGTACTTCATAGATGAATTCCACAATGAAATAATCTATATAAATCAAACAATTGTTTGTGGTTCTAGAGGTCGGGGGTTTGTTTTCTCATGAAACATCTTAAATTTGCACACAAGATTTCTAGTGTTCGGGGTTCAGTTTTATAAAAAGTACTGGGAAAAATAAGTAAAAAAATTAGGTAAAGAGATTGCTTTATTTATTATTAATTATGGCAATCATAATTTCACATTGTCTAACAAGTAACAAAACAAGTACTGCCATGTTGATCTAAAATAACAAGAACATAAAGATGGATAAGAGTTGGATGTTTCCGCCTAAAAGGTTGTCTAAGAAATATAAATCGAGTGTTGATTCTTTCATTGAGATCGCAACAGACCACATGAATGAAACTAACAAGTCACAATGTCCATGTAGAGATTGTCAAAATGCATATTTCCATGATCTGATAACTATTAGAAGTCATTTGTTGAGTCGTAGAATGTCTCATAGTTATACTTAATAGATAAATCACGAAGAGGAGATAAATGATGAAAAAATATTTTTAAGCGCACAAATACCGAAAAACATAGAAGTTGAGGATAAAGATGATGACATGTTTGGGTTGTTAGTATATATAATAAATTACTTGGTGAACTCAGAAAAATTCTATATATGGGATTTAAAAAAATCTCTTCATTTAAATATTTTTATAAAGTTTATGCGTGTTAAGGTTCTTAATTGCTGGAACAACAAATCCTTTGATATGATACTCTAACTGTTAAAGGAAGCCTATCCATATTCAAGGATGCCCTCTTCGCATTCTGAACAAAATAAAAGTTGCGAGATTTAGGATTCGATTATGAATTGATTCACGTGTGCAAATATGATTATGCATTATTTTGGAAAGAGAATCAAAATACAGATAGGTGTCTGGTATGTGATAAGCCTAGGTTCATAGATGATGATAAGAAAGGGAAGAATGCTCCTAATAATGTACTGTGTTACTTCCTAATGAAACTAAGGTTACAACGAATGTATAAGTCAAGACATACGACTGTTGATATAAGGTTCCATTGAGAAAAACGCATCGATACACATGATGTTTTGAGGCATCAGGTTGATGTCGAGGCATGGAAATACTTTGATAAGTAGTACCCTTGGTTTGCGAAAGACTCTCTCAATGTAAGGTTAGGCCTTGCTTCTATTGGTTTTAATCCATTTGGAAGTACGAGTAACTCATACAACATCTGATCGGTAATACTTGTGCCTTATAATTTTCCACCCTTGATATGTATGATGGAACAATTTTTCATGATGAATTTGTTAATTTTGGGTTCACAAGCCCCGGTTAAGGACATGAACGACTTCTTAAGACCCTTGATAGATGAGTTGAAAGATATTTATCATGTTGGTATAGAAACATGGGATAATTTTGGTAAGGAATATTTTCATTTACATGGAAGTGTATTATGGACAATCAATGACTTCCTGGCATACGACAATTTGTCTGGATGGAGCACGAAAGGGTAAAATGCATCGCAGCGAATGATAAGTAAAGTATTATATATGGGTATTCATCAGTATTTGCGTTCCAACCATTCTTGGTGCAAGAATAGACTACATGGGAGAAAAGAAGAGAGATTAACACCAAAGGATTTTATTGGAGATGACATATTAGAGCAGTTAGAGAGGGTGAAAGTTCTGAAACTGGGTTAGCATCCAAACAATAAGGATAGGAAGAGAAAACCTACCCCATAGGAAATAAACTAGACAAAAAAACGCATTTTATTTGTCTTAGAGTATTGTTCAAAGTTGAAATTAAGACATAATCTCGATGTAATGCATATTGAGAAGAACATATGTAATAGCATTCGTGGAACATTAATGAACATAAAAGGGAAGGCTAAAGATACAAACAAGGCTCTTCAGGATTTAACTGATATGGGGATAAAAAAAGAATTGCATTTATATTGACAAGGTAATATATGGATGAAACCGCATGCATCTAACACCTTATTATTATAAGAGAGAAATGATTTTGCATATTCTTAAACTCATTCAAATTCTCAGATGGGTATGAAACTAATATGTCTAGAAATATGAGAATCAAGGATGGATAAATATCAGGATTAAATAGTCATGATTGCCATGGTATTTTTTAATGACTTATCCCAATCAACATACATCGATATTGGCCTAAGGATGGTAATACTGCATTAATTGAGTTGTCAAACTTCTTTTGGCAACTGTGTGAAAAAACTTTGAATGTGAAGGACTTGGAGAAACTAGAGAAAACGATTTTACTTATACTCTACAATCTTGAAAGAATTTTTTCGCCAACATTTTTTGATGATATAGTTCAATTGGCTCTTCACTTATCAGGCGAGGCTACGCTTGTCGACATACAAGATGGATGTTCCTTTTTGAGAGGCACTTTAAAAATATTTATACAAATGTTTAATTATGAAGTTTCAATGTGAAAAACTTTTTATCTATATAACATTTAATGTGTCCATGAATCTGGGATAACTGAAGTTAAGCATAAAAAATAAGCTCGATCTGAAGGATCAATAACAGATGTTTACGTCGTTAAAAAAATCGTATCTTTCTGTTCAGTCTACCTTCGTGAGGTCAAAAAAGTTTTAATGGAGGAGAACATAACAATGATACATGTGGGGAAGAATGTAATGAAAATCTCTCATTTTTCCTCTCAATCCATTCGTCCCTTTAGTGTTGCTCAACCCACTCAATTGTACCAAAGCATTATTGATAAGGTCTATTGGTATATCTTGAATAAATGAAAAGAAATACAACCCTATATCGAGTAAGTATCATTTCACATAATCTTTTGTTAATATTTCACAAGATAAAACAAAATCTTATTTCGTATTTATAGTGAACATATGATGCAATTAGAGATTGAATCTCATGACAATTTATATCAAAGGCAATAACGTGAATTTTCAAAGTGGTTTGTGAACTGTGTGAGTTGATAATTTTAATAACGGGTTTGTTATGTTTCTGATATTAAAACATGATAATCAATATAACACTAACATCTTATTTATATAGATTAAAACATTGTGTCATCAAGGGTCACTAAAAGCTACAGATGAGTTGTATTCTTTGGCATGCAGTCTAGATGTTTATGTGGACAAAGGCTCTGGTTGTTTTGTTAATGGGATTCAATTTCACACTAAGTATCATAATGATCGTTTCACAACTCAAAATAGTGGAATTGTTGTAAGTGGAGGGTACGATGATGAGGTGGTTTATTTTTATGGACGTTTATATAGTGTCATGCAAATGAAGTAACTAGATCATTACATTGTTTTTATATTTATGTGCAAGTGATTCGACACTAATCCCATGAAAAAAGAGAGTACAAAAGGACTATCACCTCACTTATGTTGATGTTAGTTCGACATGGTATAATGATGATCCCTTTGTGATTACAACTCAAGCATCACAAGTGTTTTACTTAAATGACTACAAGTTGTGTCCTAACTGGAAAGTAGTACATAAAGTAAACATAGACACATTTAGGACATTCCAGAAGAAGCTGATGCAGGAGATACCAACGATTGTCCAAGTAATGCTGCATACCAAGAGGAAGAATCTAATGATATTCAAATGGTTAATCAAGAGGGAGATTTGGATTCAAACCATCTGGCTAGAAATGATGTTCTACCAGACATTATTGAAATCAATGATTTTCAAGCACATGACGATGATAATCATGACAATGGTGATGGTGACGATAGTGAAGATGACACATTAGAAGAATACTATAGTGATGAAAAAAATGCACTGATGATTATGACAGTGAATGAATGAAGATTATACATTAGAGTTTTTTTTTGTTATTTAAATCTCAATGCACTTTTGATTGTGTGATTGAACTTGTTAAATTCCTATCTACTTATTATTTGTGATAGTGATGGAACTTAGTTAAATTTTTGTGATGTGTGAAGGAATTCTGCTTATTTTATTTAAACTCTAAATTGTTTTTTATTTAACTGAGTTTGTTTTTTTATCATTTCTTTCCTAATTTTATATTTGTAAATTAACTATTTTGATCAATTATTCAGGATTTTTAACATCGTTATGGCACTTGGTGGACGTGGACGTTGATGTAGGTGTGGATGTGGTTCTTCGGCTACTACTTTTGTAGTGCCACCGAGTATGCAAGTTCAACTATGCACGGAGATCCAATACCTAATGAAAGTGAATCTAGGACATCGAATGAGGCACAAATTACGGGTACAAAATCTACCTATGAACTTAACTCTAACGATACTTGGCATATCATACTGCCTTTTAATTGAGATTTTCACTTTATTTGTACATGTCATATAGGAAGAATGAATAATGACAGTAATCCAATTCATAAACTTCTCACTGAATCCAAAAGATGAATACACCTTAATGAGGAATGACTAATCTAATATGTCAAAAGATTTAGAAAAATAAAATTTGATCCCCAGATTTCCCCCAAAACATTTGTAATATAGCATATTGAAGATTTCAAAAACTAAAGAAATAGGGTAAAAAGTTCTTATATTCTTAACAAAAGAACTATAATCAGGAGAGATAATTCTTTCCATAAAGGAGGACAACCTATTAGCTAGTATTTTAGGGTTTATTTTAAAAACAAGGTCACCTAAGGAAGTAGGCCTAAAATCATAATGTTTTTCAGCATTAGTATTTTTACGTATCATGTGATATATAAACTACTACAGAATCATACCTTTTGGTGTTTAAGTACGAAAAAAATGAGATTGACGAGATTTCTTCTTATATAATTGATTATCTATACCCGCATATCTAAAATAATTGACATTATAATTACTCTGAGTTATTTTCTAGTGTAAAAATACAACTATGATCATGGGTCATAAGGACAGTGATTCGTGAAAAGGAGTCCCCCCCCCCCCCCCCACACACACATCGAGACCCTCCCTACATAGTTACAAAAAAAATATAAACTATACTCAGTATACATTATACATTACAGTTTCCAAGCCAGTGCAAAAGTCAATTCCTATACAAGGAAGATAGAGGTCCCTCAACTTAATGTCATTAATTTGTAATTGGTTGTCTGGATTTCTTTTTTGAAAGATACTAGTCATTTATGCATACTAAAAGAAAATGTTTGTGTACTTCAAAATAAATGATTATCAGAAATAGCCGCTTAAATTTGTATTACCTTTATTATAGGATTTTTTTATAAAAAAACGCGATAGGTGTTAAGAGCCCTCAACAAATAGTTTCCAATTCATAAATTTCAAAAGTGAAAAAAAAGATATAAAAGCCCTTTCAAAGCCCCCGATCACATTATTCACTTACTGTTTGTTTATTCAAATAAAAATCTAATAGAACTCAATTACCAAGTATCCAAATAATTCCTAATATCCAAATTAAAGTAGGTAATCAATATCCAAAAATTAAAACTAGGTAATTAATATACAAAAATAGTGCATTTTCAATATCTAAAAAAAACATAGTAAAAGCATAGTATTTTTATAGAACTCATTTCAATCCCAATCATAAAATTCGCCACACGATAGCATGTGTAATCAAATAGTTGCACATCAAGTATGTCTTGTATATACTTTGTTAACTTTTGTGATGTATGGCCTGTAGTGTGGCATCACTTTTCCACAAAAACCTTTTTTCTTCAATTTTGTCAATATTTTGTTGTAGTTCCTGCTAAGGTAACACCCAACACTTAGATGGTTGTAAATGGTGTCTATAAGGACACAAATTTCCAGTTGAGTCTTAATGTAGTGTTGGCTCAATTCCGGACAAAAATATTTAAGTCATAGGATAGTGTTCTTGTGTATTCCATCCAAGCCTATGACATGTTAGTTGAAGACGTTTCGGCCAAGTTTATGAAGCTTCATCATATGCTGAGTTTAGTGTGCCTCGTTTCTACGCGAACAACATTGTTACAATACTCCTAAGGTATGAATGCAATATATATATATATATATATATATATATATATATATATATATATATATATATAAAGTAAGAAACTTATGTATTTCATAAGATGAAAAGATAATGTCATCAATATGATTTTATCCTTCAATACCTATTTTTGCCCTTCAAAATTTTGAATTCCCTCTATTTTTTTCACTAATTATATCCTCCTCTTTCACTTTAATTCAAATAGAAGGACTACTTTTGTAAATACACAAAAAAAACTTTTCAAACCCTCTTTCATTTCTCTCACATACACGCGATGCTCCCTTGCCTCTTCAAACCCCATCATTTCTAAAACATACACTCGAATCGCCCGATGCTCTCCCCTCCATCACCCTTACCAAACATCCATAAATTACACCCTCCCTCATATCTCCTCTCACCCACTTCTCACTATAAACACTTCCAATGCCACTACCACTTGAGCTACAAACAGGACCACCATCTTATACCAAGATGTACACAGGAGAACCAAATGTGAAGGAGAGAAGATCGATGAGTTTTTATCTGCACAGTTGACATATAAAATAAGTTTCCATCGCATCAGCTTCCGCTTTGGGGGCAAAGGAGTTATCTCTCAAATGTATATACATAATTTTTTGTAGATCTGCAACATGTATATGTTTTGAATCAGGTATAAGTGTAGATTTGTTTTTGAATCTTACAGATTTACAAGAAAAAAATTATTTTTTTTCTCTTTTGGGCGAAATCTCACTTTGTCTCTCCATTCTCTCTCCATCGTATTATCTTTATTTAGTTATTTATTTAATATTTTATTTTATGGTTCTTTGATTTGTGTTTTTGGTGTTTTTATCTAGGGTTTGGAGATTTGATGATGTGGTGAAGATCTGTTGCTCATTTCTTACGTATATCTGAATATATGGTGCGATCTGTTTCTCAAAACCTATACTTCAAAACCCTGTTTACAGGTAATCTTTTACATTTTTATTTTTTTTCTATTTATAGATTTTAAGTTAGGGGTTATTTTGTTTACTTTTTGTGTTTTATGGGTTTTATGGGTTACATATCGCCAGGTTCCTCTTTTTAATTCAGATTTTTTTTAACTGTATGGATATATATGTACTTGAAAATGGTTCTGCCTTTGTGTGCTTGCTGTTCTTCTATTCATATATGTAGTGGTCAGATGGGTGTAGTCTAATTGTAGTGGCCATTTAGATATGGCCTATCTACATATTCAGCAGAAAGTAACGAGTCTTACTAAAAAGCTTTGTTTTTATGGTTTTCTAATTTATTAATTACTTGATTAAGTTCAATTTATGCATATTTAGTTCAGTTTATGTAGATTTAGTCACTAAATATTGATTTGTAGTTGTTTCTATTTCAGGTGAAGAAAAAGATACAATATGTTGAGTTCGTGGAGATATCAATCTGTTGATTTCATGTAGATATTCTTAAAGGATTTTCAATCCTTGAAAAGAAAATATTTTAGGTAGAGAAAAAAATCCCACCTAATAGGGGTGTATACATTTGTATTATGATATTTAACAGTTAGAAATGCGAATATTGTTTCTACTTCTTATTTATCAATACAAATTCAATTCTATTTTGAGTTTTTTTAATGGTTTTCAAATTTTTTTAGAAAATTTGATTATGGTTTTGAATTTCTAACATACATGGCTTCTCACTCTCTCTCCTCACCCCCCCCCCCCCCCTTAGTTGCTACTTATAAAAAATTCTCTGAAGAGGCTTTTGGAGATTTCAGACATTTTAGCACTCATTAACTTCTCAATAATAGGTTATATTTCCCTTTACTTGAATTCTTGATAGTTGATAAGAAGTATTTAATTTAATAACAATTTGCAACGGTATGTTTGGTTTTTGTACTTCCTG
This sequence comes from Sambucus nigra, assembly GCA_949130495.1. NCBI lineage: Eukaryota > Viridiplantae > Streptophyta > Magnoliopsida > Dipsacales > Adoxaceae > Sambucus > Sambucus nigra. The sequence goes on along the minus strand of OX422214.1, from coordinate 321,837,441 downwards.
CAGGGAAGTCATTTACAATGCTCTGTTGTACTCAAAACAAATAAGGTACTACGTGATAGTTCTTTGTTTTTTAAGAGTTAGGAACCTAAAACAAATAAAATTTTCTTTATATATACAGGTTAAATGATAACAAGAAATTGAAGATGCCAAAAATTGTAATGTTTAACAAAGCAAGGTAATTTTTTTTTTATCTATTCTAGCTATTGGAAAAAAGCATCCACGATTTGTGTTCTTCTTTGAATTTGGTTATGTTAGAATGACCACATTGGTTATTAGTTCTGTTGTGTTTTCTTTTCAAGTTAGGGTTATATTATAGAAAATCATATGTAACTGGAGTTGTGGTAAAAAATAATAATTCTACATGATGTAGCCTGTTGCTCATTTAAATATAATGATGATGGGATCGTTACTGGAGTGTGGGTATTTTTTTCAGGTTTCCTGTAATAGTGGTAGTTTAATTAAGGGGTTTGTAAGAGGGTAGTTATGATGATGATTATTTTTTGCATTGTCAAGTAAGAATAAGTCTATAATCTCCGGGTTCCTATTTTTAATCCATATTTTTTTTATGATTTTCAAAAGTGATATTGGTAACAACTATTTGTATGGGTAACTATGTACTTGAAACTGGTTGTGACTTTTTGTGCTTGGTGTTCTTCTATTCATATGTAGTGGTCAGAGGGGTTTAGTATAATTGTAGTGGCCTTTTAGATATGGCATATATAGATATTTGGAAGAAAGTGACGAGTCTTACTAAAAAGGTTTGTTTTTGTGTTTTATCAATTCATTAATTTTTTAGGTATTGCAAAATCATGGTTTATCTCTTTCACCCCAAGGTTTCTTATCTTTCTCATAATGAAAATTGCCAATATTTGGTGTTGATATAATTTGTTAGCACTACTTTGTGGTTGTTTATCAAAAACTTGACGTCCCATTTTTATGGAAAAAATGACAGGGATTAAGGAGGTTGGTAATATAATGCTAAAGTTCAAAGGGTTTAAGTATCACGTATGATAATGATAACTTGTCCTTATCTTTTCACTGATTTGGTGTCTTATATTTGAGTGATACTTATATTCTAGACTTAATGTTCTACACTTCTTTTAATTGTTAATTGTGGTTACTCAATATGTAGTTGTCCTTTGTTTCCTCAAGAAAGTTATATTTATGTGATGGCTTGCTTTTTGAAAATATTATTGGTATATTAGGAGGTTCTAATTGATATTTTCTTCCTCCTCCAAAAAATACTTTCACATGCATAATGGAACATACATTTGAAATTGTCCAATATCAACGCAATGATTGTTGTATTATATGTTTTATCAACTTATTCCGATTTGTAATCGACATTATAAATACTAATACAATTCCAGAATTAGGACTTCTAAATGTTTCATTTGGTGGTCTATAATGTTGAAGGCTTACTTCTCTTAGTTAAGGTTTGTATTCTGACAGTAGTTAGTGCCTAATTTAATATTATATCAAGTATATATATTCTTTTCTACTTATTTGTCATCTTAACTTTATTTTGGGTTAAGTGGATTATGTGCTAAAGTTTTAATATTAAAATTACCACATGCTTTTAGAGGTCGGCCATTTTTAGAAGCCCGTCCCTAAATTTGATTGAAAACCTTGCTCAAATAGAAGCACATGGACTATGCAAATGGTGGGTATTTATGAAACGTGCATGCCTCTTTCGTGTGTGTCTATATTTGTGTTTGGACTTTGTTGTCCTTATTTGGGGCTATATAGAGAATGCCATGGGTTCTAGATTATAGTATTAATCTATCAAAAAATTATGAGATAAACTGTCAACAAATTTTGTTCCTTATTTTATACCTTCTAAGTTCTGAGCTAGCCTGATCCTATAATGACGATCCTTCTCTCTCTCTCTCTCTCTCTCTCTCTCTATATATATATATATATATATATATATATATATATATATATATATAATAAGGAGTAGAATTTTGACACTATTCCATAAGTGGGATAAGCTAAGTAGAGGTTGGGATTAAAACACCAATGCAAGAAATGGAGGGTGAGATCACAATTCACACCATAAAATCTATAACTCGCCACACCTCATTATATACTCTATATTGTATTTACAATTTTGACCCACTAAAACATACTTTCCCTCTCATTTTCTTCATAGATTTTCAGTTCTGATTCATATAAAGGGGATATTTTGGTAATACACCAAAAAGTACTTTGGTGCTCACACACACACAATGCCTCTCTCTCTCCCGTTCACTTCCCCCAAACACAACCCTCTCAGCTCTTGCACGATGCGTCTACTCCCTCTCTCAACCACCCGTTTCCCTCATCCACCTGCGTGTCTCTCTCATTCTGTCTCACTTACACACATTCTTAAGGTAATATCCACTACTCTTTTACACATTCGCGCTTTGTTAGGGTTTTCTGAATATGGATTTGAGGCTTTTGTTGTTTTCGTATGTATTTTTTCAGATCTGTTTTAATTACTGGTGTTTTCAGATTTGTTATAGAGTTAAGGTACTAATTTTGCTTTTCTATTCTTTACCACATGATTATTATGGAAAGTAGAGTATAATGATGGAGAGAACATCTATTTGTTTATATTATGTTTTAAATTTGTTTGCATTTGTATACGAAGATGATATAATTTGTGTGTTGTGACTTTATGTTATGTTTGGACAGTGGAAAACATATATATGTGATGTTTTTGGAACGTAGGCTTTTTTTTTGGAACGTAGGTTAACGATGACCACAAAAATTCCAGAGTGTATTCATTGTGATGTTTTTCATTTAGTTTTGTGCTTAGTTTTGTGTTATGTTTTGTCTGGATCTAAGGGATTAAATTTTAATTTGTCAGTTTTGGTTTACACATACACATTTAATTCTTCGTGGTATAGGGTTTATAAGTGGGTGTTTTGTTATTGAGCCGTGAATATACATTTTGTTTGAGGGTGAGTTTACTAATCATTTGTTGTCTGTTTCGTATTTGTTGTTTATGTTTTGTTTTTCAGGTATCAATTTGGACTCTATATATGTAATACCCCGTATTTTTATGCTATATTAATTTGGGGATTTATTAAATTTAATGCGAATTAATTATTTAATATAAATTCGGAAATTAATTATGTTATAATTATTAACGTGATGAGAGTTAGTAATTATGGGAAATTTGTTGAATATTACTAATGAGCAAAGTAATATATAATATTGGTTATATTAAATGTCACGAGTGAATAAAATGACAATTTTGAAAATTTAAGTCGGGACGCTCCCGTGTCGCGTCGGGACGCTCCCGTGTCGCGTCGGGACGCTCCCGTGTCGCGTCGGGACTAAATATTGATGAATAAAAGTGAATATATTATAAGTTGCTCGTATGGTCGTTTTGAGTGAGCCAAAGTGTCCGGAAGGTTCGAGAGTCTAAAAAGTGTACTCGGGGGTTTAGTTTGGGTCTCGGGGTGTTTTTAGGCCTATTTAACACCCCGAGGGGGGATTTTGGTCATTTTTCATTTTTGGGTAATTAAACCCACGAAAATTATTAAACTATATCAGCCATTTGGAATAGCCATTTAGGTTTATCAGACTCAAAACATTAGAATGGCCATAGGAGAGGAAAGGAGAAGGCTTTCCAAGCAATCCAAGGCCAACGATTCACCCGGTTGCACCGCGAGCAGGTTTTGAGAGGGATTTTGTGGTCATTTGGAAAGTTTGGGAAACAAATTAAGTGATTGAGTATTTGTTTTGGAGTGGGAATATTGACGTCTGTAATAACCCCTATTTTCTCACGTAAAGGCTGGCCAAGCACGATGCGTCGAAGATAGGGCTTGCTTGTCAATTAATACCATTCTTAGCACAATTGCGAATATAAAATAACTATTATTTAAGGCCCATGTTTAAAATGCCACGAATATATCCACATTAAATAAATAGGTCCATACCATCATTCAAATAAAACAATAAGTCAAAACAGTGTAATAGGAATATCAACCAATAGAAAGTAAAAACTCGCGGGCTTATGGCCTTATAATTGATCCAAATAAATAAATAGCTACAGCAGGAAAAACACATATGCTAGAATCGATTGATCTGAAATCTGAATAGCAAGTGTGACTGCAAGACTGCTTGAGCACAATCCAGTTATCCCTGTCTAGGAGCACCTGGGGGAAAGCATTTAAATTTAGGTCAGCGTCCGAGGTGTGCAAGAATTAACTTAGTTAATTTATGATGCAATAATATAGTCGATATACAATAAATATCCCCGATTCGTCTCACCCCTCATCTAAATGTGATATTATTCGCATCCCAATACGTTTCAAGTAATGATTATGACATCGTCTCAAATTTATAAATTGAATATATCGATAATTAAATATTTAAATGTAATCTCCACATTTAATTGCTAACACACATTTATCACAATGTCATAAATTTCACATACAAGGCATAAACATCTAATATGCATTATAGGATCCAAATATAATTTTCCACATTCTTCGATAATTAAATTTATTTTATTCATGTTTGGGTAATTATTCATATATGTCCTTTCATATATTTGACACTCAAAGGCATGTATCATTGGTGTCTAATTCATACTCTATCGGCAAGTACGGTGGAATATCTTATCCTCAACAGACATCCCATATACAAATAAATTGGGGCGGTCCCTACGCCCCAAAACTTGTTCACGGCCCATACTTAGCGGTGACACAAGTTGGGTAAGCGATAACACCAACCTCTCATAGATGGCGCCTCCACGTAGTACCTATATGACCTACATAACATCAAGCCCACCTATACCGATGTGTGGTACCCGATCCGAATGCACGAACGCACGAACACTTGAGCCGATAGGACAGTCCACGAATATTAGTATGTCCAGATAATTACATAATACTACATATTATTATCCCATATAATATGTATAGGTAATTATTCCATAATTACCATAAAAATTCCAACTAAAGTTCACAACATTTCTATTTATTAATAATTTACCATCTAATAAATTATTAAATCTATCCCATAAATAATTACTTAACCAACTAGTTACTTGTAAGTATTGCCAATTAAATATGGGAATATCATTAATGTTAAAATTTCCTCTTTAAATTTCCTCCTTAAATTCAGTTTCGGCAGGCCATCTCTATTCTGTAAGCCAAATCCATTTCTATAAGAAAAATCAAACCCAAATACAATAGTACCGAGAGATCGCAAAATCTAACCCATTTGTAGAATTAATAATCTCAAAAGATGCTAAGAACCGAGAGATCGCAAGGCTGGTACAGTAACATTCCTGCTATCCTCATCTTAAAATAACCCGGGGGGGAACACATTTAAATTTGGGTCAGAACCCGAGGTGTGCAAGAAATAACTTATTTAATTTATGATGCAATAGTACAAACGATGCAAAGTAAATATTATGCTTCCTCACTCACATGCACCGAACGCCTCAACCCTCATATAAGTAAAAATTATTCGCAGCCAAATCCCAAATAACAATGATGACAACATCTCAAATTAATAATAATGGCTAAATGATTTAAGTTTACCGACTACGTCTAATTATCAATACCCGTAATATCCCAGTCTCATAATTTTCACATAAATGGCATAAACATCTATTATCCATTAAATAATTACAATTTTCATTTATGTACACATTCTTAGACATTTCAATTTATCTCATATAAAGTCCGGTTAATTCGATATGTGTCCTTTATATATATGACACACAAGAGCATCTACTTTCGGTGTCTAATGCGTGCTCTATCGACAATTCTGTAGGAATCCCTTATGCTAATCGAACATCATAAAATACACACAAGTTGGGGGCGATCCCTACACAGGACACCTGTACACGGCCCATACTCAACGGTGATACAGGAACGGTCAGTGCCAACTCCTACCTCTCATGGGTGGAGTCTCCACGTAGTACCTATATGGAATACACATCATCAATACCACCTGTGCCGACGTGTGGTACACGACCCGAACGTGCGAATGCCCGAGTCGATGGGACGGTCCAGTGGTATGTCCACACAAATACATAATAGTACATATTATTATCTCATATAATGTGTATAGATAATTCCTCCATAATTACTATAAAAGTCCAACCAAAGTCCACAATATTTTTCCATTTAGTAATAATTCATCATCTAATAAATTATTAAATCTCTTCTCGTAAAACAGTTACTTAGCAATCTAGTAAATTGTAATGTTCTCTGTTTAATATGGGCACAATATTATTTTTAATAAATTATTTTTTTCCCAAATCTGGCTCCACTCACTCACTTGGGCTCATAAAAATACTCATAACCAAAATCCCAGGTCCAATACCCTCATTAATGTTAATATTCCTTAATGTCTTCACAAGGGGGTTGTAATACCCCGTCTCCCTTTTAGGCATAAAGATGAAGCTTCGTTACATCACTCCCCTCCTCTAACTATGATATGAGGCATCATTTCTTCATCAGAGAGGAGGGATGGGTTCGGGAGTCAATGAGAAGTCTCAACCTTTCAAAGAACTCTGTGATCTTAGGAGATTGGAGGAAATTTGCTTTATTGCCAGAGGGGATGAAGTTCGTAACCGTGATGCTCTTCAGCTTTGGGCTAAGACTGAAGATGGACACCTCTAACTTATCCATTTATAACGTTCATTTTTTCCTCGCTCTTCAGGTAGACTTTGTTCATACCAGATCATATTTTTGCCTTAACCCAATTTATGAAGATACTAGTAAAAACTTGCACAACTAATAAATCCTCTTTCGGCTAAAGAATATTGCTTGCGGTCCACTAGCATCGATCGCATTTATGATATGGTGCTCAACATATTTGCTCATTGTTGACCAATAGTAACTCTACATTTAGTGCCCTTTGTGTCATGATCCTTTTTCCTGGGTGTCCCCTGCATACACCCTCATGGAGTTTGGACAAAATCATTGTCACTTTCATAGTTAGAATATAATGGAGGATCGATCAGGCATACCCCCTTTGATATAGAAATCCTTCATAAAGTAGGTATTTCTTAGCCTTCACTCCCACCTTTTTATCTTTTACCCAATTCTCTGAAAGGATTCCTTCATATGTATTGGATGTATTTGTTAATCCAGCTAGACCCTCATTTACGACGTTAACTGTGTTCCTTTCCTTTGTCTGAATGTTGGGTTGGTCTAAGGTTTCCAGGAGGGGATTCTTTTGATCGGTGGATGTGAGTCTAGCTACGTGATCAATCCTCGTATTGTCCTCCCTCATAATATACCTGATAATGAATTCCTAGAACTGTCATGCCACCTCTTTAAATGGCTTAAGGTAATCCATCACATCTTTTACCATTGATTTATTATATTTCCATTACTTTTTGGATGACCATATTTGAATCGTTTAAGAATTACACTTTGTCTTCTTTAATAGATAGGGAAAGTCGCACTCCTATAACTAGGGCCTCATATTCGGCCTCATTATCTGATGCTCTGAAGCTGAAATGTAGTGTTACTACACATTCGATCCATCGGGAGTCTCTATGATCTGTCCAACTATATGTTTTTATTGGAGGATCTGTCTGTATGAACCACCCACACCTGCTTTCCTTCAATATTTTTATGAGCAGTGTCATCCCTTTTTATAGTTATGAATTCAACTATGAAGTCGATGAATACCTACCCCTTGGTTGCTACCCTTTCTTTATAATGTCGATTAAACTACTCGAGCTCAACCATGCACTTTATAAGTCGCCCATAAACTTTCGAATTACAAAGGACCTGCTCAAGTGGATAATCGATTAAAATAATTATAATATGAGCTTGGAAATACGGTCTTAACTTTCGATCTAATAATAATAGTATGAAAGATAATTTCTCCAACAGAGGATATCTGGACTCTTCTCTTCTGGATACCTCGTGTATGTATTAAATTGGGAACTAAATCCCTATATCATCTCTAATCAGGACCGAACCGACCGCTATCGAAGAGACAAAAAAGTAAAGACATAATTCTTCTTCGGTAACTGATTTCGAGAGGAGAAAAACACATGACAGTTACGTCTTCAAATCTAGGAAGGCCTATTTGAATTCATCCATCCATATGAATGCCTTCCTCGACATTCTGAAGAAAGGGATGCACCTATTTGTTTGTTTGCTCATAAACAAGTTCAACATTGTTTTCCTTCCTATTAGCGATTGTGACTCTTTCACATTCGTTTAGCATATCATGTTTAATATCACCTCGATCTTTTTGGTGTTAGCCTATAGTTCCCAATGTATCGCCATAAAACCTAAGAATTTTCCCAATGCCACACCAAAGGTAAACTTCTCCGGTTCAGCTTCATTCGATATCGATCGAGGATCTTATTAGTCTCCGTAAGATTATCTATATCATTATATCCTTTAACATTTTCACTAATATATCATCGATGTACACTTCTGTAAGGGCACAATTCTCAAATTAAGTCCATTGTAGTTTTGTCTCAATTCCGGACAAAAACATTTATGTCATAGGATAGTGTTCAATGTACCTATTCAATCCTATGATGTGTTTAGTTGAAGATGTAGTGGCCAAGAGTATAAAGCTTCATCAAATGCCGTGTTTCAAGTGCCTTGTTTCAACGTCACCAACATATTTGCAATTTCTCCTAAGGTATGAATGCATTTTAATATATATAGGAGCTTGGAATAATTTATTATTGGGTGAAATTTTATTTTAAAACTGTTGTTTAATTTCAGAAAGAATTTATTAAAACTTTAATATAAACTATTTAACGTTTCTGGGCTAAATCTCAATTTTTTCATCTTTCTGGAAGTTCGTTCGAACGAGAATGTCGTCCGAACGAGGCCTGCCAACGAGTTCCCCAAAAGGCTACTGGAATGTCGTTCGAACAAGAATGATGGTTTGAACGATATTTCTGACGAGTTCACACTGGAACTTAGTTAGAAGGATCGTTCGAACGATACTTCGTTCGAAAGAAAATCTCGTTCGAACGAGTTTTGGCGGGAACAATTATATTGGCAGTTTGAGCAGTTTTTTCCCACTTTTCCACTTTATTTCCCCACTAACTTTTGACAGAATATCTAAGTGCGGGAACCAACTATTTTGGAATAACTTTTTCATACTATTCGAACTTCTAGAGAGTGTTTTGTGAGTTCATCTTTCCTAAGAAAAAGTTCAAGTTTGAGTGTTCATTTTTCAAAGAAAAATCCTTTAAACACCACTATTTCACCCATATTGTTTATTCTAAGTTTCAATATATATACATCTTGCTTGGAATGTTTGGCACCGATTTATCTCTACATCCGTTTGAAGAGTTCGTTTGGATTTTCTTCTACATCCAACAAAGAAGAAGAAGAAGTTTGTTTTGCTGCGGCATTCTCACATGGTGAAAGGCACCATGTGTGGTTGACGGTGTACCTATGTCTCATTGGTGAAGTCCAAGGTTCCGGTGGAGCTCCGGGGTTGTCTACTAGGCGGAGGTGTTTATAAGAAGACACGTCAAGGCTTTAAAGGGGTCGAGTCGAGGAAGTGAGTCATCTGTCTTGTAATTTGTAAAACCATACTTAGTGGACTTAAGGTTGGGGTCGTCCGAGGTTTTTCCTCTTACATCGTGGCGTAGTGGATTAATTATTTATTTTACCTTTTGCAAAATCACTTAGAACGCATGCTTAGGTAAAAAGATAAAATTGGTTTAATTTAATCACTACTTGTTTAATTTGGTGCTATATTAAGTTTGGATAATTAGTAGTTAATTCAAGTCATTAATTTAATTTGTTAAAATTGGTTTGGCCTAACTTGATAATATTGAAAATATGACTTAGGCAAATTTCTAGGACTTGAATTAATTGTGTTTAAGTGAAATTGAAAGTGTGTGTGTGTATGTGTTTCCCTATTTCACTTTGTTTAATTTTAATTTTGAAAGGAAATTAAAATTTGTTTTATTGAACCATCATCTCGCTTCCGCGCCTATATAAAAGGAAATTGAAATTTGACTTGTTAAAGCAAGATTTATAAAAATTGGGGCTTTCTTCAAATTGGTATCAGAGCCAAAGCGATAATTTACTTCGTTAAGATCCTTTAAATATTTTTGGCTAAAATGGAATTTTCCCCATTCTCAAAATTTCCTATTTTTGATGGTTCTAACTACGTGTATTGGAAAGCGCAGATGAAATCGGCACTAAAATCTATCGAAGAGAAAGTTTGGATGTCTGTTGTTAATGGGTGGCCCCTACTAACTCATTTAGTAGATAATGAACGTGTTCCCAAACCGGCCGATAGTGTAGTGAGAGTGAATTTAAACTTTCAAATTCTAATCCCTGGTGTTTAAATGCCTTGTTTAGCGTGGCCACACCGAATGAATTATGACGTATTATGACATGTGAAACCGCTAAAGAAGCTTGGGATATTTTACAACTCACTCATGAAGGTACAAGTGTTGTTAAAGCTTCAAAACTACAAAACCTCACCACTCAATTTGAAACCATCAAAATGAACGAAAAAGATACTTTTGATGAATTTTATGCTAGACTTTCAGATATTGTTAATTCATCTTTTAATTTGGGAGAGAAAATACGCGACAACCGAGTAGTAAAGAAAATTTTAAGGTCCCTACCCGATAGATTTATTCCAAAAGTGATCGTTTTAGATTCTTTACCAACTTTAGCCTCTACGAAATTAGAAGAGCTCGTAGGTGATTTACAAACCTTTGAACTGGAAATGTTTCCCTCTAAATCTGAAAAGAAAATTGAAAAGGGCATTGCTTTAAAAGCCCAAAAAGAGGATAAACAAGTAGTAGAGAGAGAGTGATAGTGACTCGGAAGACATGGCCTTGTTTGCTCGGAAATTTGGAAATTTCTTAAATTTAACAAAGATAAATTTAAAAATGATTTTAAGAAATTTGAAACTTCTAAGCATGACAAAGCCCAAAAGATCCTTAAAACTCCTAAAGAAAATTTAAATAGGGACGAGTCAAATAAGTGTTTTGGTTGTGAAGGGTATGGCCATAGGGCTTTTGAATGCCCCACTAAACTAAGGAGAGAGGGTAAGCCACCAATTTCTTTTAATGTAACCCTTAGTGATAGTGATAATGAAGAGGGACCCGATTCCCCCACTAAGCCCAACATTGTGGCTTTTATGGATAGTCATGTGAGTGATAGTGAGAACTTATCTATTGATGAAATTTTAACACGTGACACTTCCAAGGTCAAAATTTATGATTCCATTGTCTTTAATGGTAGTGAGAGTGGAGAAGAAAGAGAGAGTGAAAATGAAGAAGAAGTTAATGTGAGTGAACTTCAAAATGCTTCTCAAGAACTTTATGAAGAATCTATTAAATTAAAAAGAGTTAATTTGAAGTTAGAAGCTTGTTTAAAAGAGAGTGTCAAGGTCGTTGATGAGAGTGCGTTAGTGAAAGACCTTAGGAAACGAGAGAGATCTCTTCGAGAGAAGCTAGAATCTATAGAAGGCGAGAGAGATAGCCTTAGAGGTTTAATGGAATCCTTGAAAAGGGAGCTTCTCGAGTTTGAAGAGAGAAATGGTTTGTTTGAGTCTAGACTTTTAGAATTAGAAGAACAATTAAAAGACTCTAGTAATATCAAATTTAATTTGGAGTGTAGGTCCGAAAAACTAGATAAAATCTTAGGCACGGTCCAAATTAAAAATGACACTTGTGGTTTAGGCTTCATTACTTGTAATGAATTATCTCATAAACAAAACCCATGTTTTAGGAGAATCACCTAGGAAAGCCTTTAGAGATCAATCCTTAGATACCAATTTTCGACGTGTTTTTACTTATACGCATTGTGGTCGAAAAGGTCATCTTAGGAAATTTTGTTTTGATCTTAAACGAGGTCCTAGAAAATCTCAACGTAAGGCAACCAAGGTAGCCAAGATTCCTACACCCCGAGATTGTCATTTGTCATTAGTTTGGGTTAGGAGATCCGACTTGGTCGCTTTACAAGATAGGGTATTTGATTCTCATTTACTTTCACATGCTTCCTCCCTTGCAAAATCTAAAGGTTGAATGTGTTAGTATTTATTTGCATACTTTAGCTTTTGTACTTCATGCTATATTATCATGCTAAATGTATGCCTCTTTAGTCATTTTCTAATCATTTCCTTATTTCATATCTCATGCTAGAAATCATGACTTGTTTATCTTTTGTATTATATTTCTTTTGATTTGCATTAAATATAAAATACAAAAATATTTTTGTTTATCCTTTGTGTTTTACCTTTTAGTAATTTAGGATTAATGAAAATACAAAAGATTTTTGTTTGTCTTTTGAGTAAATATTTTTATTTTTTGGTTAAAAATTTCAAAAAATCAAAAAGATTTTTTTTGTGTGTTATTTTAGTTTGACACACTTTATGTGGCATACACTTGTGTTAGAATCCCATCTTTTTCACTCCCATGTGGCTAGAACTTTTGGTTTAGATTTTCAATCATTATTATGTTCTTTACCATGCTTACATGGAGTTGTTGGATTTTGTGTTGTTTAAATGGATTCTATTTTTATATGCCTATATTCACACCTGCACGAGCTCTTTTGAAATTTAATCGTCACATGTTATATTTGAGCTTTGTGAGGTGTTCTCCTACCAATCTTGTCATCTACATATTTGCGACCTAAAAGGACTAGTGCATGACAAAATCCGTTGCACGTGAGATTTGTGAGATATAAAAATGTTATATATAAATGTGCACAGGGAAGGGATTCGAAAGGAATTATTATCCTTTGCGAATAATAAGATATCATTTGTTTGGACCTAAAAGAAATAGGTGGTCCAAAGGCCTAAAAATAGAAAATGGCATTAAAAGAAAAATATAATTGCCAAGGCCTCTGTTTAGTTGATTTATTCATTCAAAAGAATAATATATGCTTATTGAGGGATATTGGATGGTATATCAGCGGAATGCACAATGTCCATTTATCCTAGTTGCGCTTTCAATGTCATGACTCTATTGGTTTGTAGAATCATCAACATGCTAGGCTTGTATGCATTGTGTATGTTTGTTCATTGAGTTCAATCTATATTGTCACATGAGGTTATATTCAAATGTGATGAAGTTTGCAATCAAATGAGAAATCTGTGAACATGTTTTAAGTGATTGGGTCTAAATTTATTCGTTACTAGTTCACACCCCAACACTTTCGTTTTCATATGACACATTTTTTCCATACGAGTGTGAAAAGCTTATCTTATTTTGTGTCATTTATGTGTTTATATATATATATATATGTGTGTGTGTGTGTGCGTGTGCACCTTTGGTATATCTAGAGTATGTATATATATGATATTTTATTTTGGTCTTTGCCTTGATTTCTAGTCCATCTCTGCCTTAATTCATAATTGGTTTCTATCTAGTTGCATTCTTTGTTGATATCATATGCTTAATACTTTATTTATCCTATTGGTATCACTGTTTTTGCATCTTAGTTGGTATCCTTATTCTTCATATGGATTAGTTTTTGATTTTGTTGCCCAGGTGCTTTAATGTTCTCATCACTTTACGCATTATTGCATGTTTAGCTTGTTATCCCTATCTATTCATCCCTTGTCTAGCTTAGGGGGAGTATATGCTTTAATTAGGGAGATAAGTTAATTTATGATTCTTTAGCCTTTGTCTATTCCTGAACAAAAGGGGGAGAATGATGGGGGAGAAATGGTATCTAATCCTATTATAATCGTATCTTAGTTTAGGATATTTATCTTAGGGGGAGAGCGCTATCTTCTTAGGTTGATCACTGTTGATAAAGGGGAGAATTAACTTAAGGGAAGTCTTTAATTTATATGCGTTTAATATTCTTGATATTCTCTATGCGTTTGATTGTTTGCTTAAGTGTACAAGCATTCTTCTAAGTGGCAACTTTTCATCGTCGGCAAGGATATTGATCCTTGGGTCTTGTGTCAAGTATTGGGTGGGATGTTTGTGTCTAGTAGAGCTCGATGGTCCTTTAGGATTTTCGTTTGGTTTTTGTCCCGGAATAGCCAAAGGGGGAGATTTGTAATGACACAATTCTGAAATTGAGTCCATTGTAGTTTTGGCTCAATTCCGGACAAAAACATTTATGTCATAGGATAGTGTTCAATGTACCTATTCAAGCCTATGATGTGTTTAGTTGAAGACGTAGCGGCCAAGAGTATAAAGCTTCATCAAATGTCATGTTTCAAGTGCCTTATTTCTACGTCACCAACATAATTCTAATTTCTCATAAGGTATGAATGCAATTTAATATATATAGGAGCTTGGAACAATTTATTATTGGGTGAAATTTTATTTTAAAATTGTTGTTTAATTTCAGAAAGATTTTATTAAAATTTTAATATAAACTATTTAAAGTTTCTGGGCTAAATCTCAATTTTTTCAGCTTTTTGGAAGTTCGTTGGAATTGTCGTTCGAACGAGAATGTCGTTTGAACGAGGTCTGCCAACGAGTTCCCCAAAAGGCTACTGGAATGTCATTCGAAATATCGTTCGTACGAGAATGATGGTTCGAACGAGATTTCTAATGAGGTCACACTGGAACTTCATTAGAAGGCTCGTTCGAACGATACTTCGTTCGGACGAAAATCTCGTTCGACCGAATTTTGGCGGGAACAGTTATATTGGCAGTTTGAGAAATTTTTTCCCACTTTCCCACTTTATTTCCCCACTAACTTTTGACAGAATATCTAAGTGCGGGAACCAACTATTTTGGATTAAATTTTTCATACTATTCCAACTGCTAGAGAGTGTTTTGTGAGTTCATCTTTCCTAAGAAAAAGTTCAAGTTTGAGTGTTCATTTTTCAAAGAAAAATCCTTTAAACACCACTGTTTCACCCATATTGTTTATTCCAAGTTTTAATATATATACATCTTGCTTGGAATGTTTGTCACCGGTTTATCTCTACATCCGTTTGAAGAGGTCGTTTGGATTTTCTTCTACATCCCATAAAGAAGAAGAAGAAGTTTATTTTTCTGCGGCATTCTCACATGGTGAAAGGCACCATGTGTGGTTGACGGTGTACCTATGTCTCATTGGTGAAGTCCAAGGTTCTGGTGGAGCTTCGGGGTTGTCTACTAGGCGGAGGTGTTTACAAGAAGACACGTCAAGGCTTGAAAGGGGTCGAGTCGAGGAAGTAAGTCATTTGTCTTGTAATTTGTAAAATCATACTTAGTGGACTTAATGTTAGGGTCGTCCGAGTTTTTTTCCCGTTGTGGTTTTTTCCTCGTACGTCGTGGCATAGTGGATTAATTATTTATTTTATCTTTTTCAAAATCACTTAGAATGCATGCTTAGGTAAAAAGATAAAATTGGTTTAATTTAATCACTACTTGTTTAATTTGGTGCTACATTAAGTTTGGGTAATTAGTAGTTAATTCAAGTCATTAATTTAATTTGTTAAAATTGGTTTGGCCTAACTTGATAATATTGAAAATATGACTTAGGCAAATTTCTAGGACTTGAATTAATTGTCTTTAAGTGAAATTAAAAGTGTGTGTGTGTGTTTTACCCTATTTTACTTTGTTTAATTTTAATTTTGAAAGGAAATTAAAATTTGTTTTATTGAACCATCATATCGCTTCCGCACCTATATAAAAGGAAATTGAAATTTGACTTGTTGAAGCAAGATTTATAAAAATTGGGGCCTTCGCGTCTTCAACTTCCATCATAAGGAAGGTGTAGGTCTGCAGTTAGTCCATAAATTTTTTTTGTGTGGGTTTGGGAACCGAGTTACGAGTGGGGAAGGTGTTAGGCACCCAACTTTTTCTTTATGCTTACTTAATTATATGCTTATATATTTATTTACATTATTTAATTACTTTTTTATTTATGTTAGAACTAGTTTAGAGACCATAGGTTGAGAATCCCTTAAAACTTATATATGTGCTTAGGTATGAAAATGATATCAGTGAGAGGCGTAGGAATGTCACTTGACTGATACGGGTACACGAGGGTGCTTATGTATGAATCCATGCTCGTATAGCGGGTGGTCATTAGCATGTATGTAAGTGTGCGAGAGAGTTCAGGTTTGATATAGTTTGATATATCTTTTGAAGTTTAAGGGGAGATAGAAAGGTAATTGAGAGATGGTTGCATCTCTATTCTTATTACATATCGAGAGATATATTGTCGAGGCTCGTATTCATATGAAGGAGTCAGTATTTCGCCTATGTACCCAAGAACACTTGGGATCAAAGCCTATGTAGTTTGATGGTGATTAGTGTATGCATGTATTCACGTTTATTTGAATGTGCCTAAAATATCGTGGCTTGGAGATAATTTGATATCTCGTTTGTAGTACGTGAGGTAAATGATATAAGGTATAGGATACAGGAGCATGTATGTGGGGATAATACATCAAGAGACATATTATCGAGGCTTATGCTCACAAAAAGGAGGCGATCGCTGACTCGAAGGTGTTGTTGAACCTTCGAACCAGTTTGGAGGTATAGTAGTGTATATGTGTAAAAGATGTAATAATTTACGATTTTAAAACACCACACCTTGGGGGTTAGAGAGGACCAAAATGATAACGGGTATTGAAGTATAAATAAAGGAATCTCTGAGAAACAATACATCGAGAGACGTATTGAAGCGATGAAAAAAGTGTGTGCAATGCCTGTACCTACAACTCAAGTCTAACCCAGTCGCTTAAGTAATATTCCGGTAAGTGGGGTGTCGAACTCAGGGAATAAGATGAACGTCTTGACGATAACTATAGGTAAGTGTCTAGAACCTAACTATCGACTGGCAAATGAAAAAAAAAGTGATGAAGTTGTTATGCTAAGTCCAACGACTTAATGAAAATACCAATGAGTTAAATTTAACTAATGAGCGTGAGACTACATTTTTTTGACTTTTTAGAAATAAACTATATGAGAAAATGGGGATGGAATACACTCCCTCGAACCGGCGGTAATTATGTTTGATACAAAACTTTCAGCAATTAAATATATAATTAAGAGAAAACCTTACATTTATCATAATACTAAACATACGAGGATTTTATTCTGCATGATATTTCGTCCAAAATTTTTTTAAAGCGAATGATAAAATTTTCGACACACGTATTATATCCTTAAATACTCCGATAACCTCTGGAAAATGAAGTTAAAAGGTCTACAACACTTGTTTTGACAAAGTATCAAACCTCTTAATTCTATATTTAATTTTATCTAATTTTACATTCATCCATAGTACCTAGGTTGGGTTCATGTACCCCAACCCTCTAAAAACCTAGTCGGACATGATAATGTCAATCACAACACATGAAATATCAAGGTTTCATGAAGATATGGTGAATTAATAACGGGAATAAAGCATTAAAACAAGAACTAATACGTAAAGAATGAAGAACATGCAATAAATAAGCTTGAACAATCTTTGGAATGGATTCAACTTCTTATTGAATTTTGCATGAAAAGAAAGCACAAATTTTGATCCAATTAATGACTGTATGATAATAATACTCCTAATAACTATTTACAAGTCATGGAAGTCATTTTTCAAAGTCCTAAACTAACACAACTCTTGTAGCTAAAAATAAGGAGAAAATGAGAACTCTCGTATTTTTCAATCAGGTAAATCAAAATCATTCACCCCAGGGAACCCAAATGGGTTTGCAAGATGAACTGGTTCACTCTAAAATTTGAACCGTTTGGCATACTTTCTATGCATAAGGTCACTTTCTTGAGTATTTTTCTCCTATATACACTTTTCACCCCTATTTCTTATCCCAGTTTCAAATATGCATAACCTCTTCACCGTAACTCGAATTAAGGTGTTGTTTCTTCTACAGTGCTCATGAATTTGAGTTATTTAACTTTTATGTCAGCTCATATTTTGAATTATGACTGGAAAATTACGAATTTTCCCTTGACTTTCCTTTTTCGGCTTTCTTTCACGGTGTCGATTTCTCTTTTGCATCCACTTGCATAATTTACCTGTAAAACATGAGAGAAATTCGTAAAATAGTCACCAAAAGGGTTAATAGCATAAATATGAGATAAATTCGGGGTTAATTCAATGCACCAAGATGTAAAAGTACTGAAATTAAGGGGATAAATATGAAATATTTACGCCGAATCAAATCCACCAAACTTAGAATGTTGCTCGTCTTGAGCAATGTAAAAGAATAAGAGTGGTAGTTTAAATGGACTTTTAAATTATTAAGGGATAGAATACTTCTTTCAAGGAAAACGATTGCATTTAGTATGCAATAAGACGTTAAATCACTAGGTTACCTTAGTAGGACAAGTGGTGTAGCATAAGGGTTTGCAATGAATATACATGCAAAATTCGTTGTTCATACAACTCAAAGAAAGTATCAAAATAACTAAAAATAGTACAATTTAAATTATTTGAAAATAATTACTTCAAATTTCTATCTGATACTCTCAATTCATAGTGTGTGTGTGTGTGTGTGTGTGTGTGTGTGTGTGTGAAGCTAAATATTAAACCGCTAACTTTCACCGATTGATCATTATGTTACTTTCCAAAAATTTGCTTTGATTTAATTTCTCATTGAATGCACTCAAAAATAAATCACTCAGATTGTGACTATTTTCTCTCGGTGTGCATGATATTAAGAGTAAATGTAATGGAACACGAGTTCACGCAGACAAATTAAAAGGGTGAAAATATCTCATGAACGGGTTACAGTATTTGAAAAATGAAAAACATCATTCTTTATTCGCATCGTTTTGTCTCTTTATTATCTTTTCGTGTTTTAGCTCTTCACACGATAATTAATTTCATTATTTGAACTAGGTTAGGACTTTTTCGAGTTGTGGTGTATAGGATAAAAATGGCACTGGCTGGGAAATTCGATGTTGAAATTTTTTCTTACAATGTCCTTAGGTACTTTTTCGGGCTTTTGCTCTTTTCTCTTTTTTTTTTTCTTTCTATTTTTCATGCTTTTTTATTTTTTGTGTGAGCATTTTTTTCTAATTTTATTATCCCTTTTTATGCACCATTTGGACTTAATTGATGAATTTTCAATTTTAACAACTATGGGCTAATTGGATTTTTCGAATTATCAAACGAAATGGGTATAAATTATTATGCTCAAATTGGCTTTCAAAAGGATGAAAAAAATTTGCAACTTTTTATGGATTAAATTTTTGGGTAACAAACGATGGCCAAACTTCATTTATTTGAATTACTCAATACATATTTTTAGTGCATTTTCAAAATAATATTTAACTCGTTTTTCGTGACCAATCAAATAAAGATTTAGAGATGATCAATGACTTTTTATTACAGAATTGTACTTTGAGTTACCTTTTTAACTCGGGTGAGGCTTCAAACAAATATTTAGTGATATTTTTGAAGAATTTAAATTTAAATTTTTATTTATTTTGAAGAAAAATGCTTTTGGAAATTTTGAATTTTTTGAATTTTTTTGGATTTTTTTTAAATTTTCTTATTATTTGGAATTTTTGACATTTTTCAATTTTTTTGGATTTTTTTTGAACTTTTGGTCATTTTAAAATTTGTGAAGTTTAAAAGACGCACTTAAGGCTGTGTTTTTTTTCGAACTTTCCAATTTTTTCAATTTTCGATCCTATTTTTTTCGAATTTGGAATAAAATTTTAGTTTGCCGATTTTCAATTTTTTCGAAAAAATCGGATCGAAAATCAGAAATAATTCTGAATTTTCGATTTTCTGATTTTTTCGAAACTATGTCGATCCAATTTTTTCCGAATTGTTTCCGAAATATTTCCAATTTTTTAGAAATTATTTTTTGATTTCCAATTTTTTCGATTTCTTTTCCAATTTTTTGAAAGTTTCTCATATCCCACATCGGTTGGGAGAGGGAAAGGGCTCCAAAATATGCTCTATAAAAGGATAGTATTCTCTTAACTTCTACACAAATGAAAAAATGGGCCAAATTCTCATGAATTTACATGTTGGGCCAAATCCTCATGAATTTATTTTTCTGAAATTTTGGAATTTTCGAAATTTCTTGATTTTTAATATATTTTGTGAATTTTCGAGTTTTGTCAATTTTTTATTTTTCCGAATTCGATTTTTTTTTTAATTTTCCGAAAAAATCGGATCGGAAATCGGAATAGTTATTTTATTTTTGAAAAAATTGAAACTTTTTTCGAAGAGGCACTTTTCGATCCGATCCAGCCGAAACACAGCCCTAGACGCACTTGTAACCTTCCCTAACTTAGACTTTTAGATTGTCCTCAATCAAAAGGACTAAAATCTAAATATGAAAAAAAGTATACGAAATAAAAACAAGCAAAATAAAAAAAAACATTATATAATCCCAACACACGACTCAAAATTACAACAAAAATCATCCCATACATGTTGGGGTGCGCTGACCTCTCTATCCCCTAAAACTTACCTAGCCGATTGTGCGGGGTTCACTGGTATCCTCTCCATCTCTCCCATATCATAAATCAAAAGTCCGAACAATTGGGAATCTACCTGATAGATAAAATGGACACTTCGGGGCATATGATAAATAAGGTGAACGAAATCATTGTGGTGCCCAATAACCTTATAGCATATTTGTCCAAACTCGGAAAGAGTATCATAGTGAAATTTTAAAAGACACGTTAAGCCTAGATTTCCCTTAAAGTTGAGAATGAATGGATCAGACTCTAAATCGGGGGAAACTCTAGTCATCTCCTCTATCACATTCGAGAACTCAAGTGGCATGGGTGGATGGTCATAAAGATTGAATGTATTTATCCTATCTTTCCTATTTCTCTCTTCTAAGTGACTAAAATAGTCCAATAATGATTGGACTTCAACAGTGAGTCTCTATCTATCAGCTCGAATTCTTTCTCAAAATTTTCTAGACTCATATCCCCTAACTCTCTCTCCCGCTTAATCTTCGAGTACTGATTCTCCCTCTCATCTAAGTGCTCTCTCCCACTCTCGCTTACATGCTCTCTCTCGCTCTTCTTAACTGTTACTAAACACCCCTCACGTGGATCCTCGAAATTTTTGTGACAACCCGCATTCCGAAATAAGGGGTGGCCAGCCCGATTACCTCGACATAACGGAATCATGGATGGATATCATCCTCAGCATCATAACAATAATATAGGTATACGGGAAAACCACTCCATAAATCAGAAAGCATGTTGTCAAAAATTTTGGTTTAATAAAGATTTAAGAAATAAATTAAACAACCCAAATATGATGAAAGTGGAATTCAAAGGAACATATAGATGAATACAAAAGCAACATACAATAAAATAACCAAATAATCTGTCGGTCCATAGTTAGATTCAAAGTGTTTCCACAATTCAATATTTTACATACTACATTCATTAACAAGTACAAAAGATGGGCCACTAGCCCGAATGAAAGACCCGATCATAACTAGATTCCAAAAATGAAGGCGTCTAACAAACATCTTGTAATAATCCGCAAGGTCATACAGCTCGTCAAAAGCATAAGAGTGGGAAAATCATAACGGGCGCCCTTCCGGAGGAGCACCTGAGCGGATACAACAACATGCACAACATGGAAAATGAACGGGTCAGGGCCCGATTTATATATGATTCCCAGAAGAGTAAGAAACATGATAGATATGGATAATGAATCATAAATAAGGTGAATGAGAATCTAACAACCTAATCATAAAATGTGAAAATGCATTTATACAGGTTTCTAACAGTTATTAAGTTAAGTAAGAGAAATATAATTAAATCTCATTTCATCTTGTATCTTATCATTTTCCATTCCTTAGCAGGAATATAATTACCATCTCATGTCTTATGGAAATTTATGTACCTCAAGTCCCACTTGAGTTAGAAAGGTTATATTCTTATACATATAACGTTACTAAGATCGCCCCTCCGAGTTTCCCCACTGGGCGCGCCCCTAAATGACTATCATCTTCCAGGGCCTATCTATACAAGACAACCTGGGCACCTAGCGCACGTCGGGAAGTGGCCATATGCCTGCGAGTGAGTCATAACCACACCTGAAATTACCTCACTAGCGCAGAAAAATATATACAAACCCCGCATATAGCCGAGGACTATAGTCAGCCTGCATTCAATAGTCAGGGGACATCACCTCATGCGCGAGCTTCCCTTATGATAGCATTTAGAGAGGTGTGTTTAAGTAATTTAACAATTACCAATTCAATCTCATTTTCATTACCATGAATCTCATGTGTTTCATTTTACTTGAAACATTTATCTTTGAATTCTTTCTTATTCAATTTCATCATATATTGAAGTCCCGAAGTATTCTCAAACAATTCCCCAAAGTCTCACAAATCTCGAGGTTTCATATACCTCAAAAGGGACTTCTAACATCTCCACATATGGGCTTAGAACTCTAACTTTAACTAATTTACCAAAAGAGAAGTGATACCTAAGCATCACTTTAAGTACCCCTGAATTAACCCCAAGTGATCCCATTCAACTACAGGGTAACGACCAAACTCAACTAAAACTCTAAAATCCTAGTTTTACTTCTTACAAGAAGGGTCCTAGGTTATAATCCTAAAGAAAGGGGTAAAATTAAAAAAAAAAAAAAGGAATATAGGCTTTCCGAATCGATTCGGACTAGCCGAAATGATTTGGGTTCTTAAAGGCGAATCGATTCGGAATAGCCGAATCGATTCGGCCAGGAAAATTGAGCTTCTGCATAATTGCCGAATCGATTCGGACCAGCCGAACCGATTCGGACAACCCATGCTTGGAAACTGTCTCTCAACGAATCGATTCGGCCAGGCCGAATCGATTCGGTTCTGCAGAAATTCCAAGTTTTATTTATGGAGTCTTTGACTCCGAATTCTACCCAACTTCAACCAACTCAAATCCCTATCCTTTAATGCTGCCAACTGATCATAAATACATCATCCAACCATAATTTACCTCAAATTCATATCCATTAAACTTCCAAAGATCTAAAGCCCCTAAATCAAATAAAAACCCTAACTTCCATAAACCACACATAACCATAACTATCAATGCTAATTACTCTACTTAAATCATAAAATCGCAAGTAGATAACTTGCCTCAAGCTTGCAAGTTCATATTTTGATGAAGTTGTATACAAGAACAATCACCCAAGCTTCAATCTCTCACTTTCTCCCAAGGTTTCCTCTTCTCTTTCTTTCTCTAGGTTTACCAATTCAATTAGGGTAATAGTGACTTAGTTGAAGACATAATTCGTGGCTTATGTCCAAATTTCCAGCTTAAGTGATTAATACGCGGTAAAATAATACGCAACTACTCATATAAGCTACAACCAGTCAAAAGTGCCCGGAAACTAGAAATACAATATGGCACCCAATTTGACTATCTCGAACCTCCCAAAACTATTGGTACCCTCCAAATTATCATTTGGAGATTTTATAATTCATTTTAGGTTCCGGTTTTATTTTAAGCCAAATGTCATTTTTAAATCATATGACATTACAAAACATAACATAGTAAAATTCACCTCTACATACGGTAAATATGCAACATCATAGTAGATATTAACTTTTCTCTCTTATAATACCTACTCCACATATCAACAATTTATATCTAATTACTATATCTAGCAAATTAAATATAAAATAGAACCTCAAAAGCGAGGGTTATTGCAATTATCAACCTAAATTCGTTCATGTACTACCTCTTCGATAAGATTCAATTCGTGTAAATCATCCTCATCACCCACTTGCTTGGTGATGTTGAAGATATTTGTTTCCAGTGTTATGTTCCCAAATGTGAGTTACAAGTGTCCATTATGTGTGTCAATAAACGCGTTAGCCATGGCTAGAAAAGGGAATCCAAGAATAACGAGATCATGATGCCTCAATGGGGAGGAGGGCTCCGTGTCCCAAGTGATAAAATTTATCGGGAAGTAGAAAATGTCGACTTGGATAATCACGTCCTCAACTACCACTCAGGGTGCTTCACATAACGATTCGCAAGTCGGAGAGAATTTTTAGTGGGCTTAAGCTCTCCCATAGATAGAATATGGTAGAATACCGACACTCGCCCCTAAATCTCTAAAGCTCTCTCCATTCTATTCTCTCCAATAATGAATGAAGTGGTGGGCGCACCAGAATATTTATACTTGGGTGGGAGGTCGCTCAAAAGCACTGAAATCACATATTGTGCTAAGAATACCTTCTTCTTTACCATTAATTTACACATCACCATGAACAAGTCCTTGAGAAACTTTTCATACACGAGAGTTTTCTTGATAATCTCAAGAAAAGGTAAATTATGCTTCACTTGCTTAAGCACATCTAGAATGTCATCATGGTCGGCCTCTTTCGGAGGAGGGCCAACTATTGAGGGTATGGTGCGACTATAGGGAGTCTTACTACTGCTTCGATCTTAATTATGTATTCTCTTTCACTCTCTTCCAAGGGGTATCTTTGGCCTCTTGAGTGCCGAATGAAACATCCTTGTCTTTTTGTAGGTCATGTGGAGGAGGTGATAATACAACAACTCTTCCACTACATAAAGTGGTTACCGCATTACATTGCTATGGATTTTTTTCGGGATTAGAGCTAAAATAATTTTGACCTTACGGGAGATTGTTGGCCTTCGGCGGTAAACTTTCCCTTATCTTGTACACTTAAAAAAGATTACAACTTAGAAGGTAATGCCCTTAAGCCGACAATGTTTTGAGAATTTTGGGCATTGATCGCTGACTGAGTTTGCATAAATTGGGCAAGAGTGTCCTCGAGACTATTCTGCTGTGGGATACAATAAGGCGCAATAGGAGGCACTTGCATGGGTGGCGCTTGTTGATAATGTGGGAGTGGTGGCAGTTATTGGGCAACGTGTGAGTTCGGGTTTATCGCCGCATTCGATTACTAGTAACTAGAAACGGGATGGTTTCACCACGAAAGATCAAAAGAATTCCCGTGAGGGGCGTCAAAATTACCCTTAAGGCTCGTTGGGTTTGAGGTTTGGAATGGGAATGATTCTTGGAGTTTAGAATTCCCCTCATTTATAATTACAATGTTTGGTTGGAGATTTAAGGAGAACTTAGAATTCTTCGAATTAATAATTCCCACAAAATTGGAATTCTCCTTTCCCCTCTGAAATGGGGGGAATCCTATATTCCCGAGCATTCTGCCTTACTTTTGTGGTAAGACAAAAATACCATCTCACCTAAACTCACACGTACACTCTCTCTCACAAACACATACCTCTCTCTCTCTCTCTCTCTCTCTCTCTCTCTCTCTCACACACACACACACGTACACTTACAAACATACACTCAAACAACACAACCACATGCAGACACACACACTCACCACACACTCACATGCACACACTCAAATCAGGTAGAATAGTATTTTTAGTTAAATGATATTTATTCCTAATACGGGGAAATAATTTTAGATGCCGGGAAAAAAGAATTTTGTTTGAACCAAATAATGGAAAGGAATTTAATATTTTAGGATATTAAAAGTCATGGAATCATGGATTCCAATTCCCTTCGGAAACCTCGAACCAAACGAGCCCTTAAAAGCTCCCACCGCCTCAACTTGCTATTGAAGCATAACTTTATAGGCGGGTATCATCGGATATTCCTTCATTAAATGTTTTTCTTCACAAATGGCGCACATCTCCTCCTTAATTTTTTGAGAGGATATGGATATATCACTCCCCTAGCTTCGACCATGTCTTCTAACCGATTGGCTAATTGGTTGATTTGGAGTTTTAACTCGGCTTCGTTCAACTAATAGACTCCAGACACGGAAGGAGTTGTGGACGTGACTCTAGCTTTGGGTTGGGTGTTCTGATCCAATGTGTCCCATGCTTGAGTAGTCTTGGAGACATACTTAAAATGGGACTCCGCATTGTCCGCATCTAATCCAAAGAACTCTCTAGGGCACATGGTTTCAACTAGGGATGACAACGGGGCGGGTTTTCCAAAACCTTAACCCGCCCCATTTAATAAACGGGGCGGGGCAATTTTTATTTAAATTAACTCCTAACCCGCCCCATTTAATAAACGGGGAGGGTCGGGGCTCCTACAGGTTGGATTAATTTTAAAATTATTAAAATTAACATTGTTATATTATAGTCTTAGAGGTCTGCAATGGTTCATATTTCAATACGTGAGACAATCCCCCAATTGTCAATCCAGGTTTCCACATAGATATTTTACAAAATTGACATATATATATAAAGGTTTTTTGTGTGTGCGTGTGTGTGTGTGCGTGTGTGTGTGTGTGTGTGTGTGTATTTGGTTTAATTGTAATTAACATAAATATAAAGGGTAATTATGTAGGCATAAGTTAAACGGGACGGGGCGATTTTATTTAGCTTGACTCCTAACCCGCCCCATTTAATAAACGTTTTTTATAAAACCCATATCCGCACCTAATTCATTAATCGGGTTTTTAAACCCGCCCCATTAGGGGCGGGGCGTGTCTCATACAAGTCAGGTTAAATTATCATCCCTAGTTTCAACGAGTTATTTTGAGCTTAGGCTAAGCCCATGATGGAAGTAAAAAATGAGTCTCCACTTCTCAAAGTCATTGTGTAGGCACATATTAATTAACTCATTAAACCTCTCCCAACACTTATCGAAAGGCTCATTAACATTTTGTTTAAAAGTTTGAATTTGAGCCCGAATAGAGTTGATTCTATGTGTGGGAAATAACTTCTGGAGAAATTTAACTTGCATGTCTCTCAACGTATTTATCGAGCTTGGTGCTAATAACCAACTCCAAGTCTTGAACTTATCTTTTAGTGAAAAGGGAAAAACTTGAGGCACACTACGTCTTGGGCGGAAGCTTGATCATTAAACGTCTCGCACGCCTCCTCGAACTCTTTAATGTGGAGATACGGCTTCTCTAAGTCTATAGCATGAAAAATGGGGAGGATTTGGATCATCCTATTCCTTAAGTGGAATCTCCTCGCATTATAAGGGGAGTATAATGCATCCTGGAGTACCGATTCACTCGGGGCATAAGAGGTCTCTTATGGGGTAATACGACAACACTCCCTCACCCTTTTTAAAAATACCATGATTATACATCGCACTCACACTTATAGATTCACTTTTCTTACCAGAGTTCCAAGAAGTATGGCTCGTGGTGTGACTACGCTGTATAGGAGGTGGTACCCATAAATTTGGAGAGTTTAGAGTGTGACGACTAGTAGGAGTGAGTTCAATTGTAGGATTTTTGGATATCATAGGAGGACTGGGATTTGAACTAGGATTGGGCTGAGTATCTTGCATTTAAAGCATGAAAGAATATTTTGATTTTGATTTTCCTAATTTTTTTTTGGATATTTTATTTTTTTGATTTTTTTGGCATTTTAGGAATTAAAGTAAAATTCTTAGGTTAGTTCAACCTTACCTAGTATGTCTGCATAGTCCCCGACAACGGTTCTAAAAACTTGACGCGACAAAAAAAGTGTGCGCGATGCGTCTATCTACATCTCAAGTGTAAGTCGGTCGCTCAAGTAATATCCCGGTAAGTCGGGTGTCGAACTCAGGAAATAGGACAAAAGTCGTGACGAAAACTATGGGTAAGCATCCACAACCTAACCATCGACTCGCTAAAAAAAAGTGATAAAATTGGTTTTGCTAAGTCCAACGAATTAATGAAAACTAACCAATGTGTTCAATTTAACTAATAAATGTGAGACTAAATTTTTTTGACGTTTTAGAAATAAATTATATGAGAAAATGGAGATGGAATACACTTCCCCAAACCTTCGATAATTATATAGGATACAAAACTTTCAAGAATTAAAAATATAATTAAGAGAAAACCTTAAATTTATTTAAGTACTAAACATAAGAGGACTTTTTTCAGCATGATATCTAGTTAAAAATAAATTTAACGCAAATGACAAAATTGTCGACACGTGTATTATATCCTTAAATACTGTAGTTACCTATATTAAAAACGAAGTTAAAAGGTCTACAATACCTGTTTAGACAAAGTATCAAACCTCCCAATTATTTATTTAATTTTATCCAATTTTACATTCATCCATAATACCTATGTTGGGTTCATGTACCCCAAACCTCTAAAAGCCTAGCCGAACATGATATTGTTAATCACTATGCATCAACCATTAAGATTGCATGAAGAGATGGAGAATGAATAACAAGAATAGGGAATTAAAATAATATTACCGATATTTAGAGAATGAAGAACATGTAAGAAATTAGCTTGAACAATCTTTGGACTGGAATCAAATTTTTATTGAATTTCGCATGAAAAGAAAGCACAAATTTTGTTCCAATTATTCCTAGTGTTCTTCTCTACTTTCTATAAATGTCTATATGATAATAATACTCCAAATAACTATTTACAAGTCATGGAAGTCGTTTTTCAAAATTCTAAACTAACACAACTCTTGTAGATAAAAATAAGGAGAAAATGAGAATTTTCGTATTTTTTCCAATTAGGTACATTGAACCCATTCGCCCCAGGGGACCTGAACCAATTAATAGTCCAAGTTGGTTCACTCTGAAATTAGAACCGGTTCGCGCACTTGCTCTGCATAAGGCCATTTTCTTGGGTCTTTTTCTTTTATTTTCCTTTTCACCCTTGCATTCTTATCCCAACTTCAAATGTGCATAATTTCTTCACCGTAGCTCGGATTGAGGTGCCATTTCTTCTAGAGTGCTCGTGACTTTGAGTTATTCAACTTTTTAGTTATATCATCTTTCAAATTTTGGCCAAAAAATTACCAATTTACCTTTGACTTTTCTTTCTCGATTTTCTTTCACCATTTCAATTTCTCATTCGCATCCACTTGCATAAATTACCTGTAAAACATGAGAAAAATCCACAAAACACAAAATACTTGCCGAAAATTGGTGTAACAACCCACCTAAAATAATAACGGGTGGCCAGCCCTATACTATATTAAATCAGGAATTATAGATGGTCCAGTCTCAACATCAACTAACGGTACTATATAATATAGGACTAACTACCCGAAATCATATAAGCGAGATGTTATAATAAATTAAAACTTGCAACATACAACAACCCAACACTATAAAACTACTAATGAATAGGAGAGATGCATGAAGGAACTATAATAAATAAAATGCCAGAAATAAAATGAACCAATTAAATACAACCGAATGTACTACAAAAAGTAGATCCGAATAAGTTGTCGGATCACAGCAAATACAATAACTGAAATGGAATGAATATAAACATATGTATAAATATCCCTTGGGTACAAACCCGATATACAACATGAATCCTACCTAGAATTTTTAAAGAAGTAGGAAGCGGCTACATGAAACATCCCGCAACAATCCGCACCTGTCACGGCTCCCAAGACTCAGGATAGAAGGTCATCCGGCATCCATGCGGTAGGATACCTGTGGTAACATATATATATACAAGGAGGAGAGAAAAGAAAACGGGTCAGAGCCCCGAATGTGTAAAATATTTAGCAAGTGTGTTAACCGTGCATAATAAATACCGGTGTACTTAATTTCATAAAAGTGAGACCGCACTCTCGTGGCACCCCAACTCACCTCTCGTCTAAAGGCGCGCACCTATTCGCGTCCTCAAATTTTAGTTAAATTACCCCCATTGATTTTAGGACAACCTAACGTATCAGGCCTAGCCTATATCCACGAGAGCTGCCATCCCGTCATAGTCTAAGGATCCACCCATTTCTAATCCTATTAGATTATGACTGCAGCAATTATGCCATAAAAGGCTTAATGAATTCCGATTAATAATCTCATGAATTATAATTATCATAGTTCCTAAAACATTACCCCTATACGTATACATAAATATATATATATATAGGCTAAAAACGTAAGAATTAATATACTTAATAATATGCACATGGAATATTGGCAAGACTTCTCTCTGATCCCAAAATTGTACTACGTTTCGTGCGTGGGGAGTCTCACAAAGCGAAATCCAAACAAGGAACCGCCCCGTTACACTACTCCTGACAAGGTCAAGACCAGAGATCCGTGATGCCACCTATGGAATTACTTCTCTCAAATCCCGACATGGCACTGCGTTTCGTGCGTGAGGTGTCTCGCAAAGCGAAATCCAAACAAGGAACCACCTCGTTACACTACTCCTGGGCAATGTCGATCCTAGAGATCCATAATCCTCAACATACAAGTATATACTAACATTACTATTAAACTATAACTCCTAAAGAAAGAAAGAAGAAAAGAAAAGAAAGAAAACAAATAAGATAAAATAAAAGAACCTCCAATAATATCCTTGGGACGATGTAACCGAATAATACCTTATGTGCGATACATCAACCCCCATCAATCTAGTACACCATGATCATCTAAGATGTACTTCATAAAAGTCCATATCCTTACATCTATAGGATATATACATAAATACATACATATATATATATATAGGTATTTATTTCTAACCGTATATATATATATATCATCATCAAACCAATAGCCAAGTGTACATACTACATATGATGTACAAGGCCATGCACACAATATAGCCGGCTATATATATCGCCGATAAACTGCATCAATGCTATCATTTTCCCAGTGCCCGGCTCACGTAGCAATACTGGGGCCACCATGGTGGGACTAAACGACACCCATCTCGTGGTAAACACACGCACACGACGTCCCGGGAAGCAGTCATAGTTCCAACCGGCAATGAGACGAAACATACCCACCACGTCTCATCCCAAAAATATATATCTATATGTATAATAATCATAAGGGACGACTATGACCTGGGGAATATCCACACCCTGCATCATAAGCCAGAATGCTCACCCTCTACGCGCGCAACATCCCAATGATAGCATGAGCGGGGTATGCTTAACCAAATAAGTATATGTATTATTCACATGCACAATATATATATACATCCATATGATCCAATTATAGGATCAAATAATAAACCACCATATACGGTTTGAGTATCCATACCATGTATGTTCATAACATAAATATATCCATACATTTATATACATACGGATATATGACAACACATATACACATATCCTTATATCTATATACATAAACTAATTCTCGTTCATATGTATAAGATATATATATACCTGGCTATAAGTATACATAGTCCTCAATATACAAGCCGTCACCACAATTCCTTTAATTTACCTCGATACGTGAATATAATCCCATACTTGAAACATATTCGATCATTTTCCTATGATGAATAGTCTCCCAAAACCATATGTATATATCTATACCTATATATATTCAACATTAGGGCTATCACCCAAGAGTTTGTGTAGGAATCTTTCACTACACAAATCATCTATATCTCCGAGTACATTAAAGAATCTAGTAATCATTTAGACTATCGGTATACATATAACTAATAGTTTATCAGCCTCAAGCTCATTCTTTCAATCATCAAATAATCTCATTTCCCTCGATTTCGACTATGGTTCGATCACTTTGTGAATACCCTAATCTAAGATCTCTCTAAGAGTTCTTAGCCTCACATCACATCTACACTTACTTTTAATCTACAATTAGGATTCTCCATCCCAAAGGGTTTTCCCCCAAAATCTCTATACATAACTCCAAATACATACATGGATACATTTCTCCCAAATTACCCTAAGGAGTCCCCAAAACTCTAATGTGTGAGAAACTCCTTATGTGTCTCCAAGAACATATCTCTTACATCATAAGAGAAGGCCCCAAATTAATAAACCCAACCAAAAAGGGTTTGAAATCACTATGGAGAAAAATACCTCAAAATGCCCTGTTTTCGAATCGATTCGGCCCTGTTCCGAATCGATTAGGACTAGCGAATCGATTCGGCCTCCAAGGCGAATCGATTCGGGTTCAAAGACCTGGGCTTCTGCAATAGGCCGAATCGATTCGGCTTGGGGTCCGAATCGATTCCGTCAATGCAGACCTGCCAATTTTACCAAACCGAATCGATTCGCTTGAGGGGGGCGAATCGATTCGGACCTGCAATTTTTTTGAAGGTTTCATCTGTTTCTTCAAAACCCACGAATTCTAAACCCTAAATTTGTCATTTCAACCCCCAATCCTTCATCAAATCATGATTTTAAGCCCATAAACCAACCCAAAGTTGATCCCAATCATTTCTATGCCATTAATTCTCAATTTAAACATTGATTTCAAGATTTAAACCTAAAATCTAGGTTTTGACATTAATACCCAAAAACCATTTCTTTACCCCACAATTTATGAAATTAAATACACAAATAGCTATTTAGCAAGATTAAACATTTGCCTCAGGTTTGTAGAGGTTGGATCATCCTCGATGTTGCGGTTGGACCGGAAATCCCAAGCTTTCTCTTCCTCTCTCTCTTCTTTTCCTTCTTCTTCCTTTCTTCCTTTTTCTTTCTCTCTTTCTCTATTTGAGAAGGCTTCATCCGTAAGCCTCAAATCCTTTTAAAACAACAAACCCAGTTTTAAATGTTAATACACACTTTAAATGACTCGTTGA
This sequence comes from Sambucus nigra, assembly GCA_949130495.1. Lineage (NCBI taxonomy): Eukaryota > Viridiplantae > Streptophyta > Magnoliopsida > Dipsacales > Adoxaceae > Sambucus > Sambucus nigra. The sequence goes on along the minus strand of OX422214.1, from coordinate 321,805,065 downwards.
CTCCAATTCAAGTCAAAACAACTTAAAAACATTCCGGAGCCGAAATAAGACCCAATGACAGTCATTTTGACTATCTCGACCCTTCCGGGATCGATGGTACCCTAAAAAATATCATCCGGAATACCTTGAAACGTCCTCTATTTTTGGACCTCATTTCCCAAATTCTAAAATTCTCCAATTTAATTAAATTTTATTTTCCCAAAATTTTAAATTTCTCAGTCTCCAAAATCGAGGGTTGTTACATACTTCCCCCCTTACAGAAATTTCGTCAGCGAAATTTAAGATGAGCCTAGGACCTCAATATCATCTAGTCCCTACATCAATCCTCAAGATCACTATGCCGATCCTTTCTAGTTCTCATGCCTAACCATACAGTTATAAAGCAACTACTACCCAGGGCGCCCATACACCCCGTACCCGAGTCTCTACTCGTAACATCCTAATCAGGCTCCATTAGCCTCAAATTGTAAGATAACCCTCGGTAATATAATCTATAACAATATACTAAATATATAAGAGTTTGAAAATTTCCACTGGTTGAACTCTCCTCAATTCCTGACGCTAGCCACCTTCGTGCGGGGGAGGTCTCGCAAGCGAAATCCAAACAAGGAACCCTCCCAATACACTACTGTGTAGCTAGGTCGGGGATTGATATTAGTTGAACCAGGGTTAAGGTTTTAGAAAAAGATTTTTCATATTTTAGATATTGCCCGAGGGCCTATACAATAATACAATATAAATATATTCCGCGTCTTTCGACACGCTAAACAAACACCTTATGTTTAAAACACAAGGCCTCAATCAATACAATACTCTAGCCAATATCTAGTTCTCAAAACTAGCACAACTATGAGCTAAACTATCCGCTCGTCACAAATCTACCAAACTCTGAACCTCTCAGTTATGAAATTCCTATACATCATATTAACACTTTTATATAAAAATAAATCCTTCCCTCATTGGGATTTTAAAACTTCCCTACTATTTCGTTACGAAAAGATGTATCATCTCCCAAGATGCCATACCAAGTCCACACTTGCTCACTTCCTTCTCTAGGAAAATTCCATACCCCCTAGAGGTATAGCGGCTAGCTACTCATCACACCTCACATGCGACGTTCCCACTATCGCACAAAGCGTAACTTAAACTCAAAGAAAGGTATTCTACCTTACAATTCCATAACCTAATGGTTTCCCCTCACCCTAGAATCTCAACTCAGGGTCCTCAACTCCTTCCAGGAAAATCATTATCCCTAAGCCTATTTCTTCACAAGAGAAACATCTTCCTCAAAATCCTTCCTAACCATATTGAAGGGCAAGGCGCGATTGCAACTGTCGGAAACTCCTTCAGTTCTACATGACGAAACTTAGTCTCCAAAGGCATTCTCCCTCATCTTAGAAGGCGATACTCCTAATATTGGGACAACTACACCAACCTCACCTCGGTAAAAGTCACCAACATTAGGTTTCCTAACCAAGGTTAACAGATTCTCAATCTAAACCTCCCAAGAACTACACTACATGCCTCTCCTCGGGTTTACCTTACTAGGACCAAGATTCGCAATTCGAGTAAATTTCCTTCCTTACTCAACTGCCGATAAATCACCTCGAACCACTGCTAGAAATCTCCTCAATAACTCCTCCAAAACCGGGGAAGACAAATACCCCCGATTGAAGCGTACCCAAAATATACTATGGGAATTGTACTTCTAATCCTATCCTTTCCTAGACGACAAAACCTAGGCGACGTCTGAAATGAAACAAGAGCAATTGTTATCAGAACGTCAATCAAGTGAATACACTTCACAGAAGAAATAAACGCAGTGAACACAATAGTCCTATTTGTAGGGCTTTATGTCAAGAACGTTAACGGAAGAATGCAGAAACTCGCACAGATCCTAAGGACTCTAGAACCTGATGCTCTGATACCATCTGTAACAACCCGCCTAAAATAATAACGGGTGGCCAGCCCTATACTATATTAAATCAGGAATTTTAGATGGTCCAGTCTCAACATCAACTAACGGTACTATATAATATAGGACTAACTACCCGAAATCATATAAGCGAGATGTTATAATAAATTAAAACTTGCAACATACAACAACCCAACACTATAAAACTACTAATGAATAGGAGAGATGCAGGAAGGAACTATAATAAATAAAATGCTAGAAATAAAATGAACCAATTAAATACAACCGAATGTACTACAAAAAGTAGATCCGAATAAGCTGTCGGATCACAGCAAATACAATAACTGAAATGGAATGAATATAAACATATGTATAAATATCCCTTGGGTACAAACCCGATATACAACATGAATACTACCTAGAATTTTTAAAGAAGTAGGAAGCGGCTACATGAAACATCCCGCAACAGTCTGCACCTGTCACGGCTCCCAAGACTCAGGATAGAAGGTCATCCGGCATCCATGCGGTAGGATACCTGTGGTAACATATATATATACAAGGAGGAGAGAAAAGAAAACGGGTCAGAGCCCCGAATGTGTAAAATATTTAGCAAGTGTGTTAACCGTGCATAATAAATACCGGTGTACTTAATTTCATAAAAGTGAGACCGCACTCTCGTGGCACCCCAACTCACCTCTCATCTAAAGGCGCGCACCTATTCGCATCCTCAAATTTTAGTTAAATTACCCCCATTGATTTTAGGACAACCTAACGTATCAGGCCTATCCTATATCCACGAGAGTTGCCATCCCGTCATAGTCTAAGGATCCACCCATTTCTAATCCTATTAGATTATGACTGCAACAATTATGCCATAAAAGGCTTAATGAATTCCGATTAATAATCTCATGAATTATAATTATCATAGTTCCTAAAACATTACCCCTATACGTATACATAAATATATATATATATAGGCTAAAAACGTAAGAATTAATATACTTAATAATATGCACATGGAATATTGGCAAGACTTCTCTCTAATCCCAAAATTGTACTACGTTTCGTGCGTGGGGAGTCTCACAAAGAGAAATCCAAACAAGGAACCGCCCCGTTACACTACTCCTGACAAGGTCAAGACCAGAGATCCGTGATGCCACCTATGGAATTACTTCTCTCAAATCCCGACATGGCACTGCGTTTCGTGCGTGAGGTGTCTCGCAAAGCGAAATCCAAACAAGGAACCACCTCGTTACACTACTCCTGGGCAATGTCGATCCTAGAGATCCATAATCCTCAACATACAAGTATATACTAACATTACTATTAAACTATAACTCCTAAAGAAAGAAAGAAGAAAAGAAAAGAAAGAAAACAAATAAGATAAAATAAAAGAACCTCCAATAATATCCTTGGGACGATGTAACCGAATAATACCTTATGTGCGATACATCAACCCCCATCAATCTAGTACACCATGATCATCTAAGATGTACTTCATAAAAGTCCATATCCTTACATCTATAGGATATATACATAAATACATATATATATAGGTATTTATTTCTAACCGTATATATATATATCATCATCAAACCAATAGCCAAGTGTACATACTACATATGATATACAAGGCCATGCACACAATATAGCCGGCTATATATATCGCCGATAAACTGCATCAATGCTATCATCTTCCCAGTGCCCGTCTCACGTAGAAATACTGGGGCCACCATGGTGGGACTAAACGACACCCATCTCGTGGTAAACACATGCACACGACGTCCCGGGAAGCGGTCATAGTTCCAACCGGCAATGAGACGAAACATACCCACCACGTCTCATCCCAAAAATATATATCTATATGTATAATAATCACAAGGGACGACTATGACCTGGGGAATATCCACACCCTGCATCATAAGCCAGAATGCTCACCCTCTACGTGCGCAACTTCCCAATGATAGCATGAGCGGGGTATGCTTAACCAAATAAGTATATGTATTATTCACATGCACAATATATATATACATCCATATGATCCAATTATAGGATCAAATAATAAACCACCATATACGGTTTGAGTATCCATACCATGTATGTTCATAACATAAATATATCCTTACATTTATATACATACGGATATATGACAACACATATACACATATCCTTATATCTATATACATAAACTAATTCTCGTTCATATGTATAATATATATATATACCTGGCTATAAGTATACATAGTCCTCAATATACAAGCCGTCACCACAATTCCTTTAATTTACCTCGATACGTGAATATAATCCCATACTTGAAACATATTCGATCATTTTCCCATGATGAATAGTCTCCCAAAACCATATGTATATATCTATACCTATATATATTCAACATTAGGGCTATCACCCAAGAGTTTGTGTAGGAATCTTTCACTGCACAAATCATCTATATCTCCGAGTACATTAAAGAATCTAGTAATCATTTAGACTATCGGTATACATATAACTAATAGTCTATCAGCCTCAAGCTCATTCTTTCAATCATCAAATAATCTCATTTCCCTCGATTTCGACTATGGTTCGATCACTTTGTGAATACCCTAATCTAAGATCTCTCTAAGAGTTCTTAGCCTCACATCACATCTACACTTACTTTTAATCTACAATTAGGATTCCCCATCCCAAAGGGTTTTCCCCCAAAATCTCTATACATAACTCCAAATACATACATGGATACATTTCTCCCAAATTACCCTAAGGAGTCCCCAAAACTCTAATGTGTGAGAAACTCCTTATGTGTCTCCAAGAACATATCTCTTACATCATAAGAGAAGGCCTCAAATTAATAAACCCAACCAAAAAGGGTTTGAAATCACTATGGAGAAAAATACCTCAAAATGCCCTATTTCCGAATCGATTCGGCCCTGTTCCGAATCGATTCGGACTAGCGAATCGATTCGTCCTCCAAGGCGAATCGATTCGGGTTCAAAGACCTGGGCTTCTGCAATAGGCCGAATCGATTCGGCTTGGGGTCCGAATCGATTCGGTCAATGCAGACCTGCCAATTTTACCAAACCGAATCGATTCGCTTGAGGGGGGCGAATCGATTCGGACCTGTAATTTTTTTGAAGGTTTCATCTGTTTCTTCAAAACCCATGAATTCTAAACCCTAAATTTCTCATTTCAACCCCCAATCCTTCATCAAATCATGATTTTAAGCCCATAAACCAACCCAAAGTTGATCCTAATCATTTCTATGCCATTAATTCTCAATTTAAACATTGATTTCAAGATTTAAACCTAAAATCTAGGTTTTGACATTAATACCCAAAAACCATTTCTTTACCCCACAATTTATGAAATGAAATACACAAATAGCTATTTAGCAAGATTAAACACTTGCCTCAGGTTTGTAGAGGTTGGATCATCCTCGATGTTGCGGTTGGACCGAAAATCCCAAGCTTTCTCTTCCTCTCTCTCTTCTTTTCCTTCTTCTTCCTTTCTTCCTTTTTCTTTCTCTCTTTCTCTATTTGAGAAGGCTTCATCCGTAAGCCTCAAATCCTTTTAAAACAACAAACCCTGTTTTAAATGTTAATACACACTTTAAATGACTCGTTTACTCCAATTCAAGTCAAAACAACTTAAAAACATTCCGGAGCCGAAATAAGACCCAATGACAGTCATTTTGACTATCTCGACCCTTCCGGGATCGATGGTACCCTCAAAAATATCATCCGGAATACCTTGAAACGTCCTCTATTTTTGGACCTCATTTCCCAAATTCTAAAATTCTCCAATTTAATTAAATTTTATTTTCCCAAAATTTTAAATTTCTCAGTCTCCAAAATCGAGGGTTGTTACAATTGGTAATAGCATAAATATGATATAAATTTGGGGTAAATGCAATGCACGGTACCATAAAAGTATCGAAATTAAGGGGATAAATATGATATATTTTTATCGAATCACGTAACGAGGTTTGGACATCACGAGTTTAGCTCGGTATAATGCCTACATGCCCAAGGAGATTTGGGATCAAATCCATCTTAGTTCCAATAAGCATGGCATATTTACAGGTGTAGACGGCGTGATATCGGGTATATAATTACGAAATTTATGGAGCCTGGTACTTTATATAACTTTTATATTATGTTAGATTGATATAATTATATGTTAAAGATGCATAAATAAAAGGTTGATTCTTAACAAGTATTAATATGCAACCACATATTCGAGCGTGCCTCCATGGATACGGGTTTTGTTCGCTTGGGGGAATTGGTGTGAGTAGTCTGATTTTAGACTTTGGCTTGTGTAAAGTTTCGGGCTGACTCGACTCACTGACACTTTCTCGAGAACAATTTTGAAATGTATGTTTTTAATATTTGTATTTAGTCATTATGTAATTTAAATAACATTTATTTAACATATGACCATGTCCATTCAATTAACAGAGGTACTGGGAAAAAAATGAGGCTTTAAAATATAAACGCTATAAAGTGCATACCTGGTGCCCTAAAAGGGGGTCGGTAAAAAAGATATACACAAAAGTGGACAGTTTATCACAATATATATTGGGTATTTGACTCAAGATTCGGGTAGAGCTTCCTTACCCTTGTAACGTGAACCGATTTTTTCCCGGGGGAGTGTCCCCACTTGAGGTGCCCAATCGGATTGAGCTCCATTTAGACGGGCAGACCATCGTTCAAAAGTTTTAACTTTCGCAGAATGAATGTAGAGGTTTGCCTATGTTTTCTTCAGAGGAAGCGACTTTTTAGAAGTACGAACTTCACTCAATGGAAGTGACTTTTCGAAAGCACGAACGTTCCTTAGGGGAAGCGACTTCTTCGAAGTACAAATTTCTTTAGGACTTTTCAAAATGATCTCAAGTATCTCAGGTGCTCGGGATTGAAGAAAGTTAAAAAATGAATCAATGTTGGGTTTTTGGGTCTTTGAAAGGTTAATTGGGACCTCCTTTTATAGGGGTCTGAGTGGGGCCTTTGATCGATCGAGCCTCCATAGGCTTTGACCGATCGATCATCCATGGTGATACATATAGGGTGGATGGTGGTTGTGTGACATGTGTAGGATTAGAAAAAATATCTTCGAAGATCTTTCAAAGATTACAACAAAAGGAGATGACTGTGCGGTCAAATGCCTTTAGCTCCGAAATTAAAAGGATGAGGGCCTTTAACCGATCTATAAAAGAACCCCCATAATTTTTTGGCTATTTTTGATTTTTTTCTCTTATTTTCATTTTGGTCCCCAAAGTTGTGTTCCTAGGTTTTTAGGGATTTGGTGGGTTGGGATTTTAAGGGTATATTTAGGGATTTGGAAAACAAGATCCACACCCTGATTGTAGATCGGGGTTTCCACACTGTGATTGGGTAATAGTTGAGGAAAAAAATGCTTGTAAAGTCGATTTAGTTACCAATCGGATAATGGTAGACTTATCCAATATGAAAATCAAGAAGCATATGAATTGTGATATGTTTGTTTGTGCATTTCAAATGTGTAAGCAAATATTTGACTCAGAGTATATCAACAATGAACCATTGTCAGTCGTCTTATACACGCCAAAGTGTCTCACCAGTAGCGTGGATGACTTCGAATCTCGTACCGACTATCAATCCATTTTAGACGATAACCCAAACTTGAAGCAATTTTTAGATACTTTACATGCAAAAATTAATTTGGGTTGTAAAATGTAATATCGATCTGGTTTGATGATTTTAGTTGGGCGGATGATGAGGATTTCAATTTGTAATCTCTAATTTATTATTTGTTAAGTCTAATGTGGGTTGTTATATTAAAATTTTAAAAATCCAAGGGTTAAGCTTGAAAATAAGGTGTTAGGGTGTGAAAACGTAATTTAACAATTAAACTGCTCGAAAATAGGCATGACTACATCACACAACACTAAACTAGCATGTAAAAACAATATGTGCAGTCATTTGACTCACATCACATGACACTATGCACACACTTACATTTATTTATAACATGTGTTTTAAAGGGATAAGCAAAAGATTCTCATACATGAAATGTGTTGTGTATATAATTGGAAAAATCCTAACTTTAAATGTGATTTTATTTGAAGTCTCTTTCATATGGCTTCAAACCGTTTGTAAGATCCTATTTGGACTCGTGCACACGACAACCATTTGCACAATTAAGGCTTGACCCATGCACATGACCACACCATTTTATTCATGATTTCATACTGGATGAAACCATGCGCACCATAAAGTTAACCGTGGGCACAGAGGAGCAAAATTAAAAAAACTATAAATAGGTCATTTTCCCTTTCTTTTAAAAAAAATAAACTCCTCGTTACTCCTTCACTTGAATCACACAGTACACCTAGATCTCACATAGATCTTGTTAATTCCATAAAAATGAATTTTTATCTTTGCATGTAGTGAATTGGCCTAGATTTCCTAATTATAACTTGAGTTTGGTTGATTTACATGCCTAATATGACTTCACCTAGTTGATACATGTGCTAAGTTGCTTAAAATTGAAATTTAAAATAAAAAGAGGCAGAAATAGTTTTGTGTTATTTAAATTCTTATATCCCGATTGAGTATTTTCGTTTGATTTATGTTATATATTATACTACCAAAACCTATGTTTTTCTTAATATGTCTACATCACGCCATCGGACCCCGGGATAAAGAGGGGGCGAGCGATCATCAAATATAAATCCCATCAAGTTCGCTGAGCATGGGTGTGTTATTAAAAACATGATGACTTTAATGATGCGATTGTTAGAGTTAATGCATTTAATAATTGGTCCTCGGTACGATAATTAGATAAGCATACTCGACGAGATAAAGATGACCATTTGAGGGGCCCTTGAGGTATTAAATTCTCAATATTTATATTAAATATTTTATTTTCATTTAAGATTTTATTATAGGTTCAATGTTAATTCACTAACTTTCTTAATTTATATAATTGTTGGACAACAATAATTCAACATGCCCCCGAAATCGCTGGACACTATATTGACCGATGTAGACGGGCAATGAAAGACATGGAAGAAGAACACGTGCGCTCACTATTTTGGGAAGAACTAAGAGTCCCTACTGTTATGTAGGGACACCATCTTGGATAAGGAACTAATGGTATTGGCCAACTGGACTAAGCTCGCGAATTCTAAGGCATTTGAGAGAAAATTGTCTACACATGTCTCGACGAGGACTAACCGGTAAAAGGAGGTGCATGTGCACTACTCTGGGCAAATATCTTACCTGGAGGTGGAGCATAGGATGATAAATAAATTTCTTTAATTTGGTCACAATTTCATTAATGGTCAAATTAGAATTTTATTATTAATTTAATCGATGCAGGAGTCTTGGAGTGGCCCGGGGAAAAGCCACATAAGATCAACTGCTATATAAAGTTTTAGCTGAAGAAGGGCAACGGTGCTAATCCACATGTCACGAGACTTTAGTAGTGATAATTTAAATTATACTGTCAATTTCAATAATATATTAATATTTTTTTTCAAACTTAATTACATGTTTTTTATACTTTTTAGGATTGGCTAAAGGCGGTGAACAACAAGTAAAGTGATGACAATACAGCTTTTCTGAGTACGGATGCACTGGGCCAAGTACCGGGCCAATGTAGAAACAGGTGTACTCGGGGTGTCAACTCCTGGATAGGAAAGTCGAAGTTGTTGGTCATTTCTTGCAGTAAGAGTGGCTTGTTGTCCAAGGTCGACACGTACAAAGTAGACACAGACTTGATGTTGGAAATCTCCAACATTGCATGAGCCACATATTCGAATGGGTCAAATGGGAAGTCACGAGTATAAGGAAAATGAATAAGAATGAGAAAGATAAAGGAAATGGTAAGGGTAATGTTGGTGAGGGGACCACTACTCCATCCCCCTCATCGATGTCAGCTTACTCATCATCCCCTTATGACATATACTCTACCCCTAACCCACTATCTCGGATCCAGTTGACCCAGTTGGGCAGAGATTCGCAACACGTGTGGAGGTGAACAAATTAGCAAGGGAGAGTATAATTCGAGGGTTACTGCGGGTACCATGGTTCACAATCGTCCACTGCAGCCTTACGAATCCCAGATCATGATGATTAAGGTGTTTTCAAAAAAAGATGACGAGATCTTGTTGTTGGATGAGCAAGTCGATGTTTGGCATATCGACGACATGGTGGGGTCGTATCTCGTTTGGCCGACTTTTCTCCTCTATCGTTATTTTGCTTTATATAATTATACTTATGATGAAACTTGATTTGATTTAATTAAATTTGCATATTTGATTTTGATATAATTAACTCGAGTTTTATGTAATTTGGGTTGATTTAGCATAAATTTCTTTTGTATTGCATATTATATTATGGTTGGTGTTGTTTAGTTTGAATAAAAAATATGTCGTTTTTGGATTTTTGAAGCAAGTTTTCTATGTTGTAACTACTGCCAACATTTTTTGGGGGGCTACAGTTTTGTCACTGCCCTTGACCATGACAAACCAATTATTGTCACTATCTTTGACCATGATAGGACCGTAACAATATAATTTTTGTCACGATCCTTAAACATGACACGATATGGTCACCCCTAAGTTTGACATAATTTCCAGGGTTCTTGATTGTGACAAGTTCTGTTGTAGGTTGTGATGCCCAAAATTGTCACGGTTAAGGAACGTGAAAATTCGTCTCAAATGTCCAGTGTGACATAAGTATAAATAGAGTATGAAGATTAACAAGATTTAACTATAAATATCAATGATTTTATAAATTTAAACTAACATTAAAATTCTTGATAAGTCAAGCTAGAAGTAATCCATATTTGGTCCACTTGTTAATCAAATAAATATATTAAATTATGTGATAACTAAATTACAAAACACTAACCCATATGTATAGTTGCATATGTGTTATTTACATATATAATCATATCTTACGATCTACCCAATAATCACTTAAACCCATTAAGAATAAGCTTAAACCTTTAAATTTTGTATCATATTTAAGTTTTTACATTAGTAAAAGGCTTTGTTGAGTTGAATATTTAACTCTTGACATTTTAACACCCCAAGACCATTTTCGGATGTTTTATGTGTTCTGCATAATCAAAATTTTAGTGATGCTCCACGCAGTTAAGCATATTTCACATGTTGTGACATTTCAAGTGCCACGACAAGACTTGAGGTGGCACCTAAAGTATCGGACCAATGGGGAAAATGAAAAAAAGAAGAAAAATATTTGTATGCAATAGTTGAAGTGTCATATGTTGCTATTGTGGCGCTTCAAATCCCGTGGGAAGGCATTACGCATAATGAGACTTCATTTTGGTGGCAAATTGCCAAGCAATATCACAAAAATTTATATTTTTATCAAAAAGCGTAATCATCTCAAGTAACCATTTTGTTCTTTTGGTTAAAATTTCATTTTACATAATCGTTTGGAGATGATATGACCATTTGACCATTTCTTGACGAATATACCAAGATAATAAAATAGTCGCTCTAAACCACCATTTATTTTGCTAAAACTGCAAAGTTTTGGCATATTGGTTGATATTTCCTCATGGAAATTAAGCGCACCAAGAGCAACATACGTCACTTTTATACTGTAATGACAAATAGTTTTTCTTATTTTTGTCATTTTTCGCCGTTGACTCCGACACTTGAAATTCACCCCATGCCTTCTCACAGAAATTAAATAAGCCTAAAAACCTTAAACCCAAACCAAATTATTGTCATGTAAATACGGTTGACAATTTTAGAAACAACATGAACTTGCCCCAAAATTGACATGATCTGTCGTGTTCGTATCGAGTCCCGTTAACACGAAGTCGTGTCGTGTTTGTGTCAAAATTATAAGTCGTAATTTCATTTGGGTTATCGTGCCTATTTTGTCTGATTGAAAGTAAAAGTTAAAAAATTATGTTAGTCACGTTTTGTTGAAACCCAATTCAAAAACGCGAATTATCATCGCTACATTTAAATTATATTTTCTGCTTTTTGATTACACAAAAATGTATAAAAGGCATAAGGTTTAACAAAATAATTTTCAACAAACTTGAGCTTCAAATAATTGCAGTCACCTGCAACAATATTCAGCATTTTAGTTTGTCTTGTCATGAAAGTGTTGCCAGTAAAGCCACAACTTATTATTAATAGGTTATCCACTAGGTTATGTATCACCATAGAAAGCTTTTTGTGTGAGAACAATACATTAAGTAGAGAAACGCACAAACAACGGAAAGCTAAAAGGGAGAAATAGAGAAAAGGGAAAAAAATAAAATAATGGTTCTTTTTTTATCTAATGATAATGAAGACCCAGTCCATCTATTTAATTGTATGTATTATAAGGTCTAATTCCAAGTGAAATACAAATAAACTTTTTTACAATAGATCAAGATGTGTCGTGTTATTCGTGATATTTTATATTCTTGTGTTTAATTAAGTGTAAAAATTATAAATTTGTATACTTTCTAGATTGCGCCCTAATTATCATAAGGGTGTGTTTGGAAAACCTCAATTTCACGATCGAAATTTTTTCAGTTCAAAATTTTTGAATTAAAAATTTTCCAATTCCTTTAGGCCCCTTTAATACTCGATAAAGTCGGATGAAATCTAATTTCCAATTACTTTGAGGATAAGTTGCGCGAGAACGTGAGCGTCAATGTAATCACATTTCCTACTTGGTGAAAAAGTGGGTGAAATCAAGATCCATCCAATATGGGTAAGATTCTTACTTTTCAATGAGAATCTTTACAAATATTTTTTGTAAAGACAAAAATGGCCATTAAAAATATTAAATTTTTAAAAACTACCCTTAAAACCTCAATAAATAATTTGATTATGTCAGTTTGTAATAAATTCAAAGTCGTACAATTTTTATTTAGGTATTTTTTGCAATTTTTCTACTCATGGAATAATTTGATTAGTTTACTCAACAATATCCACATATTTACAATAAATTATCATGTAAAAATAACATATTTGTGTTCATACACTTGTAAATAGTGAATTGTATAGCTTTGTTTTACTATATGTCCTAAATAGATCAATTTAAAATATATAGTAATAAAATTGCTCATGGAAGTTATTAGGATATAGTGACATTCTAATGTATGAACCAAACATTAAATTTTGATACCTAATTAGAATTCATTAATTAACCAAACAAGACGATAAAATATAAATTTTTGGTAAAAGGTTACATGACAATTGCATTCCTAGTAATCACAATTCATCATAAATATTACCGAATACCGAACGGGGCTTTAAGGCATGAAATTGGAATTCTCAAAAACACTCTGAGCAAATTTGAAAACCCCAAATCCAAGCATTGGACTTAGAATTCAAATATTTTCAATTTAAAATTTGAATAATAATTCTAAAGCACTTAATTGTGATTTCCAATACACATTAATTTCACTTTTAATATCATGAATTTATTTTTGCATTACTCTTTTTTTACCTTGTTTCGTGTTAAAATATTTACCATGAAACGAAATTATGTCCTAGCACGAATCCTCGATCCGACATGACGCACATAATTCACCCCCACTAATCGGTTATGATTTTAATGCAAGAAAGTAAGGTCCATAATTGCCGGCCTACTATAAAGTGGGTCTTAGTGACCCTTTTACATGATTAATTAAAAAATTACACTTCAACTACTTACTAATTATTTTGATGTTTCAACTTATCATGTAAGAGAGTCACCATTACTCGCTTTTAAAATAGATCAACAAATTTGAACTCAAGAAAGTATTTGTAAAGGTGGAACCCCATCTAAGAGGGAAATCACCCTAACATTTTCCAAAATATGCCTAACCAATTTCCATAAAACCATGGCACGCCTTCACATCTAACCAACCAATAAATAAATGGTCATGTTTATTATTTATGATTATTATTATTATTATTATTATTATTATTATTATTTATTTATTTACATCGCTGTGGTGCCAAGTTAAGTGTATAATAACTTTAGGTACCATATTCTGTTTTTGTAAAACTTTTTATCATTTTCCTAACATTTTTCACAGAAGGTGACAATTATAGCCGAAGTGGTAAGAAAATGGGGGTCTCAAAGGCAAAACAACCATAGTGCAGGATTTATCCAATGGTAGCAGGGTTAAGACAGACCATAAACAAGACATCATGAGTCTAGTAACTGCACATACTGCTACAACAGTTGAAAACCATAGTGAAACATGAAATATATACAAAGTAGACAGTGGCGTAGCCAGGATTATGAGTGAGCGGGTGCAAAAGTGTTTGACGAATCCCGGGGGTTTGGGGGCGGGAGCCCCTGAGGTAAATTTTTTGAAGCTATTTTTACTTTTGGGGGCATAAATCTAGTACTAAAGAAAATTCCAACAAAAAAATCATGCATTAATATTCATAAATCAGCTAACATAAATCAATAAAAAGCCTAATAAATTTAATCTAACATAAATCAGCTAATAAATCTGTATATTAAAAGAATTAATCTTAAGCTTTGTTCCAAATTGTAGAAGTCTAAAGTTCCAAACTATAAAAGTCAAATAAATCAGCTAACAAATCTAACATAAAGGTCTAACATTATTAGTCTAAGAGAATTAAGAAATTCAAAAATCTAATTGGCGGTAGAAAAAAAAAATTATTAGTCTAACAAATCTAATGGCCGACTGAAAAAAATCAGAAATATCAAAGTTAACTGAGAACGCGTGTAATATCGATTTAAATTAAATTCGCAAGTTTCCAAGAACCCTTATTTAATTAGCTTCTACTTTTAAACCTAAATAAAATCAACCCTTAAACATGCATCTAAATCAACCCATCAAATATAAAGCATGCGACACAAAGTTAAGGAAAAATCCCCGAAGGGCAAAACCTTTTATTTCTAGAATTTTAAAGAATTTACAAGACCATTGGTTTACATACAACCTAATAATCGCCCACAAGTGTAACGCACGGTGTCTTCGGTAAACCTTCAAAGCAACGGCTAGAAACAGTGTGACATAGAAATACTCGCAGGTGTCGGTTCCTATGTCGGCGGCTGGAAGTTTCCCTTTCCAGGGGGCAGCAATGAAGAAGAGAACGGCTTCTCCACAAGGGTTGAACAATAACAAAATTATGTTCTAGGGCTCCAAAAGATTCACAAAAGTAATTGGGATTTTTGTGTGTGAATCAAAAAGATGTTTGGCACATCAAAAATTGAAGTCTTGTTGTGTTTGTACTCTTAAAAATGTTTTCTCAAGGACTTAAAAAAATACACCATCGGAATAGTAATATATATAGGAAATATAAGATGGTGGGTAAAAATCTCACGGAACTGCTCGAGTTTATCCCAGGCGGACCGGTCCGGCTTGGGGGCGGATCGGTCTGGTTGACCGGATTCGTTCTATTATTCCAGGCTTCATCGGTTCACTTGCGGTCCGGGGTATACTGGATCTGCAGCAAGCGGATCGGTCCGGTTGAGGGGCGGACCAGGCGGATCGGTCCGTCTGTCAGACTTTGATTCCTCTTCTTCTTTTGATTTTCGGATCCGTTGATGAATGTATGAATCTTAAATTTCTTCAACGGTGTAACGGCGTGAGACATAATAAATTGTTAATGGACAAAAATGTCCTTACATTAACTTACCTTTATGTGGATAATGGTGAGCAAGACCTGAATAATGGATGGTTAAGGAGGTTAAGAAGCTTTGTTCTTCAATGGAGAGAAAGAATAAGAGTTCTCTTGGAAAATAGGGTCGGGTGGCTATTAAAGAAATGAAGGTCTCTTTCATATAAATGATTAAGGTTTCAGAAATTAACATTTTCACCTCAACAATTAAGTTATTACACAAAGGTATTAAAAAAAATCAGAAATCTTAGAATTTCAGTGGGTGCGTCGTCCTAGTGTAGATCCGCCCATGGTAGACACCATTACTTGTTTTTGTAGTCAGTATTAGTTACAATCAGAACATAGATCAAAACAACAATCTATTCACCCGAAACATGAGAGGGCGGCACATAGCTGAGTGAGAACAACCGCGTATCGATCATTCAGCCGAGGGATGCAGCACATATCAAGCGCCTTGCTACAACAATTTGTAGCGGCTTATATGATCAAATCTGTAGACTCATTTGGTTCTTCGGGTTCTGGACGACGATTCTCGGCAGTGGAAATTAAGTTGCCGAAGGCAATGCCCAGAATCCTCAGGATAATTATCTTCTTGCCACTCAGGTCATCTTCCTTCTGCACATCAATGTATTGTAAAGGGGAGGGGAGAAGGGGGGGGGGGGGAGCAGTTAGGACACACGTAAACCGTTCCAATTCAAAAAGCTCGAATTATTTTACTGCTTTTAGTTAGACCTTTAAGAGAATGTAACAACAAATTATTGATGTGCAAACAGGATGCCCTGCCTTTGGGGAGAGTCCTCATGCTTCATAGTTCAGAGGTTTTATTTCTCACGAAAAATAAATACAGCAAAACAAATGCACCCAGTAGAGTAAGCAAAAGTATACCTCTGGTACCAGAACTGATTCGGAAGCTTGATTCCCTTTATCAGTCTGAACTAATATGAATCGGGTATACTCTGAAGGAAACCCTGTTTGTAGGCTCAATTCTGCCACCTACAACTAAGGAACAGCTCAAGAAATTGCATTTGATTTACATAAGATTATCGCACATATAAGGGTTGATGAAAGGGAAAAACAATAACCTTTACTTTGCTGGTATACAAATTTATAATAAGATGATTATAATTATATTACACATCAATAACCTACTCAGCAGTCCAAACATAACAGAAAACATTTGAGGAAGAAGTATATAAATTGATATAAAGGCGATTGAATTTGAACGGGATAAGCTGTAGCTAATACTGCTGCATAGATTTCTACTTTTTCTCAATAGAAAAACATTTCCTCGTTCGACCTTGTTTAATGGATCTTTATTTCAATAAAAACAATTGATTTTTCAAAAATGTTAAGTTCAACATCTCTGCAGTGAATATCAAGAAAGTAGAAACACACCTTTTCCTCTAGTTGTTCACTTCCTGACAACCATGCCTGAGCCGTGAGTGTATCAATTTGCCTCCTTGCAAACACCTGCTGAGGAAAACAACGATCAGGGGAAGAAAATGGGGATGCGATGAATGTAAAAGATGTGTACGCCGATTGGGAGCATGCGCATGGATCGGGCCCAGGATTTGAAGTATTATCCAATTGTAATTTGTATTAATTTTGATGTAATAAACAAGGTCTATTCTAGTGGCAATTAGGGGTATTAAGGTATTTTATCTTAGGGTTATTTGTCCTTTAAGATCCAATAGTTAAAGCATATTCTATTCTTGAGTCCAAAAGTTTTGCACATTTGCACTTCGGCCATTTTCACCTTTTGCAACGCTTAATAGAGAAAGAAGTGTCCCAAAAAATATTAAAAAGAATCAGAAAAAGTGAAAATGTGCTCCAAAGTGACAATATGCAAAACTTTATACCCTAAACTAAAAATGCGCATAACTACTGGACCCTAAAGTGCATATAACCCTCTATCTAGGCTAACTTTCCACCCAACTTCTTGGCCACCTATAAATACTTTCTAAACTCTCTTATGTGATCACCTTAAAATATAATATATATTCTTTATATAAGAGTAGGAAACCCTAATTTTTGAAATATGATATATAAGAATGAAGTGAGAACAGAAAACCCTAATTTTGGTGTAAAGTCTTCCGCTGTGGGGAGTATACCCTGAAAAAGACTCCATTTTAGAAATCAACATCAATGGCTCCATGCCTCCATCCTAAAAGATTAATCGGTGCCCTTGAAATCATTGTGAAAATCAATTGCAATTCGGATTAAGTAATTCATGTAAAGCCCAATAGTGGATCCAAAAGAATTTGAAACATTACCCTGTCCAAAGGCATGCTCTTTGCATTTTTCACTTTCACATCTACCACAAACTTACTCAAATCCGTCAAGATGCCGCTAGCTTTTACAGAATCGGGGAATTTCCCACTATACCTGCCTGATACGACCAATGGACTTCCAGACAACAGGTCAGGGAGATTAATTGGGAACAGCTGCATCACGGAACACATAAAATTAGCGTTAGAAACATGCCTGAAACATAGAATTAGACAAAATTGACATAAAGTCAAGTGACTAAACCATAGTTGGCTACTTTAGCATTATACATTTCAAAATATGGTATATAAACAAGCAAGATTGTAATTTCACATAACTCAGATGAGAAAATGATACATAGTTAAAAAATAAATAATAGTGCATATGATCGTCATCAAAATTGTACCTTGTGAACTTTTTTAAGACAAAATACTGTTTATTTTTCCGTGCCCTGGCACAATTGATGCTTAATTTCCTAGCATGAAAATCGACAACATTGAAGTTCAGCATGAAAAAGGCTTGCGAGATCAAGCCATGACTAATTCGATTGTCTGCGTTGCTTATTTTAAAGTTATAATCTTAGTAGAACAAAAACTATCCAAATAGACGATATATACAAGTACAAGTATTTAATTTAAATGGAGAAAATTGATCGAAATTTTTTTGTTGAGCCTATGACTTTTGTGTGATTGCGTGCATTGGCAATCACTTCCAAGGGTATCTCAAATTTCCTCTTGCATTGATCGAGCTTCTGCTGATGTTCAGGTGGGATCCCTATGATGAGAGGCGATCTTCAGTTTGAATGCTATGTTGTCACTGCTATTCAGTGTCGGTGGTGCAAAGATATAATGGCAGGGAGACTGAAGCAGAATGTGCCAACAAGAAAATTGGCAAACTTGAGATTTATAGTGAAACATGGTTGGGATAATATTGCACTATTTTTTTTGGATTACTGGGTCTTACTAGTTGAGAAGATCTTTGCAATCTTGATACTTACTAGTAGGGGTTGTATTTGATGTTATTTTACTTTAATACTTACGTTTAATTTGGTCATAAGAGGTGAAAGATTTTGCAATTTTATATTTCTAGCAGCACGAGACAAATCAAATTATTTGACTTTCATATTAAAATTAGGGTTAGCCTAACTGGTTATATGTACAAGGGAGTGTTTTACATTTGGAGTTTTCCTTGGAAATCAATACTTTGGGGTGGATAAGAATGTATTCCATGGAAAATGATAAAATTATGGAGCGCTTTTCATATGTGTAACTATTGTTTCATGTAATGTATTTGAAATCAAGCCCCACAAAGTAAAATGGGAGCTAAAATAAATATTTTCCATGTAAAAGAAATCAACACCAATCAAATAGGCCCCAAATGTTTTACTTTTTCTTCCTCTTATTTTTTTCACCAACAAAACACTAATTTGGTACATTGATTTTCAAAGCCGACTCTTAATTTGAGATGTCCTAATATAGAAAGTGTGCCTCTTAATTTGAGACAGAGAGTGGTAAAAAACTCCAGGGGAAATTACAAAATTTGGAAAGCAACCCAATTTGGATAATGGCCACTATTTACATGAACTATTAGGTAGCTCATAGGTGTAACCACGAAATATTAGTTTTGGTCGCAAATTTGTGAATTATCATAAAACAATGCAGTCTTGATGAGAAAAATACTGGTATAACTCTCAATAATGATCCAAACCACACTTAAGTCAATGCCTTGTGTTAAATGCAATCAACACAACAGTGACTAAACAGAAATGGATATACAGATAATATGAACATGACAAGAAACATCATATATATGTAACAACTTCGCAAATTAATTACAACGATGAAGATTCATAGTAAGCAGATGAATGACTAATTGTTGCAGTGGATAGCTAACTTGGACCATAAAGTGCATCAATAAAAAAAAGTTTGTCCCCTCCCCAAGGGGGGGAGAGACAGTGAGAGAGAAGATTATGGACCAGTGTACCTCAAGAGAATCAAGATGCTATAGAGCCTCGATGGTTATGTTCGCAAGATGAACTGATGAAGCATTGTGAAAAAGCCTTTGCAATCAGAAGTTTATTGAATCTTGCACAACCGAAGAAAAGAAATATGAAATCAGATGGCTTACTGACCAAATTTTCCCCTTGTCAATGTTTGTAAATAATTATATGAGTATCCAAATACTTATACATTTCAGTTGAAATGCTCCTTATAGTTTAATTTATACATATTAAGCTTAGCTAGTAATAGTAACTTTTCTGGGAGTATCATCTATTAATTCATTTCTTCCAGTAATTTATTTGATCAAAACTATCATAAAGACATGTATTCTATTTTGTAAGGTCATCTGATCTTCTAATTTTTTCGAAACTATTGGACACTGTCCTAATATGAAGACATTTTAGTGAAACTCAATATCTTTGCACTTCAATGTAAAGTCCCTTGCACCGATATTTTAAACTCCACGATGATATTTTAGAATTCGTATTTCTTTTACAGTTTCGATGATACTTTATGTAGAGAAAGTATTTTATTAAAGACCAGACACTAAAGTTTTTACAAAAGCGGGGAGTGAATACAAAAGTTCTAAAAACACAGGTTTTTTACTAAGTTGTCCAAGTCTTAGGGACTGAAGACTAAATCACTCTCTATATTGGAATCAGAAACAAAGTTTCTTGAAACTAATAGGAATTATAAGATAAAAGGGGGAAAATGGGTTGACATATCCCACAAAAAATTGAAGTTTAAGTATATTCAAGAGAACAAACAAAATAATCCTCAATAAATTTACAAGTCATTTGCTTTAATAATATACAAATTTACATAGATATAATGTCTTGTTAATTGATAAGATATGGGGCTAAAGGTCAACATAGGTGGAGCCTTATGGCTATGGTATTGCTATATGTTCAAGTGTTTAAAATTGAAAGGAAAACGTAGTACTATTTTTTTATACACGGAAATGGATCTAACAATAATATGCCAATATGAACCTAGAATGGAACTATAAAAATATTTTGGAAACTCAGCTATAATTTCTATTTCCAATTAAGTGAAACCTTTTCTTTGAAGGAAATTTTATAAAAGGAATAAGTAGATGATATTCATTTTTATAACTCGGGGTATAAGTAGATAATATTTTCCTATCTTATTAGGTAAAATAGAATAGCAATAACTTAATCGTCCCAGAACTTCCCTATGGTAATTTCACTAATATACTGCCTCTTTGTTTTTATTTAACTTATTTTACAAACCACATAAACTTCTCAGCAGAAAATCTGAGCTTGTTTAGCCTTATGGTTGTTAGTTTTTAAGTTTTATTGTGAAGAATTAGATTTCCATTACAACATTACTGCAGGCCTTACAACCTTCTACGAAGGTGTTGAATATCAATTCTGGAGCAAGCCCATCAACTAACAAAGTTGATTGTCGCAACTAATTTCCAAACCAGTAGCTTCTTGTTTAGTTACTGTCATAAAAATAACAGCAGTATTTTCACATATGCTGCATTAACTAAATCAACAGGAAAAGTAATATATGATTATGGTGAGGAAGACAGAGAATGTTACTGACCTACATCATACGTGGCATCATAGTAACCCCTCCCTATTTGTGCTAGCATTTTAAGGAAGTAATGATTGCAATATGAACCTGGAAAGGAAGCACATAATTAAATCAGTTAACAACATATAAATAGAGACACTACATGATTGCAGCATGTAGTGACCATGATTGAAACACATGTGTAATGGAAAAATAAGAAGGGTTACAAATATATTCAGGAGAATTTAGGGCACAATAAAATGGTGACAATGTGAGAAAATATTGTTTAACATGGTCCTAGAATGGGTTAAAAATATATTCAGGAGTGTTGGATTTCATGTTATTTTTTATTTTTCCATTTATATTTGGGCCGATTATGTGTTGGACTTTAGGTGTTTTTAGTCTTCTTTATTTCCGTATCATGTATGCTGTTAAACCATTAATATATTAGTATAAATTATTTGAACCCCATTTGAGTAAGCCATTACATCACAAAATCCTCTTGGTATCAGAGCTGGATCCTCCTCTTTTCAAAACAAGCACTAACACTAACCCTAACAATAATCAAACCCTAAAACAAACTCAATCATAAACCTAACAACCTCATTCAGGTTGTCCACAAGCCCTAGAAGGGTCACGACCCTCCGTCTGCCACAAACCCTGGAAGGGTCGCAGCTTGGCTCCATTGCCACCAGGGTGTCTGACCCAAGTGTGGCTGCTGGGTTTTGATGAGTAGTGTTATTTTGGTACTTCTGCTCGTTTTTGGATAGCCAAACCCTAGATCAAGGGGTTCTCTTCCCCTTTACCCTTTTTCTAGGATTACTTCTCTTCTCTCTACCTTGATGTCTTAAGTTGATTCACTCATCCTGATTTTGAGGGGTGCCGCTATTTTTTTGGCGGCATCGTATACTTGGTTGCCAATTTTTTGGCCTTATTTGGTGGTTTGTTGTTTGTGCTTGTTTCCGAGGAAATTTGATGTGCTAAAGGAATTTTTCACATTGCTTCTAATCAAGTTTAGTTATCTTGTGTAATATTATGGATGATTTCGGAAGTTTGATAATATACACACCTCCAATGGTTTTTTTGTGATTCTCTTATAATTGTTGATGTGTTCCTGGCTATTCTCTGAACAAATACTCTCCAAAAGTTTTCACTGATCTGTTTTTTGGATAATTTTTTAGAACAATGGGTGATTTGGGTATTGGAAAAGATGTTTTTTTTGGCAAAACGCACCCCATTTCAATTGGCTACAAGTCTCCTAATAAATAGGTGCAATTTCGCTTTCGGATCCCGTTTTGGTAATAAGGAGATGGTTTGTCATCATCATCCATTGCTAAAATATAAATTTGTCAGACGTGTTAATACCACTTGCTCTCATGCGGCTGCCCCAACAGTTGTCGATTCATCTCTTAGTTCCAGTGCCACCATGCCCCCCTCCACTTTTTTATGAACAGTTTGCGAAGCCCACTAGGATTCTGGATTCCGGCGCCACTGATCACATGACTGGAGTTCCTCTCCCATCTTTCCCATTTGTCAGTAGGTGCATATTGCATATTGCAGATGACTCTCATACACGTATTCATGGCAAGGGGAGGTATGTTTGTCTCCCGATATTACTCTTTTCTCAATTTTGCATTGCCCCAATTTATCTTTTAATATCTTATTCGTTAGCCAACTCGCCAAAAATCTCAATTGTGCTATTTTGTTTTTGCAATACTTTTGAAAAATATTATTGGCAGGGGCTATGAGCGCGATAGGTTGTACTATTTTGGGGAACCTCCACCACTGCAACCTCCCACTCTTAGTCTTAGTCTCTTATTCGTTAGCCAACTCGCCAATAATCTCAATTGTGCTATTGTGTTTTTTCAAGACTTGAGTTTGAAAAATATTATTGACATGGTCTATGAGCTCGACAGGTTGTACTATTTTGGGGAACCTCCACCACTGCAACCTCCCACTCTTAGTCTTAGTGCTTCCATCTTGCTGGATTCCATTTCTTCTGGTGTTTGCCTCAAGACGCTATAGTAGTGGCATGCCCGCTTAGGGGATGTCAATTTCCAGTACTTATGTTTGTTATTCCCTTGTCTTTCGAAAGCGTAAGGATAAAAATTCTTATGTGACATATGTGAGCTCTCCCAATAACATTAAAAAAATTTGTGGAAGTGTCTGCCCAATATTGTCCCTTTTGATAATAACATTCAAAGGATGGGGATGCATATTGCATCCCAATGTAGATGTTGTTCCAAGTTAGTAGAAGATATGCCTCATTTGCTCATTCAAGAACCCATTGCTTGTGTAGTCTGGAAGTATTGTGCAGACTTGCTTGGCATAAAGCTCAACTTCTCCTCCCTCAATGCCATGATCATGTCTTGGTGGATGGGAAAGCAAAGAACTGATTACATAAAATTCCTCTTTGAGATTATTTCTGGCTCGGTGTTATGGGCAATTTTGATTAATAGAAATCAAAGTATATATGAAGGTAAATCAAATGAACTGCAGCATGACCATTAATAAGGCCTGCCAACTAATCTCATCCTCTTGTTCAAATATAACATTCAAATCTCCTAATCCTCAAAATCATTTTCTTCATCAGAGATTCATGCTCGAGTTTGAGACAAGGCAATACAAGACTATCCAGTTAGTGAAATGGTCCAATCCTTCTCAAGGCTTCTTTAAACTCAACATTGATCGTTATAAAGGGAATCCAGGCTTGTCAGGATCTGGTGGTATCATTAGAGACAACCATGGTCTATTTATTCAAGCTTTCTCAGCTTTTGAAGGTGAAAGTACCACTAACAAAGTAGAATGAATGGCTATATTAACGGGATTGCATCTATGTTCATCTTTAAACCTTTTAAATGTCATTGTGCAATCAGATTCTAAACTTATAATTGATGTGCTAAATGATATTATTGAAAAACCTCCTAGTATGTTTGATTTGATTCACTTTGATGTGCGGGGGTCATCCCTTGTTACATTCTATTCTAGTCATCGCTATGATGTGACCTTTATTTATGATTATTTTCGATGTACTTGTGTGTATCTTCTTAAAAGGAAATTTGATGTTCTTTTCTCGTTTGTTCAATTTCTCCAAATGATTAAAACGGTGGTTCATAATACCCGGTCCGATAATAGGCGTGAGTATGTTTCCAATGAGTTTAGGTCTCAACTTAATAAAAAAGGGATCTTGCATTAACTCACTTATTCATATACCCCAAAATAAAATAAGGTGGTTGAACATACAAATCGCCAACTAATGAGAGTATTTCAGTGCTTGTTGAATGGTATGAAGGTGCCAAAATCCTATTGGCATCTTACTCTCCTTACTGGCACTTTTATCATAAATTGTAACCCAAGTCGAGTTTTAAAGGGAAGGTGCCTCCCCACTGCCTTCAACCCTATAGCACTTCATTTTATATTCTTCCTCGTGTGATGTACTTGTTTTGTTCATGATCATAGTCCCTCTCGGACCAAACTTGATAATAAAGCTATTCGGTGCATTTTTGTGGGATACTCCTTAATGTCTAAGGAGTATCGGTACTATGATTTGGTATCAAAACACATATTTCATTCCCTTGATGTTACGTTTCATAAGCGTATCCCATTTTATGGGCGTGGTATCACTTTACCAGCTCCTACCCCTTGCCTTCGGTTGACGAGGCTCCTCAGGTAGCTCATCCCATTCAAATATTTGATAAGGCTCCTACTTTTGATCCTCCCGAGCCTACTTTACAGGTATATTCTTGTCACCCTCGGTCACCTATGCGAGTTCCCTCTCCGGACACAGGCATCACAAGTTCTCCTTTACCATCTCAATATCTTTCTCGTTTTCGGCGCCCCCTTCCCAATATGGTCATGTTTGTATCACCAACTACTCTGTATTCCAGCACATTTTATATAATGGCCTTTCAAGACTCTATTGTGCATACTTTGACCAACTCAACACCATATCTATTTCTTATTCTGTGACTGAGGCTCTTCAGAATCCTAAGTGGGTGGATGCAATGAAAGTCGAGATGGATGCTTTGGATCCCTACCTTCCGGCGAAAAGACAGTTGGATGCAAATGGGTTTTCAGTGTGAAGTATTCAGGCGATGGATCCATTGACCATTATAAGGCGAGACTAGTCCCTAAGGGATTCACTATGATTCTCGAAAAAGATTTTGGTGCTACTTTTGCCTTAATTGCCAAGCTTACTTCTGTGCGACTTCTCATCTCTATTGCAGCATCCCACTCTTAGCCTTCACATCAGTTGGATATCAGGAATGCTTTTTATCATGGAGATTTATCCGATACTATCTATACGGATCCTCCTCTAGGTTTTCGAGCTGAGGGGAAGTATATCAGGAAAGTACGTAGGATTCGAAAGTCTCTGTATAGCCTCAAAAAGTCACCACGGGTGTGGCTCAATAGAATCAGTGAGATGATTACCTCGATAGGCCTTACTAGATGTCACTCTGATCCTACAAGAACTTTTTGTTGTTAGCCCGATTGTAGATGCATCATCCTGTTGGTTTGTGTGGACAACATTATTAGTACGGGGGATGATGCTGATGGGATTGCTCGAGTTGAACGAGACACTGGGAGAGTGTTTAGTGTGAAGGATTTAGGTCCACTCTGCTAATTTCTTAGGATTGAGGTAGCCTGGTCTCGACGTGTGATTTACGTAGCTCAACGAATGTCACCCTGCCTCCACTACGATGGTCCCTAATGTAAAGCTCTTAGCGCTCTTGACTGAGACTAGTGATTTGATCCCGATCCTTCTGTTTATCAGCGATTGGTTGGTCGCCTTATCTAATTGACTACACAATACCAGATTTAGCGTCTGCTATGAGTATGGTTAGTCGATTTATGCCTGCTCCACGCACTGCACATATAGATGTCTTCTACCATATCTTGAGATACCAAAAGTCTTCTCCAGGTCTTGGGTTGTTTTATGCATCAATAAGTCAAAAAGGGCTCTCTTGTTTCACTAATGCGGATAATGCGGGGTCCAAGATTAATAGACGCTCCACTTCAGGTTTCTATAGTTTTTATGGTTCTCATCTCATATCATGGAAAAGCTAAAAGAAGGCCGTAGTTTCTAGATCTTCTTCTGAGGCTGAATATCGTGCAATGGCTCCATTTCGGGAGAATTGGGTTTTGTGGAGAAAGGATCGTCAGAATTATTTTGTGATAATAAATTGGCCATTATGATCTCATCAAATTACGTGGTTCATGAAAGAACAATGAACATAACTTTCTCCGAGAAAAAGTGAGGTTCGTGTTTTTGTCTCATCTTCACTACAGAATTGTTCACCAAATCAGTCGGGTCAGCTCTACTCCAGTCTTCCATTAGCAAGTTGGGCTTAATTGACATATTTGCTCCAGCTTGAGGGGGACTGTTGGATTTCATATTATTTTGTATTTTTCCTTTTATATTTGAGTGCGTTATGTGTTGGTGACGTAAACTACACATCAAAGGCTCAAAACAAAACAAACACCAATTCGAGAGAGAGAAAGTAAGAATTTCTTATATTAAAAAATGAAGGAATGCCCTCAAATGAGGAGTACATGGGTATTTATATGGGGGGAACTACTTACTAGCTATGTAATAATCAAAAAGACTAGAAAAGATAATCATCAACAAAAATATACCTTATTACTCCCAAACATGCTTGAAGACCAATTAAAAGACGTAAAAGGAAATAAAAGCACTAAAATAAAAGGAAAACAAATAAGAAATATTAAAATGACAAATAAGCCCTAAAATAAAAGGAAATAAACCCATTCCCATCACTCTAACCGTCTTCATAAAAGGTTCATCCTCTAACTTGAAGGGCAAGCTGCAACACAGTTAGGCCTTTTTCCATGAATTCTTCAATTTGAAACGGGATGCGCCCTCGTACGTGACTCGAAGAAGCCCAAAAATTTTAGGCAAGAAATGAAAGGGGTTAGGTTTTACTGATTTAGAGTCTGTCCGCACGAGTCGGCGAACTAAATTTGACTACATGGGTCGCCTGGACCACCGATGAGGTCGGAGTTTTCCTGGTTTGGGGTTCTTGAATTTGCGTCACAAGGTTCGGTATTCCCAGGTAGGCCGGGCGTTAAGTTAAGTTTTTTTCTGAAGGGGTCGGAAATCTCCATTTGGCCGAGGAGTGATGGTTTTTTCGGATTGACCGAGGGGCTCGGGTTTCTTCCCATTTCCACATAGTTCGTCTGTTTCATCGAGGCCGGGAAGGCCGGAGTCACCGTCAATTTATTTAGAAAGGAGTTGAAAGAGGGCATCAAATTTCTTGTTAAATTCTTAAATTCTTGATGGCTATTCCTCAATTCTTGAATCTCCTCTTATTGTAGTTTGGATATCTTCAAAGCCAGTGATAATATAACGTACGATTTGTTGATCATCGACACACCGATACACCAATACACCAATGTTGGAGCAGCACCCGCTCTGATACCAATTTGACATAAACTACACGTCAAAGACTCAAAACAAAACAAACACCAATTCTAGAGAGAGAAACTAAGAATTTCTTATATTAAAAAATGAAGGAATGTCTATTTATATGGGGGGAATTAATTACCTAAAAGATTAAAAAGGACAATTATTAATAAAAATATATCTAAAATTATCCCCAAACATGCTTAGAGACCAATTAAAAGGCATAAAGGAAATAAAAGAATTAAACTAAAAGAAAAACTAATAAGAAATATTAAAATGACAGATAAGCCCTAAAATAAAAGGAAATAAACCCATTCCCATCAATTGGGCTTTAGGTGTTTTTAGTCTTCTTTATATTAGTATTACGTATGTTCTAGAACCATCCATATATAAGTATGAATACATTTATTTGGTCCCCTTTTGTGTAAGACATTACATAAAAAAAATCCTTCAAGGAGAAATCGAGGTACAATAAAATGGTGACAAGGTGAGAGAATATTGTTTAACATGGTCCTGACATATGCAAGAATAGTAAACACACCGAGAGAACTTTTGATATTGCACCTAGACCTGTCAATGGGTCGCGTCGAGTCTGTGTTCGTGTCGTTTTTATCGTGTTCGGGTCTTAATGGGTTCGTGTCTAAACGAGTGACTTTTTTATCGTGTGAAAAAATCATATCGAAACCCGACTTGTTATGTTAACGTGTCGTGTTCACTCGTTAATACCCATTAAGATAATTAACTATTTTGAATTGTATAAAAGTTGACATATTATCTCATTTTTGAACCCATGTTGACCCATTTATTCATTGACATTACTAAATCTCTCATTTAGTAAAATTCATTATGATTAAATTAACATTATGCTATATAAATTATTTATAAGTTTGAAGAGTATATCTTATATACTTAAATTAATGGGTCATAACGTGTCTTATCGGGTATTAACGGATGAAGGGGGCCAACATTAACCCGACCCATTAACTATCGTGTCTTATCGGGTTGGCACTGATATGACATGAACCCATTAAGGGTCAATCCATTAACTTATAACTTCGTGTCGTGTTATCGTGTTGTGCCTTATTTTGCAGGTCTAATTGCACCATGTTTAGACCCATTGTTTGTGCTTCGACCCCACTTTTTAGAACTCTGCTGCTATCACGACTAGGTACAAATACAAAAAATGTATCAGAAGACATTAAACCCTATTTTATCATGGGCATGCTAGGACTTAACGAGACTTCATAATATTTGCTAATGGTAGGGTGCAAACACATATTTCAAAAATTGGGTCAAAATTTAGGGTGAAGTCAAATTTTTCCCATACAACAATTGTACTCGGTGACATGGTTTAGTTTGAAGGTTCATCTGTGGACAAACGGAATAACATAAATATGGGCTTCGATGTAAATATAAGGGGCATTTACGTTTAGATCCTATTAGACGTTCTTATATACATTTTATTCCCATCATGTTTTTCTCTTACATATAAGTCCTATTCCTAATTTTTTGAAACTTTTTTTCCAATTTTACCCTTTTAAAACCAACAATCCGTAACTTCCTTGAGGAAGTTACATAAGTGGTTGAACTTTTTTTTTTAATCTTCAAATGATCATAACTTTTGATTCACAAATCCGTTTTTCACAAAATTACTATTTTTGAAATCAGCTCGACGAGATCTATCAAACAAGATCCATGAAGGCTATAAAATTCCAAAGAAAAAAATTTACACAAACAGTAAACTTTACTGTGTGCACTAGAATATGAAATAGTTTTATATATTTGACATTTTCACAAACAGACAGTATCATTTACTGTGCTGATACTACACAGTATATATATATATATATATATATATATATGGTGGATCCAAACCCTTTTTCTTTCAAAATTACCTTATATTTTAAGGTTAGCGCTAGCGGTATCCAATCCTTACCACCATTATTGGATCTTCAACGACCTTCGTCAGAGCTCCGATTTGGGGTGGTTAAGGGTGGCATGTGGTGACGCTGGCGCGGACCTTTGAAAATAAGAGACTTTTGAATAAATGGGCTTTGGATCCATCGAAGTATCATGGGAAGCCGCTAGCGCGGACCTTTGAAAATAAGATTGGATAAATGGGATCGGGATCATCTGGAGCGCCAATTTGGGGTGAATAGGGGTGACACAAAACTTTAAAAATAGGAGCATATTGGATATATATATATATATATATATATATATATAGTTTGTAAAAATGTCATAGATATTAAACTTTATTGTATACACCATAAAATGAAATAGTTTTATATTTCTAACATTTTCACAAACAATAAGATTTACTGTGATAACATATTTATGAAATAGTTTTATATATATAACATTTTCACAAACAGTAACATTTACTGAGTAACTATTACACAATATATATAACATTTTCACAAACAGAAACATTTGCTGAGTTAATATATATATATATATATATATATATATATATATATATATATATATATACACGGTAGATCCAAACCTCCTTTTGTTTTAAATTACCATATTTTTAAAGGTTTACGCTAGCGACATTCAATCCCCACCACTACCCACCCCAATTGTCGAAGCTTCAACGACTATCATCAGAGCTATGATTTAGGTGGGTAGTAGTGGCATAGGGTGCGGCTGGCGCGGACCTTTGAAATTAAAAGAATATTAGATAAATGGAGTTTGGATCCACTGGCGCTCCGATTTGGGGTGAGTAGGGGTGACAGTGGGTTAGGTTTATATCTATAACATTTTTACAAACGTTAACATTTACTGTGTTATAACACAGTGTATATATATATACGGTGGATCCAAACCTCTGTTTTCTGATATTGTCTTATTTATAACGGCCCGCGCTAGCGGTATCTAATCCTGACCACCACCAACCGCAATTGTCGGAGCTCCAACAACCTTCATCAGAGTTCTGATTTGGGGTGACATGGAGTGCCGCTGGCGGGGACCTTAGGAAATAAGGGAATATTTGATAAATGGGGTTTGGATACACCGGCGCTCCAGTTTGAGGTGGGTAGGGGTAGCATTGGATTAGGTTTATATCTGTAATATTTTCACAAATAATAAATGTTACTGTTTGTGAAAATGTTACATCGGTATCCCATGCCACCTCAAATCAGAGCTCTGATGAAGGTTGTTGTAGCTCCGATAAAGGGGGTGGGGATTGGATGCCGCTGGCGCGGACCGTTAAAAATAAGATAATATCAGAAAAAAGAGGTTTGAATATATATATATATACTGTGTTATATGAACACAGTAAATGTTAATGCTTGTGAAAATGTTATAGATATAAACCTAACTCAATGCCACCCCTACTCACCCGAAATCGGAGCTTCGGTGGATCTAAACCCCATTTATCTAATATTCTCTTAATTTCAGAGGTCCGCACCAGCGGCACCCTATGCCACTACTACCAACCCAAATCATAGCTCTGATGAAAGTAGTTGAAGCTACGACAATGGGGGTGGGTAGTAGTGGGGATTGAATGTCGCTAGCGTAAACATTTAAAAATATGGTAATTTTGAAAAAAAAAATAGTGGTTTGGATCTACCGTGTGTGTGTGTGTCTCTCTCTCTCTCTCTCTCTCTCTATATATATATATATATATATATATATATATATATATATATATTATGTAATATTAACTCTGTAAATGTTACTGTTTGTGAAAATGTTATATATATAAAACTATTTCATAAATATATCATCACAGTAAATGTTATTGTATGTGAAAATGTCACAGATATAAAACTATTTCATTTTCTGGTGTATACAATAAAGTTTAATATCTATGACATTTTTACAAATTATATATATATATATATATATCCAATATGCTCCTATTTTTAAAGTTTTGTGCCACCCCTATTCACCCCAAATTGGCGCTCCAAATGATCCCGATCCCATTTATCCAATCTTATTTTCAAAGGTCCGTGCCAGCGGCACCCCATGATACTCCGGTGGATCCAAAGCCCATTTATTCAAAAGTCTCTTATTTTCAAAGGTCCGCGCCAGCAGCACCATATGCCACCCTTACCCACCCCAAATCGGAGCTCTGACGAAGGTCGTTGAAGCTCCAACAATGGTGGTAAGGATTGGATGCCGTTAGCGCGAACCTTTAAATATAAGGTATTTTTGAAAAAAGAGGGTTTGGATCCACCGGATGTATATATATATATATATATATATATATATATATATATATACTGTGTAGTATTACCACAGTAAATGTTACTGTGTGTTTGTGAAATGTCACATATATAAAACTATTTTATATTCTAGTGCATACAGTAAAGTTTACTGTTTGTGTAAAAAAATTTCTTCGGAATTTTATAGTCTTCATGGATCTTGTTTGATAGATCTCGTCGAGCAGATTTCAAAAATAGTAATTTTGCGAAAAACGGATTTGTGAATCAAAAGTTATGATCATTTAAAGATTAAAAAAAAAAACTCCAACCACTTATGTAACTTCCTCAAGGAAGTTACGGATGGTTGGTTTTAAAAGGGTAAAATTGTGAAAAATTTTCCTAAAAAGTTGGAATAGGACCTATGGGATTATTAAAAAGTCAATAGGACTTATAAGCTTGTTGACCCGATAAATGGGACCTAGATATAATTATCCCTAAATATAAAGGGGAAATTCAGTTGATTTCATAAAATTCATGCACATACACGTCTACCACGCACTTACTTTCCCTAATCCACCTGTTCATGAAATACACCTGTACATGTATGCACATGGAGACCAAGACACAACAATTCTGCCGACATATTTATGAGATCATACTAAAAGACTTCTAAAGTTCTAACAACACCAACGCTCCAAAATAACAAAAAGTCTAACCAATGCCAAATGTGCAGATTCGGGGACAACTCAGTCCTCCAGATGTGAGGTGACGTTTCATAACATTACAAATGTCCCTTTCATCCTCAACAGCCCCATTAGTAATAAGGAAAATGAGAGGAATTGTGTCAACAGTCTTGGCCACCATCTCTAGCGCCTGAAATAAGCAGACCAAGACCAAGAACAAATTCATTTTTCAGACAGTCAAATTAGTATAATTGAGAATGTCAACAAATCAATTTCAAGAATGTGCAAGTAAGAATTCATTAACTAATTAGGTATAAACAAATAAAAGTTTATTATTTGCAATTAAATTTTCCTGTTACATTTATTTTTCATAACCAGGTACCCTTCCTTTTTCTCGTTGGAGTATAAATGGCCATTATATTGTGATCAATTTGACATTAAAACCAATGCTAAGCACAAGAGAAAAACATAACTGGAAAATATTTAAGGGTAACACAAAATATGTCGAGAATTTTTAATTACCTGATTTAGAGGAAGCAAGATATTTGTACCCCCCTCTGCAATAAATTTCATGTCAATCCATTGATTAGCCTTTTCAATTGTGTCTTCAGTAGCAAGTTCCATTGATGATGAGAGTAACAAAGTATTGTTATTGAACGCTATAATGTTAAAAGAATCTACTGCGTTGAGCTTAGACAGAGCTATTAATAACCCATCTTTGACATTCTCAAGGGGGCCTTCTCGCATGCTGGCACTTATGTCAACTACAAATACTATATCTTTCCTGAAGACCTATCAGAGTCAATAAAATGGCATGAGGATAGATTTCTAACCATAAGTTAACAGTAAAATTGTTAAGACATAAAAATTGACATGGTGTAAATCATATTAAGGCTTTGATACTGATGAGTAAACAATAATGGAAGTACTCTGTGTAGTGTTCCAAACTTGAAGAATTAAAGCTTGCAACCTCATAAGCAGATAACAGCAATACAAAAACATGTTTTGATGTGTAGTTAAGAGCGGAAGAGATTTGATTTAATCTAAACTACACAACAAGAACAACAACAATGATTTTAGAGGCAAATTACCTATTTCTCTCTATAATTCTCATTCATCTCAAGAGTAGTAGAGGTAAGTTGGTAACCCTTAAAAGTAAAATGACAAATATGGTACACTAGAATATTCTAGAGGAATAATCTAGTGTGCCTCTATAAAATGGATAATTCTAGGCTGACACATAAAATTGGACACATTTTTTAGATACACTGACGTGTCATATTTGCATTGGTCCGTGTGGAGCCCAGACACGAGCTAATGTAAATGCGATACATCAGTGTGTCTAAAAAGTGTGTCCAATTTTGTGTGTCAGTGTAGAAAGACCCCGATAAAATATGATAGTCATCACTCTCCCCCATGAAAAGTTGGCATATAGTTCCTATACTGGCAGTCGAGATCGGGAACAATGCGTTGTTAAATGGCCTCAGTAACCCAAATGTCCTCAACCTCAAGGCGTCCATGCGAGTGTAATCGTCGGACAGGAAATTGACAAACTTAGAAGCTAGGACTCCATCAACACGGTGGACGTGGGAACAGGCGGGGTAGCCCTCCTCCTATGTGCATTCCACATAATGGTGAGAAGTTGGTAACGCTAAAGGACTCAACCGCAAATTGACCTCATAAGCGTTAATCCCCACATCAATGAATCACCGAGAATGGACAAAAACAGTGCATTTGAAGCTTGCGTTGGCAACGGGTCTTATGAAGGTAAACCATTACAAACTACCTGGGTTGAAACACGAGTGCGCAATGGTGTGCGTTCGCGTGATCCTTCTACGTGTCATACATACTGATGTAAATAATAAAAGGGGGTATATTTGTAATTTTTCTTTCTTTATCTTTTGTCACACTAGTCTTATTTCAGTACTTAGATATTATAGTTAGGATAGAAGCTTCTAGAAGGCACCATTAGAGTTGTCATGAATGACAATTCATGATAACTCAAACATAGCTAGCAAAACCAAAGGAGCTTGCCCTAATGGTTACCACCGACCCTTGGTTGCAAGAGGTCGGGCGTTCAAGTCCCTTTCCCTCCTCCCCCGCCCCCCAGGGCTTGAACTAGGCCAAAAAAAAACATAGCTAGCACCTTCTAGAAACCTCTTCCAATGCCTATAAATGTACTCATTACCCATTGGAAAGACTGATATCTTTGACTTGGTAACAAAATTTCAGATGTGTGCTTGTGTTTTTGTCTCTTCTTTGGATTAAATTTTGGATGTTTGCATCTAATTAGTATCAAAGTTTGGCAACACGTCTCGTGTGTGTGTGTCCCCCTTTCATCACCACTAACGGGTCCATGGAAGAAAATTCACACGGGTGTTCGTAGTTGCCGTTGTAATGAACATGCCAAGTGGTTTGTTGCGAGCCAACCGGATGCTATCACCCAATTGTCGTCCGATAAGGAGCTATTGCAAGCAGTTGCGATGGTCATTGTCCTATAACGATGGCCATCGAAAAATCCTCCATCATTGCAACCCCAAATTATTTCCCGAACTTTTTCCGGTGCAAACCCTAATTGCTACAAACCCCAGGCCTATGACATCCCTTCTCAACCCCTCCACCCCCACCAACTTCTTATCAAAATCACAACCTCACCCCACGGTGCGAAACACCATGAATCCAACCCCAACCTGTTGCGTACCATCATATTTGTCATCGTTTGAGACAAAAGATGATGAATCTAATCTTAATTCGGAAGAAGAAATCGTGTATGATGAAAATGATAATGAATCAAAAATTTAATGAAGATGTATATGGGGCCCATAGGAGAACAACAACCTTTTTACAATTCTTGGCCTCCGACGAAGTTGTTTTAAATGATGACCACCTCTCGACATCAGTGATCTCGAGCCCTAACAATGGTTAATTTGACTACCAAAAGGTCATTATTGTTGTTGTGGATAAGGCTGTGATGTTGAGATTGATGAAAATTAGTACGAGAACAACGAAGGTCCAGGGAGAAACTTAATAAGGGACGCAAACTAAAATGGTGGGTCTGATATGTTTGGAGGCTTATCCAGGAAGTTGAATCTAAATGTTGGGTTATAGAGGATTTGTGAAACAAAAGTGGACAATGGGCTTCATTTTGAAGCAACTGAGCTCACTAAAGAGCATATTATGCTAAATTTATTTAAACAAAAATTGGATCATATCTTTGATAATATTGAAGCAGTTGTTTCAATCTTTTGATCATAATATGAAAAGAATGATTTTGATGTAATCTAGGGTGCGGAACCATATAAAAAAAGAAGTTATCTAAACAACAACAACAACAACTTGGAAAATGGAAGAAGTCTTTTTATTTCTCTCTCTAAGCTTTCAATCTCAAAATGGCAAAAGTAATACAATGAGGGGCTCAATAGCTATTTATACTAAACGGGTATAAAAGGGAAAAAATAGAATAAATGCTAAAAAAGGACGACTATATCCTTATGCTCCTGCATCATTCCCCCCCTGAGAGGAATCCATATATGCTAAGTACTGGCAAAAGAAATCAGGATCAACATACTGCAAGGTAGCCTCAGTAATCCAAGAGTCCTCCGCCTCAGGGTGTCCAACCCAGCGGACAAAATAGCATGTGTAGTCGCCCGATGCAGAAGAGACAAATGTGAAATCAAGTATACCCTTAATACGATCAACATGGGAACGGATTGGCTGGTTCGAGGATGAGGGAAGAGGAATAGGAGGGGAATGGGTGCCTCAGAAAGGAGAAAGGTCCGCCACATTAAATGTGCGGTGCATTCGAAACTCCAAATGAAGGTCAACCTCATAAGCATTCGGGCCACAAGCTCGAATAATAGGAAAAGGGCCAAAACGTCTCATAAGATGCTTGTTGCCTTAGCCAAAACATCATGCTTTCTGCAGGTACACCATAACTAAATCATCGGGCTGGAAAGAAACAAAACGGCAATGCGCATCAGCCGCCTCTTTGTAAGAGGCGTAGATGGTTTGTAGACGAGTACGGAGCCTGGATGGATGTCAGGTGGGTCGCAAACTCCTCTACGAAGGGGCACGTAGGAACTGTCGGTGGTAGCTCAACGAGGTCAATGGTCATAGTTAGGGACTGACCCAACACAATCTTGAAGGGGGAGAAACCTATAGAACGGTTGACTGCATTGTTGAAAGAAAACTTGGACTGTGAAATCACAATATGTCACCTACAAGGATGCTCGGAGGTCAAACAACGCAAAAGGTCTCCCACACTCCTATTGACCACCTCTGTCTGTCCGTCGGTCTGGGGATGAAAGGCAGTCAAAAACTAGAGCTCTGTCCGTAATAAGTATCATAAGGTCTGACAAAAATTTACAGTAAAGCGTACATCGTCTCGGAAGTACGAGGACGCGACATGAGAAGGATTGTCATACGAGAACACTATATAATATGAGATATCTTGGAGAATTGGTCAACAACTACCATGATAGAATCATGCCTACTGGAAGTAAGAGGGAGGCCCACAATGAAATCCATCAAAACGTCTTGCCATGGGCGCTCGGGTATTGGAAGTGAAGTGTACAAACCTACATTGGAATGTTGTCCCTTGCCGTCTGGCAGATATAACAACGCCTGATGAAGGCGTTAGTATCCCGCCTCGTCGTTGGCCAATAAAAACGGTCTTGGAACAACACATGGGTGCGTGCCTGCCTCAAATGACCTGCTAATCCATCCCCATGAACCTCAGAAAGTGGTCCCACGATGTACAAAGCCATCCTGTAATAGGTACTCAACCGATGCCCCATTGCCTTACTGACATGCGGTATAAATGGGTCTCAAATCCTCATCGGTCCGGTAAGGGCCTCAAATCGCATCAAATCCAAAAAAATGTGACTCCTCAAAGTCACCAAAGCTTGAGCTCGCGGGCTAAGTGTATCCGCTACTAGATTCTCTTAACCGGGCTTATACTATAGGTGGAAAGTGTAATGCTGAAGATATGCAGTCCACTTAGCGTGTCTGTCGCTAACACGTCGCTGGGTATAAAGGAATCGCAAGGCCTCATGGTCAGATTTGATCACAAACTCCTTATGTAAGAGATAAGGTGACCAAAACTTCAGGACTATATAGAACTCCAAGTCATACGTGGAATAGTGTAAGGCCGCTCCAGTCAACTTTTGGCTAAAAAAGGCAATGGGCTTTCCATTCTGGCTGAAGACGGCCCCCACCCCAGTCTTGCAAGCATAGTAAGACAACTAATCAAAGTTCGACAAGGAGAGGATAAGGGCAGTCGTCATTAACTCCTTGATGCGCTTGAAGGCCCGCTCGATCTCCTTGGTCCATCTGAATTTGGCGCTCGAAGAATTTCTCATTAAGTCCGTGATCGGGGCCATGACGGTGTTGAATCCTGCTATGAACTGTCGATAAAACCCGGCAAGCCTATGAAAGCTACGAACTTGAGTCACCAAACTAGGGGTGGGATAATCCACTATAGTCTGAATCTTGGCGTCATCCGTCCTGACGCCATCACCGGATACAACGTAACCCAAAAAAGTCACTGATGAAACCATGAAAGCACACTTTTTCAACGTGAGGAAAAAGCGTTCGGCTCGTAAAACTTCTAAAAACTGGGTCACATGCCCAAGATGCTCCTCCTCGGACTGACTATAAATCAAAATATCATCAAAGTAGACCGCCACAAGCTTGCCCAGGAAAGGGCGCAAAATCTGGGTCATCACTCTCATAAACGTGGATGGAGCGTTGGAGAGACCAAAAGGCATCACCGTCCACACATAAAGTCCATCTTTGGTCATAAATGTAATTTTTCATTCATCCCTCGGTCTCATACGTATCTGGTGATAGCCACTCTTCAAGTCTAGTTTGAAAAAATCGTCACCCCGTGGAGTTGATCCAGCATATCCTCAAGCCTGGGAATTGGTAATTTATATTTCACTATTATTTTGTTCATGGCATGACTATCCACACATACGCCAACTCTCATCTTTCTTGGGAGCTAACAACGTCGGACCTGCACAAGGAGACATACTCTCCCTAATATACCCCTTGCCACACAACTCGGTGACCTGCCTCTGTAACTCAGGGTGCTCTGTAGGCAACATGCGATGGTGAGGGAGATTGGGGCGTTGCGCCCCTGGAATAAAATCAATGGCATGTCGTATATCCCGAAGAGGGGGCAGATCATCCAGAGTGTACACACGTCGGTAAAAGAATCCAACAAACTCTGAACACAAGGTGGAACAGGTGCCTCAGGAGTGGTAATGGAGCTAATAAGGTCATAACACAATCCTGTCTCTAAGGCCTCAGTGGCTAACTCCTTGTGTGAAATTACAAGGGCAGAAGGTCGAGACATTGGGAATGGTCGCATGGGGCTAAGAAGAAAGTCCCTCCCCTCGTTTGTAAATGAATAAGGGTTGGCACGACCATCATGTATGCTACGATGATCAAATTATCATGGCCTACCCAAAAGAAGATGGCATACTCGCATATCCACCACGGTACATGGAACCTCATCACAATAGTCTCCAATGGAAAAAATCACTCGACACTGTCAGCTAGGAGCTAGGGTGGCTTCGCTTTTCAACCACCCAATACGACACGGGGTAGACAATGATTTGGTGGGAAGGTTGAGCTTGTCTACCATCTCTTGCGCAACCAAATTATCACTATCCCCTCCATCAATAATCACCGTACATTGCCTCTCTTTTAAAGTGCACCGCGTAAAAAAAATGCTCAATCGGATCCAAGTGTCGTCACTAAGTGGGGATGCTTGTGGATTTACGGGCGTGGTTACCATCATGGTGTGCACATAAGCGGTAGAAATTACCACACGTTTCGCTTGTTAATGGCAAAATAACTCCCGTTGTCGACAAATAGATTGAGCGGAGGCTAGCGGTACATGGGGTGGAATAGGAAGGATTCCGAGGGATGGACATACATTGTAGGTAGGGTGGGGTTGATTATTTGGTTCTTGGGTGTTTGGTTTAGGGTTTATAGGGTTACAATAAGAAATTGGAGTGGATTTGGGTGTTTCAGAGGGTCGGGATGGGCTGTTGGTTGAATCGAAGGTAAAGAGGGGTTGGTTCAGAGGTTCGGCCGGCCTGGTTGGCTACCGGTGGCTTATCCGATTGTTTTCTTTGGGTTTCGGCAGTTTGCGGCTTCGGTCGGCAGCCATTAGGGCTGCCTGACCTTCGATTTTGTAAACTGGGCCTGAAATTAATCCCGGATGAGGCGGTTTGGGTATTTGGGTGGTGTGGTTTTGAATGAAGTAGGGTTTGGGTAGATTCAGAAGGAGTATCAATGAATTTAGCAGTGTTTTAAATAGCTCGCTATCGCGAACGCAATAGCGCGCTATTGGCTTTTGCTATGGGAAAAGGCAACGCAAATGGGTCTGATAACTGGGATGCTGCTATTGCGTGTGCTATTGGGTGCAATTTGGCGCGATTTAGCGCAAAAGTGCGCAAACCTGCGCTATAGACGCGCGATGCATGTTTTTTCTTAAACCCTCTGGCTTACCAAAACGGCGTCATTTTGGTAAGTACTAGGGGTGTGCAAAAAAAACCGACCGAATCGAAAATTGAACCGAGCCGGCCCGAACTGAACCGAAACTGGCGGGTTTTTTAGCCCGGTTCGATTTGCGGTTTAAGGATTTAAAAAACCGATAATATCGGTTCGGTTGTCGGTTTAGACAAAGAAAAAACCGATTCGAACCGAACCGAACCGACATCAATATTATATATTAAAAAACCCTTAAATATCTTTTATTTTTATATCCAAACACCATTAACCAACCTCCAAAACCGACCAAAACCGAAAACCGACCTACAAAAAACCGACCAAAACTGAAAATCGGTTAAAACCGAACCGAAACCGAACCGAACCGAAACCGATGTGAACATAAACCGGCGGTTTTTTTCATCGTCGGTTCGGTTTCGGTATGATTTTTTCCAAAACCGAACCGATCGGTTCGGTCTGAATTG
Organism: Sambucus nigra; assembly: GCA_949130495.1. Classification (NCBI taxonomy): domain Eukaryota; kingdom Viridiplantae; phylum Streptophyta; class Magnoliopsida; order Dipsacales; family Adoxaceae; genus Sambucus; species Sambucus nigra. Next base: position 321,764,491 of record OX422214.1, on the reverse strand, counting down.
CGGTCCAAAACCGAACCGAACCGACCCGTGCACACCCCTAGTAAGTACAAAGGTTAAAAAAACATATATGAAGATTACAAGGCAGTGAACCAGCTGTCCATAAATGAAAACATCAAGAAAAACAGAAACAATATTCACAAAAAAGAAGATGAAACCATATTTGCAAAATAATTTATGTTCCAAGTAGTAATTCTTCTTACAACTTGACCTGGATTTTTGGATTTAGTCTAGTTTTCAGCCTTAGCATCTAGGTGTATGGATGGGTAAAAAGATGCATGCTTTGACCCTCCAGAATTTAAAAATAACCTACAGCTGAATGCAAAATGAAGCGGAAAGCATTCTTATTCAAAAGTCATAAAACAACAAATCCACCCAAAAAACAGAATCTGATGCGTTCATAAAAAGGGGTATAAAATCAAAGAACAAGAATAAAAATCACCCACACAATCCAACTAACCTCCATATTGTTATTATTCCCAGGGTAAAGATAAAAACAAAACGTCTCACTCTGATCAAAATCATGCAGAGATGGAGAGTGCAAGAGCAGCCCACCAAGTATATCATGTGAGCAAACCTGAAAACACAGTTACCAACTAGAAAAATAACTACTACATGTAAATTACAAATTCAAGTTCCCAGACATTGGATCCATATCGTAATCTTCTAGAATGTAGATACCTAGGATCCATGTGGAGAAGGCATAGTATGAGAGTAAAAAAGACCAAAGGTCCAAGGTCTTGCAGAATACGAAAAAAAGAAGTCATCAATGGACCACGTCAGAACTTCTGCCTCGTAAAAGAAGCCTAATCTCCCAACCTCACGTCTTACTTGCTGGAATGAGAGAAGGAAAGGTTTTTAAATATGTATGTCAGTACGTTACAAAATGTCGTTTCATTACATCCATGACTCAAGTAGTACTTTAAACCCTGAAATACCTTAAGAGTTCACATCGGTAGCGGCAATGTCGTTTGGTCTACCCCCGCTCCAAAGCCCCCCTCCGCCGCACCAGAAAACCCTCTGCCCCAAGACAGGTCTGCCGACCTGCTTAAACGGGGGGGGGGGGGGGGAGGGATGTCTGCCCTTTTTGAAACCCAAGCTCCGAACTCTAATTTGCCATCATCGGGCCCCGAACCAATCAAGCCAACTACAACCCATAATCGGCCATCAACCCACTCAAATTTTCAATTTTTACCGGCCGGAGGAGATCCCCAACTGTCCAATACCAACATAGGGGCTGATTTGCTTGAAAACCATAATCAAGAAGGTGGAACCCTCCAAAAAATTCAAGAACTAGGGTTTGACATTCCAAATTTGGTTTTTGACCCGGGTGGAAGTTATTTTTGATGATTGACATGAGAGGCAAGAGGAAGATGATGAATCTTGAAAATCAAGAATTGAAAAAAAATGGCCCTTCCTCAAATTTTCAAGAAAATATTTTTCTCGTCACAAATTTTTGCGTCGCCTTTCACGCACATTTTTGGAACTTCTCACGCGATTCTCCAATTTTGCAAGTTCGAGGACGCACTTTTTTGAAGCTGGGAAGAATGATGGGAATCGATTGTAATTTTCCTTTTATTTATATTTTTAGCTCTTTTTTGTCATTTTCCCTCCTTAATTAGCCTCCAAACATGTTTGAGACTAATTAGGCATTCTTTTATTTTTAGTTAGTCCTTTTTAATCATTTTACGTAATTAGTTGATTAGCAAGTAATAACCCACCTATAGATAGCTCTTGTATTATCATTTATATTCAATTCTTGAATATAAGACATCTTTTGAGTCTTTCTCTAAAATTTAAAGTTTGTTTGTCTTTTAGCCATTGACGTGTAGTTTACGTCACTTTTCTACGTTTCCAACATGTGTCCCAGCTTGTCCCCAACTTCTCCAAGTCTAAAACGCATCCAACTCCGACTCGGGGGCCTCTTCTTCTCTCTTTACCTTATATACTACTGACCCGACACACATACACCATGTGCAACATAAACAATACCATTTAAGATTTAAATATCATTTTCACCCCCACCCCCCCAACCCAACCAAAGGTCTCCGAGAATTGCATTCATGACAATGGAGGATCCACATGTCTTCTCACATTTACTTTCCATCGTTAACAACATTGTTTTTATCGGGGCAGAGTAGGACCAGTTTTTTTTATCAAAAACAATGATTTTATCATTAAAGAAAACGAGTATATCATGTTCAAGAGACAAGGAGTTCCCCTAAAAACTGAAGATGCAAAACATATAAGTAAAAATTTCATAAAAACTTCTGGTTGCGAAGCCTGTTCAAACCAAGCCCCTACTAACACACGTATGTGGTTAATTCCTGGAAAACTGTTCCTGATACGTAAAGATTCTGATCATAAAAGCAATCAAACGAGAGCTGGGGGTTAGAAACCTCGGCAGCTTTAGTGAAGCCTTTCTAGATAAGCAGTATTTATTGTGCCTTCGAGTAAAGTACGGCATAGGGTGAAGAAGAGAGGTAAAGTCCTGATGAATACGTGCTACCATTGCAAGATCAGCTCTTCACTTCTTGTTTGGTATGGATCAATTGTGTGGGCTATCCCAAGGTCAGCTCTAACTTTGTTTTTGTTGGAAGAACGTGAGAAGGTTACAGGCTATGAAGCACCAATACTCCATTAAAGGTCTCTTAACAATATCGAATACTTATCGGATATGCAGATATAATTCCAATCCGTATAAGGTATATTTTATACGTATTCTTTTGATTTGAAACTAAATTTTTATATGTTATCATTTATCCTAGTATATTTATTTTCTGGAAACGGCAAGGGTACATTTGTAAATTTTGAACTCTGACCGTTTTGAAGCACCAATACTCCATTAAAGGTCTCTTAACAATATCGAATACTTATCGGATATGCAGATATAATTCCAATCCGTATAAGGTACATTTTATACGTATTCTTTTGATTTGAAACTAAGTTTTTATATGTTATCATTTATCCTAGTATATTTATTTTCTGGAAACGACAAGGGTACATTTGTAAATTTTGAACTCTGACCGTTTTGACAGAAATAAAATACAGATAGATCTTTTGTTTCGTTAATAGTTATTTAAGGCGCGAGGCCCATCTTTGGCATTGCCAAGCAGGACAAATTGCCTATTGGAAAAATGTCAATGTGCTCCAAGTGGTAGTGTATAGCCGTTGGTGGCAAGGCAATTATAGTGTCGCGCGGTGTGCCATTAACGGCTATGCATAAAATCTGTGTATTGGGTTTTAATTTTTATATAAACCACAGTATTTCACCAATTTAATTTCTATATATACCGTACGACCAATATGCCCTTTGTTTATGAGAATGCACGAGCAGACGCACTAGCCCGACTAACATCAGCTACTCGTGCCGAGCTGCGAAGAACGATACCAATTGAAGTATTAGAAAGTCGAAGCATAGATGAAGACCTGACGATGAATATTATTACCCTTGATTTAGGACCATCTTGGATGGATCCCATCAGGGCATATATTGAGGAGGGAGAATTACCGGAGGATAAGCTCGCTGCCAAGAAATTGAAGTTTAAAGCTGCTCGGTATGTACTAACTAATGGTGTTTTGTATAGACGAGGAATTATGGAAGGTTTGCAAAGATGTGTACATCCCTCCGAGGTGAAAGAATTGATTGAAGAGATCCATGAAGGGTCCTCTGGAGCCCATGTAGCAGGTCGGACACTTTTGCAAAGGGTGATGGCGCAGGGATACTACTGGCCAACGATGAGGGTTGATTGTATAGCCTATGCTAAGAGATGTGATAAATGCCAACGTTTTTCCTCCATCCGACGAACTCCACAAGCATTGTTGACACCCATAACTTCCCCTTAGCCATTTGCCATGTGGGGAATTGATTTGGTTGGACCACTGCCAACGACCCGAGGAAGATTCAAGTACCTCATTATCGCAGTGGATTATTTTACTAAGTGGGTAGAAGCTGAGCCTCTGATTGATATGACATACGAGAAGGTGTACCAATTCGTTTGGAAGAACATCATTTGCCAATATGGTCTCCCTCATGCATTCATCACAGACCATGGAACACAATTTGATAACGAGGAGTTTGTCGCCTATTGTCATCAGTCAAACATTTTGAAGGTTCATTCAGCACCAGGCCATCCTCAAAGCAATGGACAGACTGAAGTGACGAACAAAACATTACTAAATGGTTTGAAGAAGACGCTAAGTGAGGATAAAGCTAATTGGATTAATGAGCTACAGTCAGTATTTTGGGCTTACCGAACAACTCCCCGAGCAGCAACTGGAGAATCACCATATATGCTGGCATTTGGAAGTGAGGCCTTAATACCTGCCGAGTTGGGTCTTCCAACACCCAGAGTGCTGAATTTCAATTCCCCAGTCAGCGACTTAATGAGAAGATTAGATTTGGACATGCTCGAGGAGGTTAGAGAAGAGGCAGCCATTAGGAATGATGCTTACCAATAACGAACAGCTTTGTTCTACAACAAGAGTGTGAAAAAATGCAACTTAAAAGAAGGAGATTACGTGCTAAAGAAGGTCATTCAGAAGAACAATAAGTTGGAAGCAAACTGGCATGGACCTTACCGAGTTACAGAAGTTATTCGACCAGGAACTTACCGAATAGCAACTCTAGAAGGAGAGGAATTTAAGAATACATGGAATGCTGAACACCTACGCAAGTATTATCAGTGATGTAAAATGTAAAGCAATTCCATAAAACGATGATATTTCGCTATCTTCTTTTTATTGAAAATTTTTCGGGGAATACTAGTGTACAACACTACGCTGCTCGGCAGTAAAAACAACACGATAGTTCAAGCTCGGACCAACTCCGGTTGGTAAAAGGGCGAGAACGGACCATACTCCTTTGGTTAGGAGGCGTACACTAGCTCATACCAACTCCGGTTGCTAAAAGGGCGAGTGGACACGATAGTTCGAACTCAGACCAATTCCGGTTGGTAAAAGGGCGAGAACATGACATTCCTAAAAATACCAGCTCCGGTTGGTTAGGAAACCATACTCCTTTGGTTAGGAGGCTGACACTGGCTCAGACCAATTTTGGTAAAAGGGCAAGTGGACATGATAGTTTGAACTCAGACCAACTCCGGTTGGTAAAAGGGCGAGAACAACATTCCTAAAAATGCCAACGTGTTTGGCTAGGAAGCAAAATACTCCTAAAAATGCCAATCTCGGTTGGTTAGGAAACAAGACATGTTCTCAAATGCCAACTTATGTTGGTCGGGAGGTAAGATTATTACAGAAAATATAAAAAGTTCCTCGTAGAACAAAATATTCCAAACTGTACCAAGTATGGTTGGTCGGGGATAAAAACCCACTAACTGTAGTTGGTCAACGAGGAGAAAATATTCCAAACTGTACCAAGTATGGCTGGTCGGGGATAAAAACCCACTAACTATAATTGGTCGACGAGCACAATTTAACAACCTTGGTTGGTTGGAAAAAATTTAAACATTTTTATACTCATTACTTTATTATTAAGTGATCGAGCAACATTACTGATACTTGTAACTTTTTTTTACTAAGTTGGTCGATGAACCACACAATATTGTTATGCAAGCACAAATATAAAGTGTTTGACAAGTACAAGACAATAGCAATACAGATTTGCAAACAAAAATGAAAGTATTTCATAAAATTCAAAATAAATTACAAGTTACATTGATCATTACATGGATATGTATACTAACTGTTACATCAAAAATTCCTACTCTATTGGTTTTTTCCCCTCAGCTTTCGATACAGGTTCCTCGCCAGCAGGCGGATCATTTAAAGACTGAGGAGAATTGATGAAGTTCAAATCCTTTAGCATCCTGACGTTCATCACAGAAGATCAATCTAGAAGATGCTCGGGACGAGATACCTCAATCTGAGAATGAAGATTGTAATCACCGAGGTATTTTGCAATTAAACTATGAGGAATGGCACGAGCTGGGATCCATTCCGTGTCCAGATTGTACGGTGGCACAGGCAAGTCGAGTACCCCGGGATCATAATAGTCCAACAGATAGTGTCCTTGTTCGAGCTTCAGCACGCCCAAGGCATTCATCCAGCCTTGTTTGTAGCCCTCATTATTGGCATTCTGGATACGATCATCCAAATGGAATAGTGCTTCATTGTATCCAGCCATCCAGAACTCCCTGGGCTGTTTGTGAAATTGAAATGTTAACCTTTCAAGCTTCTCGTGAAGACTCTGGATGAAAATTTCATTAGTCTCCAACGCTGATTTCTTTGAAGAGTGTTGTTTTTCCAGTTCTCTAATTTTCTTTGACATGTCAGACAAAGCTTGATTTTTTGCCATCAATTGGAATGCTTGGTTTTCCAACGCTGATTGAGTACGAGCTTCTTTAATAGTATGACGAAGAACTCTTGATCGTCCCCGAGAAGGTTTTGCATTTTGTTCCTCGACGACATTCTGAGCAACTCTTCCTCGTCCACGAGAACCTCTTCCTCATCCCCGAATAGCAGTAGAAGGCCCATCTGTTCTCAAAGCCTCTAACTCTTCTCGCAACTTGGGATTTTCCACTTCTAAAAATGAGAATCCTTCATCGGTGACCGGTACCCGGGCAGTGGAAGATGAAGCAGCAGACCTCACCTGAGCTAGTTCTTTTTGCAGATTGTTGTTTTCTTGTTCCAATAGCTCAGTGATTTGCTTGTGCGCTTCGACATCGGCTTTCAATGTTCTCTCTCTCACTTCATAGCCAGCAAGCATCTTGTCATAGCCTTGGTCCGCACTAAGTTGTTTGATTTTCTTCTCATACCCTTCGTGCAAAAGAGCTGAAGACTCTTTATACTGCTGCTGAAGTTCATCGAAAATACCTTGCAAGTCTTCAATCATTTCGTAATAAGCCACATTGTTGGCTACAGCACGATCAAGAAGACATTTCAAGTATTGATATGCCTCCACTGCTTGGTCTGAAGCATCTCGACCAATAATCTCTACAATCTGGGAATTGTCCAAATCAGTGTGGCCAGCCTTAAAATATTCATTACATTGTCGAAGCAGAGTTGTGTCATGGGCAGACAGCAATTCCATTCTAGCCATAAACTGGTAAAGAAGAGAAGGCAAGAGTTAATAAAAAAGAAGACAGAACATCAACAACATAGAGAAACAAAAAAGGTGATTTTTTATTACATCATAGAAAGGAGTACAGTGTTCAGAGTATAGAGTACAAGCGACAAAAGAAAAATAAATACCGAACAACTTCACACCTTTTCCTTGTCTCCCAAGACTTTCTCGGGAGGCTGGGATGAGGAGCTCGGTTGCTCGGTGGAAACAATGAGTTGGTCAGCTAGGGCTGGAACTTGTTAAGGAGGAGCCGGCAGAGACGAATGCTCCTCGTCGGCAGGCTGAGTAAGGATTTGATCACCCACTACCATTGAAGATTCTTCAGAGGCAGCTTCATCCTCTTCTTCATCTTCAATATTTGGGGGAGGACCAGGAAGATGTTGTTGAAACAATTCTGAGTCCTCATTAACCTTTAATTCTTGCAGGGCAGCCACCCAACCATCTCGAAAGTATTTCAAACTCCCATACTGCACCTGGGACATCATTGCTGCTACCCCCCTGTTCCACCCTTTGTCCCAACCAGTGTGAAAAGATTTTTTCACCACCAACTTTCTTTTCATTTTCTCCGAGGAGAGCTTCTCGGATAGAAGATCCTTGGTGGCCTTCAACTTAGCTTCCACCTCCTCCTTCTGGCAATTCACTTCTCGCAGAAGGGACAATTCTTCTTCTGCCATTTTCATTTTGTTTTCAAGCTCCCCAAAGTTCGTGAGCTTCTCGGCATACTTCTTGTTCTCTTTCTCCAAATCCTTCACTTTATTTTCCAAACCCTTGGAAACTTCAACGAGCTGCACCTTCTCTGCCTCAACTGAAGCCAACTTCTTCTCCCATTCAGCCTTATCCTCGTCATACTTTTAATGGGACTCCTTCAAAGATTTGGTCAAACCTAGTAAAGCATCTTCCACTCCGGACGAGGAGCTAGAACCCTTGATCGCTTCATCCTTCTTCACAATGGTGTTAAAGCAACTCACCAGCTGAAAAAAGGAGATAATGATAAGTCAGCAGAGAGATATATGTATTGATGGAAAGAAAGAAAATTCAGAATATGAGAAACTTACTGAAGCAATGTGACGAGTAGCCAGGGATGTAAGCACATCCCTAGACATATTTTCCTCAATTCCTTGGACTTCAGGAATGGTCCAAGTCTTCACCCAGCTCATAGATGAGCTCGGAGGAATAATAGTTGGAACACCAGATCCACTAACTTGGAGCTGGGGAATAGTTTCAGCCAAATTGACCGAGGAGGATTTCTTCAGTCTCCTCGGTGGCATTTCAACAGTTTTAACCAAAGAAGAGCTTTTGGTTAGGGAGATGGTGATCACTTCCACAGGTGCATCCTTCTTGCTCGGAGCCGCTGGGGACTTCTCGGCAGCCTTCTGAGGAGCAACAGAAGGGGCAACATCTATCTTCTTTGTCCCCTTTTGGACGTCAGTCTTGTTTCTTTTTCCATCTCCAGCAGAGGTAGTCTCCTCAAAGATAGCAGGAACTCTTCTTTTTCCCATTTTCTGACTCAGAGGAATGTGAGATTCTGGAGAAGAGTCCTCAGGAACTGACACTGGAGCACTAGAGCTTACCACAGGACGAGCAGTAAAGGATGATGTATAACTCCTATATTGTAACAAATATGAAGCTGACCTGATGTGCTCGTCTGCAACTCTCTGATGCAAACTCTAGATAAGTTTCAAATGCTTAATATTAACTTCTGATTCTTTTGGAGTCTTTCGTTTGCTGTTAACTGCAAACAAATACATATTGAAATGTCAATCACACATTTATTTAAAAATAATGAAATCATAATTTCAGAAATAAAATAAAATAAAAATAACCTATCCCATTGCCATATGGAGGGCAATGGGACCTTGATATACTTCATCTCCAATCAAAGGGGCATGTTGCCAATTTTTGATAACTACCCCATGTTCAAAATAATCCCTATTAGCATCAGGGAGGTTGACTACTAAAGCCCTATTCAAAAATCTAGTTTTTAAATAAAAAATATTATCTAGAACAGCCCATCTATAACAATACATAATCTGAGGAATTCCTATACGGGTTCCGTGAGTTTGATTTAACCTATACACCCCATTAACTATTCTCCATGTGTTGGGGGCTATTTTTGCAGGAACAACATCGAAATAATGACAGAACTCTAAGCACAGAGGGTTTGGTGGAAAAGAAAATCCACATTCAGCAATAAAGAGGCTGGGGAACTAATGTCCCTCAGCCAAACAAAAATAATTTGAAGGCTTAGAAAGCTCCTCCAAAGTTACCCAAGATGGAATAGAAAAATCAGAACGGAATTTCTCAAGAGATTCAATAACATAAGCCATGGCAAAGAAAAGAAATGAAGAAGAAGGAAAAAGATCTTACAGGAAAAAGAGAGATCTGTTGACAACGAACGAAGAAAAGGATGAACGCACAAGAGAGAGAAAGACTATGGAAAACTCGAAAGCAGAAATTGGAAAAGGTAGAAGACGATGGGATTGCCTATGAAGCTTAAATACTTTGCCTTGGGAAACGGCGAAAGAAATGATTAAAAAAAAGAAACTATTACGCTATCGGCGGCTAAAAGGACAAAAAGTGCACAAAGATCGAAGCGCCTATAAAAATTCAAAAGGCAGTAAAAACCAGGAAGGTCATTTAATATTGCCATATACCGAGAAAGAATGTTCCATAATCCTCAAAGTTCGAAATATGAAACATTGGGGGCTTCTGTTGATACCAAAATTAATATGCTGATATAGACGAATAATAAGAAGACACGTGTCGATCTACGTGGCACAATAGCAACGAGGAAGTTTATTTCCCCGACCAAGTCATACTCACTCCGAGCAGCAAGTGTACTCCAAGGAACTCCAACACTCCGAGGAACTCCAACACTCCGAGGAACTCCTGAACGACGAACAACTAAGGCGGTCTGAGCTGCATCTCGGCCACAAGATTGATTGCCAGAGCTGCATCTCGGCCACAACATCGATTGCCAGATAATCAACAGTTCAACTATTCATTGAATGCATATCATACAGACGTATACTCTTAAAGGGCATTAATTGTTTACCCTTTCACATGTACAGCCTAAGGGCCATAAATACATTGTATCACCCTCATTCTAGGGGACCGGATTTTCTTGATAGAATTACATATCGAGAATTCCAAAACACTTGGCAATAACAGAAACAGTGGACGTAGGCCATTCTTATAAGGCTGAACCACTTTAAAATTCTTTGTCTCATTTATATTTATCTGTGATTAAATAATTAGAAGCAATCTAATTTTTTACATCAACACTCACATTAGTGTAACAACCCTCGCTTTTAGGAGGCTAATTTTATATTAATTTACCGCATAAGGTAATTATATAAAACGTTGGGAACTGGAGTAAATATTAATCGAATGAGATAGAAGTTTATATTTACTAGATTGATGCATATTTACTGTATGTGAAAGTAAATATCATCAGGTTGTATGTTTTATGGTGTCATGTGTTTTAAATGACATTATGGTTTAAATGAAATTGGAACTCGAAATAAATTATAAAATTTCTGGATGCCAGTTTAGAGGTTGTAGTTAGTCTCGGAAGGTGCGAGATAGTAAAAATAAGTGACATATTGTATTTTTGGGTTCTGGGCACTTTTGACTGGTTTTAACTTAAACGCGTATATGGGAGTCATTTTAATGTGGTATTAACCACTTATGTTGGATACTTTAGACTTAAGCCCCGATTTTTTGTCTTCTAAACCCCTTATTTCCCTATTTAATATCCAAAACAAGATAGAGAGAGAGAGAGAGGAAGATAAAAGAGGAGATTGAGCGAGAGAGATTGGAGATTGAAGATTTGGATTGCTTCTACCTAAAAGAAATCTGAGATTTCAATTCTAAGGCAAGTTTTCTACTTGCTAATATGTGATTTAAGATGAATAAATTGTGTGATATTTATGTATTTGTATTTATGGAGCAAAAATGGATTTTATGGTGTTTAAACCCTAATCTTGGTTTTTGGGATGATGAAATTGTGATTATTAGTGGTTAATAATCATGTAGAATGATTTGTGGTAGATTAGTGTTGATGAGTGTGGGTAAAAATGGAGTAGAAATTATTTTTGGGGAAAAACTAGGGTTCATAACCCGTAGCCCCCGTCTTGGCCCATCGGCAGGGGTGAATCGATTCGGCCCCTAGGACGAATCGATTCGATAAGGGTCATTTTCCAGGCCTGCTTGGACCGAATCGATTCGGGTCCAAGCCGAATCGATTCGGCAAGTTAAAGAATCCTAGTTTTCTTTGTCCGAACCGATTCACTTTTTGGGCGAATCGATTCGTTTTCCTGCTATTTTTGAGTTAATTTTATAACTCAATTTCAATTCATTTTCTTTAAGTCTAGGGCCTAGGAACCTTCTTGAAAGAAGTAAACTAAGTGTCCTAGAGTTTTAGTTGAGTTAGTTAACTACCCTACATTAGGAATGGGTTATGTGGGGACTTTTTCGGGGTTATGCCTATTGATGCTAGGGCATTCTTTTCTTCTAGTTGATTGTTATGAAACTAGGAGATGTAGTGTTATGTTTGGGAGACTTTAGAAGCTCAATTGAGCTATGTTAATCTTGATGGTTCATAATAACATCGTAAACGGATGTTGGAAGAATGAATTGAAAGTTTATTCATTCCTTTGATGAGTGATAGTAGTGGTGTTTTGGAGTAATACCCTAAAATGTTTGGAGATGATGAAGAGTTTATCCTCTCCTTTGAGGTTGCAGTAACGATACAAATTACATATGGCTCCGGATAATAAGTTAAATTATTTAAAAAGTGTAAATGATAATGGTTTCTAATAAAATGAAACCTACATATGAATAATGGTGAATGAAAATGAAATGGAAATGGTAATAATGATGGTAAATGATAATTTACTTAATCATGAATATGGTAAATGTTAATTTATTTAAACACACCTCTCTAAATGACATCATAAGGGAAGTTTTCGTGCTTGGTGATACCCCCTGGCTAATGAATGCAGGGCGGATATAGTCCTAGGCCATATGCTCGATTATGTATATTTTTTGCGCTGGTGAGGAGATTCCGGGTGTGGTCTTAACTCTCCCGCAGGCATATGGACGCTTCCCGATGTCTTGAGTTATAGGTTCCCAGGCTGCCTTGTTTGATAGGCCCCTGGAAGATGATGGTCATTTAGGGGCGAGTCCAGTGAGGAAACTCGGAGGGGCGGTCTTAGAATCATTATATGTAAATGAATATAACAATTATTAATCAAGTGGGACTTGATGTATGAGTAGTGCCATAAAGAGCACAATGAAATGCCACAAAGAGAATTTGATGATGATAATATTCCTGCTAAGGAATGGAATGCCATGAAGGGCATGTAATTGAGATAAAAGCCATAAAAAGCTTAAAAGTTTGATTATATTTTCCTGTTAAGGAATGGAACTATAAAATGGAATAAATGTTTTGGTGGAAGCTTTTAAATTAATGTAAATCATTCTTATTCTCTTGTTTAATTGTTCTAGATTCATAATTATTTAAAATTGTCTTAACGTATGCATAACATTGTGTAGGTAGATTCTTATTTATGTTTATCATGATTCATCATTCATAAATGTCATACTTTTTATTCATCTGATAATCATATAGAACCGGGCCTTGACCCGTTCATATTTCTTATTGTGCATGCATCTTGTATCCGCTCAGGTACTCCGCCGTAAGGATCCCTGATCTGACTTCCTATCCCGGTGTCTTTGGCGAGCCTTGATGCTTTGCGGGTATTACGGAACATTTTGAAATAGACGCCATCATCCTTGCACTCTAGTTAAGATCGGGTCTTTTTACTCGGGCGAGAGGCCCAAGCTTTTGTAATTGATTAATGTAATGTATTACGTAATTTATTGAACTTGTGTAATATTGTTGTATATATCTGTGGCCGACAACATATTCGGTCCCTTATTGTACGTTTGTGGTTATGTAATAAAATTTCATCTGGATTTCCACTTTCTTTTTATTGGGTTGTTAAGTTGTTTTCTTTTATAAACATAAAAAAAATCAAAATTTTTGACAACCCATCTTCTGAAGTAAGGAGTGGTTATCCCGTATACTTCTTATTTTGTTGTGATGCTGAGAATCATTCCATCCATAATTTTGTTATTTTGGAGTATCGGGCTGGACACCCCCTACTTCGGGACAACGGGTTATCACAGATGGTATCAGAGCATCAGGTTCTAGAGTCCTTAGGAATATGTGTGAACGCTTTATGCTTTTAACGTTGCTTTTGATTTGACATAGAGCCTTAGGATTAAGATCGTTGATTTGTCTTGTGAGATATCATTCTTCTGCCATGAGGTAGAACCTATAGAATCTTTTGCGCATTCGTGTGAGAGTAGTAGGTCGATTGAAGAAGGGCACCAGGGAAAGTTATGGTGAAGGCGTCATTAGATGGAATTAATAGGAACTGTAAGTTGTGGTCGGGGATGAGGACCGCTTTGGAGGTCGCTCCCTTTTTGTAGCACTTTCTTGTCTTGCTACTGCGACTACCAATTACTCTAGACATAGTTTTCCAAGTACCGCTAGACGTAGAGGGTGGTACTAAGCTTGAGATTTCAATCAACGTTAAATTTTAGTGGAGAAGCGCCCATGATAAGGGCCACCTGTTGAAGTAGGATGGAGGAGAATCCTTCACCCGTAGGAGTACTGTTGAGATGGTGAGAATGTGGTCACCATATTTATGGGTGATGGAAGTTTTGCCTATGGAGAAACCCGGTGGACATCATCAACAGTGAGTTTCTCTGGGGTATCTGGACTGATGAGAAGGTAGATCCTCAAATGTTCACGCGAGGCTCGGTCAGAGGCCGACACGTGAATAAAGAGTTGTACGGTTAGAGAAGTCGTACACCAAAATAAGGAAGAAAGGTCCCTTTGATGGAATGATGGGACCCAGAATAAGTGTTGTTAACACTTTTGATGGAGCAGTGATCATGAAACCCCATTGGTGGACATCCGCCTGGGGAGGTTTCATTGAATTGAGGAAGAGGAGGTCGGTAGCGTGTTCTCTTTTACTAAGAAAGTGCGAGGGGCTACGTGGATCATTGTTTGGCAGTTAGAGGCGGAACAATGGTTATGATGTGGAAGAACCACGCATTTTCATTATGTTGATTGGAGAACAAGGGCAAGGATAAAGTGCCTAGTTGGGGAGTTGACGGAAGAAATGTTGGTTGGGATAAGACTCGAGTATGGAGTCTGAGAACCATTAGTATTGACCCGGAGTGATTGGCATGAAGTGTTAGTAGGAATTCCACCTTAGTAGTGGGTGGTGCATTCCCCATGATAAGATTTAGTAGTATTGTAATTATTATATATTCGGGTGTGCATATTGAGTTTGTAGTAGTATCGACGCTACTATAAATAGGGTAATTATATGACTTCCGTGGTAGGGAAGTTTTATATTTTTCCTTCACTCGTTATAAAGCGAGTGATGATATATTTTCTTTTTAAGTATTATGTACGTTATGTGCTACTTGTATGATGTGTACTATAGAAGTAAAGAAATTTTGGATTGATTGGGGTGATAGCAAGCAAATAGATTGCGAGGCTATCTTACTTCTAGTTTCAAGATGGAACTAGTTGTCCTATAATATCTCCCATGGATACAGGTTGAGACTTTATAGGGGTGGTTGAGGTAAGTAGGAGGTTTTTATTACTTGTTGTGTTATCTTGTTTGTGTGTTTGATTGCTTGTTTTCATTGTATGTGATTGGTATGCCTACCAGCAAGGTTGAGTAGTAATGCATAGGAGGGGTTCCTTGTTTGGATTCCGCTTTTGTGGGACGCTCCAAGCGTGAACCTCAACGACGTTGGAAGTGGAGAGATGATGTTATTTCTTCTTTTAGTTCATTCCATTTTATTTTATTTTATTTTGTTGGTTAAGAGTTGGGTTGAAAGGTTTAGCCGAGAATCACGTAGAAGAGTGATTAAGGGCTATTAAAGTGCGAGATAGAATCATTGTATATAGTTCTCTCCTCTGATCGATGTGAGGGAGACTGAGATACGGAGTCTAATTGAGACTTTGGGTTATGCCTTGATAATAAGGCTATTTGAAAAGATGTATGTATGTTATGGGATAAAAATTAGTAAGACTTTACAGAAAGTAAATGTCTGGTTAGTTGGAATCCTTAATGATGCAATGGTAATACATAGAAGTAAAATCTTATTAATAGGGTTACAAATTAAAATTTTACCAATCCAGATCATGTGTCTTAGACCGTCATATCTTGATGACCGACGATGCGAGGTCGTAGTGTAACGGGATGGTTCCTTGTTTGGATTTCGCTTCGGCGAGACGTCCCACGGATGAAACCGAGCGAATGTCAGAAGTTGAGAAAGGTCTTGGACACTAGGGATATACTTAGTATTATATGTATACGACTTAGATATGATATATATAGATCGACCTTAGAGTTATTAGGACGTAAGGCCATTAGGGCAGGTGATGTTGATTTAGGAAGGCTATAGGGTGTTGACCACAAATATGTTGTCGGTTAACCCTTAGGGGGGAGTAGGTCCCTAGAAACGAGGAGTAGGGAATCTCGAGAGATTTCGTAGGTTAGGCCGATGGAGATCAGACCTCTCCTAGTTAAAGTGTTACATTGGCAACCTAACTTTCGGGGAGTTAAAATGGATGAATTGACTTCTACTCTCGAGTCCTTGTGGCTAAGTTCGGGGGTGGATTTAAGGAATAAGTCTCTACGAGGAGCGGGAAGTAATAGTACTGGAGCATGGACCCGTTGTTTATGCGTCTCACAAACTTCAACTTTATGGGAAGTATTATCCCATGCTTGATTTAGAATTCATTGCAGTAGCAATCGTCTTAAAGTGTTGGAGGCTCTACTTCCTGGGTAGGAAAGTTGTTCTTTCTCGCGAGCAATAAGTTGTTGCAGTATGTCGTGGGAGAAATCGAGTTGGTATACGAAGTCCATGACATACTACTGATTGGATTTTTCTCATTCGCTAAGAGAATGCGATTGGGGTAGTAGATGCGTCGAGTAAGAAACCCATCGGAGAAATTTGTGATGGCATGGAAAGCCAAATGAAACGGACATAGCTCGGAAGACTTTTTAGCAAGAGCATTTTCTATCTATGATTGACCATTTCACCTACTCGTGTGAAGAAGAGTAGCGGTGGAACAAAGAAGGGTATATTCATAGACGTTTGCATTGAATTACCGGCATCAAACTGGTCATGATCCTGTTTGAGAAAATTGTCCATCGTTCGACCAAATCGTTGCTTTTTCGGCCATTATGGGCGGACTACATGCAGAAAAGTATGCCCCGCTTTTTATGGAGAGGTGGTAAAATCGTATGAAGTGCCTAACAATAGTGGTGGGTCGAGACTAGATATTTGTGTCGAAGATTTGGTAAAGTTTCCAAGATGAAATGGGAACCGTATGGAAATGGCGTATATCTTACCACCCAAAAGGGAATGGATGAATGGATGAGGTTAACGTAAGGCCGAAAGGCATACCTTAAAGGTGCGCCTTAAGCTAAATAGATGGACAGGGGCAGTAGCTTGTATGGAAATGGAAATTTCCCGTACAAGAATTTGAATCATTTTCTATGGTATGGCACCATGAGTGGCCTTGTGTAGCCGGATGAGTAATTCTCATACTCATTGAATGACACCAACGGACAATATGTTCCTTGGACCTAGAATAGTTTCGGAACATTTCCTTGAGGATTGGGCTTTTGAGCCATATGCTTTGAAGGGCTGTGCCTATGCAAGGAGAAGTTGAGTAGTGTTGGGGTTAAGCCCGTCGCGTTGGTGTAGGTATCTCCGAGGTGGGATGTAATGTAATTTCGGAAGTAAGGCAATTTATGCCGAGTCGCGTGGTTATCATCTTCCGCCGTAGGAGGTTAGAATTGATAGTTTGTGAGGAACGCTTTGTGCTATGTCAGAGCATAAAGACTGTAGACTGAGATCGATAGTGACGACCTTAGTCCAAGTCCATTTTGGGATGCCGTAATAATGAGGGTTCGTTAAAGACGATAGAAGGGTAGTTTAAGATAGTATACCCTTTATGCGTATAGGGTATGCCCGAATTTTGAGGGAAAAATTCCCTCATAAGGGGGGAGTATGTAACAACCCTCGCTTTTAGGAGGCTAATTTTATATTAATTTACCGCATAAGGTAATTATATAAAATGTTGGGAACATGAGTAAATATTAATCGAATGAGATAAAAGTTAATATTTACTAGATTGATGCATATTTACTGTATGTGAAAGTAAATATCATCAGGTTGTATGTTTTATGGTGTCATGTGTTTTAAATGACATTATGGTTTAAATGAAATTGGAACTCGAAATAAATTATAAAATTTTCGGATGCCAGTTTAGAGGGTGTAGTTAGTCTCGAAGGTGCGAGACAGTAAAAATAAGTGACATATTGTATTTTTGGGTTCCGGGCACTTTTGACTGGTTTTAACTTAAACGCGTATTTGGGAGTCATTTTAATGTGGTATTAACCACTTATGTTGGAGACTTTATACTTAAGCCCCGATTTTTTGTCTTCTAAACCCCTTATTTCCCTATTTCATATCCAAGACAAGAGAGAGAGAGAGAGAGAGAGAGAGAGAGAGAGAGAGAGAGAGAGAGAGAGAGGAAGATAAAAGAGGAGATTGAGCGAGAGAGATTGGAGATTGAAGATTGGGATTGCTTCTAACCAAAAGAAATCTGAGATTTCAATTCTAAGGCAAGTTTTCTACTTGCTAATATGTGATTTAAGATGAATAAATTGTGTGATATTTATGTATTTGTATTTATGGAGCAAAAATGGATTCTATGGTGTTTAAACCCTAATCTTGGTTTTTGGGATGATGAAATTGTCGTTATTAGTGGTTAATAATCATGTAGAATGATTTGGGGTAGATTAGTGTTGATGAGTGTGGGTAAAAATGGAGTAGAAATTATTTTTGGGGAAAAACTAGGGTTCATAACCCGTAGCCCCCTTCTTGGCCCATCTGCAAGGGCGAATCGATTCGGCTCCTAGGGCGAATCGATTCGCTAAGGGTCAGTTTTCAGGCCTGCTTGGACCGAATCGATTCGGGTCCAAGCCGAATCGATTCGGCAAGTTACAAAATCCCAGTTTTCTTTGTCCGAACCGATTCTATTTTTGGGCGAATCGATTCATTTTCCTGCTATTTTTGAGTTAATTTTATAACTCAATTTCAATTCATTTTCTTTAAGTCTAGGGCCTAGGAACCTTCTTGAAAGAAGTAAACTAAGTGTCCTAGAGTTTTAGTTGAGTTAGTTAACTACCCTACATTAGGAATGGGTTATGTGGGGACTTTTTCGGGGTTATGCCTATTGATGCTAGGGCATTCTTTTCTTCTTGTTGATTGTTATGAAACTAGGAGATGTAGTGTTATGTTTGGGAGACTTTAGAAGCTCAATTGAGCTATGTTAATCTTGATGGTTCATAATAACACCGTAAACGAATTTCGGAAGAACAAATTGAAAGTTTATTCATTCCTTTGAGGTGTGATAGTATTGGGATTTTGAAGTAATACCCTAAAATGTTTGGAGATGATTAAGAGTTTATTCACTCCTTTGAGGTTGCAGTAACGATATAAATTACATATGGCTCCGGATAATAAGTGAAATTGTTTACAAAATGTAAATGATAATGGTTTCGGATAAAATGAAACCTACATATGAATAATGGTGAATGAAAATGAAATGGAAATGGTAATAATGATGGTAAATTATAATTTACTTAATCATGAATATGGTAAATGTTAATTTACTTAAACACACCTCTCTAAATGACATCATAAGGGAAGTTTGCGCGCTTGGTGATACCCCTTGGCTAATGAATGTAGGGCGGATATAGTCCTAGGCCATATGCACGATTATGTATATTTTCGGCGCTGGTGAGGATATTCTGGGTGTGGTCTTGACTCTCCCACAGGCATATGGCCGCTTCCCGACGTCTTGAGTTATAGGTGCCCATGCTACCTTGTTTGATAGGCCCTTGGAAGATGATGGTCATTTAGGGGGCGCCCAGTGGGGAAACTCGGAGGGGAGGTCTTAGAATCATTATATGTAAATGAATATAACAATTCTTAATCAAGTGGGACTTGATGTATGAGTAGTGCCATAAAGAGCACAATGAAATGCCACAAAGAGCATTTGATGATGATCATATTCCTGCTAAGGAATGGAATGCCATGAAGGGCATGTAATGGAATAAATGTTTTGGTGGAAGCTTTTAAATTAATGTAAATCATTCTTATTCTCTTGTTTAATTGTTCTAGATTCATAATTATTTAAAATTGTCTCAACTTATGCATAACATTGTGTAGGTAGATTCTTATTTCTGTTTATCATGATTCATCATTCATAACTGTCATACTTTTTATTCATCTGATAATCATATAGAACCGGGCCCTGACCCGTTCATATTTCTTGTTGTGCATGCATCTTGTATCTGCTCAGGTACTCCGCCGCAAGGATGCCTGATCTGACTTCCTATCCCAGTGTCTTTGGCTAGCCTTGATGCTTTGCGGGTACCACGGGACATTTTGAAATAGACGCCATCATCCTTGCACTCTAGTTAAGATCGGGTCTTTTTACTCGGGCGAGAGGCCCAAGATTTTGTAATTGATTAATGTAATGTATTATGTAATTTATTGAACTTCTGTAATATTGTTGTATGTGTCTGTGGCCGACAACATATTCGGTCCCTTATTGTACGTTTGTGGTTATGTAATAAAATTTCATCTGGATTTCCACTTTCTTTTTATTGGGTTGTTAAGTTGTTTTCTTTTATAAACTTTAAAAAAAATCAAAATTTTTGACAACCCGTCTTCTGAAGTAAGGAGTGGTTATCTCGTATACTTCTTATTTTGTTGTGATGCTGAGAATGATTCCATTCATGATTCCGTTATTTTGGAGTATCGGGCTGGCCACCCCCTACTTCGGGACAACGGGTTGTCACAATTAGGACTCTTGTAATCTAGATTTTCGAATTCCGAATATAAAAACAAATATAATTAATTATTACAAATAATTAAATTAAAAATTTTATTTTACTTTAATTTGCGAATTAATTATATAATTAATTAATAAAAACACGGGGTGTTACACAAACATCATATGGTTTCCTCAAAATATGCCAAATCAATATGTGAAAAAGTCAAGAATAACGAAAAAGATTTCAAACACATTATTGGCATAGGGAATAAATTCACATAAAAGTCCATTGTTATTAGAAATATAGAACAAACTTCATATAATTGAAACCTTAAAATGTGGGAGGGGAGCGAACACATGCAAAATATGATTTGATAAAAACTTATATAAACCAGATAATATATATAAAAGCGTGCATAAATTCATTCCTCACCGGATATTACGCTCAACAAATGAAATCATTATGAAAGGGGAGGTAATATACGGAACATGTGGGCATAAAGAGTAAATGTAAATAAAAACTAGGTCGCACATATGTCACAAATGAAGAACACTTTGTAGAAAGTAAAAACATGTAATCTCAATGAAAGATACTGGTCATTAAAGGAGGCGAAATGCATTTTCACAGATTATCAAAACTATTTATACTTTTAAATTAAATTCACCCTAGGATCACATAGGACTTTATAGGGTTGTAATGTAGGCTAGGCTCGGGTTATGAAATGAATGAAATGTACGAATTCAAAGTGTCCGGGGATGAAAAACTTGGGATAATGGGAGATTACTGGCAATTCCAAAATTGGAAAACAAGTTCCCTAAGAAGCATTAAATATGAAATAGGAGAGTAATAAAAGCTTATTGAACATTATATCTATCAACTTTCTCTTTCATTTTCTTTTCTTTTTCTTTTCTTTTTCTCATGTTTTCTTTTGTTTTTCACTTCTCTTTTTTCTTCCTTTTTCACTTATTTCCTTTTTTCACTTTTCTCACTCTCGCATGCTTAATTTTAACCACAAGACAATAACATCATTCAATCCCAAGTAACATTCTAAAAAAAGGTATGGAAAGTAATACGTATGGTTTATACTCCAATGAGGAGTTGGTTATGGGATTTTGGGTAATGAAATGAAACGCTATATTTAGGCTCAAAGGGGTTGACTATGGAAAGATAAGGTGAGGTCAAGGCTAATATGGGTGATATAACAAAGATTGCCTATGATAATTTCATAAAGTTTACGCAATTCTCGAGTCAAAACAATTTTGAAAATCATGCTCGAGTAACACATTTCAAGATATAAACTCAATTAATGAACGATCAATGAAAGAATAGAGAGATTACCAACGAATTTAGCATTTTCAAAAAGGAAAGAATAGTGTATACACTCACAAATGAAGGTAAGTCTTTAATATCACTCGGTGTAAGTATATACAATGTAAAAAAAGATTACCGTGTTATAAAAATCTCAAACCAAATCAATAAAATAAGAAAAGCCCATATGCTCGAAGGTTAAAGTTTAATTCATGAAGTTATTCATAATATCAATGATTTGGGGAGTCAAGTCTAATAACCTCTAAAATCGAGAGCTTGTATCATTGAGTTCTCAATTGGATCGGGCAATTATTGAAATTTCTCATCGAAAACAAGGCAAAATGCCCAACAAAGGAGAAAAAAGAAAGAAAATATTTTTGAAAATCTTCAATTTTTTAACAAAAAGGCATGCTTAGTAACAACATGTGATAAAATCAATGGACAAAACAAGAAATGGATAGAATATCCCATACCTCCTAATTTATATATTGCATTATCCTCAATGTGCATTAAGAACAAAACACAAAGATAAAAAAAGAATGATATTACCCAAAATTGGAGCGATCCCCAATAAGCAGAAGTCCATTGAGTCTACAAAATAAATTAGTACCAAGCATAACAAAAAGAATAACAAAATCTTTAACTAATTACACTAAACTATGATTAAAAAGAACGAAAAACTAAATAAAGAAAGAATAAAAAGCTAACTATATACAATCTAGTATTTGGACTTCACACTAACTATACACTAGAAGTCTAAATAGTTGACAATCCACCCAAACAAAAATTTGACTTTGGAAGTTCAACGGTGGACCCTCGTAAGAAAACATGCCTTCCGGAAGATATGAATTATGTTTGAACAACGGAAGGCATGTGGGTGGTGGAAAAGGTGAAACATCGCAAACTATAAGTTCTTGGAGGACGATGGGGGTTTGGATAATAGGGGGATAGGTACACTTGGGATTCAAGAAAAGTAAATTCACCTCCCAAAGGTTTTTCAAGTAGAATGGGAGGTGGTGCACACATTGGGGAATAATCAATCATGGAAAATAAGTCTGGCAAAGAGTCCTCATCGAAAAAAGGTGTAGAAGTTTGAAAATTTTCTATCGACTGATAGGAATCAATCGGTACCTCTAATGGTACGATCACGAAAAACGTATATGGTAATGAACTGAATTCAATCTCAATCAACTCATCGTCGGAAGGAGATTGAATTTCGAGGGAGAAAGACTCACTTTCAATGAAATGTTCTTCAAAAAGTTGGGGTGAAACATAAGTTTCCACCACCTCGTTGATTTCCACAAAAGAATACATATCATTGCAAAGGGCTTCAAGTCTCAATCCAGTACTAATAAGGTTATCCAATCCTTGGGTGAAAAGAATAAAGGTTTCTTCCAAAGTAGGCTTCCTCGACTCAAGAACCTCAGATTCCTCATTTGGTTGAAACTCTTCTTCGAAATCACAAGTATCGAAATAAAAATCACCGTTGGATTCGAATAATGCATCCAACTCAAGCTCCCAACAACGATTTTCATACCGGTTAATGTTTTCAAACCTTTCATTTTCTAGAAATTCTTGAAAATGGAAAACTTGAAAACTATCCCCAAAGTACGAATCATTTGAATAAACGAAAAAGATAGAAAAATAGGACATGGTTACCTAATTGTTTGTAGATGGAGAATCCAAATAGGAAAGTGCGCAATCGAGAATCAAAGTTTCTTCGCGCTCAAATGTGATATGCTGTAAATAAGATTAAAATAAAGAATACAAATACAAAAGAAAAATACTACAAAATAATAAAACAATTACAATCTAAAACAAAACACTCCCTGGCAACGGCGCCATTTTGATTGGGCGGTAAAAGTGTGTTCATGTGAGGACACATTCGTTGTGTGTTTCGCTGCCGCGATGCAAAAACCTATGCTATAACTACACTTGTGATACAAGTATACCGGTAAGTCGGATATTGTAAGAAATCCATATGGAGTGTTGTATAGATTTTAATTGATTTATTATTTTAAGAATGAAAGTGTAAAAGATGATAGGTTGTAAATGGTAAAAAGAAAAAAATAAGAAGTTAAAACTAAATTACAACTAATTAAAACAAGAGTCAGGATCTAATCCCCGCCGTGGGCTAAACACGAAAAATAAAATTTTGGTTTGAAAATATTTAACCGAGCATTTTTAGTTAAGCATAAACATCACACATGAAGGGATTTTAACCCAAAAATGCAAGATAAAATATTTAATCAAAAATGGTCGCACGCGTCTTAAATTCGGATTATCGCTATAAACACTAACGTTGCATGATAAAGAAAGTTAAACGCATAATAATCCGAATTTAATACACAAGGTTTAAATTAAATGCAATTTTTCTCAAAAACTAACTTTCGGAGCTCGATGCCCATTAATGGCGAAAATGCAAGCCCAACCCGTATACTACGGACTAGACAAAACTACTTTAAACAACAAATTAACTAAAGAAAACAATAAATAAATGAACAAAACAAATTAACTCGACATGAGAATGAAATACAAAGAAAGAAAATAAGGAATTGCAACTATATTAATGGTAGGGATGATGGATAGTATACTTACAACCCAATAATGGGAAACACCCAAAGAGGAGGAAGAAATGAGCTCTCAACACCCCAAAACCCTAACTAAACTAAGCTAAAATGATTGATTTCTCTAAAAAAATTAGTGGAAATGTTTATATTTACAAACCTAAATGGCAAATTAGTAAATAAAAGAAGGATAAAAACAGGGGACGGAAATAGGGGAAATGAAAAAAAAAACTTGCGGGTGCAAAACGAATCGACTCGCAGCTGTCTGAATCGATTCGCACCTTACAGGCCTAGTGTCCAACTTTACGAAAAATGCCGTAACTTCTTCGTTATAACTCAGAATGAGGCACGGTTGGACTCTATGCGAAGATAACTCAGAGATATACAACATATAAGGAGAAATTAGGCCAAAAAGCCAAATAATGAAATGAATAAAATGCCCTTGAATGTGCCTTTAAGTGTTATTTTGAAGTCAAAACCATCCTAAAAATGCCATACTCCTTCATTATACATCAGAATCATGCACCGTTGGCGGCCACGCGAAGTGAAATCAAAGGGATTCAACTTTCGTGAAGAGTTTAGGACTCAAAATTGTAACACCCCATAATTTTGAGGATTTAAAATTTAACTATTTTTGGGAAAAATTTAATTTTTAAATTGGAGAAACATAAATTTATGATATAGAGAATTTATTTGAGTGGGAAGAATTTATTTACATTTCGCGACTTTAAGTTAAATTGTTCGAATTAATGTGTGTCGCATTTTGAGGTCAAAATTGGAATAGGACAATGTTATAAAGTTTTCGGATGACGAATCTGAGTGCGCGGTTGAGTCCGAATGGGTCGAGATAGTCAGAAAAGAGTATCCGGGGGGTAGCAATTGGGTCTCAGTGCATTTTTAGGCATAGACGGGCCCACACGGGGTGATTCGGGCCATTTTAATTAGGCCCATATGGCCAAAAATGGGATTAAGGGTTTTTAACCTAATTGATGGACTAGGAATAACAGATAGAAAATTCTAAACCTAGGTTTTAAGAGAGGATTAGAGGAAGCTAATCAAGAAATCAATTGGTGGTCTTTTGGAGAGAAATTAAGGGACTAATTGGGTGTGTACTTCATCAACCATTCTTTACACCAACGAATCAGACCCTACGAAACATTCCAGGCAAGTGGTTAACTTGCTGTAGTGTTTAGAATGTGATATCCAATTCATGTTCTAGTGATGTGTAAATTAAAATTCGTTTTTGGGTATAAATGGGTAAAAATGGGGTCTTGTTAATGGAACACTTGAATGATATTCAAAGTAAGAATTTAAGGTGTATTATATATCTCTGAGTATAGATATCTGATTTGAATGAGAAACCCGGAATATTAAATGGTGGAATTTTAATCTAGAATTGGAATTGTAGAACAAAGTTAATTGAAATTTATGGAAAAACCCAATTCGTGAGTCAATGATTTGTGGTGGAGATAAAGGGTAGTTATGGTTGTATCCATGTCGTAAATCAGTCTAATAGAGGGTTTAAAGATTATGTCATTTTGATCAAAGGATGGATTGGAAAAAACAGAGCTTGAAAGTTCGTTAATAATGGAAATACTTTGAGGAAGAAGAGCTGCCACGGAATGATCGATCGATCGATCGATTGACGGCTATCGATCGATCGACGATGGGAAAATTTTGAGAGGTCGGGTTGTTTGTTATTTACGACCTTATTTTTCTTTTTGGATTTTTGGGTATAATTTTAATTGGTGAAAAATTATACAAAATTTAATAGCTAGGGGCTCAAAAGATGGCCATTAGGAATTGATAATTTGAGTTACGAGTTGAGACTTAAAGTGAGAATTTTGGGCAAAACATATTCAGTTTAATTATGGACCGAGTGGATGAGTCCGGGGGAATTAGCGAGTGAAGCCAGGTTAATTTATTTAATGGGGAAAGTAACAAAATAAAGTAATAGTGGGGCCTATAGACTTGGAAAATTTTACGGGACGAAGAAAGAGTCCGGGTAGGTTGGTTAAGTGACACCAAAGTATTAAATTAATTATTGAGAGAATAAATTAAATTGGAGTTGGAATATAGACTTGGAAAAATATTAAGTAATAGACCAAGTGAACGAGTCCGGGTATAATGGTTGGGGGACACCAAGTATTAAATTAATTAATGGGTTAATTAATTAGATTAGAGTCGGGTAGTAGACTCGGGAAGGTAATAGATTAATTGATGTGCTAATTAATTAAATTAGGGTCGAACCACAGACTCGGCTTGGTATTAATTAATTAATGTGTAAATTACTAAATTAGAGTCAAATCATAGACTTGGGTAAATGTCATATAAATTAATGTGTAAAGTATTTATATTAGAGTCGGACCATAGACTTGGAAAAAATGTTATACTAAATAAATGCGTGGATCAAATAAATAAGAGTCGGACCGTAGACTCGGGAAGATGATAAATTATTAAGTGAGAAAATTAATACGTTGAGTCAGGCTAAAGAGTCAGGAAAATTACAAGCTAGTGTTATGGGTTTTGAGTACATGGTAAAGCTGGTATTTATATTATATATATGCGGTGTAGTGATAGTATATATATATATATATATATATATATATATATATATATATATATATATATATATATGTATATGTATTTATTGTGTGTGATATTAAATATCAATGACTAGAAATTTTTTTAATTTATATACTCTAGTGCTATCAAGGGAGGTTGCCCGATGTGGGTGAATCCCCTAGCTTGAGGAGTAGGGTGAGTATATCCCCAGGTCATAGCGTCCGGTATATGGGTAAGGGGATTATCTCACTTTCAGAGAAGGAATATGACCACCTCCACTTCGTTTATGTTTTAAGCCAAGTTGGTGAGCGATTCCAACTTGGGTAACCAGGTTATATGAGCACACCTAGTAAGATAGCACTTTAGAGGGAGTCATCCGGTGAGGGTATACTCAGAGGGACGGATATACGTATGTTATATGTGTGGATGCTTTAGTAAAGGTACGTATATATGGTATTAAATATTATATACAGGTAATAATACAGTGGGTGATGTATTTACTTTATATAACTTGTGTCACGATTATATGCTATTATTTAAAAAGGAATTACTTAAGTTAATTGGTGAGATAACTTATAATTCATGAATAATTATACTCGGGTTAGAGTAGTATGGAAAGGGGAGGTTATACCAGGACTAGTTGGACGGGGTAGTACAACTAGGTGGGGTCAAGGTAACCGTTAGGTGTGAAAATTAGTGAAGGGGTGAGAATGTCCTCCAGAGAGTGTGACAGTAACTTAAATATGAAGCGCATTCATGCATATTAAATTACTGCAGTTAATTCACTTGCTCAATATTTTCAAAATGTTTTGGGTTCTAACCCTTGCTATAAAACTATTTTCAAAACCTTTTAGGTGTCCAGCCACAGGGACGCCAGGATTGATATTTTATTCCAGGGACACAGAGCTGCGGCATATGTGGATGCTAGCAGGAGCTTGGATTAGACGCATCGTTCTTTCATTCCTAGAGTAGGAATCATTTATCAATTCCAGTTTTATTTAGGGCATGTCGCCCAGACTTTTAGTTCAGTTTTCAGATGTATTTATCCAGGTGTTCAATGTTTGTATTGGATTTTTTAACATTGGTGGTGTGGGGACCCTGAATTTAGCACCATAGGCCTGGACGAGTAGCCTCTCCCTAGCGACCCAAAGCCCAGGCCCATCACCTTCGTATTAATCCAATTACCCCACGATCCCATGAAGGGAAGTTGTGGGGAAACACGATTCCATGGAGGGGAGATGGCTAATAAGAAGGAACCCATCACCCCCACTACTCCAACACATACATGTATAAATAAAACCCTAAGTCCGGGGCAGAGGACAAGTTGTATTCTCCGTACTTATTCTTCAGAATATAGAGAAATAACACTGACTGAACCATCGTGGACGTAGGCACTTCTTTGCTGAACCACGTACTTCCGTTGTTGTGTGATTGGCTTTTTATTTATCTTTTCTTGGTTGCTACCTCTTTCATATTTATTTGTGTTGCATAATAATTGTCACCATAATTGGCGCCGTCTGTGGGAAACGTTTATCTTTCCCTGAGAAGATCCCACACCGAGAAAAAATCTAAGATGTCTGGTCACAGCAGCAACGCTCCTCAAGCAGGAGATATTCAGGAGCCACCCGCTCCTCGCAGGATTAGGTCTGAAGTCCGACGTTCAGATCAAGGGGCTCGCTTAGAAAGGCCAGCCTCAGAAGAAAGTCAAGGACCAGCAAGGTCCACTAAGATATCCAGATTGATCGATGCATACGAGGCAAGGCTCCACGAGCAGAGGGAGTCTTCTCGCAGGTATGAGGCTGAGAATGCTCGCCTGAAAAGAAGACTGGAAAAACTGGAAAAAGAACTACGTCCTGATACCAGGAGACGCCCCTATCTCACTCCTAGCCCTCAGGCGAGCAAATCTCGCAGCCGAGGAAGGAGCCCTAGGCGGAAATATCAAGGGTTCGAAGGTGGCGACTCAGACGACGACCTCCGCGAGCAACAGAGAAAAGCTCGCCGCTATCAGATACCTGCTCGCAGCGACGACAACATACGGAACCTAGTCCGCAGAGAAATGGACCAATATCCAGCTCACCGCGGCACCAGGTCAACCAGAGAACTCGCCAGGAGAGCCCTTAAGACCCAGATGAAATCGCCATTCACGAGGGAAATTGAAGAAGAAGAAGCTCCCAAAAAGTTTGCTATTCCAAGGTTCAAGATTTACGACAGGAAGACTGATCCCATTGATCATGTCAGGCAGTACCGGCAGGCTATGACCCTCTGGAATCACCGAGATGCACTGATGTGCCGTATTTTTCCCTCGAGCCTCCATGACGTGGCCCAAAAATGGTTCGAGAAACTCCCTTACCGATCCATCAGAAATTTCAAATCCCTGGCCGAGCTCTTTACGGCCCGGTTCATCACCAGTAGCTCCCATCCCAAAAGGATGGATGCTCTATTGACGATGAAGAAAACTCCTCAGGAGACACTTCGAGACTACGCGAAGAGGTACTGGGAGTTATTCAACGAAATCGAAGACTGCGCGGAAGAGGTGGCAGTGGCTTCATTCAAAATTGGGCTACCTATCTCTTCCCTCCTTTACCAGTCCTTGACAAAGAAGGAAGCAACCACCATTGATGACCTGATGGCCCAGATTGAGAAATACGCAAAGGTGGAAGATGTCACCCACCTTAACGTAGGTGAGAACGGTCGAGCCAAGCTTGCCACAAAGGGAAGTAAGAAAGTTGATAACCAGAAAAAGGAGGAAAGAATGGGAGCAAGAATGGCCCCAAAAACGGAAGAAGCCCTGACGTTGCAAAGTTGTTCCAGGCGATCAACACCGTCTTCAAAGAACCAATTTACAAAATTCTCGCTAAGATCAAGGATGAGCCGTTCATCAAATGGCCCTGAAAAATGGGAGGAGACCCATCGAAAAGAAACAATGCGCTGAGATGCACCTTCCACAAAGAGGGAGGACATAAGACCGAGCACTGCAAGGCTCTTAACTCCCACCTCGAGGAGCTTGCCCAATCTGGACATTTGAATGACTTTGTGGAAAGGAAGGTAGAGAGAGTGACTGTCCACAAGGAGGCAAAACCCGACAACGTATTAGAAGATGACACCGGACACGAATTCGCAGTAATCCATGGAGCATCCGATGTTAAGAAAATCCAGGGCAACTCAGCTCGGATGGAGGTAAAGAAGCTGATAGCAGTAATGCAAGCTTTTCAAATAGATCCAGCGAAATCACAGGCAGGAAAACGCCGGCGAGCAGAGGACATCAACTACAACAAGCATATTGTTTTCACGGATGAAGATCTTGTGGGAGTGAGGACCCCACATCACGATGCCTTAGTCATTACACTCAGGATAGCCAACTTTGATATCGACAGGCTCCTCGTCGATCAAGGAAGATCATCCGAAGTAATGTACATCGACCTGTTCAGAAAATTGAAGTTGAACATCACCGACCTGAAGGGAACCACTATTCCTCTGGTTGGCTTCGCTGGAAAAATGACCATGCCTCTGGGCAAGATAGTACTACCAGTGCTCACTGGAAATGTTTCGAAAATGATCGAATTTTTGGTGGTCGACATCGATTCGCCGTATCAAGCCATCCTCGGCAGGGGATGGCTTCATGCAATGAAGGCAGTCTCCTCGACCTACCACCAGAAACTCAAATATGTCACCGAGCGAGGAGTGATGGAGATACATGGCGACCAGGCGATGGCGAGAAAGTGCTTCATAGCGGCCATCCGACCAAAGCCAGAGAAAAAAGACATTCAAACCAGCGAGAAAGTGGAGGAAGGTCCAATCCCTTCCAAATAGCAATTAAAATATGGAAGGCCCGGAGTGGAAGAGACCAGGCTCCTCCCCTCCGAGCGTGTTGTAGAGGACTTGGTAGAAGTAATTTCTAGAGAAGGAGACAATAGCAGAGTCTTCCTAATCGGTACCTCACTCACTGACCAAGAGCAAAAGGATTTGTTAACCTTACTCAGAAGCAACATAGATGTTTTCGCTTGGGAACCCTATGAGCTTCCAGGAATCGATCCCAATATGGTCTGCCATCGGTTGCACGTCAGTCCCACATTCAAGCCAATAGCACAGAAGGCACGACGAACTGCTCTCGAGAAAGCCAAAGCAATAGAACAAGAAGTCGAAAAACTGCTGGATGCAGGATCCATACGGGAAGTGCAATTCCCCAAATGGTTATCCAACCCAGTGGTAGTTCCAAAAAGCAACGGGAAGTGGAGAGTTTGCATAGACTTCACTGACCTCAATAAAGCCTGCCCCAAGGATAGCTTCCCTCTTCCAAAAATAGACCAACTAGTAGACGCCACTGCAGCTCACGAGCGAATGAGTTTCCTGGACACATACTCAGGATATCACCAGATTCCCCTATATGCACCAGATCAGGATAAAACGGCGTTTATCACGACGGTTAGTTTATACTGTTACAAGGTCATGCCTTTTGGGCTAAAAAATGCAGGGGCAACCTATCAGCGGCTGGTTACTAAAATGTTCAAGAATCAGATTGGAGACATGATGGAGGTCTACATCGACGACATGCTCGTCAAGAGAAAGGAGAAAGAAAACCACCTTTCGGACCTGGCACGTACCTTCGAACTCCTCAGGAAATACCGAATGAAACTCAACGCGAGCAAGTGTTCCTTCGGTGTCCAGTCTGGAAAATTCCTTGGGTATTTGGTCAGCAAGCGTGGCATAGAGGCAAATCCGGACCAGATTAATGCAATTAAACGGGTGCAACCTTCTCACACAATCCGCGATGTACAGAAGCTCACTGGAATGCTCGCTGCTCTAAATCGTTTCATTTCTAAATCCTCCGAGAGATGCAAGCCCTTCTTCCAACTCTTGAAAGGCAGCAAAACGGTAGAATGGACCCCAGGTTGCTCGCAAGCATTAGGCGAACTCAAGTCCTACCTAAGCTCCCCACCACTGCTTGTCATACCACAGCAAATGGACCCTTTGTACCTCTACCTCTCTGTATCCAGCCATACTATCAGCTCAGCGCTAATGTGTGAAGTCACAGGGATCCAACATCTAGTCTATTACGCGAGCAAAACCTTACTAGATGCCGAGCAGTGCTACCTTCCATTGGAAAAGCTCGCATTCGCCCTAGTAATGTCCTCGAGAAAACTGAAGCACTACTTCGAAGCTCACACGATCATTGTCCTTACATCACACCCCCTCAAGGCTGTCCTAAGGAAGGCGGATTTGTCGGGCAGACTGTCTAAATGGTCAGTCGAGCTCGGCCGGTTTGACATCCAATTTCAACCAAGGACAGCTATCAAGGGTCAAATCCTTGCTGACTTCATAGCTGAATTCACAGGCCAAGAACCCTTCGACCAGCCTAAACCAATAGAACAAAACAGCCGGGCTACAGGGGGAAGCTGGAAGCTATTCGTTGATGGAGCCTCCAACTCAAAGGGGGCAGGAGTAGGAATTGTTCTCATCACTCCAGAAAATGCAATCCTCGAGCAAGGAATCAGGCTGGGATTTGCAGCCTCCAACAATGAAGCAGAATACGAAGCCTTAATTGCAGGTCTCCAAAGGGCGCAAATTCTAGGAGCAAAACATTTACAGGTATTCGGAGACTCACAACTAGTTTCCAATCAGATAAGTGGAGACTACAACGCGAAGGATGGGAGGATGGCAGCCTACCTCTCCTTAGTAAGAAACTTAATGACGAACTTTGAAGAAATCAACATCCAACAGTTTCCTAGGGGGCAGAACAGCCACACTGACGCCTTGGTAGCCCTAAGCTCGGCAGTTGATTCCATCCTTAAAAGGATAATCCCTATCGATTTCCTTAGCTGCCCGAGCATTCACCCCAACTGCGAGCTGACAGAAGCGAAACAAATACTCCAATTGGAACCAGCCCCTAGCTGGATGGATCCCTTAAGAGACTATTTGAAAAAAGGAACGCTCCCAGAGGATAAGAGGACTGCCCACCAGATAAGAGTCAAAGCTGCTCGTTTTCACTTATCCACGGGAGGCGACTTGTATAAAAGATCATTCTCCGGCCCCTACCTTAGATGCGTCCACCCAGGCGATGTCAAGACAGTGCTTCACGAGCTTCACGAAGGAATCTGCGGGAGTCACGTTGGAGGAAGGTCTCTAGCCTTTTGAGCAATAAAGGAAGGTTACTGGTGGCCATATATGCAAAGGGACTCCGCAGTATATGTTCGCAGATGCCTAAAATGCCAGCTTCACGCCCCCATGGTCCACCAGCCCGCAGCGAATTAAAATCTCTGACCAGCCCCTGGCCCTTCGCCCAGTGGGGAATGGACATTGTGGGACCACTGTCCACCGCTGCCGGCAATCGCAAATACCTGTTGGTCGCCACTGATTACTTTACCAAGTGGATCGAGGCAGAACCACTGGCGAACATCCGAGATGGTGACATGATGAAGTTCATATGGAGAAATATAATCACTCGATTCGGGATCCCCGAAACCATCATCACTGACAATGGGACACAGTTCGAGAGTGGGCCCTTTCAGGACTTCTGCGACCAATAAGGGATCAGGCACCACTTCAGCTCGGTAGCTTATCCTCAAAGCAACGAACAAGCTGAGGCTTCCAACAAAATAGTGATCGCTGGATTAAAAAAGTGGTTAGAGCGAGCAAAAGGCGCGTGGACTACCGAGCTACCACATGTCCTATGGGCATACAAAACGACTCCTAGGCGAGCCACAGGTCAGACGCCATTCTCACTAGCATATGGTATGGAAGCGGTCATCCCATTAGAAGCAGGATTGCCTACAATGAGATCCGACCTTGTCGAGCAGAATCAGAACGATCAGGCTTTGCTCGCTGAACTCGACTTGGCCGACGAGCGCAGGGAACTTGCACTAGTAAAACTAGCGAGCTATCAGCAACAACTCGCGAAGCACTACAGCACAAGGGTCAATCCGAGGAAATTCGAAGTTGGGGACTATGTTCTAAGAAAGGTCCTGGGCAACACAGTGAAGCCATCAGACGGTAAACTGGGCCCGAACTAGGAAGGACCTTATGAGATAATTAGAGACGATCTGCAAGGTGCCTATCATTTGAAAACGATGGAGGGCAGAGAGATACCACGAGCATGGAATGCAGTTAATCTCAAGAAATTCTACTTTTAGGAGTTCAATTGATTAGATCTTTTATTGTACTCATTATGAGAAAAGACAGTTTATTTCTCTATTTACCAATAAAAATCTCTCAGTTGATCACTCTCTAAAAAGTAACAATTATATCTTATTGCACATCCTTTTCAAATCACAGGTATAATGGTTGACATAGCAGGGGAACACCCCTCCTCAGGTCATCGTCATGAAGCACGACAGACCTCTTAGCATTGCCCATGGCAATATATGAAGCCCTACAGAGCATTCTTAGGCATCAAACCTACTTTGGTTAAACAAAATCCTGACCGGATGAAAACATCCAATAACAGGTGTGTCCTCGCCAATTGCCCCACTTATACCTAAGGGAGTGTGACGACACGACCTAAAAGGTAAAGAAAGGGCACAATGGTATTCTTAATACTGGACTGGGCGGACACTCACATGACAAGATAAAAAAGATTGTGAAGCTGCAAAAATATAAAAAAGATTGGATAAACACGTTTAGTCGGCAAAATCGCCCAAAACTCAAACTTTCCATTAAATCTTTTACATTTACAAACAATAATAGTACATGTTTAGTCGGCAAAGCTCGCCCAAAGCATTTACAATTATTAAAAAACAAAAAATCAAGAAGGTGGAAGCCTCCGAGCAAGGTAGTCAGCAACTTTAGCTCTCCTCCCATCATCAGGAGCAGGATTGAACTCCTTCACAACCTCATTTACGTCCAACTCCAATAATCGCCGGGGAATAGCATCGATGGGAATCCATTGATCATCTCGCCTGAATGGATTGGGCATTAGAGTAGAGGGAGACATCTCATGCCGATACCACAATATCGAGTTTCTCGGGACCTGCAACTCTTTGAGAGCACTCAACCACCCCCTGATGAAGGAAAGCTCCTCGAACTCTGATAATCTTGTGGGAGCATCCAGCCAGCCCTGATCATAGCCATCTGTCCACACTTGGCGAGGGTCCTTCTTGAATAGATGCCGCAGTCGGGTGACATCCCTCTGAAGCCCAGCAGCAGTCACATAAGCTCGCCGGACATCGCCGCGCAGCTCCTCCATTTCCCTCTCACGCTGCTCCTCAACTTCTCTACTCCTACCCCGCGTACTCCTACCAGCACGCGGGAGGGGAGGCCGAGCAGCTCGCGACGAGGAAGAGCCTTGTAGGACTGCCGAAGCGGTGCTCGGCGAATGCTCCTTAAGCTTCGAGACCTCCCGCCTCAGGTCGTCATTCTCCCGCTGAAGAAACTCCACGACTGATTGATCTCGGTGGCCTCCAGTAACTTTGCTCTCAGCTCGCTAACTTCTTCTTGCACTGAAGCTCCGATCTCTTCCATTTCCTGGAGCCTGTCCTTCAATTTGGCCACCAGCTCGGACTGATCCTTATATTTCTGGTTCCTTGACTTAGCAAACCTGCAAAGCCTAGCAAAAGCCTGGCGAACTGCAGGGCTTGCATTAGGACCCAGAGTCCTACCTAATTGGGAGGTAACAAGAATATAGTCATCCACATCAACCAACTACAAATAAAAGAAAGAGAAGAGAAAGGGATCAGAATAACAAAAATAAAGTTTTTTCATTGATAATGAGCGAGGTTACATCAGATCAAAAAAGGAAAAAGTTACAAAGAATCCCTCTCACTTAGCAACCTCGGTGGATGGACCCTTGTCTTTATCAGCATCAGCAGGGGCATTACCCTCTGCAGGGGTATCCACTACCTCCTCGACCAAAGGAGCGTCAGAAGGAGTCGCCCGAGAAATAGGATCGGTGCCTTCACAAGTTGGGGCTGGGTCCTCATCCACGACCGGCTTTGGCCCTGGATCATGCTCGTCAAAGAGTGGGGATGCAACATCCACCCCAGCGTCCACGAGGGCCTTCTTCCACCCTTTCTTGAAGTTCAGATGACTAATATAGCCTATCTGAACCTCGGCGTCTTCATACGCAGCAGCCCAGCCAGAATTGTATGAATCTTCTTTAAGGGTGGCTGCCTGGGCTTTCTCCGCCTCCAGCTGCTCGGAAAGAACCCTGTTCTTCTCCACAAAGTCCATCTTGCTCGAGCAGACCTGATCATACGACTTCCTCAGCTTGCCGAGCTCCCTGACAGCATTATCTCTCTCGCGAGCAGAATTAGCAAGGGCCGAGGCAGATGAAGCTCGAGCCGCATCAGTAGCCTTCAGATCGGCCTCCAGCTGAGAACCCCTGGCCACCAGAGTAGACTTCTGCTGTTCCAGCTCGCTGTTCCTTCTCAACAGCTCGTCGCAAGAGAGATAGAGCACAGCAAAGTCAGTCACAAACTGCAAACCAAACAAAGGAAGGATCAGAAAGAAAAAATCATCAAAACGGATTAAAAGAAGTTGAGAATTAGAAAAGGAACCTTACCAAGGCAAGCCTCTGGCTAGCTTACAAAGCCAGTTGATCAGACCCTGATGCCCTCTCACGATCTGCAGGGAGGACTGCCCTCTCAAGCAGCGCAGGGGCGAGCTGAGGAGAGGTGGCCACTGAAGCCCCCTCAGGCAAAGCAGATACTGGGACCAAGGCTTGACCAGTTTTGGTCCTCAGTTCCATCTTCCTCCTCTCCTCCTCCTTTTCTTTCTCCCTCCTCTTTTTCTCTTCCACCTTCTTCCTCTCCTCCTCCTTTTTCTTCTCCCTCTCCTTCGCCTACTCCTCCTCTCTCTTCTTCTTCTCTTGCTCTTGAGAGAAAGGCCGAGAACCAGTAGCTATGGCCCCGGAGACAGTCTTCGATTTCTTGGACCTCTGTGCAAGAAGCACATCATCATCATCATCATCATCTCGGATTAAATTCTTCCTGGGCGGCATTTCTTCACCTGAACTGCTGGTAGTACTCGAAGAACTGCTACTATCAGCACTGCCTCCACCCAAATTACTCACAACACCTGCAGGCTCACTCTCCGAGCTGCTCTCTTCTTCGTCCAATTGGATGGGCTCAGCAGAAATCTCTTCGGAAGAGTCAAAGTCCGGAACAGTATCCACAGGTCGGGCTATGAAGCTGGAGCCTGTGTTCTTGTATTCAAGCAGAAAAGCAGCAGACCTAGGATACTCGCCGTCACCCAAGGGTTCCCTGATGTTCCAAGCTTTCACCAGTTCTGAGATACGAACCTCGCTGAGAGCAGGCTCCAAGTTCTTTATCTTCGCTGTAAAAGAAAAAGCAAGGAGAAGTTAGAAAAACCACAAAGTCAACAAAGGTTGAAATAATAATCTGGCATCTACCTATATATTCTTCCCCATAAAAAGGAACAGTGAACCTCTCAGACCTCGACCCTTCAAATTGGGGGGAAAGTTGCCAAATCCTGACAAGAAAACCTTCTTGCCAGTAGTCCTTATGGGAATCAGGTAGATTTACTACCAATACCCTATCAGGGCTCCTAGCCTTAAGGTACAGAACACCTGAACTCGTTCGAGAAAAGGAGTAACAAAAACAGACCTCGGCAAGCCCTAACTTCGTGCCATTCAATTGATTTATCCTATGCACGCCGTTCACTATTTTCCATACGTTAGGCGAACATTGTGCAGGCACAATACTGAAGTAGCTAAAGAAGTGCATAAACAGATCATTGGGAGGGAAGGTAAGTCCCCCCTGGGAGAGCAACAGGACGTGAATCCAATGTGCATCCTCTATATCCCTAACGTTCCTAGGAGGCGAGGCACAGCACTCAATCTCTACCCACTCAGGAATACTATAGAATTTTCTAAACTCAGCCACTGACCTATTTCCAATCTTCGCCATTGGAAAAATACAAGAAAAACTACAAACCAGAGAGAAAATGCAAAAAAGCACGAGAGACTTACAAGACAGAAGATCAGGTCAAATGGCGAAGAAGCAACGAAAGTTGAAATCGAAAACAGAGGTTACTAAGCGCAAGAGCTCTCAGAAGTTGGAAGATTGCTGGAAAAGCCTGAAGCGACAAAAAGAAATGCGCCTTATTCCAACGAGCCTTCAAGTCTAATCATAGCGCACGGATAGCGAAGCGGGTGCCGCCAAAGTAACTTCACAGTTTTCAAAGAAATCAACCATAATAGTTGATTATTTAAATTCATTGGACCTGAAAAGATGGCCCAACAAATTTAGGGGCAATTGTGGGGACCCTGAATTTAGCACCATAGGCCTGGACGAGTAGCCTCTCCCTAGCGGCCTAAAGCCCAGGCCCATCACCTTCGTATTAATCCAATTACCCCACGATCCCATGAAGGGAAGTTGTGGGGAAACACGATTCCATGGAGGGGAGATGGCTAATAAGAAGGAACCCATCACCCCCACTACTCCAACACATACATGTATAAATAAAACCCTAAGTCCGGGGCAGAGGACAAGTTGTATTCTCCGTACTTATTCTTCAGAATATAGAGAAATAACACTGACTGAACCACCGTGGACATAGGCACTTCTTTGCTGAACCACGTACTTCCGTTGTTGTGTGATTGGCTTTTTATTTATCTTTTCTTAGTTGCTACCTCTTTCATATTTATTTGTGTTGCATAATAATTGTCACCACAGGTGGCCTATGGTTTATTTGGCAAATTGTTTAATTAATTATTCAGTTGATTTAATTCAGTTGTGTGAATGGTTTATTTTTAATTCCGCATGTACTGTTTGGTTTAATTAATTAGATAAAATTTAGCACCAACTTTTGGAATACTAGGTGGTTAGTAAGTTTTAAAAAGGTTTTCGACAGTGATGCTAAGGATGAACCAACTGGGATTCCTGTTTTAATTTTGTATAGGACTGATCACCCGGTATTTTATTAGCCGGTGTGTCACAGATGGTATCAGAGCATCAAGTTTTAGTGTCCTTAGGATCTATGCGGCTTTTCATGTTTCATCTTAGCGTCCTTTGATGTCGAGCCTTATCATAGGATTGTTGTATTCTTATATGTATACGCATTTACGTTCTTCTGCCAATTATTTTATATTTGAGGAAGGACTCATACGATGCGATTCTCATTTCAGATGCCGCCCAGGAGAGAGAGAGCAGCTAGGGCAGCAGGGGGAGATGAGACTAAAGAGGCTCATCAGGAGCAAGAGTTACCGAAGCAACTGTCAGAGATGATTTCTGCAGCACAGGTAACTGAATTAGTGGCGCAGGCAGTTGAAGCAACGATGATCGCTATGGCAAGGTACTTTCCACGAGATCAGCCACAGGTGTTAGTGGCACCAGATGTTAAGGCCCACCCGGGGCCGTCGGGGTGGCAGCAAGTACGAGAGGTCTTTCAAAAGGGCCATCCACCAGAGTTTCGAGGGGGTTCATATGTAGTGCTAGCGTGTCAGTGGAAGAGAGATATCCAGCATCACCTACGCATGGTAGATTGAAACGATGTGCAGAAGAAAATGCTAGCCACTTTTAGGTTAGTGGGAGCAGCACTACAGTGGTGGGAGTCGATCACCACAGTTGAGGAAAGGGATACAGTAACTATTGCCGAGTTTTGGGTGTGGTTATACCGCAAATATTTTTTGCCAGCAGTTGAGACTGAATTGAGGAGAAAATATAAAGTGGTAACACAAGGTACCGTTCAGTGGCCGATTACGAGGAAGAATTCACTTGTTTGGAAAAAAATTTACCGGATGAGGTAAGCGATAAAGAGAGAAAGAAAGTAAGGTTCATGGATGGGTTAGTCTGGAGGATCAGACAACATTTTATTGGTAATCCCGCCTTAGTAGCTTATACAGATGTCGTTAACGTAGCACTCCTACACTGTCAGGAATATCACTTCCACATGAAAGGAAGCAAGAGGGGAGTGGAACCCAGTCAGTCGGATAAAGTAGGAAGGAACAGTACCAGTGTTGCATCCCAATAGCAGATAGGGGGACATCAGGGGCAGGATCCCCAGTAGGGGAATCAGGCCAAGCGATTTAGGTCTGAAGGCTATCGACAGGATGGCCAGGACTTCTGACAAGGCCAACAAAGAAGGGATCAGTGGCAGGGTGAATTTATTAGGAGGTGTTTTGTTTGTGGGGAAGCGGTACACGTGAAGAGAGATTGTCCTCAGCGAGTAAGGGGTCAAGTACAGGATGAGGTCCTAAATGTGCAACCACTACAACAAATTATGGGTGCGTTCGGGTAGGGGGAAGCTGCTCCAGAACCTGAGGATCAGCCATTGTAGCTAGAGTGAGGAGGTAATTATCATTTTATACTATGGGTATGGGGCACGTTTTGGGTGAAAGTGAGGGTGTCACAAAATAAGAATTATTTTCACTAGAGTTCGCGGGTAAGTCGAATTTAGTGGGTGCGCTGGCTATAGCAACCATATTACATATATATTTCTGTGGGATAGTAGATTTATTTAGTGTTAACCACGAGAGAGTGGGGGTATGAACAGAGATGGAATTTGGTATTATGCGAGGGGTTACTACTTTCGAGAATTATGGAAGTAGGGTAGAAATTTTTTATATCGGCTGGATAGCGATGGATTTGAACTATTGTAAATAGTGGGGGTAAGTTTTGGTGTTTGCTACACCAGAGTGTGATTGGTACTAGGTATCACCTGAGAGGGAGTTTAGCCTATATGTGTGTAGATATGTTGTATTGTGTGGTGCGATAGACACATAGTGAGGTCTTGTATTCTCACATTTTATCCCGGTAAGTAGGAGTGCTTACTAAAGTGAATCAGGGTGGTTAGATTTATTTTCGAGTAGGGAGAGATAGCTCAGGGTTTATTTTGCGCAAGAACTAGTGATAGTAAGGGCGCGGTATTTTATGTTATCTTTTGTAGCATAAGGGTAGGCGTATATACTTTTGTGTTAAGAGACAAGTATTTCGGGGTACGTCCTATGGACTGAGGGTCTAACGGATCTCAACGACCAACAATGTTAGGTAGTAGTGTATTGGGGGTTCCTTGTTTGGATTTCGCTTTGCGAGACGTCCCATGCATGAAACTTAGCGCAACATTGGAAGTGGGGAGATGTTTGGTCATTAGTACATGGGTTGGGTACCTCGGCCATTATATATATGTGATATGACTACGAGTTTGAAGTTATATTACGGGTCACGACTAGCATAGTCGGGTAAATTTCGTGCGGTAAAGCACGAGAATAGGGTGTATGGGTACCTGGGTTAATCAAGGCAACTTTTGTGCGGTCAAGCATGGGTACAGGGTGTATGGGCACCCTAGTTAATTAAATTGCATATTTGTGTAATTTATAATTAGAAGCAGGAGAGATAAATATAGCGAGCTTAGAGGCACATGACTAGGGAGTGATATTTGAAGCTTAGAGCACTAGGCTTATCTTAATTTCGAGGACGAAATTCCTTTGTAAGGGGGGGAATATGTAACACCCCGTAATTTTGAAGATTTAAAATTTAATTATTTTTGGGAAACTAGAAATATTTAAATTGGAGAAACTTAAATTTATGATTTAGAGAATTTATTTGATTGGGAATAATTTATTTATATTTGGCGACTTTAAGTTAAATTGTTCGAATTAATGTGTGTCGCATTTTGAGGTCAAAATTGGAATTGAAGAATGTTATAAAGTATTTCGAATGACAAATTTGAGTGCGCGGTTGAGTTTGAATGGGTCGAGATAGTCAAAAAAGAGCACCCGGGGGTAGCAATTGGGTCTCGGGGAATTTTTAGGCATAGTCAGGCCCACACGGGGTGATTCGGGCCATTTTAATTAAGCCCATGCGGCCAAAAATGGGATTAAGGGTTTTTAACCTAATTGAGGGACTAGGAACGGGAGATAGAAAATTCTAAACCTAGGGTTTGAGAGAGGATTAGAGGAAGCCAATCAAGAAGCCAATTGGTGGTCTTTTGGAGCCAAATTAAGGGACTAATTGGGGGTGTTCTTCATCAACCGTTCTCTACACCAACGAATCAGACCCTACGAAACATTCCAGGCAAGTGGTTAACTTGCTGTAATGTTTAGATTGTGATATTCAATTCATGTTCTAGTGATGTGTAAATTAAAATTCATTTTTGGGTATAAATGGGTAAAAATGGGGTCTTGTGAATGGAACACTTGAATGAGATTCAAAGTAAGAATTTAAGGTGTATTATATATCTCTGAGTATAGATATTTGATTTGAATGAGAAACCCGAAATATTAAATGGTGGAATTTGAATCTAGAATTGGAATTGTAGAACAAAGTTGATTGAAATTTATGGAAAAACCCAATTCGTGAGTCAATGATTTGTTGTGGAGATAAAGGGTAGTTATGGTTGTATCCATGTCGTAAATCAGTCAAATAGAGGGTTTAAAGATTATGTCAATTTGATCAAAGGATGGATTGGGAAAAACAGAGCTTGAAAGCTCGTTAATAATGGAAATACTTTGGGGAAGAAGAGCTGCCACGAAATGATCGATCGATCGATTGAGGGCTATTGATCGATCGACGATGGGAAAATTTTGACAGGTCGGGTTGTTTGTTATTTACACCCTTGTTTTTCTTTTTGGATTTTTGGGTATAATTTTAATTGGTGAAAAATTATATAGAATTTAATATCTAGGGGCTCAAATGATGGCTATTAGAAATTGACAATTTGAGTTACGAGTTGAGACTTAAAGTGAGAATTTTGGGCAAAACATATTCAATTTAATTATGGACCTAGTGGATGAGTCCGGGGGCATTAGCGAGTGAAACTAGGTCAACTTATTTAATGGGGAAAGTAACCAAATAAAGTAATAGTCGGGCCTAAAGACTTGGAAAATTTTACAGGACGAAGAAAGAGTCTGGGTAGGTTGGTTAAGTGACACCAAAGTATTAAATTAATTATTCAGAGAATAAATTAAATTGGAGTCGGAATATAGAATTGGAAAAATATTAAGTTATGGACCAAGTGAGCGAGTCCGGGTATAATGGTTGGGCGACACCACGTATTAAATTAATTAATGGGTTGATTAATTAGATTAGAGTCAGTCTGTAGACTCGGGAAGGTAATAAATTAATTGATGTGCTAATTAATTAAATTAGGGTCGGACCACAGACTTGGCTTGGTATTAATTAAATAATGTGTAAATTAATTAAATTAGAGTCAAATCATAGACTCGGGTAAATGTCATATAAATTAATGTGTGAAGTATTTATACTAGAGTGGGACCATAGACTCAGGAAAAATGTTATACTAAATACATGCGTTAATTAAATAAATTAGAGTCGGACCATAGACTCGGGAAGATGATAAATTATTAAGTGAGAAAATTATTAAGTTGAGTTAGGCCAGAGACTCAGGAAAATTACAGGCTAGTGTTATGGGTTTTGAGTACACGGTAAAGCCGGGGTTTATATTATATATATACTGTGTAGTGATAGTGTGTGTATATATATATATATATATATATATATCTGTGTGTGTGTGTGTGTGCTATTAAATATCAATGATCATATATTTATTTAATTTATATACTCTAGTGCTATCAAGGGAGGTTGGGCGATGTGGGTGAATCCCCTAGCTTGAGGAGTAGGGTGAGTATATCCCCAGGTCATAGAGTCCCGTATATGGGTGATGGGCTTATCTCACTTTCAGGGAAGGAATATGACCGCCTCCACTTCGTTTATGTTTTAGGCCTGGTTGGCGAGCGATTCCAACTTGGGTAACTAGGTTATATGAGCACACCTAGTAATATAGGACTTTAGAGGGAGTCATCCGATGAGGGTATACTCGGAGGGATGGATATACATATGTTATATGTGTGGATGCTTTAGTAAAGGTACGTATATATGGTATTAAATATTATATACAGGTAATAATACAGTGGGTGGTATATTTACTTTATATAACTTGTGTCAAAGTTATATGTTATTATTTATGAAGGAATTAATTAAGGTAACTGGTGAGATAACTTATAACTCATGAATAATTATACTCGGGTTAGAGTAGTATGGCAAGGGGAGGTTATACCAGGATAAGTTGGACGGGATAGTACAACTAGGTGGGGTTAAGGTAACCCTTAGGTGTGCACATTTGTGAAGGGGTGAGAATGTCCTCAAGAGAGTGCTACACTAACTTAAATATGAAGAGCATTCATGCCTTTTAAATTACTGCAGTTAATTCACTTGCTAAATATTTTCAAAATGTTTTGGATTCTAACCCTTGCTATAAAACTATTTTCAAAACCTTTTAGGTGTCCAGCCACAGGGACACCAGGATTGATATTTTATTGAAGGGACACGGAGCTCCGGCATATGTCGCTGCTAGCAGGAGCTTGGATTAGACGCATCGTTCTTTCATTCTTAGAGTAGGAATCATTTATGAGTTCCAGTTTTATTTAGGGCATGTCGCCCAGACTTTTAGTTCAGTTTTCAGATGTATTTATTCAGGCGTTGGATGTTTGTATTGGATTTTTTAACTTTTGTGGCCTATGGTTTATTTTGGCAAATTGTTTAATTAATTATTCTGTTGATTAATTCTGTTGTGTGAATGGTTTATATTTAATTCCGCATGTACTGTTTGGTTTAATTAATTAGATAAAATTTAGCACCAACTTTTGGAATACTAGGTGGTTAGTGAGTTTTAAAAAGGTTTTCGACAGTGATGCTAAGGATGAACCAACTAGATTCCTGTTTTAATTTGGTATAGGACTGATCACTCAGTATTTTATTAAGCGGGGTGTCACAGATGGTATCAGAGCATCAAGTTTTAGTGTCCTTAGGATCTGTGCGGCTTTTCACATTTCAGCTTAGCGTCCTTTGATGTCGAGCCTTATCAT
The DNA here is from genome assembly GCA_949130495.1 of Sambucus nigra. Lineage (NCBI taxonomy): Eukaryota > Viridiplantae > Streptophyta > Magnoliopsida > Dipsacales > Adoxaceae > Sambucus > Sambucus nigra. Next base: position 321,720,235 of record OX422214.1, on the reverse strand, counting down.
AGGATTGTTGTATTCTTATACGTATACGCATTTACGTTCTTCTACCAATTATTTTATATTTGAGGATGGACTCATACGATTCGATTCTCATTTCAGATGCCGCCCAGGAGAGAGAGAGAGCAGCTAAGGCAGCAGGGGGAGATGAGACTAGAGAGGATCATCAGGAGCAAGAGTTACCGCAGCAACTGCCAGAGATGATTTCGACAGCACAGGTAACTGAATTAGTGGCGCAAGCAGTTGAAGCAACGGTCATCGCTATGGCAAGGTACTTTTCACGAGATCAGTTACAAGTGTGTAATACCCCGTAATTTTGAGTATTTATAATTTAATTATTTTTGGGTGAAATAGAAATATTTAAATTAGAGAAACTTAAATTTTTGATTTGAAGAATTTATTTGAGTGGAAAGAATTCTTTATTATTGATCGACTTTAAGTAAATTGTTCGAATTATTGTGTGTCGCATTTTCGAGGTCAAAATTGGAGAATGTTATAAAGTATTTCGGATGACGATTCTGAGGGCACGGTTGAGTCCGGATGGGTCGAGATAGTCAGAAAATAGTACTCGAGGGATAATAATCGGGTCTCAGATCATTTTTGGACATAGCCGCGCCCACACGGGGTGATTCGGGCCGTTTTAATTAGGTCTATATGGCCTAAAACGAGATTAGGGGTTTTAAACCTAATTGGGGGAAAAGTTGAATGGCTGTTAACAAATTCTAAACATAGGGTTTGAGAGAGACACACTGGAAAGCAAATCAAGATCCAATTGGGAATTTTTGAAGCCAATTTAAGGGACTAATTGGGGTATTCTTCATCAACACCTTAACTACACCAACGAATCAGACCCTACGAACGATTCCAGGCAAGTGGTTAACTATTATGATTCTAAATTGGTGATAATCAATTCATATTTTTGTTATGTGTAAACCAAAATCCGTTTTGGGAATAAGTGGGTATTCGGGTGAAATCGGTATTTGGAAAATGGTATATCTTGATGACATTTGGGATGACATTAGTAGGTTTCATGATTTTGTAGTTTAGGAATATGAACCGTATGATTAAATCCAGCATGAATGGATATTTAAATTATGATATTAGAAATGTAAAGTGTTTGGGTGTTTGAAATGCGGGTATAATACGAATCTGTAAAACGTTAAGATTTGTGGAAATTGGTGATTGAATTAAGGCTTCTAGGTTGAGTATAACCTGTTTTCATAGGTTAATATGGTATATTATGATCGGATATTTTTATGGGAGAAAGTAGAATCTCGAATGGGATAACAATGGCTGAACAGCAAGCCGGAGAAGAAAGGGACTTGCTCGATAGATCGATCGACCCAGGTGGATCGATCGATCGATGGTCCTAGAATTTCGGCAATTCGGCTAGTTTTATATATATAAGGGAAATTAATTTAGGATTTAATCCCTACTTTTATTTAGTGATAAATTTATATGTGACACATATTCCTTAACAATTATAAGGTGATATAATTGGCTTTAGGAGAGTGATAATTGTATGCCATGAGATGAATAAATTTCGGGAATTAATTTGTGAGTATTGATTTTGGACCGAGGGAAAATATTGGGGTATTATAGTTGAGAGGCACTACATTATTAAAGGAATTGAGGTGTAATTAATTAGTTATGGGACGAAATATAGAATCGGGTATTAACGATGGTACGGGCCAAGTGAGCGAGTCTGGGTATAATGGTTGGGGGACACCAAGTGTTAAATTAATTAATGTGTAAGTTAATTAAATTAGAGTCGGACCATAGACTCGGATTGGTATAAATTAATTAATGTGTAAATTAATTAAATTAGAGTCAGACCATAGACTCGGATTGGTATAAATTAATTAAATTAGAGTCGGACTATAGACTCGGATTGGTATAAATTAATTATTGTGTAAATTAATTAAATTAGAGTCGGACCATAGACTCGGATTGGTATAAATTAATTAATGTGTAAATTAATTAAGTTAGAGTCGAACCATAGACTCAGATTGGTAATAATTAAATGATGTGTTAATTAGTTAAATTTTAGTTGGATCGTAGACTCGGGAAGGTAATGAAATTTATTAATGAGAGATTAATTAATTTAGAGTCGGACCATAGACTCGGGAATATATAGGCTAGTATTATGGGTTTTAGTACACGGTAAAGCCAGACTTTATATTTTAAATATATACGGTGTGGTGATAGTATATATATATATATATATATATATATATATATATATATATATATATATATATATATATATACATATGTGTACTTTGTGTGTGCTATTAAATATCAGGGACTATATATTTATTTAAGTTATCTACTATAGTGCTATCAAGGGAGGTTGCACGATGTGGGTGAATCCCCTAGCTTGGGGAGTAGGGTGAGTATATCCCAGGTCATAGCGTCCGGTATATGGGTGAGGGGTTTATCTCACTTTCAAGGAAGGAATATGACCGCCTCCACTACGCTTATATTTTGGGCCAAGTTGGTGAGCGATTCCAACTCGGGTATCTAGGTTATGTGAACACACCTAGTAAGGTAGCACTTTAGAGCGAATCATCCAGAGAGGGTATACTCAAAGGGATAAATATACATATGATATGTGGGTGGATGTTGTGGTAGAGGCACATATATAATGGTAATAAATATTATATGCGGGTAATGTGATGTAATTGTTTTATATAACTTGTGTCACAGTTAAATGATATTATTTAAAGGAAATTAATTAAGTTAATTAGTGAGATAACTTAGAACCCATGGATAATAATACTTGGTTTAGAGTGGAAAGGCAAGGGAGGATTACAAGGACTAGTTGGAAGGGGTAGTACAACTAGGTGGGGATAAGGTAATCGTTAGGTGTGCACTTTAGTGGAGGGTTGAGAATGTCCTCAAGAGAGTGCGACACTAACTGAAATATGGAGCGCATTCATATATTTTAAATTACTGCAGTTAATTCACTTGCTAAATATTTTCAAAATGTTTTGGGTTCTAACCCTTGCTATAAAACTATTTTCAAAACCTTTTAGGTGCCCAGCCATAGGGACGCCATGATTGCTATTCTATTCTAGGGACACGGAGCTGCAGCGTATGTGGATGCTAGCAGGAGCTTAGATTAGACGCATCGTTCTTTCATTCCTAGAGTAGGCATGTATGCTTTTGTGTTAATTGACAAGTATTTGGGGGTACGTAGGATGGAATGAGGGTCTAACAGATCTCAACAACCAATAATGTTAGGTAGTACTGTATCGGGGGGTTCCTTATTTGGATTTCACTTTGTGAGACGTCCCACGCATGAAACTTAGCACAACGTTAGAAGTGGGGAGATGTTCGGTCGTTCGTACATGGGTTGGGTACCCTGGGTATTATTATTTATATATGTGATATGACTATGGGTTAAAAGTTATATTACGGGTCACGGCTAGTATAGTTGGGTAACTTTCGTGCGGTAAAGCACGGGGATAGGGTATATGGGCACCCGAGTTAATTAAGGCAACTTTTGTGCGGTCAAGCACGGGTAAGAGTGTATAGGCGCCCTGGTTAATTTACATGCTTATTTGTTTAATTTATAGTTAGAAGTGGGAGAGATAGATATAGCAAGCTCAGAGGCACATGTCTAGAAAGTGATATTCAAAGCTTGGAACACTAGTCTCATCTTAAGGGGGAAGTATGTAACACCCCGTAATTTTGAGGATTTAAAATTTAATTATTTTTGGGAGAAATAGAAATATTTAAATTAGAGAAACTTAAATTTATGATTTGGAGAATTTATTTGAGTGGAAAGAATTATTTATTATTGAGAGACTTAAAGTAAATTGTTCGAATTATTGTGTCGCATTTTCGAGGTCAAAATTGAAGAATGTTATAAAGTATTTCGGATGACGATTCTGAGGGCACGAATGAGTCCGGATGGGTAGAGATAGTCAGAAAAGAGTACTCGGGGGGTAGTAATCGGATCTCGGAGCATTTTTGGACATAGCCGTGCCCACACGGGGTGATTTGGGTCGTTTTAATTAGGCCCGTATGGCCTAAAACGGGATTAGGGGTTTTAAACCTAATAGGGGGAAAAGTTGAACGGCTATTAACAAATTCTAAACCTAGGGTTTGAGAGAGACACAGTGGAAAGCAAATCAAGATCCAATTAGGAATTTTTGAAGCCAAATTAAGGGACTAATTGGGGTATTCTTCATCAATACCTTAACTACACCAACGAATCAGACCCTACGAACGATTCCAGGCAAGTGGTTAAATGTTCTAATTCTAAATTGGTGATAATCAATTCATATTTTTGTGATGTGTAAACCAAAATCCGTTTTGGGAATAAATGGGTATTCGGGTGAAATCGGTATTTGGAAAATGGTATATCTTGATGAGATTTGGGATGACATTAGTAGGTTTCATGATTCTATAGTTTAGGAATATGAACTGTATGATTAAATCCAACATGAATGAAAATTTAAATTCTGATATTAGAAATGTAAAGTGTTTGGGTGTTTGAAACCCGGGTAAAATCCGAATCTGTAAAACGTTAAGATTTGTGGAAATTGGTGATTAAATTAAGGCTTCTAGGTTGAGTAGAACCTATTTTCATATGTTAATATGGTAGATTATGATTGAATATTTTTATGGGAGAAAGTAGAAGCTCGAATGGGTTAACAATGGCTTAACAGCAAGCCAGAGAAGAAAGGGACCTACTCGATCGATCGATCGACCTAGGGGGATCGATCGATCGATGGTCCCAGAATTTTGGCAGTTCGGCTAGTTTTATATATATAAGGGAAATTAATTTAGGATTTAATACCTACTTTTATTTAGTGATAAATTCATATGTGACACATATTCCTTAGCAATTATAAGGTGATATAATTGGGTTTAGGAGAGTGATAATTGTATGCCATGAGATGAATAAATTTCGGGAATTAATGTGTGAGTATTGATTTTGGACCGAGGGAAAATATTGGGGTATTGTAGTTGAGAGGCACTACATTATTAAAGGAATTAAGGTGTAATTAATTAATTATGGGACGAAATATAGAATCGGGTATTAACGATGGTACGGGCTAAGTGAGCGAGTCCGGGTATAATGGTTGGGCGACACCAAGTGTTAAATTAATTAATGTGTAAGTTAATTAAATTAGAGTCGGACCATAGACTCGGATTGGTGTAAATTAATTAATGTGTAAATTAATTAAATTAGAGTTGGACCACAGACTTGGATTTGTATAAATTAATTAATGTGTGAATTAATTAAATTAGAGTCGGACCATAGACTCGGATTGGTATAAATTGATTAATGTGTAAATTAATTAAATTAGAGTCGAACCATAGACTCGGATTGGTATAAATTAATTAAATTAGAGTCGGACCATAGACTCGGATTTGTAATAATTAATTGATGTGTTAAATAATTAAATTAGAGCCGGATCGTAGACTTGGTAATGTAATGAAATTTATTAATGAGAGATTAATTAATTTAGAGTCGGATCATAGACTCGGGAATATATCTGCTAGTGTTACGGGTTTTAGTACACGGTAAAGTCGGACTTTATATTTTATATATATACGGTGTGGTGATAGTATATATATATACATATGTGTAATTTGTGTGTGCTATTGAATATCAGGGACTAGATAATTAATTAAGTTATATACTCTAGTGCTATTAAGGGAGGTTACGTGGTATGGGTGAATCCCCTAGCTTGAGGAGTAGGGTGAGTATATCCCCAGGTCATAGCGTCCGGTATATGGGTGAGGGGTTTATCTCACTTTCAGGGAAGTGGCGTGACTAAGAATGTGTCTCAGAAATGCGTACTCTCTAGGCTCAAGTGCAAGCCTATCGCCTTAGTAATAAACCCGGTAAGTCGGGATCGTATCCGCAGGGAAATAGGATAATGGAATTGTAACGACATTGGACAGATGAATGAATCCCAACTATGACTCTAGAGAAAAGGAAAAGATGATTGGTTTTGGAGATTGACTACAACTAAATACAATTTTGAAAATAAGTGACTAATGAACTAAAGTATGAATGAAATGCAACTATTCTAAATTATCTAAATTACTGAAAGTGATTGAACTATATGATAAAAGAAATAGGACGGGAATACAATCCCTCAACCCTAGTGTATTTCTGGTATAAAACTAATCTTAAATTTAAATGATTAATTAGACCCATAATTTAGTCCTCCCAAGCATTACGTATATGAGGTTCAAGCCCGCACCATACTTAATCAGAGGATGAGTAAATCGGTATTGCTATAGTTACACTCGAATTACAGTCTAAAGTATCCCGATTACCCTGAAGCAAAAGAGATCCAAAGATCTACAATTATCGTGATGCTACGCAATACGGTCGTAATCAAATCATTAAATTTAGAGTATTAATTTTATGCACATGCAACTACCACATCAGGTTGAGTTCATGTATCCCGACCTTAGAAGATCTAGCCTAACATGCTGAAACTAATGAAAATGATTTTTGAATTGCAGGAAATCGTGATTAAACTAAGGGAGAATTATAGAATGATGTAGAAAGAAGATTAGACAGAAGAAACTAATCAATAATCTTACCAAAGCACTCAAAGCATTAACTACAATTACTTGTAATCACAGAAATCTGAATAAACTTCAATTTTGGAATAAAAATTGCAATCTATCTTCAAACTAGGATTTTACTAAAAATAATGGAAAATTAGATAAATTCTCCGTCCTTAAAATGATACTGAATCATGTTAAAATACCCTACAAGACTTCAAGAGTTTTAGCTGAACTAGGACTCTTCATTAGAGGAAGAGTAAAAAATTAAAATTTGACAGTCTGACCGGTCCGGTCCTCCTTCGGTTCAGTCTGGATGGATTTCGAATCGGTTCATTTATTTCTTGGTTGGATCGATCCAGTACGGATCGGTTCATTTTATTTTCCTTTATCTTTGATCCGTCTTCGATTCGGGGTTCTCTCGAAATTAGCATTTCGGATCGGTCCGAATTTCCTTTATGACTTTTTCTTCAAGCTTTGACTGCTCATAACTTTCACACCGGGACTCCGATTGAGGCGTCGTTTTTTCCTATGTGCTCGTGAACTTGATATCTTCAACTTTTCTTAGATGCCTCATCCGAATTCTAGGTAAAAATAACAATTTGGCCCTTTTGACTTTCCATCTTTTCTTTCTCGATTCTTCCAGTTTCATTCTTTCTTTATTGACATCAAATACCTGCAAACTTAGTACAAAATACCAGAAACTCGGTGTACTCGTTAGAATAAGTCAGTAGCAAGATTATGAGATAAAATCAAATCGATTACATTGTTCGAGGTGGATAAAGTAACTAAATTAAAGGGATAAATTGGGAAGAATTTATGCCTAATCAAATCCCCCTAACTTAGAACTTTGCGCGTCCCGAGCAATGTAAAAGAATCCTAGCAAGGCTTAACTCTTGGAAATCATTTTATTGGGATAGAATATCTTTTTTCGCGGGCAGGCGATTGCATGTAGCATATGCAATAAGCCTTTAAACCCCTAGGTTACCCTAGTAAGACGAGTTGTGTCTCGTGAGGGTTTGCAGAGAATATACCCACAAAATTCGACTCAAACAAATTTCAAAAATATTCAAAAATTGTATAATTCAAACTTTTCCAGAAAATAATCATCATCAAGTCATGCTCAAGAGTCTCAAATCATAGTGCGTGTGTGCGAAGACGGAAATTTAATCGCGGATTTCCACCGATTGGCCATTATGTTACTTATCCGAAAATTCGTTTTGATTTCAAATTCTCACGCGATACTCTCACAAACGAATCTCTCGGATTATGGCTATTCTCTCGGTGTGCGTGACACAAAGAGTAAATATATTGGACGTAAAGTCACGCACACAAGTAGAAAGATGGAAATTTTATAGTGATAGGATCTCATCAACGGAATACGTTTTTTTAAAAAGGGGAACATTGCCTCTTATTCACGCATTCAATCTCTTTTATTATCTTTTGGTGTCTTAGCTCTCCACGCGGTAACCAATTTCGAAATTTGGACTCGGTTAGGACTTTTTTGGGTTTTGAGGTATATTGGGTAAAATGAAAATGATAGGGAAGGTTGGAATTGGAAAAGTCATTTATGATGTCCATTTGTGCTTTTTCCGAGCTATTGCTCATTTTCTTCTTCTTTTTGTCTATTTTTTTTCACTTTTTCTTTTCTTTTCTTGCTATTTTTGTTGAGCATATCTTTCTTTTTCTTGCCCCTTTTTATGCACTTTTCGAACTTTACTGAATATTCCATTTTCGTAATTCCGGGCTACTTGGGTTTTTCAGGTTGTTAAATGAAAGGATAAATTTTATTTGGCTCAATTTGGGTTACAAAAGGGATAATTTTTTTCACAACTTTTTATGGCCAATATTTTTGGGTAACAAACGATGGCCTACTTTATTGTCCAAAATACTAATTGCGTTACCATATGCATTTCGAGATGAATTAAGTTTAAAGATTTCTTCGACACTTTTTTAAAGCAATATCACACACATTTTCCATAACCGATCAAAATGAAAGACTTGAAATCCTCGACGACTTATTAGACCACTGAGAAGAACTTTGAGTTAACAATTAACTCGGATTGATTTATAAATTTCACAAAAATGAAAGGCTCGAATCTCACCGGGGTTGTTAATCTCCACAATTATTCGTTAAGTCATCAATTTTCGTAAAATTTCCATCTTTGGCCAATTTCGACTTTGCGTATTGAGTTTTTTCAATTTGAGACTTTAAACCGACTTTTAATGATATTTTTGAAAAATATGAATTCCAATTTTTATTTATTTTGAAGAAAAATATTTTTGGATTTTTTTTAACATTTTTGGATTTTTTTTTAATTTCTGGACATTTTTGAAAATTTGTGAAGTTTTAGAAATACGCACCTGTGACCTCCCCTAACTTAGACTTTTGCATTGTCCTCAAGCAAAAAGGACTAAAATCTAAACAAGGCAAAATAAGAAGTGTGATAAATAAAACAAATAAATGGAAAAAATGCAGATTTTTATAAAACAGGACTGTGGTACAATAACAGGAAAGAGCATACAACATGTGAACAAGGGAAACAACTAAAAACTGCTACAAACACACAAATCTTCACTGGGGCGGTGGGTGGGAAGAGCTGGGCCCGTCAGGGCCATAAGGGTCATAAAAGTAGGATGGAATGACTCGTTGGGATCCCCTTGGCGTCGGTACAAGTCCACTTGGAAACGAAGCATCATGCTTGTATCGCGACGGTAGTCGGTCATAAAGTTGTTGAATCTCATCTCGAGGGCCGACATACGATTAGTGAGGTCGCTACCCGCCCATTCGAAATCAAGGTCGTTGTTGATACCAAAATTAGTATGCTGATGTGGACGAATAATAAGAAGACACGTGTGAATCTACGTGGCACAATAGCAACGAGGAAGATTCTTTCCCCGACCAACATACTCACTCCGAGCAACAATTATACTCCGAGGAACACCAACCCTCCGAGGAACTCTTACCTTCTGAGGAACTCCAATGCTCCGAGGAACTCTTGGACGACGAGCAACTAAGGCGGTTCGAGCTGCACCTCGACCACAACATTAATTGCCAGATAATCAACAGTGCATCTATTCACTGAATGCTTATCATCTTGACGCGCACGTTTGAAGAACATTAAATGAATTACCCTTTCATATGTGTATCATTTAATGTAACACCCTTTCATGTACAGCCTAAGGGCTATAAATACCTTGTATCACCCTCATGCAAAGGGGACCGGAATTTCTTGATAGCATTTGTAATCGAGAATTCCCAAACACTCAGCAATAACATAACAGTGGATGTAGGCCATTCATATAAGGATGAACCACTTTAAAATCTTTTGGCTTATTATTTATCTGTGATTAAATAATTAGAGTAATCTAGTTTTTTACATCAACAGATTGGCGCCGTCTGTGGGAAAGTGTTACAAGCATTGTTCTCCATCAAAAGCTAAGTTTTTATTTTCTCTACATATAATCAATTATATATTATACATATATCTTTAGATTCAATCATGATTTTTATGTTTATATACATAAATTAATTGTCTAATTTTTATCTGCAAAATGTTGCATATCATGATTTTAAAATCATAAATGTTAGATTAATTCTTATTTAGAAATCTGAAAAATAGTGGATTTCATAAATCATAACTTTTTGCTTGATTCTCAAGTTTCTATTTTTTATCATGGAATAAATATTTTAAATGATTACATATACCAATATATACGACGATGATAAGATTTGATCATTTTCATTGTTGATTTTGAAATAAATTTTGTAAGATCTTTGATGTCTATTCAAATTCCCATTATATTTTTAATAAAAGAATGGGAAAAGGTTAAAGACAATAAAAAGTCTTCTCATGGAAATCATGACCCATATATATTCTCTCTCTCTTCAAGTTTGAGTCTCTTTGCATTCACTTCTATGAATTATATACTTAATTTGGTTCATCTTCCATCTATGTCAATAAAGTCAAATTGATTGATTTTTGATATAAATTTGGTAATAACTTCTATCATTTAGCATATTTTTATCTCTCCAAATAGGGAATAGGAAGGGATCAATATAAAAAATAATTTTCTCTCACCTGAAAAATCATTACTCACCTCTTGTAAAAGAGGATCAGTAAAACAATCATGACCATATCAAGACTCTGGGCACAAATTTGATATGTTGGCCCCTCGTTCATCACATCACAAGGTTTCTTTGTTGAAATCACACGATCTAGTGGCTTATTTATTTATTCATTTAATTAACATTCTTAAGGCTTAAATTTTACATCGAATGTTATTTTTTGATCTAAAGATTCGAGATATTATGGTCATCCAACCATATATTCTATAATTTGAGATATCCTTAAATGTTGGTCGGCAACATCCATGTTGTTTGTCGGCAGCAGTAGAATCTTGGGGTATTAAAAAATGCGAAGCACCCTAGATATTTCTTTAAACACGAGTTCAGCTTGGGGACAAGCAGTGGGCTTAAGTCTTTTTTAACTTGTGATCACCCCAAAAATATTTTTAAAAACCAAGTGATAAATAATTTTCAAACAGCAACTTATACCTGGTTAGTTGTTGGAGATTAAATAACTCTACATCTTATTTATGATGCATATCTGATAAAAAATTGTCCATCTCACACACATTTGGCACAAAAATATTATTTCATATTTTGAAATTTTTATTATTTTATGCTGATACACATCACATATTGTTTGGCTGAATAATTATTCTCATGATAATAATTATTTTCCCTAGTCTCGACAGGTGCTCGGGCAGCCTATTAAAATTTCATAGCAACCTATCAGCGGCTGATGAACAAGGTCTTTGCAGAGCAAATCAGTTGCAATATGGAAGTCTATGTTGACGATATGCTGACAAAGAGCAAGAAAGTTGCTGATCTTCTAGTTGACTTAGGCCAGACCTTTGATCAACTGGATAAATATCAAATGAAGCTGAACCCGACGAAGTGCATATTTGGAGTACGAGAAGGCATGTTTCTCGATTACATTGTCAATCAACGAGGCATAGAAGAAAATACTGAAAAGATCAAAGATTTTTTAGGGCTGCGATCTCCAACGATGAAGAAAGAAGTGCAAAGCCTTACAGGACGAGTTGTAGCGCTCAACAGATTTGTATCCCGAGCAACTGATAGATGTCTCCCGTTCTTCAAAACACTCCGAACAACTTTTGAGTGGAATGATGAATGTGAGAAGGCCTTTCAAGATTTGAAGAAGTATCTAGAAGCACCTCCACTGTTGTCCAGGCCATTAACGGGAGAAAAGTTGTACTTGTACCTGGTAGTATCAGATAATACAGTCAGCTCGGCATTGATCAGAATGGAGAATGGAGTCCAGAAGCCAATTTATTACACAAGCAAGACTTTCCGAGGTGCAGAGATCAGGTACCCAAAGTTAGAAAAATTGGCATTGGCATTAATTAAGGCAAGTAGAAGAATGAGGCCATATTTCCAGGCCCATACCATCATCGTGTATACTGACATGCCATTAAGACAAGCCCTTCATAAGCCAGAAATGTCAGGGAGGCTGATGTACTGGGCAATAGAGCTCGGTGAATATAATATTGTGTATGAACCCAGATCATCCTTAAAAGGGCAAGCTGTAGCAAACTGTATAGCAGAGTTTACATATCCTGATACCCCCGAGGAACAAAAGTTGCTCGCTGACCAACCTGTGGATGTTACAGGATCAACAGAAATAAGTCCAGACCAACTCCGGTTGGTAAAAGGGCTTGTGGATGTAGAAAGATCATCAAATTCAAACCCAGACCAACTCCGGTTGGTAAAAGGGAGGGAAGAGATGGTCGACGAGGAGCGAAAAATACCAGGGGAGGATGAAACAAAACAGCAAATATTTCACCGAGGAACGCTGTCAGATAAGAATTTTGAAGACGAGTTACCTACGTGGAGATTGTATGTAGATGGGTCATCTTGTACAATAGGTTGTGGAGCAGGGATTGTTTTGAACACCCCAGACGAGATTGACATGGAATATGTTCTGCGATTCCAATTCAAAACCTCCAATAATGAGGCAGAGTATGAGGCCATGATAGCAGGTCTTAATTTAGCAGAGATTATGGAGGCGCAACAAGTGATAGTATTTAGTGATTCTCAATTAATTGTGAATCAAACGATGAGAACATATGCAGTGAAAGGAGAAATAATGGTCAAGCATCATGCAAAGGTAATGGAGTTGTTGGAAGAATTTGATGCCATTCAGTTGATCAGAATACAAAGAATGGAGAATGCACAAGCAGACGCACTGGCCCGATTAGCATCAGCTACTCGTACCGAGCTGCGAAGAACGATACCAATTGAAGTATTAGAAAGTCGGAGCATAGATGAAGACCTGACGATGAATATTATTACCCTTGATTTAGGACCATCTTGGATGGATCCCATCGGAGCATATATTGAGGAGGAAGAATTATCGGAGGATAAGATCGCTGCCAAGAAATGGAAGTTTAAAGCTGCTAGGTATGTACTAATTAATGGTATTTTGTATAGACAAGGAATTATGGCAGGTTTGCAAAGATGTTTACATCCCTCCGAGGTGAAAGAATTGATTAAAAAGATCCATGAAGGGTCCTGTGGAGCCCATGTAGCAGGTCGGACACTTTTGCAAAAGGTGATGACGCAGGGATACTACTGGCCGACGATGAGAGCTGATTGTATAGCTTATGCCAAGAAATGTGACAAGTGCCAACGCTTTTCCTCCATCTTAAGAACTCCACAAACATTATTGACACCCATCATTTCCCCTTGGCCATTTTCCATGTGGGAATTGATTTGGTTGGACCACTGCCGACGACCCGAGGAAGATTCAAATACCTCATCGTTGCCATCATCACAGACTATGGAACACAATTCGATAACGAGGAGCTTGCCGCTTATTGTCATCAGTCGAACATTTTGAAGGTTCATTCAGCACCAGGTCATCCTCAGAATAATGGACAAACTGAAGTGACGAACAGAACATTACTAAATGGTTTGAAGAAGAGGCTAAGTAAGGCTAATTGGATTAATGAGCTACAGTCAGTATTGTGGGCTTAACGAACAACTCCCCGAGCTGCAACTGGAGAATCACCATATAAGCTGGCGTTTGGAAGTGAGGCTGTAATACCTGCCGAGTGCTGAATTTTAATTCCCCAGTCAGCGACTTAATGAGAAGACTGGATTTGGATATGCTCGAGGAGGTTAGAGAAGATTAGGAATGCTGCTTACCAACAACGAACAGCTCTGTTCTACAACAAGAGGGTGAAGAAATGCAACTTAAACGAAGGAGATTACGTGTTAAAGAATGTCATTCAGAAGCACAGTAAGTTGGAATAAAACAATGATGTTTCGCCATCTTCTTTCTTTTATTGAAAGTTTTTCGGGGAATACTAGTGTGCAACACTATGCTGCTCAGCAATAAAAGCAAACACCGATAGTTCAAACCCACGACCAACTCCGGTTGGTAAAAGGGCGAGAACAAACTATACTCCTTTGGTTAGGAGGCATACACTAGAGTGATCAACTCCGGTTGGTAAAATAACTAGTGGACATGATAGTTCGAGCATGATCAACTTCGGTTGGTAAAATAGCGAGAACAAACTATACTCCTTTGGTTAGGAGGCGTACACTAGCGTGATCAACTCCGGTTGGTAAAATAACTAGTGGACATGATAGTTCGAGCGTGATCAACTTCGATTGGTAAAATAGCGAGAAAAAACTATACTCCTTTGGTTAGGAGGCGTACACTAGCGTGATCAACTCCGGTTGATAAAATAACTAGTGGACATGATAGTTCGAGCGTGATCAACTTCAGTTGGTAAAATAGCGAGAACAAACTATAATCCTTTGGATAGGAGGCGTACACTAATGTGATCAACTTCGGTTGGTAAAAGAGTTAGTGGACATGATAGTTCAAACCCATGACCAACTCCGGTTGGTAAAAGGGCAAGAACAACATTCTTAAAAATGCCAATCTCGGTTGGTTTGAAAATAAAATATGCTCTCAAATGCCAACTTATGTTGGTCGGGAGGTAAGATTATTACAGAAAATATAAAAGTTCCTCGCCGAACAAAATATTCCAAACTAAACCAAGTATGGTTGGTCGGGGATAAAAACCCACTAACTATAGTTGGTCGACGAGGAGAATTTATCGACCTTGGTTGGTCGGACGCATTTTATGAAAAAGACAAAAATTTACCAAGTATGGTTAGTCGGGGATAAACTCTCACTAACTATAATTGGTCGACGAGCACAATTTAACAACCTTGGTTGGTTGGAAAAATTTTAAACATTTTTATACTCATTACTTTATTATTAAGTGATCGAGCAACATTACTAATACTTGTAAATTTTTTATTACTAAGTTGGTCGATGAACAACACAATATTGTTATTTTTAACTTATACATATGCACAGATGTAGAGTATTTTACAAGACAATAGCAATTAAGATTGCGAACAAAAATGAAAGTCTTTCATTAAAATCAAAAACAAAATACATTGAGAAAATGAAAATGTATACTAACTATTACATTAAGATTCCGACTCTATTGGTTTCTTTCCCTCTTCTTTTGAAACAGGTTCCTTGCCAGCAGGAGGATCATCCAAAGCATAAGGGGAGTTTATGAAGTTAAGATCTTTCAGCATTCTGATGTTCATCACAGATGGTCTGTCCGAGCAGCTCTTGCTCGTCCCCGAGAAGGAATTTGCTCTTCAAGACTCATAATCTTCTCGAACATCTCAGCCAAGGCCTGGTTCTTTGCCATTAGTTGGAAGGCTTGATTCTCCAAAGCAGATTGAGTTCTATGGTCTTTGACAGTTACCCGAGCAGCTCTTGCTCGTCCCCGAGAACCTCTTGCTCGTTCCCGAGCAGAGGTAGAAGTCAAAATCAGCATCTACAGCACTAAGATCTTTTGCTACTGCTGTTTCGACCAATAATGAAGAAGAAGTTATGTGAAAATGTTTCGAAGTACACCACTAGCTTGGTACTAATCAGATTGAAGAGTTGGGTTCAAAAGATGGTATGTTACTCGACAAAGTATTCATAGGATCACAAATCAGAAGAATCAAGCACGTGAAGTTAGCACTCAGTTACTCGGCACAGGAGGCAGTTGGTCGGCTAGCAAACCAATCAACATACTTGAAGATTATGACAAGCTACAAGCTACAAGCTGCATACTATAGCATGGCTGTATCCAAATTCCCAGGGGTGATACATAGCACACGGAGTTCCTCAAAATAAAGATTAGCAACCATCGATCAACCTGCATCATATGTCATCCAAGAGATAATGCACTTTATGTTAAACAAATAAAGAAGGTAGATCAAGAATTTCACGAGCACCGAGCAACACTGCAGAATAAATACTCCATCCTTTTAAGTAAACCATCAAGCATAGAGCATTGGGGGCTTCTGTTAACGCAAAAATTCTCAATCTACGAGGACTAATCAGAAAAGGACACATGTCATCCTACGTGGCAATATTCGACACCCGAGGAGTGTTGGTCGGCACCCGAGGAGTGTTGGTCGGCACCCGAGGAGTTGGTCGGTACCCGAGGAGAGTTAGTCGGCACCCGAGGAGAATTGGTCGACATATCAACCAGGAAGATCAAAGGATAACTATCCATTTAATGTTCATTAATGAAGATGGCAGCGCATTTAATGAGCATTAATGTACATTTATACTGTAGATGACAACACATAGCATACCAAGCAATTCAACAATTAGATTCGTTGAATGTAGACATAATGTATAAATGTCTACATTCAATGAATCTCTTTATCTCCCATCACTATAAATACATGTATACCCTTAACCAAAAGGGGAGAGATCCGAGAGATCCAAGAGATCCAAGAGATCCAAGAGAACCTAGAAACCCCATACACAAGATACACATCCTTTCTCTCTCTACACCCTATGGTGCTATTGTAAAACCCTGGGAATAAAATAACAGTGGACGTAGGCTTTATTCATAGCCGAACCACTTTAAAAATCTTTGTCTCTTATGTGCTTGATTGGATTGCTTTCATCTATTTATTTGTGATCATAAAAATGGGATTCGGTCCAGTTTCACCTGTGACACCCCGACTAATTAAATACCGGGTTGCTACTCCTTTATTAAATTAATTCAAAATGCCAAGTTGGCTCAGCTAATAGCATCACTGTCGAAAACATTTTATTATTACTAACCACCTAGTATTTAAAAAGTAAGTTGCCAAATTTTAATTAAAGTCTGATTAACATGCAACAAGTGTAATAAAGAATAATAACACCATTCACCATAACGAAGTAAATAGAATAACCATCACACAATGTAAATAAAGTCTGGAGGAAAACTCCTCACTACAGTACCACAAACTGAAATAACTAAACTGAATACTGAATCAATACACGACAAAGTCTGAAAAACTGAAATGGAAAGATGTCTCTAATAGAAATGGGCAGCATGCCCTACAACTGATAAATATTGAATCAGGAATCCAAATGGTAGAAGTGTCTAAAAGCAAATCCCTGTAGCTTCTACAAACAGCTACAGCTCGTCACCTGAATGAGTATCCTATGCATGGTGTCCTTGTGGCTGGGCACCTAAAATGGTTTTACAAGAAAATAGATTTGAAAGCAAACGGGTCAGAGCCCGAATGTGGAGATATTTTAAAACCTGCAAGTGCTTTAAAAATCTCCAACCAAAGGGGCATGTTGCCAATTTTTTATAACTACCCCGTGTTCAAAATAATCCCTGTTGGCATCAGGGAGGTTAACTACTAAGGCCCTATTCAAAAACCTAGTTTTTAAATAAAAAACGTTGTCTAAAACAGCCCATCTGTAGCAGTATATAATCTCAGGAATTCCTATACGAGTTCCATGAGTTTGATTTAACCTATGTACCCCATTAACTATTCTCCATGTGTTGGGGGCTATTTTTGCAGGGACAACGTCGAAGTACTGACAGAACTCTAAACATAACGGATTTGGCGGAAAAGAAAATCCACATTCAGCAATAAATAGGCTAGGGAACCAGTGTCCCTCAGCCAAATCAAAATAACTTGAAGGCTCAGAAAGAACCTCCAAAGTTACCCAAGAAGGAATAGAGAAGTCAGAGCGGAACTTCTCAAGAGTTTCGATAATGTAAACCATGATGAATAAAAGAAGAAGGAAGAAGAGCTTACAGGGAAAAAGGAGATCTGTTGACAAACGAAGGAGGAAATGAACGCACAAGAGAGAGAAAAGCTTTAGAAAACTCGAAAGCAGAAATTGAGAAGGTAGAAGACGATGGGATTGCCTCTGAAGTTTAAATACTTTGCCTTGGGAACCAGTGAAAGAAATGATTACATAAAAGAAACTATTGCGCTACCGGCGGCTAAAAGGACAAAAAATGCACGAAGATCGAAGCGCTTATGAAAAGGCAAAAAGGCGGATTCTGCGAATTTGCAAGGAAATTCAAATATGAAGAAAAGACTCCAAAAACCCAGGAAGGCCATTTAATATTGCCATATACCGAGAAAGAATGTTCCATACTCCTCAAAGTTCGAAATATGAAACATTGGGGGCTTCTGTTGATACCAAAATTTGTATGCTGATGTGGACGAATAATAAGAAGACACGTGTCAATCTACGTGGCACAATAGCAACGAGGAAGATTCTTTCCCCGACCAATATACTCACTCCGAGCAATAATTATACTCCGAGGAACACCAACCCTCCGAGGAACTCTTACCTTCCGAGGAACTCCAATGCTCCGAGGAACTCTTAGACGACGAGCAACTAAGGCGGTTCGAGCTGCACCTCGACCACAGCATTAATTGCCAGATAATCAACAGTGCATCTATTCACTGAATGCTTATCATCTTGACGCGCACGTTTGAAGAATATTAAATGAATTACCCTTTCATATGTGTATCATTTAATGTAACACCCTTTCATGTACAGCCTAAGGGCTATAAATACCTTGTATCACCCTCATGCAAAGGGGACCGGAATTTCTTGATAGAATTTGTAATCGAGAATTCCCAAACACTCAGCAATAACATAACAGTGGATGTAGGCCATTCATATAAGGCTGAACCACTTTAAAATCTTTTGTCTTATTATTTATCTGTGATTAAATAATTAGAGTAATCTAGTTTTTTACATCAATAGTCGTCTTCTTCTTTCTCCGACTCTTCATTCACACCCATGTCTCCCATCTCCACATTAGCACCTTCTTCTTCTTCTTCCTCGTCTGTACTCGAGGCAGCATCGTCTTCATCATCACTTCCACGCCTTTCCCGAATAATGGCCAGCTGTCTGGCGCTCGCATGCGGGTTCCCTATCCAAAGGTAACGGGGAGGCGAGTATGATCTAGCGGAGCCTCAATGCCAGCATCTTTGAGAATGGAGGTAATCAGGTGTGCATAAGTATGTGGGACTGCACCTTTTTTATCCATGGCTGCAACAAGAATGTCAGTGTATAGGGTGCGAGGTAGGTTAATTGGAGTGTGCGAATCGAAGAGGTTGTATGTCAATGTTGCTTGACGGGGACGCATCGCGAAATCGTTAGAAGTTTGTAGAATGTTAGCACACATAATTTGGAATGTGAGGTGTTCTTTCTCATTAAGTCGGCCGACAGCGACAATCTCCCCCCTCCATGCAACGTCGGGGGTAATTAGCTCCATAATCAGTTCCTTAGCTATCGGGGAGACATTCCTTGGGTATGTGTAGTCTAGAACATCGAGAACGTCGTATTCGTCCAACTTGGCAGTGAGAAGGGCCAACGAAAAGGGAATGACGGTACCGTCAACATAGGCTTGAGACTCGAATTGACCCATTTGAACAAGGGAGCTATAGAAAGAGCGTACCTCGGTGGCCCAATCTGCCTCGTAGGGTTCATTAAGGAAACGACACCAACCCCCTAGGCATGAAGAGAGCGGTGACGGAATTGGGCAGCCCCGTCCATTGGACTGCGCGCTCCATGTGGAGTTTGCAATCCGGACCAAAGAAACTATTGCACCACCGCTCCTCATGGAGGGACTGGAATTCACCGTCGCCGGAGGGTAGGATTTTAGTGGAGTCGTATTTGACTGGGACAGGTCGTTGGGCCACGAGGACAAGGAGAGGTTGCTGGAAAAAAAATAGGTAGAGAGAAGAGAGGAGGGATGTGGTTGGAGGTGTGGAGGGAAATGGGGGAATTGGGTGTGTATTTATAGGTGAGGCGTGGGTAGGGTTTTGTAATTGGAGGGAAAGGTTTTGAAGGGAAATAGGGGATGCATTTGGGAGGGAAATTGAAGGGTTTGGTATAGTGGAACGAATTTGGAGGGAAGGGAAGGGATTGGGGAGAAGGGGGTGCACCTAGGGAAAGGTTAAATACTGCAGAAATCGGACCGATCCGGCTGGTATAGGATCGGATCGGTCTGGTCCTTTTAATTTTTGAGCTTTTTAATTACCGGATCGATCCGGCTCTAAAAGAAATGAACCAATCCGGCCTAAAAATAAAAAAACTGATCCGGTTCTTGCATTAAGCTGGAATTCTCCCCCTAACTTAATTTCAATCGCTCTTCTCCGGAATTTTTCGACTCTTAGCATGCTCCCTATCAGTTTGGACTCAAAACCCTCTCGATATCTATGGTCAACGCAACTTGACTCAATTTCTCAAAACATGTGAATGCTCTCACCTTATTGTACCCTAATCCTAGGGACGCTCACTACTCACAAGACTCTCGTCTATTATACACAAGAATTCACCCAATACGCATCGAGGGTACGATGACCTCACTATAGCAGCTTACTCAACCCCGTAAATGGGGTCCGACAACCAAACGGTGTTGACTTCTTCCACACACGCCTCTAGATATGGCTTTAGGCATTTTCCATTTAATTTGAATGTATTACCCCCTTTCAGATCGTCTAATTCAACAGCTCCGTGAGGGAAAACATTCTTCACAATGAACGGGCCAAACAATCGTGATCTCAACTTGCCCGAAAAGAGATGAAGCCGAGAGTTATAGAGAAGCACTTTTTATTCGGGAAGAAACTCTTTGCGGCGAATGATGTTATCGTGAGCTAGTTTCATCCTTTCTCGTACGCATCATTGCGTATCTCTTCTAACTCATTCAATTGAAGCTTGCGAGCTTCACCGACCTTATCCATGCTAAAGTTCAACTCCTTAATCGCCCAATACGCCTTGTGCTCTAATTCCACGGGAAGATGGCAAGGTTTGCCATACACAAAGCGGAATGGGGACATGCCAAGAAGATGTTTGTATCTGGTACGATAGGCCCATAGCGAATCGTTCAATCTAAGTGACAAATCTTTTCGGGTAGGATTGACGGTCTTTTCAAGAATGTTCTTGATTTCCCAATTTGGCAGTTTGGCCTGCCCATTCGTTTGTGGGTGATAAGTCATTCCAACCTTATGAACGACACCATACTTTCTCATGAGCTTCGCGAATGGGCAAAAGTGCGTGCCATTATCACTAATTATCGCTTTCGGAGCACCGAAGTGGGAAAGTATGTGTCCCTGTAGGAAGTTAATCACCACTTTGTTGTCATTTTTCTTGGTCTCTATGGATTCCACCCATTTGAAAATGTAGTCAACCGCAATAAGGATGTATAGGAAACCAAAGGACGGGGGGAAGGGGCCCATGAAGTCAATATCCCAGCAGTCGAAGATCTCAATAACGAGTATCAGAGTTAATGGCATCATGTCTCGTTGGGTAATAGCTCCCATCCTTTGGCACCTATTGCCAAATTTACAAGCATTGTTCACATCCCGGAATATTGTGGGACAATAGAGCCCGCATTGTAGAATTTTAGCGATCGTCTTTTTCGTCAAAAAGTGGCCTCCACAAGCTTCCGAATGACAAAATTGGATGACTTTTAGGGATCTCGTCATCCGGTACACAACGTCGGATGATTTGGTCGGCGCAATATTTAAACATAAACGGATCATTATAGAAAAACATGCGCGACCAAGTAATAAAACTCTTCTTATCTTGCGGTGTCCGATCGGGAGGGACGGCTCTTGTGATAAGATAGTTCACGATATTCGCAAAACAGGGCAAAGAAGAGGTAGCAAAGAGTTGGTCATCCGGAAAGTATTCGTCTATGGGTATTGGGTCACTAGGCACGTCGGACGAAAGCCATGATAAGTGGTCGGTAACGACGTTTTTTACTCCTTTCTTATCTTTAATGGAAAGATTAAACTCTTGTAGGAGTAGGATCCACCTTATGAGGCGCGGTTTTGCGTCTTTCTTCGCAAGTAGGTATTTCAACACCGCGTGGTCGATGAAGCAAGTGATGGGAGAACCAATAAGGTAGGACCGAAATTTGTCAAGAGCGAAGACTATCTCTAGCAACTCCTTCTCCATAGTGGAGTAATTGAGTTGTGGTCCGGTAAGAGTCCAGCTAGTGTAATAGATGACATGAGCCTTATTATCTTTCCTTTGGCCCAAAATAGCCCCTATCCCATAATCTCTAGCATCACACATAAGTTCGAATGGTAAGGACCAATCCAAAACTTGCATGATGGGAGAGGACACAAGCATGGTTTTCAGTTTTTTAAAAGCGCTATGGCATGCTTCTGTCCACTCAAATGGGGTGTCCTTCATGAGTAAGTTGCTTAAGGGCCTGGCGATGGCGCTAAAGTCCTTAATGAACCTTCGATAAAACCCCGCATGGACCAAGAAGGAGTGCACGCCTTTGAGTGATTTTGGTGGGGGTAGATCGGCTATGACATCTATCTTTTCTCTATCAACTTTTATCCCCTTGGATGAAACTATGCGGCTAAGAACTATTCCCTTAGTGACCATGAAGTGGCATTTCTCCCAATTCAGCACTAAGTTCTTTTCCACACACACTGGGCAAGTACCCTTTCTAGTTTTTCAAGATAAAGATTGAAAGAGGTGCTAAAAACGCTGAAATCGTCCATGAACACTTCAAGTCCTCTCTCGACCATGTCACTGAATAGACTCAACATGCACCTTTGAAAGGTCGCGGGTGAATTACATAAGCCAAATGGCATACGTTTGTAGGCAAACGTACCAAAGGGGCAAGTGAAAGTCATTTTCTCTTGGTCAAGTACATCTACCTCAATTTGGTTATATCCGAAATAACCATTAAGGAAGCAATAGTAAGGGTGGCCCACTACTCTCTCAAGCATCTGATCAATAAATGGCAAGGGAAAATGGTCTTTCCTAGTTCCCGCATTGAGTTTTCGATAATCAATGCAAACACGCCACCCGGTGGTGGTACGTTGGGGGACTAGCTCTCCCTTAGCATTCTCAATCACTGGCATGCCCAACTTTTTTTGGACAACTTGAATAGAGCTCACCCATTTGCTATCCGATATTGGATAGATAATCCCAACATCCAATAGCTTAATGATCTCGATTCTCACCACTTCTTTCATATTAGGGTTTAGCCTTCTTTGCATTTCTCTTGAGGGCTTGACATCCTCTTCGAGATGAATCTTGTGGGTAAAAATTAAAGGACTTATCCCTTTCAAATCAGTAATGCACCAACCAAAAGCACCTTGGTGCTTCCTCAGAATCTTTAGCAATTTACCCTCCTTCTCTTGGTCTAGGCTAGAGGAGACAACAACAAGAAATGTCTCATCCTCTCATAGGTATGAATATGTAATATGGGAGAGGAGTTTCTTCAATTCGAGGGTTGAAAATTTTTCGTTGGAGGGAACCATGTGTGTATCCCTCGGTGGTAACTCCTCAAATCTCGAAACCCAACTTACATCTCTCGCGTCCTCGTCCAACGCTCTCTCATCAAGTAACTCTCTCAACTCCTCAACCTCCCTCTCGAATATGGTGTACGTCCCTTCACTCTCGTGGCTCGACACTAAACAGGACCCTAGGGAATCTCCATAATAATTTTCCTCAAAATATTCCTCTACGATCTCATCTATTAGGCTCACTACGTGAAGATCATCTTCTTCCCCCGTCTGTTGGGCGATATGGAAGATGTTAGTCTCTAAAGTCATGTTCCCAAAAGTGACTTGCATTTGCCCATTTTGAGTATTGATGATGGCATTAGCTGTAGCTAAGAATGGGCGCCCAAGAATGATGAGAACATGGTTGCTGAGAACATGGTTGCTCGAGGTGAAGGAGGTCTTCGTGTCCCAAATGATAAAGTCTATCGGGAAGTAGAAAGTGTCAACTTGGACGATCACGTCCTCAACTATGCCTCTTGGGATCTTCACGGTTCGATCCACTAACTGGAGAGTGACCTTTGTGGGCTTAAGGTCTCCCAAATCAAGTTGCCTATAGATGGTGTAAGGGAGGATATTGCTCCCAAATAAAGTAAGGCTTTCTCAATTTTATTTTCTTTAAATTTTGCAAGAAATGGTGGGTGCACCGGGATCTTTGAACTTGGGTGGGAGATCATTGAGTAGGATGGAGCTCACGTTCTGTGCTAGAAAGACATTTTTCTTTACCTTCATCCTCTTTTTTACCATCAACAAGTCTTTGATGACTTTTTCATAAGCTGGAATTTTCTTAATAGCATCGAGGAAAGGTAAATTTAACTTCACTTGCTTTAGTACGTCTAGCACTTCATCACGGGGGTTTCCTTTATGGGAAGGAATCAACCTTTGAGGAAGTGGTGCCACAGTGGGTGGTTTCACTACTACCTCGGGCTCACTAGTGTCCTTTTTATCACTCTCCTTCAAGGGGACATCTTCGGCCTCTTTCGTGCCGGGGGAAATCTCCTTGTCTTTGGTTGCGTCATGTGGGGGAGGTGATAAATCAATGACTCTCCCACCACGAAGAGTGGTCACAACTTGACATTGCGCCTGATGTTCTGTCGAGGTGGAACTAACACTAGTTTGACCTTGGGGCGGTCTTTGGCCCTGAGCAGTAAGCTTACCTTTTTCTTGGATACTCAACGATGATTGCAACTGTGAAATGTTAGCATTCATGTCGTTGATCATGCGCTCATGCCTAGCATTAGTTGCAGTCTGGGTATTAATAAAGTGGTTTATCGTATCCTTGAGATTTCTCCGCGGTGGAGTGATATACACTCCTTGAGGTGGTGGTGCTTGCACATGTCCTTGCATGTGTGGAGCTTGTTGAAAGTGCGGTGGTGGAGGAGGGGCAACATGTGAATTAGGATTCATCGCAGCATGTTGTTGCCCATAGCTAAAACCAGGATGGTTTTTCCATGAAGGATTGTAAGAATTACCGTGCGGTTCACCAAAATTACCTTTGAATCCTCCTATACCACTTACTTGTTCTTGAAGCATCACTTTGTAGGTGGGTATAGTCGGGCATTCCTCAGTTGAATAACCCGCCTCACAAATCGCACAAACCTTCTTGACAGGGTTTGAGATGGATCTAGTTGGTCCTCTTCAATATACTTTACGTAGGTCTCGCAGTCCTTTCTCAAGCATATCGAGTCGACTGTCCGCCATAGAATTCTTTTCTACATAAAATAGGTCGGACGTCGATGGAGTGGTGGTCACTTGACGATTTCGATTTTGAGCATTAGGGTCAGATGTATCCCAGGATTGGGTAGTCTCGGCGACATACCTCAGGTGAAGCTCAGCATCATGGGCGTCTAAGTCGACAAACAACCCACTACCCATGGTTTCAACGAGTTGCTTGGAATTAATGTTCAACCCATTATGGATAAAGGAAATAATTTGTGTTTTATCAAAACCATGATGGGGACACGAAGCAATTAACTCATTAAAATGCTCGTAGCATCGATTGAATGACTCATTTTTTAATTGTCGAAAAGTTTGAATTTGAGCTTTGATGGAATTCGTTCGATGTGGAGGAAAGAACTTCTTGAGAAATTTGGATTGTAGCTCATTCCATGATGAAATCGAGTTTGGAGGTAAAGACCATAGCCTTATCCTTTAGCAAGAATGGGAAGAGTTTAAGGCGGATCACATCTTTTGTGCAAGTTTTATCACTCAGAGTCTCGCACGCCTCCTCAAATTCCATGATGTGGGCATATGGCTTTTCTGAATCCATTCCATGGTAAGTGGGAAGTATCTGCATCATCCCATTCCTAATGCAAAATCGCCCATCATTGTACGGGAGTAAAATGCATCCCGGAGTGACAGTGCATTCGGGATATAAGACATCTCTCAAAGGCCGATATGGGGCCTCTCCCTCGTCGGTGGCTTCACTACCATGTTGTGACATGTCTCTCTCTCTCTCAAAGATTCGGTATCCTCACTTGGTATACTCGGAGTGCGCTCTGAAGTGTGTCCTAAGAATGAATACGGGGTGTTATTTGAGATTCAGTGTGACAGTGTGGGAGGTGGAACCCAGAACTGTGGAGCGTTAGGAGTGTGAGGGCTATCAGGGTCGTACTCAACTATTGGATTTCTGTGAATGTGGGTTGGAGTATTATGGGGAGTTGGAGTGAGTTCAGAATTTTGCATTAATAGCTTATGAGAGATGATGTTGAATCTTTTTGTGCTTTTTCAAATTTTTATATGTTTTTGGATTTTTGGAGATTTTTTGTCAAAGTTTTAGATTGACTCGATCTAATCTTAAGTCTACCTAATTCCCCGAAAATGGCGCTAAAAACTTGACGTGACTAAGAATGTGTCACAGAAGTGCGTACTCTTTAGGCTCAAGTGCAACCCTGTCGCGTTAGTAATAAACCTAGTAAGTCAGGATCGTATCCGCAGGGAAATAAGACAATGGAATTGTAACGACGTTGGACAGATGAATGAATCCTAACTCTGAATCTAGATAAAAAGGAAAAGATGATTGGTTTTGGAGATTGACTACAACTAAATGCAATTTTGAAAATAAGTGACTAATGAACTAAAGTATGAATGAAATGCAACTATTCTAAATTATCTAAATTATTGAAAGTGATTTAACTGAGATTTGAACTATATGATAAATGAAACAGGATGGGAATACAATCCCTCAACCCTAGTGTATTGCTAGTATAAAACTAATATTAAATTTAAATGATTAATTAGACCCAGAATTTAGTACTCCCAAGGATTACGTATATGAGGTTCAAGCCCGCACCATACTTAATCAGAGGATGAGTAAATCGGTATTGCGATAGTTACACTCGAATTACAGTCTAAAGCATCCCCGTTAGCCTAAAGAAAACGAGATCCAAATATCTACAATTGTCGTGATGCTACGCAATATGGTCGTAATCAAATCATTAAATTTAGAGGATTAATTTTATGCTCATGCAACTACCACATCAGGTTGAGTTCATGTATCTCGACCTTAGAAGATCTAGCCTAACATGCTAAAACTAAAGAAAACAGTTTTTGAATTGCAGGAACTCATGATTAAACTAAGGGAGAATTGTAGAATGATATAGAAAGAAGATTAGACAGAAGAAATTAATCAATAATCTTACCAAAGCACTCAAAGCATTAGCTACAATTACTTGTAATCACAGATATCTGAATAAACTTCAATCTTGGAATGAAAATTGCAATCTATCTTCAAACTAGGGTTTTACTGAAAAGAATGGAAAATTAGATAAATTCTCCATCCTTAAAATGATACTGAATCGGGTTTAAATACCCTACAAGACTTCAACAGTTTCAGCTGAACTAGGACTCTCCATTAGAGGAAGAGTAAAAATTCAAAATTCGACAGTCGGATCGGTTCGGTCTGGCTGGAATTCGGATCGGTTCATTTATTTCTTGGGCGGATCGATCCAGTACGGATCGAGTTATTTTATTTTCCTTCAGCTTGGATCCATCTTCGGTCCGGGGTTCTCTGGAAATTGGCATTTCGGATCGGTCCGAATTTCCTTTGACTTTTTCTTCAAGCTTTGACTGCTCATAACTTTCACACCGGACTCCGATTGAGGTGTCGTTTCTTCCTATGTGCTCGTGAACTTGATATCTTCAACTTTTCTTTAGATGCCTCATTCTAATTCTGGGTAAAAATTATAATTTTTCCCTTTTGACATTCCTTCTTTTCTTTCTCGATTCTTCCAGTTTCTTTCTTTCTTTATTGACATCAAATACCTGCAAACTTAGTACAAAATACCAGAAACTCGGTGTACTCATTAGAATAAGTCACTAGAAAGATTATGAGATAAAATCAAATTGATTACGTTGTTAGAGGTGATAAAAGTAACTAAATTAAAGGGATAAATTGGGAAGAATTTATGACTAATCAAGAAGGAATATGACCACCTCCACTATGCTTATATTTTGGTCCAGGTTGGTGAGTGATTCCAACTCAGGTATCTAGGTTATGTGAACACACTTAGTAAGATAGCACTTTAGAGGGAATCATCTGGAGAGGGTATACTCGAAGGGATGGATATATATATGATATATGGGTGGATGTTGTGGTAGAGGTACGTATATAAAAATAGTAAATATTATATGCGGGGTAATAATACAGTGTTTGATCTAATTGTTTTATATAACTTGTGTCACAGTTAAATGATATTATTTAAAGGAAATTAATTAAGTTAATTAGCGAGATAACTTAGAACCCATGGATAATAATACTCAGTTTAGAGCGGAAAGGCAAGGGAGGATGACAAGGACTAGTTGGATGGGGTAGTACAACTAGGTGGGGATAAGGTAATCGTTAGGTGTGTACTTTAGTGGAGGGGTGAGAATGTCCTCAAGAGAGTGCGACACTAACTTAAATATGGAGTACAGTCATATATCTTAAATTACTGCAGTTAATTCACTTGCTAAATATTTTCAAAATGTTTTGGGTTCTAACCCTTTCTATAAAACTTTTTTCAAAACCTTTTAAGTGTCCAGCCACAGGAACGCCAGGATTGATATTCTATTCCAGGGACACGGAGCTGCGGCATATGTGGATGCTAGCAGGAGCCTGGATTAGACGCATCGTTCTTTCATTCCTAGAGTAGGAATCATTTATCAGTTTCAGTTTTATTTAGGGAATGTCGCCCAGAATTTTACTTCAGTTTTCATATTTTTATTCAGGTGTTGAATATTTGTATTGGACTATTTATTTTGGTGGCCAATGGTTTATTCGGCATGTAGTCTTTATTTATTCAGTTGATTTAATTCAGTTTTGTGAATGAATTATATTTATTTTCGCATGTACTGTTTGGTTTAATTAATAAGATAAAATTTGGCACCAGCTTTTTGGAATACTAGGTGGTTAGTAAGTTTTAAAAAGGTTTTCGAGAGTGATGCTAAGGATGAACCAACTGGGATTCCTGTTTTAATTTTGTATAGGACTGATCACCCGGTATTTTATTAGGCGGGGTGTCACAAAGTGTTAGTGGCACCAGATGTTAAGGCCCACCCGGGGCCGTCGGGGTGGCAGCAAGTGCGAGAGGTCTTTCAAAAGGGCCATCCACCAGAGTTTCGAGGGGGTTCAGATGTGGTGCTAGCGTTTCAATGGAAGAGAGATATCCAGCGTCACCTACGCATGGTAGATTGAAACGAAGTGCAGAAGAAAATTCTAGCCACTT
The DNA here is from genome assembly GCA_949130495.1 of Sambucus nigra. Taxonomy (NCBI): domain Eukaryota; kingdom Viridiplantae; phylum Streptophyta; class Magnoliopsida; order Dipsacales; family Adoxaceae; genus Sambucus; species Sambucus nigra. The sequence continues at coordinate 321,691,294 of OX422214.1, read as the reverse complement.
TAGGTTAGTAGGAGCAGCGCTACAGTGGTGGGAGTCAATCACCATAGTTGAGGAAAGGGATACAATAACTATTGCCGAGTTTTGGGTGCGGTTCAACCGCAAATATTTTTTGCCAGCAGTTGAGACTGAAATGAGGAGGAAATTTATAGAGGTAACACAAGGGGACCGTTCAGTGGCCGATTACGAGGAAGAATTCACTCGTTTGGCAAATTTTGTACCGGATGAGGTAAGCGAGTAGAGAGAAAGAAAGTAAGGTTATTGGATGGGTTAGTCTGGAGGATCAGACAACATTTGATTGGTAATCCCGCGTTAGTAGCTTATACAGATGTCGTTAATGCAGCACTCCTGCACTGTCAGGAATATCTCTTCCACATGAAAGGAAGCAGGAGGGGAGTGGAGCCCAGTCAGTCGGATAAAGCGGGAGGGAACAGTACCAGTGGGGTATCCCAGCAGCAGATAGGGGGACATCAGGGGCTGGATCCCCAGCAGGGGAATCAGGCCAAGCGGTTTAGGTTTGGAGGCTATCGATAGGATGAACAGGACTTCCGACAAGGCAAGTAAGGAAGGGATCAGTGGCAGGGTGAATTTATTAGGAGGTGTTTCATTTGTGGGGAACTGGGACACGTGAAGAGAGATTATCCTCAGCGAGGAAGGGGTCAACTACAGGATGATGTCCTGGATGTGCAGCCACTACAACAAATCATGGGTACGTTCGGGCAGGGGGAAGCTGCTCGAGAACCTGAGGATCAGCCATTGTAGCTAGAGTATGGAGGTAATTATCTTTTTATCCTATGGGCATGAGGTACGTTTTGGGTTACAGTGAGGGTGTCACAAAATAAGAATTATTTTCACTAGAGTTCGCGGGTAAGTCAAATTTAGTGGGTGCGCTGGCTATAGCAGCCATATTACATATATATTTCTGTGGGATAGTAGATTTCTTTAGTGTTAACCAGGAGAGAGTGGGAGTATGCACAGAGATGGGATTTGGTATTATGCGAAGGGTTACTACTTTCAAGAATTATGGAAGTAGGGTAGAAATTTTTTATATCGGCTGGATAGATATGGATTTGAACTATTGTAAATAGTGGGGGCAGTAATTCTGGAACTGCTGGTGGGACTGAAATCTATTGTAACTGTTGCCCCTTCTGGGCACCCTGCTGTTGACCCCCAAACTGTCCCTGCCCCTACGGAGGCATTAAATCTGGAACTGCTGGTGGGACTGAAAGTTGTTGTAACTGTTGCCCTTACTGGGTACCCTGCTCTTGACCCCTAACCATGCTCGTACATGCATGCCGCATGTGGCCCTGCTACCCACATACAAAACACCTCCCTTTGAAATCTACATGCCTCAGGCCCTACTAACCCTAACGAGTTTGCCTTTGTCTTTGGCAGTACTGGCCCTGATATCTGCATTACGGATGGCAATTTTACCCGCCCAGCCGAGTTCCCGCCCCGCCCCGCCCCTAATGAGGTGGGTTAAAAGCCCATTTAAAATAAATGGGGCGGGTATGTTTTTTTTTTAAAAACCCGCTTATTAAACGGGGCGGGTTCGAATTTACTATATATAAGCATAACCTACGCCTCCCCACCCCGTTTATTTCTTATAATTATTAAAATACTCATATTTAATATATTATATACACTAAATATATTTAAGTTATATATGAAAAACGTTGCTAATGTCGTTTAATACAAGATTAAACTGTATAAGCAACTCCGAGATGTTTGTTGAAGAAACCCTTTTCTTTTGAAAAATAAAAATTATAAACAACAAGATGTGTTTACAAAAACTTATGTACAAGAGTAATCAAGATTTTGTAATCAGTTTTTAAAACAAGACAGTTTCAAAAATTCAGCACACTATAGAATGGGATGAGTAGATGAAGATAATAAAAAACACACAGTTTTTAACGTGGTAAAACCTCTCCCAACAGAGGAAACATCCACGGTGACTTCTAAGTCACAAAAGTAAAAAAATCCACTAACAACAAATAATAGTTACAAACAATCCAACATACATGCACACAAATCAACCTATTGTAAGTTTAGGAATATACCCCACTTGGTGTCCTTCTAACTTCTCATAGATTTGATAGTTGATGATGCTCTTCCAGTTTGATAACTTCCTTTGCTTTAGCTTCCTTATGTCGACTCAATGATCTTTGATCTTATTCACAACACTTCCAGTGTTGTAGTGTGTTAAGTGTTTGTGAAGTTATTCCTATCAACATGCATGAACTCACACACACTTAGTTTTACAGACAGTCCTAGAAAAATTACATATAAAGACTATATGTTGTGATTTTGTTTTCTTTCTTTCTTACAGAACTAAAAACCTTTTTGACCTTTAATATAACCCAGATTCCACGGATATCTCACTTCTAAATCGGTCAAGATCTTAATCAATCTCGGTTTTAAAAATATTTTTGAGATTGAAAATCTCCAAGTGTGAATCCAACTAGGTCAAGGTTAAGTTTCGTAAGAATAGAAACCATAAAACATTTTCAAAACTAAGTCAGTAAAGATTTTCTTAAATCAAGAAAGAAATATGCAGATCTAGTGAAATGTAACATGAAGAGTGTATATCTATAGTTTCTATGAAAGAGAAACGCAGATCTTCACACGAATGTTTAAGTTGTAAACAGGATCATAGACAAAGAGGTTACAGCTTCAATATGAACAAACCACTCTCTCTCTCTCAAACACTCAAGGTTGTGTTTGGGGTGTTATAAAAATGAAGGTTTGATTCAGAGTTTGAAGTGTTTAGGGTTAGGGTTAGGGTTTAGCTAACACAGTTTCTTTTCTATCTCTTCTCTCTTTTCTTTTCTCTCTTCTCTCTCACTTCTCTCTTCTCTCTATTTTTTTCTCTCAGAAATGACGAATGCCCAAAAGTCTTGAAAGGCTGAGAAGTGGAGGGTTTATATAGGAGTGAGGGAAGATTATGGAACGACGAAGGCAATCAAGGGATGAGATCAAGTCTTTTTAACTTTGACTTGATCCAAGGGTTATGAAATAGCGGTGGTTAAGATGATTGTGATTGGTTCATAGAGATAGCACCAGGATTGATTAAAAACACATGCAGACCATCGATAAGCTTTGATCCAACGATCAGCAATGCACCATCCAACCCTCTCACATAACAAACACAAACAGATACATCAGGCAAGTGACAAGTGTTGGCTTGTGAGTGGCTCACAAACGCGCGTCAAACTTAATTACAGGAAGCACCCTGAAGTCTCTAGCGCATTTACATTCTACCCAAACAAACATTCCAATGAAAACTGAAGTTTTCAAAATAGAAAATTAACCCCACAAATATTATAAACACATTTTTATTAATGAAAACATTATTTTAAAATTGTTTAAAAATGTTTAAAAATTCCCAAAAAAATATTAAAACAACATTTTAAGGGGAATTTAACACACACTCAATTTAAGCAATATATACACATGTATGCACTTCTAATTGTGTGTAGTGTGATTCAATTTATACCTTCTTGGATCATTGAAGAGGATTAGAGAGAATGATTCTGAGGTTCTTTGGATTCTAGGTTAGACAACCAATTTTGTCACTATTTTCAAATTAGTTGAACACTTATACAGTATAGACTTAAGCAAGTCAAAGGTATAAGGTGATTCAATATATGCAGTATGCGGGTTTTAACCCGCCCCGAGCGGGTTCCCTTAATCTAAATGGGGCGGGGCGGGGAGGGTTTAGGGGGGTTACACTTAAATGGGTTCGGGGAGGGTTAAAAAAATCGTCGCGGGGCAAGGCGGGTAAAAAAACGTCACGGGGCGGGGTGAGTTTTAAAAAATTTTGCGGGGCGGGTTCGGGTTATGACAAACCCGCCCCAAAACCGACCCATTGCCATCCTTAATCTACGGCCCCACTGGCCTTCAATCTGGTTCTCTTAGCCCTGTTGGACTTAAGGAGCATGCTGCTGGCCCTACTTGAACCCACTATCTGCAAATCGGAACCCTCCTGATCTTAACCCCATATTCGGATCCCTGTATTGGGAATCTCGTTAATGATGCCTACCCCGACTGCTATTGAGGTGCCCCACTGGCACTGCTACCTTCGGGGTTGCCCTACTGGCTAGTCTCCCCAACTCTCTTCGCTCCGTTTAGGTGGAAGTGGTGATCTTGGGAGTAAAAAGTGCGGTATTGAAGACATCAACATAAGTCCTCAATGTCGGATTTCTAAACAAGTGTTGGCGAATCCTCTAAGTAAATCCATAAATAAACTTAAGGACCTTCTTTTCCTTGGTATTCACCTTGTCTGGCACAAAGTTCTCTAGGTGCGTGAACTATTCCTCATATTCAGCCATTATTTGACCCTCCTATGCATGATCGAAGAACTTCCTCCTCGTCTCAGTCTAGACTGTCGATGAAAAGAACTTGCGATTAAACAGCACCCAAAACTCGTGTACTGTAATTAATTCCCTCTTCTCTGATGTGGTAACCGACTCCCACAACTACAGGGTTGTACCAACTAGCTTGAACGTAGCTAGTACCCACTTTTGAGTGTCGCTACACTCCATCATAAGAAAATGCCTCTAGATGTCTTTCTTCCATTGGCTAGCTGCAACCACATTCGTGCTCCCCTAGAACTCTGGTGGATGACCCTTTTGGAAGGCCTCTCTAACTCTCTCTCACATCGATAACACTGAGTGTGTTTAAAAAACTGGTGCCACCGGCTGCTGTGGCTACTCCTGGGGAAACTGTTGCATTATGACAGTCACCGCGACGTTAATCGCCTTTGAAATAGTGGTGGTAAACTCCGCAGTTGTCACAGTCCCTGAAGTGGCCTGTGGCTCTTACTGAGCCTCTCCTCCTGTGGTCCTCCTAGCATTATCCTCTCATGTTATTTGGCATCCGAAACTAAATTGATTTATATGATATTCACTTTAACTATATACAATAGCAGAAGAATGTAAAAGCGCAATTAAGAATGCAACAATCCTAATCATAAGGCTATATACCAAAGAAATGTCAACGCTAAAAACATAGCAAGTCCGCATAGATCCTAAGGACACTAGAACCTGATGCTCTAATATCATTTGTTATGACTCGCTTAGTCTAATACAGGTTGATCAGGCCTTTATTAAAATAAACATGAATCATATCTGATTTTATTCTTAGCATCATTCTCGAAAATAAAATTATTAAACTAATAGCCTATTAGGTCCGGTGTCAATTTTTAAAATCTTGTTAACATGCATAAGTGAAACCATTCAATAATATAAATATAAACATCCACAATGACTGAACGTAAAGAGTGTTAATAGCATAAATAAAATAAATAGAATAAACTCGCGGTATCCAGAATACAATAATCCAAATACTCAACTAAAATAGTGTAAATAACGTCTAATCATAAAATTGTCCAATTGTGGGCAACATGTTGAAATGAAATACTGAAATAGAAACCTATCTAGATAGAAATAAATAAAGACTCTAATGACGTCCTGCACACATCATGTCGGATACAGCATCGTCCTACTGGAATGGAATGGCTATCCCTAGTGAAGTTGTGGCTGAGCACCAAAAAGGTTTTGAAAATATTTTTAATACATGTCATAGCCTAAAACATTTGAAAAACAGTTGCAAGTATTTAAATACAATAATAATAAAGTAGCAAGAAATATCCTTGTTCACTTGGTGTAGTACTCATGTGCAATTATCCTCACCCCTCATCTACAGTGCGCACCTAACGCATTTATTTTATTCACCTAGTTATGCTACCTATCTAACTAGTCTAACCATCTTCAACCTACTTTGATCCAATAAACATTTATCCCATTCGTACCGCCCATACAATACCTCATATTATGTACTACATAGTTAATCCATAAGATATAACTTAGGGCTTCTTAATTATATGTGTCTCAATACATAGACAATGTAACCATACACTAGTTATACTTTGATGATCATAAAATCATTTACATACTTATGCAATCAGACAATAGGTACATCACGTACCACCCCTGGGCTGTCGGGTCAGAATCTCACCACCGATCCCAAATCGCAAACACATAATGAAGGCGGTCATAAACATATATCCATTTGTTTTAACCACACCACACCACATCACACCCAATAAGAATCAAAATCAACACCTATCCTCGCACACAGATAGTGTCCATGCAATAGTACTATGACCCGGGGAAATAATCCAACACTTACTAGTCAACGCCAAGGATGACCGCCCACTACGCGCAACGATAACATATTAGAGTGAGTACGTTCATATTAAGTCAATTACACATAGACATATATATACTGGTCACACTCGGTGTGTATATATATATATATATATATATATATATATATTGATGATGCCGGAATCAGCACCACCAGGTAAGGTGTTCTCAAGCTCAATATAAGAATAACAATGGCAGCACAGTTATATAGAGATAAGAGAAAGAGATGAGGATAAGAGGAATCAACACCGGAATATAAGTGGTTCAGCCAATCTGGCCTACGTCCACTGTGAGTGTGTGAGTAATATCACTGAATGAAGGCACTAATGGCTATGGATACAATCTCTCAAGCTTTCTCTCTCTATTGTATGTTTAGACAGAGTTTTAGCTAGGGTTTAATAACTGGGATCCTTTTGCAAGGTAGGGGATGATCCCTATATATAGTGCCTAATGTACCCCCCATGAATGTAATGAGCATGTGGGTGGTAGCCTCACCAATGTGGGAGTGCCATCTGTCACTGTCACAGTCACATGTAAGTAATGATGATGAAATATTCTCCCACATGTGGAGAATAATCTTGTTACAACTGATTTGTGCCCATGTGTCCTTATCCAAATGTCAACAGGTGCTCGGTAGTCATATTGGTGGATGACCTCGGCCTGGGAGAGGCCGAGCTGTAAAGGATTGATGCCCGTTCAATTCGAGATGTGTCATAGGGAGTCTCGGCCTGATCTCAACCGAGACATTATGCTGGGGTCGGCCCCAACCGAGGTTGGACTAATGACATGCTGACGATTACTAAGGCTTCTTGTGACCTCGACCCAAGCCGAGGTTGGGTTGGTTCCATGTTGAAGGTTACCAAGGCTCCCTGTCACCTCGGCCTACCCTCGACCGCGGTTTCCATACCTAGGTATATGAGAACGTTTTTGAAGCCTGTGATGCGCGTAGTGTCCATTGAAGTTTAGATGGTAGTGTCATCCTGGGCCGACCCTGGTCTGGCCGAGGGATGATACCGCGGGCCCATGGCTTATCGAGGGTCGATAATATCTCGCCCCAAGCCGAGGTTGGTGTCTTAAGGTCGAGCTTGGTGTCTCAAGGCCGAGGTTACACTTTGGGCATATCAATCACCCCCCAGCCCTGAGTCATATGCGAGAACAAGTGGTTAGGGGATTGCTAAACCTTCGAGGCCTGTCCGTCCCAAGCTAATACCTGCATGACACCTGTCCCAAGCTAGAGCGTGCGTACTTGGCTGGCATGTGCTGTCATCCGTTCTTTGGGTTTCCCAAGGCAATGATGGACCTTGGGAAACGTGCCCAAGTACTTAAGGGTTTAAACCCTTCTCTTTCTCTTTCTTCTCCATTTTCCCTCCTGTGCGCATTTTGGATTCTAGGTTAGACAACCAATTTTGTCACTATTTTCAAATTAGTTGAACACTTATACAGTATAGACTTAAGCAAGTCAAAGGTATAAGGTGCTTCAATATATGCAGTATGCGGGTTTTAACCCGCCCCGAGCGGGTTCCCATAATCTAAATGGGGCGGGGCGGGGCGGGTTTAGGGGGGTTACACTTAAATGGGTTCGGGGAGGGTTAAAAAAATCGTCACGGGGCAAGGCGGGTAAAAAAACGTCACGGGCGGGGTGAGTTTTAAAAAATTTTGCGGGGCGGGTTCGGGTTATGACAAACCCGCCCCAAAACCGACCCATTGCCATCCTTAATCTGCGGCCCCGCTGGCCTCCAATCTGGTTCTCTTAGCCCTGTTGGACTTAAGGAGCATGCTGCTGGCCCTTCTTGAACCCACTATCTGCAAATCGGAACCCTCCTGATCTTAACCCCATATCCGAATCCCTGTATTGGGAATCTCGTTAATGATGCCTACCCTGACTGCTATTGAGGTGCCCCACTGGCACTGCTACCTTCGGGGTTGCCCTACTGGCTAGTCTCCCCAACTCTCTTCGCTCCGTTTAGGTGGAAGTGGTGATCTTGGGAGTAAAAAGTGCGGTATTGATGACATCAACATAAGTCCTCAATGTCGGATTTCTCAACAAGTGTTGGCGAATCCTCTAAGTAAATCCATAAATAAACTTAAGGACCTTCTTTTCCTTGGTATTCACCTTGTCTGGCACAAAGTTCTCTAGGTGAGTGAACTATTCCTCATATTCAGCCATTATTTGACCCTCCTATGCACGATCGAAGAACTTCCTCCTCGTCTCAGTCTAGACTGCCGATGAAAAGAACTTGCGATTAAACAGCACCCAAAACTCGTGTACTGTCATATATTCCCTCTTCTCTGATGTGGTAACCGACTCCCACAACTACTGGGTTGTCCCAACTAGCTTGAACGTAGCTAGTACATACTTTTGAGTGTCGCTACACTCCATCATAAGCAAATGCCTCTAGATGTTTTTATTCCATTGGCTAGCTGCAACCACATTCGCGCTCCCCTAGAACTCTGGTGGATGACCCTTTTGGAAGGCCTCTTTAACTCTCTCTCACACTGATAACACTAAGTGTGTTTAAAAAACTGGTGCCACGGGCTGCTGTGGCTACTCCTGGGGAAACTGTTGTATTATGACAGTCACCGCGACGTTAATCGCCTTTGAAATAGTGGTGGTAAACTCCGCAGTTGTCACAGTCCCTGAAGTGGCCTGTGGCTCCTACTGAGCCTCCCCTCCTGTGGTCCTCCTTGCATTATGCTCTCATGTTATTTGGCATCCGAAACTAAATTGATTTATATGATATTCACTTTAACTATATACAATAGCAGAAGAATGTAAAAGCGCAATTAAGAATGCAACAATCCTAATCATAAGGCTATATACCAAAGAAATGTCAACGCTAAAAACATAGCAAGTCCGCATAGATCCTAAGGACACTAGAACCTGATGCTCTAATATCATTTGTTATGACTCGCTTAGTCTAATACGGGTTGATCAGGCCTTTTTTAAAATAAACATGAATCATATCTGATTTTATTCTTAGCATCATTCTCGAAAAATAAAATTATTAAACTAATAGCCTATTAGGTCCGGTGTCAATTTTTAAAATCTTGTTAACATGCATAAGTGAAACCATTCAATAATATAAATATAAACATCCACAATGACTGAACGTAAAGAGTGTTAATAGCATAAATAAAATAAATAGAATAAACTCGCGGTATCCAGAATACAATAATCCAAATACTCAACTAAAATAGTGTAAATAACGTCTAATCATAAAATTGTCCAATTGTGGGCAACATGTTGAAATGAAATACTGAAATAGAAACCTATCTAGATAGAAATAAATAAAGAGTCTAATGACTTCCTGCACACATCATGTCGGTTACAGCATCGTCCTACTGGAATGGAATGGCTATCCCTAGTGAAGCTGTGGCTGAGCACCAAAAAGGTTTTGAAAATATTTTTAATACAGGTCATAGCCTAAAACATTTGAAAAATGGTTACAAGTATTTAAATACAATAATAATAAAGTAGCAAGAAATATCCTTGTTCACTTGGTGTATTACTCACGTGCAATTATCCTCACCCCTCATCTACAGTGCGCACCTAACGCATTTATTTTATTCACCTAGTTATGCTACCTATCTAACTAGTCTAACCATCTTCAACCTACTTTGATCCAATAAGCATTTATCCCATTCGTACCGCCCATACAATACCTCATATTATGTACTACATAGTTAATCCATAAGATATAACTTAGGGCTTCTTAATTATATGTGTCTCAATACATAGACAATGTAAATATACACTAGTTATACTTTGATGATCATAAAATCATTTACATACTTATGCAATCAGACAATAGGTACATCACGTACCACCCCTGGGCTGTCGGGTCAGAATCTCACCACCGATCCCAAATCGCAAACACATAATGAAGGCGGTCATAAACATATATCCATTGGTTTTAACCACACCACACCAGATAGTGTCCATGCAATAGTACTATGACCCGGGGAAATAATCCAACACTTACTGGTCAACGCCAAGGATGACCGCACACTACGCGCAACGATAACATATTAGAGTGAGTATTTTCATGTTAAGTCAATTACACATAGACATATATATACTGGTCACACTCGGTGTGTATATATATATATATATATATATATATATATATATTGATGATGCCGGAATCAGCACCACCAGGTAAGGTGTTCTCAAGCTCAATATAAGAATAACAATGGCAGCACAGTTATATAGAGATAAGAGAAAGAGATGAGGATAAGAGGAATCAACACCGGAATATAAGTGGTTCAGCCAATCTGGCCTACGTCCACTGTGAGTGTGTGAGTAATATCACTGAATGAAGGCACTAATGGCCATGGATACAATCTATCAAGCTTTCTCTCTCTACTGTATGTTTAGACAGAGTTTTAGCTAGGGTTGAATAACTGGGATCCTTTTGCAAGGTAGGGGATGATCCCTATATATAGTGCCTAGAGGGTGTAATGTACCCCCCATGAATGTAATGTGCATGTGGGTGGTAGCCTCACCAATGTGGGAGTGCCATATGCCACTGTGACATGTAAGTAATGATGATGAAATATTCTCCCACATGTGGAGAATAATCTTGTTACAACTGATTTGTGCCCATGTGTCCTTATCCAAATGTCAACAGGTTCTCGGTAGTCATATTGGTGGATGAACTCGGCCTGGGAGAGGCCGAGCTGTAAAGGCTTGATGCCCGTTCAATTCGAGATGTGTCATAGGGAGTCTCGGCCTGATCTCAGCCGGGACATTATGCTGGGGTCGGCCCCAGCCGAGGTTGGACTAATGCCATGATGACGATTACTAAGGCTTCTTGTGACCTCGACCCAAGCCGAGGTTGGGTTGGTTCCATGTTGAAGGTTACCAAGGCTCCCTGTCACCTCGGCCTACCCTCGACCGAGGTTGCCATACCCAGGTATATGAGAACGCTGTTGAAGCCTGTGATGCGTGTAGTGTCCATTGAAGTGTAGATGGTTGTGTCGGCCTGGGCTGACCCTTGTCTGGCCGAGGGATGATACCGCGGGCCCATGGCTTATCGAGGGTTGATAATATCTCGGCCCAAGCCGAGGTTGGTGTCTTAAGGCCGAGGTTTGTGTCTCAAGGCCGAGGTTACACTTTGGGCATATCAATCACCCCCCAGCCCTTAGTCATATGCGAGAACAAGTGGCTAGGGGATTGTTAAACCTCCGAGGCCTGTCCGTCCCAAGCTAATACCTGCATGACACCTGTCCCAAGCTAGAGCGTGCGTACTTGGCTGGCGTGTGCTGTCAGCCGTCCTTTGGGTTTCCCAAGGCAATGATGGACCTTAGGAAACGTGCCCAAGTACTTAAGGGTTTAAACCCTTCTCTTTCTCTTTCTTCTCCATTTTCCCTCCTGTGCGCATTTTGCTTCAGCGATTTTCTCTCTCTCAAACTTCTTCAATTAGCGCTCTTCTGCAGAAGCCTTTGTCGATTTTCTTGAGAGTTTTCTTCATTTCATCCATCGATTCATCTTCAGGTACTTCTTTCTTCCCATTTCCATTGTTTCTGGTATTTGGTTTGCATTTTCCGGCGTGTTTCTGAGTTTTCCGGTGAGTTCTTAAGTTTTTCGGTGAGCTTCATTGTCCAAGGCGAACTAGGTTTGCTTTAAACTTCAAAGTTTGATCTTTAAGTTTCTTTAACTTATAAGCCAATCTTATTTGTAGTTTTAGGAGTTATTCCTAAGTTTAGGGTCGTCCTCTGATGCTCAGACCTTTATACCAGCTTCTTGAGGATTTCCCCTCTCTGAGAGAGAAGACCCTAGAAAAGATTAGGTAATAGAGAGACCTCAAGAAGAAGCTCGTAGGTCACAAGAGTTTCCCATTAGACCTTGTTTCCACCACCTCTGAGGGTTATATATCCTGACCGCCCGGAGAACTTCTATTATACAGGGGTACCTGCTGATCCGATACCTATGTCTGAGTCTGAAGCTTCTACCTCAAACCCCATATCATGGGACTCCTTCCAAGAAGCTATGGATTTCACACCTCGGCCTGGTCAGGCCCCTGATCAGGCCGAGGTCTCCAACCGAGCCTCATCCCATAATGGCACAAGCACCTCTGACTCTTCTTCAGAGGTTGAAGTGCTTGAGCCGAGTGTGGTTGTGCCACTCATTATCGATGCAATTCCTCTGTCGACCGTCATAGGGGAAGAGTTCGCTCTGAGATTCCCTAGTAACCCATCTACATCAGCTTCGGTCGACGTTGAGCCTGATGATGATGATGAAGATGCTGAAAGCGATGTTGATACCTCTGAGGCGGCCGAGTTCGAGAGCACAGTCACTGAGGTTGATCTTCTGTGCTTCAGATACTTGTACTCCATCAGTCCTTCCATCAAATTAAGGAGACCTCTGAGGGAGGAGAGGGCCTATCACGGCCGAGATGAAGAAATCTGCCTCTACGAGCAGATGTTTAAGTTAGGGTTTCACCTACCCATCCATCCCATCATTAGATCCATTCTCTCTTACATCAACCTGGCTCCCTCACAGCTATCTCCCAATACCTGGAGAGTTATCATCGGTTCCATTATCTTATGGAGGGCTGTCCACCACTCTGACCTCCCAGTTCAGGTCTTTACTGGTTGCTATGTCCGAACCTCGGCCAAAAACCATTCGAGCTACTATCATTTTGTGGCTCGGAGGCCTGAGAAGAAAATGCTCCAGGTGACTCAGACCTCAAATCACAACTGGAAGCCTCGTTATTTGTTCACCTCAGGGCCATGGGAATTTGGCCCATGTGTTCCTTCTTCCACTCTGGAGCCGAGGATACCCCTCAAATGGGGTAAGGTCTCTATGTCTGCCAGGGCCGATCCTAGTTTAAGTCTCTAAAATATGCAGAAGGTGAAGGCCCTGCAAGACCAAGGGGCACATGGTCGGTTTGTAAAGTTCGAACATTTGCTGACCCCCCAATATCTCTTGGGGATGAGCCTTGGTGGAAGTCCCCTTGTTGATTTTGGTAATAATTTTTATTTCAAGTCTAACCTCTGAACTCATTCATATCTGATTTCTTACCCATATCTATTAACTTTTACAGAGAGACCACAAGACATCTCTGACGAACTGTGGGACATGGCTGCTCCGAGCTTGGCGAGGCTTGCCAAAAAGGCTGGTCTGAACGCTCCTCCCCTGGCTCCCACAACATCCAAATCTCAGGCCTCAAAGAAGAGGGCCATTGAAGCCCATCCCTCTGAGGATCACAGGCCGACAGTGAGGCAAAAGAAGGCCTAAGATGCTTCACTTCCAATCTCTTCGGCCGACATCCTGACGGCTCGTCTGGGTCAGCTGAAGTTGACTGATAGCGTGGTCGACAACAGCAGGCAGGCCATGGACGCACTCGCCTCTATAATGATCGAGGCCGACAAGCATTTCTACCGAGCCATGGAAACCTCCCTGCTGGTTGAGTTCGGCCTTCACAAAGCCGTCCAGGTATGATTTATTCCTTTGTCAAATTTTTACAAGTGCAACGTCTGACTTTTCTCCTGCTTAATCTCTTAATTAAATGTTCAGGGAATGACTGCCATGTATCAGCTTTCGAACTGGGCCATGAGGAAATTGCCCCTTATCCAGAAGGGGCAAGAGGCCGAGAAGGTTTAGAGTGCCCTGAATGCCGAGGTAGACCGTCTGAAGTCAGAGCTACAGACCTCTGAGAGTAAGGCTAAGGGGCTGGAAAAAGACATGTATGTGCTCGTCAAGGACCATGCCAAAGCCCTGAAGGCAAAAGATGATGCTCTGCAGCAGAAGGTCAGCGCGACTGTCAAAGCTGCCCTTGAAGATGCCACTCCCAAAATAATTTCTGAATACAAAGGCTCAGACGAGTTCATGGGTTTTGGCTTTGAATACCTCGAAAGAGGTGTCAAGGCTACTACCAAATGGGCTGAAGTCCGAGAGAAGGAGGTTGGCACTCTAAAGGCCTCTGACTTTGTGGGTCTCGTCTTTTCCGACCCTCAGTTCGCACAGGCCCTTCAAGAGGTAGAAGACGAGGCTGCTGCTCCAGCCGAGACTGTAACTCTGGGAGGTACTGAGCTCGGAGGGACTGACCTTGCTGATGATGTGGCCGAGGTGACCAACGCTGATCCAGTCAACCCAGCTGAGACTGTTAATGTTCCCCTTTCAGACCTTTAACTTGTAACAAAATTTTGTATTTTGTAACTTGTAACTGAACTTGTAATTTGTAATTTGTAACACCTCTGAATGTTATATGATCTCTTCCTTTTTCTGAATGCCAATCTCTTCTCTTATTTTATTGTAGTGTTCTTGTTTATATTCAGTCTAATTCTGATCTTACCACTGAATTGCCATTAGGCTCTGAAGTTATTACATAATATGCTGTTCTCATAACCAACTTCACCAAATTAATGATGCTAAGGGTCTGAGGTCCTCTGTCAAGGTATCTGAGCTCAGACCTCGTCACCACCGAGTGATGTTATGAGGGTCTGAGGTCATCACCTAAAAGGTTATCCCCATAATAAATATCACCAAATTAATGATGTTAAGGGTCTAAGGTCCTCTGTTAAGGTGTCTGAGCTCAGACCTCGTCAACACCGAGTGATGTTATGAGGGTCTGAGGTCATCACCTAAGAGGTTATCCCCATAATAAATATCACCAAATTAATGATGTTAAGGGTCTGAGGTCCTCTGTTAAGGTGTATGATCTCAGACCTCGTCACCACCGAGTGATGTTATGAGGGTCTGAGGTCATCACCTAAGAGGTTATCCCCATAATAAATATCACCAAATTAATGATGTTTAGGGTCCGAGGTCCTCTGTTAATGTGTCTGAGCTCAGACCTCGTCACCACCGAGTGATGTTATGAGGGTCTGAGGTCATCACCTAAGAGCTTATCCCCATAATAAATATCACCAAATTAATGATGTTAAGGGTCTGAGGTCCTCTGTTAAGGTGTCTGAGCTCAGACCTCGTCACCACCGAGTGATGTTATGAGGGTCTGAGGTCATCACCTAAGAGGTTATCCCCATAATAAATATCACTAAATTAATGATGTTAAGAGTCTGGGGTCATCTGTTAAAGTGTCTGAATTCAGACCTCGTCACCACCGAGTGATGTTATGAGGGTCTGAGGTCATCACCTAAGATGTTATCCCCATAAGATGGTACATTTAAATTTCTGAGCTAAGAATGAAGCAAGAACCGTCATGGAAACTGATCTTTATTAATAACCTCTTCTCAATAAGATGGTACATTTACATAAAATTCTAGGCAACATCATATGTAATATTTCTTGAGATGGTCAGCATTCCATGGGTTAGTGAAAGGTTCTCCTTCTAGGTTTTCTAGCCTGTAAGTGCCAGGCACAACCTCTTCCGTTACTTTGTAGGGGCCATGCCAGTTTGGGTGTAGCTTGTTTGCCTTTGTAGGGTCTTATTTAGCACTAGGTCTCCCACGAAAATGGGTCTTCACTTCACCCTCTGGTTGTATAATTTTGCTGCCCTCTGCTGGTAGGCTGCTTTTTTGACCTCTGCGTCTTCACTTCTTTCTTCGATAAGATCCAGGTCTAGCCTCCTCTTCTCCCCATTGTTGTCAGGGTCGTAGGTATGAATCCGATGAGTTGGTAGTCCTACTTCCGTTGGTATGATGGCCTCTGATCCATGTGCCAGCATGAATGGGGTTTCTCCTGTTGGTGTCCTTGCCGTGGTTCTGTAGGCCCATAACACTGCGTGAACCTCTTCCGTCCATCTCCCCTTCGCATCTTCTAACCTTTTCTTGATTCCGTCCAAGATTGTTCTATTAGTGACCTCGGTCTGTCCATTTGCCTGAGGTCGGCCAGGAGATGAGAAGAACTGTTTAATCCCCACTCTTAGGCAATACCTTTCTAAGGAGAAGTTCTTGAAGTGGGTCCCATTATCTGAGATGAGAGTGTTTGGGAGGCAATATCTGCATATGATGTTCTTCCAAATGAACTGGAAGGTCTTCTTCTCTGTAATTGTTATAATCAGTTCTGCCTCCACCCACTTTGAAAAGTAGTCAATGGCAACTATCAAGAATCTATAGTTGTTGACAGCTCTTGGCAAAGGTCCTACCAAGTCAATTCCCCATATCGCAAATGGCCATGGAGAAGAGATTGACGTCATAGGTTGATGGGGTTGATGAGGGATAGTGGCGAACCTTTGACATTTGCCGCACCTCTTCACATAGTCTGCAGCGTCCTTAGACAAGGTAGGCCACCAGTATCCCTGAGTGATGATCCTCTTGGCTAAGGGCCTTCCCCCTATGTGGCTAGAGCAGGAACCCTCATGAACCTCCTCTAAGACCTGGGGTACCTCCATGGGATGCACACATCTGAGGAGAGGCAATAGAAACCCCTTTTTGTACAAGACGTCTCCTACTATTGAGAACTTGGCAGCCCTGTATCTCAACTTTCTCCTTTCCATCTTGGACTCAGGTAGCTCTCCGTCTCTTAGGTATCTGACGATCGGGTCGATCCATGAGTCTCCCAGGTTCACATTGTGACAAGGGCTACATACCTCGTCCTCCTCGATGCTTTCTTTTCCTAAGACCTCGATTGGAATGGTCCTTCCCAAATCTATCTTCATTGCCGAGGTCAGCCTTGCCAATGCATCAGCGTGGTTGTTGCTCAGTCGAGGCACTCTCTTCAGCTTTGCTTCCTCAAAAAATTCTAACAACCCTCTTACCTTCTTTAAGTACTTGGCCATCCTTTCATCTTTGGCCTCGTATACCCCCAACACTTGATTGACAACCAACCTTGAGTCGCTATGGAGTAGGAGTCACTTTACCCGAAGAGTTATTGCCAATAAGAGGCCTGATATCATGGCCTCATACTCGGACTCATTGTTGGAAGCCTGGAAGTTGAATCTCAAGGCGTATTCATTGTTGGCGCCATCTGGAGCTGAGAGTATTAGCCCCGCGTCGCTTCCACTGTCATAGGAAGAGCCATCAACAAAGAGGATCCATACGTCTGCATCTGATGAGAAGACCCCTTCTCTCATAACCCCTTCTTGAAGAGGTATCGATCCTCTTCGTTCTCTTCCACTCTGCTCCGAGTTTTTCCTGGGACGACCTCTTCTTGGCCTCGGAAGACGTTTGGGGCAGTCTCTTCTGAATCTCGGAAGACACTACGGTTCGTCTCTTCTCTGTCATCTAAGCCTTTCTCTGTCTCGACCTCTTCCAGACCTCAATCGGCCTCTTCCCAGGTGAACTCTGCGATAAAGTCTGCGAGGGCCTGCCCCTTGATGGCTGTCCTAGGCTGGTATGTAAGATCATACTCTCCTAGCTCAATGGCCCAGGTTATCAATCTTTCGGACTTCTCAGGTTTGTGCAGAACCTGCCTTTGTGGGGAGTCAGTGAGGACTACCATGGAGTGAGCTTGAAAGTAAGGCTTCATCTTCCTTGAGGCATGTATCAGGGCATAAGCCAACTTCTCTATTCGGGGATAGTTCTGTTTAGAACCTTGAAGAGCCTTACTATTGAAGTACACAGGCCTCTGAATTCCATTCTCTTCCCGTATGATGGTCGCGCTGATGGCGGATTCAGAGACTGCCAGATACACAAACAACTTTTCCCTCGTGATGGGCCGAGACAGCAATAAGGGAGACCCTAAGTAGGACTTGAGTTGGTTGAAGGCTTTTTCACACTCTTCGTCCCACTGGAAGGCCTTTCTTAAAACTTTAAAGAATGGAAGACACTTGTCCGTTGCCCTAGAAACAAACCTGTTAAGGGCAGCCACTTTTCCGGTGAGTCTCTGGACATCCTTTATACTCCTAGGAGTCTTCATGTCGAGCAAGGCCTTGATTTTCTCAGGGTTTGCTTCAATCCCCATATGATTAATGATGAACCCCAGGAACTTCCCGGCTCCTACCCCGAAGACACACTTCGCTGGGTTGAGCTTCATTTTATACGAGTCCATGATGTCAAAGGTCTTCTCAAGGTCCGATATGTGAGTGCAGGCTTTCAGGCTCTTCGTTAGCATATCATCCACATACACCTCCATGGTCTTACCTATTTTCTCCTCGAACATATTATTGACAAGACGTTGATACGTTGCCCCCGCATTTTTCAGACCGAAGGGCATCACCTTGTAGAAGTACGTCCCTTTGTCAGTAATGAAGGTTGTCTTCTCAGAGTCTTCAGCATCCATGAAGATTTGGTTGTAGCCTGAATAAGTGTCCATGAAGCTCATGAGCTCGTGCCCTGCCGTTGCGTCCACCATCTGGTCTGTCCTAGGTAAGGGATAGTTGTCTTTTGGGCAAGACCTGTTCAAGTAAGTGAAATCTACACACATTCGCCACTTCCCATTGGCCTTAGTCACGATGACTGCATTTGAGAGCCACTCCGGGTAGGTGACCTCTCTTATGAACTCAGCCTCTTCCAACTTTTTTACCTCTTCACGGATGACGTCATACTTCTCCCTGGAGTACACTCTTTGTCTCTGCTTGATCGGCCTGGCATCTCTTTCTACGTTGAGCTTGTGGATCATGACCTCAGGGTCGATACCAGGCATATCTGCGTGACTCCATGCGAAGACACTCTGCCTCCTTCTGAGGAAGTTTACCAGCTCTTCCTTGATCCCTGGATCTAGGGCCTTACCAACCTGGACGGTTTTTTTCGGCTTGTCC
This sequence comes from Sambucus nigra, assembly GCA_949130495.1. Lineage (NCBI taxonomy): Eukaryota > Viridiplantae > Streptophyta > Magnoliopsida > Dipsacales > Adoxaceae > Sambucus > Sambucus nigra. The sequence goes on along the minus strand of OX422214.1, from coordinate 321,672,483 downwards.
TCATTGAGGACGATGGATTCTACCTCTTCCGCGGCCTCACCCTTATTCAATTTTGTTTCAGCTCTTGGGTCAAGAGTGTCAATGCTGTAAGTGGTGGTTGCTCTCTTATGGGCCTCTCTCTCTTCGGCCGAGTTGAAGTAACACTCCCGCGCCGTGGTCTGGTCCCCTTTCACTTACCCTACCCCATAAGGAGTCGGGAATTTTAGCATCTGATGGACCGTCGACGGCACGACTTCAAACTCTTTGAGGGCCACCCTTCCTACGATGAGGTTGTAGGCCGAGAAAACGTTTTTGTCCATGATGAAAAAGTTTATCTTCTTGGTCAGCCTCTTAGGCCACTCATCCCCCATCCGTACATCCATTTCATACATGCCCAAGGGGTGAACCTTTTCACCACTGAAGCCTATCAATGGGTGATGGTAGGGCACCAGCCTTGCCCTTCTAAGACCCAGGCTCTTAAAACAAGGCCAGAACATCACGTCTGCTGAGCTTCCCCCATCTATGAGGATCCTCCCTACCTCGCACCCATGCACCCTTGTTGTTATGACCAAAGGGTCATCATGGGGGGCTAAGATACCCTTTAAGTCGAGTCTGGAGAACCCCACTACGAGGGTGTCCATGTCCACCTTCTTCCTCTTCTCCACGGCATCGGAAGACGTTAGATTCACAACCTCAGGCTTGGTCACTGACCTGGCCTCTGCTACATGATACTTCCTATCAGCTATCTCAGAGCCACCTCCTGCAAATCCCCCACATATGGTTCTAACACCGAAGGAGATCATGCCGACCCTCTTCACCGGGGTGTTGTCATCCTTTGGCGGAAGATCCGGGTCGTCTTCATCATCTCCCTCTGAATCATCGTTCCTTCTGGTCGGGACATCGCCACGGAATCTATCATTTCTTCTCTTCTTAGGGTCTTCTCTTCCACCCTTCGGAGCCTTGCCAACCACATACTTCCTCAGCTTTCCAGATTTCAGCATCTTCTCAATCTCATCCTTTAAAGCGAAGCATCTATCTGTGACATGGCCGTGATCCTGATGGAACTCACACCATAGGTTTTTGTTCCTCTTATGTGGCGGGGCCTTCAGTTTCTCCGGCCACCTCAGAGTCCGGTCGGTCTTAATCTCATTAAGAATGTGTTCACAGCTCACAATTAGAGGAGTGTAATGAGCAAACTTGTCATCACCTGACATCTTCTTCCCCTCTTTCTTGCCTTGGTACGTCCTAGTGATACCGCGGTTCTCCTCCTCATATTTGGCTTCCATTGCCTCTTCCGCATTCATCACCTTCCCTGCGGTTTCCAGCAGCTCCGCCATAGACCTAGGGGGGTCTTCCGCCAGCTTCCACAATAGCTTCCCCTTCTGGAGGCCTCCTATCAGGGCAGTCATGGCTATGCTCTCTTCATAATCTTCCACCTCCAACTTCTCTTTGTTGAATCTTTCTATGTAGTCTCTTAGGCTCTCACCCTTGGCCTGTTTGACGTATAGCAAGTGGGTAGTCTTCTTTTGAGGTCTTACCCCAAAGTAGAAGTTATGGATGAACTGCTCAGCCAGGCCTTTGAAGTTCTCAATTAAGTTCTTCGGAAGGGAGGTAAACCAACTATGAGCTTCCCCTGTCAATGTCCCTGAGAAGACCCTACACTTCATCTCTTTAGGTATCGAGTAGATGTCCGCTGCCGACTGATACATCTCAATATGGTGCACAAGGTTAGTGTTGCCATCATACTTAGGAGTCAGTGTAGGAGGCTTGAACTTGGCTGGGGTTGGGAACCCCACTATCCTAGCCACAAATGGGGATCCCTCTGAGTAACCCCTCTACAATGGGTCCCTGCTTTTAATGAGGTCTCCTATCTTCTCCTCCAGGCGTTGGATAGAATCATTCCAGGGTCTTCTGTCATCAACTTGGCCGAGGTTATCCCCTGCCACCTCCCAGCGATGGATAGAGGGTTCCCCAGCCACAACACGTTGACTGTTGACCTCTTCCTGTTCCCTGGATCTTACCCCACAGGGTCGGCCTTGGTCTGGCCGACCTTGCCTACCCCCTCTTTGAGAGCCTGCTGCGCTCCTCGACCTTGATAGCCTGTGTCTTAGGTCATTCACCGGGCCCAGCCTCTCGAAGGCCGACCCTCTGCTCAACCTGTCAAAGGCCGACCCTCTTTGTTGGGCCTCTTCTCTTCTTTGGCCGACACATCCATCTCGGCCGACACATCCTTGACTCTGCCTAAGAGATCGTATAGTGTCATTTGACACCACATATGGCTCCCAGCAGTCTTCTGGGGCTTCTTCATCTCCTAGGTCATCATACCTGTCCTCTGGGCAAGGGTTTCCTTGCCTCCCCAGGTGCAAGCGCCTAGGGTCAGCAACGTCCCTCCTCCGCTGAGGCGTAGACTGGTCCTTCATCGGCGCCTGGGGTGGTCCCCCGGCGTCAGGATGGGGCTGAACTTCCGCCGGAGTGATCATGTACGGTGAGACTCCAGGTGGCCTAATCATCATGGTTTGACTGAGCTGGGCAAATTGCTCCTTCATGGCTTATTGTGTTGCAGCTAAAGACTTCAAGGCTGCTTCTACCTCCGCCATTTCGAACTGAGGAGGAGCCTGACTGGAACTATCCCCTCCACCTCCGGGCGGCGGAAGAAGCGGCGGTAAATCTGGTGCTATATGTTAGCACTATAGAGCTTGAGTATCAAGTGAGCTTAATACCTTAAAGGACCTCCTTCAATGGTGAAACATCTCCACGCAAGGGGTGGTTCCTGGTTCACCACCAGAGTCTCCGATGAAGTTAAGCAGAAAAAGAGGAAGAGATAGCTTCTCGTTCCCACAGACGGCGCCAAAATGATGATGCCGGAATCAACACCACCAGGTAAGGTGTTCTCAAGCTCAATATAAGAATAACAATGGCAGCACATTTATATAGAGATAAGAGAAAGAGATAAGGATAAGAGGAATCAACACCGGAATATAAGTGGTTCAGTCAATTAGGCTTACGTCCACTGTGAGTGTGTGAGTAATATCACTGAATGAAGGCACTAATGGCCATGGATACAATCTCTCAAGATTTCTCTCTCTACTGTATGTTTAGACAGAGTTTTAGCTAGGGTTGAATAACTGGGATCCTTTTGCAAGGTAGGGGATGATCCCTATATATAGTGCCTAGGGGGTGTAATGTACCCCCCATGCATGTAATGAGAATGTGGGTGGTAGCCTCACCAATATGGGAGTGCCATCTGTCACTGTCACGTGTAAGTAATGATGATGAACTATTCTCCCACATGTGGAGAATAATCTTGTTACAACTGATTTGTGCCCATGTGTCCTTATCCAAATGTCAACAGGTGCCCGGTAGTCATATTGGTGGATGACCTCGGCCTGGGAGAGGCCGAGCTTTAAAGGCTTGATGCCCGTTCAATCCGAGATGTGTCATAGGGAGTCTCGGCCTGATCTCAACCGAGACATTATGCTGGGGTCGGCCCTAGCCGAGCTCGGACTAATGCCATGCTGACGATTACTAAGGCTTCTTGTGAACTCGGCCCAAGCCGCGGTTGGGCTGGTTCCATGTTGAAGGTTACCAAGGCTCCCTGTCACCTCGGCCTACCCTCGGCCGAGGTTGCCATACCCAAGTATATGAGAACGCTGTTGAAGCCTGTGATGCGCGTAGTGTCCATTGAAGTGTAGATGGTAGTGTCGGCCTGGGCCGACCCTGGTCTGGCCGAGGGATGATACCGCTGGCCCATGGCTTATCGAGGGTCGATAATATCTCGGCCCAAGCCGAGGTTGGTGTCTTAAGGCCGAGGTTGGTGTCTCAAGGCCGAGGTTACACTTCGGGCATATCATATATATATAGTCGACTAACGTGTGTATTATATTTCGTAGCCCTAGCCTATCAGATCCTAAAAGTCTAACTTGACTTCTCGATCTTATCTAAGTATCCCCTTACTTATGATTAAACTCTCTAATTATATACTTATGGATAACGGGTTAATCTAACCAAACAGTAGTCTAACCATCCTAAAATCCTAACTCGATTTCTCGATTTCCACCTGTGTGTAGTCACTTACTTATTCACGTATTTTCTTACACATAGTTCATTATTGGTTAGCTCATGACACTTCCTAACCCTCAAATTGAATTCCCAGAAACCTAAACTCATCCCCGAACCCAAGATTCCATAATCAATCCTTAAATGGTTCGAAAAACAAACATGAGAAAAAGTTGGCAAGCTAGCAGAACCGAACCTGTTTGTTGGCTGAATTGAATCAGTTCGGTCAGCGAACTGGTTCACTCCCCCTAGCGAATCAGTTCGATTTGCTTGGCTGCCAGAATGAACTTTTGATGGGATTTCACCTTCCATCTTCACCCATGGTGGTCCTAACCTTCACCAAACCCCCATACACAAACTCTAGTCCATCCACAAACATAAACCAACAATTTTCTATGCAAAAACCATCCCGAAACAACATCTAATTTATCCAACAAAGACTTAAATTGAGAATCTATGCTATAGTAAACCCTAGTTTCAAGATTTGATATTTTCTTCTTAATTCATCTAATAAATTATCTTTTATAATATATTTACATCGGATTCAACATAAAAACATTCTTAGATTCATCTCCTATCATTTATATAATTCAAAACCCGAATTTTCTTAGTTTTCCCCACCTGAAAACCATGTTATTCTACACCAAAGTTGCATAAATAAATGAAACTACACAAAAATATTAAAGCAAGTAAATACTTGCCTTAGATATTATGGATTTTGAGTTTTATCTTTTGAAATTCATCTATTAATGATGATCTTCAACCCATAAGCGATTGCCTTCCTTGCCGGATCCTCTCTTCCTCCTTTTTTCTCACTTCCTCCCAAACCATAGCCTTTTTGGGTGGATATATAGCATCCCTCCTCTATCCACCTTGATTCAATATAAACCTAAAACCCTCTAATTCGGAAATAAGGTTAGCCCCTTAAGTAAAATGACCCATATACCCTCCTACGTCCTCCACTTAGTTTAAAAAGCCCCCGAAATCCAATTGTAGCCCCGGATACCTATTTTGAAGGAACTACGCTAGCCAGTAGAAGGGTGAGATTGACTTATAAGACAATTTTTTTTAAAAGGGCGTGCACAACGGGTAGTATTCACTCCGTGCGCACGACTTAATGAGAGATTGTAAAATTATTTTTTACTATAAAATCCATCATGGATAAATTTTTCAAATTGAACTCTTATTACGCTCGATGGAATTTTCAGGTCTGATGGCATCTCTTTCTCTCTTTAAAAACTCTATATGAGATTTACTTTTTCCTCAGTTTGATTGAAATATTTTGTGAGATATTTTTGAGTGATTCACCAAGTCACCATTGAAAACCTATCATTCATAATTTTCCATTGAATATATTCATTTGAGACGTCAACAAGTAGGAAGATCTGGATAATTCAGTAGGAGTTCTTCAAATTAAATGTATGGAAGTTAATTTCAATGGATTCTTCCCTCACTACAAATGAATTTTATTGAGAGCCTCTAGGTTGGGTGAAATTTTGAGAATTGGAGCATAATGAGATCTTTTAAGGGAACTCAAGTTAGGTATATGTCTTATCTCTTGTATCATCTTAATTTTTTTAGTGGACTAGTTGTCGATTCATGAGGTTTTTTCCCCCGAGTGGGGTTTTTCCTCGTATATCTTGGTGTTATGATATACTTTGTCTATACTATAATTGAAATGACATAACCTTACACAATTTCATATTTGCAATTAATTTAGGTTACTAGATATCACTAGTAAAAAATTAATTAGTAAGGATAACTCTGTTGTTGTTCTAAAAGCTCATTTCCCATCCCCAATAGTATTTAGGATGGTCATAAGGACAAGATAAGTTGTACTATTAGGTTAGCATCGTAAAAAGTAATAAGGACAACAACTACTCTCCTTTTAAAGTTTTTAGAATAGCTTTTTGTGTCACCCTTTCAAAATAGAATACTATCACGTGCTTTTAAGGACAAATGTTTATTGTAATATAAGACTCAGTATTAGGGATATAAGTAGTTGTCCCAAATAGATTTTCATGTATAAATTGTGGCACGAAAATAATTTTTTTTAAAGATAACTAAAGTTGTCCCTGAAGACAAACTAATTTTTTTCCTTTTCCTTTAAGGACACTGCATGTTGTCCCAAAGATAAACATATTTTTTACAAATAAAAATATAATCTTGTTCGAACGAAAGCAATTATGTCCGAGGTCACTTTTTTACAAACAAAAGACCTTGGAAGATAACTGCTTCAAACATGGTTGCCCCCGTGTGAAGAAAGTTTCGTATGAGGACCTGAATTTACTTTTAGAAGCCCCCATAAGATGGAAATCTTCACATGGGAAGATCTTGAGTGAAAGAGACTTCGTTCAAACGAGGGACCTTGGTTTGAACGAGAGCCTTAAACCTTAACACACGTATTTTAGTGAAGTTATTCTATTAAAAAGAATAAGTAAACTCTAAACGCGTCCTCTAAAGTACGAACCCCAATTTTTACAAAGCCCCTTATTGGGTTTGAGAGAGTCATTTAAGAGTGTGAGATCCTATTAAATTCCTTGTTATCAAGTTTCGAGGTAGACTTCAAGTTTGCAATGCCCTCCACTCTTCTTCATCAACAGAAGAATTATACGAGAGATTACGTTGGTGACTAACACATTGGATTACATGTAGGTAATCATCTACAATCATGATCGATGGATACCGAGGACTCAAAGGTTGTGTAATTTGTTCCTGAACTGGGGATAAGCATAGTGTAAGGAAAAGTTCAAAGCCTGACTATTTGTCTTGTTAAATTCGGGTCGAGCTTTAAGTGAGTTTAAGTCGAGTTGAGCTTGAACCAAGGTTTGAAGCCCGAATTCTATTCGGATCGAGCTTGAGATATGTTTTTGAAACCGAATTGGTCATGAGCTACATCTTTTTGAGCCCGAACCCCAAAATTATTTTATGCATATATTTATTTATTTTATGTAACTGAATATAACATGTTATACTATTTAGATTCTAAACAATATATTTAAAGAGATGTAGACAATAGTTTTCATATTTTATTCTCTTATACTAAAACTTTAAATTTTTAATGTTTACTTAAGAGTTATAAATATTTTTATTTTAATTATTATGATTATTTAGACCTTACATGAAACAATGTTTAATAAAGTTAAAATTATGGAGACGTCATACACTTATCACCTATTACTCATGGATAACTTGTAATACACTTATCACATATTACTCATGGATAACTTAAGTAATAATATAAGGAAACATATTAATTTTTTTTGAAAAACTATATTATACATCTAATACACTAGTATTAGAGGTATTAATATTCATTATTGCAACTATAATTAATTAAAGAACCTCCCATTTCCCTTACCAATCCATTAAGTATTACTTATTTTCTCTCATAAAAAAGACAAAATTCTAATACCCGAAACCACATAGATTCTCAAAACCCATATAGACCTCTCTTCTTCCCCTACCCATTATTTTTGAAATTGCAATCAATTTCATTGGGTTTCTTTTACCATTTATCACGCCAACTCTCATCAACTCGATTCAATTAATCATTATTTATCTCAGGTGCTCGGTCATTTCCTTGAACATGTAGCGAATCAACAGGCCCCAGCAAGTTACTTTAAAGTAGTGAAGAGATCCCATTTCATTAGTTATGATAAGGTACTACTTTATTCTGTAGTATAATACATGAGGATAAAAGTATATAGATCATCTTCTAATAAGGTTAAAAGGTGGTTCCTGAACGTTTTATAACATCGTTCCCATTTTCAACTCTTTTCCCATTTCTCTTTGTTTGTCTGCACGATTTGTTATAACTAGATCTGACAGTGGATTTAAAGTTTAATAATCAAGATGATGGATATAGTTGTATTTTTTTAGAAAGTGGTGGAACTAAATATTAGAAATGACCAGTTTGTCCTTTGGCTTCACGATCTTCTTGCCCTCGGGTTGGTCAGTGCTATAATATAAGTCTAATCTTATTTTTCATTTTATTAATTCCACGCGAATGTGACTTAACAATATGTTTAGATCTTTTAAAGTATGGAAGAAAAAAACTGCCACAGAAAGGAAAATTATAATACTCTCCTCACCACCTCAAGTTAGGATCTAACTTTTATTTTTGCTTAATAACTGAAAGCAAAATCGTAATCTGAGATGGAGTCATGGATACTTCAAGTTGGTAATTATGATATTTAATGCACTGATTCGTGAGAAATGACTATTAATTTATGACAAAGTTTGTGCATTTTATTAGATGTTTAGTAAAGGTTACTAAAAATTTATGCTTGTTGAGAAACAAAATAAAAAGCCGAATTCCAAAAAGACTAGCACCTGTGCAATGGTGATTTGTTGAACATTGAGCAGATGAAAACGCTATTAGTGAGCCTTGCTTATCTCATCTATGATTTGATATGTTGTATCTTTGGAAAGCCTGTCAAGCTTGATAACTCCATCCATCATTTAGTCAGTATAGTTGGAATTGGGGCAGGCCTTTCTTATTAGAAGGTAACTTTTTTCCCCACCAGTTTTTGTTAATTACTTGTCTTTAATTAGTTTTTATATTAGCTTTTCATATACGACTATGATGATATAATTTTTGTAGTTTTGTCAAGTGTAGTGTGGATAAGAAATGGTTGCAACATTATGGAAACATATATTTCAAGTCCATTCCTCCATTTAAGAGAGCTTCTCAAAGAGTTTGGTTACAAGGACACTGACATTAATTTGGCTGTTGATGTTATTCAAATCTTAAAAATCTAATCTCATGGCTTTTGGTGTATACAGATAAGGGTATTAATATGGATACACATATTGAGACACAAATTGGAGACACTGGGCACTCGTCCATGTGTTATTGGTGAAATTTTTAGTGAGACTCATTCACTCAAGGTGTCCACCAATGACATAGGTACACGTGTCCGATATCCCCAAATTGTGTTTCCAAAGTTTGTCTTCCTAACATTTCCATTGATATAAATACAACAAAGAAAAAGTTAATCCTTTTACCATCAAGAGTTCTATTTATTTTACTTTCTCATATTAGGAGTGGTAGGTTTAATAATAGTACAAAATGGTGTGAAATTCCAATGTTTATTGAAAAAAGATAATTGTATTTCCGGGGTGACACAATTTGGAAATTAAATTCAAAAAAATATACATGCTATCATTTTTGGATAAAGTACTAAAAAGTCCCTAAAACATTTTTCAATACACATTTCGTCAAAGCCTTTTTATTTTGATCCAAAAAAATCCTTCAGATACCCATTTAACTAATATTATCTTATTTTTAAAGATGCACGCTAGCAGCACCCCCGCCCCTCCCTTCCCACCAACAATGCTGGAGCTCTAACGATCCTCACTGGAGCTCCTTTCTTTGAGTGCTTTAATGTGGTGAAGAATTTTTTGTAATAAAATAAAGAGGCTTAGACTAAACATGTATTAAAAAAATATTCGAGGGACTATTTGATATATGCCCCTAATTTTTTTTGAATTTTAAACTAGGACTCTGGAACCACAAGAAAAAATAAGGTTGCCTCGAAACAAGACACCGTCGACAAAGAGTTTCTTAAGAAAAATAGCTCATAAAATGTTGTATTTTTCACAAACATAAGTCCTTTGATGAAGACTTTAGCGACGACGAAGATAATCATCGCTCCCCAAAACACCATCACCATGGGGATAAGTGTTGTGACGAGAATAATCATGGGGTTAGAACTAGCAATTTTTCTTCTCAGGGATAGAAATTAAAATCTTGCTATGTTATTACAATTGGGTGTTTTGGCTTTTCATATCTTCTTCCTTAGGTTTTATCTGTATATTAGATTTACGAGATCAATTGAAATTTAATAAATTTTTTTCACCCATTTGATGTTGTTTGTTTCTTTGTCCTCCAATGTTTTATTTTATAAAATTGATCTTCTCTAAATATTTTTGATGGTTGGATAAATAGTAGTTCACTTGAATAAGAATATCTTGTTTTGGATTCAGAATACTGTAACAACCCTTGGCTTTGGAAACTGAGAAATTAAATTTTGGGAAAGTAAAATTTAATTAAATTGGAGAATTTTAAAATTTGGAAATTGAGGTCCAAAAATAGAGGACATTTCAAAGTATTCCGGATGATGATTTTGAAGGTACCATCGATCCTAGAAGGGTCGAGATAGTCAAAATGACTGTCATTGGGTTTTATTTCGGCTCCGGAATGTTTTTAAGTCAGTTTGACTCGAATTGGAGTAAACGAGTCATTTAAAGTGTGTATTAACATTTAAAATTGGGGCTTATGTTTTAAGGTATTTAAAGGCTTAAGGGACAAGCCTTCTCATTTAGAGAAAGAGAGAAAAAGCCCTAGAGGGAGAAAAAACAAATAAAAGAAGAAGAAAGGAAGAGAGAGAGGAAGAAAACCTTGGAGATTTCCGGCCCAACCGCGACATCGAGGACGATCCAACCTCTACAAATCGAGGCAAGTGTTTAATCTTGCTAAATAAGTCATTTGTGTATTTCAATTCATGATTTGTGGGTTTAAGAAATGGATTTTGGGTATAAATATCAAAACCTAGATTTTTGGGTTTAACCTTGAAATCAATGTTTAAACATGGGTTTAAGGGGTATAACTTGATGGGATGAAATTATGGGATGTCTTCTAATGATGGAAACATGATTGGGTTGGAGTTTATACTTAGAAATTGTTGATTTGGAATTTTTGGGAAATTAGGTTTTTGTAGAAAAAATAACCATTTCGTAGCCTGCTGAACAAGCCGAATCGATTCGGCCTCCTTCTGAATCGATTCGGAATGTTGCAGAGTCCTAGGTCTGTGTGATCGAATCGATTAAGATCCAAGCCAAATCGATTCGTCCTGAGACAGAATCCCAGGTCTTTGGACCCGAATTGATTCGCCTCTGAGGCCGAATCGATTCGCTGGGCCGAATCGATTCGAAAACAGGGCATTTTGAGGAATTTTTTTCTATGATGATTTCAAACCCTTTTTGGTTGGGTTTATTGATTTGGGGCTTCTCTTATGATGTAAGAGATATTTTTTGGAGACACACTAGGGGTTTCTCACACATTGTGATTATGGGGACTTCTTGGGACAATTTGGGAAAAATATATCCATGTATGCTCTTGGAGTTGTATATAGAGATTGTGGGGAAACCTCATTGGGTTTGAGAATCCTAATTATATATCAAAAGTAAGTATAGATCTGATGGGATACTAATAACTCTTAGAGATAGTTGTGAGGGTATGTTGTGAAATTTCTGGGCCGACATTTATATCGAATGCTTATAAGGATAGGATATTATTAAGATACAATTTGGGGCCAAATGGAAGAGAGTGGTCGCATACCCTTAGTAATGATAAAATTTAAGGAATAAATCGGAGAGGCGTTAGACTAGAGGATTCATAAAAGTGATTGAACCGTAGTCGAAATCGAGAGCAATGGGATCATATTACCAACTATAATCGAATGTGTAAAATCTAGTTGGGGTAGATGTTGTTTATCGGTGTGTGATTTACAACGGGTATTTTTTCTAAGTAATGGGATTATTTGATGAATGTAAGATTGAGCTTGAGGCTTATAGACTATTAGTTATGCGTATACCAGTAGTCAAAATTATTACTAGATTCATCAATGTGCTCTCGAATATAGATGGTATGTGTAGTGATGGTTTCCTACACTAAACTTTGGGTGATAATCCTAATGTTGGATATATATATATATATATATATGCTGGTTGGGAGACTATTCATCATGGGAAAAGTGGATGAATATGCTTCAAGTGAGGGATTGTATTCACATATCAAGGTAAATTAAATGAGTTTGTGGTGACGGCTTGTATATTAAGGATTATGTATACTTATAGCCGAGTTTAGATATCTTGTACATTTGAACGAGAATTTGTTTGTATATATATAAATATAAGGATATGTGAATATATGTATATATATCTATATATATATGAATATATAGATATATTTATGTTGTGGATATACATGGTATGGATATCTAAACCGTATATAATTGTTTAATGTTTGATCATATGATGGGATCATATGGATGTATATATATTGTGCATGTGAATGATATATATACTTATGTGGTTAAGCATACCCCACTCATGCTATCATTGGGAAGTTTTCGTGCAGAGGGTGAGAATCATGGCTCAAGGAGCAGGGTGTGAATAGTCCCCAGGTCATAATCATCCAGTGTGTTATTATGTGATTTATATTTTCAGGGTGAGGAGTGGTGGGTATGTCTCGTCTCTTTGACCGGTTATGAGCTATGACTACTTTCCGGGACGTCGTGTGTGTGTGTATGGCTCCGATGTAGGTGATATTGAGACCGAACGGGGTCCCCAGGATGGTATGTGATTAATGCCCTGGAAGATGATAGCATGATGCAGTTTTATCAGCGATATATATAGTCGGGTATATTATGTGTATGACCATTGTACATTATATGTGGTATGTACACTTGGCAATGGGAATGGATGATTGTATATATATATGGTTAGAATAAATGCCTATATATATTTATATATCATATATATGAAAGGATATGGAATCGTTGTGGAGTGCATCTTGGATGATTATGATGTACTAGATTGATGGGGGTTGATGTATCGCATTTAAGGAATGTTTCGATTACATCATCCCAGAGATATTATTGGAGATTTTAAGTTGTTTTTATATTGTAATCTAAATTTAGTAGTTGTAGTAGTATAATATTGTATGAATGGCATAATGGATCTCTAGGATCGACATTGTCAAGGAGTAGTGTAACAGGGTAGTTCCTTGTTTGGATTTCGCTTTGCGAGACACCCCACGCACGAAACGTAGTGCAGTGTTGAGATTGGAGAGAAGTTTTGTCAATAATAATTTGTATGCATGTTATTTAGTAATTAAATCATATGATTAAACCCAAATATGTATGGGTAACGTATTAAGAATTATAATTAATCAAATTATAAACCGGAATCCATTAAGCCAATTATGGCATATTTGTTTGTAAACATAATTAAGTATGTTTAGAAAGAGTGGATTCTTGGGTTAAGATAGGAAGACAATTCTCGTGGGTATAGGCTGGGCCTATGTTAAGTTAGGTTGTCCTTATAATTGGGGTAATTTAACTAAAAACTTCAGGACGCAAATAGGTGCGCGTCGTTAGATGAGAGGTGAGTTGGGGTTTCACGAGAGTGCGATTCCACTTTAATTATGAAATAAGTGCACCGATATTTATTATGCACGGTTAACACACTTGCTAAATATTTTTCACAACTCGGGCTCTGACCCGTTTACTTTTCTCTCCTGCCTGTATATATATATATATATATATATATATATATATATATATTACTACTGGTATCCTACCGCATGGATGCCGGATGACCTTCTATCTAGAGTCTCGGGAGCTGTGACATGTGCGGACTGTTGTGGGACGTAGAATGTAGTCCCTTCCTACTTTTTTTAAAAATCTAGGTAGGATTCATGTTGTACATCGCGTTTATACCCAAGGGATATTTATAGACGTGTATATTTATTTCATTTCAGTTATTTTATTGGCTGTGACCCGATAGCTTATTCGGGTCTACTCCTTTGTGGTATATTCGGTTGTAGTTATTTATTTCATTTTTATTCTAGCATTTTATTTATCATAGTTCTTGTATGCATCTTTCTTTTCTTTTTTGTAGCCTATAACGTTGGCTTGTTGTCGGTTGCATATTTTATCTAATTTTAACATCTCGCTTATATGATATCGGGTAGTTAGTCTATATTATATTTGTATCGACAGTTGGTGTTGAGACTGAGCCATCTGAAACTCCTGATTTAATGTAGTATAGGGCTGGCCACCCGTTATTATTTTAAGCGGGGTGTTACAAATACCCTTTTTGGAGCCAAAAAGCGGGTTCAAGAGCTAAAAAGACATGAAACGAGAGTTTGGTAATGGCATTGGTGGCAAATAAGTGCGATTTGGAACCAAATAGAGAATGGAAACTGAGGCAGGTCTCCAAAGAAAGTGGGATGTTCTTCATAGAAGCATCTGCAAAAATTACGCATAATTAATACCTAAATTCCCTCTCTTTATCTATAATTATGGTTTTGGATAACCGAAAGTCTTTTTTGTGATCTTGGTTACTAAAAGATAACTCCAATTTTTTTATTAAAAAAATAAATAAATGGACATTGTTCATAAAATTAAAAAAAAATGTTACAACAAATTGTATTGTGGAAATATAAAAAAAGGTTTTCCATATTAAAAAAAAATAGTTGGATGTAACTTTAAAATTGATTTGTGAAGAAGTTAGAAAAAATGTCTTTATAAAAATATGGACGTATTTTATTAATTTTTTAAAAAATTGTTAGAAAAAACTGTTTTGTGAAAATGTTAGAAAAAACGATTTTGTGAAAATGTTAGAAAAAACTGTATTTACAAAAAAGTTTATAACGTTTTTTATAAAAATAAATAAACGAACATTGTTTTATTTTTTTTACATGTTACAAAATAACTATTTATGTGAAAAAATTAGAAACACTATTATTGCTATATATAATAATAACAAAGTTCAATTTATAAAAAAAAAATTATTTCATGTTAAAGTTATTCAAAAAACTGTTTTCATTATTTAAAAAAAGTATCCTTACATAACTTTTTTTTAAAAATTGTATTATTATAAAACAAGGTTTAATTAAGAGTTTAATAACATATTTATAAAAATAAATAATTACATGCTGTAAAAAAGGGTTTATAATTACTTAATTTCTGTATGACAATAAAAATATATTTTATTCTACGCATATATGCCCGCGCATCGCGCGGGTTACATGCTAGTTATACCTCTAATACAATAGTATTAGAGGTCTAATAAGGCTTTAATGCAATTAATTCCCTCTCTCAAAAGTCAGATTTGAGCCTCTCACAAACCAAAGTATTTGGCTTTAATGCAATTAACCCTCCCCTCTTCAACCATTTTGGTTTCTACATTTTGGCATTCCAAAATAATAAACTTTCAAAGTAGTGTGAGGGCGTGCAAAACCAAAGGTCATTAGGAGAATTAAAGTTGCTTTCCTCTTCCTTCTCTTATAGTCCATCCATCTATCAACATTCTCACACTTAAAGCCCTATCTCTCTTTTAAAACTTCCATACACTAAATCCCTTTTAACGAGTTATTGAATATGTATGTTTGGGTTTGGGTGGTGGAAACTGCTTGGCAAGCGAATGGTTTGGGTTTTGCTGCTGTTCGGTTGTGATTTCCAAATGTGTATGTTTTGAATCTTAGTTGATTTTGTTGCTATTCGATTGTGACTTCAAAACGATTTTTATTCATATTTTGGGGGTTCCGAAATCATAATGTGTATGTTTCGATTTATGTTTTGTGTGCTGATTTTGATTTATTTTTCACATTTATTTTGTGATCGATTCGGTTTTGATATTGATTTATAGGTAGTGAGTTGTGCATCTGGCCGAGTTCTCTTTTAGAAGTTCATTTTTGGTACGAATGGTATGTGACTTTTCCAAGCGCATCTGCTATCCACAACAACAATGGTCGTTCATATTGGGTTATCTTATAAAACTAAACTCCAAATTTACTCTTATTGATATTGGGAAGTAAAAACCGTCCAAGCAGATCCCAATCATATGAAGAAAAAGCCGTTAGATCATATCATCTGTTGTATAACAGTGGGAAAAATTTGTTTCCTCCAAACCAAATATGATTTTTGTCAAATGGTCAAAGAGACTTTTGCTAAAATAGTTATTTTAATTCTAGAGGACAGCTCGAGTGGGGGTACAAGTCGAATTTATTCATGAAAATGTCAATAGATTATTCCTTATTGAAAAATCAAATCCGCATTTATTTCCAGATTTACAAATCCTATGAGAATATATGTACAAAAGATATATATTTCTACCTTTTATAACCAATTTGTATTTCTTGTATTAATCAAAATTTAGTAATTAACTAAAAAAATTGGTCAAGCTGGTAAGAATGACTTAAGAAAGGCAGGGATTATAGTAACACGAAAAGTTGATAGAATTTCGAGGGACAAAGTTTGCTATTTGGCCTATATAGTTTGCTACGAGATACATTTCATAAAAATACAATTGAGTGACATCGGACGAAAATATGAGAATAGGAACAAATGTTTTGGGTATTTTGGTCTTAATAGAAAAATAGTTTTAACACTTAAATGCAAAAATGAGATGCGATTAATATTTCAGCCTCTTGGTGTGTCCAAAACACACTTAATATTGCAAACCTAACAAGACCTATCAATATCAATTCTCTCTCATCTAAACAAAAAACAAAGAACAAAATGAGTTTGACTGTGAACGTGTTTGTGTTGATCATCATGCTGGTGAGCTTTGGTTCACTCCAAGTCTCTAAAGCAACTGTTTACAAGGTTGGGGGCAATGATGGTTGACACTATGAGGGAGATGATTACAGATTATGGAATGCCGATAAGATATTTCGTATTGGTGATATCATCCGTGAGTCCTTTTTTTTCTCTCTAGTATTTTTGTTAATGTGAAAAAATAATCTATAATATTTATAGTTTTCAAGAAATTCTAGAAGTAAATATTTTATCATTTCAACAAATCAAAATGTCAACATATTCAATCAAATTATCACACATCAAAAATACAAATCTATATGTCATGTAAATTATGTGAAAACACAACTGTATATCTATAAATAGGACTTGTTCATTTTAACCTAATATAATAATTATATATTGGTATTTGGTATTTGGTGATGTGAATGTCCTAATAGGAAAAATTTCAGGGATCAAAATCCAAAAATCTTTACAATTTTATAATCTTATAAACCATCGGGTGTAGGGGTTATCTGTTTTCGATGTGTCATATTTGTTTTGTCGTCTTTGTTCTTATCGATTACTCTCGTTTATTAATTATGTGGTCCAATAGTTCCTACGAAATTATTTTTGCTCTAAAAGATTCCTTGAAAAAATATTTTTTCTTGAATAGATCCTATTTGTAAACATGTAGTGAATATTCACTACATGTATAAATGGGACATGTTAGGTAGATTTTATTCTAATATGACCAATTAGGAAATTTCTTATATAAATATGACTTATTTGTCATGGTTCCTACTTTTATTTGAATGCGTGTTATATTACAAGCCAAGATTGATTAAAATTTTGGGTTACACTTAAATATAACTATTTTTTTGTAAAATAGTTGAGAGATGATTGTTATACCCCAAAATTTGTAAGGATCGATTTTCCAAAAGTCCCTCAAATATTTTTAATACACATTTAGTCTAAGCCTTTTTATTTTGTTCCAAAACGTCCCTTAAACACCCATTTAACCAATATTCTCTTAATTTTAAAGTGTTGCGCTACCGGCACACATTGAGTGTTTTTATGTGTTGAGAGACTTTTTGGAACAAAATAAAAGGTCCAAACTAAACGTGTATTAAAAAATGTTTGAGGGACTATTTGGTATATACCCTAATTTATAATTATACTTAAGTTGGGGAAAATCCATAACTCTATTGAATGAAAATGAAGAAACGAAAGATACATACAAATATTGCATGAAAATGTACTTTTAAGAGAAAACACGATGTCATTACAGAAAAATAAATATAAAAAGGCATGTTATATGAAGAAGGGACACTATTATTCTATAAAATAATGTGTCCCCGGATTTAAGAGGCATTAACCTTATTATAAATCTCATTCGAGTCATATGTAATTTTGTACATCACGTTTGCATTGAATTCATTATGTCCTATCGAAATTCGTAAGCATCTATTTTCAATTCAAATAAGAACTCTTGATTCATGTTATTTACAAATAAAGTACATGCATGTACATTTTATTTCGGTTAATTATTATGAGTGGATCATAAATTATTTATTAAACTAAAAATGATTTATAATAACATATTCAAAATAATCTTTTCAAAATGGATATAACTATACATCTGCTTCAAATTATGTAATAATTGTCATTGTGATCAGTTTTTCAGTACCCACAAATGGACCACGACATGATCCAAGTCGATACAGAAGAAAAGTATTTATAATGTGACATATCGGCCCCAATAGCAGCCAACTACAAAACAGGAAACGACTCGATCACCCTTACCGAACTCGGCCACCATTATTTCACCTATGGAGGCTAGTTTGCTCGGAAAAGAGTACAAACAAGTAGTAGAGAGCGAGAGTGATAGTAACTCGGAAGACATGGCCTTGTTTGCTTGAAAATTTCGAAAATTTCTTAAATTTAACAAAGATAAATTTAAAATTGATTTTAAGAAATTTGAAACTTTTAAGCATGACAAATCCGAAAAGATCCCTAAAACTTCTAAAGAAAATTTAAATAGGGACGAGTCAGATAGGTTTTTGGTTGTGAAGGGTATCTCCATAGGGCTTATGAGCGCCCCACTAAACTAAGGAGAGAGGGTAAGAAACCTATTTCATATAATGCAACCCTTAGTGATAGTGATGAGGAAGAGGGACCCGATTCCCCCACGAAGCCCAACTTTGTGGCTTTTATGGCTAGCCATGTGAGCACCGATAGTGAATCTTCTCATGAAGATATTCAAACACATGACACTTCCGAGGTCAAAGTTTTTTATTCCCTTATTTTTTATGGTAGTTAGAGTGAAGAAGAGAGAGAGAATGAAACTGATAAGGTTGATGTGAGTGAACTTCAAATTTTTTTTCAAGAACTTTATGAAGAATCTAGTAAATTGAAAAGAGCTAATTTGAAGTTAGAAGCAAGTTTAAGAGAGCATGTTAAGGTCTTTGATGATAGTGTATTAGTGGAAGACCTTAGGACACGAGAGAGATCTCTTCGAGAGAAGCTAGAATATATAGAAGGCGAGAGAGATAGCCTTATATGTTTAATGGAGTCAATGAAAAAGGAGCTTCTAGAGTTTGAAGAGAGAAATATTTTGTTAGAGTCTAAAATTGTAGAATTAGAAATTAAACTAAAAGACTCTAGCAAAGTCAAATTTGATTTGGAGTGTAGGTCCGAAAAAATAGATAAGATCTTAGGGATGGTCCAAATAAAAAATGACTTGTGTGGTTTAGGCTTCGATACTTGTAGTGAATCAACACATAAAGCCAAAACCAATGTTTTAGGAGAATCCACTAGAAAAGATGTAAGGACATTTTTATCATGTCCGTTATCTTACTGTTTTGTATGTCATACGCCGTTACATTTGGCACGTCTCTACACGATCACATATGATGGCCCCAATCCGAATTCCGAGAATAAAGCATCCAATATCTCCATTATGTGTCCCACATCAAGTTCAAGGGAAATTTGGTAATTGTACATCCACCGTCTGGAGGATAAGTCAACTGGAAAGTTGAAGAGCTTGCCGCAACAAAGATACTGGAAGAAACGACATCTCATTCCGAGCTACGGTGAATAAGATATGGCCTTTGAAGATGGATAGAATTCTTCGAAGGAATCTGGATTCTGAGGACCGGACCGATCCGCATGAAATAAAAGAACCGATCCGGTCATCCAGACCGATCCGCCTTAGACCCGAATCGGTCCGCCTGCTGAAAATAAGGCCAGTATACCCTACCCGATAGCAAACCGATGAAGCTGAAATCAGAACCGATCCGATGTCATCCGGACCGATCCGCATGAAATAAAAGAATCGATCCGGTGTCAACCGGACTGATCCGGCCTCAAGCCGGACCAATCCGCATAGGATAACCTCAAACAGATCGTGTTCAGATCGTGGTCATATTTTTATGGTTCAAGTCCCCTTATTTAAACCCACTACGGGAAGTGGTTTCTTCAATACTTCCACACGATTTTCTGAGTTCCAAAACTCTAAAGTCTTCATGGTATTTGAGTCCATTGATTCATACCTTTGATTCACACAAATTCCATACTTTCGTGAATCACCTTTTGGCAACCCAAGAACGCATTTTTGTTGGTCAACCCTTGTGGAGGAGACCGTTCTTCTCCATTGTAGCCCTACTGGACAGGGATATCTCCAGCCGCCGACTACAGAATCCGATACCTGAGGGTAATTCTTAGTCACTTGTATTTTCATTGTAATCCGATTGTAAGCCGTTATCTTACAAATTATAGTGAAAATAAATGGTTTTGCCCCTTAGGGGGATTTTTCCTCAATTATGTGTGTTTGAATGTTCTTGCTTAGATTATCATCTTATTCAATCACATATTGTTGCATGATTAGGGTTTGTTTGGGTTAAAAGGTGTTTAATATATAATTCTCTCATTTGAACGCAAGCGCATACGTTCTCAAATTGGTATCAGAGCAGGTTATGCTAATCTATCGCGTATTCCTATTTTCCGCAAAAAAATTTCTAAGATATCAATTTTCTAAAAAAATTGATTTTTAAAAAAGTGCGTGTTCAAATGGAGAAGCTATATAATAAAATGCCTATTTTTGACGGGACAAATTATGCTTATTGGAAAGCCCGAATGAGGTCGGCTTTAAAAGCCATTGATGAACGTGTATGGATCTTAGTTGAAAGAGGGTGGACTCCTCCCTCCTTGACTGTTGATAATGTGATCAACTTGAAACCTGACACTTCATGGACTGATGAAGAATTTAAATGGGAATCTTTTAATTCTTAGGGTCTAAGTGCTATTTCTGGATCTGTCACACTTGATGAGTTCAAACGTATAATGACGTGCACTACGTCAAAAGAGGCATGGGATGTTTTACAACTCACCCATGAAGGAACTAATGTTGTGAAAGAATCTAAGTTGCAAAATTTAACAACTCAATTTGAAACCATCACCATGCATGAATCTGAATGCTTTGATGAATTTTATACTAGACTTTCTGACATTGTTAATACTAGCTTTAATCTTGGTGAACATATTCCTAATGCTAGAGTTGTTAAAAAGATTCTCCGTTCTTTGCCTAAGCGTTTTATCCCTAAAGTCACTGTGCTAAATTCTATGGGTAATTTAAATATGCTAAAATTGGAATAACTTGTAGGAGATTTGCAAACTTATGAAATTGATATGTTCCCTAAAACTGCTAAATCTAAACATAAGGGAATTGCACTTAAAGCCCAAGAGAGAAGAAGTGAGGGGTCGGCTAGAAAAAGGGTAGAGTCGTCTAGAAAGAAAGAGACTGACACGTCAGATTCTGAGTGTGATTTTGACCTAGATGATTTGGCTCTTTTTGCAAAAAAATTCAAGCGGATTCTCAAATTTAAGAAAAATGGCAATTTTAAAGATAAAAAGAAATTTGAGAAAAATAAGTTTGAAAAGAAAAATGAAAAAGACTCCAAAAATCCTCCTAATAAAGAAAGTGAGAGATGTTTTGAGTGCGATGGTAGGGGTCATACAGCCTTTGAGTGTGCCAATCGTTTGAATAGAGCGAAAGGGAAAGTTGTCCTTAATGCTACCCTTAGTGACGACAGTGAGGTCTAGACGGTGGATTCAGGAGATGAGTCACCGCATGAGTGTAACTTCACCGCATTCATGGCCAGTCAAGTGAGCACTCCTATTTCTCTTCACGACAATGAAGATAATGCTTCACAGGGACACCTCGATAGTGAGATTGATGTGAGTGAGGGGGAGGATGACTCAAGTGAGAGTGACAGTGATATTCAACACGCCTACGCTGAGTTATATTCTGAGTCATTTAAAACTAAAAAACGTAACAAAGCGCTAGTTCTTAAGATCACTAGCTTAGAGGAAGATTTAAGAAAGGCGAGAGAAAGAGAGTCCTCCACCGTCACTGCCCTGAGAGAGAGAGAATTTGTCTGTGTCGAGAAAGAGATTCTATTTAGAGAGAGAGAAAATGTTTTAGAGAAAGAGATAGGGGACTTGACTAAACAAGTGGCTAGTCTTACGAGTCAGCTCCATTCCTCCATGGAGACTCGGAAGAAACTTGAAGCCCTTGTTTCCCAGCTGACTCATGATCTTGAGAAAGCACGGGAATTCAAGGTAAAAATCGAGGACGGATCTGGGAAGATGGGAAAGATGCTCCTCGGCCCCGCTTTAGGTTTTAGTGATCGGCAAGGAATTAGATATGATGGTTCCTCCACGTCCCAAATTGCACCTGAACCAGTTCCTAAGTTTACTACGAATCCTTATGGCCGTCGTCAAAAACCTCGAAGGAGAGCTCGACCAAGAAAGGAAAACCAAGGTCCGCCTTTGACTGTACTCTTTTATACTTATGGCAAAAGAAAAGGCCACCTTAGGGAGTCTTGCTATAGTATGGGTCGGACACGACGTACTATTGCTCCACCACGTCATACTGATAAGTTTTCTAGCCTGAGAGAGCGAGTTGAGTGTTTAGCTGCCACGACCCAGAGTTCAATGGAAGAATTCCGACGGCCGTTAGTGAATGCTTCTCACACTCCAGCTAAAACCAACAACAACAAAGGCAAACAAAAGGTTATCCCGACTTGGGTACCTAAGAAAGATAAAAAGGCTTTTGTTGTTCATGTTGCTCTCAAAGCACATAATACCCCACAGTGGTATTTTGATAGTGGGTGCTCCAGACACATGACAGGTGATGCCTCATTTTTTACGACTCTTGAGGACTATCAGGATGGGAGAGTCACCTTTGGAGATGGGAGCAAGTCTAGCATAGTAGGATGAGGTACTGTCGAGTTACCTGGATTTCCTAAGCTAAAAGAGGTTTTGTACGTCAAAGGTTTGAAAGCAAACCTTCTCAGCATTAGCCAGCTGTGCGACGCTGACTTTGCAGTAAAGTTTGACCGGGATACTTGTAAAGTCTATAATCAAGACGATAAACTATTAGTGCAAGGGGTGAGGACCGAGGATAATTGCTATGGGACTGAGCCCACATCCTCACTTGTCTGCAACAGCGCCACGATCACTCCTATGGATCTGTGGCACCAACGTCTAGGTCACGTGAACGTTAGAGATCTTAATCGTTTAGCTAAAAAGGACCTAGTACGTGGCTTACCATCTCTTGGAAAGTCAACTTCGACCGTTTGTGGACCCTGTCAGTTGGGAAAATAAATTCATAGTCCTCATAGGAAGTTACATTCCATTACCACCTCTCGTGTTCTTGAGTTGATTCACATGGATCTTATGGGTCCCACTCGTACTGAGAGTCTAGGTGGTAAGAGGTACATCCTCGTGATGGTAGATGATTTCTCCAGGTACTCCATTGTAGGTTTTCTGAGAGAGAAATCTGATGCTGTAGAATTTTTAACGACCAAGTGCCGTGTCCTGCAAAATCAACACGGTGTTACTATTAACATGATGCATATTGACAATGGCACTAAATTCACAGAAGCAAAGATAGACCTTTACTGTGATAGCCTCGGGATCAAACATGAGTTTTCTGCTGTGAGAACTCCTCAGCAAAATGGGACTGTTGAGAGAAAGAATAGAACGATCCAAGAGATGGCTAGATCTATGCTTCTAGGTCGTAAAGTTTCTAGGAGATTTTGGGCAGTGGCAGTGTCTACTGCATGCCACACGGTGAATAGGGTTTATTTGCGTCCACACACACTTCCGACTCCTTATGAGTTGTGGACTGGCAAGAAGCCCAACCTGGCATATTTTCGTGTTTTTGGGAGTAAGTGCTACATCCTACGGGATAGAGAGCAATTAGGAAAGTTCGACTCCCAGAGCGATGAGAGAATATTTCTAGGATATTCATCGACTAGCAAAGCGTACCGGGTTTTTAACCTGAAGAGCTCTAAGGCTATGGAATCAATAAACGTCACCGTGCAAGATGACGAACCTACGATGGTTATTGATCCTAACCTTCAGTGTGAGGATGAGGATTGTTCTGACAGTGATTTACCTGTTCCTCTCTCACACTCTGTGGTCCCTACTCCTGTGTTAAGGGACACACCTTCTTGGGTTCGCAAGAGTCATGACCCGTCTGCCATTGTTGGCGATCCTACTCTAGGGGTCAAGACTTGTGCTCAGCTAGAGAACGTTGTTAGCCATCTTTGCTACACGTCCATAGTCGATCCCAAGAACCATAAATAAGCACTCAAGGATGAACACTGGATATCTGCTATGCAGGATGAGTTGCTTCAGTTTAAAAAGAACAATGCCTGGGAACTTGTCCCCCGACCTAGTGAGACTAATGTGATAGGTACCCGGTGGATATTTAAGAATAAAATGGATGAAAATGGTACCATTATCATAAATAAGGCTAGGTTGGTCGCTCAAGGATACACAAAGATAGAGGGTGTAGACTTTGGTGAGACATTTGCTCCTGTTGCGAGGCTTGAGTCCGTCCGTCTTCTGCTCGCCATCGCATGTCATCTGCGCTTCAAGTTATACCAGATGGATGTCAAGAGTGCCTTTCTGAATGGCATTCTACAGGAGGAGGTTTATGTGGAACAACCAAAAGAGTTTGAAGACCCTCAGCAACCAGAGCACGTCTACTATCTTAGAAAAGTCTTGTATGTTTTGAAGCAAGCACCCCGTGCTTGGTACGAGAGGCTTACTTCCTATCTCTTAGCTCGTGGCTTCAAGAGAGGGGGAGTAGATATGACGTTGTTCGTCAGGATAGATGACGGTGCTATTTTGGTTGCCCAGGTCTATGTGGACGACATAGTCTTTGGATCCACATGCTCCCAGCATGCTCACCACTTTGAGGAGGAGATGAAAAGTGAGTTTGAGATGAGCATGGTTGGTGAGCTTACATTCTTCCTTGGTCTCCAGGTTCGTCAGCTAAAGGATGGGATGTTCATCTCCCAATCTAAGTATGCTAGAGATCTAGTGAAGAAATTTGGTTTAGACTCCGCTAAGCATGCACGTACACCTATGAGTACCACTACCAACCTTAGTAAGGACACTTCAGGCAAGGACGTAGAGCAAACCTTATATCGGAGTATGATAGGTAGTCTTCTCTACTTGACTGCCAGTCGTCCCGACATCGCCTTTAGTGTTGGAGTCTGTGCGCGATATCATGCGTCCCCGAAAGAGTCATATTTACTTTCTCTTAAACATATTATTAAATACGTGAGTGGGACTCTATCATACGGTATTTGGTAATCCTTTGATACCGATGACCGTTTGTCCGCCTATTCGGATGCCGATTGGGCTGGGGATGTAGATGGTTGTAGGAGCACTTCTGGTGGGTGTTTCTATTTTGGTTCTGCTCTTGTCTCCTGGCTGAGCAAGAAGCAAAATTCTATCTCTTTGTCCACTGCGGAGGCTGAGTACATAGCCGCCGGGAGTTGTTGCACACAACTCTTGTGGATGAAGCAAATGCTGGAGGATTATGAGATTTTACAGGACACCGTGACCATTTCCTGTGACAACACGAGCGCGATACACTTATCTCGCAATCCAGTTCAGCATTCGCGCACCAAGCACATCAGGATACGTGAGCACTTTATACGACAGCTAGTTAAGGAGAAAGTTGTATCCCTGAGTTTTGTTCCCACCGACCGTCAGTTAGCGGACATTTTCACGAAACCTTTAGATGCCCTTAGATTTGAGAGTCTTAGGAAGTCTGTGGGAATTTGCACAGTTGACTGAGGGGTTGGTCTTTGTCTAGAATAGGATGCTTCTTCATGTTCATATCATATTCTTCCTATTGCTAGTCTGTTTTATATGTACCTGATCGAGTGCGAAAAGTGTGCGCGTGTAAAGTGCACAATCGTTGTTTTCGTTTCGCCAACTCAATACAAAAACCTAAGTTACTACTACACTTGCGAGGCAAGCACAGCGGTAAGTCGGGTATCGAGAATCCACAGGGACAAGTTGTTAGAATTTAAGTGGTTTAATATTCCGAAATAAAAGTGTAAAAGATGATTACAAACTAAAAGAAAAGATGCATAAAGGTAAATGATTAACTAGGCAATGGTATTGAAACTAGATTATGAAAGCGAGTAAAACTATAGGTTGCGTCGAATATCCCTCACCCGAGTTAATTAGTATAAAATGGTTACATGGGTCGACGAGTTATTACAAATGCGTCTCGTTTCGACAGTTAATTAAATCAAGGGTTGTTACGCCCTAAATCATCATAAAAGCTTAATAAGATTTTGGCGTCAACAAATATCCCAGAAATTACGCGCGAAAGGTCGTAAGCACGGGACATACATGATATGCCCCGTCAAATCTCCTAGGCGTAATAACTAGGACAACGCACTCGAAATAAACCCGTAAACTCCATCACCAAAGCAAAGCAACGCGTCAACCCGAGTGAGTTCAATTCAAACACAACCTAATTTAAGTTACCTAGAAAGCATGTTAAAAACGCGATAAATGGAAAGCGGTAATAAACGCGGTAAATCTATACTAGAAAGCGTGTAAATCAAAGCGTGTAAATAAAGCAAGAAAACCTAAATTACAAAGCTTGTAAATTAACTAGAAAGCAAGAAATGAAGAAATACAACTATATTCAAATGGTAGGGGAGATGAATAGTCAACTTACAATCCAAATGGGGTGTCAAACCAAAGAGAAATGAAGAAGAACCAAGAAAAAACCCCAAACCCTAAGCTAAACTAACCTAAAATCGTGTATATTTGATATTAAAACCAAAAATGGGTTTATATAGTAAGTGGGAAAAGATAAGGGAAAAAGGAAAGAAAGAGGAAAGAGCCTAAAATATCTGGCACTACCGGTCGACCGGTCGCAGGGGCGCGGTCGACCGGTCCCTTAAGCCAAAGCATACTGTCTCCTTCCTACGGCAAAAGTTGAAACCGCGGTCGACCGGTCCCTTGTACGCGGTCGACCGGTACTCTGTTTTCAGGCTGCATTTGGTCCATGATGAGGGGGAAAAGGTCCATTACGGAAACGAGCCTAGCTTCTTCGTCCGAACTCCAAACGACGCACCGTTTGCTGCCACACGATGCTAAATCAATGAACTACGCATCCGTGGAATTTCCAGGAGACGAATAATAAATGTGAATTAACTAAAAAACCCTTGAAGTAGCGTCCAGCGACGAAACTTCTCCGAAATGCAACGGATCCTCACTTTTAGCGTTCCAATACCTACAAAAGCACAAATAACCCCTGCAAAACATGTATCTATCCAACTCCAAGGTTGTCTGGTTAATGAGCATAATTATAGGCATTTAGGACCGTAAAAGAGCTAGAATGCATAAGGATAACGGGCGGAAATATACAATATTCGATACGGATCACACCCCTTAACTTACACATTGCTAGTCCCTAGTAATGAAACAAAGAAAACCAGACCACAGAGGGCGGTACAAAATGTATATATGCATCGAAATATATTTGCCACTTTCGCAGGGAACACGATTGCATTTAGCATATGCAATAAGCCGTTAAACCCCTAGGTTACCCTAGTGGACGAGTGTCGTCTCGTGAGGGTTTTCAGGGATGATACCCAAAAACATCATATGGTTTCCTCAAAATATGCCCAAACCAACGTGCGACAAGCCCAACAATGGAGAAAAGGATTTCATATGCATTATTAGCAAAGTGAATGAATTCACACAAAAGTTCGAATCATTAACATTATAGAATGCACCTCATAGAATTGAAACCTTAAAATGTGGGAGGGGAGTGAGCACATGCAAAGTGTGATTTGGCAAAAAACTTAAATAAATCGGATAAACATTAAAGCAAGCATATATTCAATCCTCACGGGAATTATGCTCATCAAGCGAATTCACTCGAAACAGGGAGGTAACACACGGGACATGCGGGCTAAAGAGTAAATGTAAATGGACACTAGGCCGCACACATGTCACAGATGAAGAACGCTATATATATAAACTGAAAAACTATAATCTCAATGAAAGGATACCGCACACTAAAAGAGGCGAAATGCATTTTCACAGATTATCACAACTATTATGACTTTTAAATTAAATGCACCCTAAGATCACATAGGACTTTATAGGGTTGTAATGTAGGTATGGCTAGGGTACGAAACGAATGAATATATGTACGGATTCAAAGTGTTCGGGATGAAAACTCGGGATAATGAGAAAATGCGGGCAATATCAAAATTGGAAAACAGTTTCCAAACAAGCATTAAATGTATCATCGGGGAGAGTAATCAAAGCTTATTGAACTATATACAACATATACAACTTTCTCTTTCTTTTCTTTTCTTCTTTTTCTCACTTTCTCTTTTGTTTTCTTTTGCTTTTTGCTTTCTCTTTTTCTTCACTTTTTTCACTACTTTCTTTTCTTTACTTATCAAACTCTCATATGCCTAAATTGCAACCGACATCATAACAACATCATTCAATCCCAAGTAACATTCCAAACAAAGGTATGGAAAGTGTATGTATGGGCTAAAACTCAAATGTAGAGTTGGTTATGGAATGGGGTATGAAATGAAAGGCTATATTTAGGCTCAAAAGGGTTAACGAGGGTAAACATATAAGGGTGAGGTCACGGCTCATATGGGTGATATAACAAAGAGGGCCTATGATCATTTCACAAAGTTTACGCAATTCTCGAATCAAAACAATATATGAAAATCATGCTCAAGTAACACATTGCAAGTATGAACTCAATTAATGAACGATCAAATGAAAGAATAGAGAGATTACCAACGAATTCAACGTTTTCAATGAGAAAAGAAT
The DNA here is from genome assembly GCA_949130495.1 of Sambucus nigra. Lineage (NCBI taxonomy): Eukaryota > Viridiplantae > Streptophyta > Magnoliopsida > Dipsacales > Adoxaceae > Sambucus > Sambucus nigra. The sequence continues at coordinate 321,643,939 of OX422214.1, read as the reverse complement.
AGTGTATACACTCACAAACGACGAAAGGTACAAAGCTTACTCGGTGTAAGTATATACAATGCAACAAAAGATTACCGAGTTATAAAAATCTTAAACCAAATCAATAAAACCATAAAAGTGCATGTGCTCATGGGATTAAAGTTTAATTCATGAAGTTATTCACAATATCAATAATCGAGACTAAAGTCTAATAACTTCTAAAATCGAGAACATGCATCATTGGGTTGTCAATTTGATCGGGCAATTATTGAAATTTATCATCGGAAACAAAGGCAAAATGCCCAAAAAGGAGGAAAAAGAAAGAAAATCTTTTTAAAAATTTTGAATTTTTCTAAGAAAAGCATACTAAGTAACTAACATGTGAGCAAAAACATGGACTAAATAAAGAAATGGATAGAATATCCCACACCCCCTAACTTAAAACTTGACATTGTCCTCAATGTAAATTAAGAACCAAGTCAAAGAGAGGAAAAGAGCGATATTACCCAAAAGTAGAGCGATCCCCATAAGAACAAGTCCAAAGAATCTACAAAACAAGTTAGTACCGAGCATAGCAAAAACAAATAATAAAAAGTTAACTAATTACATTAGACTAAATTAAAAAGGAAAGAAAAAATAAAAAGAAAGAATAAAAAGCTAACTATATACAACCTACTATTTAGACTTCACACTAACTGTACACTAGAAGTCTAAATAGCTGAGGGTCCACCGTGAAAATAATTTGACTTTGGAGGATAACCGGTGTACCCTCACATACAAGCATGCCCTCCGAAAAATATGGATTCCGTTTTAACAACGGAAGGCATGTGTAAGGCGAAAGAAATGAACCATCGCCAATTAAAAGTTTTGGTGGGACAATGGGGGGTTTGGATTGCACGGGTGACAAAAACAAGTGGGGACCGAGAAAAGCTGAATATCCTCCCAAAGATTTTGAAGTTGGAATGGGAGGCGGTGCACACAAAGGCAAAGATGCGATTGTGGGGGGCGACTCGAGCAAGTACTCCTCATCGGCGATAGGGTTTAAAACATTAAAGTTCGAAACCGAATCATCGGGTACTTGTTCCGGTGGGGTAATAGACAATGAAAATGGGGATGAAAGAAATTCAAACTCATGAGATGAATCATCATCGCATGAAGTTGGAATTTCAAAGGAAATAATATCATTTTCAATGAAATGTTCTTCTTTGGGGGCCAAAGAAGAAATCATTTCATTGCAAATGGATATTACGTCATTTTCATCCTCACTTTCAATATCTATTACGCAATGGGCAAAGTCTAGAATGGCTTGTTCCAAAGTAGGCACAAGTACCTCATTTGGTTCAAAATATTCCTCGACTTCGAAAGTCTCGGAAGCAAAATCGTCGTCGGACTCAAATAATAAATCTAACTCATGTTCCCACGAACGATTTTCTTCCCGATAACGATTTTCAATTTTCTCATTTTCATACATACGCAAGCCCTCACCGAATGTCATGGGTCGAGGTGCGGATGCATGAAAATGGGAACTTTGAAAGTTACTATCGGACTTAAACGAAAACTCATTATTATAGGAACTTTGAAAACTATTCGAATTCGTTTCAAAATTCCTATTGTAAGGAGGTAAAGGCCCAAAATCATTATCATCATCATCAAAATTCCAATAACCTAAGTTTTGACTTTCGTTATACTCGTCCAAAGTAATATTTGAATTTGTAAATTTTTGGGATTCTAAGTATTCACCGAAAGTCATAGGTTTGCGAGAATTTTGAGAATTATGACAAGGATTACCGAAAGAATTGGAATAAGACATGCTTACCCCAAAAATGGCTCACGTGGCGAATTCCACAAAGTAGGTGCGCGCGGAAAGAATTCGAGCGTTTCTAAGTGCTCAAATGTGGAAGTCCTGCAAAATATTAGCAAATAATACAAATAGAAAGAAAATACTATGAAATACTAAATCAAAGAAAGTCTAAAACAAACTAGTCCCCGGCAACGGCGCCATTTTGATCGAGTGCGAAAAGTGTGCGCGTGTAAAGTGCACAATCGTTGTTTTCGTTTCGCCAGTGCACAGTCGTTGTTTTCGTTTCGCCAACTCAATACAAAAACCTAAGTTACTACTACACTTGCGAGGCAAGCACAGCAGTAAGTCGGGTATCGAAAATCCACAGAGACGAGATGTTAGAATTCAAGTGATTTAATACTCCGAAATAAAAGTGTAAAAGATGATTACAAACTAAAAGAAAAGATGCATAAAGGTAAATGATTAACTAGGCAATGGTATTGAAACTAGATTATGAAAGCGAGTAAAACTATAGGTTGCGTCGAATATCCCTCACCCGAGTTAATTAGTATAAAATGGTTACATGGGTCGACGAGTTATTACAAATGCGTCTCGTTTCGACAATTAATTAAATCAAGGGTTGTTACGCCCTAAATCATCATAAAAGCTTAATAAGATTTTGGCGTCAACAAATATCCCGGAAATTACGCGCGAAAGGTCGTAAGCACGGGACATACATGATATGCCCCGTCAAATATCCTAGGTGTAATAACTAGGACAACGCACTCGAAATAAACCCGTAAACTCCATCACCAAAGCAAAGCAACGCGTCAACCCGAGTGAGTTCAATTCAAACACAACCTAATTTAAGTTACCTAGAAAGCATGTTAAAAACGCGATAAATGGAAAGCGGTAATAAACGCGGTAAATCTATACTAGAAAGCGTGTAAATCAAAGCGTGTAAATAAAGCAAGAAAACCTAAATTACAAAGCTTGTAAATTAACTAGAAAGCAAGAAATGAAGAAATACAACTATATTCAAATGGTAGGGGAGATGAATAGTCAACTTACAATCCAAATGGGGTGTCAAACCAAAGAGAAATGAAGAAGAACCAAGCAAAAACCCCAAACCCTAAGCTAAACTAACCTAAAATCGTGTATATTTGATATTAAAACCAAAAATGGGTTTATATAGTAAGTGGGAAAAGATAAGGGAAAAAGGAAAGAAAGAGGAAAGAGCCCAAAATATCTGGCACTACCGGTCGACCGGTCATCGGGGCGTGGTCGACCGGTCCCTTAAGCCAAAGCATACTGTCTCCTTTCTACGGCAAAAGTTGAAACCGCGGTCGACCGGTACTCTATTTTCAGGCTGCATTTGGTCCATGATGAGGGGGAAAAGGTCCATTACGGAAACGAGCCTAGCTTCTTCGTCCGAACCCCAAACGATGCACCGTTTGCGGCCACACGATGCTAACTCAATGAACTACGCATCCGTGGAATTTCCAAGAGCCGAATAAGAAATGTGAATTGACTAAAAAGCCCTTGAAGTAGCGTCCAGCGACGAAACTTCTCCGAAATGCAACGGATCCTCACTTTTAGCGTTCCAATACCTACAAAAGCACAAATAACCCCTGCAAAACATGTATCTATCCAACTCCAAGGTTGCCTGGATAATGAGCATAATTACAGGCATTTAGGACCGTAAAAGAGCTAGAATGCATAAGGATAACGGGCGGAAATATACAATATTCGATACGAATCAGTACCATTGCTTTGTTGTACAACTTTTATTCTTTTTGTTGTTTATATTGCTCTTAAAAAAATACAAAAAGATTTTCCTTTGTGAAAAATTTTAAGAAAAGCACAAAAAGATTTTGTTTTGATAAAATTTTTAATAAATCCAAAAAGATTTCTGTTTTTGCTTCTTTTATGGATGAGCATTTAAGATAGCCAAGTCACAACTTCATTCCATTTATCCATGTGACTGTTTGATAGAGATTTGAGAGGCTACATCATTTCATCCATGTGCTTTACATTGGTTGGAGTCTTTGAGATGTAATTAGTGATATCTTCCTACATGTTTGACTCCTATATACTTTATTGCACACATGCACGGCTATATTTGATTATTGCACTTGTCTATCTCATATTGGCTTGAGTGTTTCCATCTCAATTCTGTCTATACAATGTACAATGTGCGATAAAACTTGACAAGATTGGAATGCATGTAAAAACCATTTTGGTGAGACTGTGTGTTTTTGTATAACGGGGAGGGGCTGCGAAAGGTAATCATCTATCCTTTGCGCAAAAGCCACCGTTAAAAAAGACCTAAAAAATGGAGGAATTTTAATATCCGAGGTCCAAAGAGGTTAAAAGAGCCCGAAAAAATTACAAGGCAATAAAAAGCAATTCATGCCAAATATGTGCCACTTAGGTGTCACTATCAATTCTCCAAAGTTTGAGAATTTAGAATGCCTCTATTCAAAATTATATCTGAGGGAGTTTGGTTGGAGAATCTTTAAACGGGTTTGCACTTCCTTGAAAGTCCTGAAAAAGCATAAAATCATTTTGGACGTTATTGGTGTGAAAATCACTTTGAGCTTCGATTTGTTGATTTGATTAATTCAATATCTTATATTGTCATTATTTTACACCAAAGGAAGCATTTGAGTTCATTCGCTAGGAATATCCAATATTCATCGTGCACATATGTCATGTTTGTATGCATTGATTTTCCTATCGATTTTGATCACACCACATCATTTACGCTATCGTCGACTTGGTTGCTTTGTGTTCATTCATGGTGTGATTTTATCCTAGTGACACCCCGCCCTTGATTATTTGATTTATTTCTCTCATTTGTCTATTTTGGGACATCATAAAAAGGGGGAGAATGAATTATCTTATTATGGGGGAGATTTGAAAGTTTGAGTTTGTTCATAAATTGGTATATATGTTTATCTCATTTCAAACTCGATATGTCACTTGGTATTTGCTTTGTCTCATGTGTGTAGGTACTATATGGCTTATCATTGGATTGCAAACCCTAATGAGAAAAGCGTTGAGATTCCCGAAGATTTGAAGATCAAACGATGCCGTCTTATTCTCTTGTACTCTTTTAGTTTTGGGTTCATGGGAAGGTAGATTTGTACAGGCAATTTTTTTTATGATTGATAATTCGGATTTTTTATGTATGTACCGACATAGACATAGGGGGAGATTTGTAAGGAAATTTTTATCATGTCCGTTATCTTACTGTTTTGTATGTCGTACGCCGTTACATTTGGCACGTCTCTACACGATCACATATGATAGCCCCAATTCGAATTCCGGGAATCAAGCATCCAATATCTCCATCATGTGTCCCACATCAAGTTCAAGGGCAATTTCGTAATTTTACATCCACCATCTAGAGGATAGGTCAACTGGAAAGTTGAAGAGCTTGCCGCAACAAAGATACTGGAAGAAACGGCATCTCATTCCGAGCTACGGTGAAGAAGATATGGCCCTTTGAAGATGGAGAGAATTCCTCGAAGGAATTTGGTTTCTGAGGACCGGACCGATCCGCATGAAATAAAAGAACCGATCCGGTCATCCGGACCGATCCTCCTTAGACCCGGACCGGTCTGCCTGCTGAAAATAAGGCCAGTATACCCCGGACCGATAGCAAATCGATGAAGCTGAAATCAGAACCGATCCGATGTCATCTGAACCGATCCGCATGAAATAAAAGAATCGATCCGATGTCAACCGGACCGATCCACCCTCAAGCCGGACCGATCCGCCTGGGATAACCTCAAACAGATCGTGGTCAGATTTTTGTGGTTCAAATCCTCTTATTTAAACCCACTATGGGAAGTGGTTTCTTTAAGACTTCCACACGATTTTCTGAGTTCCAAAACTCTAAAGTCTTCATGGTATTTGAGTCCATTGATTCATACCTTTGATTCACACAAATTCCATACCTTCGTGAATCACCTTTTGGCAACCCAAGAACGCATTTTTGCTGTTCAACTCTTGTGGAGGAGACCGTTCTTCTTCTCCATTGCAGCCCTACTGGACAGGGATATCTCCAGCCGCCGACTACAGAATCCGATACCTGAGGGTAATTCTTAGTCACTTGTATTTTCATTGTAATCCGATTGTAAGCCGTTTTCTTACAAATTATAGTGAAAATAAATGGTTTTTCCCCTTAGGGGGATTTTTTCTCAATTATGTGTGTTTGAATGTTCTTGCTTAGATTATCATCTTATTCAATCACATATTGTTGCATGATTAGGGTTTGTTTGGGTTAAAAGGTGTTTAATATATAATTCGCTCATTTGAACGCAAGCGCATACGTTCTCAAAAGATTTTAGAGATCACTCCTTAGGTAAATCTTTTTGCTGTGAGTTTAAGTGTTCACAATGTGGTCGAAAAGGTCATCTTAGTAAATTTTGTTTCGATCTTAAAAGCGGTCCTAGAAAACCCTTTCGTAAGGCAACCGAGGTAGCCAAGATTCCTACACCCCGAGATCGTCATTCGTCATTAGTTGGGGTTAGGAGATCCGACTTGGTAGCTTTACAAGATAGGGTTTTTGATTCTCTTTTGCTTTCACATTCTTCCTGCCTTGCGAAATCTAAAGGTTGAATGTGTTAGTTTTGTTTTCATACTTAAGCTTTTGTACTTCATGCTATATTATCATGCTAAATGTATGCTTGTTTTGTCATTTTCTAGTTTATGCTCCATGCTTAATCACATGCTAGAATAATGATTTTTGTATATCTTTTGTATTATACTTCTTTCATTCTTGTTTGCATTAAATGAAAAACATAAAAAGATTTTTGTTTATAATTTGTGTGTTATCTTTTTAGTAATTTAAGATTAATGAAAAATACAAATGATTTTTGTTTGTCTTTTGAATACATATTTTTTATTTTTGGTTAAAAATTTTCCAAAACTCAAAAAGATTTTTTTTGTGTAGTTTAGTTGGACACACTTTATGTGGCATACACTTGTGTTTGAATCCCTTCTTTTACTCTCCCATGTGGCTAGATCTTTTGGTTTAGATTGTCAATCCTTATCATGTTATTTACCATGCTTACATGGAGTAGTTGGATTTTGTGTTGTTTAAATGGATTCTATTTTTATATGCCTCAATTCACACATGCATGAGCTCTTTTGAAATCTAACTTCATATGTATATTTGAGCTTTGTGAGGTTTTCTCCTACCAATCTTGTCATCTACATATTTGTGACCTAGGAGGACTTGTGCATGTCAAAATCCGCTGCACGTGACATTTATGAGAAATAAAAATATTATATATAAATGTGCACGACGAAGGGCTCCGAAAGGATTTCTTATCCTTTGCGAAAAGTAAGCCACCGTTTGAATGGACCTAAAATAAATATGTCGTCCAAAGGCCTAAAAACAGAATATGACATTAAAAGAAAAAATATAATTTCCAAGGCCTATGTTTAGTTGATTTATTCATTCAAAAGAATAATAATATATTCTTATTGAGGGATATTGGATGGTATATCAACGGTTTGCACAATGTCTGTTTGTCCTAGTTGCATTTTCAATGTCATGACTCTATTTGTTTGTAGAATCATCAAAAGTCTAGGCTTGTATGAATTGTGTATGTTTGTTTATTGAGTTCAATCTATATTGTCACATGAGGTTATATTAAAATGTGATGATGTTTGCACTCAATTGAGAAATTCGTGAACATGTTTTAAGTGATTGGGTTTAAATTCTATTGTTACTAGTTCACACCCTAACACTTTCATTTCCATATGACACATTTCTTCCACACGAGTGTGAAAAGCTTAATTTATTTTGTGTCATTTGTGTGTTTATATCTATATATTCTTGCATGTGCATTAGTGGTATATTTCGTCTATGTATATATATGATATTTTTTCTGTCTTTGCCTTGCTTTCTAGTCCATCTATGCTTTAATGCATAATTGGTATTTATCTAGTTGCATTCTGTGTTGATATCACAAGCTTAATACTTTAGGTATCATATTGGTATCATCTTCTTGCATCTTAGTTGATATACTTTATTATTTGTTGGATTAGTTACGATTTTTTTGCCCATGTGCTTTAATGTTCTCATCATTTTATGCACAATTGCATGCTTAAATTAGTTTTATCCTTTGTCTATTCCTGAACAAAAAGGGGGAGAATGATAGGGGGAGAAATGGTATATAATCCTATTATTATCATATCTTAGTTTAGGGAGATTTATCTTAGGGGGAGACGTCTTTCTAAGTAGGTCATGTGTTTTGATAAAGGGGAGAATTAATTTAGGGGGAGTATTTATTTTAATTGCATTGAATATATTGATATTCCCTATGCGTTTAATAGTTTGCTTAAGTGTGCAGGTATTATTAGAAGTAGCAACTTTCACCGGCAAAGATTTTAATTCCTGGATCTTGAGTCAAGTATTGGGTGGGATGTTTGTGTCTAGTCGAGCTTGAAGGCCCTTTAGGATTTTTGTTGGTTTTTTTGTCCTGGAATAGCTAAAGAGGGAGATTTGTAAGGACACAAATTTCCAAATTGAGTCCTTTGTAGTTTTGGCTCAATTTCGGACAAAAACGTTTATGGCATAGGATAGTGTTTAATGTACCTATTCAAGCCTATGATGTGTTTAGTTGAAGACGTAGAGACCAAGAGTATAAAGCTTCATCAAATGCCGTGTTTCAAGTGCCTTGTTTATACGTCACCAACATAGTTCCAATTGATCCTAAGTTATGAATGCATTTGAATATATATATATAGGAGCTTGGATCATTTTATATTGGGTGAAATTTTATTTAAAAGTGTTGTTTTATTTTGGAAAGATTTTATTAAAACTTTTATATAAAGTATATAAAGTTTCTGGGCTAAAAACATAAATTTTCAGCTTTCTGGAAGTTCGTTCGTTCGAATTGTCATTCGAACGAGTTTTTCGTTCGAATGAGAATGTTGTCCGAATGAGGTCAGCTAATGAGTTCCCCAAAGGCCACTAGAATGTCGTTCGAAGTATCGTTAGAATGAGATATCCAACGAGATTTCTAACGAGTTCGCACTGGAACTTCGTTAGAAGGCTCGTTCGAATGAGACTTCGTTCGAATAAAAATCTCGTTCAAACGAGATTTCAGCGGGAACAGTTATTGGCAGTTTTTGAGCAGTTTTTCCCACTTTCCCACTTCTTTTTCCCACTATCTTTTGAAAGAACTTCTTAAATGCGGAAATCAACTTTTTCTAATTAACTTTTTCATAATATTCTAACTCCTAGAGAGAGTTTTGAGAGTTCATCTTTCCTAAGAAAAAGTTCAAGTTCAAGTGTTCATTTTTCAAAGAAAAATCCTTTAAACACTTTGTTTCACCCATATTGTTTATTCCAAGTCTTCTTAATATATATATATATATATATATATATATATATATATATATATATATATATATATATACATTGCTTGGAGTTTTGGCACCGGTTTACTCTACTTATTGAAGAGTTCGTTTGGGTTTTCTTCTAAATCCCTCAAAGAAGAAGAAGAGTTGGTTTTGCTGCGGCATTCTCACATGGTGAAAGGCACCATGTGTCATTGACGGTGTACCTATTGTCTCATTAGTGAAGTCTAAGATTTCGGTGGAGCTCCGAGGTTGTCTACTAGGCGGAGGTGTTTACAAAAAGACGCGTCAAGGCTTGAAACGGGTCGAGTCGAGGAAGTAAGTCATCTTCTCATAATTTGTAAAACCATACTTAGTGGACTTAAGGCTAGGGGGTTCGAGGTTTTTTCTCGTTGTGGGTTTTTCCTCGTACATCGTCGCGAAGTGGATTATTTGTTTATTTTATCTTTTGCAAAATCACCTAGAACACATGCTTAGGACTGACAGATAAAATATGGTTTAATTCACTACTCTTGTTTAATTTGGTGCTAAATTAATCTGGGTAATGTTTATGTTAACTTAATTCAAGTCATTTAATTTAATTTGATAAAATTTGGTTTGGCCTAAAATTGCAAAAATGATTCATGAAGATTGTTAGGCAAATTTCTAGGACTTGAATTGGGTGAAATTGGTTTAAGTGAAATTAACATAAGTGTGTGTTTCATCATATTTCATTTGGATTAATTTTAATTTGAAAAGAAATTAAAATTTGTTAATTTGTCTAAATTTGAACCATCAACGCTTCCGCATATATAAAAAGGATATTACCTTTTGTAATAAGAATAGTGGATGATCCGCATATGCAAGAATCCAGTCGAGATTATAGGATAGAAGAAATGCCAAAAAATAGTGGATGATCGGGAATGTAATTTGGTGGAGGTTCAAGTTGTGGAAATAGACACGGAGGAAAAGAATTAGAATGAGAGGCCATAATTATTGGATGAGAGAGAAAAAGTCATGAAAAAGGAAGTGAGTGATGAGTTTGCTATGGGATTGGAAGAAAACGGGGCTTGTATTCTTAGAGTCGTGAGGAGGCAGGTGGCGTGATTAACAAAAAAAATTCTGAATACAACCACTTTAATTTAAATATCCAGAGCCCAAATACAATAAATTTAACAAAGCCCAAGCTGCCCGGAGTAAAGGACATAACTATCCAAAACATCCAAACTGAACTTCAAAATGAAAAACAGACCCGACCCAGCCAAAAACACATCGAAATCCAAACTCGTATTCCCACCCACCAGATCAGTTGTACATGACGCAACCCCCAAATTGATAACCCTAACAAATAAATTGGTACAAAAGGTGACGTATAAAACTCTGACATCTCCATCATCCATTGTTTATAATTTGTAGTAAAAGATGGTAAAGAAAGTGAATAAAATTATTATAGATGTTGATCCCAAATATAAAATGCAAGAATGATATCCTTCTTCAGGTATTATTCGCTCTCAAACATATGCTTCTTCATGTATTCTCCTATCCATTCTTAATAATAGGCTTCCCTTGGAGAGTTCAAATCATACCCACATTGCACTAATAAATGATAATTTTATTATGGCATTTGAGCTTAATCATTCTTTAAAGAGGAAAACTCATGATGGAAAGACCTCAAATTTTGCTTTTAAACTTGATACGAGTAAACTGTATGACCGTGTGTCGTGGTCTTTCTAAAAAAAATCATGATTAAGCTCGACTTCGATATGAAATGGATTGATCTAATTATAAACTATGTGAGCTCAGTTTCTTTTTCAATTATGGTTAATGGCTGCCCAAAGGGCTTCTTTTTTTTAGCCCCAAGATATTAGTGCATAGGGGATGAATTCTTTTTTAGGTAAATCTCAATCTGATAGCATAATCTCAGGATTGGCATATAGCATAAATGGGCTTAAGGTGTCTCATCGCCTCTTTGCGGATGCTAGCATAGTGTTCGACAAAGCCACTGTTGAAGGGATGTTGATCGTTAGAAGCATTCTCACAACATATACGACTAACTGTGAGAAGAGTGGAATAATGTTAAGAAAAAAATACACCACAAGGGACTATGATTCTAATCACTAACTTGTTGCAAGCAAAAGAAGTTTGGAGCTTTGAAAATTACTTGGGGCTACCTTAAACAGTGGGAAAGTCAAAAAATGAGGGTTTTGCGGGTTTATGAGAAAGAGTTTTGAGGAAAGTTAACGGGTGGAAAAACGTTCTCCTATCTAAAGCCGGGAAAGAGGTGTCAATAAAAGCAGCTATTTAATTTTACCCGACATACGCTATGAGCGTGTTTAAAAATACATATTATGTTTGTGATGAGTTACGAAATCTAATGAGAAATTTCTGGTGGGCGGGGGGAAACAAGCAAAGGGTATAAATTGGAAAAGTTGGGCCAAAATGTGTAAACCAAAGTCACAAGGGTGGAAGTGTTTTAGGGATTTAAAAGCATTTAATCTCTCGCTTATAAACAAGGATGGAGAATTTTGAAAATTCCTCGATCATTTGTGAGCCACATTGTAAAAGCTAAATACTACCCGAGTCAAGGTTCTGAAAAACTCGGGGCGTGATTGAGGCGTGGAGGTCAAACCTTAAGCCTTAGAAGCCTAGGCGGGCCTAAACGTAAAAAGGCGTGAAAAGGCGTTTAGGCCTTCTTAATATATTTTAATATTTTTTAACCATAACAAGGCTATTAAAATACAAAAATTGCATATATCATAAAAATATGTCAGAATATATGCAAATTAAAATACTATTTTATTATTTTGGATGAGATAATGGTCCGATTTGTAAAGAAATTCTTTAAAAGGCGACATCGTTTCACTAAAGCATTGTTATTTTTAGAAAAAAAGTGCGCCTTAAGGGTTTTACCAAGAATAAGGCGTGAAAAGCGTAAGGCGAGGCGTTTCTCCCAAGCCTTAAGCCGGAGCCTAGGCGGAGCCTAGGCTGATTTTTTTAGAACAGTGACCCGAGTGTTTCCTTTCGGCAGGTGAAAAAAAGGTAGCAACTCTTCGTACATTTGGAAAAGTATTTACGATCACGGGGTGTTAGATGGAGGATTGGAAGTGATCAAAGAGTGCATATATGAAGGATAAATGGCTGCCTTAGCCTACATAATTTAAACCATGAAACAAAATTTACTCAGTAAAAATGGTCAAGGAATAGCATCAGCTTCAACCCGAAATGAGGAGTGGAACAATATTTGGTACTGCAAAATATCGAATTCTGTGGAGGGTGTGGCATAATATACTTCTAGAAATAGATAATCTTTTAAAATGGGGAATCCAAAAAGACATATTTTGCTACGTTTGTGGTGTTAGTCAATAATCGATTTTAGATGTGCTAAGGGATTGCTGTGCGGCAAAATCGGCATGACATTTGAGTAACTTAATTCAGCTGGATAACTGGGATGATTGGGTGGGTCCAAGGGATTGTTTGATGGATGTAAATGCTACGTTACCAAAAGAAAGTTTTGAGTGGGTGGTAATGATTACATGGGGTATATGACACAGTTGGAGTAAGAAACTTCATGAAAATAAGACCGTAGAGCCTCTTCCATGCAAGTAGTACGTCAGAGTTTTTGAGAGAATTTAATGCAAACAACAATTAGCTAGTATCCAAAAATCCTACGGTGTGGGCTGCGCCTTCGGACAGGGTTATCAAAATTAGTTTTGATGCGGACAATTTTAAAGAACAAAATAGTGTCGGTGTAGGGGTGGTATCTCGTGACTCATGAAAAGATTTTCTGCAGGTCTTAACTAAAAGTGTAAAACCCTAGTCGGAGCAGAACAAACCATTACTGTGAGAACAATTTCTATTTTTGTTGTGGATCGTAATTACTCATAAGTTATTTTCGAGGGGGTTGTGCACAAGTGATTCAAGCGTTAAAGGCAATGGAAGAGGATCTCTCGGACACTGGGGCCATCATTCAAGAAGTTCAATTAACACGTTCAATATTCTTCAGGTTTAATTTCTCATTTGTAAAAAGGTAGGGGAATGCCCCCGCCCACATTCTAGCTAAATATGCTCAAAACTTGTTCTGATGTTCAAATTGAAAGATATCCTTCTCATTACTTTCTTAATGTGTATCTACAGATCAGATCACATATATATACACCAGATCACTTGGGAACAATTAGTTACAACTGAATATAGTTACTGAACTAAGAACTAACTAATTGCTGTTATGAGCAGTACTTGTGTGTGGTAGGTGCACAAAGAGTTTGTGTGGACTTGTCTTTATCTACTGTTGAAGAGACTTGGTTAACATCCTCCCTCAAACTGATGGGAGGGATGACCATTAGTTTGCTGCGAATCAACAAGAAGGGAGTAGTCGCAAGGCCCTTAGTAAAAATATCAGCCAGTTGATCTTTGGAGGACACAAACTGTATGATGATGTCTTTGTTGAGAACCTTTTCTCGAATGAAGTGGTAATCTATTTCAATGTGCTTGGTACGGGCATGGAACACCGGGTTAGATGCGAGGGCCAATGCAGATACATTATCACAGAATAGAGTTGGAGCATGATATAGCGGAATGTGCAGATCATGAAGAAGCATTCTAACCCAAGCAACTTCTGTAGTAGTCACAGCCAAAGCTCTATACTCGGCCTCAGTGGATGATCTAGCAACAGTATGCTGTTTTTTTGCAGTCCAACTGATAGGCTCAGATCCAAGTAATACAACAAACCCAGTGGTGCTTCTCCTATCATTGGGATCACCTGCCCAATCAGCATCTGAATAAGCGGAGAGAACAAGAGGAGAACAAGAGTAATGTAGGCTACAAGAGGGAGACCCCTTAAGGTATCTGAGAATCCGCTTAACTGCTGCCCAGTGAATATCAGTTGGACAGTGCATGTATTGACAAACATGATTCACAGAGAAGGTAATATCAGGCCTGGTGAAGGTTAGGTATTGCAAGGCACCTACAGTGCTTCTGTATTGAGTAGGATCAACCAGAGGAGTGCCATCTAATTTGCTCATTCTAGATGAAGTATTGCAAGGTGTTTTGCAAGGTTTACTATCAGTCATCATAGTTCTGTGAAGTAGATCCTTAAGATACTTATTTTGAGAAACATAAATGCCCTGAGATGATTGAGATATTTCTAAGCCTAAAAAATAGCTGAGAAACCCAAGATCTTTCATGTCAAAGGATTTATTGAGGGTGGAAAGTAGTTGAGTAATGTAGGAGCAGTCATTCCCAGTGACAATGATGTCATCGACATAAAGAAGAAGTATAGTATAGGAAGAACCAGAATGTCGGATGAAGAGAGAAGAGTTTGCTGAAGATTGAATGAATTGTAACTGAAGTAAATGATCGGTAAATGTCTGAAACCATGCTCTGGGGGCCTGTTTTAAGCCATAAATGGCCTTGTGAAGTTTGCATACATGTGTAGGATTTTGTTGATCAACAAACCCTTGAGGTTGACACATATAAACCTCTTCAGAAAGAGATCCATGTAGGAATGCATTACTAACATCCAACTGCCTCAAATTCCATTTAAAATGAGCAGCTAGCTTAAGAACCACTCTGACAGTGGTATATTTCACAACTGGACTGAAGGTATCTGTGTAATCTAACCCTTCCTCTTGGTGGAAGCCTTTAGCAACCAGTCTGGCCTTGTGTCTAGAGAGGGAACCATCAGCCTTGTACTTGAGTTTATAAACCCACTTGCAACCAATGAGGTTTTTGTCAGGGGGTAGAGGAACCAGAGACCATGTGCCTTATTGGTGTAAGGCAGAGAACTCATCAGCCATTGCCTTCCTCCAGTCAACACTTTTAATAGCTTCAGTATAGCAAGTAGGTTCAGTAGGACTAGATTGGCTCAGGTAGGCTTTAGGTTTGTAGATTCCAGATTTAGCTCTAGTTTGCATATGATGAGTGTTAAGAGGAGCTGCTGAGGGGAGATAAGAAGGAATAGATGGAGAAGGCAATGGTGGTGAGAAAGGAGTGCTGAGTATAGGAGGAGAAGAAGAAGAAGAAGAAGAAGGATGTGAAGGAATAGGAAGAGGAAGAAGTGGGGGAAGAGTACACTGAGAGGGAATTATAGAGGTTGGGGAAGATACTGAAGTGGTGGAAGTGGAAATGTTTGAAGGTGAAACCCAAGATTGTGAGGAGGAGGCCAAAATAGAGGAAGAAGTACCAAGAAAATTAGTTTCATGAAATGTAACATGTCTAGAGACACGGATTTTATTGGTAAGCGGATCAATATAGGTATAACCCTTGTAGTTGTTAGGGTAACCAAGAAAAATGCAAGGTCTAGTCTTAGGTTGTAGTTTATTGTAATTAAAAGGTGTAAGGAGAGGGTAGCACGTACAACCAAAGGTTTTAAAAGCAAGGTAGTCAGGTAAGGTATGGTGGAGAATCTCAAAAGGAGATTTGTGATGAGTTACTTTGCTAGGCATTCTATTAATCAAAAAAGTAGCAGTAGCAAAAGCATGAAACCAAAATTTAGGAGGTAGGGAAGCAGTGGATAGAAGGGTGAGACCAGTTTCCACTATATGCCTGTGTTTTCTTTCTGCTATGCCATTTTGAGATGATGTTTTAGGACAGGATTTTTGATGATGTATACCATGTTGAATAAGAAAAGTTTGAAACTCAGTTTTGGCATATTCACCACCACCATCAGTTCGTAGAGACTTGATTTTACAATTATATTGGTTTTCAGTGAAAGCAAGAAAATGAGTGAAAACTGAGAATGTTTGTGATTTGTATTTGAGAGGATAAATCCATGTAAAGCGACTTAAGTCGTCAACAAAGGAGACATAATAATTATAACCATCAACAGAAGGAACAGGAGCAGGTCCCCACAAATCACTATGAATTAATTCCAAAGGAACACTGGTTCTAGATACAGATATAGGAAAAGGTAATTTGCTCATTTTACCAATTAGACAATGTTTACACAAATCAGGAGTATCACATTTATTGGGAGAAACAGAGATGTGATTTAAAATTTGATGAAGAATAGGCTTGGATGGATGCCTCAGCCTATTGTGCCAAGAGAAGGTGGAGGTCTGTTTGTTGAGCTTGGCTTGATGAGAAATAGATGCATCTGAGGAAAGTGTGGAAGGATTCTTGAGATGGATGGGATACAGTCCATTAGAACTGTTGCCCTGGAATAGAATCCTCCCTGTGTGATTGTCCTGTATTTTGAGACAATGAGCATCAAAAATACAGGTGTAGTTATTATCAAGGCATAATTTGTGAACAAAAAGAAGATTAGAAGATAGAGATGGAACACATAGTGTATTGACAAGCTTAAAAGTGTGAGATGAGGTAGGAAGAGAAGTTATACCAGAGTGGGAGATAGGTAGAGAATGACCACTGGCCACAGAGACAGATTCATCACCTTGATAGTCTTGAGCGATAGAGAGATTGGAGAATTCATTGGTCATGTGACAGGAGGCTCCTGAGTCTGTATACCAGGTATTGTTGGTGTTCTGAAATGGAGAAGTGGCCATGGCTGCAAGATGTGATGGAGGAGGTCTACCTTGATAGTTGTAGTTCATTCGATGGTAACAGTCAATTGCTATGTGATTGTTGCGACCACAGATTTGACATGGTGCGCTACCTTGATGGGGTCGTGAAGAAGTGTTGAACTTCTGAAAGGAATTAGGCATGAAGGAGGAGGAGGAATGATTGAATTTTTGTGGATAGTGAAAATTAGGTTTACCACCATTGTTAAATCGACCTCCCCGGCCTTGATACTTACCACGACCTCGACTTCGAATTTGGCCAGATGTACTATTGCGTGGATTGAAACCAGATCCTGGAGAAGCCATCATAGCAGAGTTAATGGTGGCAGTTGTGTCTTGAAGTTGCAAAATAGCTTGTTCTTCTGCTTTGAGAAGAGCATATAGTTCTTCAACAGAGATCGGCTGAGATCGAGTGCGCAAAGAAGTTTTGAAGGCACTGTAAGAAGCAGGGAGGCCATTGAGAGTATAAATGAGGATGTCTTCATCATCAACTGTGATTGAGACAGCAGCAAGACTATCGCGAGCTTCCTTGATTTTCTGAATGTAT
Organism: Sambucus nigra; assembly: GCA_949130495.1. Lineage (NCBI taxonomy): Eukaryota > Viridiplantae > Streptophyta > Magnoliopsida > Dipsacales > Adoxaceae > Sambucus > Sambucus nigra. The sequence goes on along the minus strand of OX422214.1, from coordinate 321,626,754 downwards.
ATATCAATGGAGTCAGAGCCTTTGGATATAGTTTGGAGGTTTGTCTTCAGCTGAAGTATGTTAGATCTAGAATTAGAGGAGAAGCGTTTTTCTAGGGCAAGCCAGGCATCTCTGGAATTTGTGTGGCTCACAACATGTGAGAGAGCTGTGACAGATAGTGTAGCATTAATCAACGTCAAAAGAGCTTGATCCATTGATATCCATTGCTGAAATGCTGGATTTTCTTGAGTTGTGCCTTCGATTAACTTTGAAGGTGATGGATTTGATCCATCTATGAAGCCAAAAAGTGAATGAGCTTTAAGAAGTGAGGTTATTTGATAGCGCCATGGAATATAATTGGAAGAGTCTAGACGAATTGCAATGAGATTACAGATGTTTGATAGCAGATAAATTGGTGAGTATGGAGATGAGTTGGTAGAAGCCGCCATTGATGAGTTTGACTGAGAATTCAGAGAAGAAGAAGATGACTCTGTACTCATTGGATCATAGGACGATGGTCCTTTTCTTGCTCTGATACCATGAAAGATATCCTTCTCATTACTTTCTTAATGTGTATCTACAGATCAGATCACATATATATACACCAGATCACTTGGGAACAATTAGTTACAACTGAATATAGTTACAGAACTAAGAACTAACTAATTGCTGTTATGAGCAGTACTTGTGTGTGGTAGGTGCACAAAGAGTTTGTGTGGACTTGTCTTTATCTACTGTTGAAGAGACTTGGTTAACACAAATGTGGTGTGGGACTACTCCATATTTTTGGTTCCCTCATTACAAGATGATGTATCATTGATTTTTATTTGATATAAAAGTTGATTTGTTAAAAAAAAGAATGGCAATGGGTCTTTAAAGGAAATTGTTCTCAAGGGAAACAAGGTTTAATTTGAATGATCCTGTAACACCCCGTATTTTTGTGCATTTAATATTTAATTAATTCGAAAATTTTAAATTACTTGTGTGTTGTAATTTTAATTGAATTAATTATGACAATATATATATTTAAATATTAATCGGGGAGTGAATGGTTAATGTTTAGGGAAATTTATTTAATAAGTGAATAATAATAATTTAATTACGTCATTTCGGGTATTAATGACGGGGTATGCACTTATCCCAGCCGGGAGTCGGTATAGACTAAATTGGGTGTGAGATAAGGATTTCTATAAATTAATTCGGATGCAAATTCTGAGTGCGTGGTTGTATCCGGAAGGGTCGAGATAGTCAGAAAAGAGTACCCGGTGGTATTAATTGGGTCTCGGGGTATTTTTGGGCGTAGCCGTGCCTACACGGGATGAGTTAGGCCACTTTAATTAAGAACATTAAGAGAAAAACGGGATTTAGAGTTTTAACCTAAGGGAGGGATTAGAAAATCAGCAGCCATCACAAATCTCAGCCTAGAGCTTGAGAGGAAAATTGGGGGAAAGCTTAGCAAAAGCAAATTGGAGGTTATTGGAGCCGAATTAAGAGACATCAAAAACGGATCAGACACTACGAACACTTACGGGCAAGTGGTTAACTGTTTTTACTCCTAAAGCGTGATATCCAATTCATATTCTAGTGATGTGTATACTAAAATTCGTTTTGGGGATAAATGGGTACAAAAAGGGAGTTTTGTTAATGGAACCATTGAATGGAAATTAAGGGAAGAATTAGTTGTGCTATATAATTCTGAGTATGATTATCTGGTTTGAATGAGAAAAATCCAAATATAAAAGGATGAAATTTGAATTTGAAATTGGGATTGTACCCTAAAAATTTTGTGTTCTTGAGTGGGTCAAGATTTATTCTGTTAATGATGTTAAAAGGTTTAGATGATATTTTTAGTTCATGAGTAATGATATAAGATGATTAACATGCTGATTTGAGGTTGGTTTTTGAGGAAAAGAAACCTTAAAGCTCGTTAATGGTGAAAATTTTCGTGGGGAAAAAGAGTTGTCACGAAGGGATCGATCGATCGATCGGGGGCCATCGATCGATCGACGATGGGAAATTTTGGGCAGTTCGGCTAGGTTGTTTATAATGAGGGTTTTATTTAAGTTTAAATTTTCTTAATTTTATTTGATGAGAAATTTATATGGGACACATATTTCCTTAACAATTATAGGGTGACATAATTGGGTTTAGGAGGGGGTGAACGGTATGTCATGAGATGAACTTGGAGAAATAATTCATAATTATGGATATTGGGCCGATGAATAATATTCAGGTTTTGTAGTTGGGTGGCACTACATTATTAAAGGAAATTAAGTGAGATATTTAATTGTGGACCAAGTGGGCGAGTCCGGGTATGCTAATAATTATAGGTAAATATAGTTGGGAAATTTATGGAAATAAATGTGTGACACATTGTAGGTGAATATGTGGGTGTAAAATTATGAAATGTAAGATGGACCAAGTGAGTGAGTCCGGGTATATTGGTGAAGTGATACCAAGGAATTAAATGAATTCTTGAGAGAGAGTAATTAATTTGGAGTCGGAACATAGACTCGGGAAATATTAAGTTACGGGCCAAATGAGTGAGTCCGGGGGTAATAGTTGGGAGACACCAAGATTATTAAATTAATAGGTGTGATAATTAATTTAATTAGAGTCGGATTGTAGACTCGGGTAGGATTAAATTCATAGGTGTGATAATTAATTTAATTAGAGTCGAATTGTAGACTCGGGTAGGATTAAATTAATAGGTGTGATAATTAATTTAATTAGAGTCGGTTTGTAGACTCGGGTAGGGTTAAATTAATAAGGGTGTTAATTAATTTAATTAGAGTCGGTTTGTAGGCTCGGGTAGGATTAAATTAATGGGTGTGATAATTAATTTAATCAGAATCGAATTGTAGACTCGTGAAGGGTACTTATTAATTAATGTGATAATTAATTATATTAGAGTCGGACCACAGACTCGGAATTTGGTTTAATTAATTAATGTGTAAATTAATTGTATTAGAGTCAGACCACAGACTCGGATTGGTATTAAATTGATATGTGTGTTAATTAATTTAATTAGAGTCGGGCGATAGACTCGGGGAGGTATTAAATTAAAATGTGTGTTAATTAATTTAAGGAGAGTCGGACCATAGACTCGGGGAAAGTATTATATTAATTGAGGTGTGAATTAATTATATTAGAGTCGGACCATAGACTCGGGAAGAGGATAAACTATTAAGTGAGAAAATTAATTACGTTGGGACGGGCCACAGACTCAGGAAATTACAGGTAGTGTACGGAACTTTGAGTAACCGGTAAAGTCGGGGTTTATATTATATATATACGGTGTAGTGATAGTATATATATATATATATATATATATATATAATAAAGTATGAAACTTAAGTATGTCATAAGATGGAACCATGATGTCATCAATAAGAATTTTGTTTGCACTCCCTATTTTACCCCTCAAATTTTTTGTTTCCCCCTCTTTTTTCATACCAAATTTACTCTTCAATTCAAAATTTGGGGTACTTTTGTCAAAGTTACTTCATGAATTGTTCATACTCTCTCTCTCATTTCTCACACAAGCCTCGGATTCTCTACTTCTCTCCCGTTCTCTCATCGTGAACCCAAAAGAACCCTAACACAACACAAACAGCAACCCATTATCTTCCTCTCCAATCCACCTCCTCTACGCCACAGCCCTATGTACATAGCTACCCCCACCATAAACCCACGCATACACGATAACCCTCTGAGCTCCAAGGTTGCTGCCTCTCTCCCGTAGTGGATTGACTTACGGTAGTGTCCTTTTCTTTCTTTATATCCATATCTGATTTTTGTATACCCAGATCTGTTTCATGCGATTTTACAAGTGTTAAGTTTGGGGGGGTTTAGTCTAGGGTTCAAGTGTTGGATTTTACAAGTATCCCCAGATTTGTGATTTTTTTTTGAACAAATAATATCTTCAATTGATGAACAAATGTTGGATTTCACTTTTTTTTGTGTGGAAAAAGTTTGATATTAATATCTTCAAGTAACTCCAGTAAGGTTCTTTGTTCCATTTAAACATTGTAATCAAGGTTGGTATTTCATGGGATTGTTTCTATTTTTTTTTTCTTTTTTTTATTTACCATGCTTGGTTCATGTTTAGATATAGGGTTTGTGGACATGTTTTGTGTAGTATTGCAGTTTTATATGTTTTTTCTAAATAATATTTGAAATAAAAAGGGAAGATTTTTGGTTCATGTGGTGCCCCATTTTCTTATCAATTTTATTTTTATGCTACGGGGTAGAGGGTTATACTATGAACACTCTATGCTTGATGATATGCCACAGGGACAAAGATGTGTTAATTGTCTTATATTTTGTATTGGATTTAAGTTTATTCCAATTGTGGCTGCCTTTTAATTTAGTTTTCCCTACTTTTTAACTCACAATATTATTTTATGCAGGGAAAACATAGTGCCCACAACAGTAGGTTTTATTACATTGTTGTTGGTATTCTACTAAACACGTCGATTGGGTTCAATGAGAATTTTTTGGGGTTTGATTTTGGGTTTTATTTTGTTCTTAGTTTCATTTTTTTACATTTCTAATTGTTTTGTTTTTTCCTGTTTTGCAGATCTAATTTGCAGGTTCAATGTTCAATAGCCCATATTTACTCTTCTCCCCTTTGATGCTCATTTAAACACCAAACATGAACTATATTTTAAAGTTGAGGTTTGGAACTAAACTCGACTGTGTGTATGTCGTGTGTGATCCCATGTAGTATGCAACTTACTACGTAGGACACTAATTTCTTAATTGGAATGCATGTTTAAGAATCGTATGTTCTACCCCCTTTCTTTTATATCTCCAAGTATTAGATTTTTATCTTTGAAATATAGGTTTATTGATAAACCATATATGTATTTATGCTGTAATAATTCCTATAAGGTTTTTATCTGGGTTATTTCAGATGGATTTTGTTCAGAATGATGTAGCTTAAAATATGAAATTTGGGCTACATTGACTTCACGGAGCATAGTAAGATCTCTCTTTTTTTCCATCTTCAAGCACCGTAAAATTTGTGTTTTTTTGTGTTTAGTTTATGTTTTGTTTTGTAGATTAATTTATTGTTTATTAATTGTTTTGCAGATCGAGCCCCTTTTTTCCATCTTCAAGTATCTTCTTTAAAACCCTTTTTTTGTTTTAGCTTAGGAATTTAATTTTAATGAGTATATTTTACAAATCTAGGGTGAAATATTAAGTTTTGTCAAAATTTAGTGAAGATTTTGTTAATGTTTGAGTGTGTCTATATGTTGTTTTTTCATATTTGGATGAGAGAATTATTAGAGTGTGTTCCTCTAATTCACACCATCTATTTTTATAGTGTTTGTTTTTGGGCTATTTTGTAATTTTGTAATTTTCCACATTGTTGTTTCCTTCCAGTAATATAATTTCAAGTTATCATTGTAAAGATATTTCTTTCAATGTTTTGAAATAGTATTCGGATGGCAATGTTTTGCCTTTGGTGATACTCAGGTATCTTATATGTGATGAAGAAAACTTTAAACACATACTCAAGTATCTTATATGCCACGTTCTCTTTCCCGGGTAAGCTACTAACTGTCTACGTCCATCAATCACATTGGCTCATTTTATTTAGACGTTTTAGATGAATTATTTTTACTTCATATTGATTTAGAAATTACTATATGTACTAAATTTCTATATGTTAAATATGGTGGATTGAGGTAGTTTCCATTTTGCATATCAAAGTACTAAATTTTTTATATTCTGCATATTTTTTACATTCTGCATATTTTTTACTCAAAACATGTTGCATATTTTTTTACAGCCATGTCACAATCAGTTGTTTCATCAGACTATGCGCGAAGAATTTGAAGTATTTGAGGAGAATGTAGGAGAATTTGGCAGCTGCATGTAACAAGAGAATGTAACAAGAACGAAGAATTTGAAGTATTTGAGGAGAATTTGTTGAAGAGGGGGGACTATTGTCTGTACATGTATGCCCTTGACTCGGGCTGAATTCGAAGATTATGAAGTTTTTGAGGAGCAAATAAGTGCGGCGCTTAACCAAAACACCTCCAAAGGCAAAGAATGTATTGATTTGGTGAACAAAGAGAAAACTAAGATTATCCTGTCACTTGGGAGTCTATCTGAAACCCGTACCCGAATAGAAGAAGGGGAAGGCTGCGATGAAATGTCCGGTGGTGAGGTTTTAGGAAAGAAATCAAACTCAGATGTCATGGAAGCTGATTTTGTCAACAAGGCGGATAGTGACAAGTCAATGCTTGAAAAAAATGAATTAGAATTCGGTAAGTTAAGCTGAGTTGAGTTCATTTTTCTTATAATCTTAATATATGTAATAAGATTTTGTGTTATCTTTGACATTAGAAATACTACGTTCTTTTATATTAACACTAATTTGCTAGAAGGATTGATTATATTTCAATATAAGCAATTGATCATTAATATAAGGCTTAACATAAGTAGTTGTAAATATTGCAGGACACTTTATTGTTTGAATTTTTAGGCCCAATGATGGATATGGTGGAAACACACCTGCTATGAGTATGACACTTTGGCCTGAGAAACTTCCCCCACTGATCCAATTTCTATTAGAATAGGTGCACAATGATTTTCACTAGGAACTGTTGGAAGCATTTCTCATGAAGCATTTCTCATGAACATGAAACAAATCAAGAAGATCAAGATCACTGAATAGGAAACCATTGTGCTTTTTTTTAGAGACTTGCAACTTTATATGTTGATTTTAGGGTCATTCTAAGTTTACGTTTGCACACTAATTTTGCAAACTGATTCGTTTGCAAACTGATATTTCTCAACAATAAATATGATTCTCCTCATTTGTTTGTTAACATAAATTTTTGGTATTTCAAAAAATTAGACCTGATGGTACTTCAGTTGTAGATTCTTTGGTATTTTAGAAAATTTTACTTTTTTTGATTTGTTACACAGATATATGATTTGTTACACAAATATTTGATCTCCATCTCAAACATTGATTGTTTTAAGCACAAAGATATATGATTTGTGTTACCTATGTTACAGAGGCTTTGTATACAGCAATAGGAGTAGATTACAGTGTTGTCATTCAAGCACAAAGATATATTTTTTATGTTTATCATTACGAATTTTTAATCTTTTAATTGGATGTTTGTCATTACGAATTTTTAATCTTTTGATTTTAATCTTCCATATGACAGACATTGCATTATTACTTTAATCCTTTAATTGCATCCATTTGATTTGTTTGAGTAGTTTGAAATTTCCAAACTATATACTATTACTTTCAAGTTGCCAACATTACGATGAGGAGCAGGCAAAAGCATGCATGGCATGCAGGGCAAGGGCAGTGCTGGTGCAGCACCTAATCAGTGTCAGGTATGGGGTCAATACTGTTTATGTGGCGTGTTACACTTGAGGTATGATTCTCCTTTTTTACTAATTTTTCTTCATTGCCCTCTATTTGGAGTTTATATTGATGAAACTCATATCCCTTCACTAGCTGCAGCACCAATAATCTCAACATATGGTTTCCCTTTTGCTAATCGCACGAAGATCCCCTATGTTGTATGCTGAGCAGCAGCCATATTCGGCCCTTCAGCAACAAGCCTTGCACAGTCAGATGATCATTGGCTCTGGTGGAACTAGTGGGGTTCACACACGACAAAGTGAGGAGACCAGTTTTGGGATCAGAGGGTTTCCTGATTTTAGCCGAAGCACGAACGGAGAAGGCGTGAAAGGTGGGAATCGAGTAGCATGCAACTCAAGAAATGAAGAGAATGAGAGTTTAGTTTCGGCTGAAGATTGAGGCTGAAGCTCAAGAAGGCATGCTGCAGGTAAAGGTGAGACTCTTTAAAAGAAAATCACCCTTATATGTTAAGGAGACACACAAGAGATGATCAAGTCTCTGTTTTTGACACCAAGAGTCCAGTTTTATTGGTTACAAGACAATGTAGGTAGTTGATGAGTTTTTTTAGTACATCGATAATTTACGTAGCTAGACTTTAGTACCTGTATGGTTGATCATTTTCAGTTGGACAATCCCATGACTAATTTCAATTGCATAGTTCATGTTGGATCGTTGGAGACTTAACAACAAATTTGGCGTCATTATTAACTATTCTTAAAATAACTATGTCTTGAATATAATGAATGTGTTTTTATTGCTCCATTTACCATGTCCTTGAGGTGATGCTACATTCAAGTTTTCTGTTGAACATTGTATTCCTTATATGATTTTGGTTCCTTATTGTGGTTCATTATTGGATTGTTTTTTCTATTAGAATAATAGATGAAATGTTGAGACAAGTGAGGCGGAAATTGAGCATCCAAATACTTTCTTGGTGATTATGGAGATATTGACACAAATACTTTCTTGGCCATACATGGCTTTAATTCTCTTAATTGTTCAATATTTTTTTATGCGCATTACAAAGGTTGAATTTGCATAAGGCCATGATCAATGGGAGGCAAATTTGGTAATGAGGCATTGGAGTGACCAGGTGTCGTTTACTGCGGATTTGCTGAGGGCATTTATGGATGATGCATGGAGGGCATTTTAGATATCTCATCTATGAGAATTATTTTTACAAATTCCATAAATACTAGGCATATTTTTTTGTACTGGATCTATGTTTTTATATACAATAAATGTAATCTCCTTTTGGTATAATACTAATGACTATTATTTTTTTTAAATTATACTGTTTTGTTGGGGAATGAAATTTTTGTCGTTTTATAATTCTGCACTTTAGAAATTTTTGCCGTTTCATGATTATGTAATTTGAAAAAATTTCATCATGCCTTCATTCCCTATTTTTTGATGTTTGAAATGAGGTATTCAACCAAGCTTTTTAGAAATGGCTAAAGAAGAATGGTGCACATCTAATATTATATTTTTCGATTTGCTCTTTTCTTTTGCAGATGTGGTGTTGAATGACATCATTCCTAAACATGCCACCACTTGATCGACAACAACATGCATCGGTAATGATTTGCGCTTAATATGGTGTTGCGTGCAATTGATGATTTTGAGTGTCGAAAACAAAGGGCATATATGATACTTTGATTCAAAGTGTCTTGAGCGATAATGTGTGAATTGGCATATTCAATGTAAAAAGACCCACACATTCCTTCCTCTTTCGATTTAGACGTTCCTTGATTGGATCACATTTTTGGTTTCAATGTAGTGTGTTTGCCTTTGTATAAAAGATTAATCTTATGTAGTCTTTGTTTTGTTCTTGGATATTCTATTAGTCTTTGCTTTTTTTGTGCCGCTTTTGCACATTTAGCCTTAAAGGCATGAATGCACTCAAACAAAGTGTTCACACATTTTTTGTGTAGAATGAGTTCAGTTCATCTACAAAATTGAGTTTCTGCATTGCAGGCTAATAATGTATTTATGTTTTCTTCATGAATTGATTACTGTTTTATTTATTTATTGATGAATTGATTAAGCTGGGTGGATAATTTAATAAACAAAGAGAATTTTGCCCAAATTTTTAAATTATTAAGACATTTGTGTTGGAAAAAAATTGTATGATTTAAATTTACATGATTCTATACTTTAAAAATTTACACTTCTAATGTATAAAACATTTATTATTGGGACATATACCAAATAGTCCCTCGGACATTTTTTAATACCCATTTAGTCCAAACTTTTTTATTTTGCCTCAAAAAGTCCTTTGCCACATATTTTGGAGAGGGAGTGTCGCTGGCGCGGACCTCTAAAAATAAGAGGATATTGAGTGCTTGAGTGACTAAATGGGTTAAACTAAAAATATGTGTCCTTTTTAAAAAATATATATTTATAGTAGGGACTATTTAATAATTGACCCTTTATTATTTATATTATACACGATTTTATACTTTTCAAAATTATCAGCGTGCCTTCAGGCACGGGCATACCCTAGTATATATATATATATATATATATATATATATATATATATATATATATATATATATATTGTGTGTGTGATATTACATTACAGGAAGTGTACGGGATTTTGAGTACACGGCTAAGCCGGGTTTATATTATATATATACGGTGTCGTGATAGTATATATATATACGTGTACATATTGTCTGGGATATTAAATATCAGTGATTGGATATTGATTTAATTTATATACTCTAATGCTATCAAGGGAGGTTGCGCGATGTGGGTGAATCCCCTAGCTTGAGGAGTAGGGCGAGTATATCTCCAGGTCATAGCGTCCGGTATATATGAGTGAGGGATTTATCTCACTTTCAGGGAAGGAATATGACCGCCTCCACTACGTTATATTTTGGTCCAAGTTGGTGAGCGATTCCAACTTGGGGAACTAGGTTTTGTGAGCACACCTAGTGAGATAGCATTTTAGAGGGAATCATCCGGCAAGGGTATACTCGAAGGGATGGATATACGTATGTTATATGTGTGGATACTATGGTAAAGGTACGTATATAATGGTAGCAAATATCATATATGGGTAATAATACGATGTGTAATGTATTTACTTTATATAACTTGTGACACAGTTATATGTTACTATTTAAGAGGAATTAATTAAATTAATTGTGAGAGAACTTATAATTCAAGAATCATTATACTCGGGTTAGAGTAGTATGGCAAGGGATGGTTATACCAGGACTAGTTGAACGGGGTAGTACAACTAGGTGGGGTTAGGGTAACCGGCAGGTGTGCACAATAGTGGAGGGGTGAGAATGTCCACAAGGGAGTGCGACACTAACTTAAATATGAAGGGCATTCATGGATTTTAAATTACTGCAGTTAATTCACTTGCTAAATATTTTCAAAATGTTATGGGTTCTAACCCTTGCTACAAAAATAATTTCAAAACCTTTTAGGTGTCCAACCACAGGGACGACATGATTGATATTCTATTCCAGGGACACGGAGCTGCGGCATATGTGGATGCTAGCAGGAGTTTGGATTAGATGCATCATTCATTCATTCCTAGAGTAGGAATCTTGTATCAGTTTCAATTTTATTTAGGGATTGTCGCCCAGACTTCTCGGTACAATTTTCAGATTTGTTTTATTCCTATGTTGAATATTGTATCGGATTACTTCACTTTGGTGGCCGATGGTTTATTCGGCAAGTTGTGTAATTAATTATTTCAGATGAGTTCTATTCAGTTGTGTGAATGATTTATAATTATTTCCACATCTATTGTTTTGTTTAATTAAAAAGTTAAAATTGGCACCATCTTTTGGAATACTAGGTGGTTTGTAAGTTTTAAAAAGTTTTTGACAGTGATGCTAAGGATGATCCAACTGGGATTCCTGTTTTAATTTGGTATGGGACTGATCACTCGGTATTTTACTAGGCGGGGTGTCACAGATGGTATCAGAGCATCAGGTTCTAGTGTCCTTAGGATTTGTGCGGCTTTTCACGTTTCGGCTTAGCAAATCTTTGATATAGAGCCCTATTATAGGATTGTTGTATTCTCATACATATGCGCATATACGTTCTTCTGAGAAATATATATATTTGAGAGTGAACTCATACAAAATTCGATTCTCATTCCTGATGACGCCTAAGAGAGAGAGAGTGGCTAGGGCAGCAGGGGAGATGAGACGAGCGAGGCTCGTCAGGAGCAAGAGTTACCGCAACAACGGCCAGAGATGATTTTGGCAGCACAGGTAACTAAAATAGTGGCACAGGCAGTTGAAACGACGGTGGTCGCAACGACAGGGTACTTTCTACGGGATCAGCCACAAATGTTAGTGGCGCCGGACGTTCAGACTCACGTGGAGTCGTCGGAGTGGAAACAGGAAAGAGAGGTTATTTTTAGTAGGAAGCCACCAGAGTTGCGAGGGGGTTCAGCGGTAGTACTAGCGTATCAAGGAAGAGAGATATCCAGCGACACCTACGCATGGGAGATTGCGATGATGTGCGGAAGCAAACGCTAACCACTTTTAATTTAGTGGGAGCAGCGCTACAGTGGTGGGACACACTAGCTATTGCATAGTTTTGGGTGTGGTTCGACCGTAAGTATTTTCCTCCAGCGGTTGAGATCGAAACGAAGAGAAAATTTTGTGAAGTGACTCGAGGAGACCGTTCAGTAGACAATTGCGAGGAAGAATTCACTCGTTGGCAAATTTTGTATCGGATGAGGTAAGCAAGGAAAAGAGAAAGAAAGCAAAGTTTATGGATGGGTTAGTCTGGAGAATCAGATAACATTTAATTGGTAAATACGCATTAGTAGCTTATACTGATGTCATTAACGCAACACTCCGACACTGTCGGGAATATCGCTTCCACGTCAAAGGAAGCGGGAGGGGAGTGAAAACTAGCCAGTCGAATAAGGCAGGAGGGAACAATACCAGTAGGGTATCCCTACAGCAGACTGGGGGAGATTAGGGGCAGGATTTCCGGCAGGAAAATCATGCCAAATGATTTAGAACTGGAGGCTATCGGCAGGATGAACAGGATTTCCAACAAGGTCGGTATGGAAGGGACCAGTAGCAGGGTGAATGTATTAGAAGGTGTTTCATTTGTGGGAAAAGAGAGACACGTGAAGTTAATTTATCTTAAGCGAGGCAGGGGTCAAACTATAGGACGAGGTCCTGGATGTATAACCACTAAAGCAAGTCATGGGTGCATTCGGGCAGGGAGAAGATGCTCTGGAACCCGAGAACCAGCCGTTGCAGCTGGAGTATAGGTAATTATTTTTATCCTAGGGGCATGGGGTATATTTTTGAGTGACAGGGAGAATGTCACAAAATAAGACTTATATTTCACTAATGTTCGCGGGTGAGTCGAATTCAGTGAGTACGTTGGCGGTAGCAACCATAGTATGTGGATAAACTTTCCGTAGAGTAGCGGAGTTCCTTGGTGTTCTTCACGGGAGAGTGGAGGTGTACACTGAGTGAAGGTTTGAATTATGCGAAGAATTACTACTTTCGAGAATTATGGGAGTAGGGTTGATAATGTTTCCTAAATATCGGCTGGATAGCGATGGAATTTAACTATTGTGGATAGTGGTATAAAATTTTGGTGTTCGCGACACCAGAGTATGGTTGGTACTAGGTATCACCAGAGAGGGCGTATAACCTATATAAATGTGTGGATATATATGGTGTGTTGCGTGGTGTAATAGCACATAGTGAGGTTTTGTGTTCTCACATTTTATCCCGGTAAGTGGGGATGTTTACTGAAGTGAATCAGGGTGGTTAGATTTATTTTCGAGCAAAGAGAGATGTCTAGGGGTTTATTTTGCGCTAGGACTAGTGATAGTAAGGGCGCGGTATTTCATGTTGTCTTTGATAGCATAAGGGTAAGCGTATATACTTTTGTGTTGAGGGACAAGTATTTATGGGAAGATGTTTGGACGTTAGCACATGGGTTGGGTACCCGGGGAGTAGATGTATATGTATATGTATATAAATATATATATATATATATATATATATATATATATATATATATATATATATATTTATATATGTGATATGACTACGGGTTCAAAGTTATATTACGGGTTACGACTAGCACAGTCGGGTAACTTTCGTGCGGTAGAGCGCGGGGATAAGGTGTATGGGCACCCGGGTTAATTAAGGCAAATTTTGTGCGGTTAAGCACGGGTATAGGGTGTATGGGTGGCCTGGGTAATCTAAATGCATGCTTGTCTAACGTATGGTTAGAAGCGGATCGGATAGACATAGTGGGCTTGGAGGCACATGACTAGAGAGTAATATGCGAAGCTTGGAACATTACGCTCATCTTAATTTCGAGGACGAAATTCCTTTGTAAGGGGGGGAGTATGTAACACCCCGTATTTTTATGCTTTTAATATTTAATTAATTCGGAAATTTTAAATTACTTTTGTGTTGTAATTTTAATTGAATTAATTATGGTAATATATATATTTAAATATTAATCGGGGAGTTAATGGTTAATGTTTAGGGAAATTTATTTACTAAGTGAATAGTAATAATTTAATTACGTCATTTCGGGTATTAATGACGGGGTATGCACTTATCCCAGCCGGGAGTCGGTATAGACTAAATTGGGTGTGAGATAAGGATTTTTATAAATTAATTCGGATGCCAATTCTGAGTGCGCGGTTGTATCCGGAAGGGTCGAGATAGTCAGAAAAGAGTACCCGGGGGTATTAATTGGGTCTCGGGGTATTTTTGGGCATAGCCGGGCCCACACGGGATGAGTTAGGCCACTTTAATTAAGCCCATTAGGAGAAAAATGGGATTTAGAGTTTTAACCTAAGGGAGGGATTAGAAAATCAGCAGCCATCACAAATCTAAGCCTAGGGCTTGAGAGGAAAATTGGGGGAAAGCTTAGCAAAAGCAAATTGGAGGTTATTGGAGCCGAATTAAGGGACATCAACAATGGATCAGACACTACGAACACTTACAGGCAAGTGGTTAACTGTTTTTACTCCTAAAGCGTGATATCCAATTCATATTCTAGTGATGTGTATACTAAAATTCGTTTTGGGGATAAATGGGTACAAAAAGGGAGTTTTGTTAATGGAACCATTGAATGGAAATTAAGGGAAGAATTAGTTGTGCTATATAATTCTGAGTATGACTATCTGGTTTGAATGAGAAAAATTGGAATATAAAAGGATGAAATTTGAATTTGAAATTGGGATTGTACCTTAGAAATTTTGTGTTCTTGAGTGGGTCAAGATTTATAATGTTAATGATGTTAAAAGGTTTAGATGATATTTTTAGTTCATGAGTAATGATGTAAGATGATTAACATGCTGATTTGAGGTTGGTTTTTGAGGAAAAGAAACCTTAAAGCTCGTTAATGGTGGAAATTTTCGTGGGAAAAAAGAGCTATCATGAAGGGATCGATTGATCGATCGGGGTCCATCGATCGATCGACGATAGGAAATTTTGGACAGTTCGGCCAGGTTGTTTATAATGAGGGTTTTATTTAAGTTTCAATTCTCTTAATTTTATTTGATGAGAAATTTATATGGGACATATATTTCCTTAACAATTATAGGGTGACATAATTGGGTTTAGGAGGGGGTGAACGGTATGTCATGAGATAAACGAATTTGTAGAAATAAATCATAATTATGGATATTGGGCCGAGGAATAATATTCGGGTATTGTAGTTGGGTGGCACTACATTATTTAAGGAAATTAAGTGAGATATTTAATTGTGGACCAAGTGGGCGAGTCCGGGTATACTAATAATTATAGGTAAATATAATTGGGAAATTTATGGAAATAAATGTGTGACACATTGTAGGCGAATATGTGGGTGTAAAATTATGAGATGTAAGATGGACGAAGTGAGTGAGTCCGGGTATATTGGTGAAGTGATACCAAGGAATTAAATTAATTCTTGAGAGAGAGTAATTAATTTGGAGTCGGAACATAGACTCGGGAAATATTAAGTTACGGGCCAAATGAGTGAGTCCGGGGGTAATGGTTGGGAGACACCAAGATTATTAAATTAATAGGTGTGATAATTAATTTAATTAGAGTCGGATTATAGACTTGGGTAGGATTAAATTAATAGGTGTGATAATTAATTTAATTAGAGTCGGATTGTAGACTCGGGTAGGATTAAATTAATAGGTGTGATAATTAATTTAATTAGAGTCGGTTTGTAGACTCGGGTAGGATTAAATTAATAAGGGTGTTAATTAATTTAATTAGAGTCGGTTTGTAGACTCGGGTAGGATTAAATTAATGGGTGTGATAATTAATTTAATCAGAATCGGATTGTAGACTTGTGAAGGGTACTTATTAATTAATGTGATAATTAATTATATTAGAGTCGGACCACAGACTCGGAATTTGGTTTAATTAATTAATGTGTAAATTAATTGTATTAGAGTCGGACAACAGACTCGGATTGGTATTAAATTAATATGTGTGTTAATTAATTTAATTAGAGTCGGGCGATAGACCCGGGGAGGTATTAAATTAAAATTTGTGTTAATTAATTTAAGGAGAGTCGGACCATAGACTCGGGAAGAGGATAAACTATTAAGTGAGAAAATTAATTACGTTGGGCCGGGCCACAAACTCAGGAAATTACAGGTAGTGTACGGAACTTTGAGTACACGATAAAGCCGAGGTTTATATTATATATATACGGTGTAGTGATAGTGTGTGTGTGTATATATATATATACATATATATATATGTGTGTGTGTGTGTGTGTGTGTGTGTGTGTATATATATTGTGTGTGATATTAAATTACAGGCAGTGTACGGGATGTTGAGTACACGGTAAAGCCGGATTTATATTATATATATACGGTGTCGTGATAGTATATATATATATACGTGTACATGTTGTGTGTGATATTAAATATCAGTGATTAGATATTGATTTAATTTATTTACTCTAATGCTATCAAGGGAGGTTGCGCGATGTGGGTGAATCCCCTAGCTTGAGGTGTAGGGCGAGTATATCCCCAGGTCATAGCGTCCGGTATATATGAGTGAGGGATTTATCTCACTTTCAGGGAAGTAATATGACCACCTCCACTACGTTATATTTTGGGCCAAGTTAGTGAGCGATTCCAACTTGGGGAACTAGGTTTTGTGAACGCACCTAGTGAGATAGCATTTTAGAGGGAATCATCCGACAAGGGTATACTCGAAGGGATGGATATACGTATGTTATATGTGTGGATATTTTGATAAAGGTACGTATATAATGGTAGCAAATATTATATACGGGTAATAATACGGTGTGTAATGTATTTACTTTATATAACTTGTGACACAGTTATATGTTACTATTTAAGAGGATTTAATTAAGTTAATTGTGAGATAACTTATAATTCAAGAATCATTATACTCGGGTTAGAGTAGTATGGAAAGGGATGGTTATACCAGGACTAGTTGAACGGGGTTGTACAACTAGGTGGGGTTAGGGTAACCGGTAGGTGTGCACAATTGTGGAGGGGTGAGAATGTCCACATGGGAGTGCAACACTAAATTAAATATGAAGTGCATTCATGCATTTTAAATTACTGCAGTTAATTCACTTGCTAAATATTTTCAAAATATTTTGGGTTCTAACTCTTGCTACAAAAATAATTTCAAAACCTTTTAAGTGTCCAGCCACAGGGACGCCAGGATTGATATTCTATTCCAGGGACACGGAGCTGCGACATATGTGGATGCTAGCAGGAGTTTGGATTAGACGCATCATTCATTCATTCCTAGAGTAGGAATCTTGTATCAGTTTCAGTTTTATTTAGGGCTTTTCGCCCAGACTTCTCTGTATAGTTTTCAGATTTGTTTTATTCCGATGTTGAATATTTTATTGGATTATTTCACTTTGGTGGCCGATGGTTTATTCGACAAGTTGTGTAATTAATTATTTCAGATGAGTTCTATTCAGTTGTGTGAATGATTTATATTTATTTCCGCATGTACTGTTTTGTTTAATTAAAAAGTTAAAATTGGCACCAGCTTTTGGAATACTAGGTGGTTAGTAAGTGTTGATGTAAAAAACTAGATTACTCTAATTATTTAATCACAGATAAATAAATAAGACAAAAGATTTTAAAGTGGTTCAGCCTTATATGAATGGCATACGTCCACTGTTATGTTATTGCTGAGTATTTGGGAATTCTCGATTACAAGTGCTATCAAGAAATTCCGGTCCCCTTGAATGTGGGTGATACGAGGTATTTATAGCCCTTAGGTTGTACATGAAAGGGTGTCACATTAAATGATACACATATGAAAGGGTAATTCACTTAATGTTCTTCAAATGTGTGCGTCAGGATGATAAGCATTCGATGAATAGTTGAACTGTTGATTATCTGGCAATTAATGCTGTGGTCGAGATGCAGCTCGAACCGCCTTAGTTGCTCGTCGTCTAAGAGTTCCTCGGAGCATTGGAGTTCCTCGGGGGGTAAGAGTTCCTCGGAGGATTGGTGTTCCTCGGAAGACTAGCGTTCCTCGGAGTATACCTGTTGCTCGGAGTGAGTATGTTGGTCAGGGGAATAATTTTCCTAGTTGCTATTGTGCCACGTAGATTGGCACGTGTCTTCATATTATTCGTCCACATCAGCATACTAATTTTTGTATCAACAGAAGCCCCCAATGTTTCATATTTCGAACTTTGAGGAGTATGGAACATTCTTTCTCGGTATATGGCGATATTAAATGACCTTCCTGGGTTTTCGGAGCCTTTTCTTCATATTTGAATTTCCTTCCAAATTCGCAGAATCCGCCTTTTTGCATTTTTATAGACGCTTCGATCTTTGTGCCCTTGTTGTCCTTTTAGCCGCCGGTAGCGTAATAGTTTCCTTTTTGTAATCATTTCTTTCGACGTTTCCCAAGGCAAAGTATTTAAGCTTCAGAGGCAATCCCATTGTCATCTACCTTTTCAATTTCTGCTTTCGAGTTTTCTATAGCTTTTCTGTCTCCTGTGCGTCCATCCTTTTCTTCATTTGTTTGTCAACAGATCTCCTTTTTCCCTGTAAGCTCTTCTTCCTTCTTCTTTTATTCATCATGGTTTACATTATTGAGTCTCTTGAGAAAATCCGTTCTGATTTCTCTATTCCATCTTGGGTAATTTTGGAGGTTCTTTCCGAGCCTTCAAGTTATTTCGATTTGGCTGAGGGGCATTGGTTCCCTAGCCTCTTTATTGATGAATGTGGATTTTCTTTTCCACCAAGCCCTTTATGCTTAGAGTTCTGTCAGTATTTCAACGTTTTCCCTGAAAAATAGCCCCCAACACCTGGAGAATAGTTAATGGGGTGTATAGGTTAAATCAAACTCATGGAACTCGTATAGGAATTCCTGAGATTATGTACTGTTATAGATGGTCTATTTTAGACAATGTTTATTATTTAAAAACTAGATTTTTTAATAGGGCTCTAGTAGTCAACCTCCCTGATGCCAACAGGGATTATTTTGAACATGGAGTAGTTGTAAAAAATTGGCAACATGCCCCTCTTGTTGGAGACTAAGTGTATGAGGGTCCCAAATGCCCTCCATATGGCAATGGGATAGGTTATTTTCATCTTATTTTATTTTTTGAAATTATGATTTCATTGTGTTTGACAAAATGTATGACTAATATTTCACTATGTTTTTATTTGCAGTTGACAGCAAGAGAAAAACTCTAAAAGAAACAGAAGTTAATATCAATCATTTAAAACATATCTGGAGTTTGCATCAGAAGGTTGCAGACGAGCACATTAGGTCTGCTTCATACTTGCTGCAATACAGGAGCTACACATCCTGTTACACTGCTCGTCCTGTGGCTAGCATTAGTGAACCATTGCCAGCTTCTGAAGACTCTTCACCAGACTCTCACATTCCTTTGAGTCAGAAGATGGGCAAGAGAAGAGTTCCTGCTCTCTTTGAAGAGACCTCCTCTGCTGGAGATGGAAAGAGAAGCAAAGCCGATGTCCCAAAGGGAACAAAGAAAGTTGATGCTTCCCCTTCTGCTGCTCCTCAGAAGGTCGTCGAGAAGACCCCAGTGGCTCCTGTGCATAAGAATACGCCTGTGGAAGTAATCACTATTTTTCCAACCAATAATTCTTATTTGGTTGAGGTTGTTGAGAAGACACCGAGGAGACTGAAGAAGTCTTCCTCGATTAGTTTTTCTGAAGCCATTCCCCAGCTCCAAACTAGTGGAGCTGGTGTTCCAACCATTATTCCCCCGAGCTATGCAATGAGCTCGGTAAAGACTTGGATTATTCCTGAAGGCCAAGGCATCGAGGAAAACATGCCTAGGGATATGCTGACATCCCTAGCTACTCGTCACATCGCTTCAGTAAGTTTCTTCTTATCTTGAATTCTTATTTCTTTCTATCAATATATGTATCTCGGCATTAACTCATCACTACCTTCTTTTTTTCAGCTGGTGAGTTGCTTTAACACCATTGTGAAGAAAGATAAAGCGCTCAAAGCTTCAAGTTCCTCGTCTAGAGTAGAGGAAGCATTCCAGGGTTTGGCCCAATCTATGAAGGAATCTCGTCAAAAGTATGACGAGGATAAAGGTGAATAGGAGAAGAAACTGGCTGCATCTGAACCAGAGAAGGTGCAGTTGGGAAATAAAGTGAAGGACTTGGAGAGGGAGAATAAGAAATACTTCGAGAAGCTCACCACCTTCGGGGAGCTTGAAAATAAGCTGAAATCAGCTGAGGAAGAGCTGACCCTTCTGCGTGAAGCAAATCGTCAGAAGGAGGAGTTGGAAGCCAAGTTGAAAGCCTCCGAGGACCTTCTATCTGAGAAGCTCTCCTCGGAGAAAATGAAGAGAAAAATAGCTTTGAAGAAATTCTTTCGAACTGGTTGGGACAAAGGATGGGATAGGGGGTAGCGGCAATGATGACCCAGATCAAGTACGGAAGTTTGAAATACTTCCGAGATGGTTGGGTTGCTTCCTTGCAGGAACTGAAAGTGAGCGAGGATTCTGAACTATTTCAACAACATCTCCCTGGTCCTCCTCCAGCTATTGAAGATGAAGAAGAGGATGAAGCTGCATCCGAGGAGTCTTCAGTGATAGTGGGTGATCAGGTCCTTGCTCTACAGCCCAATCAGACAGCCACTGAGGAGATTTCTTCCATGCTTTCTCCTTCTGAACAAGTCCCAACTTCTGCCAACCAAATCGTTGTTCCCACCGAGCAACCAAGCTCCTCGTCCCAGCCTCCCGAGAAAGTCTTGGGAGACAAGGAAAATGTGTGAAGTTGTTCGGTACTCTCTTTCTGTTTTTCTTTTACTTATACTTTGTATTCTAAACGATGTACTCTTTCTGATGATGTAATAAAATCACTTCTTTTTGTTCATCTACATTGTTGATGCTCTGTCTGCTTCTTTTTTATTTTTTTTTATTTTTATTAACTCTTGCCTTCTCTTCTTTATTAGTTTATGGCTAGAATGGAACTGATATCTGCCAATGATACAAAGTTGATGCAACAATGCCATGAATATTATAAGGCTGGTCACACAGACCTGAGTGTATCAGAATTTGCTAACATCCTTGGCCATGATGCTTCAGAACAGGCAGTTGAAGCTTATCGGTACCTGAAGGATTTACTTGACCGAGCTGTGGCCAATAATGTGGCATACTACGAATTGATCGAGGAGCTTCATTGTACCCTAGAAGATCTTCCGAATCAGCACAATGAATCAATTGCCCTGTTGCATGAGGGATATGAGAATAGGTATCAACAGCTTTCTTCTGAGACAGGCCACAAAAATATCATTGCTGGGTACGATGTCAGGGAAAGAACCCTAAAGGGTGAAGTTGAAGCCTATAGATAAATTGCTGAAGTGCTGGAGCAAGAAAATAATAATTTACAGAAAGAACTAGCACAACATAAGTCTGCAGCCTCTTCTTCAACAGCGGTAATCCTAGTGACCGACGAGGGATTTTCTTTCTTAGAAGTTGAGAATGCCAAACTAAGGCAAGAGTTGGATGTCCTGCGAAGATCTGGTACTTCTACTTCTACTCGGGGACGAGGAAGAGGTTCTCGTGGGCAAGGATGAGTTGCCCAGGATGTTGTCGAGGAACGAAGTACTCCAGCTGCTCGGGGTTGATCAAGAACTTTTCGTAGTATTGAAGAAGCTCGTACTCTGTCAACATTGGAAACCCAAGCATTCCTGCTGAATGCCAAAGATCGGGCTTTGTTTGGAATGTCCAAGAAAATTCTAACTTTTGAGGATCAACTTACTGCGACGAAGTCTTCTTTAGAGAATAAGGAATTTTTTGCAAAAAGCCTTCACGAGCAGTTGGAGAGACTGACCTTCCAATTTCATAAGCAGCCCAGGGAATTTTGGATGGCTGGGTACAACGAGGCATTATTCCATTTAGATGCTCGTATCCAGAATGCCACTAATGAGAGCTATAAACAAGGCTGGTTAAATGCCTTATGCGTGTTGAAACTTGAACAGGGACACTACTTGTGGGACTATTATGACCCCGGGGTGCTTGACCTACCTGTGACACCGTTCAATTTGGATAAGGAATGGATCCCAGCTCGTGCCATTCCTCGGAGCTTAATTGCACAATACCTCGGTGATTACAATCTTCATTCTCAGATCGGGGTATCTCGTCCCGAGCATCTATTGGACACTCCTTCAGTAATGAATGTCAGAATGTTGAAGGACTTGAATTTTATCAATTCTCCTCAGACCTTAAACGATCCTCCTGCTGGCGAGGAACCTATTTCAAAAGCTGAGGGAAAGAAACCAATAGAGTAGGGATCTCAATGTAATAGTTAGTATACATGTAATTTGTAATTCGTTTTGAATTTTAATGAAAGACTTTCATTTTCTATTTGCAAATCTGTATTGCTATTGTTTTGTACTTGTCTAACACTTTTATATTCGTGATCACATAACAATACTTTGTGGTTCATCGACCAATCTAGTAATAAAAGGTTACAAGTATAAAAAATGTTGCTCGATCACTTAATAATAAAGTAATGAGTATAAAAATGTTTAAAATTTTTCCAACCAACCAAGGTTGTTAAATTGTGCTCGTCGACCAATTATAATTAGTGAGAGTTTTTATCCCCGACTAACCATACTTGGCAATTCTTTTCATAAAATGTGTCCGACCAACTAAGGTCGATAATTTTATCCTCGTCGACCAACTACAGTTAGTGGATTTTTATCCCCGACCAACCATACTTAGTTCAGTTTGGAATATTTTGTATTTTCTGGAATAGTTTTACCTTCCGACCAACATAAGTTGGCATATTTTGTTTCTTAACCAGCCGAAATTGGCATTTTTAAGAATGTTGTTCTTGCCCTTTTACCAACCTGAGTTGGTCATGGGTTTGAACTATCATGTCCACTAGTTATTTTACCAACCGGAGTTGATCACGCTAGTGTATGCCTCCTAACCAAAGGAGTATAGTTTGTTCTCGCTATTTTACCAACCGAAGTTAATCACGCTCGAACTATCAGTGTCCACTAGTTATTTTACCAACCGGAGTTGATCACGCTAGTGTATGCCTCCTAACCAAAGGAGTATAGTTTGTTCTCGCTATTTTACCAACCGAAGTTGATCATGCTCGAACTATCAGTGTCCACTAGTTATTTTACCAACCGGAGTTGATCACGCTAGTGTATGCCTCCTAACCAAAGGAGTATAGTTTGTTCTCGCTATTTTACCAACCGAAGTTGATCACGCTCGAACTATCATTTTCACTAGTTATTTTACCAACCGGAGTTGATCACGCTAGTGTATGCCTCCTAACCAAAGGATTATAGTTTCTTCTCGCCCTTTTACCAACCGGAGTTGGTCGTGGGTCTGAACTATCGTCTTCTTTTTGCTGTCGAGCAGCATAGTGTTGTACACTAGTATTCCCCGAAAAACTTTCAATAAAAGGAGAGAAGATGGTGAAAACATCATCGTTTTATTCATATCGATAGAACTGCTTTACATTTTACATTACTGATAATACTTGCGTAGGTGTTCAGCATTCCATACATTCTTGAATTCCTCTCCTTCTAGAGTTGCTATTCGGTAAGTTCCTGGTCGAACAACTTCTGTAACTCGGTAAGGTCCATGCCAATTTTCTTCCAATTTATTGTGCTTCTGAATGACCTTTTTTAGCACGTAATCTCCTTCTTTTAAATCGCATTTCTTCACCCTCTTGTTGTAGAACAGAGCTGTTCGTTGTTGATATCCAGCATTCCTAATGGCTGCTTCTTCTCTAACCTCCTGGAGTATGTCCAAATCTAATCTTCTCATCAAGTCACTGACTGGGGAATTGAAATTTAGCACTCTATGTGTTGGGAGACCCAATTCAGCAGGTATTACAGCCTCACTTCCAAACGCCAGCATATATGGTGATTCTCCAGTTGCTGCTCGGGGAGTTGTTCGGTAAGCCCACAATACTGATTGTAGCTAATTAATCCAATTATCTTTAGCCTTATTTAACCTCTTCTTCAAACCATTTAATAATGTTATGTTCGTCACTTCAGTCTGTCCATTGCTTTGAGGATGGCCTGGTGCTGAATGAACCTTCAAAATATTTGACTGATGACAATTGGCGGCAAACTCCTCATTATCGAATTGTGTTCTATGGTCTGTGATGAAGGCATGAGGGAGACCATATCGACAGATGATGTTCTTCCAAACGAATTGGTACACCTTCTCGTACGTCATATCAATCTGAGGCTCAGCTTCTACCCATTTAGTAAAATAATCCATTGCGACGACAAGGTACTTGAATCTTCCTCAGGTCGTTGGCAGTGGTCCAACCAGATCAATTCCCCACATGGAAAATGGCCAAGGGGATGTTATGGGTGTCAATAATGCTTTTGGAGTACGTCGGATGGAAGAAAATGTTGGCATTTATCACATTTTTTAGCATAGGCTATACAATCAGCTCTCATCGTTGGCCAGTAGTATCCTTGCGTCATCACCCTTTGCAAAAGTGTTCGACCTGCTACATGGGTTCCACAGGACCCTTCATGGATTTCTTCAATCAATTCTTTCACCTCGGAGGGATGTACACATCTTTGCAAGCCTGCCAAAATTCCTCGTCTATATAAAACACCATTAGTTAGTACATACCGAGCAGCTTTAAACTTTAATTTCTTGGCAGCGATCTTGTCCTCCGGTAATTCTCCTTCCTCGACATATGCCCTGATGGGATCCATCCAAGATGGTCCTAAATCAAGGGAAATAACATTCATCGCCAAGCTTTCATCTATGCTTCGACTTTCTAACACCTCAATTGGTATCGTTCTTCGCAACTCGGTACGAGTAGCTGATGCTAGTCGGGCCAGTGCGTCTTCTTGTGCATTCTCCATTCTTGGTATTCTGATCAACTGAATGGCATCAAATTCTGCCAACAACTCCATTGCCTTTGCATGATACTTGACCATTAGTTATCCTTTAACTGCATACGTTCCCATCATCTGATTCACAATTAATTGAGAATCACTGAATACCATCACTTGTTGCGCTTCCATAATCTTTGCTAAATTAAGACCTGCTATCAAGGCTTCATACTCAGCCTCATTATTGGAAGCTTTGAATTGGAATCGTAAGGCATATTCCATGTCAATCTCGTATGGGGTGTTCAAAACAATCCCTGCTCCACACCCTGTTGTGCAAGATGACCCAACTACATATAATCTCCATGTAGGTAACTCGTCTTGAAATTTCTTATCTGACAGAGTTCCTCGGTGAAATATCTGCTGTTTTGTTTCATCCTCCCCTGGTATTTTTCGCTCCTCGTCAACCATCTCTTCTCGCCCTTTTACCAATTGGAGTTGGTCTGGGTTTGAATTTGATGATCTTTCTACATCCACAAGCCCTTTTACCAACCGGAGTTGGTCTGGACTTATGTCTGTTGATCCTGTAACATCCACAAGTTGGTCAACGAGCAACTTTTATTCCTTGGTGGTATCTGGATATGTAAACTCTGCTATAAAGTCTGCTACAGCTTGCCCTTTTAAGGATGATCTAGGTTCATACACAATATCATATTCACCGAGCTCTATTGCCCAGTACATCAGTCTCCCTGACTTTTCTGGCTTATAAAGGGCTTGTCTTAATGGCATGTCGGTATACACGATGATGGTATGGGCCTGGAAATATGGCCTCATTCTTCTACTTGCCTCAATTAATGACAATGCCAATTTTTCTAACTTTGGGTACCTGATCTCTGCACCTCGGAAAGCCTTACATGTGTAATAAATTGGCTTCTGGACTCCATTCTCCAATCTGATTAATGCCGAGCTGACCGTATTTTCTGATACTGCCAGGTATAAGTACAACTTTTCTCCCATCACTGGTCTGGACAGCAATGGAGGTGTTCCCAGATATTTCTTCAAGTCTTGAAAGGCTTTTTCACATTCATCATTCCACTCGAAAGTTTTTCGGAGTGTTTTGAAGAATGGAAGGCACCTATCAGTTGCTCGAGATACAAATCTATTGAGCGCTGCAACTCGTCTTTTAAGACTCTGCACCTCCTTCTTCGTCGTTGGAGATCGCAAATCTAAAAGAGCTTTGATATTTGCTGGATTTGCCTCAATGCCTCACTGGTTGACGATGTACCCGAGGACCATTCCTTCTCGTACTCCAAAGGTGCACTTCGTTGGGTTGAGCTTCATCTGGTATTTATCCAGTTGATCAAAGGTTTGACCTAAGTTAACTAGATGATCCGCAACTTTCTTGCTCTTTGTCAGCATATCGTCGACATAGACTTCCATATTGCAACTGATTTATTCGGTAAAAACCTTGTTCATCAGTCGCTGGTATGTCGCTCCTTCATTTTTCAAACCAAAAGGCATAACATTATAACAATAAGTTACCCTAGGGGTAATGAAAGAAGTTCTTTCCCTGTCTTCAGGTTTCATTTTGATCTGGTTGTATCCAGAGTAAGCATCCATGAAGCTGAGTAGCTCGTGTCCCGAGGTAGCATCCACTAGTTGATCAATTCTGGGCAGTGGAAAATGATCCTTTGGGCATGCCTTGTTGAGATCAGTGAAATCAACACACATTCTCCATTTATTATTTTTCTTCTTCACCATCACCACATTTGCCAACCAGTCTGGATACTTCACATCTTCAATGAATTGGGCTTTCCGGAGCTTCTCGACCTCCTCTTGTATGGCTTGATTCTTCTCGGGACTAAATACTCTTCTTCTTTGCTTTATAGGTTTGATCTCCTTATTCGCATTGAGCTCGTGACATAAGAAGTTTGGATCTATTCCTGGCATGTCTTCATGACTCCACGCAAAAGTTTTCTTCCTGTTTCTCAAGAAAGCTATCAACTCCTGTTTTATTGAAGCACCTAACGACGAACCTATTTGGGTTACTCGTTCAGGATGCTCGTCGTCCAGAATAATATTTTCTGTAGATTCTACCACCTGTCCTTTCACAAGTTGGGATTCATCTCTAGGATCGAGTGTTTCAATTTATGTACCTTTATCCACCTGAAAGGTAGTAGTCTTTTTCCTTGATTCTTCAAGCTCCTCCTGCTCGGCAGACGAATAATAGCATTCCCGAGCTACTTTCTGATCACCTTTCACAACTCCTACTCCGAAATTTGTAGGGAATTTTAAGCACTGATGTACTGTGGATGGGACTGCTTCGAACTTCTTCAAACCAACTCTTCCCATGATGATGTTGTAAGCTGATTGCACATTCTTATCCATCACAAAGAAGCGTATTCTTTCTGTTCGACAAGATGCCCAAGTTCCAATGAATATATCCAACTTGATCGTCCCAAGTGGAAAAACTTTCTCGCTAGCGAAACCCAGAAGAGGTCTGTGATAAGTCTCCAATTGAGATAATTTCAAATTTAAACTGTCAAAGCATGAATAGTACATGATGTCTGCCGAACTGCCATTGTCTACCAGCACCCTTGAAATCACTACTTCTTTCATCCTCATTTTGATCACCAAAGGGTCGTCGTGAGGGTAAAGAACACCTGCTAGGTCATTTTTTGAAAAGCCAATAACCATCTTCTCTTTGTTTACCTTCCTCGGACGATCCTCCTCAGCCAAATTTATTCGTTGAATGTACGAGCAAGCTTGTGCCTCTCCGAGGTAAGCTTTTCTTTCTGCAGTAAGATCTCATCCTCCTGCATCTCCTCCTGTAATAACATTACAATCAAATGAACCAAAACGTATGGAAAATACCTATCGTTATGGCTGCCTCGGTTTCTTGGGAAGATCGGGGTCATATTCGGTATCATCTTCATGATCCCTTTTCTTTTCCTCCTCTACTCGACGAGGAGATCTAGACCTTTCTCTAGTTCGGTCATTATTTCTTCTTTCGCCTCCCCGATTAACATACTTAGTTAGCTTTCCTCTTCGGATGAGTGTTTCAATCTCGTTCTGAAGAGCTATGCAATTTTTAGTCATATGGCCTTGATCTTTGTGGAACTCGCAATATTTATCCCTGTTCCTCGCCTCAGGATCTGACCTCAATTTCTTCGGCCACTTTACCTCCTCGCTATTCTTGATTTCTTCCAAGACATGATTAATACCCATTTTCAAGGGAGTATAATTATCAAATTTCTTCAGGACTTCCCATGATGACTTATTATTTCTGGAACGCTTGTCACCGCCATTGCCCTTATGCTCTTTATTTTTAGATTTGTCGACGTCCACCTTGGTTTCTTTATCCGTATTCTTCTTTGCAGCCATAGCTTCCTCGGCATTCATGATTTTGGCCGCTTTTGCCATCAACTCTGACATAGTTTTAGGTTGATCTTTCGCCAAGGTGTAATACAACTTATTAGGCAACAACCCACTCATCAAGGCGGTGATTGTTGTCTTCTCCTCGTAATCTACGACTTTCAGCTTCTCGTTATTGAAACGAGTTATGTAATCTCTAGTACTCTCACCAGATTTTTGTCTAACACTTAACAAGTGTGCTACTCGTTTTATTGGCTTTGCTCCAAAACAGAAATTGCCGATAAATAACTCGTCCAAATGAAAGAAAGTTGAAATCTTACCCAGAGGAATATTGTTGTACCATATCTGGGCAGCTCCAGTAAGAGTTCCTGAGAACGCTCTGCATCTCATCTCGTCGGGGACAGCATAGATATCGGCGGAAACTTGATATTGCTCTATATGAAGAACAAGATCTGTCTTTCCATCATATTTGGGGGTCACTACTGGTGCTTTAAACTTTGACGGTGTAGGAAAATTAACAATGGCCTGGACAAAAGGTGTCCCTTGAACAAAAGTTCATTGTAGGGGATTCTTCACCTTAGCCATTTCTCCTAATCTATCCTCCAACCGCTGAAGGGATCCTTTCCACGCTTCATTTCCTTCCTCGGGCCTATTAGTTCGAGCAATAGATCGTTCTGAAGTAGCCTCCTGAGATCTATCTTGACGAGCAACTGGTCGTGATTGTGCTGATCCTTCTCTTAGATCTAATGGTTGTCGAAAACTCCTCGACATGGTCTTAGGTGGACTCTTATTCCTCCTAGGGCCTAATCGACTGAAAGGAGACACCCTACTCAGTCTTTCTAAGGCATTAGGTCTTTCTGGAGAGAGAGAGAGAGAGTGATATGTTGATCAGTATATGTAGCCCTTATTGACGAAGTTTGCCCAGGTTGATAAGAGAAATCATCAGACTCCTCATTACGATATGACTCAGTACGCCTGGATCGTGAAGAAGTAAATAAGTTTTCCTCTGACCACTTCGTTGTCCTGAACATGCAGGTGCACCGCCATGAAGGGTTTGTATGAGTTGCCTCATTGTTTCTTGCATAACGGTTTGTCCTTGAGCCAGATTCGTCATAATCCCGGCCAGATCTGGAGGTGCAGAGGGATTGGGAGGATTTCCAGTATTTCCAGCGTTTCGATTGCTAGATTCTGGATTATCCGCCATTGATGATGAATGATTTTTGGTGAAAAACGATAATAACAATCGTTTCCCACAGACGGCGCCAATCTGTTGATGTAAAAAACTAGATTACTCTAATTATTTAATCACAGATAAATAAATAAGACAAAAGATTTTAAAGTGGTTCAGCCTTATATGAATGGCCTACGTCCACTGTTATGTTATTGCTGAGTATTTGGGAATTCTCGATTACAAGTGATATCAAGAAATTCCGGTCCCCTTGAATGAGGGTGATACGAGGTATTTATAGCCCTTAGGCTGTACATGAAAGGGTATCACATTAAATGATACACATATGAAAGGGTAATTCACTTAATGTTCTTCAAATGTGCGCGTTAGGATGATAAGCATTCAATGAATAGTTGAACTGTTGATTATCTGGCAATTAATGATGTGGTCGAGATGCAGCTCGAACCGCCTTAGTTGCTCGTCGTCCAAGAGTTCCTCGGAGCATTGGAGTTCCTCGGGGGGTAAGAGTTCCTCGGAGGATTGGTGTTCCTCGGAAGACTGGCGTTCCTCGGAGTATACCTGTTGCTCGGAGTGAGTATGTTGGTCGGGGGAATAATTTTTCTCGTTGCTATTGTGCCACGTAGATTGACGCGTGTCTTCATATTATTCGTCCACATCAGCATACTAATTTTGGTATCAACAGTAAGTTTTAAAAAGTTTTCGACAGTGATGCTAAGGATGATCCAACTGGGATTCCTATTTTAATTTGGTATGGGGCTGATCACCCGGTATTTTATTAGGCGGGGTGTCACAGATCCTTAATGATTACCGGTGCTAAAGTTATCCTCACTTAAATCAAAAGTAATTTATAATGGATACTATCCATGACAAAAGGTGGCACAACTTGTGTCCATGCAAAATCTGTATATTTTTATGCTTAATAATTTCTAAACGCTTCTCTGTGAAAACCTTATTATTATCAAAAATTTTATGTTAGTTTTATTTCTCAAGAAAATTTGTCTTGGTTTGCCGTACTGATAGATATTGTCACGGATGCAGCCTATGACAAAAATGAACACGACAGTTTCACTATATCAATTTTTTTCTCAAGATTTTTACTAATTGTATATTTCTTACTCCTCTCAATAAAAATCCTTGATTCACGAGTTTGTGATTAATAGTTATTGAAAATAGTAGAGTGAGGGATGCCTTGGGTGTCCTTAGAAGTTTATTCATCATGTTTTTTCTTCTTTCCTCAAACACACCCCATTGAATGTTGGGGGAAGGGGGAGAGTGAAGTTTTGGAAAGATTGTGGGATGGGGATTCCAAACTATTTTTTATGCTTTCTTCCCCACAATTTATATTTGAGTACCGTCTCTTGGTACTCAACAATCTGATAATTTATGGAGTACAACTTTCAAAAGACATTTGAATGATGGAAAATACCAAGAGTTTGTTTCTCTTTGTTGTATTTTGGAAGGGTTTACATGGTTTATCACATATTAATGGTTGAAGAGTTTTTTGACTTGATGCAAAATAGTAGGGGTGGATAGCTAAAAATATTAACAAGAAGAACTGAACCAAATCTCCACTTTTGGTTTGGTTTTTTGACACCATTGGGTAGGTTCTGGTTCCTAAACTTAAAAATTGATTGTATTGGGCTGGTTATTGGTCTTATACCTAATCCAACCCAACCCAAGAACCAAATCGATGTGGAAATTATATAAACCGAACCTACACCTATCCTATATAAACCGATGTTTAAATCTCAGATTATTGTACATAAATTTGAAACTATCTGTTGATTTTAAAGTATTTGAGATTTATGTGTTTAAATCTGAAATTATGTGTTGATTTTAATGTATTTGTGATTTATGTGTTTAAATATCAGATTATGTGTTTAAATTTGTTGGGAATAATTTATGTGTTAACTTTAAACTTGGAAGTAGTGACATATTTAATCATTAATAAACACATGTTATTTTTTCTGTTAACTTATACATACACATGTTTAAATTGTGTGATATATTGGCTTAATATTTTATTATTTTATATTTTCAAAATAAATGGAACCATAAAGAAATACTAAACAACCCAAACAAAAACCAAACTGCAAACCAAACCAAACCATTACTTGGTTGTTTTCGAAGAAATTGAATTGTGCAGGGCTTGCTATTGGTAAGAAATTGAACGGTTCTAGGATCTCACTCAAGGGACGAACATACATCAAAGAATACTTTGTCACTGGATCTAGGGTCCGTGTATTGGGTAATGAAAACCACGAAGGCGTCAGCTAGGGTGTTTAATGACAGTTTTTTTAAAGTAAAATAGATTTTCAAATATGGTTTCTTGGGTTTATAAGGTTGAGAACAAAAAGGATTCTTTTTGGAAACATCTATCATAGTTCTTAAAGGCAAAGGGGGTGAGGGATAGCTTAAGGTTTTAAAAATGTTTCGGAAGATGCTTGTCCCATGAGGAGGAAATGAAAGAGGTTACGGTAGTTACATGTCCACATGCAGAAGGGGCAAAGTCTCTAGGGGAACTCAAAATGATGAGATAAGATTATCACGGGATTAATCAATATGTTCAACCTTGTTAAAACGGTTGAATACGATGAGTTCCCAAAATTTGGACGGGAATAAGGTTTATTTTGTGTTTATAAGTGCTGGTCGATTGATTAAAAGGAGATTGATGAAGGATTTAGGAAAATTTTCAATGTTAATCTAAAATTAAAATCTTATCAGTGGGATATGAAGCTTTGGGATTGTGTGTGAATCAGTTAAAGAAGCAGAACTGTTGGCAGTATAAGAAGTTTTGCACTTGGAAGAGAATATCCTCGTCAAGATGTTTGAGGGGAACGAGATGTGGTTATGTGATGAAAGGAGATTAGTTCAATGCTTTCCACAAAATATGTAGGAAAAAGAGGTATTGGAACACTCAAAGCAGTATGGAGAGGGTTTGTTTAAGATTATTTTCCAAGCATGGTAAATCGAAAATCTTTTTGAAGTGATAATCAAGAATGGAGGGAATCCTAGAGGTTTCATTCCATATGGCGTGGTAGGGAGGACTAATGATCTCAAATTTACATCTATTTTAGATTTATTATGAAGCCAATAAGAGATGCAATGTTCTAGAATGTGAATATACAAACTCTACTTACGAAAGGTACACCGTGACAGTTTCAGTGGGAGGTTAGGTGGCATCAATTATTGGTGAGAACGGGAAATAAGCCAAATAAAGAGGGAATTTGGGATAATTTCAGTAGTTGTATAAAAGAAAATAGGAAATAAATG
Organism: Sambucus nigra; assembly: GCA_949130495.1. Taxonomy (NCBI): domain Eukaryota; kingdom Viridiplantae; phylum Streptophyta; class Magnoliopsida; order Dipsacales; family Adoxaceae; genus Sambucus; species Sambucus nigra. Next base: position 321,594,230 of record OX422214.1, on the reverse strand, counting down.
GAGTTAGCAAAGGAGGGTGAATTTAGAAATTATATAAGAAGGTGTATTACCCAAGTTGTTTGGGCTTGGGATGGAGCAGGCCCAAGCATTCTTCATTTGGATTCTAGACGAAGACAAGTTGGATAAAAACAATTGAAATTGGCGGGAAATTTTAAAATTAAGGGGAATGATGCTGAAGTAAATGCAAAAAAATCTAATACACACACAACTAAATAAAATAATAAAGGTTAGTTAGTTTGCTTTGATTTAAGTGGTTATAGACTAGGTTGTTTGAGTTGGGCTCTTGGGATTTTGATATGTTAGTTGGGGACGTGTTGTTGGGTATTTTGTTTGCCTTTTATTGTGGTCTAGTTGTGTTGAGGTTGATTTTTTTGGGTCTTTATAGTCTGGGCTTATCGTATATGATTGGGTTGTTGGCCTTTGATATTAATATATTCACATTTTACCCCCCCCCCCCAAAAAAAAAAAAAAAAAAAAAAAAACTCTCATCCATTCTCATATACACTAGAAAAAGGGTCAATATTTGATAGTTTATTGACTCATTTTCTTAAAATACAAAAAAAACATTTTGAGTTGAGTTTTTAGGGGTCCCTGAAATATTTAAAACCCATACAAAAAAATAAAAATAAAAATAAAAATAAAAATAAAAACATTTTTTAGATTTAAAAAAAATCCCGTATGGGGTCCCGTTAGTAAAGCTCCCATATGGGAGATGGTCTCTCTCTATCTCTCTCTCTCTCTCTCTCTCTATCTCTATCTATCTATCTATCTATCTATCTATCTGTCTCTCTCTCTCTCTCTCTCTCTCTGTATATATATATATATATATATATATATATAGGGAGAGGTTCAAAAGTGAATATAAAAGATGAACATTTTAATGAACCTTAACTAAAAAAAAACTAAACAACACATTAATTTTAATCTCTGTTGTAATTGGTCTGCACCAGCGACAATGGACACGCATGTGACATGCGGGTGGGGGTAATGGATGTGTATTAAAAAAACGCGCATGTCACACACGTGTCCAAAATACCCTCAAGTATGGTAAAAAAAACCTCAAGTATGGTAAAAAAACACAAGTGGACAATGTCGCCGCTCGACGCCATTAAAAATCCTCCCAGTAACAAAAGAATGGAAAAATGGGCCATCTGACAAATCCGCTGCCCATCAGTCTTATTGATCTGCTGGCTAAGAAAAATCTCTGAAAGAAGGGATATACAGATCGAGTCCCCCGACACTATCCGCCCAATATGATCTAACACCGCCTCCACCGCTGTCGACGTCACCTTCAGCGTGCGATCCACCTCTATATGGGTCCCCTCACAATCTATCCCTAGAAGCTACTATACGTCAATAAGGGTCAATTTCATCTCCCCAAAATAAAAATGTATGATATGGGTAGTTTCCCACCACTTCTCTCCCAGAGCACATAGAACAACCGTCAACTGAGGTGTCTCATCCAATGCAGACGCCAGACTACCAAAACTCGCTGAAAAAACCATCCAACGCACTACTACAGGGAGGTGCTCCCACATATCTCTAAAACTCTCCGTCCCCCGGGAGCGGAGACTCATCATAACAATATCAGTCTGTCAAAATAAAAAAGAAAACCTTTTGTAAAAATTTGAAGAAAGAAGAGAATGCAAAAGAAAAATACGAAAAGGAATGCCAAAAGTCATGCAGTACTTACATAACCATCATAGCTCCTCACCTTGGACGATCGATACACCCCTTGCAATAGCAATTTACTAGCTTGATCATAAACATCGCACTCGTTCTGATCAAATTTTACTGTAAAGTCAGCGTCACACAGTTGGATGATGCTGAGAAGGTTTTCCTTCAAACCTTTAACATACAAAACATTCTCTAGGTTAGGAAACCCGAGTATCTCTACTCTACCTCATCCTACTATTCTAGACTTGCTCCCATCTCCAAAGGTGACCTTACCTTCTTTACAATCCTCAAGGTAAGAGAAAAATGATACGTCACCTATCATATGCCTTGAGAACACACTATCAAAATACCATTGTGAACTATTCAGAGATTTAAGAGCAACATGGACAACAAGGGATTTTGCATTATTGTTAGGCACCCAAGATGTGGTAACCATTTTTTTACCCTTGTTGTTGATGGTTATAGCCGGGATGTTGGAAGAATCCACTAACGAAAAAGGTATCCATTGGAATTCTTCCATTAAACCCTGAGATATGGAGACTAAAAACTCAACATGTTCTCTAAGACTAGTAATATCACTAGTGGGATGTGATGGAGCATATGTACGTCGAGTCCAATCCAAACTATATCAAAACTCCCTTAGGTGGCCTTTTCTCTTATAGTAAGTACAAAAGTACACAATCTTAGGCCGACCTTAGGTTGCTTTTCTTGGTCTAACTCTTCTTTGGGGTTTGGTTGCTATCCATATGGATTCGTTGTAAACAAAAAGAATCGGTTCCGGTTCAATATGAGATGTGGAAGCACCGTCAAAACCTATTTCTTTCCTTACACCAAACCTAAGGCGGGACCGAGGAGTATTTTTCCCATCTTACCAGATCTGTCCATAATCTTTACCTTGACCTCTCAGGATCTCTCAAGGTCATGAGTGAGTTGGGCTACAAGGGCTTCAAGTTTCTTTCGATCCCCCCACGGATGCAAGGAGTTCACTCGTAAGACTATCCACTTGTTTGGTCAAGTTACCTTTCTCTCTCTCAAAACTGCTCTCTCTCCAAACAGTCTCTCTCTACATAAACAAACTTTCTCTCTCTGCACAGACTCTCTCTCTCTCTCTCTCTCAACACAAACTTTCTTTCTTTCTCTCTCTCAAGGTGATGCTAATGGAGTATTATCTCTCTATTGTCTCTCCAAAATTCTTTTCTAATGAGATGATCCTAAGAGCGAACCCTTTGTTACGCGTTTTAGTAGTAAATGAATCAATATGTAAATCGGCGTAAGCGCGTCGTAGGTCACCCTCGCTTTCACTTACAACATCATCCCCCTCACTCTCATCGTTTTCACTGTCGAGGTGTCCTTGTCATGTAGCTTTCTCATTATTGTGAGGTGCCCTAGAATTACTCACATGGAAAGCCATGAATGCGGTGAAGTTGCATTCTTACGGTGATTCATCTCAAGAATCCACCGACTCGACCTCATTATCATCACTATGGGAGGCATTTAAAGCAGCTTTGCCTTTGCCTTGATGTTTCAACCTAGTTGGACACTCAAAAGCCTTATAATCTCTACCGTCACAATCATAATATCTCTCTTCATCTCTTTTAGGAGTTTCCTTTTTATCTTTATCTAACTTATTTCCATATTTGTCTTTCTCAAAATTCTTTTCATCTTTAAAATTTCCATTTTTTTTTAATTTGAGAAATTTCTTAAAAGCTTTTGCAAATAGTATCAAATCGTCTAAATCAAACTCAAACTAAAAATTCGACGTTTCTTCCTCTCTCTTTTTAGAAGACTCTAATCTCTTTCTAGATGACTCCTCACCTTTTTTAGCCCGGGCTTTAAGTGTTATCCCTTTATCTTTAGATTTAACTGCTTTATGAAACATATCAATTTCATATGTCTGGAGATCTCCTACCAGTTATTCTAATTTAAGAGTATTCAAATTTCGTAATAAATTTAACATAGTGGCTTTAGGGATAAATCGCTTCGGTAATAATCTCAAAATCTTTTTAACTACACGTGAATCGGGAATATGTTCACCAAGATTGAAAGTAGTATTGACAATATCAGACAAACGAGCATACAAATTATCAAAGCATTCAGATTCAAGCACAATTATTATTTCAAATTGATTAGTTAATTTTTCAATTTAGGTTTTCTAACTGCATTGTTCCCTTCATGGGTAAGTTGAAGAATATCCATGCTTCTTTTGACGTGGTACACATCATGATGCGTCAGAACTTGTTAGGTGTGACGGCTCCAAAAATTTCATTTAGCCCATGAGAATTATGTGCTCCATTTAAATTCATCCTCAGTCCACCAGTTTAATTTTTGTCATATTATCTACGGTGACAAAGGGAGGAGTCAATCCTCTTTCACAAATAAACCAGACACGTTCATCAATGGCCTTTAAGGAAGATTTCATCTAGGCTTTCCAATATGCATAGTTTGTCCCGTAAAATATTAACACCCGATTATATAAGTTTTCCATTGAACTTAAGTTTTTTCAAAATCAAATTTTCTTAAGAAATTGATATTCAGAAAAATTTTGCGGAACAATTACAAGGTATGATTGTGTAATTCACTCTGATACAAATTTGAGAGTGCGCTCAATGTCCAAACCTATTTAATTAAATTCCAATTTTAATCCTAGTTTAAAATAAAACCCTAAAACATGCATCTAATTGTGATTGATAGTAATATGAATTATCTAGCATGCAAACCAGAACAATCACAAAACAGATTTGAGGAAAAATCCCCAGCAGGGGTAAAAACTTTTTATTTCTCTATTACTGTAAATCTCCAACTTACAAGTACATAGAAAACATACACGTTTTCTATGAGGAAATACCCTCAGGTGTCGGTTCGAAGTCTTCAGTAAGAGATCCCGCAAGAGCTCCAATAGTCAGCAATGGAGATAGCTTCTTCTCCACACGTTTTACTCCAAAATGAGTAATATGGGTTTAAGAATGATTTACATATAGATATGGGACTTTAGAGTGAATCAAAAAGGGTTTAAAAGCCTAAAAGATAAAGTCTTAAAGTGAATAAGGTATGATGAGGCAGAGTTTTGAAAGACTTGAAAAACCTAACTTTGTAGCAAGTATTTATAGGCTGAATAAAAAGTTGAGGTGGCAAAGGTCATTAAAAGACGTTCGAACGACATCCGCATGTCATTTAAATGACATCTAATGTCATTACTAACGACCATAAAAATGACGTAAAAATGCAAAACAGTACGGGTTCGTTTGATGCAGTAAAGAAATGACCCTTCGAGCGACCCTTCAAAAGACATTACATGTTGTTAAAAGCCGTCGTTTGAATGACTTATCAATATTGTTTGAACGACATTGATATGTCATTTGAACGACAGAAGCGAAAAATATTATTTTATAAAAGCTCGCCTACAGGTGTTAAAAACTTATTTTTGACTTAAAAAAATGCCTCATCTTGATAAAACATTTTTTAAAAAATATCCCATATAAATAGATGAACATTAATAACTGCAATTAAACATTTAACCTTTTAGTGTAGTGGAGTTAGTGGGATAGTGGAGATCATTTGAATATGCACAATGCACGATGTCAATGATGGGTGCGTGTTGATAATGTGTGACGCGAAGGATTCGAATGATGGGCATCATGGATGAACGTGTGAAGACGTGCCAAAACGTAACGGTATACAACATACTAACTATTATCTATCACAACACAGTAATTCCTAGATTCTAGACGAAAATTTATAAAACATGTCTGTTGATGTCAAAAAATGGACTAAGTCCCATTTTCTAATCACGGATAAAATATAACTTTGTTATGAAATAATCACACAAAAGACAAAGGGATTTAAAGTTGTTCGGATGTATAAGAAAGCCTATATCCACTGTTATTGTATTTATTTGAGAGATTACAGAAAGGTAGGTACTCTTGTTAAGAAGAATATCCTAGAATTCGTTTTATCTTACCTTTTGTGAAAGGAATACAAAGTCTTTATAGTGATCCAAAGATCAAGGGTTGTAATGCCTTTATATATTCAAGCATTTACACCCGTACACAGTTAATGTGATTGTTGATTGTCTAGAACATATGTGGAAGGACCATTGGTTATTTCTCCCATGTGGCGAATGTTGATTTGTTTCGATGGTTTGCATTCTTCATGTTAGTAGGCATACCTGCCGAGCAACTATCTTTGAAGTTGGTTGTGTGGCTGCTGACTTGCACTGATGCCACGTAAGGAGACAAATGTCTAGTTTTGATTGGTCCACATAGGTGGATAATTTTTTATATCAACAAGAGCCCCCTATACTTCAATATCGATGTTCTTATTGAAAGAATAGAGTATGTTTTCTTTAAAGTTGGTCGTCATAAGCTGACTTGCTAGACTTGTGAAAAATTTCCATTCATTGATCTTGTAGTGGCCTTTTCGTAAATAATTTAAAAATTAGTGAACTGCTAAAGGGTATAGTGGTAATTTAGCGCTTATAAAACTGGGAAGCCATCTAAATGTCAATCGTCGAAACAAGTAATCATTTCTTGCATAATTTTCTAGGTATGACATAAGAGATGAGAGTTTGCTGGTTTTACACACCAAAACGTTTCCAAGCTTTCGAACTCTCCTTCTCTAAGTTTTCTGTCTTGAGCTTTCCTTTACGTCCTAGCTTTATTTCAGCTATGATCTATTATATAAGCTTTCTTACTCCCATTCTTTTTTATTTCTTTCTTTCTTTACTATCACCATGGTTTATATAGTTCACAGAGATTCTCTAGATGAGTTAAGGCGGGAAAGGAACATTCCTGAATGGGTAGATTCAGAAAGGTCAGTACTTCCTGTTGATATGTTGTCACTGCCAGAGGGTCACTGGATTCCTTCTACATTTATTGTTGAATGTGGTTTCACTTTTCTCCCCAATCATTTTTGTCTAGAGTTTTGTCAATATTTTGTTGTGATCCCTACTAGAGTAGCCCCCAACACTTAGAGAGTGGTAAATGGGATTAATAGGCTTAATTAAATTCATGGAACCCACATTGGCATCCATGAGCTGATGTTTTGTTAGAAATGGGTTACCAGTAGCAAGACCTATTACTTAAAATCTAGGTTTATCAACAGATCCTTAGTCATCAATTTGCTAGGCTCCAATAAAGACTATTTTGATTATGGAGTTATTGTGAAGAATTTGCAACATTCTTCTTTTCAAATAGGAGAAGTGTATGATGGGCCCAGGTGCCCCCAAGTAGGATATCGCATAGGTTGTTAAATTTATTTACTATGTTCCTCTTTTTTACTCTCCAGCTGTTTCACAATATTTCGACTAGTGTTTTCTAGTCTTGTTTTGCGCAGTTGAAACCAAGAAGAAGTGTCCCAAAGAAAGGGAAATCAATATCCGAGACTTAAAATTCCTTTGGAGTATTCACCAAAATTTTGGCGAGGAACATCCCAGAGTTGCCTCGTACCAATTGCAATACAAGAGTTCAGTTACCTATTTTGTTTCTAGACCCACTACTTCTACATCTTTAGCCCCCATAAATCTTGAAGAAGAATCAATTCCTATTTCTTCGGTGGAGGAATCTGATGGTGCCGAGAAGGATTTTGGGACATCATCTTCTTTTGAATCGTTAGACCTTTTTACTATTCCTCCACCTATTGATATAGGAAATAGAAAGATACATGACTTGATGATTGGGGCTTTGTCTCCACCTGCTAAGAGAGATACCTAGAAGGACTGACAAGGATGCTAATGCCAAGAAGCCTGATAGAGCATAAATTTTTTTTGAGAAATAGAAAGTTCCTTAGGCAACACCATTGAGGAAATTGATGCTGTTGCACCTCATTTCAAGAGGTTAAAGAAAGGCCTTCCTAAGAAGCAGGTCGAGAAAAGTGCTACTGACCAAGAATAGGTCGAGAAAATTCAAGATATGGACATTATAGGATTATCCTCTATTATCATCACTCCTAGCCTGGCTAGGAATTTAATCAAGACTAGTACTCATTTTTTTGATAGAGCTTCCCTTGCTCCTTTGCCAAGATTAAAGTTGGTTGAAAATGCTTGCCAAAATCTGGCAATGGTAATTCTTTTTCCTCCACTACTTTTTTTTAATGCTTTTATTCTTCTCCTAATGCTCCTTGTAATATGATGTTGTCCTTTGTGCAGTTTTTAGTAAATTTTAAAAAACTATTGGAGAAGGACGATTAAATTTGTTCTCCTGGAGGAGAAGTTAATGAGGCCCTGAAGGGTTTAAGAAAATCCGTTGAGACTTCAAGGTTGTTATTGGAGTCTAAACAAAGAGGTTGGGAGGCAGAGCTGAAGAAGGCTAATGAGAGAGCCACCACTGCTGAGGGAAAACTAGCAACTGCTAAGACCAGTTTGACAACTATTGAGAATAAGGCCAAGATGTCCGAAGAGAAGATGAAATCTGCCGAGGAGAAAATTATTGGACTGTCCTCTAAGCTGATTGTAGAGAAAGCCAAAAATATGAAAATAAAAGAAGACTAATTCAATAAGGGATGGGACAAGGCATTTCTGGCCGCCACCTCTCAAATTGAATTTATCAAGAAGAAATCCTTTAAGGATGGTTGGTCAGATGCCCTCAAGGAAGTCAGCACTGCTTAAGATTTTGAATTATTTTTTAGGCATAATCCATGCTCTTCTCTAAACTTAGAGGAAGATTATAATGATGAGGAAGGGGGTCTGGAGAATCCTCTATTTAACCTGTTAGGTCTGTCTTGAAGCCCATTAGTGAGTTCATTCCTTCTACCGACCAATCTTCTGGGAGCAATGTTCAAGATAAGGAGAAGGTTGAGCTCATTTATTTTTCTTTTTGTCCATCTGATCTATAATAGGACCAATAGCATGTAACACCTTTTGGTTCATTAATGAAAACAATTCACTTTTTGGAAAAATGTATTGTGCTTTCCATAGTTATACTTTCTTGCATGGTTAAATGAAATCTCACACGTTGTATTACGTTTTCTGAGTAATAATACTTGTATTTTTACGTTTGCAATTTTCATTTTGATGCTAGGAAGAAGGCTATAGTTTCAGTTGAATCTTATCGGCTTGGGAGGAGTAGAAGTCTTCTAGAATCTGGTCATATTTCTTTTTTCGAGGAAGACTTAGTTGGCATACTTGGCCCAGATGTGTCCGACCAAGTTAAGGAATCATACACTCACATATATAGCTTGTTGAATAGGGTAGTGACAAATAATGTTGCTTATTACGAGATTATTGAGGTTTTGCAAGTTAACCATGAGACCAAAGCATTACTACATGCCGACAATGAAGCTAAGTACAAGGCATTTCGTGAAGAATGGGGCTTTGAGCAAAAGCTTGAAAAGTAAGCCTCTATGTATAGAAGAAAAGATTTCTTGTTGAGCCGAAAAGTGGATGAAACCAGAGATATAGCCAAACTTCTTAGGAGGAAAACAATAAACTCATAAATGAGTTGGACATTTTAAAAATGTCATCTGCTAGTGGTGCTGATGAAGGTGTTTCTTTCTTGGAGGCTGAAAATTCCAAGCTAATAGAACCTGGGCAAACTTCCAGGCGACAAAGAACTAGCGAACCAACTGTGGATGAGGAAAGAGCCAATAAAACACTGGCCGACCAAGACGACCAGTTGAAGGCAAACAATCAAGCTTTTACTGATTTGTATATGAATTTGGAAGCTAAGGATAAATACCTCGTCGAACAATGCATTCAAGTGAAAGTGAAGAGTGATGTTTTAAAGAAACTTCAACACCAAGTTGAAAGACTAACCTTTAAATTTCACAACCAACCCATAGCGGTATGGATGGAAGGCTATAATGAGGATCTTAGCCATGTTGATGATCATATTTCCCAGAACCACCGTGAAGGTTACAAATGGGTATGGACTAACTGTGTGACTTTGCTAGAACATGATGAAAACAGCGAGCTATGGTACTGGAATGATTCTGGGGTGCTATATTGTGATAATCCCCCATTCAAGTTGGATATATCATGGATCCCTACTGATGTGATTCCTCAGTGCTTGATCGCGAAATACTTGGGAGACTATGGTCTACATGATGTACATGAAATATTTCATCCTCCTCATCTGATCAATGCGTCAAGCAGTAGTAACAGGAAAATACTAAGGGATTTTAATTTCATTAACTCCCCTTATACTCTGGATGATCCTCCTGCTAGTATGGAGAGTGTGCAGTAGACTTCAAAAGACGAAGGAATACGTCAAGTTGAATAACTCTTCTTTACTTTGTTATTTATTTGAATGTAATACACTTAGTATTTTAATAAAAACATACTTTTATATTGTCAACTTATGATTATTTAATCAACCGAATAATTGAGTTATCGTTTAATAATGAATTATTAAACTGTGATTGTAAAACCACGGATTCTACTAATGCACTTAGATGAAACTACAAATAGCTTTACGGATCCAAGTTTAGCATCAGTTATCAGTGGTGACCAAGTGTATGAGGAATATATGTTTGTATTCTAATAGTTAAGAGTGTTTACATGCCTTTCTATATTTAACTTAGTCGGGTAAAACTTGTTTGTAACTGTTTGATTTTTATACAAAGTTTTACAGACTTCTTATTCTTGACTTGTCAAAGACGAAATCATATATATGGTAAATTAGTATTGCCAATCATGTATGAAGCGTGTATTCCTATATTTGATCGGGTTGTACTTATTGTTTGTGACTTATTAATACGAAGACATACATGAAGTAATAACTTCTTATTCGTGACTTGTACATACGAAGTCATACATGAAGTAATAACTTACGCGAGATTACTGTGCAATATGCTATTGAGCTGTTGGTACATCTCGAACTGTATAAGTTCAATCTGATTAAGTATGTGATGTTGATCGGCAAGAGCTGAAGACCAAGAAACATTTTTTGGTTTATTGTGTTTTGGGGGATATATATACATATATATACATCGTCGTACTCCGAAAAAAATGAAAAAATTGAGGAAACTAAAATTAAGATTTTTATTAAACTTGAAATATAGTTTTGTTGAGTATAATGTAAAAAGAAATACAAGATGTCACTAATAATACTTTCGAAGGTGCTTGGCGTTCTAAGGATTTTTGAATTCTTCCCCCTCTAGTGTCTCAATTCGATAGGTCCCTGGTCATATGACTGTTAAAATGCGATATGGTCCATGTCAATTGGCCTCAAGTGTGTTTCCCTTATGGATGACCTTCTTAAAGACATAATTGTCTTTTTTAAGTTGACCGGCTTGACCCTTTTATTGTAAAAGCAAGAAGTCCTGTGTTGGTATGTAGCATTTTTAAGAGAAGCATCATCTTAGACTTCCTCTAACATGTATAAGTCCAACCATCTCATAAAGTCACTTGTTGAGGAATTAAAATTCAGCACCCTGTGAGTTGGTAGGCCTATCTCGGTTGGTACTATGGCTTTCATCCTAAATGTAAGCATGCATGGTGTTTTTCCAGTTATTATCCTTGGCGTTGTTCTATAATCCCAAAGAACAAAGTGCAATTCATTAATCCATTTTCCCGTAGCAGCATCACGCCTCTTCTTTAGTCTATTAAGCAAGTTTCTATTTATCACTTTCGTCTGACCGTTTCTTTGTGGATGGCCTGGTGCAGAATGGAGTTTACGGATCTTGGACTGAACATAATATGCTTAGAACTCATCGCTGTCAAATTAGGTTCCATGGTCTGTAATGAAGGCATAGGGCATACCATACCTACATATGATGTTATTCTAAATGAATTGATACACTTCTCATAAGGCATTTCTATCAACAACTCTTCGTCCACCCATTTCGTGAAATAGTCAATAACAACCACCAGGTACCTAAAACTGCCTTTTATCATCGGCAGTGGGCTGACCAAGTCAATTCCCCAAATAGCGAATGTTCAAGGAGAAATAATTGGTGCTAGATCAGCATTGGGCGCTTTGTGAATTGCAGAGAACTTATAGCATTTCTTCGCACTTTCTTGCAAAGTCTTTACAATCTGCCCTCATAGTTGTCCAATAATATCCCTGTGTGTTGATTCTTTGGAACAACGACCAACCAGCTGAATGAGCTCTATAAGAACCTTCATCCACCTCCTTAACTAACTCTTCAACCTCCAACGAATGAACACATCGCAATAAGTAGACAGTTAATCCCCTTATATATAAAACTCCTTTGTCCAACACATATCTGGCTGCTTTATACAAGAGATTTTTTGCTTCTTTGGGATCAGCTGGTAGCATCCCGTCTTCAATATAAGCCCTGATCGTATCCATTCAAGATGATCCCAAATCTAAAGTAATAAGATTGACCATTAGATCCTTGTCTATGTTCCTGTTTACTAAGATCTCAATTGGAATGCTTCTTCAAAGTTCAATTCTTATTACTGAAGCTATCCAGGCAAGTGCATCTGCTCGGGCATTAGCTGTGCTTGGTATCCTGTTCATTTACACTCCGATAAATTTGGAAATAACTTTTATATCCTAGGCCAAGTATCTAGTCATCAATTCTCCCTTGACTCCTTATAAATGAAGCACTTGGTTAATAACTAGTTGTGAATCTCTATCTGCCACTACTTTCTCGGTACCTAAGGAATGGGCTAATTCCAGTCTGACTATTCCTTGAATCTCTATGTGCCACATCTCATAAAGTCACTTGTTTTATTCCTTGAATTGAAACCTAAGGGCGTATTCAATATCAATATAATTAGGAGTATTGAGTATAATACCGACTCCAATTCCAGTTATGCATGAAGATCCATTCACATATAAATTCCACAATGGGATATCCCCGTTGAAGCTCTGTACAGAGGTCTCCATGGTGTAATATCTTCATACTCTCCTATGTATATTTCTGAGACATTTCTTGAGTTTTGGATGATTCAGGTTGATTGGCTTGCTTTTGAGCTGGGCTATCTTCCAAAGAAGTCGGCTCGACAGGAAAGTTTTATTTTTCAGTAGCCTCTGGATAGGTGAACTCTGTAATGAAATCTGCCACAGCTTGGCCTTTCAATGATGACTTTAGTTCATAGATGATGTCATATTCCCGTAATTATACTATTGAGTATATCAATCTTCTTGATTTCTCAGGTTTGTGGAGTGCTTTCCGAAGAGTTAGATCAGTATACACAACTATGGTGTGTTCTTGGAAATAAGACTTTATATACCTGGAAGCTTCAATGAGTGCTAAGGCGAGTTTTTCCAAGCATGGATTCATAATTCTGGCTCCCCGAAATGATTTTCTGGTGTAGTAAATTGGTTTTTATATTTCATTATCCAACCGAACCAATGTCGAGCTAACTACAGACTCATAAATAACTAAGTAAAGTACAATTTTTCTCCCAAAATAGGTCGGGATAATAAGGGTGGTGATCCGGGATGCTTCTTCGATTCTTGGAACGCTTCTTCACACTCTACATTCCACTTAAAGGTCTTTCTAAGAACCTTAAAGAATGGCAAACACCTATATGTTATTCGGGACACAGACCTATTTAAGGCTGCTACCCTACCAGTAAGTCTTTGTACTTCCTTCTAACTAGTTGGCGACTGCATTTCTATCAGAGTTATTATTTTTTATGGATGGGCTTCAATTCCCCTTTGATTTTCTATGAACCCGAGGAACATTCCTTCCTGGACACCAAACATTAGTCGGGTTTAGCTTCATCCGATGTTTTTCCAGCTGATCGAAAGTCTGACTAGGGTCCCTAATATCGTCTAAAGCCTTCTTACTTTTAGTCAACATATCATCCATATAAACCTCCATATTTTTCCCAATCTGTTCTTAAAACACCTTGTTGACCAACCTCTAGTATGTTACTCTAGAGTTTTTGAGCCCGAAGGGCATTACATTGTAGTAATAAGTACTTCGGTTGGTCATGAAAGAAGTCTTTTCCCTATCTTTCGGTTTCATTCTTATTTGGTTGTACCTAGAATAAGCATCCATTAAGCTTAACAGCTCATGTCCCGATGTAGCATCCACAAATTGATCAATTCCAGGCAGTGAAAAATAGTCCTTCGGGAAGCCTTTATTGAGATCAGCAAAATCTACACACAACCTCCACTTATCATTTTTCTTTTTGACCATCACAACATTGGTCAACCATGTTGGATATTTGACATCCTCAATGAATTGGGACTTTTGCATTTTCTCCACCTCTTCCTGTATAACTTGATTTTTCTTCTGACTAAACACTCTTTGTCATTGCTTGATCAGCTTGGCATCCTTATTAATGTTGAGCTCATGACAAAGGAAATTAGGATCAATCCCGGGCATATCCTCATGGCTACAAGCGAACACATTCCTCCGCTATCTCAAGAATGCAATCAATTCTTATTTAAGGTGTGGATCTAGTGTAGAGTCGATATGGGTGATCCTCTCCAATTTGTCATCATCCAAGATTATGCTTTCGGTAGTTTCAACAATTTGCCCTTTGACTAACTCCATGTCATCTTCGGGATCCAGAGTTTCAACTTCTGATTCACAATTGGGATCTATGGTGACAACTTAATAAGTGGTGGTCTTCTTTTTTATATCAACCAAATCTTCTTGCTCGGCTGAGGAGTAATAACACTCTTTTTGGCCACCTTTTGATCACCTTTTATGACACTAATCGCAAAGTGAGTTGGGAACTTTAAACATTAATGAACTGTGGATGGTACAACTTTAAACTTCTTTAATCCTACCCTATTGAGGATCAGATTATATGCAGATTGAACGTTCTTATCCATCACAAAGAATTGTATTTTTCCAGTACGGCTTGCTGGCTAAGTAACGAACAACACTTCTAGTTTGATGGTCCCAAGTGGGTAAACTTTTTCACCTGAAAAACCAATCAATGACCTATGGTATGGTTCCAGCAGATTGAGTTTTAAATCTAAACTCTGAAAATAAGGGTAGATCATGATATCCTCTAAGCTCTTATTATCAATCAACACCCTGGAGATGATGGAATCTTGGATTTTAAACTTTACTACCAAAGGATCATCATGAGGATAAATTACCCCAGAGAGGTCATTCTTGGAAAAGTCGATCACTAGTTTGTCTTTATTGACTTTCCTAGGCCGATCATCTTCATTCAGATTAATTCTCTAAAAATAGGAATTGGATTATGCTTCATTCAGGTAGGCCTTTCTTACTGTAGTACGATCTCCTCCTCTTTCATCGCCACCTATAATTACATGACAGTTAAAAGAGTCAAAACTTATCATAGCTTCCTCGTGATGTCGTTGCTTAGGCTTCTTTGGTAGGTCAAGATCATCTTTATGGTTTTGGTTTTGTCATCTATGGGTTTGTAGGTAGAATTTGACATTCCTCTTGTTTTTTTGCTTTCCCGCTGATCAACAAATTTGTTCATTTTTCCTCCACGAATGAGCGATTCCACTTTATTCTTCAAAGCAATACAGTTATCGATCGTGTGGATATTATCCTTATGGAATTCACAATATTTTGATTTATCCCTCCTGTTAGGTGGTACCCTCAACTTCTCGGGCCATCACAAATCTTTATTGTGCTTAATTTCCTCTAATATATGGTGAATAATAACTTTTAATGGAGTGTATGTTCAATACTTTTTGAGCTTATCATCCTTATTTGGTTTCTGCTCCTTTAACTCATTTTTCTCAGGCTTAGTGGTTAGACTCTACTTTGTAGCCATTTCATCCTTGGCGTTCATAATTTTTCCTACCTTAGACATGAGCTCAATCACTATTTTATGAGGATCTTTGGCTAGAGCTTACTATAGCTTCTTTGGAAGCAATCCACTCATCAAAGCGGTGATGGTTATTTTATCCTCATATTCAACCCCTTCTAATTTTTTGTTATTAAAATGAGTAATATACTCCCTAGTGATCTCCCCTACTCTTTGTATGACACTCAGGAGATGGGATACTCTCTTTACTAGCTTGTCCCCAAAACATAATTTATTGATGAACAGCTCGGCAAGCTAGTTGAAATTGGTAATTTGTCATCGGGGAAAGTTAGTGTACCGCCGAACCCATAATGGTGCTCGAAAAAGATCTACATCTCATCTCATCAGGAACAGAATAAATGTCAGCTTCAGGCTGATACTACTCAATGTGTAAAATTGGATCAGTTTTACCATCATATTTAGGGGTGACTACTGGGGTTTTAAACTTGGATGGAGTTGGAAAATCAACAATCGGCTTAATAAAAGGATACCCTTTAACGAAATTATGTTGTAATGGATTCTTTGCATTTGGCATTTCTCCTAACCGATCTTATAATTGCTAGATTGATCCTTTCCATGAAGGGTTGGTTGCATCAGATCTGTGTGAGTTGCTCGGATACTCTAACTATGTGTTTGCACTGAACTCTCTTCTTGAGAAGTCTCCTCGGCATGCACTTATCGTCAGACACTTGACCTGGATCTTATTGAGGCTTCACGGTGGTCGACTGGGTATTAATTAGCTCTGGATAATTCTCTAAGTGGATTCTTATTTGCTTGGGGTCCCAAATGATCAAAAGACGAAGCTCTACTTAATCTTTCCAGAGAAAGGGAATGACCGTCATAGAATTATGTGGATCTGAGTGATGAACTTATGCCTGGGTGATAAGACCTATCACATGAAGATCTGGAATAGTCACTTAGGCTATGCCTATGTGGCAAAGGTGGCATTTATCTTCTCGGCGGAGGAACCGTTTGCTGCCTGAAAAGGGCTGGAGATCTAGCTTATAATGATTGAGCCAATTGCCTCATTGTTTCCTGCATAGTATCCTGACCCCTATCAATACTGGCAGGAATTCCATTCAAGTCAGTAGCTGTAGGCAGGGTGGAAGGGACGGTTGTGTTACCCTTATTTCTAGCACTAGGCTCAGGATCATTCACCTTGCTTTAAACAAGGACGTACGAGATAGAGAACGACAATTAGACACACGTTCCCACAGACGACGCCAATCTGTTGATGTCAAAAAATAAACTAGATCCAATTTTCTAATCACAGATAAAATGTAAGTTTGTAATGAAATAATCACACAAAAGACAAAGAGTTTTTAAAGTGATTCGACTATATACAAAAAGCTACGTCCACTGTTATTGTATTGATTTAAGAAATTACAGAAAGCTGTTGTTAAGAAGAATATCCTAGAATCCATTCTATCTTTCCTTTTCTGAAAGGAATATAATGTATTTACAACGATCCGGAGATCAAGGGTTGGAATGCCTTTATATATTCATTCATTTACACCTGTACATAATGAATGTGATGGTTGATTATCTAGACCATGTGTGGAATGACCTTTAGTTATTTCTCCCATGTGATGACTGTTGATTTACTTCGATGGTCTGCATTCTTCATGTTGGTCAGCATACCTTCCGAGCAACAATCTCCAGAGATGGTTGTGTGACTGTTGACTTGGACTGATACCACGTATAGAGATAAATGTCTATTTTTTATTGGTCCATGTAGGTGGATAATTTTTGGTATCAACAATGTCCTTACATCTTCCGTCCAATTGCATGATTAATCTGTAAAACATATGAGAAATACAGAAAAGATGAAATAGTTGCAAAAAAGGTTAGTTGCAATAAATATGAGATAAATTTGGGATAAATTCGATGTTCGGGACCATAAAAATATCAAAATTAGAGGGATAAATATGAAATATTCGTGCCGAATCAAAAAGTGGCTCCCTAGTATGGTGGGGTTATGGAAGCACATTGAAGTGGGTTGTATGGAGTTCCTTAGGTATATTTCCTTGCACATGAGGAATGGGGATAGGGCAAGTTTTTGTAGAGACATTTGGTGGCGATATTGACCTTTAGAGGTTTTATTCCCAGGTTTATTTAGTATATCGGGGAAGAGGAAATGTTTAGTGCAGATACAAATCTGGAAGGATGGGGATAAGACGGGAAGGAATCCTCAGTTTTGAAGGAGGTTGAGGGATTTTGAGTTGGATAAAGAGAAGAGTTGTTTGATTAGTTGGACGGGAGGGGTGTCCCTCATGGTGGTGAGGATCATATGTGGTGGAGGGGTAGCAAGAATGGGGTATCCTCAGTGCGGTCTTATTATGACGGATTGGTGGGAAGGGGAAGAGTTGATTTTTTGTGGAAGAGAATTTGGAAAATGCGAGCCCTTCGAAAAATGGATTTTTCACTTGGGCAGCGATGAGACGAAAAATAATGCCAATATGGCTCATGGATAGTAGGTATTGTATGTGTAAGATTCTCGAATATTCGGTAAATCACTTTCTATTGTACTGTTGGGTGGTTAGGGGATTATTCGAGATCATATATTCCACATTCAGGGTGAAGTGGGTGTGTGCCGAGCCATTGAGAGAGGGGCGGAAGCTTGGGGGTCTAGGGTGGGGGAGAGAGGAATGTTATTTGTGACGAATGGCCCCGTTATGTACGTTTTGTACAATTTGGACCAAGAAGAATATGAGATGCTTTAAGGGAGTAGAGAAAGACTTCGATATTCTCTGTTGAGTTTTTTCCACGCATTGTTCAATGAGTAATCATATTATTCTCTCTAATGATCTTTAGATTTTGTGGGTGCGCTGGGGATGGGGAACTGATTGTTGGTTTACTCGGCATACGTTGGGGTTGGGGGGGGGGGAGAGTTTTTTAATCCTTATTTCGTTTATTTTTTATTTTTTGTATCCTGTTAGACCTGTGTAAATCTCTTGTATATGGGATTCCTCCCTCTTAGGCGTTATTATTTAATATACTTTCCTTTCTTATAAAAAATATATATTAAAAACTCATTATATAAAGGGATTATTATATGTAAGTCTTATTTGAAGAATATTTTCTGAACCATTAATGAAGTCCTATTTTTAAATTTACGAATTTTTCCTTAATAATTTACACCTCCCCCCATATTCCCCCCAAATTTAAATTGGTAGTTCTTTTTTTCTTTTCAAACTTTAAAGGACTATAAATTTCAATATACAAATAAAAAATTTAACAAATTGATATTTTTTAAATCTAATAATCGAGCCCTATAAAATAAGATCCATATTTAATAGAAATAGTAAAAAAATACATTCCCTTCATTTTTTATGCATACAGTAATAATACTAGCACAACAAATGTTTACTACCTGTGAAAACGTCTCAGATATAAAACAGTTTTAATTTATGGTGCACACAATAAATATATATATTGTTTGCGTAATTTTTTTCTTTAGAATTTTACATTGTTCATGGATCTTGTTTGATAGATCTCGATGAGTAGATTTCAAAAATAGTAAAAAAATGCAATTCCTTCATATTTATGCTGGAAATAAATATTTACTATATGTGTAATATTAGTACAATATATGTATACTATCTGAGATAACTTCACAAATATAAAATAATTTCATTTTGGATGCACAAAATAATTATATATTGAATGTATACTTTTTTTTCTTCGAAATTCTATAGTGTTCATGAATCTTGTTTGATAGATCGATGAGTAGATCTCAAAAGTAGTAATTTTGCAAAAAAATAATTTGTAAATAAAACGTTATGGTCATTTGAAGATTTATAATTAGAAAAAGCCAAAGTTCAACTACTTGAATAACTTTCCTTAATAGTTACGAACGATAGATATAAAAGGAGTAAATTTGTCAAATAAGATTCCCAAAAAAAAGGAAAATGACTTATTTGATTGTTGATAAATCAATGACACTTATTTATGAAAAATATCTTCAAATGAGACTTATATGTAAAAGTCCCTTACATAAACTAACCGATTGCGACTGAACCTGGCCAATTATAATACCTATCTCTATTAAATATTCTCCATGCCCCACATCATATTTCCATTGGGAAATTTATTAAACTAATTGTAAACTCACGCGATGCGTGAGCAAGAAGCAATGTTTGGAACATAACTAATAAGAAAAAACAAGAATAAAAAATTTAGATCAATTAGATATTTTTACCACCATCTTGTAGACATTTATTCGAACAATACATGGATAATATGAAATCAAGAATAGTTCGCATTAGTTTCTTGGATCCATATAGTCTCATGGTCACTGTTGTTTATGTTGGCCAATGTAGGGCTGCTAAAAAAGTATAAGGTTGTAATCCTCATCATAACAGAGAGCTGTAATATCTTCCAAGGCTTATGTGACAGTGCTACTAATATTGGTGGCTTGTATTCACTTCTTTGAGTTACAGTTTCTTCCACTACACGGACTACTACAACTGCAGTTGGCCAGGGGTAAGCAATTTTTTGTTTTTATTTTAGCAAGGCATATCCCCGTCAAGATATTGTTGATATTAATAGACCCCGCACTTCCTTCCAACAATGGATCCTCAGAATCAAACAATAGTCATTGTTGTTATCTCCAGGGCCCTTTAAATTATCACCCTTTTGTTAACATGAATAAAGAAAGACTTTGATTTTTTCTTCACCGGTGTTACACTAAAACATGTACAACAAAACATTTATATGATTTTAAAACCCAATATCATCAACCAAAACGTATTACAAATCGTACAATTGAATGCATGCACGCAAAAAATAAGAGAATATGTCAAGTGAATGACTCACGTGTCTTGGTTTCATTCTTGGATAAGATAAATACATCTTCAACTACAATATATCATAACTGCAAATCAACCAGAAAAGTGGTGACTCATACATCGATTTCCCTAAACCCACAACCGTTTCATGATGTTAAAGAAACCCCAATTAAACCTAGGTTGAACCAGAAACAAATAAAAAAAAATCGAACATCACTATTTGTTGGCGCTGAACTCACATCGCCTTACATCTCAGATCTCGAATATACGTTGAATTATCCTTGCCGAACATAGTTGTTGGGGATCAGGATAAATTATCCTCTGACAAATTTTCACAGATTTGAAGGGTTTATACAACAACAGTAAAAAGGGCTACTAAATATTAATTACTCACCTTTTTTTATATATTTTGGTAGCTTTCTCGGCTAATGGGAGAGAATGCCCATATGAACACATCAGCTCCTCTATAACTTATAATCCTCTTGTCCTACTAAATATTTTGGTAGCTTGCGCTACTAAATATTATAATCCTCTTGTCGTGAAATCTAAAACTCTAAATTGAGGATATGTCCCTCACATATATTTTTGCAAAAAATTAGTGCATATACTTATATCGTGCATAGTACCAATAATAATTACTTCTATTCTTGGCATATTATAGAACCTTATCTCCGCTAACAACCCTCAAATACAAACCTTCATTCGAAAAAAATCAAATCTCTATCCAATTGATACATTGAATATGGATATATTCACTGTTGCCTTGTAAAACCATCATTAGCTAACGATATCTAGAAAGCCACAAATACAAGCCTCATAAGTTGTCCAAAACAGAGATTTGGCAATCTTATTATCCTCTATTTGTATTGTTTTTCATGGGGGTGTTAAGGAGTGAGAAACAAAGCAGAGAACAACTAAAAAAGAAAAAAATAAGGAAAAACAAATAGATGAAATAGCCCTGAAGCACTCACCAAATCCTTTCAACAGTCTTTCCTTCGATATCCTCCTCAATGAGTTGGTTCAGCTGTACCAGAACTACAAGAGAGAGAAGGGGGTTTATTCAAGAATGAGAACAGGGCCAAGAATACCGAACATCACATATCACTTCATAAGAGTGAACGGTTTTGGTTTGAAAGCGATAAAAGTGGTCTTAAATGTGTTTAGAAGAATGTGAAAGGGTTCGTTGGGAGAAAAAAATAAAGCCAATGTAAGTACAAATGGAAAATGGTATACAAGTTGAGAGTGTGGTGAAAAGATGAAAGGCATAACATGAAAGGAGGAAAATTAATTGCATGTACCCCATTTTAGAGTATATAATGGATTAGTGTTGAATCTTGTAGATTAAAATGACGAAGCAAGGTGAGAAATTTGTGCAAGTCTTCTGCAATAGCTTTCTAATGGCCTTTGGAAATTCAATTTAAAATGGAATCCTTTTTATAGTGTTAGATTATAACTTGCTGCTAGACGCCTTCTCCCCAAACTTCATTAAAGGCGGACCTCATTTCTGTTCCTAGAGAGTACCACTAGAGTTGTAGATGTGTATCCGTATTTTTTTTTTAAATTTTGTGTTAATGAACCAACGATTCTTTTTGCCAAAACAAAAAGTCAAATTATAGGTAGGTCCCAATTTTATGCGTACGGAAGATAAATGATCAATTAATATATAGCCCTCAATATATATATATATATATATATATATATATATATATATATAAGTACATATTTTGTAAAAAAAAATGCATTAATTTTTAGTTTAACCCATTTAATCCCTCAAACACCACTTATCCAATATTCTCTTATTTTTAAAGGTTCGCGTCATCGGCACACCATCCCCCACCCCCACTGCAGGACCTCCGGTGAGCCTCACCGGAGCTCCAGTGGGGGTCGTTGGAGCTCCAACAGTGAGGCATTGGAGGGGGTGTAGGGGGTGGGGGGAGGGGATGTAGAGGGTGGGGGGTGAATGGGTTTTCGTGTGTACTTAATTTTAAGTGTTTTTATGTGGCTGAGGCACTTTTTGGAACAAAATAAAAAGACTTGGACTAAACGTTAATTAATAATGTTCAAGGGACTACTTGTCCATTGATCCGATAAAGGCAGGTACTGAATTAATAAGTCCATCTATTAAACTGGTTCAGTCTCGGATCACAAAGACTTAAGACCCAATAGTTTAGGATGTCTGTGAGTTTAATAATTCTAGGCTGACTCAAAAATTCGACACAAATTGTTGTGACATACTAACGTGTTTCACCTGCATTGACCTTCGAATTTCACAAGTGTTAGATTCAGACACGAGTTAGAGTGTCACAAGTAAGTATATCGCACTAAATATATCTCATTTATAATTCGCCGTAGTAGGTCTCCTGTTTTGGTATGTCATCAATCCTGTATTTATGGTGTTCGATATTTGATTTCCATTCTTGGAAACTCTAGTAAACCTTCCCAATGTAATAATTGTGTGGTAAGTGCGACGATACGGAGACTGTGAATAGTTCCAACTTAATCTATTCAATTGTTGGAAAATAAAAATCTATTATTGGTACTGGAATCCAAAAAAACACTATTCAATTGATCACTATCTTTGTAAAATCAATACCCAATCTTTGCTAATGACTACTAAAGCTCTTCGTTGAATCCCAAATTCTTCAAATCAACTTCATGCTCTTTGTGTTGGTGCGTAAGGTGACATAATATGGCAAGGGTAGTAGTAACACGTCTAGGGCGTATGATCAAACATCCACATGGGTTGTTGCCGGTGTTTGTGCTATTATTGTCATCATTTTTATTGCCTTGGAAAAGACTCTTCACAAACATATCCTCTATTTGTATTATATCAGGTAATATTATATAAAAATCATAAAATAACTCATTCTCATCCATTATAAGAGTACTGTATTGCTGGACTAGCATCTTAGTTTTCCCAACCTTAACATGTTCATCACCTCATGGGCGATGACGAGTGTGTCCCAGGCTTCCTTAGAAGTGGAAAAAATAGATATACGTTTGAATCCATACTCATTTATGGGCATAAAGATGCAGTTATTTCCCTTATTATTGTCAAGTGACATATTTTTCTCTTATTTGGTAAACTCACTGAGATTTTTCATAACTCTTACAGTGTTTGTTTCAGACAAAGGCTTAGTTAGTTGTTGGTATCCATTTTCAATCATGTCCCACACGTCATCTAACCCAATGTCCCTTGGCTGAATGCAATCATCCTTACTTTACAACAAAGAAAATTGTGTCCATCAAAGAGGGGTGGACGGGATGAATTACCTAGCTTCTCAAATCTATCATCCATTTTTTATGAAAAAGATTTCAGAAAGCAGTTTCTGGAGTTTCAGGATCAAAAATATTTTGACAAACCCGCTTTGATACCACTTGAAAACCGTTCACTAAGTTTTTAACACAAAGTTAAAGATTAAGTAAACTCTGAAAATAAACTCGTTTAAGAATCTCCTTTTAAAAACCTCAAAACACAAGATGTGTACAAAACAAATTATGTTGGATGTTAGACTTGGTAGCCTGATTAGCTTAGGTTTTAAATCAAAAACCTATACTAGTTCTTTGTATAGAAATGAAATCATGAAATAATTAAGAACTAAAGCAGTAAGTTGACACGGTGATTTTTTAACGTAATAAAACCTCAATTTGAGGGAACATCCACAGTGACCTCTACGCCACAACCAAAATAATCCACTATAAAAAAATATACAAGAGTTACGAGCACATAAACACGCAACACAAGATCGTAGGCTAAAGAATAGAAATATATATAAATGAGCAAAAACCTCCTCCATGGTATTCTGATTCTGGGTTTGATCTCCCTGACAGTTTCCTTGCTTTGACTCCTTGCTCCTTGCTTTATGCACTTAGTCAACACATAATCTCTCTAAGGAACCACACTTTTACTAGGCATTCGTGTGAGAGTGTATGTGACTGTGAAGTGCAGACAAATGCAATATGCAACTCACTTCTCTCAAAATATTTATACAGACAGTCCTACGAATTACAAATTTCTATATGAGATGTAGTGTTTCACTTTTCAAGAAAATCAAACTTCCTTTCGAAATTTTTTTCAGATCTGATGTAAAACTTTCAAAAAACATATCCAATGTTTTAAAAACTTTATTTATACACAAAACTAGCTTCACAAACTGTAAAACTTGGTTTTAGAAATGAATTTTTCAGATCTCAAATATAGACTGATTTGAAGTCTCTTTTTCAAGAACAATGAAAACAAAGAATGGATCTTAAACAAATATACAAATACAAAACAAAATCCAAACAAGAGAATGTATATAAATCCTAAATATACGTGAAAATGTATCTCAACGTATTTCTCACAATTTCTAGAAAGAAATAAGCGATCTACAGTGAGATTAGGGTTCCTAAGAGAAATAAAGTGTGAAGAGTTTTCTTCAGACTCTTAAACCAACAAACCCTTAAGAAAATCGAATAAAATTAACACTCAAGGTTGGTTTTTTGATCTGAGTTAACTACGAAAGTGTTTGGGTTTGGTGTTTGGGAGAAAACCTAATGAATTTCTAACTAATATTTCTAGTTCTCTCTCTCTCTCTCTCTATCCTTTCTCTTTTCTCTCTCTGCTCTCCCTTCTCTCTATTTTTTTCTCTCAAATGGACGAAGTGGTAAAGTCTCTAAATGCTTCGGTTATGGTCCTTATTTATACTAGATGAAGAACCTTTTGGACGATCAAAGAAAATGAACAGTGGAGATTAATTTATCTATTCAAATTCAAATCCAACAGTGGAAGATGGATCGCACAACCTCTTATTCATATTGGTTTATTCTAACCTCACTTGGATTTATTGAGATAACATGTAGTGCATTGATTAAAACTGATCTAAGGGTCATCAATCATCCTCAGATATGTGAGACAACAGAAATACAAACTCCTCCAACCAGCAATCAACACACGTCGTCCTAACAATCGTTGCATACGTGCGTCCAAATAATCCAATTCGCTACCCCAATAGTTTATGCTGATTTTATACTCTACTCTGGAAAGTTTATAAGGAATAAAAGTAATTCTATTTTAGCCCACAACATCTTAAAACCTTAATTTTAAATATTTAAAAAATTAATTTGAAATGTTTAAAAGAGTTCTAAAAATGTTTAGAAAATTCCTAAAAATATTTTAACATATATACACACCCCCATACTGTAGTATGCATGAATTGTGTCCTAGAGTGTGTTCAGTATATCAAATTACCCCCTTTATAGCAATGAGATTATCTTGGACTGGTTCAATTGTTGGTGAATCTTTGCAATACCATGGAGAAGATGCTAAAAGAGAATCTATCATATTTTGTCTTCATATAGTTGGAACTCCTACATGGTACAGACTCAAGTAAGTCAAACATATAGTGTGTTCTCACCATCTATCATCAAGATTTCGATCAACCTAGATTTTTGGGTTAACTACCTATGTCCCAATTAGTTCTCTATATGCATAAGGTTGAATCCTACCATACTAATCATCAATTTCATACTAAAACCCTGAAAACACATGGGGTTTACTACGATGAATCAAGAAGCATATTGAACGTTAAATTAAGCAAAAAAAATCTTGCTTAAATATGTGATTGATGAATTTCCCTTTGAATCTCTTGTTTCTTCTCCTCTTTGGTCTCTGTTCCTTTCTCTCTTGAGTTGGGGCTGCTAGGGATATGTATTTGATTAAGTGTGGAAAGTATTAATCTTCCCCTTAATCTTATATTAGTCCCAAATTTCGAGTTGAGCTTATTTCCCCAATTTCAGATCGGACACCCAAATGGACCCGAACCCATGATTGGACTAGCCCAAAAGGTTTTCAATTTATATACTTATACCCCGGGACCATTTGTAAAGGTTTAAAACACCTAAATGAGCCCATAAAGCTTCTCGAAATGCGTCTCAATTATTTTTATTCCACATTTATATATATGCCATCATGCAGTAATTATCTACTACACATGCAATTATTTTCCATTGTAATTATTCACATAAAAATTAAACTCACATGATTATGACATAATAATAAATTACTAGTTCGCAATTAATAATTTAAATTTACCGATTAAATTTAAATTCAACAAATTTTATTTTATTCCAAAATACATAGTTTTATTTATTCTCGAAAAATACGAGGTATGACAAATATTAGCACAATATAAATAAATAAATATACTTATGTTGTGTAAATAAATAAATAAGAAATGACCATTCGATGCAAGAAGTACAAACTGAAGATGAATTCCTTAAAATGTGTTTTCGAGGTAACAAGTGGGAAGTTTCTGGGCTTCGTGGTAGATCGGCAAGGTGTAGAGATGGACCAGGACAAACAACAAGCGATCCTAGTGATGCCATATCCAAGAACGACAAAGGAGCTCAAGAGTTTCCTCGAAAAAGTCTCTTATCTCATTAGATTTGTGCCAGGACTGGCCAAGATAACTCATCCACTGATGGATACTACCAACAAGCTAAAGAAGCTACTCACTTCCACACAAATGATGATTCCTCCCAAGGCAAGGATACCGTTGTAGCTCTATATCACTGTGACAACCCGCCTACTAAATTAATAGGTGGCCAGCCCAATACTCTAATAATCGCAGGAATCATAAATGGTCCATTCTCAGCATCACTGTCGATTAAATATAATAGTACGAGATAACCACCAATCGTTTTAGAAAACGGATTGTCAATGTAAAAGAACTTGCAAGTAAAATAAAAACACTTAGACAATCCCATTAGTAAAACAGTGGATATCAAAAAAATCGATGAATAAAGAGTGACAATGAAATAAATAATCACCGAATAAGCTGTCGGTGAACAAACCAATACAAATAATTACACCGAGTATTACATTTCAATATTTACAATATAATAAATGAGTGCAACACTTGGGCAACATGCCCGAATAATTTAAACTGAACATAACTAGAGTGCAATAGATAGAGGCGTCTAATACAATTAACCTACAACATCTGCAATATGTTGTAGCTCCATGACAACAGGAATGGAAATGCAAACTCGGCTGTCCATGCGGAAGAGAACCTGTACGGCAAAGAGTATATGCAGAAATAAAGAAATATATACGGGTCAGGGGCCGGTTTGATATGATTCCCATGTGACTAAAATGCAAGACAGTTTCGCACTTAACAATAATATTTATCACCTCTCAGTCTAAAAGCAACCTAGCGCAATATCATGATGATGCTCTAGTTAACTCCGAGTACTAAGGGCTAACTTCTCCCCAATCTCAACACTATGCCTTTTTCGTGCGTGGGGTGTCTCGCAAAGCGAAATCCAAGCAAGGAACCCCCCGATACACTACTACTTAGGCAAGGTTGATCGTCGAGATCCATTAGACCCTAAGTACAATATTGATGAATATAATCATCTGATTAAATTTCTTTTAACATAGTGCTAAGGGCTAAGTTTCTCCCTAATCTCAACATTGTTCCCTATTTGTGCGTGGGGTGTCTCGCAAAGCGAAATCCAAATAAGGAACCCCCCTATACACTACTACTTAGGCAAGGTTGATCGTCGAGATCCATTAGACCCTTAGCACATAATTAATATATATATATATATATATATATATATGTATGTGAGAAAACATCTACAGCTACTCAAGAAAACATAAAGAAACCCATTCACCATCTAAACGATCATTCCCGTTTCTTTTTTTAGGAATGTATATAAATGGTACAACATTTTATCAAATGTTTACCATTTCAATCTCATAACTGTACATGCACCATTCCTATTCTTTCTTTAGAATATACATAAATGGTAAAACATTTTATCAAATGTTTACCATATAATCTCATATATACAACCTCTTTACCAATTTTATTTCCTTTCTTCCATACAGGAAGAATTACATCTTTAAAGCAAGTTTTATTAATATAAAAATGCTTTAACCATTTCCATAAAATCCCATCAAAAGTCATTTTTATTAGCATAAAAATACTTTTGTATACCACATGCTTCCATTTCCCTCTCATACGGGAAATGTATCCGAAGCCAAACCATATCCCATTTCCCTTATTCCATCCAGGAAATGTAATTAAAGCCAATTCATTATCATGAATTTCTTTAATAAATCTAAGACCGTCCCTCCGGGTTTCCCCACTGGGCGCACCCCTAAATGGCTATCATCTTCCAGGGCCTATCTATAAAAGACAACCTGGGAACCTACCAGCGTCGGGAAGCGGCCATATTGCCTGCGGGAAAGTCAGGACCACACCTAGAATCCCCTAACCAGCGCAGTAATATAAATTCCCATATGGCCTAGGGACTATATCCACCCTGCATTCATTAGTCATGGGACTTCACCACACGTGCGCAACTTCCCTTATGATAGCGATTTAGGGAGGTGTGTAATCCATAAATTATCATTTATGAAAACCATTACTTTTCTTTTTGAAAACTTCCAATTTTACATTCCCAAACTCATTTACTTAGCCATTAAGTACCAAGTTTTAAAGTATGCATTTCATTCTTATTAAGTCATATTTTATTAATGACCTAAGACCCAAAGTGCCACCATTATCAAAACTAGCCTTCAAGAGTTCATTTAACCTCATAAACCATCAATACGAGTCTCCATAAAGGAGCGTCTCCCAAAAGGCTCAACATTAGTATTTTAACTTCTAATTTGCCTTTAGGTTAACCTCCTATATCATTCGGACATTAACCTATACAAAATAGCCCTCGGGTAAGCCCAATTATCCTAGTTTAGCCTAGGACATTAGTCTACCCAAAACAACCCTCTAAGACTCCCCATTACTTCCCAAAGGAAGGTTCCTAAACCTTGGGCCTAAAAGAAAAGGGATAAAAATTGAACTAGGAAAACATCCCAAAAATACAGAAATTCCGAATCGATTCGCCCTGGCCGAATCGATTCAGGCCCATAGCGAATCGATTCGGTAGGTCCGAATCAATTCGGTCAAGAAGACCTGTCATTATGCATAACCCCGAATCGATTCGAATGGTCTGGATCGATTTGGTCAAACCAGACCTGACACTTTCCCTCTTACCGAATCGATTCGCTAAGGCCGAATCGATTCGGTTCTGCAGAATTTCAAAGTTTAGGCTACGGGTTGTTTGAACCCTAAAGCCCCAAAAACCCTCAAATCCTTGATTCTTCCCAACATCAACAACAACAATTCCACTCAATTCATTTCTACACCATTTCTAACTACAATTTGTCCTCAAATCAAATTAAAAATCAAGAATTTAAGGTTTAATCATCAAAATTAACAAAACCAAATTTATGGTTTAAATCTCCCAAAACTTAACTAAACATGCATTCTATCACATTAAATCACATCTAGCAAGTAAGAAACTTGCCTCGAGGTTCGTAGTCTCTGATCCACCTCCGGTAGCGACGGAATCCGGCCCAAATCTTTCATTTTTCCCGCTTCCTCTCCATTTCTCCCAACTCTCTCTCTCCTTTGGCTTTTCTCACAAATGAAGAAAGAAAAAGGGGTGAGGGACTTAAACGGGTTATAAAACAAAAATACCGTCTTTTAATTGCTAATACTCCATTAAAATGACTCGTATACACTTAATTGAGTCATAACGTGTTAAAAGTGCCCGAAACTCCAAAATGCAACTTGGCACTTAATTCGACTATCTCGACCATTCTAAAAACAACCGCACCCCCTATTTTGGCATTCGGGAAAATGTGGACAAATTTTATGTTCTATCTTCATTTTATTTCATTAATTTTACCCAATTTTATATACAGGTTATAACCATCGTTTTACATATAACGACGCAATAATACACAACATGATGCTATTTACCTTATCATATGGTAAATAGACAAAACATAGTAAATCTTATCCCTAAATATTGCGGGAACATAATTTACTCCAACATTCCCTATTTTATAAAATTAGCCCATCAGGCAAGATAATATAAAATAGCCGTTCCAAAAATCTGGGTTGTTACAATCACCTGTACCCCCACCAGGTTCGTTGGAGCTCTCTTGGTGCAGGAAATTGATGGACGAGAAAGGTCAGTCTACTACCGGAGTAGGATTATACATGGACCCGAGTCAAGGTACACTAGCATAGAAAGGCATTGCTTAACGTTAGTGTTTGTAGCACAAAAACTTACACATTATATGTTGTCTTTCATTATTCACATTGTGACAAGATGTGATCCTATTAAATTTTTGTTGGCAATAATTGTTTTGATTGGAAGTGAAACTAGGTGGTTCCTTATCCTTTCATAATATGACTTGAAGTGGGTGGTCTCTTTAGCAATCAAGAGCCAGGCGTATGCAGATTTATTGGAAATATTTTCGTCGAGAGTATTAAGCCAACTTGTGAGAGCATTCCAGGAGATGGTTTGTAGGCCAATTTCTTGGATGCAAACTTTGAGGAATGGACTATGAAATTTGATGGTTCATCGACAAAGAAGAAGGGGGAGCAGGGTTGCGCATTAAAGGTGATTCGAATTTGGTGGTCCACCAAGTGAATGGGAAATATGCATTGCAACACCTCAGCCTGGCGCACTACGGAACAATCATCTAACGATTGATCAACCAGTTTCATCATATCGAAATAAGGAGGCCTCCTAGAACGATAAACGGACATGTTGATGCTTATTCCACCATTTCTTTGAAAGTGTCCATGAAAAGCGACACAACTATGGTTGTGATACAACGAACTCCCTCTATGGTACAAACAATCTTGCCGATGGAAGATGATTCAGATTGGAGAGGTGAGATAAGGAAGCGTTTGGAGTCTGGGGAAGGCAAGATAGAACTCAGATAGTTAGCACAGTACTTTGCAAGCCAAGGAAGTATTTACTTCAGGAACGTGGGAGGATGGTTATCAAGGTGTATCGGGCCAAAGGAAGCAAATAAAAAATTGAAGAAGACACATGACCCACACGGCGAGACAACTGTGATCCCTCTGTACAGAAGAAATCCAGATATAGGGATACTTATGTCCAACGATAAAGTAGGATGCAACTGAGTTACAATGAAGGTGCGATGAGTTTTAACTTTTTTTCAGGGAACTGAATGTCACTTTAATGAGGCTCAGATAGATTAGAGGCAACCTAACATTGATTTCATCAAAGATGGAGTTGTTCCTTCTGAGAAAATGGATGCAATGGAACTCAAGTGAAGGGCCCCACGATTCTACGCTCAAGAAGAGAAGCTTTATCACAGAGGATACTTCAACGGGCATTTACGATGCAGAACAAGGGAGGAAGCAACAGAAGTCGAACCAACTCACATTAGAGTGGCAAAACTACATGACCAATTAATGACCTTGGGTTATTCTTGGCTAACTATGGAGAAAGATTTTGTTAAGTTCGTTCGAAAGTGCAAGGCGTGCCAACTGAATGGAAATATGATTCAAGCTCCCTGAGAGGACTTACACTCTTTGGCCACACCTTACCCATTCCACATTTTACCTTTTAATCTGGTAGGGACAATTCATCCATCTCTCGAAGATTCGAATATTAGTGGAAATGGAGTGCTTTACAAAGTGGACAGAGACAAATCCTTTGAAGAGAGCAATAGCAGGTGTTGTGACAAACTTCATTAGAGAATATATAATTTGCAGATTTGAGATTCCAAATGTTATCCTATCTGATAACGTAACCCCATTTGACAACAAAGAAGTAACGATGCTCATAAACAAATACTTTATCGTTCATCAAACCTCAATGGTGGCGTATCCTAAGGGAAATGGTCAGGGCAGAGGCAACTAACAAGACCTTGGTCAATATTTTGGCTAAGACAATGGAAGATTTCCCCGGATCACGGGATGATAGGATCACGATAATTTTGTGGGCCCATCGAACAACCAAGAGGAAGCCAACAAGGTATACACCGTTCTAACTGGTGATTGGAGCTAAAGAAATATTGCCAGTTGAAATGGAAGTTCCTTTCGCACGATATGCCTTACGAAGAAGTATGCTACCCTAGAGTAAGATCGTTCAATTGGAAGAACTTGATAAGCACATATATAACGCGATGCAGCACTTCCAAATGTACACGAAGCAGCTCTCCGAGGCATATGATAACTTAGTGAGACCACCGAAGTTTATGGAAGAGGGCCTAATTTTGAAGGCAGTTGTAAAGCACATTTGAAGGCTCTCATTGTCTAAGTTCGCAACAAATTGGGAGGGACCTTTCATTATAAAGGAAACTCACGATTCAATTTACTGCTTAATCTCAAATATGTAAGAGGATGAACCTTTCAAGATCAACAACAAGTTGTTAAAGGTTTTATCACATTTAGAGATTAAGTTTGCTTCAAATTGTTAACGTTAAGTTACATTCCATCATAGATTATATCTTTTGTTGTGTTTTTTTTCTCTTCTCGTGAATTAAAAAGAGAGTTTGATTATTGTAAGAGTTTATCCTTTGTAATGAAAAGAACAAAATTACAAATACCTAAGTACGATATGCCAAAAGAAATTTATCTTTCATTCATATACTCAAAAGCATTACAAGTATGGGAACTATAACCAAGAATTACATATGAGAAATGGAAAATTTACAAAACATATCAACCTAAGAGAAACCCTAAATCAGGAGAGGAAAAGAAATCCACAGGCAAGCCCAAGTAAGCTTTCAGGCAGGTTTGTTGGGCTGCGATGGAACCCTCAAGCCTGGTCTGGACTTAGGCCCAATGAACGATTAGAGCTTCATGTTCCTGCATAGCTGTGACCAAAGCTTCTTTGACTCCTTTAACCATTTGGTCAGCCGCTTCCATCAAAGGCATCAATTCCACCAACATAGCCTCCCCAGCCCGTTGGGCCTCCACATGCTTCAGATAAAATTCCCTCTGGCTCGCCAACTGAGTTGTCTTAAAAAGCTTCAAGTGATTGATCAGCCAACTGAACTGGAAGCCATCTTTGCTCAACTCCCTCAAGTTGTCCAAGTATTGATTGAGAAGGGGTCTTGAGAGACTTGAAGTTGTGACGATCTCAGCAATAACGGTTGCCATACTCTGGAGTCTATAACCCATCATCACCATTTTTTATCTAAGGCAATCAGGGGTAAAAGTCTGTGGGTGATGGGTGGCCAATTGTTCGATGGTAAATCAGTGGCATGAAGAGAATTGAGGAGAATGTTGAAGAACCTTAAGGCAAAATGTAGGAGGAGACATGTCAGGTAGAGGAATTTCACAACCGAACTCATTGTCAGCTGGAAGGTCAGTGGTTGAAGACAATAAGCGTGATACAAAAGTAGGCTCCCGATGGGGCGAGACAACAAGTGTAGGAAGATGTTGGATTTGCCCTTCGACAAGAGTGGGCTCCCTCACAACCTAAAACGTGATACAAAAGAATGAGTTTGCGAAAAATCTTAACAAGTGTGTTTTCATTATAAAGTCACCTCATAGATGTGAGTTTACGAAAATCTTAACAAGTGCTTTTTCATGGTTAAGTCACCTCAAAGGTGTGAGTTTACAAAAAAAATCTTAACATGTCACTTCCTATTGTGTCTCCTCTTGCAAATATGTCATGTGGCATTTCATTAATCACGTTAATAGTATTTAAAAGAATTCTCTAGATTATTTTAACATGTCACTTCCTACGACTAAATGTTATATAAATATTTAAAAGAAGGATCAAATACCAAAAAGTCCCTCAAACATTTTTTTAATACACATTCAGTCCAAGCCTTTTATTTTGTACCAAAAAATCCTTTTTGGTGCAAAATAAAAAGGCTTGGACTAAACGTGTATTAAAAAAAGTTCGAGGGAGACTATTTGGTATATGCCCCTTAAAAGAACCTTTTATCAAATCTCGGTGATAAGGTTGAGACTTTCATCCATTTTTAAGAATTTGAACTCCATTTTAAGACATATAAATGAGAAGGGGAAGAATCATTTTGTTTGTACAAATCTGGGCACTTTCTCTCGCTGCTTTAATCTTCCCCTCTCCATAGAGTTTGCGACTTTCAGAAATCATGATATAATTAATTTTATATCTTCTCAATAGTCTTCCAAATAGGCTATTTGTAGGCCTTCACATAAGAGTTTGGCAAGTTCCATTGTGGTTCATCAAATAATTATTGTTTCTAGAGAACTTTGTTTGGTGATTTTTGTAACTGTTTGCTTTAGTTATTTGAAAAAATTGGGTGACCCAAAGCTTATTGTGGCTCCGATGGTGAACATTAGTACAGTCTCAATACACTTTCCTCCTCCAATTGAAATTCATTTTATCTTTATTTGGTTAATGAACTCTTTCATATATTATTTTTTCTTTTAATTCCAAATATCTACGAATAAAATATAAATTGTGACCGAGTTTTTATCACGGATTTTATGTACTACTCAAATTGTTTTGTTAAACTCATCTAAAAGAAGTGTTATTGAAATTTTTCACAATTTTTCTTATATTGAATTTGATTTTCCTTGCAATTATGTAAAAGAAATGCTATAGAGTATTAAGTAGCTGATTCTTTTGGTGGCTCAATGTTATAATGATATCTACTTTACATTACATATAATATTATCCACAAATTACCTCATCAAGAGATTAAAGATAAAGACAAAATCCCTTCCTCTAACCAGTCATAGATTTTCAGTTTGCAAAATCCCTTTTATGTTTTCTTATTATCCCATGCGTAGCCCTACCTTAAATTCATTTCAAAAGCAATTACTCAATATCCAATTATCTAGTGTGGGATTGTAAAGCGGCTTTAGGTAACTATGTATAGTAAGAGGGAGATGGGATAATTTATTTTAGTAAATATTAATACTAATACGAGAGTGGCTATTAGTATTCCAATCAATTCTTAAGACATTCCATTTTGATATCAAATGTCGATTATACCTTTAGACTTACACAATTTAAATTTTTACTCTTTGGTCTCCAATTAAAACAAATGTATTTGAAAAGCAACTAAAAATTAGTATTTTCAATAAAAAACTGTTTTTAAAAAAAATATGTTTTCAATAAAAATCTCTTTTTAAAATAATTTTTTTATACTTTTTGATAACTTTTTAAAAAAAACCTTTAAATTGTTTAAAAAATTGTTATCTATTTCTTAATTAAAAAACTATTTATAAAACATAACAATTGCTTTTATAAAATAAACTATTTCAAATATTTCAAGGGTTTTAAAAAATTATAGCCGGCATAAAAAATTACACAATGCGATTATGAATCCTTTATTTTTTTAAGTAACACGATCACGACCCAAATAAAAAGCAACATAGTATAAAGTCGTATTTCTTTTTCATACCACTAGTGAGGACATTTTTTTACTATTTTAAAAATAACTTTTTTACTATTTAGACAAACTGGTCCATGCCAACGATATATATAGGTGGTCCAACCACCTATAAATAACCCTAAAACAGACCATTTTCCTAACATATTGGTCCGCGCCAACAATATGTAGTGACAGTACTATAAAACGGTTTTAAATAAAATGTACAATTTTTTATATAAAAGACGAACTTTTAAGAGTTAAAACCATTTATTTTTTTATTTTTGTAAAAAAAGTTGGTTTATTTTGAAATTTTGATGCGTTAAAGACGCGATTTTTTTGAATTTTTTTTTGTCTTAGAAACGCGATTGATTATTACCACTTACACGGACCCATAAAATTAAACGGATGTGGGCTCGTACCAGCAGCACTAACGGTTCGTGTCTCTAAGACATTAAATTTTAAAAAAACATATTTAAAAAAAAGCACATAGTTTTTTAAGCCGACTGTAATTTTTTAAAACGCTTTAAATATTTAAAATAGTTTATTTTGTAAAGGCAATTTTTATGTTTTAAAAAATTACAGTTGACTGTAATTAAAATGGGATAAAAAAATCGAAGTTTTTTTAAAACATAAAAATAAAAAATTGTATTTTCAATATTTGTTTTTATGAAAAATTGTTTTTAAGAAGAATCTCTTCTAATTTTTTTTTTACTTTTCATAACAGTTTTTTTATCCCATTTTAATTAAAAAAATGAGTTCCCTTATAAAAAAAAATCGGAGCTTTTTTTAATTAAAATGGGATTAAAAAACTGTTATGAAAGGTGAAAAAAATATTTTTAGAAGAGATTCTTATTAAAAACTTTTTTTCATAAAAAAATATTGAAAATACAATTTTTTGTTTTTTAAACACATTTGTTTTAATTGGAGGCAAAAAAGTGAAAATTTGAATTTTGTAAGTCTAAGGATATAATTGACATTTTGCATCAAAATGGAGTGTCTTAAGAATTGATTGGAATGCTAATAGCCACTCCCCATTAATACATAAAAAGTGTATATATATATATATATAACGAAAATTATAATACTAATAAGAACAAGAATAAAGAGATATAGATAAAAAGTGAGATAAAGAGAGGGAAAAAATGAGGTGGATAATGGAGAGAGAAAATGGGGTGAATTTGTTTTATATAGAAAATAAATATAAGAAAATTTTCATTTTTGGTGTCTGTTTATTGTGATATTCATACATAAATTTATAGGAGATAAATCTAGCAAATTGCAATGTGTCAAATCCGCAATAGAACACTTCCTTTAGCAAAATTATATATTTTTTCATTGTCTATCCACGACTACATGCTTTATGTCAATATAATCCAGTCACAAATGCATTACTAATGAAGTGTGAAGTGTAAAGACAATTATTAGATCTGTTTCACAAAATGTTCAAGGGCATATTTCGTCATTTGGTAATATATATATATATATATATATATATATATATATATATATATATATATATATATATATATATATATATATATATATGCCATTTTTTAAAGGTCATTTTGTGACATAAAATGTCCACATAAATAGCACCAGTATTTGAATGTTCGTGTTGAATAGGGTAAAATGCAAAGTTCAAAGACATTTTTGTTACCATGCGGGTAACCCTTCTGCGGCATTGTCGCATATTAATATTTATATTGCACGATATAAAAAGTGATTGGTTAATGATTGTAGAAGGGTGTTTACCTACAAAAAAATATAAATAAAAATATTTTTTTATTTGAAATATTGAGAAGAAACCCACCGAGGTCCCGACAAAAACTCATATTGAGCAGGAACCCCCCAGGGTCCCGGCAGAAACTCATATTGAGAAGGAACCCCCCTAGGGTCCCTCTAGTGCATAAGTGCCATATTGGAGAAGGAACCCCAGGATCCCTCCACTGCAGAAGCCCAAGATCGAGAAGTACCACTGCAAGGGTCACTGCAGAAATGACATTCGAGAGGTGCCGCTGTAAGGGCCACTGCAGAAGCCCAAGATCGAGAAGTGCCACTTCAAGGGTCGCTGCAACAATGACATTCGAGAGGTGCCTCGCAAGGGCAACCGCAGAAGTTCAAGATTGAGAAGTGCCACTGCAACAATGACATTCGAGAGGTGCCCCGCAAGGGCCACTGCCGCAGAAGTCCAAGATTGAGAAATGCCACTGCAAGGTTCACTGCCACTGCAAGAGTCACTGCAGCAATGACATTCGAGAGGTGCCCCGAAGGGGCCACCGCAGAAGTTCAAGATTGAGAAGTGCCACTGCAAGGGTCACTGCCACTGCAAGAGTCACTGCAGCAATGACATTCGATTGGTGCCCCGCAAGGGCCACCACAGATGTTCAAGATTGAGAAGTTCCACTGCAAGGGTCACTGCAGCAATGACATTTGAGAGGTGCCCCGCAAGGGCCACCGCCGCAGAAGTCCAAGATTGAGAAGTGCCACTGCAAGGGTCAGTGCCACTATAAGAGTCACTGCAGCAATGACATTCGAGAGGTGCCGCGCAAGGGCCACCACCGCAGAAGTCCAAGATTGAGAAGTGCCACTGCAAGGGTCACTGCCACTGCAAGAGTCACTACAGCAATGACATTCGAGAGGTGCCCCGCAAGGGCCACCGCAGAAGTTTAAGATTAAGAAGGGCCACTACAAAGGTCACTGCCACTACAAGGGTCACTGCAGCAATGACATTCGAAGAGGTGCCCCGCAAGGGCCACCGCCACAGAAGTCCAAGATTGAGAAGTGCCACTGCAAGGGTCACTGCCACTGCAAGAGTCACTGTAGCAATGACATTCGAGAGGTGCCCCTAAAGGGCCACCATAGAAGTTCAAGATTGAGAAGTGCCACCGCAAGGGTCACTGCCACTGCAAGGGTCACTGCAACAATGATATTCGAGAGGTGCCCCGCAAGGGCCACCGCCGCAGAAGTCCAAGATTGAAAAGTGCCACTGCAAGGGTCACTGCAGCAATGACATTCGAGAGGTGCCCCACAAGGGCCGCCACCGCAGAAGTCCAAGATTGAGAAGTGCCACTGCAAGGGTCACTGCCACTACAAGAGTCACTACAACAATGACATTCAAGAGGTGCCCCGCAACGGCCTCCGCAGAAGTTCAAGATTGAGAGGTTCCACCGCAAGGGTTGCGGCAGAAACTCATATCGAGAAGGAACCCACCCAGGGTGGCCAGGATGAGGAGTGGCTACCACGAGCAACTTCTGATCATGAAACGTGATGCTTTAAAAGAACAACAGTATTAACTCTTTTCTTTGTTGTATAGGTTGCCTAGTTGAGCAAGCAGGGCTCAAGCAGGCTAGTTGGGACCTCCTGGGAGTCTTGGCTTGGAGGCTGAAGGACAAGGTATGTTGGGCAAGCCCAACGACTTAGCACTATAGGATTGAGAGAATACTAGTAGGAAGACCCAGAAGTCACTCAAGACTACACACACTTCACACTTAGTCACAAGTGAAGTGAGCAGCCAAAGGGATGGATGCTCACAAGAAAAGACCTGTTTATAAAATAATTTTAAAGGAGAGGGTCCTCTAAACCCCTCTTAAGAAAAATGATTTTAGAAGGGGGTCCTTAAGACCCCCATCAAGCTTACAAAGATTTTAGAGGAGGTGGTCCTCGAGACCCCCCCTCAAGTTTACAAAGTTTGTACCAAAAGTTACCGTTTCAAAAGATATTTAGCAAATCAGATATTTTGTCTCCATTAGAAGACATATTTTCTTTTGAACTTTGGTTGGCACCAGGGGGCATCTTCTAGAGGGGACAGGCAGAGCTGCCTGCAGGTAGGGACAAATAGTAAACTGCAGACTTTGTCCCTCACCAACCCTCTAAGTTTTGGCGCAAAAAGTGCCAACCGATCCTTAGTGCCCAAGTATAAATAGGACCCCTGGGCAAGGTTATAAAAGATAGAGAAAAAACTCAATAGCAAAGTCACTCTGTCAAAATCACACTAGAACCTCTCTAGTATTCTCTCCCTGCTCTATCTCTCTAGTGCTGAGTGCCTTGTTCTTTCACTCCCCACTGACAGCCATCACTCTCAAGAGCTCCTCTTGAGAAAATTACTATTATTGTTGTGCAAGTTCATCTTCTTGCAGGGAGGGAGTTCCAGCTTGAGCTCCAGTTTTACTAAAAGGAGAAGGTCTCATCAGAATCTACTCCGGAAGTTCTTTGAGAACCTTGCAGACAGCGTCTATTGGAGTGGGTCACGCCTCACCCGTTCCAGTTATTCATAGACCCCAGTCTCACTACCCTCCTACATTTGGCGACTCTGCTGGGGAGGTATCCTCACTTACATGGACAAAAAGGTTTAATGTTTCTAAGCACCTAGTTTTAAAGACATTCTATCTGGGAATGGAGCTCAAAGATACCAGACCACTCAGGAGAATGTGGTGGTGACCGGAGCTAGAGTGCCTGCTCCTCAGGGAGGGCAGACTAGTTCACCAGCAGCGGCTCCGGCGACAGGTATCAACCTTATGAGCATTTTTTTGAGTTTTTAAAACAAAAAAACGTAGACTGGAAAATTTGGGCCAAGGCTCTGTAATACCAGCAGCTGCCCCCTCTAGTGGGGCAGCCACTACTACAATGATTCCGATGGAAGTAGCTCCGCCACGAAAAGTGGTGCCGGAAAAAGTAGTGGTGTGATCAAGTTCACCAGCATCCAAGGGCTTGGGTTTGGAGGAATCACCCTACAAAGTTGTTACTATAGAGGAGGCCAAGAAGTTTCTCTCCTCTTCTCAGAGGGAGGTTCCTCATCGGTGTGATGAGTTGCGGGACCCCTACCCACAAGTGCGCATATAGTCTTCCCAAGCTTGGGGAGAAGATGAGGTGGTCGGAGAAGTGCCAACGGTCATTGGTTACAGTGAGGAACCCACAATTGTAGAGGGACCAAAATGAGAAACTCTCCTCTTCTCA
Source organism: Sambucus nigra (assembly GCA_949130495.1). Lineage (NCBI taxonomy): Eukaryota > Viridiplantae > Streptophyta > Magnoliopsida > Dipsacales > Adoxaceae > Sambucus > Sambucus nigra. The sequence goes on along the minus strand of OX422214.1, from coordinate 321,553,951 downwards.
GAGAGAGAGGCATCCACAATTGCAAAGAACCCATACTTCCAAAGTGTACTTCCCCACCAACAGTGGCGTGGGGGGAACCCTCATGAAAAATATTTTTCGGCGAGGAACCCATTGGTCCCAAGGCCTCGGCAAGAGGAAATACCAACTCGCGAGGAACCCGTGGGAGAGGAACCCTAGGTGTCCCTCGTCATCAAAAAAGTGTCCATGGCAGCAGTAGCTAACAACGAAGGACCCCCGACAGTGGGTCCCATAGTTAAAATCCGAAAAGATGCGAAACCTTTAACCCCCAAATTGCCAGCACATGATGAACTCACCAACAAAGGGGGCCGCGAGGAACCCTTGGTCAGCAACACATTCCCCACACGCCAACAGTTGGCGAGACACCCACGGACATGAGGTCAATACAAGGAACGTCTGATAGCGCTGGCAGTCGGCGAGACACCCTTAGAGATGAAGTCGATGCCTGAGGAACCCTCGATGCGACATGAGGTCGAGACACCCCCACTTGAAACAAATTGCAAATACAACACAACCAGTCGAGGAATCGTCGAAGACACATGAGGTCGAGACACCCACAACCGCCAACAGTTGATTTGGCGAGGAACCCTCAGTTGTGTGATGCGAGGAACCCTCCATGCCTAGAGCAAAGCGTGAGGAACCCCTACTAGATTTAGCAGTCGACGAGACACCCTCGGGTACAAGGCCAATACGCGAGAAACCCTTACTATCTTTGGCAGCCGACGAGACACCCTCGGGTACAAGGTCAATACGCGAGGAATCCCTACTAGCTTTGGAAGATGACGAGACACCCTCGGGCACGAGGTCAATACACGAGGAGCCCCTAATAGCATTGGTAGCCGGTGATACACTCTCAGACATGAGGTCAACGTGCGAGGAATCTCTACCAACATTGGCAGATGTCGAGACACCCTTAGAGGTGAAGTCGACGTGCGAGGAACCCAAGTCAAGAATGCCAACAGCCTTCGCAGCGGTGGAAGGGAGCTTGAAACCATCATCGGTCAGAACGAGTGGCGCCAAGAAAACACTCTCACTACTCATAGGCTGCCACGAGGAAGACCCACCAATAGTCGAGGAACCCACAGTTGCGTGACGCGAAGGACTGTCAATATCTGGGGCAAGGCTCCAGGAACGCGGAGGTAATTGGGACATGGCAGACGAGGAACACCTCATGGAGAATGGAGTTCAGCGGGGAACACGTAGGTTCCAATCTATGGGCAGAAAAAAATGCACGAGCAACCCATAGCTGTCGAGGAACCTGCCAACAAGGTCGATCGCGAGAGACCCTCGATAATCAGTGAAACACTTCATAATAGATACAACCGATAAGGAACCGCTTTCAATACTTACCCTCCATGAGGAACCAGGGGCAGCTGACACCTCATGCGAGGAACCCATACTGGACAATAAGACAAGTTTATCACCAACAGTGGTCCCCAACAGTTTGGGATCAAAAACTCATTTCTCCAAACGAAGGACCAAAAGGCGAGGAACCCAGGCTAGAAATATCTTTTGACGAGGAACGCTGGGGTCCAAGAAGTTGAGGGTCGACGCATGAGGAGCCTGCAAATGACGAGTTACCTTCGTTAACAACGACTGTGGACGAGATGGTCCCAGAAATCAACGAAGAACACTACTCAAGAATCTTAACGGCTTTGGCAGCGTGGGAAGATTTATTTTTTATGTGTGTGTCGCGAGTAACCTTCGTTAGTTAGAACAAATAGAGACGGGAGGATGCCCATATTGACCGCTAATGAGGAACCCCAGCCACAAAAGACTTTGACGAGGAACCTCTGATGAAATCAGATCTAGATAAAGGGCCTCTGTACGAGGACCCCCATCTCAAGCGACAGTGTAAATCGTGGTCGAGGAACCCAACATGGAATGTCATATGAAATTAGATTGTGCCGAGGGGCTCTGTGCGAGGACCTCTCCCTCATCTCAGGCAGTGGAGAGGAACTCCCTTGGAATCCTCGACATCACGAATTGCTGCTCAACATCACGAAATTGGGAGGTACTCATCATCAACGAGGAACCCTTGGTAGCGGACTCCCTATTTGAGATTCCATCCGGCGAGCAATGCCTAAGTTCCAAACCCTTGGGTATAAGATGAGCAAACGAGGAACCCAAGGTCATCGACAGCAGAGCTATGGGTGAGGAGCCCCTAGATGTTGGAGAGGAAGGTACAAAACCCATAAACCATGAAAAAAATCGATCGAGGAACCCTCCTCAGTGACCTGTGGCCGCGAGGGACCCCAATAAATTCAGTTCCAAGAGTGGGACCTCTGAGCGAGGAACCCCCCACCTTTACAAGCAGTGGTGAAGGACCTATATAGGTCCCCGCCCCAAAATTCAATCTGTCATCAACATACATCCTCACCATTACGACTGAGAAGGTACTATGCCTAACTCCTCCAAGTTTCATTCCTTAAAAAGTTTGAACGACCTGCTCTAAGTGTAGAAAAGTTTTTTTTATAAAAAAAAGCAATTTTATGAGCACACTCTTTGTAAGAAATACAAAGAGTGACTACAGTGCAGAAATGAATAGTAGTTATTTTTTTATTGGCACCTGAAATTTTGTGCATGACTCATTTACGTACATTGTGCGGTGGGTACACCAGATTTATGTGTTCTTTTCTTAAAAGAAGGGTAGAAACTCTACTAGATTAAAAGAGGACCCATGATATAAGGAACTTTACTCATTATACTTGGGGGCTATATCCAACCGAAAAGTAAAAGTATACTGAGCAAAGTCCCTACAGACACGACAGACCAACAAGAGGTTATCCTCCAAGTAGTAGTAGTAATAATAATAACAATAATAATAATAATAATAATAATAATAATAATAATAATAATAATAATAATAATAAATTATGTACATTTTTTAGTTATTATTCCATACAGATTTATAGCCTAGAGAATAAGTCCTAACCTCTATTCTCAAGAAAAAATTTACTTAACCAGTTTTCATAAAATAGGGAGAAGAGGGTCTACCCCCCCTCTCTAAACCTGTTACTTTTCCAAGACAAAAAGGTTCCTAAGAAAAGTTGGAACAAGGACCCTGCAGACCAAGGGAAATTTTCAGTATAAAGAAATAATTATTTCTTTATTTATGATATATGTGAAATTTTATTCAATGTTTGTGGGAAGGAGAAGGGCTAACCCCACCTCTTAGTCACTACCCAAGAAATGAATATGCATAACAAAATACCCCACAGTCACTTGGGGTTTCTCTAAAAAATAAATACCCCAAAGTCACACAGGGTTGCATTAAAAAGCACTGCATAGTCATACGGGGCTGCGCTAAAAAAAATATAACTTGCTCAGCTATATGCAAGTACCCCACAGTTATAGGGGATGTTCCAAAATATTAACGTACTCAGCCTATATGCAAGTACCCCACTGTTAGAGGGGCAGCTTCAAAATTTGCAGATGGTGAGCCTATATGCAAACACCCCGCAGTTAGAGGGGAAGCTTCAAAATTTTTAACTTTCTCAGCTATATGTAAGTACCCCGCAGCTAGAGGGGAACCTAATGCAGTTAGATGGGCAGCTTCAAAATTATAACTTGCTCAGTTATGTGCAAGTACCTCACAGCTAGAGGGGCAGTTTCTAAATTTCAACTTGCTGAGTTATATGCAAGTACCCCAGAGCTAGAGGGGAAGCTTCTAAATTTTAACTTGCTCAGTTATATGCAAGAACCCCACAGTTAGAGGGGTAACTTCAAAATGATAACTTGCTTAGATTATAGGCAAAGTACCCCACAAACTATGGGGCAATTTCATCTTGAATTGCTCACAGAAAATAGACCAACTCATAGTTTTGAGAAAGTGTCAAGTATAAGTATATGTGCGACAGTTTAGCACCTAAGGATCCAAGGGCGTCGGAGCGCTCACAGTCTTGAGCAAAAGCCAAGTATAAACATAAGGTACAACAATTTAGTACCTAAGGCTCCAAGGGCATCAGAGCGCTCACAGTATAGAGCAAGTGTCAAGTATTAATATAAGGTGCAACAATTTAGCACCTAGAGCTCCAAGGGCACCGGAGCGCTCAAAATATTGAGCTAGTGCCAAGTATAAGTTTAAAGTGCGACAGTTTAGCACCTAAGGCTCCAAGGGCGCTGGAGCACTCACAGTCCTGAGCAAAGGCCAAGTACAAACATAAGGTACAACAGTTTAGTACCTAAGGCTCAAAGGGAGCCGGAGCGCTCATAGTCTTGAGCAAAGGCCAAGTATAAACATAAGGGGCTTCAGATGAGCACCTAAGGCTCCAAGGGAACTAGAGCGCTCGCAGTCTTGAGCAACTGCCAAGTATAAATATAAGGCGCGCCAGTTGAGCACCTAAGGCTCCAAGGGCATCGGAGCGCTCACAGTCTTAAGCAAGTGCAAAGTATAAACGTAAGGTGCTCCAGATGAGCACCCGAGGCTCCAAGGGCACCAGAGCGCTCACAGTCTTGAGCAAGTGCCAAGTATAAATATAAGGTGCGATAGTTTAGCACCTAAGGCTCCAAGGGCACCAGAGCACTCGCAGTCTTGAGCAAGTGTCAAGTATAAATACAAGGTTCAATAGTTTAGCACCTAAGGCTCTAAGGGCACCGGAGCGCTCACAGTCTTGAGCAACTGCCAAGTATAAATATAAGGTGCGCCAGTTGAGCACCTAAGGCTCCAAGGGCACCGGAGCGCTCGCAGTCTTGAGCAAGCGTCAAGGATAAGTATAAGGTGCGACAGTTTAGAACCCAAGGCTCTAAGGGCACCGGAGCACTAACAATTTTGAGCAACTGCCAAGTATAAATAAAAGGTGCAACAGTTTCGTGCATAAGTCTCTCGACATTGCAAGACACTTCTGCACGAGGGGGATAATGTTGAGATATTCTCAAGAAAGTGAACAAATAATAAAATAGATCGGAGTGTGGGGATCCACTTAGAGTCGATACACCTTCCCAAGATTGCAAGTTTGGCAGAAAATAGCCTAGGGCGAAGGGATCCACCTTGAGTGCCTCTTCCCAAACTTGATGCTAATGAAAAGAACTCAGGGCGAGGGGCTCACTGCGAGCAACACCTCTACCCAAGATGAAAGGCCACAGAAGAAGGCCAAGGGCGAGGGGCCCACCACGATTAACCCCTCCGCCCAAGATGAAGGGCCACAGAAGAAGGCCAAGGGCGAGGGGCTCATCGTGAGTAACTCATCCGCCTAATATGAAGGGTCACAGAAGAAGGCCAAGGGCGAGGGGCTCACCGCGAGTAACCCCTCCACCCAAGACAGAAGGCCACAGAGGAAGGCCAAGGGCGAGGGGCCCATCACGAGTAACCCCTCCGCCTAAGAGGAAAGGCCAATAGAATAAGGCCAAGGGAGAGGGGCTCACCGTGAGTAACCCCTCCGCCCAAGATGAAAGGACACAGAAGAAGGCCAAGGGCGAGGGGCTCACCGCGAGTAACCCCCGTCTAAGATAGAAGGCCATAGAAGAAGGCCAAGGGCGATGGGCCCACCGCGAGCAATCCCTCCGCCTAAGATGAAAGTCCACAGAAGAAGGCCAAGGGCGAGGGGCTCACCACGAGTAACCTCCCCGCCCAAGATAGAAGGCCACAGAAGAAGGCCAAGGGCGAGGGGCTCACTGCGAGTAAACCCTTCACCCAAGATAGAAGGCCACAGAAGAAAGCCAAAGGCGATGGGCCCACTGCGAGTAACAGCTCCACCAAGATGAAAGGCCAGAGAAGAAGGCCAAAGGCGAGGGGCTTATCGTGAGTAACCCCTCTGCCCAAGATGAAGGGACACAAAAGAAGGCTAAGGGCGAGGGACTCATCGCGAGTAACCCCTCTGCCCAAGATAGAAGGCCACAGAGGAAGGCCAAGGGCGAGGGGCCCATCGTGAGTAACCCCTCCGTCTAAGAGGAAAGGACAATAGAAGAAGGCCAAGGGCAAGGGGCTCATCGTGAGTAACCCCTCCGCCCAAGATGAAAGGACACAGAAGGAGGCCAAGGGCGAGGGGCTCACCGCGAGTAACCCCCGCCTAAGATAGAAGGCCATAGAAGAAGGCCAAGGGAGAGGGGATCACTTTGAGAAACCCCTCTACCCAAGATAGAAGGACACAGAAAAAAGGCCAAGGGCGAGGGTCTCACCATGAGAAACCCCTTTAAACAAAGTAGAAGGCCATAGAAGAAGGCTAAAAAATGAGGGGCTCACCGCGAGTAACCCCTCCGCCCAAGTTTATACCATGATAAGGAGGTCCACTATAAGTGGCCTCATTACAAAACTTGGGATGAAGTGACATAACATTTAATGACCCTAAGGGGAATGATAAAGAAACCCTAGGGTCCCTGAAAAAAAAATTGAATTTATGGCGTACAAAGCCTTTTCGTCTACCCAACACAAAAGTCTTTGCACGAGGGGCTAATGTAGAAGGGTGTTTACCTAAAAAAAATAAAAATAAAAATATTTTTTAATTGGAAATATTAAGAAGCCAGGTCTCGACAGAAACTCATATTGAGCAGGAACCCCAGGGTCCCGGCAGAAACTCATATTGAGAAGGAACCCCCCCAGGGTCCCTCCAGTGTAGAAGTGACATATTGGAGAAGGAACCCCAGGATCCCTCCACTGCAGAAGCCCAAGATCGAGAAGTACCACTGCAAGGGTCGCTGCAGAAATGACATTCGAGAGGTGCCGCCGTAAGGGCCACTGCAGAAGCCCAAGATCGATAAGTGCCACTGCAAGGGTCGCTGTAGCAATGACATTCGAGAGGTGCCCCGCAAGGGCTACTATAGAAGTTCAAGATTGAGAAGTGCCACTGCAAGGGTCACTGCAGCAATGACATTCGAGAGGTTCCCCGCAAGGGCCACTGCCGCAGAAGTCCAAGATTGATAAGTGCCACTGCAAGGGTCACTGACACTGCAAGAGTCACTGCAGCAATGACATTCGAGAGGTGCCCTACAAGGGCCACCAACGTAGAAGTCCAAGATTGAGAAGTGCCACTGCAAGAGTCACTGCAGCAATGACATTCGAGAGATGCCCCGCAAGGGCCACCACCGCAGAAGTCCAAGATTGAGAAGTGCCACTGCAAGGGTCACTGCCACTACAAGGGTCACTGCAGCAATGACATTCGAGAGGTGCCCCGTAAGGGGCACCGTCGCAGAAGTCCAAGATTGAGAAGTGCCACTGCAAGAGTCACTGCAGCAATGACATTTGATAGGTGCCCCGCAAGGGCCACCGCCGAAGTTCAAGATTGATAAGTGCCACTGCAAGGGTCACTGTAACATTGACATTCGAGAGGTACCCCGCAAGGGCCACCGCCGCAGAAGTCCAAGATTGAGAAGTGCCACTGCAAGGGTCACTGCCACTGCAAAAGTCACTGCAGCAATGACATTCGAGAGGTGCCACGCAAGGGCCACCGCCGCAGAAGTCCAAGATTGAGAAGTGCCACTGCAAGGGTCACTGCCACTACAAGGGTCACTGCAGCAATGACATTCGAGAGGTGCCCCGCAAGGGTCACCACCGCAGAAGTCCAAGATTGAGAAGTGCCACTACAAGGGTCACTTCCACTGCAAGAGTCACTATAGCAATGACATTTGAGAGGTGCCCCGCAAGGGCCACCGCAGAAGTTTAAGATTGAGAAGTGCCACCGGAAGGGTCACTACAGCAATGACATTCGAGAGGTGCCTCGCAAGGGCCACCGCCGCAAAAGTCCAAGATTGAAATGTGTCAATGCAAGGGTCACTGTAACAATGACATTCGAGAGGTGCCCCGCAAGGGCCGCCACCGCAGAAGTCCAAGATTGAGAAGGGGTCACTGCCACTGCAAGAGTCACTGCAGCAATGACATTCGAGAGGTGACCCGCAAGGGCCACCGCAGAATTTTAAGATTGAGAAGTGCCACTGCAAGGGTCACTGCCACTACAAGGGTCACTGCAATAATGACATTCGAAGAGGTGCCCCGCAAGGGCTACCGCCATAGAAGTTCAAGATTGAGAAGTGCCACTGCAAGGGTCACTCCCACTCTAAGAGTCACTGCAACAATGACATTCGAGAGGTGCCCGGCAAGGGCCACCGTTGAAGTTCAAGATTGAGAAGTGCCACTGCAAGGGTCACTACAGCAATGACATTCGAGAGGTGCCCCGCAAGGGCCACCACGGTAGAAGTCCAAGATTGAGAAGTGCCACTGCAAGGGTCACTACCACTGCATGGGTCACTGCAGCAATGACATTCGAGAGGTGCCCCGCAAGGGCCGCCACCGCAGAAGTCCAAGATTGAGAAGTGCCACTACAAGGGTCACTGCCACTGCAAGAGTCACTGCAGCAATGACATTCAAGAGGTGCCCGCTAAGGGCCTCCACAGAAGTTCAAGATTGAGAAGTGCCACCGCAAGGGTTGCGGAAGAAACTCATATTGAGAAGGAACGCACCCAGGGTGGCCAGGATGAGGAGTGGCTACCACGAGCAACTCCTCATAATAAAACTTCATTCTTTAAAAGAACAACAGTATTAACACTTTGCTTTCTTGTACAGGTTGTCTAGTTGAGCAAGCAGGGCTCAAACAGGCAAGTTGGGACCTCCTGGGAGTCTTGGCTTGGAGGCTTAAGGACAAGGTATGTTGGGAAATCCCAACCACTTAGCGCTATAGGATTGAGATAATAATAGTAGGAAGACCCAGAAGTCACTCAAGACTACACACACTTCACACTTAGTCACAAGTGAAGTGAGCAGCCAAAGGGCTGGCTGTTGACAAGAAAATAACTGTTTATAAAATGATTTTAAAGGAGAGAGTCCTATAAACCCCTCTCAAGAAAAATGATTTTAGAAGGGGGTCCTCAAGACCCTCATCAAGCTTACAAAGATTTTAGAGGAGGTGGTCCTCGAGACCCCCCCTCAAGTTTACAAAGTTTGTACCAAAAGTTACCATTTCAAAAGATATTTAGCAAATCTGATATTTTGTCTCCATTAGAAGACATATTTGCTTTTGAACTTTGGTTGGCACCAGGGGGAATCTGCTAGAGGGGAAAGGCAGAGCTGCCTGCAGGTAGGGATAAATAGTACACTGCAGACTTTGTCCCTCACCAACCCTCTAAGTTTTGGCGCTAAAAGTGCCAACCTAGCCTTAGTGCCCAAATATAAATAGGACCCCTGGGCAAGGTCATAAAAGATAGAAAAAAAACTCAATAGCAAAGTCACTCTGTCAAAATCACACTAGAACCTCTCTAGTATTCTCTCCCTGCTCTCTCTCTCTAGTGCTGAGTGCCTTGTTCTTTCACTCCCCACTGACAACCATCACTCTCAAGAGCTCCTCTTGAGAAAATTACTATTATTGTTGTGCAATTTCATCTTCTTGCAGGGAGGGAGTTTTAGCTTGAGCTCCATTTTTACTAAAAGGAGAAGGTCTCATCAGAAGCTACTCCGAAAGTTGTTTGAGAACCTTGCAGACATCGTCCATTGGAGTGGGTCACGCCTCACCCTTTCCAGTTATTCATAGACCCCAGTCTCACTACCCTCCTACAATGATGCTCATACAATTTTCAATGAGATCGCGTGGCTTACAATGAGATTGAATGACCCATATTTGAAAGCAAACTTTACTACTTTGGCCATAAGTTGATGTGCCATGCCAAGTGTCCCATGAGAGTCTCCCATTAAGAATTGACTCTAATTTTAATTGATTGTCTAAAGTGCATATTTTTTCAAAAGCATTATGAATATTTTCTTTAGAGGCTTATGTTCGGGTGACGGTCTTATGTTTCATTTTTTTAATTACTTTCGTTTTTCTTAACACTCGATTTTGGTTTATATACAAACTCTATTTTATTTAATTCAAATATTATATTTTTATAGAAGTATTACATAATGCCCACGCATCGCGCGCGACTGGAAACTAGTTTTCTATATATGAGTATCCGATTGTAATAACTCTAGAAGACCACCTTACCCAAGATCTTCAGGCTAAAGAGGGTAAGAATTTATTTGGGATATTCACAACTCTCACAGATTAATAATTCACTTATTTTTGTGACTAATTTCAAGATGATCACTCTAACAGTTGGAGACGTGTTTTCTCCTGGACCATAAAGCTTAGAGGAGTTTACAGTTACCAGAGTTGTTAAAAAGTGCATTATCACTGAATCTAAGGTCTTGTTTGTTTTTACCTGTTAAGTGTACCCGCCCGTAAACTTAAGGACCTTTAATTAAATTATATTTGAGAGAAAAAGAATTTATTTTACTGGGAGGAATTAAATTCTTGAATTGGGAAATTTTTAATCTGAAGAAGTTATTAATCTAACAAATTGAGGATTAATTGTTTACACTATTTTTGTGTCGCACTTTGAGGTCAAATTTGTAGAATAATATAGATTACTTCGGATGGCAATTCGGAGTGCACGGTTAAGACCGGATGGATCAAAATAGTTGGAAAAGAGTGGCCATAGGTATAATATGGATTTCGGAACCTTTTTAGACACATTTGAGCTCTCAAATAAGTGTTTGGACCCTTTTTATAAGGCCTATAAGTCCAAAAACGAGATAAAGGTTTATAACCCTAGTTGTGAGAGGGTGATGGAACTTTAACTCATTTTTATAAGACCAAGTTTGGGAGAGCTTTAGAGGAGAACAACTAGAGGAGATTTTGGAGATTTTGAGAGATTAAACCACGGACAAGAGAGGAGACCCTTGAATCCAATCCATCATCTTCATCAAAAGACTTTATTCTACAAACCCTAAGGCAAGTGGTTTAACTTGCATTTGTTAAATTGCATTTTCCTATTCATATTAGAGAAGGTGTGAATTAATTAATATGTTAGGGTTAATTCAATATTAGAATTTGGGGATTTCATGTTTGGGGTTTATAAATCTGTAGAGATGATAAGATTTTGTGAATTTGATGCCCAAATTGGTGTAGATGATGTGGTTAGATTAAGATAATTAAATGGGTGAATTTAAGATGAATCTTGGGAGGATTTTCTTTGTGTGTGTGGGGGGGGGGGGGGGGGGGGGATCTGTGCAGAATCGAAGTTTTTAAGCCTTTCTGGGTTTTTTTTTTCTGGGCAAAGATGGAAGAGAGAGAGATTACCAGGGTCGTTCGAACGACCTGGTATCTCGTTCAAACGACAGTCAGTGTCATTCAAATGACATGGCTTGTCGCTTAAACGACAATGTTTTGATTCTGACAGTTTCTTCCTCCCCTGATTCAGACCTGATTGCTATTGGTGATGAATAGTTCCTATTTTGGTTGAACCTAAATTTTGTGGTTTTAATTTAGGGTTTGAAATTGTGAAATTTAATCATAGATTAGTAGAGGATAAATCCCAAGAGATCTAAGGTTTAATTCGTGAAATTGTGAACCTCGTATTTTTAGTGGGTAAATTTATTTGATAGAACTTTTATGATGAATTGTGAGGATTTAAATGGGGAATTTAGGGTTTTGTTGAAATATTGAGTTTTATGCAAAGTGTGAAAATATTTTTGGGTTCCACTCCTTTGATTCATCAATGGCGCTAGATATAGGGGTGAAAATGAGGCGAGCCTAGCCGAGCTTAAGTTTGCTCAAGCTTGGTTTGTAAATGTAAACGAGCCTAAAAGTATGTTCACGCTCGGTTCATTTATCTCATGATCCAAGCTCGAACGAGCTTATACGCAAATGAATTCGAGCCGAGATCGAGTATCTTGGTTAATTTAGACTAGTTTAGTATGAATATCGGTGATCGAGCTGAATCTGAGCCGATCTTAATAAGATAGCGAGTTTAAACTTTTGTTCAAGCTTGGCTCATTTATTTTACGAGCTAGTCTCGCCGAATGAACACGGTCTGAACTCGAGTAGCTTGGTTTATTTTACAGTCGTAGCTAGATATGATGAAGGGAGTTATTCTTTCAATTCATCAATGGCGGTAGATATGGATGATAGAGAAAGGACCCCGGGTAATTCGAACAACGTTATTTCCACAAACCCTTTTTCCAAATTTAAATTCCCATCCCGATTGGTTTAAATGCTTAAAGTGAGAAATTTGTAAAAATGGATTAATAAGGATGCTAAGCTCATTGAAAGGAATCGAATAATGAATTGAAATTTTGAATTTCGAGCCAGGAGAGAGTTTGGGTATAGTTTGGTAGAGCGACACCAAGATAATGAAATTAATTAGTGTATGATTAATTGAAATTAAGTCGGACCAAAGACTTGCATGTTTTAGACTTGTGTATGGAAGTAATACACCGGTAGCCTGGATTTTTATATATATACGGTGATGTGTAGTATATGTATATGATTTATAAATATTTGTGTGAATAATAGTTATAGTAAAGCATACCAATATTAATTCTGTCTTTGGAGGTTGCGTGATGTGGGTGAGTCCCCTGGCTAGCGAATGCAGGGTGAGTATATTTCTCAGGTTATAGCGTCTATAATTAGGGTGAACCATTATGGTATGGAAAGGGCACTTACGGGGGAATTACGGCCACCTCCTACGCGTGGGTGATAGCATTTATGTTCAACATACGTGTGAATGTTGAGATATATGATACGTATATATGGTGTAGATTTATATATGGGTAAATACATGGTGTGAAATGTATACATGATATAACTTGTGAGGTTGTTATATGGTATCAAATGAGAATTGGTTTAAACAAGTTAGTGTGAATAATAACTTATAACGCATATACATGATGTGAAATGTATAAGTGATATAACTCGTGCAAATGTTATATGGCATTAAATGAGAAATTACTTAAATAAGTTAATGTGATTAATAACTTATAAGGTATACTAAACCCACTAGGGATAGAGTAGTGGGAAATCATGGGATATATGTGACAAGACTAGTTACGGGGTAGTTATCTAGATGGGTCATGTATAGTTACGTCAGGCGTGCATATTAGTCGAGGGGTGAGGTGTCCTTAAGAGAGTGTGCGACACTAACTTAAATATGAAGATCATTCATGCATTTTAATTTCTACATTTAAATTCACTTGCTAAATATTTTCAAATATTTTGGATTTTAACCCTTGCAATAAAATATTTTCAAAACCTTTTAGGTGTTCAGCCACAGGGACGCCAGTATTGTTCTATTCTAGGGGTATGCAACTACGGCATATGTGGATGTTGCATGATTTTGACTTAGCCGTTTCAGTCTTTTCATTCCTATAGTAGGATGCAGTCAGTACTTCATTTGGGCATGTCGCCCTAATTATTTCAAGCATCTGATGTACTCATTTTATCACTCTTGTGGTTTATTTTTGTTACTGGCTTTGTATTCAATGGTTGACTCGGCAGGGTTTACATTTATTCCTTTTTAGTATTATTTGATTCAGTGATTGTGTATGATTTATTATATATTCTTTCGCGTGTTATTAGTGAGGTTTAATAAAACGATAAAACTTGGCACCATGTCTTTTGAATACGAGGTGGTTAGTAAGTTAAAAAAGTTTTTGACAGTGAAGCTAGGAATGAACCAGATGAGATTCCTGATTAATTTGATATAGGACTGATCACCCTATATTTTATTAGGCGGGGTGTCACAGATGGTATCAGATCATCAGGTTCTAGTGTCTTTAGAATCTGTGCGTCTTTTCACGTTTCAGCGTAGTATTTTTTTATATAGAGCCTTATTATAGGATTGATATATTCCTTTATGTATATGACTTACATTCTCCTGCTAAAGGATATAGTTCATGTGATTCATATGCGGTTTTGGTCAAGCGTGGCAGATCGAACATAATGAAGCAACAAGCGTGGGACGTAGAAGGATTTACAGGGGAGTACTTAGTAAGAGCCATGGAATCTTCTGGAAACAGTGACGCGATAAGGGTCACCATGATAATTATTCGAACAGTTTAGGCTAGAGTAACCACGGGGGGCACAACAGTTTCCCCAAGAGCCGTCGGTAAGGACAATGGTGTGAGGTTAAAGCCCCAAGTGTAGAGGACAAGGGTAAGGGTCGGAGGAGAAATTTTTATTTCAGAAGAACCAATTCACTAGAATTCGAGGGAGCTATGGAAGGGTGGTTTACCAATGGATGGAGAACATCCAAATTGGATCACTTGTGGAGGAGTGTAGTGATACACAAGTCAAAATTTCGAGCAAAGAAATTTTCTCTTAAAAGTAGTATGGTGTGATGAGAGCCACTCACCACATTCGTGGGGTGATACCGTGAATAACAATGAATTTGGGGTGCGGGCTATTATTAAATCTCTCACTAGAGGTTAAATAGAGAGGCAAGGGAAATTTCAATAATTTTTCAAAAGGGTTGAACAGTGGCCAGATGGTAAGGAAAGTTAACGAAATTTTCAAACTTCGTAACCGATGAGAGGGATACGAAGGATCAAGTAAGGTTGTAAGTAAATAATAGACCCGTGAGATGAAAATACAAGTGAGGATGAGAGATCTGGTTAGTATAACAAGTGTCGTTGTCGTCAAGGTTGTACGATCACATTTGTATCAATGCTCTCGAGAGCGGGGAGCTAAGGGAGTTGGAAAATCTATCAGAATAGTAAGATTGGAATTTTTTTATGCTAGTGAGGCACCAAGGGAAGGGATACCAAGTAGACAACCTAGATTTAGGATCGAGATCGATGAAAATTTCTATCAAGTGACGGTGGGTTCAGATAGGGCCGTCAAGGCCATCAACAAGTCCGAGGGGATCATCGGATCCAAAGGGAAATTTGGGGTAGCGATCGGGGTCAAGGCTACCAGGTCCGTATGAAGTAAAACCCAGACAAGGCCGATGGTGGGCAGGGATAGGGTAATGACACAGAGAGGTGTCTTATTTGTAAAAGAGTAGAAACACATGAGTGGATCACGCCCGCAGCGAGTCAGGGGACATGAGTGGGATGTCTAGGAAGAAAAACTGTTAGAGAAGTTTTTGGTTTGGTTGGGACGAGGGAGTTATGTTTAATAACCCTTGAGTCGACAGTGTTTTGGACAACTGAAACTACGAGTTTTATTCCGAGATGATTGGGGTCTGTTTTGTGTGATGCGAGTGGGTCACAGTAATGTATTAGTACTAGATTTGCGTGAGAAACGGATTTAGTGGAGGTATCATTAATATCACTAGTATGTATATATTTACTATGCAGTAGCGGGGCGCTCTTCAGTTCCACCTGTAAGGAATAGGTGGGTTCCACCTGTAAAGGAACGGGTGGGTACGTTGAGATGATATATTTTTCAGAGGATTAGCTCGTTTGAGGGATAATATTCGAGGTATGGTTTTATCTTGGGTACGGATGGGTCCGCAATGGTGGGCAGTTATAGCAAGGCTATCGTGTTTGTTGTTCCAAGGCAGGGTATATATTTTTGTGATGTCCCATCTGAAAGATATTGAGCTCGCGGCAATATTTTTGTGAAGTAGACTTCAAAGAGTACAGTTGTCTAGTTGTTTTTTCCTGAACCACAATGCTTAAAGGAGTTTCCAGTCACCAGAGTCATTAAAAAGTGCATTATCGTAAAACCTAAGGTATTGTTTGTTTTTACCTCTTAAATTTGAATCGGAATCATTCAGACTTAAATGGTACCAAATAGTGTTTGTTTTTTTAAATGATTAAGAGGCTAACGACTATTTTACCTATGAATGATTAAGAGGTAAATACGCCTCTGAAGTCTGAATCTGAAATCTGAATTTGTTTAAATACATTCATTCAGAAGTTCATTCAGATATAAAAACAAACTTATTTTTTATATTCAGATTTCAGATCTAAACTTCAAATTTCATATGAAAAAACAAACATAATCTAAACCACGCACACATATTATTATCTTTGACTTGTAATTAGTGTCCAATTAAAAGTAAGATTACTATATTTCCTCTTCAGAGAAATTTTTTAATTCCTATTAGAATTACAAGTTCAATCATTTAAAATTACCGGTATCTTGCTGGAATCCTGTAATGCCTTTTGACAAGCAGCCTTCAAGGCCTCATCCTTGGCTACAAAAGGAGCTTTCTCCTAAATTTAAGTTTAGACAATCAATTGTTAAAACCAACAAATATAAACCTAATATATTCAATAATGTATTAAAAAATTACTCACAGAATCTGACATAGACTTCCAGTTATCTCCACCATCTTTATCGATCTAATTAATTTAAACACAACAACACAATTACGAACACACTAAAAATAATATAAATCACAAACAGGTTTAACAAATTATAAAACTTACAACTGCGACAAATTTGTTTCTAGGATACTTCTCCATGTGTTGTTTGCTAAAGTGAGTAAGAATTTATTTGGGATATTCACAACTCTCACAGATTAAAAATTCACTTATTCTATGACTAATTTCAAGATGATCACTCTAACAGTTGGAGACAAGTGGTTTCCTCCTGGACCATAATGCTTAAAGGAGTTTCTAGTCACCAGAGTCATTAAAAAGTACATTATCATTGAATGTGTTGTTTATTTTTACCTCTTAAGTTTGAAGATGAATCATTCAAACTTAAAAGGTACCAAATAGTGTTTATTTTTTAAATGATTAAGGGGCTAACGACTATTTTTACCTCTGAATGAATTTGAGGTAAATGAGCCTCTGAAGTTTGAATCAATCTAAATACATTTATTTAGAGGTCCATTCAGATATAATAATAAACGTATTTTTCATATTCAGATTTCAGATGAAAAAACAAGCATAATCTAAACCATGCACACATATTATTATATTTGACTTGTAATTAGTGTCATCACTATGAGCAATTTTTTTACTCTCTATCTTTAAAGATTGTATTTAAATAATTACTATTAGAATTACAAGTTCAATCATTTAAAATTACCAGTTTCTTGTTGTAATCCAGTAATGCCTTTTGAGAAGCAACATTCATGGCCTCTTCCTTAGCTACAAAAGGAGCTTTCTCCTAAATTTAGGTTTAAACAATCAATTGTTAAAATCAACAAATATAAAGGTAATCAATTCAATAATGTATTAAAAAATGGGGCATATACCAAATAGTCCTTCAGACTTTTTTTTATTACACATTTAGTTCAAGCATTTTTATTTTGCACAAAAAAGTCCTTCACTATGTCAAAAAGATTTTGCCATGCCATTGGCGCGGACCTTCAAAGATAAGAAAATAAGGGACTTTTTGGTACAAAATAAAATACTTGGACTAAGTTTGTATTAAAAAATGTTTGAGGAACTTTTTGGTATTTAATCCTTAAAAAATTAATCACAGAATCTGACATGGAATTCCATTTATGTCGACCAGCTTTACACATCTTATCAATTTAAACACAATAACACAATTAACAACACATTAAAAATAATATAAATCGCAAACATGTTTAACAAATTATAAAATGTACAACTTCAAATTTGTCTCCAGGATACTTGTCCATGTGCTGTTTCCTAAAATGATCCTAAAGTGAATAAACTAACATCAACATACATACAAAAGAAATAGACCAAGGGTAAGAAACTCACTTAGCATCTGATTTTTGGGATCAAGACTCGGATTTAACTCCTTTCATGGTTAATCTGCCAGAAAAGAAGGATACCCGATAGAGAATAATATGACTCGGTTAAAACTTAAAATAGCGCCGCTTGGGTGTTGAGTTAAAGTTTACCTAGTGAGACAGAGAGAGAGAGAGAGAGAGAGAGAGAGAGAGAGAAAGAGGTGGGGTGGGGGTGGTTTGAGCAACTGTAGCGTTCACTTGGGTGTGTGAGTTTATTGGTTCGTGTAGAGTTTGTGTGTTTTTTGTGTTTTATATTGAGAGGTAATGATGATGTTGACAACTTGACATGACGATTCACAAATCCGGATCCGCGACCAAGGAAATTCAAATATTGTTAAATTTCAATAAGCATGGTTAATGATAGGTACACATACTTTTACACTACAATAAGGTAGGGGCGGGAATTTAATAAAAGGACACAAAAAACGATTTGGAATGATACACAATTAACTTGAAATTGACACGATGTTTTGTGTTCATGTCATGTTTTTTTGACACGAAGTCGTGTTCGTGTCTTAATTATGAGTCGTGTCATGTCGTGTTATCGTGTTTTTTAGGCATGAAATTTAAGAAATTCTGGTATTCGTGTCGTGTTATTTTTTATTCGGTTCGTGTCAACTAAAAAAACACGAATTCATGTCGTGTCGTGTCCGAAAAAATCGTATCGTGTCGTGTCGACATGAAACACAACCCGTTGACCCGAATTGCTACCCCTACCATAAGGGGGATACAGTTTGGTTCGGTTCGAGTTTTGCCTATTTTTAGATCAAATTGAATATTTAGTTCTCAATTTTTTTGGATCGAGATCGGACCAATTAATTCGATTAACCTACTAATTTGATCCTCACTTTTTCGGTTCGATCCAGAATAAAATTCTGTCCTGACCCTATTTTATGTATTTATATTTTTTATGAATGTTTTTTCTATTATTCTCCCAATTATATATATAAAAATTAAAAAAAATAATAATACTTGAAACTCCGAGTGATATTTACTTGGATTTTCTTAACCTAAAAAAAATGTCTATACATATATAAAATGTTCCAAATTAAATTCATAAGTTATATAAATTAATTCAAAAACTATATATAAGAAAGATAATAACATTATTTTTATTATATATATATATGGGAATAGGTCCGATCCGGTCCAAATAGGTCTTTTAATATAGTAGACCGCGGACCGAACCGATTTAATCGATTTTTAGTTTTTGTGGACTGGTTTTCAGACCTGTTTCAAAATAGCCTTAATTTTAGGTTTGGTCCGGTTCGACCCAATCCGTCCACTCGGGCAGTCTTTTTTTTGTCCACCCCTAACTACTGTGTAATTCAAGCGATACACGAGCGTATTATAAATTTTTTTAAAAATATATTAATTTTATATTAAACGACTCTAATAAAAAACCAAGTATGAAAGAAATATTATAAAGCTTAGGGATGAATAAATTATAAATTTAAACCCATAACAAACAATCTTAAGCTTTAAATAATGTACTTAAAATTGCAAATGAATATAATAAATTAAATATATCATGTACTTTGTAAAATTAGTTGTATCTGTATACCATGAATGAAGAGAGGCGTGAAAAAGTTGGCACAATGCTCTTGAGGTTAAAGCACATTATATCGAAAATAAATTTTAATTTTCATAAACAAACTTTATAATTCAAAGAAAATGTAACCAATCCAATAGGGAAATTTAATAACTAAGGAAGATGAAAGGAAAAGCCAAAACACCCAATTGTAATAACATAGCAAGATTTTAATGTCTATCCCTGAGAAGAAAAATTGCTAGTTCTAACCCCTTGATTATTCTCGTCACAACACTTATCCCCAAGGTAATGGTGTTTTCGGGAGCGATGATTATCTTCGTTATTGCTAAAGTCTTCATCAAAGGACTTATCTTTGTGAAAAACACAACATTTTATAAGCTCTTTTTCTTAAGAAACTCTTTGTCGACGGTGTCTTGTTTCGAGGCGACCTTATTTTTTCTTGTGGTTCCAGAGTCCTGGTTTAAAATTCAAAAATATTTGGTTTGAGCAACTGTAGCGTTCACTTGGGTGTGGGAGTTTATTGGTTCGTGTAGAGTTTGTGTGTTTTTTGTGTTTTATATTGAGAGGTAATGATGATGTTGACAACTTGACATGAGATTCACAATCCGAATCCGCGACCAAGGAAATTCAAATATTATTAAATTTCAATAAGCATGGTTAATGATAGGTACACATACTTTTACACTACAATAAGGTAGGGGAGGGAATTTTAAAAATGACACAACAAAACGATTTGGAATGATACAAAATTAACTTGAAATTGACACGATGTTTTGTGTTCGTGTCGTATTTTTTTTACACGAAGTCGTGTCGTGTTCGTGTCAACTAAAAAAAACACGAATTCATGTCGTGTCGTGTCGTGTTCAAAAAAACCGTATCGTGTCGTGTCGACACGAAACACTACCCGTTGACCCGAATTGCTACCCCCACCATAAAGGGTGGATATAGTTTGGTTCGGTTAGGTTCGAGTTTTGCCTATTTTTAGATCAAATCGAATATTCAGTTCTCAAATTTTTTGGGTTGAGATCGGACCAATTAATTTGATTAACCTACTAATTTGATCCTCACTTTTTTCGGTTCGATCCAGAATAAAATTTGGTCCTGTCCCTATTTTATATATTTATATTTTTATGAATGTTTTTTCTATTATTCTCCCAATTATATATATAAAAATTAAAAAAATAATAATACTTGAAACTCCGAGGATATTTACATGGATTTTCTTAACCTAAATAAAAAAATGTCTCTACATATATAAAATGTTCCAAATTAAATTCATAAGTTATATAAATTGATTCAAGAACTATATATAAGAAAGATAATAACATTATTTTTATTATATATATATATATATATATATATATGGGAATAGGTCCGATCCGGTCCAAACAGGTCTTTTAATATAGTAGACTGCGGACCGAACCGGTTTAATCGATTTTTAGTTTTTGTGGACCGGTTTCAAAATAGTCTTAATTTTCGGTTTGGTCCGGTTCGACCGAATCCGTCCACTCGGGCAGTCTTTTTTTTGTCCACCCCTAACTACTGTGTAATTCGAGCGATAACGAGCGTATTATAAATTTTTTTTAAAATATATTGATTTTATATTAAACGACTCTAATAAAAAACCAAGTATGAAAGAAATATAATAAAGCTTAGGGATGAATAAATTATAAATTTAAACCCATAACAAACAATCTTAAACTTTAAATAATGTACTTAAAATTGCAAATGAATATAATAAATTAAATATCTTGTGTACTTTGTAAAATTAGTTGTATTTTTATACCATGAATGAAGAGATGCGTGAAAAAGTTGGCACAATACTCTTGAGGTTAAAGCACATTATATCGAAAATAAATTTTAATTTTCATAAACAAACTTTATAATTCAAAGAAAATGTAACCAATCCAATAGGGAAATTTAATAACTAAGGAAGATGAAAGGAAAAGCCAAAACACCCAATTGTAATAACATACCAAGATTTTAATATCTATCCCTGAGAAGAAAATTTGCTAGTTCTAACCCCTTGATTATTCTCGTCACAACACTTATCCCCAAGGTAATGGTGTTTTCGGGAGTGATGATTATCTTCGCTATCGCTAAAGTCTTCATCAAAGGACTTATCTTTGTGAAAAATACAACATTTTATGAGCTCTTTTTCTTAAGAAACTCTTTGTCGACGGTGTCTTGTTTCGAGGCGACCTTATTTTTCCTTGTGGTTCCAGAGTCCTGGTTTAAAATTCAAAAAAATTTAGGGGCATATACCAAATAGTCCCTCGAATATTTTTTTAAAACATGTTTAGTCTAAGCCTCTTTATTTTATTACAAAAAATCCCTCACCACATTAAACCACTCAAAAAAAGGAGCTCCAATGATGATTGTCGAAGCTCCGGCAGTGGTGGTGGGAAGGGAGGGACGGGGGTGCCGCTAGCGTGCATCTTTAAAAATAAGTTAATATTGTTTAAATCGGTATGTGAGGGATTTTTTTTGGATAAAAACAAAAAGGCTTGGACGAAATGTTTATTGAAAAATGTTTTAGGGACTTTTTAGTACTTAATCAAAAAATTTAAGCATATATATTTTTTTGAATTTAATTTCCAAATTATGTTACCCCGGAAATTCAGTTATCTTTTTTCAATAAACATTGGAATTTCACACCATTTTATACTATTATTAAAACTTCCACTCCTAATATGAGAAAGGAAAATAAACAGAACTCTTGGTGGTAAAAGGATTAAGTTTTCTTTGTTGTATTTATATCAATGGAAATGTTAGGAAGAAAAACTTTGGAAACACAATTTGGGGATATCGGACACGTGTCCCTATGTTGTTTTACAACCCCCTAAATACTTTTTTTTGGATTTAACGTGATCACTAAAATTTTGAAAATCAAATACTCACTTATGTTAACCTTTTCTACATTCGGGATCAGCTTCATTGCAACCAAAGTGAATAATACTTATAAAAAGTAATTTTAGAACATCGTAAAGACTTAAAAAATAATTCTAAACTAAAGCAGAATTGTCTTTCCTAAAATAAAATAATAAATTAACCTAGACAAAAAGAAAATTATAAATGAATCATATTTAACAACTCTAAATACTTCAACAAACATGTATAAGCTTATGATAATATCATCTGCTACTCAAACATGTATAGGCTTCAGAATCCCTGACAATATAAGGGCAAGTCTTTTGATTATATGCGTGTGTTCTCTTTTAAAACGAATAATAGAGTCAGGTCCAAAGGTCAAGTCAAATTTTCGTTGTTGAAGTCAGATAAATGCGGGGTTGATTTTTCAATAAGGAATAATCTATTGACATTTTCATGAATAAATTCGACTTATATCCCCACTCGAGCTATCCTCTGGAGTTAAAATACCTGTTTCAGCAAAAGGCCCTTTCACCATTTGACAAAAATCATATTTGGTTTGGAGGAAACAAAGTTTCCCCACTGTTATACAACTGATGATATGCTCTAACAGATTTTTCTTCATATGATTGGGATTTGCTTTCACTGTAATTTACTTTCCAATATCAATAAGAGTAAATTGGGAGTTTAGTTTTATAAGCCAACCCAATATGAACGATTATTGTTATTGTGGATAGTAGATGTGCTTGGAGAAGTCACATACCATTCATACCAAAAATGAACTTCTCAAAGAGAATCCGGCCAGATGCACAACTCACCACCTATCAGTGTTCTAAAAAATGAGCCTAGGCGGCGCCAAGGCACGAGGCTTTTTAGATACGTCAAGTTTTGGCCCTAGGCGTGGATCAAGGCATGGTCAACGATAGTCAACATTTTTTGGGGTAAGGCGTGAAAAAACGCGCGTTTTTAGGGGGTAAGGCGTGAAAAAACACGAGTTTTTTAGAAGTAAGGCGTGAAAAAATGCAATTTTTTTGTTCTTTTTTTGTATTTAAAAAAAATAGTATTTTAATTTACAAATATTTAGACATATTTTTAAGGTATGTACCAGTTTAGTATTTTTAATAGCCTTGTCATAGTCAAAAAATATTAAAATATATTAAAAAATGCCTAAACGCATTTTCATGCCTTTTTACGCCTAAGGCCTGCCTAGGCTTCTAAGGTTTAAGGCTTGGCCTCCAGGCCTCGGTCACGTCCCGCGTTTTTTAGAACCTTGCCACCTACAAATCAATATCAAAATCGAATTGATCACAAAAATAAATGTGAAAAATAAATCGAAATCAACACACAAAACATAAATCAAAACATACACATTATGATTTCGAAACCCCCAAAATATGAATCAAAATCTTTTTGAAGTCATAATCGAACAACAACAAAACTGACTAAGATTCAAAACATACACATTTGGAAATCACAATCGAACAACAGGAAAACACAAACCATTCGCTTGCCAAGAAGTTTCCACCACCCAGACCCAAACATTCATATTCAACAACTCATTAAAAGCGATTTAATGTATGGAAGTTTTAAAAGAGAGATAGGGCTTTCAGTGTGAGAATGTTGAGAGATGGATGGACTATAAAAGAAGGAAGAGGGAAGCAACTTTAACTCTCCTCATGATCTTTGGTTTTGCACGTTCTCACACTACTTTGGAAGTTTATTATTTTGGAATGCCAAAATTTAGGAACCAAAATGGTTGAAGAGGGGAGGGTTAATTGCATTAAATCCAAATACTTTGGTTTGTGAGAGGCTCAAATCTGACTTTTGAGAGAGGGGATTAATTGCATTAAAGCCTTATTAAACCTCTAATACTATTTCATTAGAGGTATAACTAGCATATAACCCGCGCGATGCGCGGCCATACATGCGTAGAATAAAATATGTTTTTATTGTCATAGAGAAAGTAAGTAATTATAAACCCTTTTTTACATGGATTTATTTATTTTTATAAATATGTTATTAAACTTTTAATTAAACCTTGTTTTATAATAATACAATTTAAAAAAAAGTTATGTCCACATACTTTTTTTTAAATAATGAAAACAGTTTTTTGATAACTTTAACACAAAATAATTTTTTTTATAAATAGAACTTTTTTTATTATTATATATAGCAATAATAGTTTTGTAAATTTTTCACAGAAATAGTTATTTTGTAACATGTAAAAAAAATTATAAATAATGTTCGTTTATTTATTTTTATAAAAACGTTATCAACTTTTTTTATAAAAACTGTTTTTTCTACATTTTCACAAAACTGTTTTTTCTAACATTTTCACAAAACAGTTTTTTGTAACAATTTTTTAAAAAATTAATAAAATACATCCATATTTTTATAATGACATTTTTTCTAACTTTTTCACAAAACAATTTTATTTAAAGTTACATCCAACTATTTTTTTTAATATGGAAAACCTTTTTTTATATTTTCACAATACAATTTGTTGTAACATTTTTATTTTATTTTATAAACAATGTCAATTTATTTATTTTTTAATAAAAATTTGGAGTTGTCTTTTAGTAACCAAGATCACAAAAAAGACTTTTCGTTACCCAAAACCATAATTATAGTTGAAGAGAGAGAATTCAGGTATTAATTATAGGTCATTTTTATGAAGAACATCCCACTTTCTTTGGAGGCCTGCCTCAGTTTCCATTCTCTATTTGGTTCCAAATCGCATTTATTTGCCACCAATACCATTACCAAATTCTCGTTTCCAGTCTTTTTAGCTCTTGAACCCGCTTTTTGGCTCCAAAAAGGGTATTCTGAATCCAGAACAAGACATTCTTATTCAAGTGAACTACTATTTAGCCAGCCATCAACAATATTTAGAGAAGATCAATTTTATAAAATAAAACATGGGAGGACAAATAAACAAACAACATCAAATGGGTGAAAAAAAAGTTACTAAATTTCAATTGGTGGACACCTTGAGTGAATGTGTCTCACTAAAAATTTCACCAATGACACACGAACGCGTGCCCAGTGCCTCCAATTTGTGTATCAATATTAACACCCTTATCTGAATACACCAAAAGATGAGATTAGAGTTTTAAGATTTGACTAACATCAGCAGCCAAATTAATGTCAGTGTGCTTGTAACCAAACTCTTTGAGAAGCTCTCTTAAGTGGAGGAATGGACTTGAAATCTCTGTTTCCATAATGTTGCAACCATTTCTTATCCACACTACACTTGACAAAACTACAAAAATTATATTATCATAGTCGTATACGAAAAGCTAACATAAGTACTAATTAAGGATAAGTAATTAAAAAAAACTCGGGGGGGAAAAAGTTACCCTCTAAGAGCATCCACAATGGGAGAAGGTATGGACAAAAAAAATGGTAGAGTTACAAATTTGTAGGCGTGCAGTGGGGATTGGTAAGTAACAAAAGAGGAGAGAGGAATGGTAAGGGGTTTGTAAATTTACTGGATGGCTACTGATTCAGTAAAACCTTCTTGCGAACTTCTGAAGTTCGTAAGAATTCCTACGAAGAAAAGAAGTTCGTAGGAAACCCTTTTTACCACAGTGAAAAACTAACACCGTTTGGGAGGGGGAGGGATTTCTTTATAAATAGCACACTTCCTTCTTCCATTTCTTTATCCGACCCTATATCCTTCTTCCATTTTCTTATTTTCATTATAAATATATTATATTTTTATAAAAAATATGTCTTCTTCTCAACCAATTATTCATGGTACATCTCGACAACCTAATATGACTCCTTTTGAGGATGAAATATTATGTACTATTTATGCAAAATATACAGCTCGAAGTATTGAAGGAAACTCAATATCATCGGGCACATTTTGGGACACTGTGAAAGATGAGTATAACGTCACGCATGGAATCACAATTACTCGTACGAGATCCATGCTATCAACACGTTATAATCATATATCGCATCAAATAATGCTATATATTGCAAAGCTTTCTCACTAAAAGAATAATATAGGAAGCGGGATGAACGAATTCCAAGCGGTTACTAATGCACGCGACGCGTACCGCGCCGAAACCAACAAATATTTTACGTTCGATAACTGCTATCAAATTTTAAAAGATTTGCCAAAATTTGACTTGGAAAATACAGCGGGGAACAACGACAACCCTACACCTGTTCGCGAAGATGATACTCCGGGGGTACGAGACGTACCGGATAGACCCCCAGGTAGAAAGGGTGAGAAACAACGTGCACGTCAACGAGCGCGTTCTGACAGCTTGGATTGCAACACAACAGTACTCAAACATTGCGAAGACTTCAATGCAATGTTTAAAAGCAAGCAAGAGTGGAAGAATGATCGTGCCCTTAAATTTGACTCTCAAATGGATGCGTTCATTCAGATGAAGCGAGCTGATCAACTCACCAAAAAGCAGGATCAACTCGTGCGCCTAGGTCGAGAGCAATCGTACATCATGGAGCTGGATATGACCCATATGAATGAAATACAAAAGAAGTTTAATTTTAAAAGGTTCAATGACCTAACAACGATGGTTGTTGCGACCGAAGCTGCGATATCTGAGTTGCAATCGAACTCCGCCGGGTCGTCTGGTCCAAGCGGTTCAATTAATGATTAGTAGTGTTTTTAAATGATGTATTGAACCCTCATGATTGTAATTCGTTTTTTTTTTCGGTATATGGAGAGTGATTCACTATCCATCTTAATAAATGAAATGCCACCCTTAAATAGATGAAATGTGATTATTGTTTAATAATTTTCTGCTTATATAATATTGTCGGTTAAACCATTAGTTTATATAAAATAACAGGTATATGATCACTATGACAATCGTACAAATACAAATTGAAAATGGAACAAACATAACATTTAACCACGGTTAAAATAAAAAATACAATAAATTCATCATCCGACCATTTCATCACCGTGGGTGTTCCAAATGTGCTCTACCAAATCATTCCGTAACTGTTGATGTTTAGTTACGTCTCTTATCTTAGCATCCCGTTTGAGGTAGTCGTAGAAATTAGTTTGTCCCCTCATAATTATAGGTGTTTCATCATTCTGTTCGTACTCATTTTGCCATGGACAATCTCTGCGTTCATCGTCAATAATCATATTATGCATTATAATGCACGATTTCATAATGGTTGATAGTGACGCCCTATTCCATAATTTACAAGGTTCCCGAACAAAATCGAATCGAGCTTGTAATACACCAAACGCACGTTCTACATCTTTTCTGCACGCTTCTTGGTACTTGCAAAAAAATTTCTGTTTTTGTGTAATACCATTTTGGTTCCTAAATATTTTTACGATTGAAGCGTACGGAGGGTAAATGCCATCTCCAAGGTAGTAGCCCATGTCGTAAGAATTTCCGTTAACATTGTAATTAACGGGAGCTATCGTCCCATTGCGTAATTCTTGAAAGACATTAGATCGGTGCAAGACATTCAAATCATTGCAAGAACCAGGCACCCCAAAGAATGATTTCCAAATCCAAAGATCGTAGGAGGCAACCGCTTCAAGGATTATAGTTGGTGACTCTTTAGGACCACTATATTGAGCGTGACATGCTGTTGGACAATTTTTCCAATGCCAATGCATGCAATCTATGCTCCCTAGCATTCCTGGGAAACCTCTATTTGCATTTTGTTCGAGTAACCTTGTAACGTCGCCTTGTGTCGGATTTCTGCCGTACTGGGGACCGAAAATTTGTACAATTGCCTCTGTAAATCTAATAACAGTTTCTAATAGAGTGGTTTCACTCATAGCGTACTGCTCAGACCACACGTCATGGGAACCCCCATTAGCTAATAGTCGAATTACCCCCAACACTTTCTGATGAGAGCTCAAACCTTGACGACCGCAAGCATCATTCTTCTAAACAAAGTAGTTATCATAATGGCAAACAGATTCAAGGATGCGATTGAAAACACTATACCGCATCCTGAATCTCCTTCGGAAAAAATACTCATTGTATACCTTATCTTCCCCAAAATAATCTTCCCATAGTGTTGCATGTCCCCTTTCTCTCCTACGATTCACTCGACGCCTCGTTTCGAGTTCTTTCCCATCGCGAATTATATTTTTTTCAGCACACCACCGGGTAATCTCCATCATAATAATCATTTCCTCTTCTGAATCATCGGATGATCCACCGTCATTAAATTGTGCATATTGTAGCATAAGATTTCGGCCCTCATCGCTAGAACTGGAGGAGTCCATGATATAATATGGTTACAAATTTATTTAGGTGTAGATGAAAAATTATACTCTACCTGTATAGTTTTACGATACACAGGTATTTATAAGTTTAGATGTAGACGAGTAAATTATACTCTACCTGTATGATATGTGTCCCTTAACAATTATTATATATATTTTTTATCATTGTAAAATAAATATCTGTGTCCTTTCGTAAAAATTATATTGTATGATATTGGTAAGTGTACTACTGATTGATATTGGTATGTGTGTTAATTTATAAAGTTACCTTGTAGAGGTTCTTCATGTAATCAATAAGTAACAATTTAGAAAGTTACCTTGTACAGCTTTATGTGTGGCTTGGTATGTGTGCCTTTATATAGTTTTACTTCTACATTGCATATGTCTGCCTTAACAATTATTATAAAAAAAAATTATCATTGTAAAATAAATATCTCTGTCCTTCCGTAAAAATTATATTGTATGATATTGGTAAGTGTGCTACTGATTGATATTGGTATGTGTGTTAATTTATAAAGTTACCTTGTAGAGGTTATTCAGGCAATCAATAAGTAACAATTTAGAAAGTTACCTTGTACAGCTTTATGTGTGGCTTGGTATGTGTGCCTTTATATAGTTTTACTTCTACATTGGATATGTCTGCCTTAACAATTATTATAAAAAAAATTTATCATTGTAAAATAAATATCTCTGTCCTTCCGTAAAATTTATACTGTATGATATTGGTAAGTGTGCTCATGATTGATATTGGTATGTGTGTTAATTTATAAATTTACCTTGTAGAGGTTCTTCAGGCAATCAATAAGTAACAATTTAGAAAGTTACCTTGTACAGCTTTATGTGTGGCTTGGTATGTGTGCCTTTATATAGTTTTACTTCTACATTGGATATGTCTGCCTTAACAATTATTATAAAAAAAATTTATCATTGTAAAATAAATATCTCTGTCCCTCCGTAAAATTTATACTGTATGATATTGGTAAGTGTGCTCATGATTGATATTGGTATGTGTGTTAATTTATAAAGTTACCTTGTAGAGGTTCTTCAGGCAATCAATAAGTAACAATTTAGAAAGTTACCTTGTACAGCTTTATGTGTGGCTTGGTATGTGTGCCTTTATATAGTTTTACTTCTACATTGGATATGTCTGCCTTAACAATTATTATTAAAAAAAATTATCATTGTAAAATAAACATCTCTGTCCTTCCGTAAAATTTATACTGTATGATATTGGTAAGTGTGCTCATGATTGATATTGGTATGTGTGTTAATTTAGAAAGTTACCTTGTACAGGTTCTTCAGGCAATCAAATAAGTGACAAATGAAAAAGTTACCTTATACAGCTTTATGTGTGGCTTGGTATGTGTGCCTTTATATAGTTTTACTTCTACATTGGATATGTCTGCCTTAACAATTATTGTAAATATTTTTTATCTCTGACCTTCCGTAAAAATAAATATCTCTAACGTTTCGTATTATAAATATCTCTGACCTTCCGTAAAAATTATCATCACATGATATTGGTATGTGTGCCTTTAAAATTATTGGTATGTGTGCCTTTAAAATTACCTATAAATATTTTAGAAGGATTGCAACAATTATTTATCTACCATTATCTTATATTTCAAAAATGGCTTCATCTCCGTACTATTCATCCATTTACAATGGCTCTTACACAGATATTGTTTGTAACGATTAGTATGGGAAAAAAATAATTTTCCAAACATATCCAATTGATACTTCTCGACGTTTTCTCAATGACTTTGGTCATATATTCATAATCTCTCCCAATTCGGAACCTGAAGACGGAGTTGTGTATCCATGGGAACACCTCACATGGCCAGATAAATATAATGAAAGGTGTGACCTGGAGGTGCTTTGCCACTACCATCACATATCCGTGCCAAAAAATCGGGCTGCCGCACTTTGGCCAATATCGTATCCCGAAGAAGCGGATATGTTTTGTCTTGATTTATTGGAGGAAGAGATATGGCAGATGGAGAGGCGCCTACAACGTTATCACAAAACACAACGCACGATGCTATCAGGTCGTCACATTCAAGAATAATTAATTAACATATATAACGACTCTACGTTGGCATCAGATAACGATATTTCAGATTACACGAATTCCGGTTATGATTACTTTTCGGAATGCATATATGAAAATGATGGGGCAGAGTACGAACCAAATATATCAAACTACAACGAAGAATATGTTGATTCAGATACGCAACGATCTTATTTACCTAAATGTTTAGTGCGCAATGGGAAACCATATTGTTGTACTTCTACTAGGTTCGACCTAAGCATTTGAACACATACTCCTTTTAATCATTTTGATCGTGTATTATTGTTTTTACTACTTAAGTCAATAATAAAAAATGATATCAGAGCAATCGCAATAAATAGGAGACATCAAAACAATTATCATCACAATTACATTAAGACAACAATAAGAAAATTTATTCTTAATAATTTTCAATTGTACATTATACATCACTGGGGCCCCGGGCCAAACTCAAAATCAGCACCTAAATCTGCATGTGAACCCGTGTAAGGGTCAGACCCAAATAAATTACCCCAACCTTGTTGGGCCTCATATGACGGGACCGGGTCAGAGGGTGGGGCTGGTCTGTAAACGCTCGGACGACTAGAACTAGTACCACCCTCCTCAAACCCTAGACTAGGCATAGTAAAACGTGCTAGTCTACGCTCCAACTCATCAATTGGATCATCACGTGCTTTGAGTTGATCCTCTCGCTGACGTGTCTCATGTAATATTAAATGGCGTAGACCTCGAATGTTATCTGATGCCTCGACGTAGGATTGATGCCATTCTAACTGCATCAAAGATTGAGCTGGAGGTGCGTTGGTTGAAAACACAGGTCTCGGCACATCTATAGTATATGAAGCCCCCTCCGGTAGGCCTACATCAACCGTCCAATTCTGCCTCGGTGGTTGGATGTGCGTAGAACCACCCACAGAGAACTATGTCTCATACACATGCGGATCATTTGTCGGTGCTGGTGCTTGCGGGATTCGCAACGTCGAAGGTGCCACTGAACCAACTCCAATCAAATCTACATTAACATATCTGGCAATCGGCGGTACTATTGGCCCGAGTGCTACTGCCTTCCAATATGCATTATACTCTTCTTGTGACACATCTCTTACGTATTGATTTGCGATAGGCCAATTTTGGGCGGCAGCTGCTTGGAAATCATTTTCTGAGGCACAACACAAACTTGATGGTGGGTTGTCTGCGATACATATCCTCCCAGTCAATTGCCGGATGGTCCGATCACCCAAGTACCAAAAACCCTTAAATAGGGGATCCCAAAAAATAATCCGTAACCCCGATATCTCTCGAGCATATAAGATGACATCAGAGTCATGGTAGGCAGAAGTTTCGTATGGCTGCCATATAATGGACTCGGGTGACCGCATCTCAAGCTAATGTTGACTGCTTGAGATGTTAAATCGCTGTGCTCCTTTTACTTTCTTTCTATTAACCCTCGACCAACAAAAAATGCGGGGCCACACATCAATAGACGGATCAACGAGAATAGGACATGCCGTGGCCATGTACTCGTGATGTAAATACTGCAAAATTTGTCAATAAATTTAATTCATTAGAATAAGTTGACATATATTGTAATGAAACATAGATTTCATTAAATAAGATGAAACAAAAATATACCTCGAGTATTTGCCACATGCATTCAACGCTAGTCAACGATCGTCGACTGGCTTTGTCCAAAGACCATAAAATACGGGCATAAATAGCCGAACCCCAGTCGTATGTGCCGATGGCAGGAATATCCTCCAGATAATGTAAATAGCCGAGGTCGGAAGTGAAGTGAGCATTTGGAAAAAATACACTCCCCAATACATAAAACCAAAATGCCCGAGCTATGATTGGGGACATATAATCCGGTAAAGGGTCAACCTTGACAAAATTTTCTATGTATTTTTTAAGGTCAGAAACTAGAATTCCCGCACCAGTAAATCTCTGTATATGAATTTCTGGGAAAAATTCATTTATGGTATTAACAAAATTTGTATATTGTTCAATTCGTAGATTTTCAATCCGTCGTCCTTGTCCAATTGGAATGCCTGTCCCAATTCCAACTATACTGAATAAATGATGGATGGAGTTATCAAGCCTGACATGCTTGCCAAAGAGACAACATATCAAATCATAGATGAGATAAGCAAGTCTCACTGCTAACGTTTGCATCTGCTCAATGTTCAACAAATCACCATTACACAGGTGTTAGTCTTTTTGGAATTCAGTTTTTTATTCTATTTCTCAACAAACATAACTTCTTTTGTAACCTTTACTAAACATCTAATAAAATGTACAAACTTTGTCATAAATTAATAGTCATTTTTCACGAATCAGTGCATTAAATCTCATAATTACCAACTTGAAGTATCCATGACTCTATCTCAGATTATGATTTTGCTTTCAGCTATTAAGCAAATAAAAGTTAGATACTAACCTGAGGTGGTGAGGAGAGTATTATAATTTTCCTTTTCGTTGCTTTTTTTCCATACTTTCAAAGATCTAAACATACTGTTAAGTCACGTTCACGTGGAATTAATAAAATGAAAAATAAAATTAGACTTATATTATAGCAATGACCAACCCGAGGGCAAGAAGATCTTGAGGCCAAAGGACAAACTGGTCATTTCCAATATTTAGTTCCACCACTTTCTAAAAAAATACAATTATATCCATCATCTTGATTATTAAACTTTAAATCCACTATCAGATCTGGTTATAACAAAGCGTGCAGACAAACAAAGAGAAAGGGGAAAAGAGTTGAAAACGGGAACGATGTTATAAAACGTTCAACAATCACCTTTTAACCTTATTAGAAGATGATCTATATACTTTTATCCTCATGTATTACATCATAAAACAAAGTAGTACCTTATTGGAACTAATGAAATAGGATCTCTTCACTACTTTCAAGTAACTTGCTGAGGCCTGTTGATTCGCTACATGTTCAAGGAAATGACTGGCCACCTGAGATAAAGAATGATGAATGGAATCGAGCTGATGAGAGTTGGCTTGATAAATGGTAAAACCAACCCAAAGAAATTGACTACAATTTCAAAGATAATGGGTAGGGGAAGAAGAGAGGTCTATATGGGTTTTGAGAATCTATGTGGTTTTAGGTATTGGCATTTTGTCTTTTTTAGGAGAGAAAATAAGTAATACTTAATAAATTGGTGAGGGAAATGGGAGGTTCTTTAATCAATTATAGTTTCAATTATGACTATTAATAACTCTAATACAATAAAATTAATATGTTTCATTATATTATTACCTAAGTTATCCGTGAGTAATAAGTGATAAGTGTATTACAAGTTATCCATGAGTAATAGGTGATAAGTGTATGACGTCTCCATAATATTAACTTTATTAATTTTTTTTTCATTTAAGGTCTAAATAATCATAATAATTAAAATAAAAATATTTATAACTCTTAAGTAAACATTAAAAATTAAAAAGTTTTAGTATGAGAGAATAAAATATGAAAATTCTTGTCTACATCTCTTTAAATATATTGTTTAGAATCTAAACAGTATAACGTGTTATATTCAGTTACATAAAATAAATAAATATATGCATAAAATATTTTTGGGGCTCGGGCTCAAAAACATGTAGCTCATGACCAATTTGGGTTAAAAAACACTATCTCAAGCTCGGTCAGAATAGAATTCGGGCTACAAACCTTGGCTGAAGCTCAACTTGACTTAAACTCACTTAAAGCTCGACCCGAATTTAACAAGCCAAATAGTCAGGCTTTGAACTTTTCCTTACACTATGCTTATCCCCATATGCTCATAGTAGCGAGTGTGGTTCGAGTTCAACCTTTGAGTCCTCGGTATCCATCGATCATGATTGTAGATGATTGCCTACATGTAATCCAATGTTTTAATCACCAACGTAATCTCTCGTATAATTCTTCTATTGATGTAGAAGAGTGGAGGGCATTGCAAACTTGAAATCTACCTTGAAACTTGATAACATGGAATTTAATAGGTTCTCACACTCTTAAATGACTCTCTCAAACCCAATAAGGGGTTTTGTAAAAATTGGGCTTCGTACTTTAGAAGACACGTTTAGAGTTTACTTATTCTAATAGAATAACTTCACTAAAATACGTGTGTTAAGGTTCAAGGCTCTAGTTCAAACCAAGGTCCCTCGTTTGAATGAGGTCTCTTTCACTCGAGATTTTCCCCTGTGAAGATTGTAATCTTATCAGGGCTTCTAAAAGTAAATTCAGGTCCTCATACGAAACTTTCTTCACACAGGGGCAACCATGTTTGAAGCAGTTATCTTCCGAGGTCTTTTGTTTGTAAAAAAGTGACCTCAGACATAATTTCTTTCGTTCGAACGATATTCAATTTTTATTTGTAAAAAATATTTTTATCTTTGGGACAACATGCAATGTCCTTAAAGGAAAAGGAAAAAAATTAGTTTGTCTTCTGGGACAACTATAGTTATCTTTAAAAAAATTATTTCCGTGCCACACTTTATACAAAAAAATCTATTTGGGACAACTACTTATATCCCTAATATTGAGTCTTATATTACAATAAACATTTGTCCTTAAAAGCACGTGATAGTATTCAATTTTGAAAGGCCGACACTAAAAGTATGGCCTGAGCTGTCCTAAAAACTTTAAAAGGAGAGTAGTTGTTGTCCTTATTACTTTTTGTGATGCTAACCTAATAGTACAACTCATCTCGTCCTTATGACCGTCCTAAATACTATTGGGGATGGGAAATGAGGTTTTGGAACAATAAGAGAGTTATCCTTACTACTTAATTTTTTACTAGTGGTATCTAGTAACCTAAATTAATTGCAAATATGAAATTGTGTAAGGTTATGTCATTTCAATTATAGTATATGCAAAGTATATCATAACACCAAGATATACGAGGAAAAAACTCACTCGGGGGAAAAACCTCATGAATCGACAACTAGTCCACTAAAAAAAATTAAGATGATACAAGAGATAAGACATATACCTAACTTGAGTTCCCTTAAAAGATCTCATTATGCTACAATCCTCAAAACTTCACCCAACCTAGAAGCTCTAAAAATAACTCATTTGTAGTGAGGGAAGAATCCATTGAAATTAGCTTCCACACATCTAATTTGAAGAACTCCTACTGAATTATCCATATTTTCCTACTTATTGACCTCTCAAATGAATATATTCAATGGAAAATTATGAATGATAGGTTTTTTATGGTTGACTTGGTGAATCACTCAAAAATATCTCACAAAATATTTCAATCAAAGTGAGGAAAAAGTAAATCTCATATAGGGTTTTTAAAGAGAGAAAGAGATGCCATCAAACCTGAAAATTCCATCGAGCGTAAATAAGAGTTCAATTTGAAAAATTTATCCAAGATGGATTTTATATTAAAAAATAATTTTACAAACTCTCATTAATACGTGCGCATGGATCGAATACTACCCGTTATGCACGCCCTTTTAACAAAATAGGCTTATAAGTCAATCTCACCCTCCTGCTGGCTGGAGTCGTTCGTTCGAAATAGGTATCCGGGGCTATAATTAGATTCCGGAGGCTTTTTAAACTAAGTGGGGGCTGTAGGAGGGTATACGGGTCATTTTACATTAGGGGGCGGACCTTATTTCCGGATTTGAGGGTTTTAGGTTTATATTTAATCAAGGTGGATAGAGGAGGGATGCTATCTATGCACCCAAAAAGGCCATGGTTTGAGAGGAAGTGAGAAAAAAAGGAGAAAGAGAGGATTCGACAAGGAAGTCGTTTATGGGTTGAAGATCATCATCAATATATGAATTTCAAAAGAGAAAACTCAAAATCCATCATCTCTAAGGGAAGTATTTACTCGCTTCAATATTTGTGAGTAGTTTCATTTATTTATGCAACTTTGGTGTAGAATAACGTGGTTTTCAGGTGGGGAAAACTAAAAAAATTCGGGTTTTGAATTATATAAATGATAGGAGATGAATCTAAGAAAGTTTTATGATGAATCCGATGTAAATATATTATAAAAGATAAGTTATTGGATTAATTAAGAAGAAAAGATCAAATCTTGAAACTAGGGTTTAATAGAGCATAGATTCTCAATTTAAGTCGTTGTTGGATAAATTAGATGTTGTTTTGGGATGGTGTTTGCATAAAAAAATTATTGGTTTATGTTTGTGAATGGGCTAGAGGTCATGTGTGGAGGTTTGGTGAAAGTTAGGACCACCATGGGTGAAGCTGGAAGGTGAAATCCCGTCAAAAGTTCATTTTGGCAGCCAAGCAAATCGAACCGATTCGATAAGGGGAGTGAACCAGTTCGCTGACCGAACCGGTTCAATCCAACCAGCAAATCAGTTCGGTTCTACTGGCTTGCCAACTTTTTCTCGTCTTTGTTTTTCGAACCATTTTACGATTGATCATGCAATCTTGGGTTCGGGGATGAGTTTAGGTTTCTGGGAATTCAATTCGAGGGTTGGGAAGTGTCATAGGCTAACCAAGAATGAATTATGTGTAAGAAAATACATGAATAAGTAAGCGACTACACACGGGTGGAAATCGAGAAATTGAGTTAGGATTTCAGGTTGGTTAGACTACTACTTGGTTAGATTAACCCGTTGTCCATAAGTATATAATTAGAGAGTTTAATCATAAGTAAGGGGATACTTAGCTAAGATCGGGAAATCAAGTTAGACTTTTGGGATCTGATAGGCTAGTGCTACGAAATATAATACGAACGTTAACCAACTATATATATATATATATATACCGAGTGTAAACAGTATATATATGTCTATGTGTGATTGACTTCATATGAACATACTCACTCTAATATGTTATCGTTGCACGTAGTGGGCGAGCATCCTTGGCGTTGACCAGTAAGTGTTCGATTGTTTCCCGGGGTCATAGTACTATTGCATGGACACTATCCGTATGCGAGGATAGGTGTGAATTTTATGTTTTGTTGGGTGTGATGTGGTGTGGTTACAACCCATCGATATATGTTTATGACCGCCTTCATTATGTGTTAACGATTTGGGATCGGTGGTGATATTCTGATCGGACAGCCCAGGGGTGGTACGTGATGTACCTGTTGTTTGATAGCATACTAGGGATGCATCTGAGAGGTCCAAATCGGGGATGCTATATATATATACGTATAAATAGTGATATTCGCATATGTATGTAAATGATTTTGTGATCATCAAAGTATAACTAGTGTATGGTTACATT
The DNA here is from genome assembly GCA_949130495.1 of Sambucus nigra. Taxonomy (NCBI): domain Eukaryota; kingdom Viridiplantae; phylum Streptophyta; class Magnoliopsida; order Dipsacales; family Adoxaceae; genus Sambucus; species Sambucus nigra. Next base: position 321,516,585 of record OX422214.1, on the reverse strand, counting down.
GCTTATGTATTGAGACACATATAATTAAGAAGCCCTAAGTTATAGCTTATGGATTAACTATGTAGTACATAATATGAGGTATTGTATGGGCGGTACGGATGGGATAGATGTTTAACGGATCAAAGTAGGTTAAAGATGGTTAGACTAGTTAGATAGGTAGCATAAATAGGTGAATAAAATAAATGCGTTAGGTGCGCACTGTAGATTAGGGGTAAGGATAATCGCACGTGAGTACTACACCAAGTGAACATGGATATTTCTTGCTACTTTATTATTATTGTATTTAAATACTTGCAACTGTTTTTCAAATGTTTTATGCTCTGACCTGTATTAAAAATATTTTCAAAACCTTTTCGGTGCTCAACCATAGCTTCACTAGGGATAGCCATTCCATTCCAGTGAGACGATGCTGCAACAGATGTGATGCGTGCAGGACTTGATTAGACGCTTCACTCATTTCTGTCTAGATAGGTTTCTCTTTCAATATTTCATTTCGACATGTTGCCCGCAATTGGACAATTTTGTTATTAGATGTTATTTACACTATTTCAGTTGAGTATTAGGATTATTGTATTCTGGATACCGTGAGTTTATTCGATTTATTTTATTTATGATATTAACAATCTTTACATTCAGTCGTTGTGGATGTTTATATTTATATTATTGAATGGTTTCACTTATGCATGTTAACAAGATTTTAAAAATTGGCACCGAACCTAATATGTTATTAGTTTAATGATTTTATTTTCGACAATGATGCTAAGAATGAAATCAGATATGATTCACATTTATTTTAATAAAGTCCTGATCAACTGGTATTAGACTAGTCGAGGTGTAACAAATGATATTAGAGCATAAGGTTATAGTGTCCTTAGTTTCTATGCAGACTTGCTATTTTTTAGCATTGCGTTTCTTTGGTATATAGCCTTATGATTAGGATTGTTGCATTCTTAATTGCATTTTTACGTTCTTCTGCTATTGTATATAGTTAAAGTGAATATCATATAAATCGATTTAGTTTCGGATGCCAAATAACATGAGAGGATAATGCTAGGAGGACCACGGGAGGGGAGGCTCAGTCGGAGCCTTAGGCCACTCTACGGACTGTGACAGTTGCGGAGGTTACCACCATTGTTGCAAAGGCGATTAACGTTACGATGACCATCATAACGCAACAGTTTCCCAGGCATAGCCACAGCAGCCCGTGGCACTATTTGTTTAAACACACTCAGTGTTGTCGGTGTGAGAGAGAGTTATAGAGGCCTTCCAAAAGGTCCATCCACCAAAGTTCCAGGGGAGCGCAAATATTGTTGCAGCTAGCCAATGGAAGAAAGACATACAGTGTCATTTTCTTATGATGCAGTGTAGAGACACTCAAAAGTAGGTACTAGCTACGTTCAAGCTAGTTGGGACAACCCTACAGTGGTGGGAGTCGGTTACCACATCAAAGAAGAGGTAATTAATGACAGTAAAAGAGTTTTGGGTGCTGTTTGACCACAAGTTCTTTTCATCGGCAGTCTAGACTGAGATGAGGAGGAAGTTATTAGATCTTGCATATGAGGGTCGAACAATGGATGAATATGCGGAATAGTTCATGCACCTGGCAAAATTTGTGCCATAAAAGGTGAATACCAAGTAAAAAGTCCTTAAGTTTATTTATGGATTCACTTGGAGGATTTGCCAACATTTGTTGAGAAATTCGACATTGAGGTCGTATGTTGATGTCTTCAATACCGCACTTTTATACTCCTAAGATCTCCCCTTCCACCTAAATGGAGCGAAGAGAGTTAGGGAGTCTAGCCAACAGGGCAAGCCCGAAGGTAGTAGTGCCAGTGGGGAACCTCAACAGCAGTCGGGGTAGGCATCATTAGTGAGATTCCCAATACAGGGATTCGGCTAATGGGTTAGTTTAGGAGGGTTCCGATTTGCAGACAGTGGGTTTAAGCAGGGCCAGCAGCATGCTCCTTAAGGCCAACAGGGCTAAGAGAACCAAATTAGAGGCCAACAGGGCCGCAGATTAAGGATGGCAATGGGTCGGGTTTGGGGCAGTCTTATCATAACTCGAACCCGCCCCGCACTGTGATGGATTTTTTTTAACCCGCCCCGAACCCATTTAAGTTTAACCCCCCTAAACCTCCCCTCCGCCCCGTTTAGATTAAGCGGGTCAAAACCCCACTCGGGGCGGGTTAAAACCCGCATATTAAACTCGAATACTGCATATATAACTTAAATATATTTAGTGTATATAATATATTAAATATGAGTATTTTAATAATTATAAGAAATAAATGGGGCGGGGTGGGTTATGCTCATATATAGTAATTTCGAACCCACCCCGTTTAATGAGCGGGTTTTTAAAAAAAACATACCCATCCTGTTATTTTAAATGGGTTTTTAACCCACTCCATTAGGGGCAGGGCGAGGTGGGAACTCGGCTAGGTGGGTTAAATTGCCATCCCTAACGCAGATATTAGGGCTAGTAGGGCCAAAGACAAGGGCAGACTCGTTAGGGTCAGTAAGTCCTGAGGCATGTAGATTTCAAAGGGAGGTGTTTTGTATGTGGGGAGCAGGGCCATATGCGACATGCATATATGAGCATGGCTAGGGGTCAAGAGCAGGGTGCCTAGTAGGGGCAACAGTTGCAACAACTTTCAGTCCCACCAGCAGTTCTAGAATTACTGCCTCCGCAGGGGCAGGGACAGTTTGGGTGTGTGTATCACGTTTATGGACCAGTTATTTAGCCAGCACCAATAGTAAGTGAGGGTATGTTCTCTATCTATGGGAACATTGATTCGACACGAATATTGTATTTTTTGCCCCTTATTCTTATGCATTTTAGCCCCTCGGGTATCTTAATTTCTATATTTATGCTCGTTAATCAGACAACCTCCATTTTATATGTCAACATGCTATGTGAGGTGTAATTGAGCATTTTTAGGTATTTTGGTGCTTAGTGTGATTTTCGGTAGCTTTTCAAAAATGTTTCATTAAAAATTGCAACTTTGGGGGAATTTTAGTAATTTTAGAATTCAGTTTTTAGTCCTGAACTCTTCATAAAAGTTGAATCCCTTTGATTTCACTTCGCGTGGCCGCCAACGGTGCATGATTCTGATGTATAATGAAGGAGTTGTGGCATTTTTAGTATGGTTTTGACTTCAAAATCACACTCACGGGCACATTTAAGGGCATTTTAGTCATTTCATCATTTAGTTTTTTGGCCTAATTTCTTCTTGTATATTGTATCTCTCTGAGCTATCTTCGCATAGCCTCCGACCGTGCCTCATTCTTAGTTATAACGAAGAAGTTACATCATTTTCCGTAAAGTTAGACAAAGTTACAGTAACCAGGCCTGTAAGGCGCGAATCGATTCGGACAGCAGTGAGTCGATTCATTTTGCACCCAAAAGTTTTTTTTTTATTTCCCCTATTTTCATCCCCTGTTTTTAGCCTTATTTTATTTACTAGTTTGCCATTTAGGTTTGTATGTACAAACACTTCCTCTAATTTTTTAGAGATATTAATCATTTTAGCTTAGTTTAGTTAGGGTTTTGGGGGTGTTGAGAGCTCATTTCTTCCTCCTCTTTGGGTGTTACCTGTGGGTACCCGAAATTTCAGAAATATGGGCCTGGACGAGTAGCCCAGTCCTGGCGGCCCAAAGTCCAGGCCCCTCATCTTTTATAATTGATCCGGTCTCCCCCCACGATCCCATGAAGGGAAGTTATGGGGGAAATGGAAAACGTGGAGGAACCCATCACCCCCACTCATCTACATGCACATGTATATATTAAACCCTAGGTCCGGGACAAAAGGACAAGTTGTATTCTCTGTAATCACTCTCTGGAGTATATAGAAATAATATCGACTACACCACCGTGGACGTAGGCACATCTTGGCTGAACCGCGTACATCCTTTGTTGTGTGATTGGCATCTTGTATTCATTGTTCTCGTCTTGATAATCTTTCTTTCATATTTATTTGTGTTGCATAATAATTGTCTCTATAATTGGCGCCGTCTGTGGGAAACGTTCATCTTTCCCTGAGAAGAGCCCACATCAAGAAAGGAGTTTAAGATGTCTCTTCACAGCAGCAATGCCCCCCAAGCAGGAGATGTTCAAGAGCCACCTGCTCCTCGCAGGATTAGGTCTGAAGTCCGACGTTCAGATCAGAGAGCTTGCCTGGAAAGACCATCCTCAGAAGAAAGTCAAGGACCAGCGAGTTCCACGCAGATATCCAGGTTGATTGATGCGTACGAGGCAAGGCTCCACGAGAAGAGAGAGTCTTCTCGCGGGTACGAGGCTGAGAATGCTCGCTTGAAAAGAAGACTGGAAAGACTAGAAAGGGAGCTTCATCCTGATAACTGGAGATTCCCATATCGCACTCCTAGCCCTCAGGGGAGAAAGTCTCGCAGCCGAGGAAGGAGCCCTAGGCGAGAATCTCAAAGGGATGAAGGAGGCGAGTCAGATGACGACCTCCACGAATAATTGCGCAGAGCTCGTCGCCACCAGAGCCCTGCTCGTAGCGACGAGCTCATACGAAACATGGTCCACAGGGAGATGGACCAGCATCCCGCTCACCACGGGACAAGATCAACTAGAAAACTCGCGAGGCCAGCTCTCAAAACCCAGATGAAGTCACCTTTCACAAAAGAAATCGAAGAGGCGGAAGCTCCCAAGAAATTTTCCATTCCAAGGTTCAAGGTTTATGACGGAAAGACTGATCCCATCGATCACATCAGGCAATACCGATAGGCCATGACCCTCTGGAGTCACCGGGATGCCCTGATGTGCCGTATTTTCCCCTCGAGCCTTCATGATGTAGCACAAAAGTGGTTCGAAAGGCTCCCCCACCGGTCGATCAAGAATTTCAAATCCCTAGACGAACTCTTTACGGCCCGATTCATTACCAATAGCTCCCATCCCAAAAGGATGGATGCTCTACTAACAATGAAGAAAACGCCTCAAGAGACCCTCCGAGAATACGCGAAGAGGTACTGGGAGTTATTCAATGAGATCGAGGACTGCGCGGAGGAGGTGGCAGTGGCCTCCTTCAAAATTGGGCTCCCTAATTCTTCCCTCCTCTACCAATCCCTGACGAAGAAGGAAGCTATGACTATTGACGACCTTATGCCCCGAATCGAAAAATACGCAAAGGTGGAAGATGTCACCCGCTCTAATACAGGAGAGAATGGTCGAGCTAAGCTCACTACCAAGGTAGGTGAGAAAACTGAGAACAAGAGGAAAGGAGGAAAGAACGGGGGCAAAAATGGCTCTAAAAATGGAGGGAACCAGGACACATCGAAAGCATTCCAGGCGGTCAACACCGTCTTCAAAGAACTAATTTACAAGGTTCTTGCGAAGATCAAGGATGAGCCATTCATCAAGTGGCCCAGGAAGATGGGGGGAGATCCCTCGAAGAGGAACAATGCGTTGAGATGCGCTTTTCACAAAGAGGGAGGGCACAAGATCGAGCACTGCAAAGCTCTTAAGTCTCACCTCGAAGAATTGGCCCAGTCCGGGCATTTAAACGACTTTGTGGAGAAAAGGGCAGAGAAAGTGACTGCCAACAGAGAGATGAGACCCGATAATGTGCTGGATGATGATGCTGGACACGAGTTCGCCGTAATTCACGGAGTATTTAACATCAAGCAGATACAAGGGAACTCAGCTCGAATGGAGATGAAAAAACTTACAGCGGTAATGCAGGCCTTTTAAATCGATCCAGCAAAATCATAGTCAGGAAAGCGTCGACGAGCAGAGGACATAAACTATAAAAAGCATATTGTTTTCACGGATGAAAATTTGATGGGAGTAAGGACCCCACATCATGATGCCCTAGTCATTACACTCAGGATAGCCAACTTTGGCATCGACAAGCTGCTCGTCGATCAAGGAATCTCATTCGAAGTAATGTACCTCGACCTGTTCAGGAAATTGAAGTTGAGCGTCGCCGACCTAAAGGAAGCTACTATACCTTTGGTCGGCTTCGCTGGGAAAATGACCATGCCCCTAGGCAAGATAGTGCTGCCAGTTCGTACTGAGAACGTCTCCAAGATGATTGAGTTTTTGGTAGTTGACATCGAATCACCATACCAGGCCATCCTCGGTAGAGGATGGCTTCATGCAATGAAGGCGGTCTCCTCGACCTACCATCAGAGGCTCAAGTATGTAACCGAGCAAGGAGTAATGGAGATCCACGATGACCAATCGATGGCGAGGAAGTGCTTCATAGAAGCCATCCGACCAAAGCCAGAGAAGAAGGCCGGTCAACCCAGCGAGGAAGTTGAAGAGGGTGTGATACCTTCTAAATAGCAACTAAAGTATGGAAGACCAGGACTAGAGGAGACCAGGCTCCTCCCCTCCGAGCGTGTCATCGAGGACCTGGTAGAAGTTATAGCCGAAGTTGGTGATAGTAGCAGAGTCTTCTTGATTGGAGCATCTCTCACCGATCAAGAACAGAAGGAGTTGACGACCTTGCTGAGACACAATGTAGATGTTTTCGCATGGGAACCATACGAGCTGCCCGGCATTGATCCTGATATGGTCTGTCATCAGCTGGACGTCGACCCCACGTTCAAGCCAGTCACGCAGAAGGCACGAAGAACTGCACCTGAGAATGCTAAAGCGGTCGAAAAGGAGGTCAAAAAACTGCTGGATGCAGGATCCATACGGGAAGTACAATTCCCCAAGTGGTTGTCCAACCCAGTAGTAGTTCCGAAGAACAATGGGAAGAGGAGAGTTTGCATCGACTTCACTAACCTCAACAAAGCATGCCCAAAGGATAGTTTCCCCCCCCCCCCCAAAGATAGACCAACGAGTAGATGCCACTGCAGCTCACGAGAGAATGAGTTTCCTGAACGCATACTCAGGATATCACCAGATCCCCTTGTATGCTCCAGACCAGGACAAAACGGCGTTCATCATGACGGTTGGGTTGTATTGCTACAAAGTCATGCCATTTGGGCTCAAGAATGCAGGGGCAACCTACCAGCGGCTGGTCACAAAAATGTTCAAGGATCAAATGGGAGACACAATGGAGGTCCACATCGATGATATGCTCGTTAAGAGCAAGAAGAAGGAAAATCACCTCTCAGACCTGTCAAAGACCTTCAAAATCCTCAGGAAGTACCGAATGAAGCTTAATGCGAGCAAGTGTTCATTCGGTGTCCAGTCAGGAAAATTTCTTGGATACTTAGTCAGCAAGAGAGGCATAGAAGCTAATCCGGACCAGATTGATGCAATCAACAGGGTACAACCACCTCGAATAGTCCGGGACGTGCAGAAGCTCACTAGAATGCTCGCTGCCTTAAATCGCTTCATTTCCAAATCCTCCGAGAAGTGCAAGCCTTTTTTCCAGCTTCTAAAAGTGAATAAACCAATATAATGGAGCACGGACTGCTCGCGAGCATTGGACGAGCTCAAGTCTTACTTAAGCTCTCAATTGCTGCTTGTCATACCACAACCAATGGATTCTTTGTACCTATACCTCTCGGTATCCAGTCACACTGCCAGCTCGGTGTTACTATGCGAGGTCGAAGGAATCCAACACCCCGTTTACTATGCAAGCAAGACCTTATTAGATGCCGAGCAAAGGTACCTTCCATTAGAGAAGCTCTCCTTTGCACTAGTGATAGCCTCAAGGAAACTGAAGCATTATTTTGAAGCTCATACTATCATTGTCCTTACATCGCACCCCCTTAAGGCGATCCTAAGGAAAGAGGATTTGTCGGGCAGATTGTCTAAGTGGTCAGTCGAGCTCGGTCGGTTTGACATCTAATTTCAACCAAGGACCGCTATGAAGGGTCAGATCCTCACTGATTTCATAGCCGAATTCACTGGCGAAGAACTCCCCGACCAACCTCAACCAACAAAGCAAAAAGAGAACTCAGCAACAGTGGAAAACTGGAAACTATTCGTTGATGGATCCTCCAACTCAAAGGGGGCAGGCGTAGGCATCGTCCTCATCACCCTAGAAAACACCATCTTTGAGCAAGGAATCAGGCTTGGATTTGCAGCCTCCAAAAACGAAGCAGAGTACGAAGCCCTAATAGCCGGTCTCCAAAAGGCGCAAATTCTGGGAGCAAAATGTTTACAGGTGTTTGGCGATTCTCAACTAGTCTCCAATCAGATAAGTGGAGATTACAATGAGAAGGATGAAAGGATGGCAGCCTACCTCACCCTGGTGAGGAAACTAATGACGAGCTTTGAGGAGATCAACATCCAGCAGTTTCCCAGAGGGCAAAATAGTCATGCCGACGCCTTAGCAGCCCTAAGCTCGGCAGTTGATTCTAGTCTTAAAAGGGTCATTCCCATCGATTTCCTCATTTGTCCAAGCATTAACCACAACAGCAAGCTGCCAAACCTGGAACAAATACTCCAGGTGGGATCAACCCCCAGCTGGATGGACCCCTTAAGAGACTATTTAATGGAGGGCACACTCCCCGAGGACAAGAAAATTGCCCACCAGATAAGAGTCAAAGCTGCTCGCTTTCACTTATCCACAGGAGGCTACTTGTATAAGAAGTCCTTCTCCGGTCCCTACCTTAGATGTGTCCACCCAGGCGATGTCGAGCAAGTGCTGCGCGAGCTTCACAAAGGAATCTATGGAAGTCATGTCGGAGGAAGATCTCTAGCCTTTCGAGCAATGAAGGAAGGCTATTGGTGGCCATATATGCAAAAGGACTCTGCAGTATATGTCCGCAAATGCCCGAAATGCCAGCTTCAAGCTCCAATGGTCCACCAACCAGCCAGCGACCTAAAATCCCTGACCAGCCCATGGCCCTTCGCCCAATGGGGGATGGACATCGTGGGACCACTACCCACTGCTGCTGACAATCGCAAATACCTGTTGGTTGCAACTGACTACTTCACCAAATGGATCGAGATAGAACCATTGGCAAACATCCGAGACGCTGACATGATAAGATTCATATGGAGGAATATAATCACTCGATTCGGAATCCCCATAACCATCATCACTGATAATGGGACACAATTCTAGAGTGGACCCTTTCAGGACTTCTGTAACGAGCACGGGATCAGGCACAACTTTAGTTCGGTGGCCTACCCTCAGAGCAATGGGCAAGTATAAGCTTCCAACAAAACTGTGATCGATGGATTGAAGAAGCGACTAGAGCGAGCCAAGGGTGCATGGGCAACCGAGCTACCTCATGTCCTATGGGCATACCGAACAACTCCTCGGTGAGAAACATGAGAAACCCCATTTTCGCTAACATATGGCATGGAAGCAGTCATTCCACTAGAAGCGGACTTGCCAACAATGAGATCCGACCTTGTCGACCAAGGCCAGAATGATGGGGCGTTGCTCGCTGAACTCGACCTCACCGACGAGCGTAGAGAACTGGCCCTGGTGAAGCTTGCGAGCTATCAGCAACAGCTCGCAAGGCATTACCACAAAATGGTTAACCCAAGAAGATTCCAAGTTAGGGACTATGTTCTAAGGAAAGTTCTGGGTAACACATTAAGGTCATCAGATGGCAAGCTAGGCCTAAACTGGGAAGGACCCTTTAAAGTAACTAGGGACGACCTGCAAGGTGCATATCATTTGGAAACAATGGAGGGCAGAGAGATACCACGAGCATGGAATGCAGCTAATCTCAAGAAATTCTATTTTTAAATTCTCAAGGAATTCTATTGTTGAATCTTTTTCTTGTATTTGTTATGTGAAAGGAATAGTTCATTCCCCTTATTACTAATGAAATCAGTAAACTGCATTTTATCACACATCTTTTTCCAAATCATAGGCACAATGGTCGATATAGCAGGGGAATACCCCTCCTCAGGTCATCGTCATGAAACACGAAAGACCTCTTAGACTTGCCCTTGACAATATATAAAGCCCTACAGAGGATTGTTAGGCAATACAACCAGATTTTATACTGGCCATCAAACCTACTTTGGTTGAGCAAAATCCTGATCGGATGAAGACATCCAATACCAGGTGTGTCCTCGCCAATTTCCCTACTTAGGCGTAAGGGAGTGTGACAACACAACCTAAAAGGTAAAATGGGGCATAATGGTATTTTGGTATTATACTGGACTGGGGGGACACTTGCATGGCAAAATAAAAAGGATTATGAAGCAGCAAGAATATAAAAAGATTGGATGAACACGTTTAGTCGACAAAATCGCCCAAAACACGAACTTTTCATTGATCTCTTATATTTACAACAGTGATAATACATGTTTAGTCGACGAAGCTCGCCCAAAGCATTTACATTATCAAAAAGGACAAAAGAATAACAACTTTTTATATTTACAACAAAGATAATACACGTTTAGTCGGCGAAGCTCGCCCAAAGCATTTACATTATCAAAAAGAAAAAAACTTGCAAAAAATTCAAGAAGGAGGAAGCCTCCGAACAAGATAGTCTGCCACCCTAGCTCTTCGTCCATCATCAGGAGCAGGGACCATCTCTTCCAAAGCCTCATATGCGTCCAACTCTAACAGTTGTCGAGGAATAGCATCAATAGGGATCGATCTATCATCCCTCCTGAATGGATTGGGCATCAGAGTGGAGGAGGACATCTCGTGACGATACCATAACATTGAGTTCCTCGGGACCTGGAGTTCTTTCAAGGCACTCAACCGCCCTCTGATGAAATAAAGTTCTTCGAACTTGGATAATCTTGTGGGAGCATCTAGCTAGCCTTGATCATAACCATCAACCCATGCTTGTCGAGGACCCTTCTTGAATAAATGCCGCAATCGAGTAACGTCCCTTTGAAGCCCAGCAGCGGTTACATATGCTCGGCGGACATCATCACGGAGCTCTTCCATCTCCTTATCCCGCTATTCTTCTGCTTCCCTGTTCCTGCCCCTAGTGCTCCTACCAGCTCGCGGGAGGGGAGGACAAGTGGAACCTCGCGGCATAGGAGGAGTATGTCCAGCTCGCGAAGATGAGGAGCCTTGCAGAATTGCTGAAACAGTGCTCGGCGCATGCTCTCTAAGTTGTTGGACTTCCCTCCTCAGGTTTTCATTCTCCTGCTGCAGGAATTTCCCAACTTGATTTATCTCGGTGGCCTCTAGCAACCTTGCTCTCAGTACATTGACTTCCTCTTATACAGAGGCACCAATGCCTTCCATCTCCTGGAGCCTGTCCTTCAGCTTAGCCACTAGCTCGGACTGATCCTTATATTTTTGGTTCCTTGACCTAAGAGACTTACAAAGCCTAACAAAGGCCTGACGAACCTGAGGACTAGCATTGGGACCAAGATTCCTGCCCAATTGAGATGTGGCAGGAATATAGTCTTCTACATCAGTCAACTACAAGACATAAAAGGGCAAGCGAAAGAGAAATCAATCAATGCATTGGAAAAAGAAGCCTTTTTATTTCATTAATGAAGGTCGAGTACATCGAGCAGGAAATGGAAAAATTATAAGCAAAAGTACAAAAATAGTCCTAAGGGAGGATTAACTAGCAACCTCAGGCTGCCCAGAGGTGGCTGGCTGCTTCCCCTTGTCAGCAGCAGCAGAGGCATCCCCCTCTACAGAGATGCCCTCATTCGCCTGGGCAGGACCAGCATCGGCAGGGGTTGTCTGAGAGGTAAGATCAACACCCTCGATGGCTGGGGCAGGGGCTTCTTCGTCCACGGTTGGCCTTGGACCCGGGTCATGCTCGTCGAACAGAGGAGACTCAGCATCAACACCAGAAGCTAGGAGGGCCTTGTTCCAGCCCTTCTTGAAGTTCAGATGGTTGATATAGCCTATTTGAACTTCGGCGTCTTCATAAGCCGCAGTCCATCCGGAGTTGTATGAATCCTCCTTGATGGTGGCTACCTAGGACTCCTTCTCTTTCAGTTGTTCGGTCAGAGCCTTGTTATCCTCCACAACACCCAGCTTGCTCGAGAAGACTAGGACATAGGCTTGCCTCAACTCGCTCAGCTCCTTGACCGCCGCATCCCTCTCTCGGTTAGAATTGATAAGGGCCAGATCGGAGGAAGCTAGGGCGGCATCAACAGCTTTCAGATCAGCCTCCAGCCGAGAACCCCTGACTTCCAGAGTGGACTACTACTGCTCCAGCTCGCCATTCATCCTCACCAACTCGTCACGAGAACGGTAGAACACAGCGAAGTCCGTCACAAACTGCCAGAAATAAAGAAGAAATCAAGAAGGAGAAATAATTAAAACTTGTTAAGGAATTGAAAAGGGAGAGAACCTTACCAAGGCCAGTCTCTGGCTAGCTTGGAGGGCTAATTGATCAGACCCCAGGACCCTCTGGCGATCTGCAGAAAGAACTTCCCTCTCAAGCAATGCAGGGGACAGCTGAGGGGGAGTGGCAACTGAGGCCCCCTCGGGCAAAGCTGACACCGGGACCAAGGCTTGCCCAGGCTTCGTCCTCGACTCCATCTTCCTCCTCTCTTCCTCTCTCTCCTTCTCCATCCTTTTCCTCTCCTCCACCTTCTTCTTTTCCTCTACCTTCTTCCTCTCCTCCTTCTTTCTCTCCCTCTCTCTCACCTGTTCTTCCTCTCTCCTCTTCCTCTCTTTCTCCTGAGTGGAAGACCGAGAGCCAGTAGCCACAGCCCCAGAAAAAGACCTTTATTTCTTTGACCTCTGTGCAAGAAGCACATGGTCCTCATCATCATCGTCTCTAATCAGGTTCTTCCTGGGAGGCATCTCTTCGCCTGAACTACTGGAAGTGCTCGACGTTCCTCTAGCTTCAGAGTCCTCTTCAGAAGAACTGCTACTATCAGAGCTCCCTCCACCCAAATTACTCGCAGCTCCTGCAGGCTCACCCTCAGAGCTTCTCTCCTCTTAGTCCAACTGGATAGGCTCAGCAGTAGTCTCTCCGAAAGAATCAAACTCTGGAACACTATCCACAGGCCGTGCAATGAAGCTGGAGCTTGCGTTCTTGTACTCGAGCAAAAAGGCAGCAGACCTGGGATGCTCGCCGTCAGCCAGAGGCTCCCTGATATTCCAAGCTTTCACCAACTCCAAGATACGAACCTCACTGAGAGCAGGCTCCAAATTCTTTATCCTCGTTGTGGAAGAAAAAGCAAAGAAAGGTTAGAAAAGTCACAAGTCAGCAAAGGTTGAAATAACAGTACAATGTCTACCTATATATTCTTCTCCGTAAAAAGGGACAGTGAACCTCTCAGACCTCGACCCTTCAAACTGGGGAGGGAACTGCCAATTCCTAACGAGGAAACCCTCTTGCCAGTAGTCCTTATGGGAATCAGGTAGGTTTACTACCAATACCCTATCAGGTGTCCTAGCTTTGAGGTATAAGACACCTGAGCTAGTTCGAGAGAAGGAATAGCAGAAATAGATCTCGGCAAGTCCTAACTTAGTACCATACAACTGGTTTATTCTATGGATGCCATTTACTATCTTCCACACATTAGGCGAGCACTATGCGGGAACAATACCTAAATAACCAAAAAATTGCAGAAATAGATCATTAAGGGGAAAAGTAAGTCCCCCCTAGGAGAGAAACAAAACATGGATCCAGTTGGCATCCTCTATATCCCTAACGTTCCTAGGAGGGGAGGCACAACATTCAATATCTACCCACTCAGGAATATTGTAGAACTTCCTGAACTCGGAGATTGACCTATTTCCAATATTCGCCATTAAAAGACTCTAGAAAATCTACAAACCAAAGAGAAAGTGCAAAGAAAGGGCACGAGAAACTTACAAAACAGAAGATCGGTTCGAGCGATGAAGAAGCAAGAGCTTAAGACGACTAAGAAGCAATGGGAATGGGGATTCAGAGAAGAAGGTACGAGGCGCTAGAGTTCTCAGAATAAGGAAGAGTACTGGAAAGGCTGAAACAACGGATGGAAAAGTGGCTATCCCAACAAGCCTTCAATTCTAATCATAGCGCATGGATAGCGAAGTGGGTGCCGCCAAAGCAACTTCACAGTTTTTGAAGAATCACAAATCAACCATAATGGCTGATCATTTAAATCCATTGGACCCATAAACATGTCCCAACAAATTTAGGGGCAATTGTGGGTACCCAAAATTCAGAATTATGGGCCTGGACGAGTAGCCCAGTCTTGGCGGCCCAAAGTCCAAGCCCCTCATCTTTTATAATTGATCTGGTCTCCCCCCACGATCCCATGAAGGGAAGTTATGGGGGAAATGGAAAACGTGGAGGAATCCATCACCCCCACTCATCTACATGCACATGTATATATTAAACCCTAGGTCCGGGGCAAAAGGACAAGTTGTATTCTCTGTAATCACTCTCCGTAGTATATAGAAATAATATCGACTGCACCACCGTGGACGTAGGCACATCTTGGCTGAACCACGTACATCCTTTGTTGTGTGATTGGCATCTTGTATTCCTTGTTCTCGTCTTGATTATCTTTCTCTCATATTTATTTGTGTTGCATAATAATTGCCTCTACAACCATTATTGTGTTGTAAGTATACTATCCATCATCCCTACCATTAATATAGTTGTAATTCCTTATTTTCTTGCTTTGTATTTAATTTTCATGTGTAGTTAATTTGTTTTGTTCATTTATTTATTATTTTCATTAGTTAATTTGTTGTTTAAAGTAGTTTAATTCATGTCTAGTCTGTAGTATACAGGTTGGGTTTATGTTTTTTCCATTAATGGGCATCGAGCTCCGAAAGTTAGTTTTTGAGAATAATTGCATTTAATTTAAACCTCGCGTATTAAAGTCGGATTATTATGCGTTTAACTTTCTTTGTGATGCAACATTAGTGTTTATAGCGATAATCCGAATTTAAGGCGCGTGCGACCATTTTTTGATTAAATATTTTATCTTGCATAGATTTTAATTGATTTACCGCTATACTTGATTTATTGATTTATCCGACTTAAAATATCCGACTTACCGCTATACTTGTATCACAAGTGTAGTTGTAGCTTAGGTTTTTGCATCACAACGATGAAACACACAACCAATGTGTCTTCACATGAGCACACTTTTACCGCCCAATTAAAATGGCGCCATTGCCAGGGAGTGTTTTGTTTTAGATTGTAATTGTTTGATTATTTCGTAGTATTTTTTATTTTGTATTTGTATTCTTTGCTTTAACCTTTTTTGCAGGATATCACATTTGAGCGCTAAGAAACTTTGATTCTCGATTGCGCACTTGCCTATTTGGATTCTCCATCTACGAACAATTAGGTAAACATGTCCTATTTTTATAGCTTTTTCGGTTGTTCAAATGATTGTTACTTTGGGGATAGTTTTCATGTTTTCCATTTTCAAGAATTTCCTGAAAATGAAAGGTTTGAAAACATTAACCGATATGAAAATCGTTGTTGGGATCTTGAGTTGTATGCATTATTCGAATCCAACAGCAATTTTTATTCTGATACTTGTGATTTCGAAGAAGAGTTTCAATCAAATGAGGAATCGGAGGTTTTTGAGCCGAGGAAGCCTACTTTGGAAGAAACCTTTATTCTTTTCACCTAAGGATTAGATAACCTTATTGGTACTAGATTGAGACTAGAAGCCCTTTGCAATGAAATGGATTCTTTTGTGGAAATCAATGAGGTGGTGGAAACTTGTGTTTCACCCCAACTTTTTGAAGAACATTTCATTGAAAGTGAGTCTTTCTCCCTCGAAATTTAATCTCCTTCCGACGATGAGTTCATTGAGATTGAATTTAGTTCATTACCATAAACGTTTTTCGTGATCGACGCATTAGAGGTACCGATTGATTCCTATCAGTCGGTAGAAATTTTTGAAACTTCTACACCTTTTATCGATGAGGACTCTTTACTGGACTGATTTTCCATGATGGATTTTTCCCAAATGTGTGCACCACCTCCCATTCTACTTGAAAAACCTTTAGGAGGTGAATTTACTTTTCTTGAATCACAAGTGTACCTCTCCCCCTTGTTATCCAAACCCCCCATTGTCCCCCAAGAATTTATAATTTGCAATGGTTCACCTTTTCCACCACCCACATGCCTTCCGTTGTTCAAACAAAATTCATATCTTTCGGAAGGCATGTTTTCTTATGAGGGTCCACCGTTGATCTTCCAAAGTCAAATTTTTGTTTGGGTGGATTGTCAACTATTTAGGCTTCTAGTGTATAGTTAGTGTGAAGTCCAAAAAGTAGGTTGTAAATAGTTAGCTTTTTATTCTTTCTTTCTTTAGTTTTTCATTCTTTTTAATCATAGTTTAGAGTAATTAGTTAAGTATTTTCTTATTCTTTTTGTTATGATTGGTACTAATTTGTTATGTAGACTCAATGGACTTGTGCTTATTAGGGATCGCTCCAATTTTGGGTAATATCATTCTTTTTTTTTTCATCTTTGTGTTGTGTTCTTAATGCACATTGAGGACAATGCAACATATAAGTTAGGAGGTATGGCATATTCTATCCATTTCTTGTTTTGTCCACTGATTATATCATATGTTGTTACCAAGCATGCATTTTTGTTAAAAAAATTGAAGATTTTCAAAAATATTTTCTTTCTTTTTTCTCCTTTGCTGGGTATTTTGCCTTGTTTTCGATGAGAAATTTCAATAATTGCCATATCCAATTGACAAATCAATGATACATGCTCTCTATTTTAGAGGTTATTAGACTTGAGTCCTCAAATCATTGATATTATGAATAACTTCATGAATTAAACTTTAACCTTCGAGCACATGTGCTTTTCTTATTTTATTGATTTGGTTTGAGATTTTTATAACACGATAATATTTTTTTACATTGTATATACTTACACCGAGTGATATTAGAGACTTACCTTCATTTGTGATTGTATACACTATTCTTTCCTCTTTGAAAACGTTGAATTCATTGGTAATCTCACTATTCTTTCATTGATCGTTCATTAAATGAGTTTATATCTTAAAATGTGTTACTTGAGCATGATTTTCAAAATTTTTTTGACTCGAGAATTGCGTAAACTTTATGAAATGATCATAGGAAATCTTTGTTATATCACCCACATTAGCCTTTACCTCACCCTATCTTTCCCTAGTCAACCCCTTTGAGCCTAAATAAAGCCTTTCATTTCATTACCCAAAATCCCATAACCAACTCCTCATTGGAGTATAAACCATACGTATTACTTTCCATACCTTTTTTTGGAATGTTACTTGGGATTTAATGATGTTATTGTCTTGTGGTTGCAATTAAGCATGCGAGAGTGAGAAAAGTGAAAAAAAGAAAATAGTGAAAAAGAAAAAAAAGAAGTGAAAAACAAAAGAAAACATGAGAAAAATAAAAGAAAAATAAAGAGAAAGTTGATGAATCTAATGTTCAATAAGCTTTGATTACTCTCCTATTTCTTATTTAATGCTTGTTAGGGAACTTGCTTTCCAATTTTGAAATTGCTAGCAATCTCCCATTGTCCCAAGTTTTTCATCCCCGAACACTTTGAATTCATACATATCTCATTCATTTCATAAACTGAGCCTAGCCTACATTTCAACCCGATAAAGTCCTATGTGATCCTAGGGTGAATTTAATTTAAAATTATAAATAGTTTTGATAATCTGTGAAAATGCATTTCGCCTCCTTTAATGACCGGTATCTTTGATTGAGATTACATGTTTTTATTTTCTACATAGCGTTCTTCATTTGTGACATATGTGCCACCTAATTTTTATTTACATTTACTCTTTATGCCCACATGTCCTGTGTATTACCTCCCCTTTCATAATCATTTCATTTGTTGAGCATAATATCTGGTGAGGAATGAATTTTGCACGCTTTTATATATATTATCTGGTTTATATAAGTTTTTGCCTAATCATATTTTGCATGTGCTCCCTCCTCTCCCACATTTTAAGGTTTCAATTGTGTGAAGTTTTTTCTATATTTCTAATAAAAACGGACTTTTGTGTGAATTTATTTACTTTGCTAATAACGTGTTTGAAATTTTTTTTGTTATTCTTGAGTTTGTCACATATTGATTGGGCATATTTTGAGGAAACCATATGATTTTTGTGTAACACCCCGTGTTTTTATTAATTAATTATATAAAAATACGGAAATTAAAGTAAAAAATTTATTTAGATTTAATTATTTTTAATAATTAAATATATTTGTTTTTATATTCAGAATTCGAAAATCTAGATTATAAGACTCATAATATGAGTATATATAAGTCTTGGGGTGTTCAGAAGAGTCCTCAAAACATAAAACTCTCTAAGAGTCCTCGAACCATAAGACTCTGTAGAAAAGAAAAAATTATAAAAATATTCGACCATCCTATCGAGCTAAAATGTTTGCTGCTTCCTCTCATCCTCATCTACTACGCCCCCAAATTTCAGCCAATTCCAACTGTCCGATCATCCGGAATGTTTATTTTAGTGTTTGTATCTGATTTGAACCCTTTTCTTAATCAAACTCTTAATCCTTTATATATCACAACAAATTCGTGGCTTGGCTTTTCAAATCACTTTTTCATCAATTTTTCAACCAAAAGACCTCTCCAAAATTATTCCTTTTCATCTACAAACTTTAACCCCAAACTTAATCAAGCCTTTGACTCAATATTTGAAGGCTTAATTGGTATTTTCTCAAGATTTTTCAAGAACGACTCTTTGCTAATTTTTTGAGAGGAATCCAACTGTCTATTCAGAATTTACAAATGATTTATAACCAGGCATGAATAGTCTATTCCTTTCCTTTAGTATTATGGGTTTTAAGTGTCGCCTAAATCCTTAATCACGTGTTTTTGATTAAAATTAATTAGCAACTTAATTAAAGAAAGTGGACACTAAATTTTGGGGTTGTTTTAATGAAATTCTTTAATATGATTTAATCCTTGAAACCTTTAGGTGCGTAAGATAGATTTTTGGGTTTTTATGATTTTTGGGGTATAGGTTCGCATGTAGAAATTATGGGATTATTTATATGTTTTGTGGGACGCGAACACACTTGTAAAAATTAGAAGATTTATAAAAGAGAACTATTATGTCATATTGAATAATATTGCATGTTAAATAAATTAACAAGTATTGGATGGAAATAATTATGTTGAAAACGATGACTATATTATTAATGGAATTAAATTGAATAGTACATTTGTGATTAAAGTGCCACGTTGTGATTATAATTTGTGATATTGTATGAACATGTTTATTCACTTTTTCCATCGCGGGGACTAGGGGGATTTTGGGCAGTATATTGCTCACCTTGATTATAGGATGCTTACTAGGTATGGGACTAGTGGGTAGGCATTGGTTATAATTTATGCTTGCTAAGTATGGGACTAGATAGTGTAGATTCATGCGAATTTCATATTTAGAGGTGGGTTAGATTTTTAATGTTTTATCATCGTCACGCTAGCCTAGGCATGAGATTAGGATGAATAAATGTTTGAAATTCATCTTATACGTAGGATAGGACGTATATGTACTTTGGGGACCCTTAGGTATGAGACTATGGGGTATTTTGAGGATCTCACATCTATTAAAAGGGTGGGGTAAATGGTTAATTATGAAGTTAAGAAAATGAGAATAAATGCCTAAAATAAAAAAACAGGTCTTAAAATTTGTGGCGACATAATGTGTCCGGGACCAACAGTTTAAATGGGTCATCTTTGGCAATTTATGTCGTGTCGTGTGTGGAACCTTGTTATAGTACGAGGTATCGACAGTTTAAATGGATTCGGCTGGCCATTGACAAGGGGAAGTGTGACACTTGTAACAACCCAAGACCTTCGGAACAGTGATTAATTTATTTTGGGAGAAATAAATAATATTTTATCGGAGAAATAATTAAATTGGCAATTGAGGTCAAAATTGAGAGTCGTTAGAAAGTGTCTCGAATGGAGATTCTGAGGGTACCATCGTTTCCGGAAGGGTCGAGAAAGTCGAAATGACTGTACTTGGGGTCTATTTGGGTTCCGAAATAAATTAGGACCGTTTGACTCGAATTAAAGTTACCGGGTCATTTAAAGTGTGTATTATCATTTAAAGATGTGTACCTTGGGATTTAGGCTTATTAAGCCTACGGGAGATATTTCTCCCAAGAAAGAAAGAGAAAAGAAGAAAGAAGAAGAAAAGGAAGGAGAAAAGAGAGAGATAGAGGATTTTTCCGGCTTCCACGCGATCTCAAGGCGGATTCAGACCCTACGAACCCCAGGCAAGTGATTAAACTTGCTAAATAATTGTTGTGTACCATTTATTGCATGATTCGTGGATTGATATTTTGGGTTTTAGGTTTAGTTTAACAAAAACCTAACTTTTGGGTATAATCTTAGATTTAACATGAAGATCTTTGATTTGAGGATAGAAATCAGTTTATATGTATTCTAGGATGAATATTGATGATATATATGTGTTTGGGTTGAAGAGAAATGGAGAGAAAACCATTAAAATTAATTTTGGATATTTTGGCTTACTTAAAAAAGTAGACATTTTCGAGGTTTTGAAGGGTCGAATCGATTTGCCCCCCTAGACGAATCGATTCGGAATTATGCAGGTGATCAGGTCTGAGTGACCGAATCGATTCGGACTCCAGCCAAATCGATTCGGACTGAGACAGAATCCCAGGTCTGATGACCCGAATCGATTCGCCTTCCTGGACGAATCGATTCGCTGGGCCGAATCGATTCAGAATAGGCCCGAATCGATTCGGAAACAGGGCTTTTGAGGGATTATTTTTCTAAAAAGAATTTCATCCCGTTCTGTTCGAGGTTATCGATTGGGTATCTCTATAGGAGATATTTGGGGTATGTTTTGGAGACTTTTAGTGAGTTTCCCTTACAAGAAATTTTGGGGTCATATTGACTAAATTTGAGGAATACCGATTAGAGATTTTGGTATTTTTCTAAGTGGGGAAGCCCACTTTTATTTGGGGGTTTTTATTTGGTGATAATAACGTGTTCACGAGTTGATGATGAGAATAACTTAAAGATAATGGATCTGAGGATCCAATCCCAATTGGGATAGAGTTAGAGGTTCATAAAATGACTTGAACCTTATAATGGAGGGAGAATTATGAATGCTATTTGAGGTGCATACGGATATAGAAATATCCTTATTGATGTTTGATTTGGGAGATATCTCACACGTTGAGATATGCTAATAGAAGCGATATGTGAGCTTCAAGTGAGAAATAATATCAAGTATACTAAGTGGGTTTAGGTGTGAGAACTGACGATTAGTGTATCTTGAGAGAAATATACTAATCAATGATGTTAATCAAATTTTGCCAATGGGTGTATTATAAACATGAAAATGATGTTGCAGGTATACCTTATAAAATGGTATATCTTTATTATGTGGGATCTATGTATACCTTATATGATGGTGTATATACATGTTAAGCATACCCCCTCCTTGCTATCATTGGGAAGTTTCGTGCGTAGAGGGTGAGCATCCTGACAAATAACGCAGGGTGTGGATATTCCCAAGGTCATAGTAGTCCTTTGTGGTCAGTAAATGACATTTATGATATACATTTATTTATTTTGGGGGTCAGAGGTCATGGGTATGTGCCGCTCTCACTTGTCCGTTAGGAACTATGATCGCTTCCTGGACGTTGTGTGCGTGAGTTGATCACGAGGTGGGTGTCGTTGAACCCCACCAGGTGGCCCAAGTTTGCTATGTATTTGGGCTGCTGGAAGATGATAGCATGTGAGCCTGCGTCCTTCGAGTTATAGCTCGGTTGGATGGTTATTATTTCTTGTGTTTGTACTTGGGTGTCAAGGGCATAATGGATCTCAATTACCTACATTGCCTGGATTAGTGTATCGGGGGGGTTCCTTGTTTGGATTTCGCCTCGGCGAGACGTCCCACGCACGAACCGCAGTGTAATGTTGGAACTTGGGTATAATTTTAGTCCTTAATGCTCATAATTATCTATATATATATATCACCTATCCCGACGATCGACAGTGCCATGAGTAGTGTAACCGGGGGGTTCCTTGTTTGGATTTCGCCTCGACGAGACGTCCCACGCATGAAATGCCGTGTACTGTTGAAAATTGGGAATATTAATTAATTAAAATGGGAAAATAATTTGGGTTACATGCATCATGCATTGAGGGCATAATGAGCCTCTAGGATTAATACGGTCAGGAGTAGTGTAACAGGGGGGTTTATTGTTTGGATTTCGCCTCGGCGAGACGTCCCACGCACGAAACGCTGTGCCGTGTTGAGAATCGAGAGAAGTTTATACTTTATATTCATGATGCTAATAACTAATATATAATTACTATAATAATTATATATATGGTTTCATGCCTTATAAGGGCATCACTAGAATATAAAATTCTAGTAAATGAGATTGTTGATGTATTGTGATGATGTGGACATGATTGGATCATGTAACTTTATATGTTCAACAAATGAACATTATAAAGATAACTATAATGATTATATTAAAGTTAATATTTATAACTTTTAATTATGGAAACAAATGTAGATTGGGAGATAGGTTAGATGGTTTCACTTAAATACTTCATTTGGGTTTAAGTTAGAATCCTCTTACCTAAAATAGAATCGAACATCCATTTGGAGATCACATGCATACGCTTAGTGCGCGCTTTAGATGAGAGGTGAGTTGAATTATTATGGAGAGTTCGATTCCAGCTAAATCATGTAATAATGCATTTATAATTATTATGCTTTTTAATACACTTGATATAAAATGTTTTTCAAACTCGGGCTCTGACCCGTTTATATCTTCCTCCTCCATGTATATATTGTACTACTTAAGGTGTTCCTCCGCAAGGACGCCTTTGATGTTTATCCATCCGGCATTTGTGGAGCTGTGGCAGTAGCGGACTGTTACGGCACTTTGCTTTAGTCGACTCCTATCTTTGTATATCTAGATTAGGATTCAGTCTGTATATTGAGTTAGTATTCAAGTGTTGTAGATTAACACTTTCATATTTCATTATCAGATTATTGTATGGTCTGTTAGCCGACAACATATTCGGGTATTTTATTTGTTATTTGTATTGCACACTTGTATATATTAATAGAGTTTGCACATTTCACTCATCATAGTTAGATGTATATTGTTGGTTGTGATTGCATTATTGGTTTTGTTGTTGTTGTTAAATATAAAAGTTTTAAATTTTTGACAATTCGCACTTAATGATTTCAGGTAGTTAGCCTTATATTATAGTGATTTGTATGTTGATGTTGAGACTGTACCATCTGAGATACCTGATTTATGTAGTATAGGGTTGGCCACCCGTTATTATTTAGAGCGGGCTATCACAGATGGTATCAGAGCATCAGGTTCTAGTGTCTTTAGGATCTGTGTGCGTTACTACGATCTTCCGTAAACGTTCTTGATGTGGATCCTTATTATTAGGACGATTACATTCAAATGTCCATATCTTTCTATGATTCGAAAATATTTGAAAGGCGCTCTGATACAATTGTTCTTGTTTCAGATGCCACCGAAAGGAGGTCGTTCAGTCAGGGCAAACAAAGGGCAACCCCAAATGCCTCAAAGGAACATGACTACGGATGATGTTGCCAATATTGTGGCACAAGCGGTCACTGCTGCCGTTTCTACGATGGCTCAGTAATCTTCCGCTCAAGCAGCCCCACCCCATTTAGGATTGTCTTTATGGGAGAGAGTGAAGGAAGATTTTAGTAAGGGGAATCCTCCCGAGTTTGTAGGGGGAGTTGATGTAATGGCTGCAAGTAAATGGAAGAATAATATGCAGAGGCATCTTCGTATGGTTGAGTGTAGTGAGGTGAAGAAACAATTTTTAGCCACCTTTAGGTTATCGGGTGCAGCTCTCCATTGGTGGGAGTCTGTCACCACATCTGAACAGAGAGATACTTTACCTATAAAAGAATTTTGGGAACTTTTTGATCGAAGGTATTTGCCTTCCCCGACTCAAAATATGGAGATTTTTCAAGGCAATAGAACGGTGGCTGAATATGAAGAAGATTTTTCTAGATGGGCGAAATTAGTACCTAATGAGGTAAATACGGAAGAGAAATGTATATCAAAGTTTGTTCGAGGTTTAGATTGGAAAATCCAACAACATTTGTTAGAAAGTCGTAAGTTAATGACTTTTGTCGAGGTAGTGAATGCGGAACTACTAAAGTGTCAAGAATATTACTTTCGTTCGCAAGAGAGTAAGAACTTTGGAGATTCGAGTTCATTAAGTGAGTTTGGCAAGGAGAGTGCCAGTAATGCGAGTGGGCAGAAAGAATTTGTGGGTAAGTGTTTCTTTCGTAAAGAAATAGGTCATAAAAAGAGAGATTGTTCTAAAAGAGGTAAAGGACCACGTTTTGATGAAATTTTGGAAGTGCAACCCCTACAACAAATTCGAGGTCGTTTTAGATCGGGGGACTATGTTTGGGAGCCCATTGAAGAGGATGGGAAATCGGATTAGAGATGAATGGTGTAAGTTAATTTTCCTTTATTAAATAGGATAATTAATATGTAAAGTTTTGGAAATATCGTATATGAGATCTTGTGAATGGGTAATACTATAGCCCTATTATATTAATAGATGGTATGTAATGACCCTAAAGGGGAATTTTGAGCAAGATAGTCTCTTATTCTATTATTTTGTAAAAGGATAGATGATTATGCAAGGCGCTCAAAAAGAGCTTTAAACCTTGTAGTTAATGTAAAAATGGAAATGGTGATAAGTAGTATTGATAAAAGCTACTTCTTTTTATATAGTCATGATAGACTATTATAATTGTTGAATTTCAGATATGGATGTGCCTTATAAAAAGGCTATATATATTGAAATGATGTAAGATGTTGTTTATGTTTGAAAGTTGAGATTGTGGTTTGATGGGACGCAGGTAAAATTTTAGCTCATGGGTATGATAATATTTGTGAGCTACATGTTATATAGATGATGATCTAAAAAGACATTGTGTTGGACATAAGGCATTTTATATTATATTATAATATATAAACCGTTTTCAAAACAAATTATTTTTCCAAAATAAAGCTTTTACCGGCCTTCGGGCCCTTTCAAATGATTTTCATAAAATTTAACTTTTCAAATTCCAGTCCGGATTTAACAAACTCTCAATCCCCGATGTCGCCGCATAGTAGTGTATTGGGAGGGTTCCTTGTTTGGATTTCGCTTTTGCGAGACGTCCCCCGCACGAAAGTGGCGAATGTCAGGAATTGAGAGGAGTTATTTCTTTGGACCATTCAAAATTTTTCTATCCTTAAAATGTTAATATATTCTATATTGATGGAATTGTGGAACTTTGGAGGCAAATAAAGCCTCATTATGATTGGTACGAGTGCTAACTCGAATTTAAAGGGTGTATGGGCGCCCTTGTTGTGGAAATTAGTTTCATTTAATTCATAATTAACTTAAAATAAAATAAATGAAATTCATTCGTCGGGGGAAGTTAGCAGTATGGAGATAGGATTAGTGAATATGGGTAGATGAGAAGTAGTTGAGCCTTGGATAATTAGGCTTAGCTAAATTTTGAGGACAAAATTTTTGTAAGTGGGGAAGTTTGTAACAACCCAAGACTTTTGGAAGAGTAATTAATTTATTTTGAGAGAAATAAATAATATTTTATCGGAGAAATAATTAAATTGGCAATTGAGGTCAAAATTGAGAGTCGTTAGAAGTGTCTCGAATGGAGATTCTGAGGGTACCATCGTTTCCGGAAGGGTCGAGAAAGTCGAAATGACTGTATTTGGGGTCTATTTGGGTTCCGAAATAAATTAGGACCGTTTGACTCGAATTAAAGTTACCGGGTCATTTAAAGTGTGTATTATCATTTAAAGATGTGTACCTTGGGATTTAGGCTTATTAAGCCTACGGGAGATATTTCTCCCAAGAAAGAAAGAAGAAGAAAATGAAGGAGAAAAGAGAGAGAGATAATTTTTCCGGCTTCCACGCGATCTCAAGGCGGATTCAGACCCTACGAACCCGAGGCAAGTGATTAAACTTGCTAAATAATTATTGTGTACCATTTATTGCATGATTTGTGGATTGATATTTTGGGTTTTAGGTTTAGTTTAACAAAAACCTAACTTTTGGGTATAATCTTAGATTTAACATGTAGATCTTTGATTTGAGGATAGAAATCAGTTTATATGTATTCTAGGATGAATATTGATGATATATATGTGTTTGGGTTGAAGAGAAATGGAGAGAAAACCATTAAAATGAATTTTGGGTATTTTGGCTTACTTAAAAAAGTAGCCATTTTCGAGGTTCTGAAGGGCCGAATCGATTCGGCCCCCTAGCCGAATCGATTCGGAATTATGCAGGTGCCCAGGTCTGAGTGACCGAATCGATTCGGACTCCAGCCGAATCGATTCGGCCTGAGAAAGAATCCCAGGTCTGATGACCCGAATCGATTCGCCTTCCTGGCCGAATCGATTCGCTGGGCCGAATCGATTCGGAACAGGCCCGAATCGATTCGGAAACATTGCTTTTGAGGGATTGTTTTTCTAAAAATAATTTCATCCCGTTTTGTTCGAGGTTATCGATTGGGTATCTCTATAGGAGATATTTGGTGTATGTTTTGGAGACTTTTAGTGAGTTTCCCTTATAAGAAATTTTGGAGTCATATTGACTAAATTTGAGGAATACCGATTAGATATTTTGGTATTTTTCTAAGTGGGGAAGCCCACTTTTATTTGGGGGTTTTTATTTGGTGATAATAACGTGTTCACGAGTTGATGATGAGAATAACTTAAAGATAATGGATCTTAGGATCCAATACCAATTGGGATAGCGTTAGAGGTTCATAAAATGACTTGAACCTTATAATGGATGGAGAATTATGAATGCTATTTGAGGTGCATATGGATATAGAAATATCCTTATTGATGTTTGGTTTGGGAGATATCTCACACATTTTGAAATGCTAATAGAAGCGAGATGTGAGCTTCAACTGAGAAATAGTTTCAAGTATACTAAGTGGGGTTAGGTGTGAGAATTGACGATTAGTGTATCTTGAGAGAAATATACTAATCAATGATGTTTATCAAATTTCGCCAATGGGCGTATTATAAACATGAAAATGATGTTGCAGGTATACGTTATAAAATGGTATATCTTTATTATGTGGGATGTATGTATACCTTATATGATGGTGTATATACATGTTAAGCATACCCCTCCTTGATATCATTTGGAAGTTTTGTGCGTAGAGGGTGAGCATCCTGACAAATAACGTAGGGTTTGGATATTCCCCAGGTCATAGTCGTCCTTTGTGGTCAACAAATGACATTTATGAAATACATTTATTTATTTTGGGGGTGAGAGGTCGTGGGTATATGTCACTCTCACTTGCCGGTTAGGAACTATGACCGCTTCCCGGACGTTGTGTGCGTGAGTTGATCACGAGGTGGGTGTCGTTGAACCCCACCAGGTGGCCCCAGTTTGCTACGTATTTGGGATGCTGGAAGATGATAGCAGGTGAGCCCTGTGTCCTTCGAGTTATAGCTCGGTTGGATGGTTATTATTGCTTATGTTTGTACTTGGGTGTCAAGGGCATAATGGACCTCAACGACCTACATTTCCAGGATTAGTTTATCGGGGGGGGGGGAGGGGTTCCTTGTTTGGATTTTTCCTCGGCGAGACGTCCCACGCACGAACCGCAGTGTAATGTTGGAACTTGGGTATAATTTTATTCCTTAATGCTCATAATTATCTATCTATATATATATATCACCTATCCCGACGATCGACAGTGCCAGGAATAGTGTAACGGGGGGGTTCCTTGTTTGGATTTCACCTCAGCGAGACGTCCCACGCATGAAATGCCGTGTACTGTTGAAAATTGGGAATATTAATTAATTAAAATGGGAAAATAATTTGGGTTACATGCATCATGCATTGAGGTCATAATGAGCCTCGATGATTAATACGGTCAGGAGTAGTGTAACGGGGGGGGGGGGGGGGGGTTCCTTGTTTGGATTTCGCTTCGGCGAGACGTTCCACGCACGAAACGTTGTGCCATGTTGAGAATCGAGAGGAGTTTAGTCTTTATATTAATGATGATAATAACTCATATATAATTACTATAATAATTATATATATGGTTTCATGCCTTATAAGGGCATCACTAGAATATAAAATTCTAGTAAATGAGATTGTTGATGTATTGTGATGATGTGGACATGATTGGATCATGTAACTTTATATGTTCAACAAATGAACATTATAAAGATAACTATAACGATTATATTAAAGTTAATATTTATAACTTTTAATTATGGAAACAAATGTAGATTGGGAGATAGGTTAGATGGTTTCACTTAAATACTTCATTTGGGTTTAAGTTAGAATCCTCTTACCTAAAATAGAATCGGACATCCATTTGGAGATCACGTGCATACGCTTAGTGCGCGCTTTAGATGAGAGGTGAGTTGAATTATTATGGAGAGTTCGATTCCAGCTAAATCATGTAATAATGCATTTATAATTATTATGCATTTTAATACACTTGATATAAAATGTTTTTCAAACTCGGGCTCTGACCCGTTTATATCTTCCTCCTCCATGTATATATTGTACTACTTAAGGTGCTCCTCTTGCAAGGACGCCTTTGATGTTTATCCATCCGGTATTTGTTGAGCTGTGGAAGTAGCGGACTGTTGCGGCACTTTGCTTTAGTCGACTCCTATCTTGGTATATCTAGATTAGGATTCAGTTTGTATATTGAGTTAGTATTCAAGTGTTGTAGATTAACACTTTCATATTTCATTATCAGATTATTGTATGGTCTCTTACCCGACAGCATATTCGGGTATTTTATTTGTTATTTGTATTGCACACTTGTATATATTAATAGAGTTTTCACATTTCACTCATCATAGTTAGATGTATATTGTTGGTTGTGATTGCATTATTGGTTTTGTTGTTGTTGTTAAATATAAAAGTTTTAAATTTTTGACAATTCGCACTTAATGATTTCGGGTAGTTAGCCTTATATTATAGTGATTTGTATGTTGATGTTGAGACTGTACCATCTGAGATACCTGATTTATGTAGTATAGGGCTGGCCACTCGTTATTATTTAGAGCGGGCTATCATAACACTTTGGTGGATTACCACCCGGGGCGAGAGGACTGCCATAATAAAAAGTGAGAACAATAATAAATATTGGTTAATTTAATGAAATTAACAATTTGGGACTGGGGAATATTTCAAATGATACTGGTGTGATTTTTATAAGAATCTTCGGGGGGGGGGGGGGGTTAATAATTTATTCTATCCCGCATTTAATTATCTCGTATTAATTAAAATACTTGTGATATTTATTGCGTATAATGCTATTGTCTGGGTTCACGGATCCTATTTTTGGGGAGTACTGTGTATTCATGCTCGGGGCTCTGACCTCATGCACTGACTAATTGTTTTCCTGGTATTTGCGCTGGAAAAGTTGCACATGATTTTTGGAAATTATCTTGGAGGCACAGTTGGAGTTATTTTGATTAATCTTAGTAGTTAGATTAGTTTTCCATTCCTTCGCATTTGTATTGAGACTCTGTTTATGGTTTTGGTGGGCCATTCGGATGTACGGTTTTATTCGTATATTTTTAGTTGGATTTTATTCAGTTTTAAATTATTGGAGATTGGTTTATCATTGGAGTTTAGCATGGCGATGGATCTTTTATCGCATAGTTGGTTATTATCATTTGGTATTGATTAAAATATTTATCTTGTGGATTGGTTTTATAATGTCTCATATATGTCACATGCTGAGAATGGAATTTATTTACTCGCACCCGACTTAGTTTTGGTGGCAACCGATGCTAGAATTATGCTGGGTGTGAAGGTTTGTGGGTTTCATCCCTAAAAACCCTCACGAGACGACACTCATCCACTAGGCTAACCTAGGGGTTTAACGTCTAATTGCATACGCTAAATGAAATTGTTCACCTGCGAAAGTGGATTTTATCCCCTTTATACATATCTTTTTTTTTTTTTGGGGGGGGGGGGGGGTTAATTGTTTTTCTTTCTTTGTACTTCATTGCGAAGGACTATCAATGTGTAAGTTATGGGGTGTGATTCGACACGAATATTGTGTTTTTCACCCCTTACACTTATGCATTTTAGCCCCCTTGGGTACCTTAATTCTTATATTTATGCTTGTTAACCAGAAAACCTTTGTTTTATATGTTAACATGTTATACGAGGTATAATTGAGCTTTTGTAGGTATTTTGGTGCTTAGTGTGAAGTTTGGTAGCTTTCCGAGTTGGGGCTGCGTTTCCGCCATTAATGGGTGTCGAGCTTCGAAAGTTAGTTTTGGGGAAAAATTATATTTAATTGAAACCTCGCATATTAAAGTCGGATTATTATGCATTTAACTTTCTTTGTCATGCAACGTTAGTGTTTATAGAGATAATCCAAATTTAAGACGCGTATGATCATTTCTGATTAAATGTTTTATCTCGCAACTATTGTGTCTAAAAGTACCTTCCTTTCCCCACTTGTCAAAGTAAACGCACCAGGGGGAATTATTGTCCTTCCCCTAGTATCTTATTTCAACCATAGTTGTGGCTTAAGTTTCAATGATTTAAGTTCTTTTCGTGCATTTTCTCCATCCTTCCAATGACTCTCCCCAAGGCAAGTGCCCATAATATGTTCAACGAGCTTCTTCTCTGTATGCATCACATCCAATACATGGTGCACCGGGTTATTCTTCCGATAAGGCAAGTAAAATAAAATTGACCTCCTAAACCATGCCTTTCTTGTCTCAGTTTCATTCCCAGTTGGGGTCTTCTTATGCTTGACATTCTTAAATTTGGGATTCTTACCTGTCATATTAGGTCCACAATCAGAAGATTTACTTTCAATTTCTGAACCTAAAAGTTTTCTCGATGGTAGCCTATGTTCAACCCCGCCCGATAAAAAATTGGAACCTTTCTCAAATGAAAAACTATGAGCCGGGGGTAAAAATCTCCTATGGAAATGGTATACATTTTTTGCTCTAGCGGAGAGATGAAGAGATTCAGTCTCCTCTCCACAAATAGGACACCCTAAATAACCATGTACTACACAATTGGATATTGTCCCATAAGCTGGAAAAACATGAATTACCCACATCAACATAGATTTCAACATAAACTCTTCTTTTCTAAAAGAGTAAAATGCTTGCACACCCTCTTCCCATAACTCATTTAATTCTTCTACCAAAGGAGACAGGTAGACATCGATGTCATCACTTGGTGCCTTTGGGCCAGTTATCAAGAAAGACAGTATCGAAAATTCTGGTCTCATACACTGTGAAGGAGGGAGGTTGAGTGGGGCTAGGATCACTGGCCATACACTCTGATTGGTACTTATATTTCCAAATGGATTGAAACCATATGTTGATATAGCTAAACGAATGTTGCACGGTTCTTGAGCAAAATCAGGATACCCATAATTCATCCTCCTCCGAGCTGTAGAATCAATAGGATGACGCATGAGGTTACCCCTACTTCTTCCCTAGCATGCTAAGGAATTGCCTTCGCTATCCATGGTATTGTGAAAAATCTCTTTAATCTAGGCCCAACGATAAAATATTTCAACATTTTTTGAGTCACTTTTGAGCTTGTGCCTTCCTTTCCATTAGATTGGACATATCTAGGTTCATTGCATACCGGACAACGATCAAAATTTTCATACTCCCTTCGGTATAGTATGCAGTCATAGACACAAGCATGAATCGATTTATACTTCATTCCCAAACCCTTCAAACTATTCTTCATAACAGGATAGCTATTTGGAAGCGTATTCTCCATGGATAGTAAGCCCTTCACCTAATTCAGAATTCTTGTCATGCTATTGCCAGACAAACCGTATTGCGTCTTCAAACTGCTCAAATCAACCATGGCATGTAAAGTTGTTTGATCTCTCTCACTGCCAGAGTATAATGGTTGGGTCATCTTAAATTTTAAACTTTGGTAGTCATCGTCAAGGTTTATCGTGATATCTTCACGAGCACCTGAACATTGTGCATCATCAGTGACCTCATTCTCCTCCGCTTCACAAACTCCGTACGCATCATCAACTAAATCCTCTAACATATTATGATCTATGTCGTCCCCTTCTACGTCTATCCTACTTATTGAAAGTTGTCGTGAAGGCTGTTCGAGGACAAAAGGAAATTTTAATTCACCGTGAAAACTCCAAAATCAATAATTATCTTGCATACCCCATCTTAACAAATGTAGTTCAACTGTTTTATGCTAAAACACCTTACCATTCTTACACCTAGCACACGGACACGGAAACTCTTCATTATTATGACATCTCTTTGCGTATTTCACAAATTCATTAGCACCTCTGCGAAACACATTTCCCATTATATTTGTCTCACCCATCCACTCTTTGTGTTTAGGGTATCCCATCACAGCTACTACAACTAATCACCTATTAAAGGTAAGAAGCGTATATTCCTGGATTAGTATAAACAAAACATAGATTTATAGTATGTTTCATTTAATTATGTCTTATTTATATTCAATTTTTAAATTTCAAATTCAAATTCAATTTAGAATAGAAATTCCTATTTCCTCCATCTCCTCTAAAGGGCGAGTGGTCCTATCCCATTCAACACCGCATATTTTTATATTATACTTAACAACTCATGCACATTGTTATGATTTGAGAAAAATTCGGCAACATATCCCCATAGTTCTCCAAGTACACGACGTAGATTGGCAAGTGTGAGTGTTATTTCAATTGATCAATTGAAATAACACTCACACTTGTCAATAAAGTATATACCCAGAGAACATTAGGATACAACTGCAAAACTTCCTCCAAAAGTAACAACTTAAATCCACTAAGAATATTATTATACATAAATTATGTAGTCCCAAACTGTCCAAACGGGACAATTCGAGAGATCTCATTACAGGGATAATGACTCTCGAACGGGTTTAAGGGCTATTGAATGCGTACACATAAGAACAAGAAGGCTAGTATCTATGCGCACTATATGTAATTTCAAGTATGTTTCATTTAATTATCATACTTTATATATTAATTGTTTGTGATACAAAGTAATTTTAAAAAAAAGTTGAAAAATCCCACCCCCATATGGACGATAATCCAGTGGTCATGCCACTTCTAAAATTAACCAATAGAACATCGATCCACTGTAATCCAACCGCAATAGTAAAAATAAATGTGTATCCCGTACTCCTTCTAATTCATCTATTCAATTAATTCATTTCATCAATTAAATTATACAATTATTAATTTACAAATTTACAATGAGGGGCAATCCTACTTGCATATGAAAGCGGCACTAATTATTAATTTACTAAAAAAATTAATAATCAATCAATATTTAATCAATCAATTCCTTTACAAGGGGCACTACTTGCATATGAAGGGCAGTATCTAATAAATCAATCAAAATTTAATAAAAAAATTAACAAGCCCCAACCCCCGCCCCATTTCCCCTACCCCACCCCCGCCCCCCACCACAAACATGCATATATACACACATACACACGCATATACACCCCCTCCCCACCCCCAGGCCTGTTCCCTCACCCCACCACACAAACACACACACATGCACATTTACACACACGTATACACACACGCACATATATACAGATGGAAGAGAAATAGAGAGAGAAAATGTACCAAAATCGTATAGAGAGAGCAATCTCTTAGAGAGAGAAAGAGGGTGGGAAACAAAAGGCGTAGGGGGTTTATACTGTGAACATTGTCACGGTCAATGACCGTGACAAAAAATGCTTTTTTTTATCACAGTCAATGACCGTGATAAGGCTGGCCGGCTGAAGGGTGCCAATTTGACCTTTTTGGTGTAGTGGATTTTAATTTCACGTGTTTAGCCCGTGGCGGGATGCAATCCCGGCTCTTGTTTTAATTAGTTGTAATTTAGTTTTAACTTCTTATTTTTTCCTTTTTACCATTTCCAACCTATCACCTTTTACACTTTTATTCTTGAAATAATAAATCAATTAAAATCTTTACAACACTCCCTGTGGATTTCTTACGATACCCGACTTACCGCTATACTTGTAGCGCAAGTGTAGTTGTGGCTTTGGTTTTTGCATCACGGAAGTGAAACACACAACGACTGTGTCCTCACACGAACACACTTTTACCGCCCGATTACACATGGGTCGAGTTTTATGTGAATAGAGTGCATCATGTTCTTTTGTTAGCACTATATTCGCGCATGAGATGACTTTAGTGGATATAACGTCAGTTATTATTATAAGTGAATATTTATCGTTGGGTAACGGGGCTCTCTTTCATTCCATTTGCAGGGGAGCGAGTGAGGACATTGAGATGTTATGTTTTAGCGGACCTAATCATTTTGGAGAGGTATGAGTATTATGTTATCCTGGGTATTGACTGATTAGCGACGTGTATAGTGATGGTGGACTGTTACAATAAGGCTATCGTGTTCTCTATTCCAGGGCAGGATGTGTTTCTTTTTGCGATGTCTCGTCCTGAGTGAGGGTCAACCCGTATTTATATTATATTGGGGTGGGGACTTCAGATAACATAGTTGTCTCATTAGATGCAATCCCTATGTTTAGGGAGTTTACTGATGTGATTTAGAGGATACCGAGATTACAATCGAGTTGAGAGACCGAGTTATGATTGATTTAGCGATAGCACGAGCATCGTATTGTATAACTTCTTTAGAGATATGGGAGTTACGAATTAGATTTAGTGAATCTTAGGGGAAGGATTTTTTAGTGTCCCGGTAATGTGTCTTAGGCCTAATCGACAAGATAAGTAGTAGGTCATTGGGGGTTCCTTGTTTGTATTTTTCTTCTAAGACGTCCCACACATGAACCTTAGTAAGCGTCGGAAGTTGGGAGACGTTTGGGGCAGTGGATTAATACGTTAGTCGGTACATGTGTGAATATAAAAAACTTTGATCAGAGAGAAAGT
This sequence comes from Sambucus nigra, assembly GCA_949130495.1. Lineage (NCBI taxonomy): Eukaryota > Viridiplantae > Streptophyta > Magnoliopsida > Dipsacales > Adoxaceae > Sambucus > Sambucus nigra. Next base: position 321,481,805 of record OX422214.1, on the reverse strand, counting down.
ATATGATTTAAGGCCAGCAGATCCAAGTAGTGCTATGTATAAAGCACGAGAGGATGTTTGTACCATTAGTTGATACGTGAGCCAATCTCAAGCAGAATTGAGTCGCAATTAGTCAGGTAATCGAGTCTACCTTTACTGTATTATCATGAAGGGAATATGGGGATTAATTTTGATGTCTGTAGGTTGCATCTATGGTATTTGGGTGTATACATGTGGTGTAAGGTGTATGGGCACCCTGATTAGTTCAATGTTCAGTATCATCCGGGAAAGTATAATGTAGAGGTAAATGCGTAGAACCGTATACCTGTAGGGAAGTTAACAACAGTTTTGGAATGGTGAAGTGGATTGAGCTATGTCAGGAGAACAGATGAATTGGGCATTTATAGCAGTGATGACCATCACACCCGAGTTCATTATAAGGATTGTGAAGGCACAAGCAAGGGATTCGTCTTGTTAGAAGAGGGTTTAATAGTTACTGGCAGGTGGAGCAGAGTCTTACTCAATCAGTTCTGAGGGTGGCTTGCGCATTAATGGAAAGTAGATTGGCTTAAACGATGAGGACCTATGACGCACAGTTATGGAGAAGGTGCATGAGTTAAAAAATTCAGTGCATCCCAGGGGAATAAGATGTGCCAAGATATAAGGAGGTGGTATTAGCATGCCAGTTTGGGTGAATGACACAATCGGGCAGTGTGCCCAACTTTTCATTATAGAAAGAGAGTAAGTAGGCACGGAGTACCGCTCAACATTTTTTTGGATGGAGATAAGATCTTTGTGTCCCACTTCTGGTAGAGTTTTTAGAAGGTGATGGGGGCAGAGCTGTGTTTGGGAATGGCGTATCGTTCGCAGACCGATAGGCAAACAGAGAGGGTGAAGAAGTTATGGAGGATATCCTAAGGATGTGCATACTGAATTTCAAGGGAGGTTTGTAGGAGTACCTTCCACTGGTAGAGAGTTTGACTATAATGACTCGTACTAATTCACGATAGCCATGAAGCCTTTTAAGATATTGTGTGGTAGACCTTATCTTCACCCAATTATTGGTTAGAGGTGGAGGACAATACGTTTCTTGGGCCAAAAATGATCCAGGACACTTATGCAAGGATTGAGTTAATTCGGGTCCATATACGTATAGCTAAGGACATGAAAAAGAGTTGTACTGATGCAAAATGAAGACACTTGGAATTTGATATGGGTGATAAAGGATTATTATGGGTGTCTCCCATGAAGGGAGTTATGCATTTTGGAAAGAAGGGGAAACCGTCACTAAAGTATGTGGGGCAATTCCCGATCATTGAGAGGATAAAGCCAGTTTCTTATAGGCTCGCACTACCGGAGCACTTAGTGAGGATTCATGATGTGTACCATATATCTTTATTATGTAGGTACCTCAGGCATGAGTTGGCATTGAGTCACATCACGATAGAGGAGATAGACCTTCATCCAGATATCACTTACGAGGAGAGTCTTGTTGTCATTTTAATCCATAGCGAGAGGAAGTTTCGATCGAAGGTGGTACCGTTAGTTCGTGTTCAGTGGGGCGATCATAATGCCGATGGGTCCTGTTGGGAGTGTGAGGATGACATGTGGGAAAAGTATTCAGAGCTCTTTGCGCCAGGTATGTCCTAATTTCGGGAATGAAATTTCGTTATTAAGGGGGAAGTATGTAAGACCCTATATATTTAAAACATTTTAAATTACACGTGTGCTCATAATTTTATTTTAACCGAAAATGATTTGACTAAGATAAATATTAATTAGTGAATAAAAAATATTTATATTGATGCATATTTATATTTACTTGTGTGATAATTAAATAGTAATGTATTGAATTACATTACGTCGTAAGTGAGTTAAAGTGACAAGTTTATTAGTATTTCATTCGAGACACACGATTAGAGTCATGTCGTTCATGAGATGAAATTTTATGCTAGGTGATTTGGATGATATTTTTGAGTGCACAAAGGGTCTAGACTGGATCGAAATAGTCCATAATATGTACTCGAGGGTTACAATTGGGTTCTGAGGGCTTTTTAGACTAAATGGGGGTCCTAGGAGACTATACCGGTCATTTTAATTAAGGGAACTGACCCTATTTCAAGATTAGAGGGTTTTAGGTTTATATTTAATCAAGGTGGATATAGGAGGGCTACTATCTATCCGCCCAAAGAGGCTAGGGTTTGAGAGAAAGTGAGAAAAAATGAGGAAGAGAGGATCCAAGAAGGAAGGCTATCATTTTCGGGTTGAAGATCATAATAAATAGAGGAATTTTAGAAGAGAAAACTCAGAATCCATCATCTCTAAGGCAAGTATTTACTTTCTTTAATATCCTTGTGCAGTTTCATTTATTCATGTAACTTTGGTGTATAATAATATGGTTTTCGGGTGGGAAAACCTAAGGAAATTCGGGTTTTAAATTTAATAAATGACAGGAGATGAATATAAGAATGTTTTTATGATGAATCTGATGTAAATCTATTATAAAAGATAAGTTCTAGGATTAACTAAGAAGAAAATATCAAATTTTGAAACTAGGGTTTAATAGAGTATGAATTCTTGATTTAATTCGTTGTTGGATGAATTTTATGTTGTTTCGGGATGATTTTTACATAGAAAATTATTAGTGTTAATAGCAAAAATGATTCATCTACATGGACCAATCAGAAATAAACATATGTCCTCCCTCAGTCACTTGACAATAGTCTAGCAAGGAATGCCTACCAACACAAGGAAGGTCGACCAAGTAATGAGAAGGCCAACCAATAAGATTAGTAAAAGGGTCAACATATCAAAAGTCATATTACCCATCGTTTGTACAACTAATCGTCACATACATCATGTAAGGATGTAAATGATTAGTCATATAAAATCACTCCATCCATTGACATTCCAACCCTTGACTTCCGAGTCGCTATAAATACATTGTATCCATTTCATCAAGGGTAAGGCAGAACGGATTTTAGGTATCCTTACATACAAGATTATCTAGATTTCTATAGCCATAAAGATCAATAAAATAATAATGGGCGTAGTCTGTCTTACATAGATGAACCACTTTAAAAACTCTCTTTCTCTCTTTACTTACTATTGTATTTACATAATTTACATGTGATTAAAGAATTAGATCTATTCTAGTTTTTTACATCAACAGATTGGCGCCGTCTGTGGAAACGAGTTTCTAATCACCGTTGTCATTCTCATACACCCTTGTTCAAACAAGATGAATGATCCTGAGCCTAGTACTAGGAATGAAGGAAACTTGCCTCCTCCACTTGCTCCACCACTAAACAGTGATCTAAATGGAATTCTCGTCAGTCTCTCCAGAGGACCAGAGGCCATACAAGACACACTGAGACAACTAGATCCATCATTGCAAGTCAGGAAGAGAGAAATGCTGAATCCACCTCCAAGATCCAGTAGACACAGTTATTCCAAAACTTCATGCGATAGTTCTTATTGCCTAGGATCGAGTTCATCACTCATGTTTACAGCACCATATGACGTTCATTCTTTTTTTCCTGAAAGGCCAAGTGTATTGGAAAGTCTAAGAAAAGCTTCACCCTTTGATCGTCTGGGACCTAGAGGAAATAGAAAACCTCCCAGTGCATTATTCAGGAACACTCAATGTCTAACTGACCAACATGTGGCCTCGGATCGAACAAATTCAAGCGTCCGATGATTTGTACGTGCCGAGCATACCTCTCAAGAGGAGAGTTCAACGCAGACAAATGGTCAGAACAGATGAGTTACTTTGCATAGATTTGATGAAAATAATCCTTCGTGGAAAGGATCAATCCAGAGGTTGGAAGATAGGTTGGGTGAAATAGCGAAAGCAAAGAATCATTTGTAACGAAGCTTTGTTAAAGGATCTCCTTTTATTCAGGCAATTATGGACTTTCCTACTCCCTCTAAGTTTAAAGCTCCAGTGGTTACCCCAAATATGATAGTAAAACCTATCATGTTCTCCATATTAAGCAATATCAAGCTATAACAGACATTTATGTTGTACCATATGAGATAAGATACAGAGCATTCTCCATCACCATTATGGGTTCAACCCAAATATGATATACTAATTTTCCCTGAGGATTGATCGCCAACTTTAATCAGTTGATCGAACTATTTATTAGTAAATTTTACTTGGAGCTAAGCCTGTAAAAATGGTAGCTCATCTTTTAAGTATAAGACAACAAATGGGTGAAAGCACCAGGGACTACATTACTCAGTTCAACAATGAGAAGTTGGTGGTAATTAATTACGAGGAAAAAGTATCCATCACTTCTTTTATGAGTGGTTTACTTCATGAAGCTGTATTACGCTTTGGCTAAAAATCCTCCCAAGATAATGACTAAACTCGTGACGAAGGCAGGAAAGATAATGAACATTGAGGAAGCAATGACTACCAAATAAAGTCGAGTCACAAAGTCTGACACAAAGTCTGATAAGAAGGAATAAAAGGACCACAAGGAGACAAAAAACATAGGGCAATGGAGGAAGAAAAATTAAAGAAATATGGGAATTACACTCCATTGAGTGTCGGCATTCATCATATCCTGGAAGAAATTAAGCATAACAAAGAATTACGATGGCTTGGAAAGCTGAGAGCCCCTCCTAACAAAAGGGATAGATCCAAGTACTATGATTTCCACAAAGATCATGGTCACACAATTGATGGTTGCATTGCTCTACGGAATGAGACAAAATCTCTTATTCACCGAGGAAAACTCAATAAATTTTTTGATCGTCTTGATAGAAGAGATCCTAGAAGAAGATCAAATTCTCTATGTAAATCTAGAGAAGATATTAAGAGAAATCATGATGATGATTAAGAGGATGATCCCAACTTACCAAAGAAGCCCAAACAACCTGAATGTGAGGTACTTATGCTTAGTTTTAAATCATTTGATTATCATATGATTATAGGTGGTGACATAGGGGAGGAGATCACACGGCTAAAAGAAAAGCTTACCTAAACGAAGCCCAAGCTTATTCTTATATCCAATAGATCAATTTAGCTAAGGAAGATCAGCCGAGGACGATCAACAAAGATAAATTAGTGATTGGATTCTCTAAAAGCGATCTCTCTGGAGTTCATACCCTCATGATGGCCCATTGGTTGTAAAATTCAGAATCCAGGATGCAGTTGTTTCCGAAATTCTAATTGAATTATGTTCTATCCTTGTTTTCAAAATTTAGACCTAAAGCTCAGTCAGCTAGAGCCATACCACAGGCCACTAATAGGCTTTTTTTTGGTGAAAAGGTCTATCCTCTTGGAACAATCAAGTTAGAAGTATTATTCGGCACCTGGCTAGTAAGTCGTATGGAGAAAATATGCTTATTCATAATGGATAAAAATGTTTAATCAACTTACAATGTGATCCTCGGCAGGGTAGGGCTTAGGAAGTTTGAGGTCGTCCCATCAACAGTTCATCAATGCTTGAAGTTTCCTACTCATTTTGGGGTAGGTGTAGTGAAAGACAACCAAAAGGTAGACAGAGAATATACATAATTGCATTCATACCTTTTGGAGACCTTGGAACAATGTGATGTTGATGAGGCTTAAACGAGGCACACAAACCGATAAATGATGTCCATTAGAAATTTGGACTCTACGTCTTCAACTTTATGTGTTATAGGCTTGAAGGATACACAAGAACAGTATCCTATGACTCAAATGTTTTTGTTCGAAATTGAGCCAAAACTACTCAATTTGAAATTTCAGTCCTTATAAATCTCCCCCTTTGGCTATTTCGGGACAAAAGCCAAATAAAAATCCTAAAAGGCCGTGAAGCTCAATTAGACTAAAAAATATATGCCTGACACAAAACCCAAGGATGACTATCTTTGCCGATATAAAGATGCCGCTAAGAATCCTGTACACTTAAGCAAAATATTAAACTCATAAGGAAGATCAAAATATTAAATGCAATGAAAATAAATACTTCCCCTAAATTAATTTTCCCCTATCAAATAATGACCTACATAAAAATACGTCACCCCCTAAGATAAATCTCCTAAACTAAAGGTTTAGAAACCACTTATCCCCCTATTTGTTCAGGAATATACAAAAGATCGGGAATCAATTAATTACTCATTTCTCCCCTAATTTAACTAAGTACCATTTCTCCCCCTAAAAACTACATAAGGGATATAAGTATGGGAAAACAAGTAAAATGTGATGATGCATAAAGTGATAAGACCATTAAAGTATATGGGCAACAATGAAGTTCGACTAATCCATTCAAATAAAAACATCAACTTAGATGAGATGACAAAAGATACCACTAAATGTACTATTATAAGCATGGGATATCAAACAAAGTTCGCAACAAGCTAGATACTAATTTTGAATTAAAAGCATAAATGGACTAGCTAGTATGACAAAGACTACAAAAGTAAAATATCATAGATATATATACACAATAGATACAAAATATGTACAAGCACACATATTTAGATATAAATACACAAATGACACAAAATTAAAATAACATTAGTTTTCCACACTCTTATGGAATAAATGTGTCATATGGAAACGGAAGTGAAAGGGCGTGAACTAGCAACAATTAAATTTCAACCCAATCACTTAAAAGATGTTCATGGAGTTCTATATTGATTGTAAAACTTTATCACATTTAGATATAGCCTCATGTGATAATATAAATTGAACTCAATGAACAAACATACACAATGTAAATAAGCCTGAGGAGGGTTGATGAGAACGACGGGCAGCAGGTGCGTCAGATGGACCGCTTATTTATCTTGCTGGTGTTAGCGGGTTTTCTAGTGGCAATGAGTGGAGACGTCGTCCATTTGTGGTTTCTGCCATTTCTGAGGCTGTTTTCGAGCATCTTCTTCTATGACTTGGGGAGTCTGACTTTGGCGACCCTTTACTATTCTTTAGATTCATTCAGCCAGTGCTTCCGACTGACTTTTACTGGTGCTACGTATCTTTTGGAGGTATTCTTTATTTTGTGCATTTTCCTTTATGCATTCGCATTTTCCATTCATGCACTTCTTTTTTATTTCTTGAATGTTAATCCTTATCCTTTACATACGTGATTCTACGAGGTGATTGGGTTGAACACCCAACTAATTTCTTTGAAGAATGACTCCGTTGGGGACTTTTGTTGAATGTTCCGATGGAGGTGGTTTAATCGGCAATCGAAGAAGAATCTTTCTCTAGAGGCAGTGCGTCAGGTCTTGAATGGCCTGACGAGCGAGCGGGTAAGCATTCTTTTGTCCTTGAGATTGTTTTTTTCCAATGATGACATTTTATTGATATTGATCCTTCGCTTTTGCTGAGGATTTGCATGTGACCATTTATCCCTAGGGAATGGCTATTCAGCACACCGGGGTGACTGGTGGACATGCGCAAATGAGGTGCCTGCTGGCGCATGAGCTCGGCTACTCCTGGCATCTTAGGGAGAGGGTAGTCCATCAAATTATGGAGGATGAGGTTACGGTGCCGCCTATGAGTCCCCCTATGTTCATGAGGTGCGTGCAGGAGATATCTGATGATGCCCGAGTGGCTGCGATGATGGGAGAGCCATACTCCCCGTATACTGACATAGCGGTGATGTATGATTATCTGGACTTCGTTACGAGTTGGCTGATTCCCCCTAGAATTTATTATGTGATGCCTCTCCCTAAGGCGATCTCGAGTCAGCAGGTGGGGTTTTCTAATAACACAGGTGGTGCAACTACATCAGCAACGATGTAAGGACATGAGTCTTCGATTGAGTCTTAATGTCGGGTTGGCTCAATTTTGGACAAAAACGTTTGAGTCATAGCATAGAGTTCTTGACATCCATCAAGACGATGACATGTTAGAGTTGAAGATGTTGCGGCCTACTTATCAAGAGGACATCATTACCGGTTTACACGTGCCTCGTTTCACGTCATAAACTTAGTTCCTATCTCCCTTAAGGTATGAATGCATTACACACACACACACACACACACACACACACACATATATATATATGAACTTGGAATATTTTTATTGGGTGTAATTTTATTTTAAAATATAATTTATTTTCAAAAAGGTTACTTTAGAACTTTGTATAAATACTTTTTGGGCTTAATTTTGAAAATTACCATTCTGGCATTTCGTTTGAAATTGTCGTTTGAACGAGAATGTCGTTCGAACGAGAATTTCGTTCGAACGAGTTTGCCAACAATTTTTCCCAATAGGCCTTTGGAACCTCATTATAAGGTCGTTCGAATGAGACTTTGTTTGAATGAAAATCTCATTCGAATGAGATTACTGGGCGGGAAAAGTTTTGGCAGTTTTAACCCATTTTCCCACTACTTTGTCCCACTATCTTATGACAGTTTTAAAGGCAACTTCGGGACAGACCTTTTCTAAGACTTTTACAATCTCGAGAGATTTTAGAGAGCCAATATTTCACAACAAAAGTCTTAGTTTTCATGTGTCAAAATTAATTATAAATTCTCTTATACACATGTGTTTTCGCCCATAAAATAAGTTTATGTTTATTCCAAGTTCTTAAATATATATATATCTTGCTTGGAGTTGTTTGTCACCATTGGTACATCTCTACCACAAGAAGGAGAAGTTTGGGTTTGCTTCTACATCCCTCAAAGAAGAAGAAGATTTGGTTTTGCTGCGGCATTCTCGCATGGTGAAAAGCACCATGGGTGGTTGATGGTTGCTTGCTCTCAATTGGTGGACTCCAAGGTTCTGATGGACAACAAAATTATTCGCTAGGTGGAGGTTGAAGATCGAAGGAGCGCATCAAGCCTTGAAGGGAGTCAAATTAGTTGTGTAAGTCCTCTTTTAGAGTTTTTGTAAAATTCATACCGTACTTAGTGAATTTCTTAGGCCAGGGCCGTCCGAGGTTTTTTTTTCCCGATTTGGGTTTTTTCCTCGTACATCGCCATGTTGTGGGGTTGTGAATTTATTTTATCTTTCGCAAAAATCACCTAGAACTCATTCTTAGAATGAAAAGATAAAATATGGTTTAATTCACTCCTCTTGTTTAATTTGATGCATGTTTAATAGTTGGGTGATTTTTAACTTAATTTAATTCAAGTTTAATTAATGTATTCCATGACAAAAAACAAAACAAAATCCTAAAGGAACGTCAAGCTCTACTAGACTTGAAAACATCCCACCCAAAAATAGGAAACTTGACTCAAGACCCAAGAATCAATAGCTTTGCCAATGAAAGATTGCCGCTAAATAGGATTCCTGCACACTTGAGCTAACATTTGTCAATTGAGTGTGTTGAACCATCTTTATTCCGCAGCTTAAAAGGAAATTCATTTTTATAAAATTAAAATTGGGGGTTTACGTTTCCAACAAGTGGTATCAAAGCATTGATTTAGACTCGCGTTTTCAGATTGGTATCAGAGCCGGAGCGCTAATTTATCGCGTTAAAGATCCGTTTTTTTAATTTTTGTACTCCTTGTATTTTTAGGTGGTTAATTTTTTACTCACTCTCATTTTAGTTTTGTATCTCTCGATGGTATGTCCCAATGATAAGATGTCCAATGTTTTTTGTGATAACGGAGATTTTGATATTCAAGAGAAGTTTAATGAGCTTTTGAGTCGAAATGAAAAATTAACGGAATTAAATTAGAGATTTGCAAAAAGAATTAAATTTCTTGAAAATGAAAATTTTTGTTTTAAGTCTAAAATTGAATTTTTGCAAATCTTCCAAACTCAAAGCGATATCTTCCGTGCAAAGCTCATGGACTTGAATTGCAATTTTAATATTTTAGAAATGTCTAAGAAAGAGAGTGATAGTCAAGAAAAGACTCTTAAGGACAAGTTTTCGCACAATGAGGGGGAGCGTGATAACCTTCTAGGAGTTAAAGAAAATTTAAATAAGGAGTCCCGTAAATTTGAGGAGTCTAATTTATTACTTGAGTCCGAAGTTTTAAAAATGAAAAATGATTTACAGGACTTCAGTAGTTGTTGTAATGGTTCTAGCTCATCATATTCTAATGCTTCCTTATCTAAGGCTAAGACCATTGTTTGTTTTAGAGGGTCAACTTTGTCCAAGAACTTTAGAAAAGATCACACCTTAGGTCACTTTCCTCAAGTTTACACATGTTCGCATTGTGGTAGAAAAGGTCATCTTAGGTGCTTTTATTTTGATATTAGAAGATGTTTTAGGAAGTTTAAATCTAGTATTTCATTTTTTTCCAAATCCCGACATTGTAGATACACATCCATTTGGGTTAGGAAATCTCTTTTAGAGGAACTAGATGTTGAACTTGTTGATTCTTGCATGATTGCACATGACCCCCACATGCTATATCTTATGGGTGGCTGCTTGCATGTTTGCATACTCTAGCTTTTTGTGCTTCATATTATATATCATTTCTAGGTGTATGCATGTTATTCATTTTCTAGTCATTGCTTTATTTCATATCTAATGATAGAAATTATGACTTGTTTATCTTTTGTATTATATTTATTTTGTCTGCATTAAATGAAAAGTACAAAAAAATTTGTTCATCATTTGTGTTTTACCATTTTAGTAATTTAGGCTTATTGAAAAATACAAATGATTTTGTTTGTCTTTTGAGTAAATATTTTTATTTTTGGTTAAAAAATTTCAAAAACTCAAAAAGATTTATGTTTTGTGTATATTTTAGTTTGACACACTTTATGTTGTGTTTGAATCCTTTCTTTTTCTCTCCCATGTGGCTAGAAATTTTTGTTAAGATTGACAATCCTTAAAATGTTCTTTACCATGCTTACATGGAGTAGTTGGATTTTGTGTTGCTATAATGGATTCTATTTTTATATGCCTCAATTCACACATGCACGAGCTCACTTGAAATTCTAACTTCACGTGTATATTTGAGATTTGTGAGGTGTTCTCCTACCAATCTAGTCATCGACATGCTATGTGACCTAGGAGGACTTGTGCATGTTAAAATCCGTTGCACGTAACATTTGTGTGAGATATAAAAATGATATATATCAATGTGCACGGGGACTCCAAAAAGAAATATCATCCTTTCCGAGTAAGCACCATTTGCTTGGACCTAAAAGAAATACGTGGTCCAAAGGCCTAAAAGAATAATGGAATTAAAAGAAAATATTTTCCAATGCCTACTTATTTAGTTGATTTATTCATTCAAAAGATTAAAATATATATGCTTATTATGAGGTAGATTGGATGGTATATCAATGGTTTGCACAATGTCCATTTATCCTAGTTGTACTTTCAATGTCATGACTCTATTGGTTTGTAGAATCATCAAAATTCTAGGCTTGTATGCATTGTGTATGTTTGTTCAGTGAGTTCAATTTATATTTTCACATGAGGTTATATTCAAATGTGATAAAGTTTTCAATCAAATGAGAAATTCGCAAACATGTTTCAGGTGATAGGGTCGAAATTTAATTGTCACTAGTTCAGACCCCTACACTTCCGTTTACCGCATGTATTTGGACACATTTTTGCCATACGAGTGTGAAAAGCTTAATGTATGTTGTGTCATATGTGGTGTTTATATCTATATATGTGTGATCGCATATATTTCATATCTAAGGTGTATACATATATATGATATTTTCTTTTGAGTCTTTTCCATTTTAGATAGTCCACCTATGTATTAATTCCAAATTGGTACCTAACTTGTTGTAAAATTTTGTTTGATATCACATGCCTAGTTTCTTATGTTTCAAATTGATATCATTTTTTGTTCGCTTCATAGTTAGCATCCATTATTCTTGAACACTAGAATGCTTAGGTAGGGTTAATAATTGACTCGCCGTCTCTCTCTCTCTCTCTCTATATATATATATATATATATATATATATATATATATATATATATCCTCTCCATCTTTGCACCTGCATGGCACCTGACCCATCAGCCCTTAAACCTACAGATTGTGAGCGGAATAAGGTCAAAAGCTTAATATATATATATATATATATATATATATATATATCCTCTCCGTCTTTGCACCTGCATGGCACCTGACCCATCAGCCCTTAAACCTACAGATAGTGACCGGAATAAGGCCAAAAGCTTATTTTCCTTATTCTCCCCATCTTCTTCTTCGACTCCTCTATCTCCTAAACTTTCAACTTCATTCAAAGGAGAACCTTCTATTGAGTTCTCATGTGAAGAAACAACACAACTTGCTATTCCTTATAAATTTTCTCTTATTGGTAGATTCAATTTTGGCAGACCATCAATGGAGGCAATTCGTAAAGCTTTTATTAGTTTCTCATTGAAAGCCTCCTTCACCATTAGTTTGTTGGATGAGCAACATATTTTAATTTGGCTGTTTTGTGAAGAAGACTTCCTGCGGTTATGGCTCCGTGAGCAATTATTTATTTTTAAGGCTCCTATGAAAGTTATGAATTGGTCACCAAATTTCACTCCTGACTATGAATGTCCTATTTTTCCAGTCTGGGTTTCTCTTCCACATCTACCAGTGTACGTTTTTGCTAAACAGGCTTTATTTGCTATATGTCAGAGGATTGGAACCCCTTTGAAGATGGATGAGTCTACATCTCACACTTTACTTGGTGCAATAATAGAGATGGGAATTCTAGAATTCGGGCTCACCTTGATCGTGTCTTGGGTAATGACCGCTGGTTTAATAATCCTTTTTCTTCTTCGGTTGAGGATCTTCATCGTACTAATTCTGATCACGCTCCTCTAGTTCATAAATTAAAATTTGATAATGACTCGGTTCCTAAACCATTCCGATTTCAAAATATGTGGATTACTTATCCTTCTTTTTTGGAGGTAGTTGATAAAGCTTGGAATTGTGAATGCTCTGGAAACCCCATGTCAATCGTTTCTTCAAAATTGTGAAATGTGAAAGACTCTCTCAAGAGTTAGAATAAAAATGTGTTTTTAAATATTTTTTCCCGAGTTCAAAAAGCAAAAGATGAAGTTGTTTTAAAGGAAGCCTTATATGATATTGATCATTCTCCTCTAAATCGGGAAGCTTGGCATTTGGCCATGGCGTAGTATAATAAGGAGCTTAAAATTGAAGAAATTTATTGGAAGCAAAAGGCTCGTGTTAAATGGGTCAAAGAATGGGATCTCAATTCAAAAAAATTTCACTCGGTGGTTAAGAAAAAGAGAAATAAGTCATCCATACATGAAATTGAGAATGATGCGGGTGTAACTCTTAATAAGCCTATTGAAGTAGAAGAGAAAATTGTTTCATACCTACAGGCTCATCTTGGGGATTCTTCCACTTGTGAGGAGGAGGAATCGATTATTGGACACATTCCAAAAATGATTAATTGTGAGGACAATCTTATGCTTTCCAGGGTGCCGGATGAGGAAGAAATAAAAAAAATCCATTTTTGCTATGGATAAAGATAGTGTTGTGGGTCCAGATGGTTTTAATGCGTATTTTTACCAAACTTGTTGGAATATCATTGCTAAAGATATTGTTAATGCAATTCAATCCTTTTTTATTGGCAAAGATATTCCTAGAAGTTGGTCTTCCACTAATTTAGTCCTTATGCCTAAAGTGGAAAAACCAAAAAAAAATTCTGAATTGAGACCCATTAGTCTTTGTAATTTTTCTAATAAAATTATTTCAAAGATTTTAGCTAACTGTATTGGATCTTTGCTACCAAAAATTATTTCTCCATCCTAAGCAGGTTTTATCAAAGGGCGTTCTATTTCGAACAATATCCTTCTAGCTCAAGAATTGTTTTCTCAAATCAACAGAAAATCTAGAGGATCAAATGTGGTGGTTAAATTGGATATGGGGAAAGCATATGATAGAATATCGTGGATATTTCTTCTCAAAGTGCTCCGGGCTTATGGATTTTCAGAAAGTTGGATTGATATGACTTGGTGGGTTCTCTCTAATTGTTGGTATTCAATCATTCTCAATGGTAAAGCTTGCAGTTTTTTTAAATCTGGTCATGGAGTGCGCCAAGGTGACCCCCTTTCTCCTGCGTTATTTGTTATAGTAGCTGAAGTCTTAATAGAGGTATTCACAACCTTATTATTCAAGGATCTATTAATAATTTCTCTATACCCAGTGGCTGTCCCGTTGTATTGTCGCCCTCATTTGCAGATGACATTATTTTTTTCCTCAATGGAAATGCTAAATCCTTCAGGAAGTTCCTGGAGTTTCTATCTGAATTTGAGCTTCAATCAAGCCAAAAGATTTATACCTCTAAAAGATGTATTATGTTTTCTCATCTTTATTCTTTGCAACAACACAAATGGCTTCTCAACAGATCCGGTTTTTGCCAGTCTTCTCTTCCGTTGGTAAATCTGAGAGCTCCGCTTTTTGTTGGAAGGAAAAAAACATGCTACTTCACGGTATTACTTCTAAGGCTGTGAATCGAATTCAAGAATGGAACTTTTCAGTTACTATCCAAGTTGGCTGTCTTATCCTTATTAAAACTGTTCTTCAGTCAATGGGTCTTCACGTATTTTCCACAACTCATCTGATAAAATCATTTTTAAGGACTTTCAAAAAATCTGTTCAAATTTTTTCTGGGGTCATATGGATGAAATTTGTAAATATAACTGGGTATCTTGGGATGTGATTTCTCGACCTAAATTAGAAGGTGGTCTTGGCGTCAGAAATTTAAATGATATCTGTCAGGCATACGCATGCAAAATATGGTCCCAATTTAAAAAAAATAAATCTTTATGGGCTAATTTTATGCATTTCAAATACAAAAAACTCATGCATGTTAATTAAAGAGGAGTTCCTTCTTTTGCTAGTGTCACTTGGAAGAGAATGAAACCAGTTGAGGAATATCTTGATGGACATAATTCTCCTCACACTTTCACTTTCTTTCTTTTCCACATTCTTACTTTCTTCATATCTCTTAGTCTTGCAAGATGGCTCTCCCGGGTAGCATTGAGTTCGCTAACCACCTTGAAGCCTTGGAATCAATGTGTTCTTATAATGTTGATTATGACGCCTTTCACATGAGGTGAGTCTCTTTGTGGCGCAACTGGCCCCTTGAGTGGAACATGCTAATGGAGGCTATCGAGATTTGGTATCCTGAGGATCATGTCTTTCACTTAGGGTTGGATGAGATTTGTCTTACCCACGAGGAATTTCTGCCATGCTGGGGATAAATTCAGGTGTTGTTGTGGCTTTTCCTGAGTTTTCCCATTCTCCTAGGGAATTATTAGTTGGGATTATTCATATCTCGCCTTCAGCAGCCAGACCATTAGTTACAAGGGGAATGATTTCCCTTCTAACGGTGTTGCATTTCGTGCATTCGCAGGACGTGGGTGATACCGGATATGTCGGGGTCATCATCCTAGGCTTTGTTTCAAAAGTTCTATTGGTGACCGGGGAGACACTGGTGGACCCTCAACTGGCTGCTATTATTTATTGGATGTCGTATCGTCGTAATCCTGCGGTAGTGGTATTGGCGGAGACCTTGAATGTCCTAGATGCCTAGCGGGAGGGTCATTCTGACTTTCTGAGGGTGAGACCCGTGATGTTGTTCATATGACTATCAAAGAGGTTTCATATGGCAGTCCCACCTGAGTATCTTTTGTCGGTGGTGCCAAATTTCTTCTCGCGCTATTTCATTAGCGTAGGCCTGGACATTGAGAGTTAGGGGAATTGGTTTGTGGAGCACGGGGCTCGAGGCTTACACTGGTTCATGCCTTGGTGGGGGAGCTTCTTCCCATTCTGGAGCTTGGAGAGTACCAGTACATCAGACTAGTTGGCCTTAGGAAGACCACTTTCTACTTTCCCTGGCGAGTGCTACGCCAATATGGTTGGGAGAAAATTGTGCCACCACGAACACCAAACTTCTTTCCTGTGGAGGATCTGACAGAGCATATGCACATGCGTCTTGGTTCTCTGTAAGAGAATCGTCGTCCGTCGACCCATCCTTCTCAGTCTACTGGGCCAGTCTGGCATGTCTCCGTGGACTACATAAAGTGGTTGTGGAAGAAGGTAATGGCTAGGATGTTTATTGTGGAGACTAGTCAAAGGTGGTTTGCCATATCTGACACTATGGAGGGAGGCGTTGTGGTCTACCCCAAGCTGGTTCGGGCTTATCGCTCCATAGAGTGTCTGCGATACTCCATTCAGACAGGGGGTTTGGTGAGTCTAGGATGCTGGTGATGATGGTGCTGGTTCCTCTGGCAGCTGTGGGTAGGATTTTGTGAAGATTCTTGTAATAAGTGTTGTTTTATGTTTTGTGAGAATAATTGGGGTGATTTGCAGGAGTAGTGGGTCTTGTTATTATTTGGGGGTTGTAGTAGGTGTAGTGTTGGCAAGTGAAGTCATTTGACTCCTTACGCTGATGTAATCGTACGCAAATTTTAGATAATAAAATAAATAAGTTTTTGATCATCCAGTTGTGCCTCTTGATGACTTTTTGCATTTTGAATCATCTATATCAATCGCTAAGGCATACATAATCCTTTTGTTCATGTATATGTTAAAATGAACTGTCCTTATCGAGGATAAGAAAAGAAAAATATAGAATTTTATGATAAAGAAGGGGGCCGCGCTCATGTGAAGCAAATGAGCTGCCTATGAACCTTTGAGGGTTTTAATAAAATGAAATTCATTTTTTAAAAATGTTTTTAGAGGATCGGGCCCACGTAGTTCTGGGCAGGGGAAATGAAGAGAGTTTTTTTAGAATAAAGGGGAGATGAGAATAGTCGTAGCGCACCGAGATTTTGGACTAGGGGTAGAATTTCGTAAGACGATCCCGGTAGACTGGGTGTGCCATTTCTTCTCCATCGAGGTCAGTGAGCACAACAGTGCCACCCGACATGATCTTCTTCACAATGTAGAGGCCTCTCCAATTAGGCATGAATTTCCCTCTCGGGTCCTAGATAGGCTCTACTATTTCTTTGAGGGTTAAGTCCCCCTCTCTAATAACGCGGTCATTGACTCTCTTATTGAAGGATTGCGTTACACGATGATGGTACGCTTGTATGTGATATAGAGCTTTCAATCTCCTTTCATATAAGAGGGTCATCTCGTCAAGACGACTTTGATACGAGTCTTCTTCGCTGACCTTACTTTTAAGCATGATGCGCATTGAGGTTATTTCCACCTCCACGGGTAGGACTGCTGCCATGCTATAGACTAGAGAGTAAGGGGTATCCCCAGTAGAGGTTCGAAATGAAGTACGGTATCCCCAGAGGGTGTAAGGGATCCTGTTGGCCCAATCATGCCAACTCATGGTCATCTTGCCGATGATGTATTTGAGATTCTTATTGGCTACTTCGACTGCTTCTTTGGTTTGAGGCTGGTATGGAGAGGATTTATGTCTTTGAATCCCATACTCGTCGATCCCTTCCGTAACCTCCGCCTCAAAATGTAGCCCATTGTCTGATACCCGCTCGTGTGGGACTTGATGAATTTGGCCACTTTCATGGCATTCGAAACTGCGTATGACCCGACTTCGACCCATTTAGTGAAGTAGTCAATAATGACTAGGATGAACTCATGCCCATTAGATGCCTTCGGTGTAACTTTCCCTATGATGTCGATGCCCCATGTGGAAAATGGCCACGGAGAAGCCATGTTGTACAATTTTCGCAGAGGCAGATGCTGTAGGTCGGAGAACTGTTGGCATTTGAGACATCTTCGAACGTCGGCTATGCAGTCCTGAATCATGGTAGTCCAGTAGTATCCCAATTGAATGATCTTTCTAACGAGCATATGGTCGTTCATGTGGGTTCCACATTCCCTTCTGTGGATTTTCTACATCATCTCTTCAATGTCGACCCCTGTAATGCAGTGTAAATTGGTTCCATCGAAGTTTCTCTTAAATAGTGATTTATCACAGACAGTGTACTGGGTAGCCAATCTGTGGAAAGTTGCTTGGTCTTTCTTGTCGGCTCCTTGGGGATACCTACCATGTTTAAGGAGGCTCCAAATATCATAGTACCAACAATCGGCTATTTCGGGTTCTTCCTCCGTGTTGAGATCGATGTGGTAGCAGTGGGTTGGTTTGACTTATCTCTAAATAAGGAAGGGGGCCATGGTTATTCCTTCGGGTATGTCAACCATGGAGGCTAAGGTGGCAAGGGCGTCAGCCAGGTTGTTCTTTGCTCAGGGCAGGTAGTGGAAGGTGATTTCTGGATGAAGTCCCCTTGTTTGAGGCTTGTCCCTAGTTCCATGGGACCAGTCTCAACGGCATGTTCAACCTTTGAAAACTCTACTTGTTACCTTAATTACAGCTCTATGTATGAAATATTTCCTTTTTAGCATATCCCTGGATGGGGTCCCTTTACTTGTGGGACTTATATTTGAACTCCCAGTTAAGCTGTCCGCCAGTTCTTTTGCTTGAGGAGGTATTGGTCACCCCCTTAGTTGGTTCCATTCCTGCTCTGATTGTTGAAGAATCTCTGGCAAGTGTCCTAGTGGGGCATTCACAGGTAAGCACTTAATCTAGTGGCTTCTTCAATCTCACATTTCCTATGTAAATACTTTGTTGACATTTCCCTATTTCCCTATTTTCAAGTTAGCACCACGATTGTCCTTTTGGCTGCGGGACAACTAGGGGGACTATTATGAGTCAGGTATTATACTGTCATTCCTTACTCTGTCTTTTTCCCCCCTTTTTTTCTTGCTTCTACTTTCAAGCAAGCTAACCTTCACATTATTATTTTTTTCAGGTCAGCGAGACGGCCGTTCCTAGTCCTGTGGGACCTGCTTTGAGTACAATATTGCACACTCCCCAGGTATTGAACTGTCATAACTGAGTTCTTTATGTCTGTTTAGGCAGGCACCTTTCTCTTCTTTTTATTTTTTGGAAAAGAAGATACTAACATTTACCTTTTTCTATTTGGCCGATACTCAAGGCTATGTGGTTCCCCTAGCTTTTGTGATATCATATTGACCCCCTAGGCCTTGGGATAGGCCCTCAGTGACCTTTGTTTCGATTCAAATGTGAATGAACCCTTCTTATTTCTTTTCTTCTCTACAACTTATCCTTTGTTACTTTCCATTATACGGGATCCAGTTGATGAGCTCGCTGAGCCCACTAGGGAGGCAGACTAGAGTTGCAAAGAGACTGTTGATGCTGGATCTGATGAGGATTCCTCTATGCCTCTCTCAGAGCTTGAGTCTCACAACACTGGTTATGATCATATAGATGTGGAGGATCCTATTTATTTTATGAGTACACTGTAGCGTTCAGAGTTTCCCTCCCGATTCCATTATCAGGCACGGGAGGTGTTGGAGCTGCTTCCGGAGCACCATCCTGAGACTTTCACCTCCCAGAGTGTCCTCAACATGGATAGCCTTACAACCTTTAATTTGAAGGCCTTCGCTAGTCATCTTCATGAGTTCTTTATGACACCCCGACTAATTAAATACCGGGTAGCAACACCTTTATTAAATTAATACAAAATGTCAAGTTGGTCCAGTTAACAGCATCACTGTGGAAAACATTTTAATCATTACTAACCACCTAGTATTTAAAAAGTTAGATGTCAAATTTTAAATTAAGTCTGATTAACATACAATAAAATAATTATGAAAGGATATCATAACCATACACCATAAAGTCTAAATAAACTAACCAACAAAAAATAATAAGTCCGGAGGAAAACTCCTCACAACAATCCCACCACTGAAATAAATAAAACAGTATATCCTGAATTAATTACATGCCAACAATCTGAATAACAGAAATATGAAATGTCTCTAATAGAAATGGGCGACATGCCGTACAAATGATGAAAACTTAATAGAGTCAAGACAAAAGAGGCGTCTACTAGCAAGGCCCGGTAACTTCCATAAACAGCTACTGCTCGTCAGCTGAATGGAAATCCTATGCATGGTGTCCTTGTGGCTGGGCACCTAAAAAGGGTTTTTTACAAAAAGTAGATTTGAAAGCAAACGGGTCAGAGCCCGAATGTGGAAAATATTTTAAAACAGCAAGTGCTTTAATAACATTAAAACAATGAATGCAAAATACATGTTAGGACGTGCTCTCACATGAAATACTCACCTCTCGACTACTTGTGCACTCCTAACGTACAGTACCCATCTAAGTGGTATTCATATCTAACTAAACTGACATAAGTTCTAACCCATCTACTCGATTCACAATATGAATTCCCAATGTTATCACTTGAATATATAGCTTTACTTAAACTCGGATTCTCAATTATTAGCATTACCATTTACTGGAGGTTATTCCCTTATTTATCTTCTCAAGGAGTTACTATAAATTAATCATAATTAAACATGACAAGTCTGTTCATTTAACCGTATATCATTCACATCATAAATATACAATACAAGAACCCCGAGACTAAGCTGCGGTGCACACATACTCTGCTACCCATCCCAATACATCACGTACATAAGGATCACACATTCCGAATCTCTCAGGAATCGTTCTCAGATAACAACAATCACAATCAATGGAGGCGAACACAATCACATCACCTGGGTCACGTACATACCTACGCTCCCATGATCAGCAGACTTATTAACTTCACAATAAGTCCTTCTCTGACCTATGTCCTCGAGGTACCAATTTATATCCCCCCGTAGGCACACAAATATTAGATGGCCCTAAGCGAACGTAAACCTCACGTGATAGAAAGTATGGTAGGTATGTCATACACATAAAATCATATACATATACTAAGCATGCACACATCTTAGTAATTATCATAATTTATTAGTGGTACATTTCTCATTCTCATACCAACTTATAATTTTACACCTTTCATATGTTCGGTTCGTATGTATTTAAGTCATCAATTATTATCACAACGTGATTAGTCACTCGCGTCCTAATCCACAAATATTATTTGGTTCCAATCACACTTCTATATTTTACTCCCCAATATATCCCAAATATCCGTTAATACAAATATTTACGCCGTCACTTGTTCTCACATCGTAATAGTCACTGACGTCCTAATCCACAATTATCATTTGATTGAAATCACACTTCTATGTTTTACTCCTCAATATATCCTAAATATCCCAACTATATCAATTAGTCATCAAGGGAATGCTATCTCTACAATTAAACACGGTTACTGGACAATAGAAATCAAATCTGGCTAAAAAGGCAAATCTGTCAACTCGTTAGAAGTCTCGTTCGAATGAGAGTTAGTTCGAACGAAAGGGGCATCTAACGAACATCCAACTCGTTAGAAGACAAACTGTCACCTCGTTAGAAGCTCGTTCGAACGAGCTCGTTTGAACAACCTGGGCAGGTCTTCTAACGAGATGCCAGTTTCGAGCCCAGAATTTCTAAATCGTTTTTCCTCATACTTTCTCTTCTCAATACTCATCCAAAAATTATCCCAACAGTGTTTTAATGTTCCTAATCATTCCTAAACATATTTAGGTCATATCTCAACATATTCAGGGGTCAAATCTTCCTAAACAACATGAAATTATCATCAATCCCCAATTTTCCCAAAACCATATGAGTATGAACCCTAGAAATTTAAAGTCATCAATTCCCATAAATAAATCCGTTTTTGCATCATAATAGTCATATTTCTTTTAGTATAATCACCCAATAACAATTCTACATGCAAGCCCTATATCAAAACCTGACTTTCTAACTCAAATTTCATGGGTTTTTATAAATCTCCCAAAACAATGCGATTATATAAATTTCTAAGCATGGAGGAAACATTCGCTTGAAATTTACATAATTAAACCACTTGCCTTGGATTAATCTCTGAATTTGGTGTTGAATTGATGAAGGATGCTCTCTCCTTTTTCTCCCAAGGTTGAAGGTTGAAGATGGAGGTTGTGTTTCTCTTTTGGGAACTTCTCCTAACCTCTCCTATAACTCCCGTAGCCCTCTAATTAGTTAAGTGATGGTAATGGGTTAGTGGGTTCCTAAATACCCTATTTTTAATTCCCCAAATTCGTTGGTCAAAATTCCCTAAATTCCAAAATTACCAAAATACCCTTTTAAGTTGCTGGTGTGGCCCAAAAAAGCCTCGGGACCCAAACTAAACCCCCGGCTAGTGTTTTCTGACTATTTTGACCCTTCCAGATGCGTTGGCGCACTCAAAATGACCATACGGTTGATAAAAATAAAATTTACTTTTTAATTTAAATAATTACAATCCTGACGCGACTGTCACGCGCATCCCAACAAAATTTCCCAAATTGCCGTATTTCTATCTCACGACAAATTCAATATTTTCAATATTCATATACTGCCATATATACACATTATAATCAAATACCAACCCACATCTCGTTAGTATTTTATCCGGATTAATTCTCAATTAATTCACATTTAATTTAATTAATCCCGTAAATAAATATCAATAAAAGTACGGGGTATTACATACTTCCCCCCTAATAACAGAATTTCGTCCCGAAATTCGGAAAAAAAGGCATACCTGGAAAAATTCGGTACCCTCCAGTGTTCCAAACAAATTATAAAGAAAATCCCAATCACTAAAGCCCTTGTTCACAACAAGCTTGTTTAACATACTTGATACCTAATCAGAATACACTTCGATAAATGCACCTCACGTTGTGCTCTTATTAAACAATAATCGAAGAAAAATGGCATATACAACATTGGCCGCATTATTTTTATTAGTATTGTGAGTCCTCACCTCACTACTAACTCCCGCGTTTATCAAAACACCAAACTCCCATCCTGGGATGAATCAATAACACATCTGACTACGCTTGTCTATTCCTTGAAATATCCCGACGTTGTGACTTTTACACAAGGAAAAACCACTTCGTCCTGTTGGTGTCACACAAACCTTTGTAAGCACCTTGTCCACCATAAATAGATACGGGTGCTTTTCCCCCAACTCTACCATTAGGTAATATCTCCTCCTCATGACTACAATATACCTCACTAGTTATACCCGATATGGAATTGAAAATATCACAATGAATCCAAAATTTCTTTCATACAATCCATCAGTCGTTAGTCACCTTGCGCCTGCACCTCGGGTTATAGGTGATACAACCCTCAGTTTGAATCATTATTTCCCACTACTTATTGTCACCCCACCTGAATGTGGATTTCGGGGATTTCATCCCAGTTCTAAATAATACTACGTCGAACCACGTACCGGCTTGTTCACTATCTAATAGTGTAAATCACCCCAAGTATATAACAATTTCTCTCCTTATGGACAACATGTCCCACATAATCGAAGGAACTCATTACTTATCAATAAGTTGGCTTCCTCTCAAGAAAATTCTCCAACTTGACCCTCCCATTCTTGGCATCGTCGGCTTGATACAAAATTATTGGGTTGATCATCTAACCCCAACTATTCTACTACTTACTATACCTCTTTCAATGTCGATATTCACATAAAATTTTCCCCGTTAAATGATACTTAATGATCTTATTCTCCCGACGAATACCAAAAGTTTGGACCTTTACACTTTTCACCACTTTGTGCATATCTGGACTTTATACCTGATTGACATCCTCATTCTATTTACTCTTGAGTCACCCTCAACATTCGATTGATCGGAACTCTACTCCAAATTTCTCATAATAATTTATTTGCCTTCTCAAGAGATATCCCTTTATTAAATGGCTTTCTACTTCCCCTTTTTTTTTCCAAGTTTGAACGTGCTACACTTACTACACATGATATTCACTCACACCTTTTCTTATGACGTTTAATCTCATAAGTATTAATCTCACCCGTCTATGTTCCCTCTTCCTTTGATTAACACTTTAGCAAATCAAGATATCTACGCCCCTTATAACCCAACCATACGATTTTTAAACATTATATACGCTTCATATAAATCCCAAACTCTTTATTGTCACTGTAAATACAACGGTGCTATACCACTTGGGTGTTCTCAATCGCCTCTGAATTAGAAAACCTAAATCCTCCTTATCCTCAATGCGTCCTTTAACATGCCGTGACAAAACCAACATTATTAGTACTTATATCGTAATTTACTAACAACTGGCTCTAATGTCCATACCTCATAACTTACTCCTTGTAATTTCCCGTTATAACTACGTACTCCCATAACGATAGAGGTATTAAATCATGAACGAAGGGCCACACATTTCCTTACTACCAACCTTACGCTAAGTTTCATGCGTGGGGTGTCTCGCAAAGCAAAATCCAAACAAGGAACCCCCCGATACACTACTACCTAACATTGTTGGTCATCGTAATCCGCTAAGCCCTGTCCATAATATGTACCCCTACACTCTCATCTTTTAACAACAAAGTTTCATCTCAATTCGCAATTATACATAAACAAAGAACTCCTTCTGAAAGACACTTTTCTCTTTACAGTGATGGAAATCACCTTTCATATACAACATGCGAGATATTTGAGACCCTCAAATTCCCGTCCCCAGACACACAACTATGAGTATAAACTTCCAAATCTCTAACAGGTGATAAAACAATGCACTCTTTTTGTTACGACCTCTCTATCGTTAATTATAAAAACCAACTAACTCTTTGTTGACTAGTAAATCAATTACATACGACTCATAATAATGAAATCCCTATACATACCGGGATTAAATATCCGAGACCATTATTCCTTTGAAATCACAGCAATATTTATATATATACACATATATACAATAGTACAATTTTGAGCCCGGCCCTCTCACAAATGGGGCCTCTCCAGGACCAAAACATTCTACCCCAAGGTAGTAACTTCGATAAACTTGTAATACCAGCACACTATCGGTACAATTATATAAAAACACAATAATTAAGATCATATCATACTCGTATAACACAACACTAAAACGAGTAATTTCGATAAAGCATAAACTGCTATTAATATACCCATTCATCCTCCGCGGATGACAATAAAAGTAACCCCCACACTATCATGGAAAATGTTCTTATATATAATAAACTTACTGATATACTCACTAAATGCGATTCTCAAGTGAAAATACAATTGTAATAAATGTAGTAACTCACTCATGCCACAAATAACATGCATCCTCATCTGACGATATAACTCATACTTCTATCCTAATAATCGTCCCGGCTGCTCAAGTGGTTCCTGGACTTACCACACATGTCTCTCCCAAACCGGATATTTCAATAACTGTTGCCCTCGCCAGGCACAATACCTTGATCCCTACTCTTGTATCGGGAAAATTTTTATAACGCACGGGTTTCACTCCCCACAGAAATACCTCTACACATACTCCACTTATCTTTTGTCTCACAAATCATGTTAAGGTGGTCCATCTCTCGGACGTTGGTAGTCTCGACTCAGACGACTATCTTCGCTGTTCCCTTAGTTTTGCGGCCCTAAGGAACACGCTACTAATTTCTACATCTCTCACTGAAATCACCTTAGCCCGGTAGTAATTCAGCTATCCGAATCATTTTAACTGGTTCTCCGTTGGGTCTTCCCATTGTGGTGCTTCACCAACACTGTTTTCCCCAATCTTACTTTATATAAAGCCTTCGATTCTTTTATCTCCCCACCCGAGGATGTTTACCTCCAAATTAACTTTATGCGAGAATACCATTTGCTTTAACCGTCCAAGCAGAATTCTACCAGAAGGACTAGCAATTCTTCTATGTAAATTCTCCCTTTAATATCGCCTTTTCCGTTTCACCTACTTCACCCGGTGTAGGGTTCACTAAATAATTTTATTTCTTCTCACAAAGTGACCTTTATCCGGACCTCTCGTGTGAGTTCAGAACAACATTCGGTTTTCATACTAAACATATGATCAAGGAACTTATGGTCAAACCATTAGTGTACACCTTCTCTCGACGTCACATTCCACTTATAAGTGTGGTGATTGTTTCTCCCCATTGAAACTCCGCTCTCACGAGACAAGAAAATTTTTTACTCAAATTTTCACTCTCGATTGGTCGTACTCCGACACAAGTCCAAGCCTTCGGGTGTATTATGTTTGTTTGGCTAGCACACGCCATCTCCGCCTTTCAAGTATTTCCACCGCTGGTTTTCTCGATGTCCCACCTAACTCTTTCTCTCTCAATCCAACCTCGTTGGGTGACTCTCAATTGACCCTACCTTCAACTATTTTTGTGCTTGGAAGTCACAAGTCGCGCCTTGGCCGTCTGGACCATCCAGGACTTTCGTACCTTGATATGGGTGACCTCGACTACGGTCTTCCCTTAATTAATTTATTAATCTCAACTGATCCTTGCCTCCTGCTGTTCGTCCAACTGTCTTCACCTGACGTACTACATCGTTTGGCACACGAACACACCTGATTGCAAATAAGATTCACTATTATATATATCGAAGCCGGAGAACGAAATCTCACCAAAGATATCAACAATCCTAAGCATAGGGCTCTATATCAAAGAGAGCTCAGTGGAAACATAATAAGCCGTACAGATCCTAAAGGACACTAGAACCTGATGCTCTGATACC
Organism: Sambucus nigra; assembly: GCA_949130495.1. Lineage (NCBI taxonomy): Eukaryota > Viridiplantae > Streptophyta > Magnoliopsida > Dipsacales > Adoxaceae > Sambucus > Sambucus nigra. The sequence continues at coordinate 321,455,482 of OX422214.1, read as the reverse complement.
ACCTGTGACACCCCGACTAATTAAATACCGGGTAGCTACTCCTTTATTAAATTAATACAAAATGTCAAGTTGGTCCAGTTAACAGCATCACTGTCGAAAACATTTTAATCATTACTAACCACCTAGTATTTAAAAAGTAAGATGTCAAATTTTAAATTAAGTCTGATTAACATAAAATAAAATAATTATGAAAGGATATCATAACCATACACCATAAAGTCTCAATAAAGTAACCAATAAATAATAATAAGTCCGGAGGAAAATTCCTCACAACAATCCCACCACTGAAATAAATAAAACAGTATATCCTGAATTAATTACATGCCAACAATCTGAATAACTGAAATATGAAATGTCTCTAATAGAAATGGGCGACATGCCCTACAAATGATGAAAACAGAATAGAGTCAAGACAAAAAAAGCGCCTACTAGCAAGGCCCTGTAACTTCCACAAATAGCTACAGCTCGTCACCTGAATGGAAATCCTATGCATGGTGTCCTTGTGGCTGGGCACCTAAAAAGGGGTTTTTACAAAAAGTAGATTTGAAAGCTAACGGGTCAGAGCCCGAATGGGGAGAATATTTTAAAACAGTAAGTGCTTTAATAACATTAAAACAATGAATGCAAAATACATGTTAGGACGTGCTCTCACATGAAATACTCACCTCCCGACTACTTGTGCAGTCCTGACGTATAGTACCCATCTAAGTGGTATTCATATCCAACTAAACCGACATAAGTTCTAACCCATATACTCGATTCACAATATGAATTCCCAATGTTATCACTTGAATAGGTAGCTTTACTTAAACTCGAATTCTCAATTATTAGCATTACCATTTACTGGAGGTTATTCCCTTATTTATCTTCTCAAGGAGTTACTATAAATTACTCATAATTACACATGACAAGTCTGTTCATTTAACCGTATATCATTCACATCATAAATATACAATACAAGAACCCCGAGACTAAGCTGCGGTGCACACATACTCTGCTACCCATCCTGGTACATCTCGTACATAAGGATCACGCATTCTGAATCTCTCAGGAATCGTTCTCGGATAACAACAATCACAATCAATGGAGGCGAACACAGTCACATCACCTGGGTCACGCACATACCTACGCTCCCATGATCAGCAGACTTATTAACTTCACAATAAGTCCTTCTCTGACCTATGTCCTCGAGGTACCAATCTTTATCCCCCCATAGGCACACAAAGATTAGATGGCCCTAAGCGAACGCAAACCTCCTGTGATAGCAAGTATGGTAGGTATGTCATACACATAAAATCATATATATATACTAAGCATGCACACATCTTAGTAATTATCATAATTTATTAGTGGTACATTTCTCATTCTCATACCAACTTATAATTTTACACCTTTCATATGTTCGGTTCGTATGTATTTAAGTCATCAATTATTCTCACAACGTGATTAGTCACTCGCGTCCTAATCCACAAATATTATTTGGTTCCAATCACACTTCTATATTTTACTCCCCAATATATCCCAAATATCCGTTAATACAAATATTTACGCCGTCACTTGTTCTCACATCGTAATAGTCACTCACGTCCTAATCCACAATTATCATTTGATTCAAATCACAATTATATGTTTTACTCCTCAATATATCCCAAATATCCCAACTATATCCATTAGTCATCAAGGGAATGTTATCTCTACAATTAAACACGGTTACTGGAAAATAGAAATCAAAACAGGCCAAAAAGGCAAATATGTCAACTCGTTAGAAGTCTCGTTCGAACGAGGTCGTTCGAACGAGATTTCGTTCGAACGAGGTCGTTCGAACGAGATTTCGTTCGAACGAAAGTTGCATCTAACGAACATCCAACTCGTTAGAAGGCAAACTGTCACCTCGTTAGAAGCTTGTTCGAACGACCTGGGCAGGTCTTCTAACGAGATGCCAGTTTCGAGCCCAGAATTTCTAAATCATTTTTCCTCAAACTTTCTCTTCTCAAAACTCATCCAAAAATTATCCCAACAGTTTTTTAATGTTCCTAATCATTCCTAAACATATTTAGGTCATATCTCCACATATTCAGGGGTCAAATCTTCCTAAACAACATGAAATTATCATCAATCCCCAATTTTCCCAAAACCATATGAGTATGAACCCTATCCGTTTTTGCATCATAAAAGTCATATTTCTTTTAGTATAATCACCCAATAACAATTCTACATGCAAGCCCTATATCAAAACCTGACTTTCTAACTCAAATTTCATGGGTTTTTATAAATCTCCCAAAACAATGCGATTATATAAATTTCTAAGCATGGAGGAAACATTCGCTTGAAATTAACGTAATTAAACCACTTGCCTTGGATTAATCTCTGAATTTGGTGTTGATTTGATGAAGGTTTCTCTCTCCTTTTTCTCCCAAGGTTGAAGGTTGAAGATGGAGGTTGTGTTTCTCTTTTGGGAACTTCTCCTAACCTCTCCTATAACTCCCGTAGCCCTCTAATTAGTTAAGTGCTGGTAATGGGTTAGTGGGTTCCTAAATACCCTATTTTTAATTCCCAAAATTCGTTGGTCGAAATTCCCCAAATTCTAAAATTACCAAAATACCCTTTTAAGTTGCCGGTGTGGCCCAAAAATGCCCCGGGACCCAAACTAAACCCCCGGCTAGTGTTTTCTGACTATTTCGACCCTTCCAGACGCGTCGGCGCACTCAA